>JARWKJ010000009.1:13079834-14319834 GCA_029959095.1 Rhinichthys osculus | reverse complement strand
ATATCAATAGTTTATTATTATTATAGAATTAAATCTAAGTGTCATATATAATTACATTTATCACCTAAATAGATAAATACCTATATATAAATATATATGCTGTATAAAAATTATATTATATATAAATGAAAATCGAATGTTGGGTAAAATTAATTTTCAATTAACTGTAACATAACTCTGTATACTAACTTGTAACTAATAAATTGTAACTGAACTGTTAATAGCAATAGTATTACATCAATACTAAATTAAATGTAAATTTGATATGGAATGAATTTTATCACTTAAATAAATTAGCCTACCTCTACATGACATTTTAAATACTAAAAATCTAAATGTAGAGGTTTTAAGTATGAAATATTTTTACATTGATTTAAATTGGGTAATTATATAGTAATATAATAGTATATTATATTAAAATAACTCAATTATTCTTTGTGTTTGTCATTACAAATGAATGAATTTTGTCTAGTGAAGTGAACTACAAATATCCCCTTCTCTCATTCTGTGATTTCCTTTTCCACAATGGATACATGTGAAATGAGGTAGGCCTATCTTACAAGGCATCATAATTAAGTTGCCTTGTACCTTTCGGAACAGCCTTTGCGTGGGGGGGGGGGGGGGGGGGGGGGGGGGGGGGCCTTATGATGCCTTAACATGCTGCCTATGGAGGCAGCTCACTAGATTTTGGAATAGAGCATCTTTCTGCCTCTCTCTCTCTCTCTCTCTCTCTCTCTCTCTCTCTCTCTCCTCACATATGTGTGCGTGTGTGTGTGTGTGTGTGTGTGTGTGTGTGTGTGTGTGTAAATATGTGTGTGTGCGCGCACATGTACGAGAAAGCAGGATTGATTGCCTGTGGCTGACATCCGAACACTACACCTTGAACGCGACTGCAGGCTTTTAATCATTGATAGGCTTTTGCTTGAGTCAGGCAGACTACAGGGCAGACCCGCTCTCACATACAGCCATAATAGAAACTGCTGATTCACACTATGCTATTTCAAACCTTGTATTTAAGCCTTTATTTTATACATATATGCAGTATGTGTGTGTTTTGTACATGATGTGAGACCGCAGGAAAGTGTGTTGAGATGGAGAATGTTAGTGCTTCTGCACGTACATATGCATGCGCTCCACGGGGTCTTGTGAGCACATCGCATCTATGAGAGAATCATAAAAGACAGACGGACAAAAGAATTGATTTCTTTCAAAACCTTACATTTCTATTTCTATATAAGAACTGTTGGAAAACAGAATGAAAACAGGTCTGTATACTTGCATGTTTTCTTTTGATAGAAACTTTTGATAAAAGAATCTCTGATGCTGTACTGTCAAGTTCATCCTTCTTATTTATCAATATTACATTTTGTAAAATGAGTAACTGCATTCTGCATTCTTAAACCCAAAAAATGAAAATGCAGTCATCTATTATTCACCCTCATGTCATATCCTACAGCCAATATTTGTGTAAGGCAGATTGTAGCGCTGCTTTCTGGAGTGCAGTTCACTCCTTCACCAGTTGACATGCTCTAATTATGTAGTGTGAATGAGAAGCTTTGAGTACACTACTTATTTTCGGTGAACTGTCCAGCTGTCTGTATAATTATCCTTATAACTTACATTCCGACCCTTTTGTTCTCTATTTAACTAGCCTTTACTATTTTTACACACTGATTATTTAACTGAGTTGCATGCAAGTGTGAACTGGTTGCTTGTTGTATGCTAGTCTCAGCTTCAGGCCAATGTACCATTGACTGACCATCTGGTCGCATACAAAAACACAATGCTTCAATCTGATTGGCTGTATAGACTCAATTTTTGGGAGTCTGGGTACACAGATATCAGATCAGTTCACAGAAACAGCAGCTGTTGAAAAATATACTGTATTTTGTTTAAAGGATCATGCAACGGTATGTTCATGTGTCATATGTGTTAGAATTAAAATTTGAACCCATGTATATTAGCAGCATAATATCATTCATGAGTCAGGTGCTTTTACAGCCATTTAGAAGAATTGGTTGCAAATACAAATTTGCATGATCCAAAAGTGCAAGGAATTCGTTCCCAGGATATGTTTTTAATTGAATGTGTATTATTAATTTATGATATATTTCCATTGAACAATTAGTTTATAGAGATATAACAAATTAGTAATATTATTAGTAATATTATAAATAAACAATTAAAATAAACAGTATCCACCTGTTCATATGTTTTAGAAATAATAATAATAATGATAATAATAGTAATTATTTTTGTTATTATTATTATTGGCCATAAATAAACAATTAAAATAAACAGTCTCCATTTGTCCATATGTTTTAGAAATAATAATAATAATAATAATAATAATAAGTATTATTATTATATTTGTCATAAATAAACAATTAAAATAAAGAGTATCACTTATCCATGTGTTTTAGAAATAATAATAATAATAATTATTATTATTATTATTATTACTGGGAGTTTAAAGACGAAAAATGGTTTGGAGAATGTATGAATGGATTATTATTATAATTTATTTATTTTGTATTTTTAATGGGATATGTATTATTTAGGATATATTTTATTAAATAATTTGTTTATTGAGATATAACAATATAATTGTTATTATTATTATTATTATATTGGTCATAAATAAACTATTTTAAAAAACACTTGTCCATATATTTTAGAAATAATAATTATAACTATAATAATAATAATTATTATTATTATTTGGACAAATTAATTTAATTTTATATTTAAGTGGAATGCTTCCAAGATTCTAAAGCTTAAAAGTACATTTGAAGCAAGATTTTGCCATTTTTTGTGGATGTCTCTAAAAAAATTACTTTTATTTGCACTCACATGTATTTTGTACATGCAGAGTACAAGATTTATTTGTAAAATTTGAAAATACAGATATATATATATATTTTTATTGTATGTATTTGTTTGTATAACCGTGCATTGCCCTGTCCATTAGTGAGATGTTTTGATACTCTCTTAACTTCATAATAGTGAAATAGAGGCCTGCGGATGGTCTCAGTACCTCCAGATTTGTTTTTCACACTGTGCCGTGGACCGACCTGCACTAAACTGAGTTTCCCTGTAAGCACCACGGACAGCTCCAGAGCACACTGTGTGAAAGTTCAGTCCTGCCTCTAATGCTGCTGGTATCCACTGCTGCAGCTGCACACAACACAATGCAGCCTCTCACAGACTACATGCTCTAGTGTGTGCCTAAATCTTCATTTACAAACCGCTTCAGTGCAGTTCCTGCCGGGTTGTTTTTGCTTCCCCGCTCAACTTTGCATGTGTAATGTGTGCTCTCTGGAGTTTGTTGCGACTTTCATCTGCAATTTTTTTTTTAAATAGTCCTCTGTCTCTTATCTTATCCTGGTCCATTCTCTCTCTCTCTCTCTCTCTCTCTCTCTCTCTCTCTCTCTCTCTCTCTCTCTCTCTCTCTCTCTCTCTCTCTCTCTCTCTCTCTCTCTCTCTCTCTCACTCTCTCTGAAGATTAGGGAATAAAACAGCACATATTCCCCCTGCTCACTCATGCTCCCTCCCCCACTGATAGGATCTCTGGAGGATGGAGTGGATTAATGACCTCGCTGGAGAGGGCCAGATCTCTCCAAATCACCCCACAGAGCTGCACACACCCCTCATCATCAGTGTGTGTGTGTGTGTGTGCGATTTACAGTAGCACATATGCTTATTTCCACTGTATATGTGCTCAACCCATCACTAGTCGCACTGTGTTGCATTTAATTCAACCCACTGAAAGACAGACCTGTTCAGCCATGAATTCAAACTGATCTACACAGAGACATCCTTGTCTTCCTTGTTAATTATATACACCAGTCTCCTGCTGTGTATTTGTTTCTCTCCGCAGCAGTTTCCACTCTTCCTGTGACAATATTTAACAGACCTCCAGTTCTCCCAGCGGAGAGCGTGTCCCCCTCCCTCCGCTCAGACTGCAGGCTTCAGCAGGCCCGTATACCACTGTGAAAGGAAACATATGGACAGAAAACACACTAGAGACAGAAACAGAATATCATAGTGACTTGGGGTGGCAGCAGCCTAAGCCCAAAGTATACTTTGGCCGTCCACGCGAGGTAATTTTCGACATCAGAAGGGTCCGCGGACATGTACGCACACCGTCCGCGTGCTGCCCGATTTTTGTGTCCACGCTTACGCCACATATGCGAGTGATTTGAGCACTCAGAGTCCACTAGTTAGTGCGCATGCACCAAACACATCTCTGCACACCCACTGCCAAGGAGTATACTTTAAAAGGCTCTTTAGAAACCACAAAGAACACCCTAGCAACCATGTAACAATGAACTGCATAGCGACCATCCACAACATCTCAACATCCAACTTGATTTTTCTTCAAAAACATTTTGGCATTTTTTCTTTCTTGTAACACTTTACAATAATGTTCAATTCGTCCTAACAATGAACAATAACAATATTTTACAGTATTTATTAAAAACCTACTAACAGCAAACGTTTAAAATAATTGTTTAAAAAAATTGTGTAAAGTTAAAAAAAAAAACTTTAAAAAATAATGTTTTTTTTTAATGGTGTTGAAGGAAGTCTCTTCTGCTCACCAAGGCTGTGTTTATTTGAAATACATTAAAACAGTAATATTCTCAAATAAAAATGTACTGTTTTCCATCTGAATATATCTGAATATATTTTAAAAAGTAATTTATTCCTGTGATGACATCATTACTCCAGGCTTCACTGTCAAATGATCCTTCAGAAATCATTCAAATATGACGATTCGCTGCTCAAGAAACAGTTGTGCTGCTTAATATTTTGTGGAAACCATGATAAATTCTTTCAGAAATCTTTGATAATACAAAGTTGAAAAGAACAGCATTTTTTTGTCTTTTGTCTTTTTGTCTTACAGTCACTCTTGATCAATTTAACAAATGTTTTCTGAATAAAAGTATTCATTTAGATTTTTTAAAAATCTTACTGATCCCAAATGTTTGACTGGTAGTGTAGGTTGATGTTAATGTATGCATTCTCCAATACAAAGTTCTGTCATGAAACTCTAGATATTGCACCAGACTAATAGGTCATTAACTCAATCTGCTTGCAATCACATCCTGCACATCTGATTGGTTCCTGCTGTATCAGTAGCCAATGAGCTTGCTGCTCAACTTTTACATACTTGGTCAGCAGTTTGCAGCACGCTTTCAGAAACCCTCCACCTTCCCCAGCTCCACCTGTATAGATCTGATACGGGTAATTCATGTATGCTATAGTACAGCGTGTCGTGTGTCGTGTGTATATTGGCAGTAGCAAGTCTCGTACTTGCTCTGCAGCAGCAATAACCAACAGCAGCAGCATACCAGATCTATTCCTCTGAGACCAAACATATCAACACTGTCATATCCATTTCCATGCCAAACAAAATTCATTGTTAGTCCAAAATACCTAATGCATTAATTAATAATAACGTATTTCTTAATTTCTTTAGTTTCGTTAATTTTTTTGCACTTTTCTCTTCTCTTTGCAGCCAAAAAAGCAGCTGATGGTTCTGTCATCCCAAACGGCTACTGTGACTTCTGTCTAGGAGGCTCCAAGAAAACAGGCTGTCCTGAAGATCTAATTTCCTGTGCGGACTGCGGCCGATCAGGTGCGACCTAACCCATGTAAGCTCAGCTCGGAAATGGGGATTTATTAATTTCTTAACATATTACCTTCTATTGGGTTGTTGCAGGTCATCCGTCGTGCCTGCAGTTCACCGTCAACATGACGGCGGCGGTGAGGACCTACCGCTGGCAGTGCATCGAGTGCAAATCATGCAGCCTGTGTGGGACATCAGAGAACGATGTAAGTCAACTGAACGAAGCAACTTTCTTTTCCAGTGCAATCTTTGTTGTGTTTGAGAACTGTTTAATCCAAGCCCCCAGCGCTAGTGTTTGGGGACATGTGCATACAAGGATCAACTTGCATTATTTTTACAGGATCAGCTTTTATTCTGTGATGATTGTGACAGAGGGTATCATATGTATTGTCTAAGCCCCCCTATGTCGGAGCCTCCGGAGGGTATGTGCTATGTGTTTTACATTTAGGTGTTTTAAGTGCACTGCAAAAAAAAAAACAAAAAAAAACTTATTCTTAATCAGTATTTTTGTATTATCGTTCAATAAAAATCTAAACATATTTAAAGCAAGAGACTTTTACTTCAGAAGCAAAATTATTATTGCATGAGATAATATTTTTTTATTTATTTTATAAATATATAAGTATATATAATTTATGAGATATATATTAAAGTATATATTAAGCATACACAAATATAGTATTTAATATAAGTATTTTTATTTTAATTAATAATAAATAATTTAATTTAACTTGCTAATGAAAAACTGCTACTTAAAAGTGCTATTTCAAACTTTTGCCAAATATTAATATTTAGTATATATTTTTGGTCAGATTGTTTTTTTTCTAGTTTTAAGCACTTTACTCTTGCACATTTTGTTACACAAGTTTGTTGGGTGGAAACCTCGTATTTTTTACAAACGCTACTTTTCAGGAAATGGAAAAAACACTGCTTTTTAAATAGTTAAACACTGTGTTGCCAAAGTTGATATTGTGGCTTTATATATGGTCAGACACTTGTGTCATTATATTATTAACATTTGACCAAAATCAAGGGCAAATGGAGTTACAAGGTTTTTGACCAGCGATTGTTTGAGAATTGTGGACATGTATGTGTTTTGTCCACCATTAGTGGACAAAGTGCAGCACATTACATTTTCATCAATTTACCAGTTATAAAGTTAACTGCTGTGTGAGCGCTCAATTTCTTCTGTCATTTGGCCAAAATCTCATGTTTTTAAAGATCAAGTACTTCGCAGTTGCACAAGCTATTTAAGACAGTATTAGCTATGAATTGAGAACAAATGCTAGACTATCTTCTCTGCTGCATTGCAAACAAGCAGAGACAGTCCAAACTCTCATTGGCACTTCATTCACGATAGAGGCGGTGTGTAGTTATGAGGCTTTATCGACAGTTTGAGGATCCAATGATCCAATATTTGCAAAACCCACAGACATCCGTAAAGGGTGACCAATGGTAATGATTAATGCAACAACAACAAAAATTCAAATAATGAAATATGGAGATACAAGGTTTCTGTCTGACAGTGACGATATACTCTCTGAAAAAAAAAGATGAATAAATACTGATAAACAATACATTTTTGCAGTGTACAAGAACCGCTACTTAAAAGTGCCATGTCTAACTTTGGCCAAATATTGCACGCTTCAATTTAAAACTACATTTTTGTCTCTTCCTTTGCAGGGAGCTGGAGTTGCCATCTGTGTCTGCGCCAGCTAAAGGAAAAAGCGTCCGCCTACATCACACTAACCTAATCTCCGTGCCCTACTTCACCCTAGCAGTCTCATCCTACTCTATCCCATCATCACAGATCCAAAGAGACTCCCCCAACATCCACCAGAAGAGAACAACTTTCATCTGCCCATTGCCTGTATGGTGACAGCAAGGAAAACGTAGGGTGCGACTAACATTTTTGTATGTCAATTGGGACTCAAGCAGACCTTTCCTCGTCAGTCCCTCCAAAGAGTTCTTTCCTTCAATGATCAGAGAGGTCTTCTTCTTGTCTGACTCCATCTTATGGTGGCTAGACAAGTAGTGCCAAACGGTTTGTCGCTGAGGAGACATTTTGCACGAATCTGAGGTAGGGCATGTCAGTGGGAGGAGTCTCTGTGACATCATTAGATGACACACCAACTGCAGATGGGACGAGTGCCACTTGATCTCACCGCAGCTTTTGGTTTGTTTAGCTCTGGTGAGAGATGGTATCAACGTGCCATTGATTTTTTTTTTCTTTTTCTTTTTTTCGGTATATTCTTCAGGAGCAGACACCAGCACATAATGAGATCATGTTTAGTCATTAAATTTGGCCTTATTCTAGCTGTAATTAGACTTCTGTTGTGGAGATGAATGAATTCTTCAATAATTAATATCCCTTGAGGATACAACTTTTGGTTCTTGCAACACATTACAAAAAAAGGTGATATATCATGATCATAGTCTGTGTTAAAAGGAATATTGCGGTTTCAATACAAGCACTTGTAGAATAAAGTTGATAACCACAAAACATACTTAATTTTTATTTTTATTTTTTAAATGGTTACAGGGAAGTAGTCAATTGCGGGATCCACGGGACCTAACGCAAAGAGACTTAAAAGTGATAGTTACTCAAATTAATTTTATGTTTTTAAGTTACAGAATGTTATTTGTTTTATTTGTCTATTGCACAAAAAAAAACCATCAACAATTTATAGATGCAGAGTTGGATATTCTCATATATTTTTCGATTGTATGCGACAATGAACAAATTAAACAGCGTAGAGCAAATTCCTTTTGCCTGCTGCGACAAATGCCAACATGCAACTTGAGTCTGGCACCTGAGATCTGAAGCAGAGAATTGGTGGGAATTGAAAAAAAAAAATGCCTATGACACTGGACTGAGACTGACAAATTTGTCTAGACCTCCTCCTCCAGGCTTTTGCGATGGGTGCGGGACAAAACGTGAAAGTTGCCTGTGTGAGCAGGACAAAACATTTTTTTTTTTTGCAGGAGCGGGATTGAAAAATCTATTCCTCACACTTACAGTGGAAATGAATGGGGCCAACCCGTAAACACTAAATTACTCATTATTTCAAATGTATAACTACAAGATGAAAAAAAATATGAGTGTTAACATGATTTTAGTGTGAAAAAAAGACACTTGCTGACCTTTTCTGTGTAAAGTTGTCCAATTTAGTAACTTTGTTGCCATGACAATGTTAAGCAAAAAAACAATAAAACAACCATAAAAAATATATTATGAACAACACAAGAGTCTACAGAAAGTTAATGTAAGTGCTTTTATAAAATCATAAATTTCTGCTTTTAAATCCTCTAAAATTGGCCCCATTCACTTCCATTCTAAGTGCTTTTTGAAAGGGGACAAGTAGAATGTTTTTTTTGTTTTTTTTTTGTGGCAATCAACATTATACCACAAATGCTGCTGAACTTGTATTGAATCTGGAAAATTCTGGAATATCAAGTCTTTTGGCCAAGGGAAGTCGTAATGCTGCAAACAGTTTTCATGCATAGAAAGATCCCTTTATTAAGAAAGTCCGAGGTGCATGTCTTTCAACCAGAGTCAAACTTGCTCTGTGTGAAAAAAGAAAAGAAAGAAAAGTAGATTTCAAAAATCAGCTGATTAATTCCGTACTTCCAACATGATCCCCACCTCCTCTTCCTATTCTCAACAAGCCAACATAAAATTCCCTCTCAGCCAGGGTACGTTTATAAGAGTGTATATTTATCGAGGAACGTCTGTCCTTGTTTTAAAAACAGGGCGTTAAACGGTTGATTGTTGTCTTTTTTATGATGACTTGCTTGCATGTTGTAATAGTATCGTTTTTGAAATAATTTAAGGACAAAAAATCGAAGAAAGCACACTTATTCTGCAATAATGTTTTTGTGTTTGTGACCCTCTCTGGGGAAGTTGCGTCGGTATGTATGTGCGCTTTTAAAACTCTCGTGGAACTTCGAAACTGTAAACGACAGAACGCGGAAATGGGCGGAGACTACAGTGGGTGGGGAGGGGTTTGTGAAATTCTGACGTTTTCAGGTGCCACTGCAAACTCTCCATTTTGATTTCCTGGACAAACTGAAGACCAGCTTTGGAGACTCCTTTCCATCCCCCCAGTCTCTTTGGAGGGGCATTTTCCCTTTTTGTGACAAGAAAAATTGTGCGCCTCTTTTGTAGAATGAGCTCTTTACTATCTGTAAGTCTGCTTTGTGTTCTGAGACTTGCTACTGCAGCCTGCTTAAAAGAAGAAAAAATGTCAAGCTAAATGCAGAGGAGTGTTATGGGGACGGCAGCATGTGTGCGTGTGTGCGATTGTGCTGAGGTGACTGTTTTAAACCCAAAGTCCCCTCTTATCCGTGGCCTAACTGAAAAGACTGCCTGCCATTTTCTCCACACCGAGTCCTTGAGCTTTAAGTTGCGAGACGTTTGCTGTAAATAGATAAGTGCTCTGTCTTTCCAGAATCAGTCCATGTTATAGACTCAAGTGAAAATGTCTTATGTGCTGTAATTCATCGAAATGTGAAAACAGCCTTTTCTACGCTGTCAGTGAAATATTAATCCATGTTATTGGGTTATTTCTATTTTTGTATAATTTTCCAATTTATGGTTTTAATGAGCACTACACCACTGGTAACTCTGACTCCATATATGTAAATCTTTTCAATTCTTTTTAAAAGAGTTGTAGAAATGTTTAGTCTTCAGTAGAAATAGTCTTGATTTCACATTTTGATATATCAACCTCTTTGTTCAGCCAACCCCTTGTTGTTCTTTTTTTACTTATGACTATTTTGCACAGTCTGTGTGATTTTTTTTTTTTTTTTTTGGACGAGGGCGCTGTAAGAGCATTTTAATTAAAGCAATTACACCAGAGACAAAATTATAGACGCATTTTGCATGTTCTGACGTTGATAACAGACAAAAATTACACATGGAATGTGTTGATTCTTTCCCTCTCAGTTCCTGAAGCCAAAACACTGTGGCTTTGTGGTGTTTTCAAAACATTGTTTGTTTGAGCGGCCTGGCATAGCAACACTGGCTCAACCAATAGCAAGCGTTTGGAGGTGGAGTTATCTGTCTGTGTGACCAATAGCAGATGGAAGGGCTGGTAGGAGTGTTTTGAAAACCTTTTTATAATGTTTTCAGTAGTGAAATGACACAAATCACTTTTAACAGTATTAAGAGGGGGAAATATATTCTGATTTTGTCTGCCTTGGTGAGATTTTTGGTTAGAAACTAACCTTCACGTTCTGTAGTATTTTCTAGAACTACAACGGTTGTCAAGCTGTTTTCATGTCCCCCAGTTTGAAAGAGGGGCCGTGATTGGTTTGTATGAAAATATTTTGTTAGTTCACAGGCCTTTATTGACGAGGGGCGGAGTCATAATGATGTGATTGTATTCTTAGTAATGTGAGAGTATGAGTGGCAGGATGGTTAAGGGGTACACAAGGCTTAACCAGATTGTTAAAATGGTGAGCAGCTACATTTCAACGCGGACCACTGTGTCCTCTGTCCTGCTTGGGTTGAGATCTGTGCTCTATTTGTCTTTAATCTGTCTCGCTGATTTCACAGGGTCTTCTCTACCTGTATATTGTTGTGCTGTGATCTTCGCTTGCAGTTTTTTTTTATTCCCCCACAAACACCCACACACAAATACTCTTGAGCGAGAGGATGCGTGAGTGTTTTAATTTCTTGTAACTGTCCATAGAAAAATAAAACAGACGTATGGAGAAAAGAAGCGTGTTCTGACTCAGGACTGAGTTGTACATTTGTTTTCATTGAACTTGAAATGGGTGCTCCTCATGGAACTGAGCATCTCCGATGACTGCTGCTCAGTGATCCACTTTAAAGAATGTCCTTTCTTTTATTTCTGTCCATTTTGACAAGCAGGAAATAAAAAAAAATTGTACCATTATCCGATTTTGTCTTCTGTGTTGTTTCCAGCGGAGCAGCGCTGAAATACAGAATTTAAAGGAATAATTCACCCAATAATTTACTCACCTTCAAGCCGTCCTATAGGTGTATATGAGTTTCTTCTTTCAACCAAACACAATCAGAGTTATAATAAATAATATCCTGGCTTTTCCCAGCTTTGAAATAATGGCATTGAATAGTGCCCGAGTTTTTGAAGCTCCAAAAATCCATCCATCATAAAAGTAACCCATATGACTCAGTGGGTTAATAAATGCCTTCTGAAGCGAAGCGATGGGTTTTTGTAAGAAAAATATCCATATTTAAAACTTTATACACTATAATCACTGGCTTCCAGCAATGGCCGTACGCACGATCACAAGAGAGTAACATGGTTTTCGTGAGAGGCGTCTATTTTCACATAAGCTACGCTACGCCTATGTCAAACGTCGGGTCAGAGGACACTCTCCCGCTGGAACTCAACTCTCTTGTGAACGCACATACGGCCGTTAAATATGAATATTTTTCATACAAAACCCCATCATTTCGCTTTAGAAGGCATTTATTAACCTACTGGAGTCATATGGATTATTTTTATGATGGATTGATGTGCTTTTTGGAGCTTCAAAAATTCAGACTCCATTCAATATCATTACAAAGCTGGGAAGAGCCAGGATATTATTTAATATAACTAAAATCATTTACACCTAGGATGGCTTGAGGGTGAGTAAATTATGAGAAAATTTAAATTTTTGGGTGAACTATTCCTTTAAAGTAGGAATGAAATAGATGTTATGATAGTCTTTTTTTCCCAATTGTGATATAAATATGAGTGAAACGGCTTTTGAACAAGAAAAAAATGTAAGGTGGGACTTGATTTTGGTTTAAGATGGTTGTGGTTTGCTATTGGTCGATCTCATGTGAGTGACAGGTTGTCCTGCCCTCATGATAGTAAACACGTCATTAGAGAAGAGAAGAGAAGAGAAGAGAAGAGAAGAGAAGAGAAGAGAAGAGAAGAGAAGAGAAGAGAAGAGAAGAGAAGAGAAGAGAAGAGAAGAGAAATAATGTACATGGATAAATAATTTGTGACCCTGGACCACAAAACAGTCACAACAGTCACAGGGTCATTTTTTTTGAATTTGAGATATATACATCATCTGAAAGTTGAATAAGCTTTCTATATGGTTGTTAGGATATGATAATATTTGGCCGAGATACAACTATTTAAAAATCTGGAATCTGAGGCTGCAAAAACATTTTGTGATCCAGAGTCACATTTATAATACAGTAAATACTGCAATCGTCTATTTTGATTTCATGGTGACTTTAAATTCATAGAAACTCTGAAAATGGTCATGAAAAACTACATTATGAATGTCTTGGTGCAAAATACCTTGACTAATATTAAAAGAAGAGAGGCTGGAAAAAGTGTATATGACACTTTGTTAATATTAACTATTTGTCAATAGATGCTTCCTGCTCTGGTGCAAGGAAAATGACTGTCTGTAGCTGTTTGTGAGATAAAATAAGCCTTTTTTTTCTCTCTCCTACAGCTAGAACATTACATCTTAATAAATGACATGCAATAGCACACATGCTTTACTGTAAAGCAGTGCTTTTAATTGGAAGAGTGAATTATAAAACAGATACCTTCTGCCAGCCTGTTTTGGAGAAACACAATTAACTAACCAGTAAATGGCCTATTTGCGACACACTATTTTTATTCCATTTTAATGATTTGTTTAAGCTCTGTATCTTTAGCACTCACATTCAAAAAAAGCATTTTCCTTTGGTTAACCCAATCTGAATTCTAATACGTCTGTCCAAACCACAAAATTTAAACCCGTTTGCACCAAGATCAGAATTCTGGCCATAACATTCAGTTCTAAATAAAAAAAATGTCTGTGCGTTCCGCTGCATTATTCGTGCATATGTGTTTGAGTTTGTGTGTGCATGTGTGTGTGTGTGTTTGTGGGGGGGAGTGGGGGTGATCGGAGACTCCAAGCCAATTACCACATCCACCAGACATCCTCAGACTGCCTGAGCCTTCCTTCCAATAAGAGTACGGCTGCAAAGAGCTGGGGCCTGAGGTGGTTGCCATGGCAACTCAGGGGCTGCTTGCATGGCGGATGATGCTGGGGTGATGGATTACAGTAATGGGATGGGGTGTGCAGGAAGGGAGGGGTGAGTGGAGAGAACTCATGCATAAATATATTGGAAATGTATGAATAAATCTGAAATGCATAGACTTAAAGGACACAGAGGAGGAGAGTGGATGGAGGATGTTTGAATTTGGCCCGTTCAACATGGGTCTGAAAATCATAGATATGTGGCTTTATGAAGGTATATTTTCTCAAAGAGTTCCTTATTCCTTATTGAACTATTTTATAAAGATATTTGGGATGTTGAACTTAAACCAACTTATGAGACAGTAATATTTGAGATTTTACTGTTTAAAAAAATCTATTTAAATAGTAATAATATGCTTTATATATATAACTCACACATTTCTGCATGCCTTTACTGAATGCTGAAATGCTAATGTATATATACAGGCTTTAAACAGCCTTATTTTAACTCTACATAACTCTTTTTTTCTAGCTTTTTATATTTTCTGAAGGAATCTGAGACCCAGGGTCCTGCTGCGTTCTAATGCATGAAATCTGTCACTAGTCTGCCATCTAGTGTTAGTCATAACATGTACAACATGTATACCACTGTGACAAGCACTAACTAGCATTACTGACAAGCACTGACTAGCATTAACCAGAAATTAATAATGGTCTTGTTTTTAATCAAGGTCACCCCCCCCCCCCCCTCCCCCCCTTTATTACAGTATGTAAACATTGAACAAATGCTTGAATGCAAGCAAATTTACCAAGAAAAAGGGGTCACATTATGAGAACTGTCATTGTGTTTTTATAATATTGACTCAATCCTGAGTCATTTAACCAGTGTTGTTATTGTTATCCAAAAACTACCAAAAACCATTTTCGGTATATATTTAAAAAAGCTGAAATAAAATAAAATATAAAAATTTGTTGAAAAAATTAAACTTACTTTTTTGCAAATAAATGAAATTAAACAGAAATAAATATAATTGAAAGCTAAATAGCAATAAAAAACTGTAACACTTCATTTTACAATTCTGTTCAGCATGTACATACTACGGTATGTAATAATTACAAAAACTATAGATACTAACCCTGATCCTATACACTAAACCTAACCTTAACCCCTGTAGTTACCTTATATTACCCAGTACTTTCTTAGGTAAGTACACTGTACACGTACTTTAAAATAGAGGGTTACAATTTATTTTAAAGGTGTCATTGTTACAGTGTAATTATATATTTAAGAGTAATATTAAGCAATTACATATACTTACTTTAGGGTTAGTGTAGGATTAGGATTTGGTTGAGGGTTAGTTGCATGTAATTATGCATAATTTACTTTTATTACTATGGTAAGTACATGTAACAACAAGGACACTGTAAAATAAAGTGTTACCAAATAAAGTGTAACCAAATAAAGTGTAAACAAAAAAAAAAAACCTATAAAAAAAATCTCAAAAGCACATTAAACTACAAAAACTTTAAAAGGTAAATGAAAACAATTTTTTTTTTAAAATAAAGGTTAATTCAAAATATTAATCCATGCTTCAAATAATACTAAAATAATACTGTTTAACATGATCTGCCACCTTTATTTCTTAATTCATATATTCATAATTCATTCATTAATGTTATTCATATTTCTTGTTTAAGTCCAGGGGGATATTAGAGCTCAAGCCCCTCCATAACATTGCACATTTGTTTACCTTATCTCTTTAGATATATTTAGTTAGAAATAAACATGCTCAATATTAAAAATAGTATTTGTCCTTGATTTACCTTTGATGTGCATCGGATAATGTGAACAGTGAGCACAAACTGGTTGTAAGGGCACATTTCATCTGTTAATCAGAGCCTTTCTCGGGTTACATCAAGGTCAGACACCAGTGCTGTTCCCACAGGGTGACTTTTGAGTCATGGGAAACCAAACACACTGACACACACAACCTTTGCTGAAAAAAACCCCCAAAAAACAAGAATAAATACATACATACAAAATTGTGTTTAAACCCATAAGACTTTCATTCATCTTCGAAACATAAATGAAGATATTTTAAATGACATTAGTCCAAATTTTCTGAAGGGACTTGATCGCTGTATATGATGAACAGTTCGAATTCAGGCTTTTATTTCACAAATAAACATTAATCGGTGAAACAGAAGCTCAGCTGTAGGCCTACTTGCTTGATGTGTAAGAACAAACCTCATTGGTTCTGGCAGAAGCTCAAACATGCCACATAACACGAGAATGAACCTCATTGGTTCTGGCAGAAGCTCAAACATGCCACATAACACGAGAATGAACCTCATTGGTTCTGGCAGAAGCTCAAACATGCCACATAACACGAGAATGAACCTCATTGGTTCTTGAGGAAGCTCAAACGTGCTGCGTAACACGAGAATGAACCTCATTGGTTCTTAGGGAAGCTCAAACATGCTGCGTAACACGAGAATGAACCTCATTGGTTCTTGAGGAAGCTCAAACGTGCTGCGTAACACGAGAATGAACCTCATTGGTTCTTGCTGAAGCTCAAACGTGCTGCGTAACACGAGAATGAACCTCATTGGTTCTTGAGGAAGCTCAAACGTGCTGCGTAACACGAGAATGAACCTCATTGGTTCTTGAGGAAGCTCAAACGTGCTGCGTAACACGAGAATGAACCTCATTGGTTCTTAGGGAAGCTCAAACGTGCTGCGTAACACGAGAATGAACCTCATTGGTTCTTGCTGAAGCTCAAACGTGCTGCGTAACACGAGAATGAACCTCATTGGTTCTTGAGGAAGCTCAAACGTGCTGCGTAACACGAGAATGAACCTCATTGGTTCTTGAGGAAGCTCAAACGTGCTGCGTAACACGAGAATGAACCTCATTGGTTCTTGAGGAAGCTCAAACGTGCTGCGTAACACGAGAATGAACCTCATTGGTTCTTAGGGAAGCTCAAACGTGCTGCGTAACACGAGAATGAACCTCATTGGTTCTTAGGGAAGCTCAAACGTGCTGCGTAACACGAGAATGAACCTCATTGGTTCTTGAGGAAGCTCAAACGTGCTGCGTAACACGAGAATGAACCTCATTGGTTCTTGAGGAAGCTCAAACGTGCTGCGTAACACGAGAATGAACCTCATTGGTTCTTAGGGAAGCTCAAACTTGCTGCGTAACACGAGAATGAACCTCATTGGTTCTTAGGGAAGCTCAAACGTGCTGCGTAACACGAGAATGAACCTCATTGGTTCTTGAGGAAGCTCAAACGTGCTGCGTAACACGAGAATGAACCTCATTGGTTCTTGCTGAAGCTCAAACGTGCTGCGTAACACGAGAATGAACCTCATTGGTTCTTAGGGAAGCTCAAACGTGCTGCGTAACACGAGAATGAACCTCATTGGTTCTTAGGGAAGCTCAAACGTGATGCGTAACACGAGAATGAACCTCATTGGTTCTTGAGGAAGCTCAAACGTGCTGCGTAACACGAGAATGAACCTCATTGGTTCTTGAGGAAGCTCAAACGTGCTGCGTAACACGAGAATGAACCTCATTGGTTCTTAGGGAAGCTCAAACGTGCTGCGTAACACGAGAATGAACCTCATTGGTTCTTGAGGAAGCTCAAACGTGCTGCGTGACACGAGAATGAACCTCATTGGTTCTTGAGGAAGCTCAAACGTGCTGCGTGACACGAGAATGAACCTCATTGGTTCTTGAGGAAGCTCAAACGTGCTGCGTAACACGAGAATGAACCTCATTGGTTCTTAGGGAAGCTCAAACGTGATGCGTAACACGAGAATGAACCTCATTGGTTCTTGAGGAAGCTCAAACGTGCTGCGTAACACGAGAATGAACCTCATTGGTTCTTGAGGAAGCTCAAACGTGCTGCGTAACACGAGAATGAACCTCATTGGTTCTTAGGGAAGCTCAAACGTGCTGCGTAACACGAGAATGAACCTCATTGGTTCTTGAGGAAGCTCAAACGTGCTGCGTAACACGAGAATGAACCTCATTGGTTCTTGAGGAAGCTCAAACGTGCTGCGTGACACGAGAATGAACCTCACTGGTTCTTGCTGAAGCTCAAACGTGCTGCGTAACACGAGAATGAACCTCATTGGTTCTTGAGGAAGCTCAAACGTGCTGCGTAACACGAGAATGAACCTCATTGGTTCTTGAGGAAGCTCAAACGTGCTGCGTAACACGAGAATGAACCTCATTGGTTCTTAGGGAAGCTCAAACTTGCTGCGTAACACGAGAATGAACCTCATTGGTTCTTAGGGAAGCTCAAACGTGCTGCGTAACACGAGAATGAACCTCATTGGTTCTTGAGGAAGCTCAAACGTGCTGCGTAACACGAGAATGAACCTCATTGGTTCTTGCTGAAGCTCAAACGTGCTGCGTAACACGAGAATGAACCTCATTGGTTCTTAGGGAAGCTCAAACGTGATGCGTAACACGAGAATGAACCTCATTGGTTCTTGAGGAAGCTCAAACGTGCTGCGTAACACGAGAATGAACCTCATTGGTTCTTAGGGAAGCTCAAACTTGCTGCGTAACACGAGAATGAACCTCATTGGTTCTTGAGGAAGCTCAAACGTGCTGCGTAACACGAGAATGAACCTCATTGGTTCTTGCTGAAGCTCAAACGTGCTGCGTAACACGAGAATGAACCTCATTGGTTCTTAGGGAAGCTCAAACGTGCTGCGTAACACGAGAATGAACCTCATTGGTTCTTAGGGAAGCTCAAACGTGATGCGTAACACGAGAATGAACCTCATTGGTTCTTGAGGAAGCTCAAACGTGCTGCGTAACACGAGAATGAACCTCATTGGTTCTTGAGGAAGCTCAAACGTGCTGCGTAACACGAGAATGAACCTCATTGGTTCTTAGGGAAGCTCAAACGTGCTGCGTAACACGAGAATGAACCTCATTGGTTCTTGAGGAAGCTCAAACGTGCTGCGTGACACGAGAATGAACCTCATTGGTTCTTGAGGAAGCTCAAACGTGCTGCGTAACACGAGAATGAACCTCATTGGTTCTTGAGGAAGCTCAAACGTGCTGCGTAACACGAGAATGAACCTCATTGGTTCTTAGGGAAGCTCAAACGTGCTGCGTAACACGAGAATGAACCTCATTGGTTCTTGAGGAAGCTCAAACGTGCTGCGTAACACGAGAATGAACCTCATTGGTTCTTAGGGAAGCTCAAACGTGCTGCGTAACACGAGAATGAACCTCATTGGTTCTTGAGGAAGCTCAAACGTCCCAGCTAGCAGGGAACGTTCTCAGAACTTTGGCTAACATTCCCTACAAGTTTGGTTAATGTTTTAAAGAAAACATTTGAATGTAATGTTTAAAGAATGTTTTAAGGATGTTTTCTCATTTCAAATAATGTTCCTATAAGGTTAAATGTAAACTAAGATATAACGTTTTAACTGTAACATTTTGAGGATGTTTTGGGAATGTTTTTGAGATAACAGATAATACAATGTTCTCAATAAAACATTAGCACAATGTTCCATAGTAACAGAGGAGGAACATTATCAAGTCAACGTTCGCAAAATGTTTTGATTATATCATTGAGGCCTGAGATGACAGTGTGTTTTTTATAAAACGTTCTTGTAATGTGACGTGTTAACAAAACTAGAACATTATAACTGTAACATTTTGAGGATGTTTTGGGAATGTTGTTGAGATAACAGATTATACAATGTTCTCAATAAAACATTGGTACAATGTCCCCATAATAACAGAGGAGGAACATTATCAAGTCAACGTTCCCAAAATGTTTTGAGGATATCATTGAGGCCTGAGATGACGGAATGTTTTTTATAAAACGTTCTTGTAATGTGACGTGTTAACAAAACTAGAACATTTTAAATTTAATATTTTGAGGATGTTGTTGAGGTAAAAGTTTGTAGAATGATATTTTATAAAACATTGGCACAACATTCCATAATAACAGAAGAGGAACATTATCAAGTCAACGTTCTCAAAATGTTTTGAGGATATCATTGAGCCCTGAGATGACGGAGTGTTTTTTATTAAACGTTCTTGTAATGTGACGTGTTAACAAAACATTATAACAGTAACATGTTGAGGATGTTTTGGGAATGTTGTTGAGATAACAGATTATACAATGTTCTCAATAAAACATTGGCACAATGTCCCATAATAACAGAGGAGGAACATTATCAAATCAACGTTCTCGAAATGTTTTGAGGATATCATTGAGGCCTGAGATGACAGTGTGTTTTTTATAAAATGTTCTTGTAATTTTGACATGTTAACAAAACTAGAACATTTTAACTGTAACATTTTGAGGATGTTTTGGGAATGTTGTTGAGATAACAGATAATACAATGTTCTCAATAAAACATTGGTACAATGTTCCATAGTAACAGAGGAGGAACATTATCAAGTCAACGTTCGCAAAATGTTTTGAGGATATCATTGAGGCCTGAGATGACGGAATGTTTTTTATAAAACGTTCTTGTAATGTGACGTGTTAACAAAACTAGAACATTTTAAATTTAACATTTTGAGGATGTTGTTGAGGTAAAAGTTTGTAGAATGATATTTTATAAAACATTGGCACAACATTCCATAATAACAGAGGAGGAACATTATCAAATCAACGTTCATAAAATGTTTTGAGGATATTATTTAGTCCTGAGATGATAAAATGTTTTTAATAAAACATTCCTTTTAATT
This sequence comes from Rhinichthys osculus, assembly GCA_029959095.1. Taxonomy (NCBI): domain Eukaryota; kingdom Metazoa; phylum Chordata; class Actinopteri; order Cypriniformes; family Leuciscidae; genus Rhinichthys; species Rhinichthys osculus. Next base: position 14,299,498 of record JARWKJ010000009.1, on the reverse strand, counting down.
GACTTTTTAACAAAAGTAGAACATTTTGCATGAAACATTTTGAGGATTTTTTAGGGATGTTGTTATCTTTTATAAATCATTGGCACAATAACAAAGGAGGGATATTATCAAAGCAACATTCATCAAATGTTTTGAGGACATTATTGGCCTGAGATGACAAAATCTCACAGGCCTAATGTGTTAACAAAAGCTCATAAAATTGTAAGGATATTTTAGGGAAGCTGTTTAGGTAACAGATTGTAGAATTATTTTAACCTATAAAATATTGGCATGATTTTCCATAATAAACGAGGAACATTATCAAAACAGCATTCGTGAAGTGTTTTGAGGATTACTCTGAACTGTTTGAACTGTTGCGCGAAATGTGTTTACAAGAGACGAGAAGCTGATTGGAGGCCACTGTAGATCGACGTTTAAAACCACCAATCACAGCGTGATTTTCCCATGACGTAAGAACATTTGAAATCGACAAACAGCGCGAATAAAGTAACGTTTTTGTTGAAGAAAGCGGCGCAAAATGTCCGTTGTCTAAATTGGCTATTTGACACATTGGCCCAAAACAACAGAACTCCTGGTCAACGGAACTGAACTCTTTCACATCTGTAAGTTTTTTTTGTGTATTTTTTCAGTTTACATAGCTTTCTCTTATCCTTGATATATCAATGACTTTCAGTATTAGATCTTACTTTCTTAGAATTGTATGACAGTCGCAATAAATTTGAGTGTATGTTACTTTTGAATAACAGCTAGATTTTTTTTAATGCAGACTCCAAACTGCCTGTTTCAAGATGATTATAACACCGATGACACAAAGTCTCCATTTACAACAAAGGTAGCCTACTATAATACCGGTATTGTGTTCTATGCATACGAATACTGTATTTTTGCTACTTAAAAGTGTTAATCTTATGTCTTTTGAAAGTAAAAGTTAATAATAATTATTTCAGTAATTCATAAAGAGGTAATTGAAAAAATTGGAAAGAGCATTAAGTCTAAAACAATTTTCAGTCACTTGTGTTTCTAGCAAATATTGTATGTGCTTGTAATATCGTTGTGTGTTGACAGACCATGTTTTAAAATATTTCAGGTAATTACTCTGCTGATGGTCCATGTATAGGACACAATCTGGCAACTATTGAAACAAACATAAACCTGCAGAGGTGAATGGATATGGGAGCTAAAGAGCCTTATAACTGGTAAGTGGTTTTGTAACTTTTGTTGTAAATCTTCATAGAATTACCTTTATATTATAGTAGGCTACAGATTATAGTAATCTTGTTCAAATGTTAGGAAATAATTTTGTTGGTTTAAGAAAGCCAACATATTGTTAACCTATTTAAACTAAATATTATTATTATGATTTCTGACAGAGGTGGGAGTAAGTCACACATGTGCAAGTCACAAGCAAGTCTCAAGTCTTAACCTTCGAGTCTCAAGCAAGTCCAAGTAAATTTTTTATAAAAGCAAGCAAGTCGAGTCAAGTCACTGCCTTATGTCAAGCAAGTCAAGTCAAGTCATAGCTTGGGTCACAAGTCACTGGCAAGTCATACAAACGTTTGATGATTTCACTTAATTTATATCTTAAAATAAGTTAAAACTACATAAGTTGTGGACTATGGTTTTATTTGCAACATATTTTTTTTAAATATGCATTTCCACATATAGCTGAGTGGTTACTACAATAAAAATCTAAAAAATAAAAAATAAATACAATTTCAAACTACATAGCCTAAAATGTAAATGTAACTGAAATTAGGCCAACATTAAAGCATGACAAAATAAATATGCCTCAAACACACAGAAGACCATTAAAAGGTATTAAACAATTCACAATTCAAGTATAATGGTTCCTATGCCACCAAATGGCATTCTTCAAACTGGCATCCCCTTTATATAAGTTATATAACAGCCGTTGGCATTTAGCCTATTATGAAGTTAAAACCGCCAATAGGTGGCGCCAAATCACCGTCTTAATGTACGAGTCATAGAAGCAGTCAACTGATTTGTTCAAAATGACAGATTCGTTCTGGAACTAAGCAACTAGGTCACTGAATCACAAATACGCATAACTCTTTCTGTGGCTTGTTTGGAACTATTGTCATTGGAGAAGTAGAGCAAAAACAGAGAATATTTGGAATATTATGTCTAAAATGTCACATCACAATATTCACTCTTTGTTTACTGAACTGTTTTATAAAATCATCACATTTGCAATCGCGCCAATAATCTGGAAATATTTTTTTATATATGTTATAATTATGAAAATAACTCATACTAGGGCCATTTTTCCACCACATTTTGAATTTTGGGTGCATATTAATTCTGCTGGCATTTTTTGCCACCAACCCCCTGATAACATTAAGAGAAACATAAACGACAAAACTAACAGTTTTCTATATTGTTTTTCGTCATTGGAAAGAACAACATTTTTGGCTTTAAAGCATGATTTAAAAAGAAATGTGGCAAATGTTATACAAAACATATACCATCATTAATTATCCTTTGAATATTGACAACATTAAGTTACATTTGAAAAAATTTGTGTATAAAGAGGCATGCTGTTTTGACCAATATTATTCTCTCAAGATTTAAAGATAGTCAAATTAACTATAACAAACAGGTTAAACAAGCCATAGCTTACTAGACGTGGTGAATGAAGTTCGACTGTTCGAGGTTGTGATGGTCGTCCGATATCCCTTGCCAGTTATTATGCGTACAACAAATCTTCTTGCATGAATATGGTAATTTTCTAGTGTTTATATCCAAAAAGATACGATGCAGGGAGATGTTTTTGTATTTAGCGCGCTCACCGCGATGTAGGCTATGTTTTTTTCTGGACTTGTGCAGCGTCACGCAATCGCGCAGAATCTGATGACTGACGTCAATGGTTCCGTTGCTTTCATTTTGTTTATCAATGGATGTTGCGATGATTTATATAAAAATGTATATCAAGTCATTCTCGAGTCATACAGTTCAAGTCAAGTCAAGTCTCAAGTCAAGTCAAGTCTCAAGTCATTGGATCTCAAGTCAAAGTCAAGTCGAGTCATTTTCTTAATTTAGTCAAGCAAGTCTCAAGTCCTTAAATTTGCGACTCGAGTCTGACTCGAGTCAAGTCATGTGACTCGAGTCCCCCATCTCTGATTTCTGAGACATAAATGTTCAACTCTTAACTCCTAGAGCTTTAGTGCTAAAAGCACCTAACACAGACCATAAAGGATCTCATCCAAAAGACATCCAAAAATGAGAATTAGCCCATGATTTACGCACCCTCAAGTCATCCTTGGTGTATATGACATTCTTCTTTCAGACGAATACAATCGGAGTTATATTAAAAAAATGTCCTGGCTCTTCTGAGCTTTATAATGGCAGTGAATGGCCGTCTATAAAAGCGCATCCATCCATGATAAAAGTGCTGCCCACGACTCTGGCGGGATTATAAAGGCCCTTTGAAGCGAAGCGATGCATTTGTGTAAGAAAAATATCCATATTTAAAACTTTATTGACTAAAATAACTAGCTTTAAAATAACTAGCTTAGCATATATTTATTTCTGCTTTTGAAGTAACTAAAACTTACAGCTTCACTAATACATGAAGCTTCACTAATTCACTTACATGAATGACTAATTCCAGGGCTGCCAACTCTCACGCATTCACCGTGAGACTCACGCAATTGAGCCAATTCTCACGCTCTCACGCCACACCCCCGATTTCTCACGCTGAAGTGTCAACCCAGTCGGTCAAATGCCTGAAAGATAAGTTTATCTATAGATCTACCAGTTGAGCCATTCGTGATCGACTAGTTTTACCGCAAATTAGTTAAAATATCCTGTAATCTATAGCGAGCGAGCGTGCATGCGAGACAGATGTGTTGAGCTCCTAACGGCGCGCTCCTAATCGCGCACGCGCACACGACGGCAGAGAGGTAAACGAGCTTGCGTGTCTTTCGCAACACAACCCAGTGGACAGTTACACTGTATTGAGACAGTTGAGAAATAATAATATTTTTACAGTTTTCAACAATAATTGTCATTATTGAACCCTTGCTCTTATTATATTTCTGATTTCTCAGTTTTGTCATTATTTTAGCAAATAATTTATTTTATGTTTTGAGACAAGACAGTTTGTTTGAAGAAGTTTTAAAGAGTTAGTAAAAGAGTAAAGTAAAAGTTAAAACTTTTTTATTTAAGTAGGCATCTATTTTTTATTAAGTAGGCCTATTTATTTTGTATTAATACATAACGTCCTGGTTGCGTATGCAACCCACCGTTCCCTGAAGGAGGGAACGGAGGACGTAGTCGACGTCGACTGAAATGGGATCACGCTAGGGAGCCTATTGTCTTCGAGTAATTTAGAACGAGCCAATGCACATTGGCGTGCGAGATATGCATCTCACACTCCGCCCCGCGGCGCGGGTACAAATACGGAAGTAGATGCACGCACCATTGCTTTTCGCTGAGGAGCCGAGCGTAACTCGGAGTCAGCGGTGGTCCAGCGATAGTGGCAAGGGGACTACGTCCTCCGTTCCCTCCTTCAGGGAACGGTGGGTTGCATACGCAACCAGGACGTTCCCTTTCAGTCGTGAACGTCAGACGTAGTCGACGTCGACTGAAATGGGATCAACCATTGAAAACGCCACTAAAGCTGCCACCTTCCAGTGCCTAGACAAAAGCCTCCTGATCCTCCCGACCTTTTTAGCGGAAGAGGATAGGGCTTAGGCCAGGAAGTCACTGCTGTTCCACAAGACCCACTCAGTTAGACTTGGATAACACTGGGAAAGCGTACCCTGTACATGGAAGGAAGGGACGCTGCGGAAGCCACATCCTGCCCGAAGGGAGGTAACCTGTGGAGAATACACATATGAACTGGCGGAGACCGGGCAGTGCAACATATGGAAGGTCACTGGGGAGGCTCCAGCCTATGACAGGGGGGAGACTCAACCAGCCAATGACAGCAGAGCAGGCTCTGCCGAGGGAAGACACGGGCTCACCGTAGGGAGCCGTACCGTGGAAGAATACACATATGGGATCACCGTAGGGATCACAACATATGGACCCAGCCTAACACAGGTTCCACACTGCTTACGAGTGGTAGGCCTAACACCGGGCGTTCCGCCACGTCTGATGTCGGAGGGGTGCGGAGGAACTCAACAGGGTTCGGATAAGGGAACTCTACTGGAGCAACATGGCGCACGTATCCAGTCCATAGGAGGGGAATGGCGCAGCAAGCCGACACTTCGAACCGGGCTCATGGTGAAACTGGCTTCATATGAAGGGAGCCCACGGGAAGCCGCGGTTCGACTTAGGTGTCGCCCAGCCCCCAACTCTAGAATATCTGTCAGCGAAGCACTCTGTGTCAACGCCTAGGTGGGAGCAACACTCATAAAAGAGGAGCTCACCACGTAAGTGGACATGAGTATCTCGGGATTTTCACCAAGATAAGGCAACCACATTCAGTGGGCCAACCTCGCTTGGAAACAGCCTTCCCTCTCTGCTGACTTCCTTAACAGATAAGAGCTGGTCTGAGGTCCTATGGCTTGCGTTCTGTACACGTATAACCGCGATGAAGCGGACGGACAGAGAAAGCCAGGGCTGGGTCTGCCTCCTCCGGGGCAGTGCTTGCAGGCTCACCACCTGCTCCCAGTTTAAGGGAGAGGTAGGAACCTTGGGCACATATCCAGGCCGGGGTCTCAGCTAATGAGAGTTAGCCGGCCCGAATTCCAGGCACAAGTCATTGACCGAAAGCGAGCAAGTCCCTACCCTCTAGTAGAGACAATGCGAGCAGGAGAACTGTAAAAAACAGATTTTTAACTCACTGCCCGCAGTGGCTCAGGGGTGGTCTCTGCAGTGCAGTAGCACCAGAGATAGGCCCATTAGGATAAAGAGGGACGCAGGGATGACCCGTGCTCCCTCAGGAACCTGACGATCAGGACGTGCTTCCCATGCTTCTGCATATGATGTTCGTCATCATATTGAGGGTGAAGGAACAGCCTACTCCAACCCAACTTGCAGGAAAGAGAGCACTGAAATGACCGAACGCTCTCAGGATCTCCTCAGGAGAGAAGACTCATTCAATGAATAGGTTCCACTTCTAACTTAGCGAAGCACAACTGCCTTATCTTAAGGGGGTGCTTGCAGAAGTGATGGTCACTACCACATATCCTTGTGGTAACCACCTGAACCTCCACGTCCATTTTTTTTTTTTTTTTTTTGAACGCGGGTGCCATCATGCCCCATCCCCAAAAAATATTCAGGGGAAGTCAGAAAGGCTGTCGAGGGAACTAGATCTGGTTGGGCCAATAAGGGGCAACTATCAGACCTGTTCCACTCCTGACTTAGCACAGTAGGTGCAAGCGACCTGCGCACTGCTCAACACTAGATGTGAAAGTCACTGAGCTTCAGGAGCATCTCTGCTCAACACTTGAGTGTGATAAGTTCACTGAGTTTCAGGAGCATCTCTGCTCAACACTTGAGTGTGATAAGTTCACTGAGCTTCAGGAGCATTTCTGCTCAACACCTAAGTGTGATAATTCACTGAGCTTCAGGAGCATCTCTGCTCAACACTTGAGTGTGATAAGTTCACTGAGCCTCAGGAGCAACTCTGCTCCACACCTAAGTGTGATAATTCACTGAGCTTCAGGAGCATTTCTGCTCAACACCTGAGTGTGATGAAATTCACTGAGTTTCAGGAGCATTTCTGCTCAACACCTGAGTGTGATGAAAATCACTGAACTTGAGCAGCGCCAAGCGATAATGAATCGCATAGTCGCTTTCTTAGAAGGCTCACTGGGGAACGCATTTCTGCGGGGCCCCGGGGTCAGCTGAGAGCTAGTGTCTGTCCAAGGGATGTCTGCTCAGACAGAAACACAACTGGCAGAGGGACGAGTCCGGAGAGGCAACAGATGTAACTGTGCGGCCCCGAAGTGGTCCCTGCCCAGCTGGACCGCCAGGGGATGGAGTCTCCACTCTCCCTGGCCATAGCTGTCGTGAGGCTCGTTGGCGGCACGATTGAGCAGGCCGGAAGAATTTTATAGTGGAAAGAAGCAACCTCAGAAGCTTCTGACTCCAAGGAGGAGGTGACAGGCGAGTTATGACATGCGAGGGAAGCTTAGCGCAATGGTCGCGATGTTGTCTTTTCAGACCAGTACCAGCTAGCTGAGCAGTGGTGGCTCAAAGCGAGGTGAACTGACAACTCGAGGTAACAAATACCAATGCAGTCGGAGGTCGCCCAGGCCTCCGTTAAAGCATGCCCTTTGTACATGGCTCCTCAGTCAGTGTTAGTGGACCTGAAGGTCTAAACACGGGCTGAGAGTTTGGCGGCAGGCCGGGGTGATCTTTTAATCACACAGGGCGTGCCGCTCTGCCACGGTCACCTCGGGACTCGATCATAAAACTAGTGCTGAAGCGGTCTTCATATGGAGGAAGCCAAGCGACTGCGACTGCCATATGCCCCAGGAGCCTCTGAAATTTCTTTCAGTTGAACCCTTTCTCACTTCTAGCACTAGCCTAACACACTTTTTTGAGAGACGTGTTGGACCGAGTCCCTCTCCTGAACTGAAAAGAGATACTCAGCCCGTGGGCGAGATTAATCTCTCCCAGTTGACCTGAAGACCCAACTGGCTATGGAGCACTCGAAGGGTAGGACCTGTACGGATACTTCGTACCCTCGACGCCAGACACAGAATGTTCTGTGGAGCGGAGGATAGAAATCTGAGTACTGTCCTTCAGGTCGAACGCCGCAGGCCATCCTTGGGGATGGAGCATTTGAAAATGCAACTCTGTGTTAGTAATTGAACGGAGGCTTTCGAAAAAGGGCCCGTTTCAACTGACACAGGTCCAAGGTGGCCCTGACACACCACATATCTAGGGTACAATAAAGAACAGGTTAAAGAAACCGGTCTTCATATCGGCTGAGGAAGAGGCTACATCGCGTCCTTCGCCAGTAGGACTGTGACGTGCGCACACAGGCCAGGAGCAGTGCTCAACACGTAGGTGTGATAATTATCACTAATTCTAGGAGCATTAGCTCAACACCTAGGTGTGAAAAATATCACTGAGCCAGGGCGGAAGCCAAGCGAAATGAATCGCAAGCCGAGTCTGCTGGTAACTCAGGGCCAATGGAGCGGTAGGAAGCACTTTAGGCTTACACACACCATACCAGGGCCCAGAGACCACAGACGTACCCGAGGTGAGGCAGCGTGGTGGAGGACAGGGACCCGGCTCGGAAGGCCCGTGGGCGGCCCGAAGCGGGGTCTGAGTGTGCAATGCAATACCTACCTGTCTCCACGGGACAGCAGGAGATGCGTGAGAAGGCGGATGACCGGGTCCTCGAACGCGTCGTGCTGCCGGCTGGCGAACAAGAGGGGGCTGAGGGGTGCAAGGCTGTTCCACAGGGTCGCACACCGCCAACCTCGCGCTCTTGGGACCCAGGGACGGAGGAATTCGCTCTTTGACAATTTGGGAACCACTGGACTCCGGGGAGCCAGTGGTGGAACGGTAACCATCTGAAGAGCTCGTCCCCCCAACCCTGGGTGGCCTGTCTCAGGGATGCTTCGTCTGACACTCGCCCCCTGGCTGGGCAGTGCCTGAGACAGACCGGGCGACCTGCCTGCTGCTGGCTCTACGCTGGGGCCTGAGTGAAGGCTGTTGCGGGGGCCCCGCGGAACCGGAGGCAGCGGCAGGGGACGCCCTCGGCGACGGGCAGGCAGAGGAACTGTCACTGGCGGTGGGTGGAGGCAACAGCAGGCCGCCAGGACAGGGTGTGTCGAAAACCCTCCGTCTGCTCTTGGGCTGTGAAGAGCTGTTGGGTACAGCTCTCCACCGCGTCGCCGAACAGCCCAACCCAGGAAATTGGGGAGTCCAGGGACCGAACCTTGTCCGCATCCGCCATCTCAACCAGGCTGAGCCAATGATGGTGCTCCTGGACCACTAAAGTGGACATCGCTAGACCGACCGCACACGCTGCGACACTCATGCCCCGTAGGGCGAGGTCAGTGGCAGTGCGGAGCTCACTCATGAGCGCACGATCTAGACTACCCTCGTGCATGTCCATGCAAAGAGGAAGCAGCTTGCCCGCCAGCTTTGTGAGCTCTGACCGTCAAATCTGACGCGAGCTCACAGGCCTGCGAGGGGAGACGAGGATCCCCCGTCCAAAATGCAGCGGCCGTCGGACACAGGTGTGTCGCAAAAGACCGCTCCACTGGAGGGATAGCCTCATAACCCTTCACCGCTCCTCCGTCAAGGGTAGCGAGGGGGGGAAGAACCACTCAGGCAGTTTTCAGCAGTAAAAGGTGCCGTCCACGACCTAGTAAGCTCTCCATGCACTTCAGGAAAAAAGGGTACTGGGGCGGCGGGCTGAGAACCAGCACGGCCCGCCCCGAGATACCAATCATCCAACCGAGACTGAGCAGGACACGGTGGAGGGTTCCACTCGAGCCCGACAGCCTCGGCGGCCCGTTTCAGCATAACTGACAAATCTGGATCCGGCTCGGGCAACGTTATACTCCCAGAGGAAGACAACGCAGTCGAGTCGTCATCTCCAGAGGCCAGCTCACCCTCCGATGCTGCAATCGGCGTCCTGTCCTCTGGGGGAGCCCCGGGTGAAACGGCTGGCCCACCCATTACAGATGGACCAGCACGCTCCACGGGGGACTCACACGGCTGCGGTGGAAAGGAGGAGTGAGGAGCCCACAGGGAATGGTTACCGGGCGAGACATCCACCACTATCCTCCTATCACCCATCTCACGCAGCACCCGAGGGCGGGGCGTGGTAATGGGGACTCGCGCTTCGCGGACGAAGGCGAGTCTCGATCTCAACACCGCGACAGTCATATTCCCGCAATGGAAACATGAACTGTCCACAAAAGCTGCTTCAGCGTGCTGTAAGCCCAAACATGTGATGCAACAATTGTGACCGTCAAAGAGAGACAGGGAACGACCGCATCCAGAAACGCACGGGCGGAATGACATCTTGAAAAAGACGCAAACGCACCCGTGTTGTTCTTTCAGGAAGTGAAAAACTCTCACCAGTGCCGGAGCACACAGGGGAATGACCGCGGCAACACTGATACAGGAATGGTGCAGCCTGTATCAGTGAAGCACTCACTTTCTTCGCCCTCAAACGGCCGTCAGACAAACAAACACAAACAGAAATTTGGTTGCTGTGACAACAGCAGTTGAGAGCTCGGAAGCTCGCGATCACCGCTGCACTCGTGCTGTAAACACCGACACCAGGAGAGACTTCCAGAAGAAGCACGACACACTCGCTCGTTGTATAACAAGACTCTACAGACCTGAACATGAAGCTCGGCTCCGAAGTGAAAGGCAATGGTGCGTGCATCTACTTCCGTATTTGTACCCGCGCCGCGGGGCGGAGTGTGAGATGCATATCTCGCACGCCAATGTGCATTGGCTCGTTCTAAATTACTCGAAGACAATAGGCTCCCTAGCGTGATCCCATTTCAGTCGACGTCGACTACGTCTGACGTTCACGACTGAAAGGGAACTGTATTCATTCATAATGTATCATTATTGCGTGACATTTGTGTCAATAATCGTCAAGCATAGGGGACTTCGCGTAGTGGGAGGGGGCCCCCAAATCAAATTCTGCTTAGGGCCCCCAAAAGGCTCGGACAGGCTCTGGAGACCAGACAGACAGTGTGAGTTTTTTGTGACAATTGTGAGGGAAATACACAATTTATTCCCATAAACTGTGTAGTCAGCCGTTCTCCCTCCCATCTGCACTGTGTGAATTGTGAACGCAGGCAGGTCAGTGAGTTACAGGGCGCTCCTTGTCTCCGTCCTGTTTAGGCTGGTAATTAATAGGCCTGTTATATAGTTTATATAGAATTAAGTTAGCAATAGCAGAGTTGTTTGTTTTGCAGCACTGAGCAGTTATTTTACATAACTTTATCATAAAAACAGTACAAAAGCATTTCCAGATGACAAATATCTGGACATGCCTAGTAGTTAATGTTAATTATTGTTTTCTAAGAACAGAATGTCAATTAAAATGTTAAAAATTAAATGTAATGTAAATCTCCCAAGAAATTCTGTACAGATACCAAATACTTTGACAATTAATATATACTTAATACACTTCTGCTAAAGAAAGGATTTTGTGTTTGTATTTTTCCCCACACCAAGCCACGCCCCTCAATAAGCCCCTCCCCCATAACCCAAGCCCCGCCCCCCACAATCTCACTCTAAGCTGAACTCAAAAGTTGGCAGCCCTGTAATTCACTCTAGAAATTGTTCTTTCGCCAATGCATTCAAATGCAGTGCTACTTTATCTGTATCTGATTTAAAACAAGCAGAAATCTGTAAGAAATGTACCGATCCATAGACACTATAACTGCTGTTATATGAGAGCACTAGCCTCGTGGGCAGCGAGCGCTGTGACGTGCTGGAGCTGTGCTCACGGCGACCTGAGCTCCAGTCCTGCTTCAGCTTCAGGCTTCTCAAGACAACAGCAAAGTTTGTTCACATAATTTAGCCTCTAGTTGTGTTATTAACATGTATATAATGGATTAAGTATATGTTTTAAATTACAGAAACAAAAAAAGATACTCATAAGGATAAGGTATCATATTTATACTTTCAATAAATTAGTCTTTACATCATTTCTGATTACTAATCAGGCTGGCTAATTTTGAAAGTTTTCAATGTCAATATTGCTTGTGATCTTAATGTATGTGTATTCTTTCTGTTTACACTTTTGCATGATCTTTTTTAGGCTATGAGGAAAAACTCTACCATGCACACAGAGAACAGAGCTCAATGCTGCTAACTGGGCGAGCAACTGGACAACTAGAAGAGAAGAACAGTAGAACACTATTAATACAGATGACTGGATTACTCTTCTGCAAGAACCAAGACAAGCAAAGACTGATGATGAGAACTCTGAGCAAACACAGCAGTCAAGACACATGAGTGACTTTACTGAGTTCTTCATGTAGTGTTGGGCATTTACTGTATGCAGAACTTCTAATAATTTATGTGGATGCCATTTATAAACCTGTTAGATTTTGATGTTTTAGTTTTGAGATTAATAAAATTGTATGTTTTAACAATGTTATAGCTAAGCATTTTTTTGTATGTTTAATAGAACATTTTGGGAACAAAAATAAAACTTACCGCTAAAAACTTTATAAGAATGTTAGTGGATAATGTTCTAAAAATGTTATGATTAAACCTTTATAGAAGGTCATCACAAAACATTTTCAGAGTGTTCTTAGATAATGTTATGTCATATTTTAAGAGAACATTCTGGGAACAAAAAGAAAACTACCCGCTGAAAACGTTATAAGAACATTAGAGAATAATGTTCTAACAATGTTAGCATTAAACATATTTAGAATGTTTTTAGAGAATGTTATTAGAACTTTTAGGAGAACATTCTGGGAACAAAAAGAAAACTACTCGCTGAAAATGTTATAAGAACATAAGGGAATAATGTTCTAACAATGTTAGCATTAAACATATTTAGAATGTTTTTAGAGAATGTTATTAGAACTTTTAGGAGAACATTCTGGGAACAAAAAGAAAACTACCCGCTGAAAATGTTATAAGAACATTAGGGAATAATGTTCTAACAATGTTAGCATTAAACATATTTATAATGTTTTTAAAGAATGTTATTAGAACTTTTAGGAGAACATTCTGGGAACCAAAATAAAACTACCCGCTGAAAACATTATTAGAACACTGCATGGTAATGTTCTCAGAACATTTTTAGAACAAAAAATTTCTAGCTGGGGTGCTGCGTAACACGAGAATTAACCTCATTGGTTCTTGAGGAAGCTCAAACGTGCCACGTAACACGAGAATGAACGTCATTGGTTCTTAGGGAAGCTCAAACGTGCTGCGTAACACGAGAATGAACCTCATTGGTTCTTGAGGAAGCTCAAACGTGCTGCGTAACACGAGAATGAACCTCATTGGTTCTTGAGGAAGCTCAAACGTGCTGCGTAACACGAGAATGAACCTCATTGGTTCTTAGGGAAGCTCAAACGTGCTGCGTAACACGAGAATGAACCTCATTGGTTCTCTGCACGTCAAGTGAACATGCTTGAGCTTCTAATTACCACAGTCCGTTGGACGCTCGATTCATATGGATTAGTTTTACAATCTCTTTATGAACTTTTTGAAGCTTCAACGTGGTAGTTGCGTGGACTGTCAATGGAGGGACACAAATCTCTCGTATTTCACTAACATAAAGTTGGTTTGATGTTGGACGTTCCACATTCACAAATTTAGGGACCGTCTCTGAAGTTAGATACGACATTGGTACACACGTTTCTGACTTCAATAGCATTTAAAGAGAATGACTTACAGTCACAAAACCAACTGTAAAGTATTCATGTAGGTGTCAGCTATAATGCACATTGCACACCTTTTAGATTTTTGATATTTAATAAAATAATTGTCAAATCATGTGTAAAAATGGCTATTTATTTCACTATCAAATGGGCTCAAACACAAAATAATTTAAAGCACAATAGCATTTGAGGAGAATGACTTACCCTACTCATGTAAACTGTAAAGTGTTCATGTAGGTGTCTGGTGTCAACTATAATGCACTTGCACACCTTTTAGTTTCTTGATATTTATTAAAGTAAACTGTCAAATCATGACTGTAAGTCATTCTCTTTAAATGCTATTAAGCTTTCAATTTTAATCCTTTTGGTATAGTGAAATAAATAAATAAATAACAATTTTTACACATGATTTGACAGTTTATTTGAATAAATATCACAAATCTAAAGTTTGTATCACACCTGACACCTACAGGAACACTTTACAGTTGGTTTTATGACTGTAGGTCATCCTCTTCAATATGCAATTTAAGTTAGAATAGTGCGTTTACCGATGTCGTGTAACTTTAGACACGGTCCCTAAAGGATGAACGAAAGTATCACCGGTTTGTTGTGTAAATGACAGAATGACATTTTTGAGTGAACTAGTCATTTAATGTGCTTAATTTAACCCTTTATTTAATTATGTTACCAACTAGGGTGATAAGCGGGGCACAACCTAACACGGGGCTGGCTAGTGGTAACACACATGGTTTGAAACTTTACACACATGCCAGCATGACGAAACAGTGTATTTAGGCTACTAGTTGCCAACACCATATAGAGAAAGAATTGCGCCAAAATTAAATAAATCTTAAGATATCACTGAACATTCATTTAACCATAGCAAAAGTAAATTTCTTACTGAAGTAAATTTTTCATCTCTGTTTTATGTTTATTTAAAATTAGACAAATCTGATATTATTTTAATCTTTTGTTGTTTAACAGTTGAGATAGTTCTTTAAAGGGATAGTTCACTTTGAAATTCATTTTTGGTATGTTTTAGCTTACCTCAAGGGCATCCAAGATTTAGGTGTCTTTGTTTGGTCTAAGACACGAAACGAGCGGTTTGTGTGAGAAAACGAACAGTATTTATATCGTTTTTACCTCTTGTAAACACAGCCACGTCCAAGTGTTCTGAGGGCGCGGGCGCTTCGGTCTTTTCCGGCAAGCGCCGGAAAGCGCCGGAAGTGATCTCTCGCGCGTGTACGTCACTCATACAATTGTTTTATTTTTAATTTAAATTTTAATTGTTTTCTTTTACGACGGTTTAAACATCCCGGATAAGCGCAAATTAGTACCATTTTAATTAGCCGTCTTACCTACAATCTCTGTTCTGTGTAAACAATGAGCTTTCCGGCGCTTGCCGGAAAAGACCGAAGCGCCAGCGCCCTCAGATCACTTGGACGTGGCTGTGTTTACAAGAGGTAAAAACGATATAAATACTGTTAGTTTTCTCACACAACCCGCTCGTTTCGTGTCTTAGCCCATCAATGTGTACTTACATTTACGAGTCATTAAATCATGTTTAATTTGGACGTCTCTGTGCATGCTCTTTGAGGTGGTGACCATAGACCTGCATTATATGACTGACAGACAAGAACGGTTTGACCTAAAAATATCTAAATTGAAACCACTGCGGAAACAAAGACACCTACTTCTTGGATGCCTTTGGGGTGAGCTAAAACATACCAAAAATGTATTTCAAAGTGAACTATCCCTTTAATGCTGATCTAACCAGCACAAGACAAATGGGTGGCAAGATGTAACACTGTGTTACAATAAACCTCTATTAGAATGCTATTACTTTTATGAATTCTATTGAGAAACCATGAGAAAAAAGTGAATAAAGACTAAGAGTCAATGTTCAGAAATTATGAATTATTATTATTATGTTTTGAACTATGCTGTTTTGTGGGGTTTTTTTTGTCAAACTCAAAAATTAGTTTATTTTTAATTATTTAATTATTTTATATGAAAAGTTAATAATTGTAATTCATTGACAAAATATTTTAGTTTATCGTATATATATATATTTTTTATTAGATCAGATAACATTTTAAGCTGTGCCCCTCACATGTTACAACATGCCCCACCTATGGGGGATGTTGTCACATTTCACTTCCATTCTTTCGGGGTATATCAAGAAAAAAGTATACACTGTATTATTGAAACAAAACCACATAATTGACACGTGGGAAATTTATGTGGGAAAAAATCAATTCTCTCAACCCCAAGTGAATTTACACAAACTGAGAAAGACAAAGTGTTAGGTGTGCACCGCTCTCCCCTACTCCAAATGTTGCTAAATTTGGATCTACTAATCTTTCTTATCTTTTCTTTCTTAACAGTCATGGGGAGTGAAAAATATAAAGGAGAGCTCTGTTATAAGACGTGTCATCTGTATTCAGCCTGCCCTGTTGCATTATGGAGGTTTCTTTCATTCTGTGTATCCTCACAGCCATGTCCTTGGGTCCAGCAGATGGACATGTGGTGGCTAATTTCTGGGATTCACCTGATTGCATTAAGTTCTTCTACAAGGAGAAAGTTCCAGAGCTGGGAGCTTCCCGGCCGAATGTCATCCGTTTATGTCAGCGCTTTCTAAACACATATCACTTCACCACACTTTACGACACATACTACCGCATAGCTGTCTATTCTGCATACATCTTTCAGCCAAGTAATGGCGGTGGCAGAGAGACACGCTGGTTTGTAGAGCCACAGGTGAGTAACATCTATTATTCTTGTGCCTTCAGAAAGTGCTGATTATTTTTGTGTTTGGTTCCTGCATCATCCAGTTTGTTTCTAACATCAATAAAACAAGAAATTCAACTTATGATTATAAAAATACTTATATTCCTATTTTCTATTTTTACACTGTAAAAAATATGATTAATAAGTGGACAACATGTTTTTACATTGCAATTGTAAGCAATTTTCAACTTTCTTTGTTATACAAGATTCAACTCATTTTTTAAAGTCACTTTAATGTAATTTAAGTTGAAATGACTTAAACATCCATGTTGATTTTACTTAAATTTTTTAAGGCAGCAACTTTTTTTTAGTGTACTTGAACTTGGGTTGCTTTGTTTTTTGTAAATGTCAAATAATTTTTTTTTATTTAAAAAAAAAATACTTCAATTTAATGAATTACAATATTTGTTGTCCAAAATATGTTTTTTTTTTTTTTAGATATTGTTTAAGTTCTGTTTTACTCTTTAAATTGAGTGGAAAAGTAATAAAATGCTGTTTAATGGCAGGTTTCACTGACAATTTATCTCATTATTGGGGCATGTTGTCAGAAAAGGTTGTGTTTAGTGTGCTGAGTGCTTTGTACACACTAATGGTAAAAAAAAATTCAATAGCATGTGTTTATACAGACACTGTAAAACTTTAAAATATAATAAATGTAATTTAATAAAATAATAAAGCAAAATTAAATATTAAAATATAATAAAAGATTACCCTGGCAAATATTTACTGGAGTTTTTTAGTTTAAAATGAATTATCAATAACTTTTATATTTGGATATTAGTGTAATTTTGACGTCTCATTAAGCCATCAAAATGATGATGTTTTACTAGTTGGTTAATCCCACATGGTCAAGTGAAATGCAAGATGGATATAAGCTGTCACAGCAGAACCCGGACATCTATCTGGGAGAGAAACAAGCTTTAAATGAAGACTACACAAACTCTGGATTTGACCGTGGTCACCTAAATCCCAACGGACATCATGCAGGTATAACCACTAATGAAGATTTAGTCTTCCCTCTTGTTGACCTTTTCAGGGACTGAGGTCATACGTTAACATTTAATATTATTACATTTATTGCCAATCTTAAAAGTTACTCTTTAGTATACAAAATATGATATACATAAAAAAATTATTTAATGGACGAAAACATCCTAAAATCACCTCAAAAGTTGATGAATTTCTTTTAAATGTACCTTTGAAAAATCTTTCTTTTCTCTCTCTTTTATCATAACTGCTTCCTGTTAGTTCCAAGTCGTAATGCCACCTTCACCCTGACCAATGTGGTGCCTCAAAACCCAACGCTGAACCAGAACGCTTGGAACAAACATGAGTCTAAACTGACCGCCTTGTTTAATGCAAACTGTCATCAGGCTTATGTGCTGGTTGGTGCCATCCCTTCTTCTAACAACTGGATCATAAAAAACAATGTCAAACGGGTGAACATCCCAGAGTACATCTGGAACGCTTACTGCTGCGTCGATCAAAACGGCCGCCCCATCCTAAGCGGTGCTGCGACTGCCCTCAACACAGAGCTGAATGTTGTTGTGGAACGCAGCCTAAATGAGATGGTCAACTTCCTTCAGCAATTCTCTGATGCACCAGTGGATGAGCTGTTCAGCGGCCAATGCCGAGCTTAGATTAACACTTTCAAATAAACTTTAGCAATAAGGTTTAATTCTGTATTTTCAAATCACATCATCATTACGCACCATTCAGTATCTTTTAAAATAATATATATGATGAATTCACTTGGATAAGAAAGGAAAGTACACCAATACAAAATGCAATGCCATACTGACAGTTTTTTAATTGTAGTACATGCATGTAGTTTTTGGTATTTATGTATATGTTGGGTTTTTAACATGCATGTTCAGGTTATACTTAACCTTAGCCCACTTGCCCATTAGCCATTCAGAATATTTAAATTATATGTATAAGTTTGTGCCTCATATTGATATGAATATATTGCTCATCTACACACTTATTCGTTCAAATGAGAGACATGATAATGTCCATGAAACTCCAGATACGCATATATCATCTTTTATACTTAATCTAACCCCTCAATTGTATTAAAACTGAGACGTTCTTATGCGTACTGGCTCATAGGATGGTCATTCCACTCAGGGAGATGAGAGATCTTCTCTTCTGTGCTGGGCTGGATGGGCCAACCCCACGCTTTGAAGAAGGGGGACAAATTCATGTTGACCACCTTGGAGAAGGTCTCAGCATACAGATTCATCTTGCCTGCATTGTCATTTGGCACTCCATTCATAGTATGGTAGGCAGTAAAAACTTTCTTAAAAGCATCCCAGCCAAATTTTTCCTGAAGCTTGAAAAAAAAAAAAAAAAATAGAAAGATGATGGAAGATTACACACACAAATGGTTATAAATATATATATATTATATTTATAAAATTATATTTTTATAATAATTACATAAACAATTACAATTACATTTTTACATTTATTTATTCTGCATAAGATTTTATTGTTTTGTTTTTTAAAAATGAACCTTAAAATAATTATTTATTACTTCTAGGGCTCACAAATAATTCATTATATGCCAATACTGGCAATAATGATGTAACCAAAAATGTACATTATCAAACAATGTTTTAAAACACATGCATTTAACTGATTAAACAAACTGTTAAAACATTTTACACAGTCTGTTCTTACCTGCATGTAAGTCTCGAGTGCCGTCCACATGCTCCAGCTTTTTAAATCCTTTCCGCCACTGTGATACATCTTGGCACGAGCCTGGCGGTTTTCTGGAGTGATGGCTGGATGAGCATTAGCTCTATCAAATCGCAGAAGTTCCTCATGTACGTACAATGACCACAGGTTGCAGGTGCACTCAGTGGTGTGTGGAGGGAACTCCCAAACTCCACGCTGCTGGTTATGACCCAACTCATGAATGGCTCCCCAAAGACCACTTTTATAGGCTTCCTTTACGTTTATTAGTGCTGGGGCAGAGTTGGAGTGCATCATGATGGGATATCCAGCATGCATGAAACCTGAGGGGTGAAAGGGGGAACGTGTTATCGTCAGGATTGTGAGAATATACTTAGTAATAATTATAGCATGATTCTGTTGTAACTTGTAATAGTGATGTTTTTTTTATCCCAGCAATAGTACCACTGACCGTGAGAGATCTGAACATCTGCAACAAACCGCTCCTTGCGGGGTAACTTGGCAGGCCTTGCTGCCAGGTCAGTTATTCTTCTCATTATGGTATCCCACAATGTAGCCACCTCATCAGGGCAATCCAGATTCCTTACAAATTCTGATTCTAATGTGATGATGATGTTCTCAAACTCAAGTTCTGCCCAGGGGGCAGGTGCAGAACGGATCCTGCTCACCCAGTCAGCTACACTAGTCTCTCCTGAGGGACAGAACAAGTTTTATCATGTACCTTTAAATGTTCTGAATAGAAACCTTACTGTGATGCTCACTGAATATTAATTCAGAATTCTTACCAGATTTGAAGTATGGAGCCTGTACTGAGACCTGCAAGACAATTTCCACCCCATCCACTTTGCTCTGGGGAGGTGCTATTAGGTAGATGAGCCCTCCCCACAAATTCCAGACCTGTACCATTTTTGTGTCCAAAGGGAATCGCTCATGGACCACAGGGGCCCGTTTCAGGATGTTTGCTCCACCAATGTTATCTGTCTGGCAACCAAGCTGCACCTACATAGAGTATATCCTCATGTTAATAACATGCACTCCAGGCCCTATGTGCAATAAGGTTGTATCTAGAATAACAAGTATAGCTATAACATAAAGCACTATTCCTTGATTGGAAACATGTATAGAGTAGATTTGATTGATTACCTGCCAATTTTTCCCAACGATCTCTGGAGGTACTGATATGTACGTCTTCATACCAGGAGAAAGATATAAGCCTGTGCTTATCCATTCCTCACAACCTGAAACAAGAAATGTTATAGTGCTTAAAATAGTATAACTTAAAAAAAGGAATAACATTTTTCATCCTGCATTTGGCAAGAAATATTTTGTACCCCCAGTGTTAGCACTGATCCGAACTCTTGCATCAGACACAGTGGGCAAGTTGGGTCTGTCCTTGATGATGTATGGAAGAAGGGCATCAGGATTAGGCGACACTTTGTATATCTCAGATCCAATGTGGAGCATCAGGTGGTCTTTACCACATTCGACAGGACAATTACTGCACACCTGTGGAACACCTACCTCCTTCACTATGTCACTAAGAATTGCTACCACTGAGGTGTAGGCAGCACTGTCATGAGCACGCATACGAAGGTAACTGCCACAGTCACTGGCCAGCTGCTTCAAGCAGCCCTGTTCATGAGCAGTCAATTCTTGCCCCAGGCTTACATGTTCAGCAAACCGCTGCAGCATGCTACGAAAGTGGTACCCCTCTCTACAACTATGCTCTATATCTAGGGCCTTATATAACCCTCCACCCAAGGTATTGCCTAAGAGACACAATCCCATCTTGTTAAGAATATGATTTCCTGGGTATTCAGTCATCACATTGCAGCCACAGTGGGTCTGAGCCCAATACCAGGCATGACCCCCAATCAGAAGTCCTCCACCTTCAGCAACAAATTCTTGGATCTCTGCACATTGGGCATCACTGTAGGAGGTGCATACGTAGACGCTTAGATCTTCTCTGAAGCCAGTCAACTGGCAATCTAAACCTGATTTGCTCAGTACCACGTGGGCTGCTTTGAGGCTGGGTAGGATCCCAATAACACCCTTCCGACCCTCATCAAGCCACTTGATAGCATTGATCATGAATGTGGACAGAGAGTCCCGGCCCAGGTAGCCTTCATGGGATGCCAGAATTACTCGACCTTGTCCATAATAAGCACCAGCAATGAATGCTTTTTCAGCAGGAGTGACTGCAATGGGGAATGCTAATGGTCCGTGCACCATCACCTCAGATGCTAAAGCCCCTCCTTGGGTGTCAAACTCGGACACACCTTGTAGCAGGAATTCTAGATCATCTTTGAAGTCTTTGCCTATTCTGAAAAAAGACAAGATAGATAGTGAATGGTTTGTTAAAGAATGGGTAAAAAGCAAAAATGTGTGCTCAACTTACGAGACAGAAAGCCAACTAGAAGGAATGTTTCTTGGAACAGGAAAGTTGCCAACTTCTCCTGGGAGTTCAGAGAAATAAATTCCTGCAACACTGCACACCTTGTTTCCTGGAAAGTTCTTTATAGTGTTTTCTTGTGGATGGTCATGAGACCAACTCCATGCTTGGCCAGCAATGATCAAACCACCTCCAGCTTTGAGGAAAGCAACCAGATCCTTTGCACAGGTCTCGACACTGTAAGCATCTGTGATATATATAGCTAATTCGTTACGGAAGTCTCCTAGCTCTGTCTTGATAGGGCAGTAGTTCAGGTTTTCAGCTACTGAACGTAAACTCCCCTGAATTCCTATAATGCCGGCATCACCGGTACATGGCATAAGCCACATTAGAGCATTCTCTATGAGGCCAGGAAAGCGTGTTAGGTAGTCCTCATGTCCCAACACCACTATACGTCCCTGACCGTAATGAGATGCAGCCATCAGCACCTGACCTCTTGGATTCATGGCAAGTGGAAAGGCATGTTCACCTATTAGTACAAGATCACTGGGGACTGCTTTCCCTTGGAAATCAAGCTCCTGCAGCCCAGACATGAGAGTGTAGTAGTCCTCTTCGCGTGCCATGGTGAATTAGTTCTGTTTTAGTAAGTCAGTTCAAATCACACACAGTTTTAAAGGGTTTGAACACTGGGTTTGTTCAACTAGAGTTTGTGCATGCAGAAAAATGATACCGAATGGTTTTCAGTCCTACACAAAGACAGAAAATTAGAAAAAAAATCAAGTTTCATCTATTTAGAAACAAATAGAAATGTAACTTTGTAAATGTTGTTTTTGAATGAATTACATTTAATATACAGTTGTATACACAAATCTGAATATACATAAACACACATTTGAAACTTTATTCCCCATCCGATCCCAATTGTGACTACAGATGTAAAAATTGCAGCTTGATATTAAATATGCACACACTCACCTTTATCTGTAGATACAAACAAGCTCAAATGACTTTCCTTCTTAGCTATGTGTAACTACTGTGGGAATGTGTTTGTGGCTATGACTATGGCTCACCCATAAGGAGCACACCCTAGGAGCACGCCCATAAATACACCTTTTTCATTTTTGTTTGTTCATCTAGAAATCACCATCAACCACTCCCTCCAGCATTTTTATGTACTAGTTTGTATCCTATGTGAGACGAGTAGCTTTGTACAGAGCTCCCCAAATGACGGGTGGCAGAAAAAACAAGATATCATGGAATGCTGGAATACACTACACAACTTTTGTCCAGATTTTTGCCAGATATACAGTCAATAGGAATCAAAAATAGTTGTCGAAAGTCAGAGCCAGTCTGCAGATTTTGAGCAGTAATAATTGACAAAATTCACAGAAAAGCACGAAGTGTCGGATTTTTAGCTTCAGACTATGAAATATTTTGTGTTTTCTTCCATATGTCATGAGCAGGGTTCCATAGCTGTAAGACAAAAACACTTGCCACTTTAAACTAAACTGTTGGTACTGCATTATGCAGAGTAAATATATGTCAATGTTTATCAAGGCTTAAGTATTAGCAGGATATCCTATCTCACGATAATACTTATGTAAACTGAAGATTAATCATCTAACAGGTGTAAACAAACTAATAGACTCATACTATTCTTTAGTCTGTGCACTTTGTACTGATTTTCAGGTACTACTCAAAGTTTTAAATCCCCTTTTCAACACAAATATCCAACTAGAAAAACAGACAGGCTACTTTTAATTGTTGCAATGCAATACGCTGCCAGCTTATAGTCACCATAAAATCAAAACGGACAAGTCTTAATTTGTTATGGAATAGTAGTATTTATTATAAATATTTTATCTGTGCACATGTTTTTTTTTTTTCTTCTCTGATGATGTTTTTACTGGCGCGAGGGCAAGACAACCTGTCACTCAAAGTTTCCCACTGGTTGTGAGCAATTAGAACCAAGATGATGCTATCATTAACTGCTTTTAAAAACTTTCAAAAGGTCGTTATACAGTTTGTTTTAGTGGGCTATACAATAAAATACATCGGTGGCAAACACCATGTCGCCACACTGTTATAGTAGTAACTTAAACCACAGTAGGTGTGGCAGAAGATGACTAACTTAACTTACTCCCAATGACACGGGAACCAAACCATGGATGCCGTTGTTCCACATCGGAAATATTTACGAACCGGACCCGTGAAGGGCGTACAACAACTGAATCGCAAGAAGTAACCGTAAAGTTTTAGAAAACAGGTATGTGTTATTTGGATTTTGTCTTGTGTATTTAGTAAAATTTAGGTGGCCCGATTGAAATATAAATTTGAGAAACGTTGTATGTTCACACAGACTGCGCAGGTTTTAAAGTTAGCTTGAGTCTATTATGATCCCTTTGGTGTCAAAGTCCGACTAAGTTAATTGTTTTTACACATGAAACATTAAAATAAAACGAAGTTACGGCATTTAGCTATAATGAGTTATTTTTCATTTATCTGGTTAAATATTCATAATTAGCTCGCTAAATAAATACAAAATATACAGAAGATTGGTCATTTAGTATAAATTTAGATTATTTGAATATTAAATCATTGTATTTCTTACTGTAACGTCTCTCCTCCTGCAGTCCAGCTGTTCTCGTCTGTGAATGGCTATGCAGTGCGCACTAGTGAGTGTGGATGGAGCTCGGGTGGAGCTGGCTGATGGTCGAGCTTTTATGTTAGGTCGAGGCCCTGAATCCAGAATTTCAGACAAGAAGTGTTCGAGGCATCAGGGTGGGTTTTCTCATCACACACCCAGCCTAGTTATACAAAAAGTTGTAAGCGTTGACCATGTTTGTGTCTGCTCGTAAAGAATAACAAAGTGCTTCTCTTTCTGACAGTCAAACTTGTGGCCAACTATGCCAAACAGGAAGTTCTGGTTACCCAGGTAGGTAAAAAAAAAAAAAAAAAAACAGCATGTTACAATTTACTGAGAGAGTACATTTTATGAAACCAATTATTTTCTTAATAGTTAAATCTAGGAAAGCATAAGTGAGTACAATCCAATCTGTGTTTTTACAGCTCGGGCCCAACCCATCTTCCCTGGACGGTCAGTCTTTGGGTCGTGGCAAGTCTGGATGTCTGACATCTGGTTGCACACTGTACTTGGTTGATCAGTTCCACCCGTTCACTGTGGAATTTGTTGGAAATTCAAACGAAAAGTCTTCCTCTCCTCAGAAGAATAGAAATGTTGCAGATGAAAGCAGAGATGGAAAGAAAATCTCAGATGATCCCAAAAGAAGCATCCAGGATTTCTTTTCTAAATCTTCAAAAAAGGTATCAAGATAATCCATGGTAGTGGAACTGTTTGAGGAAATATAAAATAAATAAAAAACCCGAAAGAAATAACACTTTTATTCAATAAGGATGCATCAGATTGGTCAAAAGGGACAGTAAAGACATTTAAAATGTTACAAAAGATTTCTATTTCAAATTAATGTTCTTTTGAACTTTAGAATTTTATATATATAAATATTATTTTCGATCTCTTAAATTTTTTTTTAAGTAAAACTACAACAAATTGCGTTGTTGGAATTAAAAGGACAGTGTTTAAAAAAGCCAATAAATTATTATTTTTCTTTCTTTCTTGCTCTTGTAAACACATTTCTGCACATTTCTTCGACAACAGTATTTTTGCTGCATTTTAATAAGTTAAATATATTTTGATAATAATAGATAAACTATATCTAACAGTTTTACAGAAGGAAATATAAATTCTGTACCACAATTAAATGGCTATAATGCATTATGAATTTATATACATATCATCAATTGTATTACTGCAGTTATTTATTTTTTTGGAAGTGTTTATAATATTATATTCATGATTTAGAAACACTTATATTTTTCTGTGTGTTTTTGAGGAAACAGGCAAGAAACTGAGCTAGGAAAAAAATGATATTGAAGAATACTTTAATAAGATAAAAGGTATATAAACCTTAAAAGAAACATTACAATTTGTGGGAAATTTACATTTTCCATTTCTGTGGTACAGACATTTTCAAAAACTTTCAACCCATTTTTTTCCTTTTAAATTATTATTATTAAAGTTATTATATGTCATAAAATCAAATGAAATATCCCATAAAACCTTGGCTTTTGTTTCTCAGGCAACAAAACGACCTCGCAGCCCAGAGAAGGATGACACTCGCATGAAACGAGTGCGTGACGATGAGGATGATGAAGATGAACAGACCTCATCTGAGAAAAAGCTTAAGCAATTACAAGCATTTGCTGAGAGAGAGAGTGATGAAAACCTGGTACCACCAACTATCAAACCCAGCGCTCCGTCTTCCACTTGCTCTCAGAGTCACTGGCAACAAATCGGCAGCCTTATGTTGTTCACTGCAGCAGGGGTTCCAGAAAGCTCCAAAGTAAGACATGAACTTTCACATAGTGTTTATTCAGCACATAGTGTTTATTCAGCACATAGTGTTTGTTTATTCAGCGCAGTGTTTTATTCAGCGCATAGTGTTTTATTCAGCACATAGTGTGTGTTTTATTCAGCACATAGTGTGTGTTTTAAACTTTTATTCAGCACATAGTGTTTTATTCAGCAAATAGTGTTTGTTCAGCACATAGTGTTTGTTCAGCACATAGTGTTTATTCAGCACATAGTGTTTATTCAGCACATAGTGTTTATTCAGCACATAGTGTTTATTCAGCACATAG
Organism: Rhinichthys osculus; assembly: GCA_029959095.1. Lineage (NCBI taxonomy): Eukaryota > Metazoa > Chordata > Actinopteri > Cypriniformes > Leuciscidae > Rhinichthys > Rhinichthys osculus. The sequence continues at coordinate 14,273,581 of JARWKJ010000009.1, read as the reverse complement.
TGTTTGTTCAGCACATAGTGTTTATTCAGCTCATAGTGTTTATTCAGCTCATAGTGTTTATTCAGCACATAGTGTTTGTTCAGCACATAGTGTTTGTTCAGCACATAGTGTTTATTCAGCACATAGTGTTTATTCAGCACATAGTGTTTATTCAGCACATAGTGTTTGTTCAGCACATAGTGTTTATTCAGCTCATAGTGTTTATTCAGCTCATAGTGTTTATTCAGCACATAGTGTTTGTTCAGCACATAGTGTTTATTCAGCACATAGTGTTTATTCAGCACATAGTGTTTATTCAGCTCATAGTGTTTATTCAGCACATAGTGTTTGTTCAGCACATAGTGTTTATTCAGCACATGGTGTTTATTCAGCTCATAGTGTTTGTTCAGCACATAGTGTTTATTCAGCACATGGTGTTTTATTCAGCACATAGTGTGTGTTTTATTCAGCACATAGTGTTTTATTCAGCATATAGTGTTTGTTCAGCACATAGTGTTTATTCAGCTCATAGTGTTAATTCAGCACATAGTGTTTGTTCAGCACATAGTGTTTATTCAGCACATGTTTGTTCAGCACATAGTGTTTATTCAGCACATAGTGTTTGTTCAGCACATAGTGTTTATTCAGCACACAATGTTTGAATTTGAATTTAATTTATTTATTTTAAAAGGGACAATGCACATTAATTATTAATTATCATGAGCACTCAAGTCCATCATGTAAATGTGCCAGATTTAGCCATACAGGGTATTTATCATCTGTAGTCCCTGGCAGGTTGATGGTAAAATCCACAAGTCCATAAAACATAAAAAAAAAAAAACATATAAAAACACATTCAAGCATAACCATAATCAAAGTATATTAATACAAATACAGAATGACTTTAGATATAAGGAGACAAACACAAGGCACTACTCCAAATTATGAACACATAATTGATTATCCATTAACCATTGTATTATGGATGCAGAAAAAGAAGTAAAAGATGTAATATTTCTTAAATTTGTAGGTATAGTATTCCAGGCATGTGTAGGTTTAACCATCAAAACCATTATGCTTCTATAATGTTTCATGCTGTTTTGTGTGATTCAGGTCGCAGGTTTTGACATTGACGGCTGCATTATCACTACAAAGTCTGGGAAAGTATTTCCCACAAGTCCAGATGACTGGAGGTGAGTCTGGTTGAAGAACTTGCTATACCCTGCAGCTGTTTGTTGTCTCTCACTTGATGATGTTCGACTCTTGTTTAGGATTCTCTTCCCAGAGATTCAGCCCAGACTGGCCAGTCTGTTGAAGAAAGGATACAAGGTGCTTCATTATTCCACTATCACTTGTTGTTGATGTCAGTAAGATAATGTTTCATAATGTTAACAGAAGTTAGAGCATCAATAAATGTCCAATTGGTTTTACTTTGCTCTGTTTAGGTGGTATTTTTCACCAATCAGATGGGAATATCTCGAGGAAAACTCAGACCAGAGGTGTTCAAGTCCAAAGCTGAGGATATTCTACAGACACTTCAGTTGCCCATCCAGGTTAATGACACGGTTACTACATTCACTACTGTTCAGAAGTCTGGGATCTGTAAGATTATTACCATCAGCCATATCACCCTGTAGCCCAAGACTGGTTGCCCACTGAAGCTAAGCAGGGCAGTACCTGGATGGGAGACCTGCTGTGTTAGTGAGGCCAGTAGAGGGCGCTCACCCTGTGGTCTGTGTGGGTCCTAACGCCCCGGTATAGTGATGGGGACACTATACTGCCGAAGAGCGCCTTCGGTAGCCTGGCAAGCCAGACCTACATCAAGATGTTAGGTCTGGGAACTCACAATTGGCATACCTCAATCCGAGGGGCGGGATAAACGGTTGTCTTTCAATATCCCTCGGCACGCAATAGGATAGCGCTACAACCAACCAGAGCAACGAACGGCTGTGGCTGAGTGAGTCCCATGCGTTTTTCCACCAGTGAACCAGCTAGTTGGTATAATAAACTTTTGCCGTATCCGGTCGTCAAAATTCTGAACACATCTTCCTTTTTTAGGAATGACTTAAGTGACGTTCTCTAAACTCCAAGTCATCCAGAGTCGCGGGCAAAGCCGTTTCGAAAGACCGCTGTTCGCCAGCAGCATCTTCTTTGTTTTCAAGCAGAGGGAAATCACCTATGTAAATCACGCGGAACCGTCATAACTCTGCCGTCATATGTTAAGCCCGCCCGCCAACTCTACACGATCTGATTGGCCGGACCAGTTTTTGGTTTTTCCAGCTCAAAAGTCTATGGAGAGTTGCTAGGGTGCGTCTAGATTTCTAGGCTACTCCTTCGGATGAGATGTTAAACCGAGCTCCTCACTCTCTGATCATTAAAAATCCCAGATTGTCCTTCGAAAAAGAGTAGGGGTTTAACTCCGGCATCCTGGCCAAATTTGCCCGGTGTCCTCTGTCCATCATCATGGCATCCCCATATATACTCATTGGCTTCATAACTCTGTCTCCTCTCCACCAATAAGCTGGTGTGTGGTGGCCCATTCTAAAGCACTTTGAGTACCCAGAAAAGCGCTATATAAATGTAACAAATTATTTTAATGTTTATGAAAAAAAATCTCATGCTTACCAAGGCTGCATTTATTTGATGAAAAATACAGTCAAAACAGTAATATTGTGAATGATTCTTACCATTTAAAAGAATTATTTTCAAAGCTGAATCTTCAGCATCATTACTCCAGTCTTCAGTGTCACATGATCCTTCGGAAATCATTCTAATATACCGAGTTGCTGCTCAAGAAACTTTTTTACTTATTATCAATGTTGAAAAAGTTGTGGATGTTTTGTGGAAACCGTGATGATAGTTTTTTCAGGAATAAAAAAAAGTAAAAAAAAAAACACCATTTATTTGGAATAGAAATATTTTCTAACATTATAAATGTCTTTACAATTTCAATTATTGCATCCTTGCTGAATAAAATTATTAATTTATTACCTTACTGACCCTGAATATTTAAATGGCAGCATAAGCAAGTTTGAAAATTGAGTGTAGTAGATGTATTTCCCTTAACTTATTTACGAATGGGAACACGTTGTCTTTTTTCAGGTGTTTGTTTCCACAGCCCCTGGTATTTACAGAAAGCCTGTTATCGGAATGTGGGAACATCTGTGTGAGAAGGTGAATCACTATTGTGGTTATTTGTAGTTGTCTATTACAGGAATTGCATTTTAAAGTATCATTTGCTTTACATTACATACAAGTAGCAAGTTCAGTCCCAGTAGCCTATGTATGTTAAGACACTGTTGTGTTTTGCAGGCGAATGGTGGAGTGACAATAGATGTGTCACAGAGCTTCTATGTAGGAGGTGAGCTAAATCAAGTTCATTCAAGTCTAAGGCCCTGTTTACACCTGGTATTTAGATGCGTTTTGGTCGATCGGATCACAAGTGGATGGCGCTAAATAGAGGTGTAAACGGGGTCTAAAACGTTCTGAGCTTGTCCACTCTCGACCACTTCCAGAGGTAGTCGAAAACGCATTCGACCGGATTGCTTTCATTGTGAAAACATTCATGTGGCCAAATGTGTTCGAACAGCCACAAAATACCACCTACTCTCCGCATACTGACCTAACGCGTAAACGCTATAGGAAGCGCTAGCTAGACAGGATTTACACGTTGTCGGCTGAAGACCCAAGTTTGGTTTGAAGACTAAAAACATACCAAGCCCAATGTTCTCTCACCATTCCTGATTTCTTACATGCACTCACCGTGTTCGGCGTGATCTTCCGGCTGTCAGAGCAGAAACATAAGCTGCTGCTCTCCGTATGTTTTCCATTTTCAAACGTCCCGCTACCTTTCGGCATGCCAATTACTCTGACTGCAGATACCCACACTTGAAATAAAGTGCAACCAAAAACATTGGTTTAAAGTCGGCATGAAACGGAAGTTGAGATTGTAATTTTTTCCTTGTTGTGACGTATATCCGAGTGAAACGGCTTCTGAAATTAGAAAAAAAATGTAGGGCGGGGCTTGATTTCGTCCTTCGGGAATTGATTGGATCGTTGGAGGTTGGGCGTTGCAAACAAAATGGAGGCAGATTTGAATGTATCTTCTCTGAGAGGCGGTGCACCGATAGCCGCACCCTCATCGGCTCTGGCCGCACCCTTTCGCCATTGCACGTGACCGAAAGAGAAGAGTGGTCGTTTCGAGAGGGGAGGGAAGGGTAATGTATTTTGATTAATGATTATAACGGTACATGAATTTAAAAAAAATAATGAAGTGCACAGATAAATCATTTATAATAAACCCTACAATATTACATATAAAAAGAAGATTTGTCAAATTTGATTTCATGCCGACTTTAAATTTTTATTTTATGTATTTTATTTCCTGCACATAGTGCAAAATGACCCAATAACATTTCAGCTTTACATGCTCAGTTATGGTTTTCCCTCATTTACAGATGCAGCAGGACGTCCTGCTAACTGGGCCCCAGGGAAAAAGAAGAAAGACTTCTCCTGCAGTGACAGACTGGTAATGACGTTAACTGCAGTCTTCATTACTCTTAAGCAGATTGAATTTGTTACTGTTATTAAGAGTTACTGCATTTTATAATAAACTCTATTAATGTAAATGTAAATCACGTGTAATAGCTTTACTCTGGTTTGGCCACAAGAGGGCATGGTAGTGTTTTTCTTGCTCCATTTTAGTATAATAAAAAAGGGAAACTTTACAATGTTGTGGGCTTTTGACAAAACACAGCTTTACAGGTTTTTTCCCCTTATCTCTTGTGCCCTCAGTTTGCCCTCAACATTGGTCTTCAGTTTCACACCCCAGAGGAATACTTCTTGGGCTGGAAACCCGCTCAGTTCAGCTTGCCAGAGTTTGACCCTGTAAACGATTGGTCTTTTTGAATGGTTTTGTTTCACTTACACGTTTTCCACAGTCTATTGTGTTATTTACATGTATGGTTATTTATGTTTTGTACCTTAGTTAGGTACTTCACACTGCCATTCAAAAGTTTTGGGTCAGTAAGATTTTTTTTTAAAAAGAAACAAGTACTTTAATTCAGTAAAGATGGATTAAATTGATCAAAATTGGCACTAAATACATTTATAATGTTACAAAAAATATATATTTCATATTAATGCTGTTCTTTTCATTCATCAAAGAATCCTACAACTGTTGTCTTGTGTGCTGCTTAATATTTTTGTGGTAACCACAAGAATTTTTTTGTCATGTTTCTTGAGCAGCAAATCAGCATATTAGAATGATTTGTGAGGGATCATGTGACACTGATGAGTAATGATGCTGAAAATTCAGCTTTGCATCACAGGAATAAATTTAATTTTAAAATATAGTCAAATGGAAAACTAAATTACTTTAAATTGTAATAATATTTCACAATATTACTGTTTTAGTGTTATTTTTGATCAAATAAATGCAGCCTTGGTGAGCATAAGAGACTTCTTTCAAAAATATTTAAAAATCTTACTGGCCCAAACTTTTTGGACATTACTGTACTAAAAATCTGTAATAATTTTTTGTATCATTGTCCAGAGGAAATTAGACTCCAAAATGCGTCTTTACGATCCTCCTGATACATCCCTCACATCTACCAAACAGGAAGTCATTGTATCAGTGGGATTCCCTGGATGTGAGCCTTTTTTTCAGTGTTTGTTTTTTCTTCTTACTCCTACTAGGTGACCAATTTTTATGATATAACCCTTGTTTTTTTGCGGGGTTTTTTGCAGCGGGCAAATCCACATTCTTCCAGACACACATCATTCCAAAGGGCTATGCATATGTGAACAGGGTGAGTTGTTACATTGCTAACACAACAGAGAACAGAGAACCCAGAGACAAGAAGTAGATCTCCAAGAGCAGGATCGAGCAAATTTGGTTCAGAAGATTTGGAGGATTTAAATGTGTATAATATCTTGTTTTAACTGCCTTTGAATGCTGTGACATCTGCACATGAACTCTAGGACATGCTTGGCTCCTGGCAGCAGTGTGTGTCAGCCTGTGAACGGGCTCTAAAGGAAGGCCAGAGCGTAGCGGTGGATAACACTAACCCTAACCCCGAGTCGAGAAAAAGGTGCCTACCTCGTTTTCCAAAGCAGATGCTAATTTATCTTTGTCTTTTCAACTGAAATGGCACCATCAATGATTTTCTCCACAGATATGTAGATGTCAGCCAAAGCGCTGGAGTCCCCTGCAGGTGTTTCAACTTCTCAACCAGTCTGGAACAAGCAAAGCATAACAACAGGGTATCTGTCTTTACTGTAGTTTTTTACATTAAAATTACCACCAAATCAAAATGAACTAATTATTTATTATTGCAGTATTTTACCAATATTATAAATTATTTATCATTATTATTATTTTTTAATTAATGTGAAAATTCACTTCTCTTCTCTGATGTGTTTACTGGCATGAGGGCGGGACAACCTGTTACTCACATGAGATCAACCAATAGCAAACCACAACCATCCAATCAATTCCCCATGGACTATCAAGTCCCGCCCTACATTTTTTTTTCTCATTGGAGAAGCCCTTTCACTCAGATAGGGAAGAAAAGACTATCTCAACTTTTGTTTCATGGTGACTTTAAATATAAAATTCTGTATAAAAATGATACCATTTTACTAACTGTAAAAATGCAAAAAGAACTAAAGTCCAGAAATGCACAGTCACTCACTGATTGATGTTATCTTGTTTTTTTGTTTTTTTTGCTGTAGTTTCGTGAGATGATTCCTTCTGCCACAAAGCATGTTCATGTCAATGACATGGTGTTTCACAGCTACAAGTGAGTGAACAGCAGCAAGCTGAGCTTATTCCACTGTACCAGATCATTTTGCCAGGAAATCACACCTTTGTACAAGCTTCTTTATTTTTATTTACTTACTCATTCAAGCCGATTGGTTTCTGACTTTTTCTTGTTCTCTGTAGGAAAAAATTTGTGGCACCCAGTTTGTCTGAGGGCTTCTCTGAAATCCTGCAGATTCATTTTGTGCCTAGTTTCAGTGACAAAAGATCAGAGTTCCTCTTCAGGCAGTTCTCTGAGGGCTGAGTCTGACGTTTGAGCGAAAAATGAAGAACAACAACAAAAAAAGGCTGAACAACCCAGCAGAAGAAAAATTCGGATCATGATTGATAATACAGTGCTAATTTAAATATTGTGTTAAATTGTCTTCTCCTCTCATTTTTACACTTGTCTTTCACTGTCTTTAATTTGTTACTTTTTAAATGTTGTTTGGTAAATGTATTCATAGCTGTTAAAATCAACCTGCTGTTATAAAGACACTACTAATAAAACTGTAAAAAAACAATTGCTTGTTTCAGTTTGATCAAAAACAATTAACTTGCTTCAATATTTTCCAGTGTTTAGGCATGATTTAAGTTTTTGGGTTTTTTCTTGTCTGTAAAACAAGACTTTATTTATAGCTGAGATTGTTTTCTAAATCTCAAAGCAAATATTCTAAATATTGTGTTTGTGCGCTATACATATCTGGAGTCCCAGATGGCTGGCCCACACTAAAAGACTTTTAAAATATTTCAAAATGTAAGAGACCACAAACATGTTTATAAAAAAAAATCATAAATTTAAAAGTTTTGTTCCTATAGTGTGTGAAAAGCCGAGATGTGACGACGGGCAAGAAGAAGTCAATAGTTTTAGGACTGCTTTTTACCGAAAATTCACGGGAAAAAAAGAAAAAGGTTTAGAAGTCGTTGTTATGCTTCTGTCTTCTGTCAGCTCGCTATCTGATCGGGGTTCCCTAACAACCCCAATAATATCCAACTGCAGAACCAAAACATCTGGATTATTGGAAGGGGAGAATTGGGCCCAAAATCAGAATGATTATCTTGTAGTGTCAGTGTGTGGGTGCCTTCAATGCATTAAACCTAAAAAAAAAAATTCTTACTTTTTTTTTTTGTGATTTCCACAGAAAGTGTGACAATATAATAGGCCCTTATCAGTTTAACCCTCTCGCAACGTTTTGTAAACTTTGTTGAGTAATTATGGCTCAACTGCATCAGAAATGAGTAAGCATCAAGTTGAATGTGGCGTAATAGTTTGAAAACGGACAGAAACTTCTTCACTGTAAGAATTTATTTTATATATATATATATATATACACTACCGTTCAAAAGTTTGGGGTCGGTACGATTTTAAATACTTTTAAAAGAATTCTCTTCTGCTAACCATGGCTGCGCTTATTTTATTAAAAATACAACAAAAATCAGTTATAGTATTAAATATTATTTCAGTGTAAATCAGCTGTTTTCTAGTAAAGTAAAGTGTAATTTATTCCTGTGATCAAAGCTCAAAGACTGGAAAAATGTTGCCTGGTCTGATGAGTCTCGATTTCTGTTGAGACATTCAGATGGTAGAGTCATGAATCACAGAATGAGAACATGGATCCATCATGCCTTGTTGCCACTGTGCAGGCTGGTGGTGGTGGTGTAATGGTGTGGGGGATGTTTTCTTGGCACACTTTAGGCCCCTTAGTGCCAATTGGGCATCGTTTAAATGCCACGGCCTACCTGAGCATTGTTTCTGACCATGTCCATCCCTTTATGGCCACCATGTACCCATCCTCTGATGCCTACTTCCAGCAGGATAATGCACCATGTCACAAAGCTCGAATAATTTCAAATTGGTTTCTTGAACATGACAATGAGTTCACTGTACTAAAATGGCCCCCACAGTCACCAGATCTCAACCCAATAGAGCATCTTTGGGATGTGGTGGAACGGGAGCTTCGTGCCCTGGATGTGCATCCCACAAATCTCCATCAACTGCAAGATGCTATCCTATCAATATGGGTCAACATTTCTAAAGAATGCTTTCAGCATCTTGTTGAATCAATGCCACGTAGAATTAAGGCAGTTCTGAAGGCGAAAGGGGGTCAAACACAGTATTAGTATGGTGTTCCTAATAATCCTTTAGGTGAGTGTATAGTAATAGATATAATATAGAGGCGCTCTAGAGGCTGCGGTCTTGTCAGTGCACCCACCTCCCATGCCGGAGACGCAGTTCGAGTCCAGCTCAGTGCGGGTCGAGTAGGACTGGTTAGACCAAGTACCTTTCCACATCCAGACTGTTTTTATAAATATGGTTATGGTAACGTTGGTGTGGATTTTAGCGTACACACACTCATAGTTCAAATCTGTGTGCACACAGGTTTTATAAATGAGGGCACACTGACCTCATCATGTTTCCTTTACATAACTTGTGCTATACCACCATGAGGTTTATTGTGTCTAATGACTTAATGGCTGAAAGATCTATTGTCATTTTCCAGTAGTTGCATTTTTATTTAGACTATGATTTTCCTTGTACAGGATCATTGCCCCCTTATATAACTATATGACTGAATAGTTGCATTATAATTACCATCTCTGGCAGAAAGCACAATAACAGTTGAATCATCACAATGAGATCTAATGACACAATAAAGTCCTCATAAACAATGCCATGACTGAACCCAAATGGCCCTTATGTTTTTTCAAATGCACAATCAGCCCATCCATAAAGCCATACAGGCAATTTCCTACAACAACCCCATAGAGCTATGATCCCAAGACACGACAGTGTTAAGATACTGTGAGGCATAGTGATGTTTATATCAACTGTACATTACTCTCACGGATTATACTGAGCAGCTCTCAATGACATCCAACATGACTTGTCAAGTGGAAGGTGGTGAAACACTTCATCATGATTACAAAAAGATTAAAAAAGATACAAATTCTTAACTGATATCAGACATACAGTAAATCATAATAGATATGTTAGTATTCACAAAACCTTTCATCAAAATTATACATGAATTTTAAACAATAGGACAACTTTGATGAACTTTTATGATCCACTTCTTTCTTTCTTTCGTTCTTTCTTTCTTTCTTTCTTTCTTTCTTTCTTTCTTTCTAGGGGAAAAAAACTTCCTGCTCTGCTACTGTTCGGACGCTCTTGCTTACTGCTCCGCGCTTTGCTCTATCGCTGTTACGGCGTCCAGTCTCCCTGAGTCCATTTCTCAACCACGAGCGCCCTCTCCTGAGTTCTAGTGTGTTGCATACTCTCTTATTAGTATGCATCATCTGCGCTGTGACTACCTTCACCTGTTCTGCATTAATCATTGCTCAGCCTTTATCTGCCTCATTGACTCAGTGTTCATTGCGAAGTATTGCCTCTCTATGTGTGCATGTCCGAGCCGTTTCTGTGTATCAAGATTACCCGTATTTCTGATCCTCGCTATACTAACCTACTCTGATTGCCTGCAGCCATCCTCTCGACCCTCTGCCTGATCCGGACTCTGATTCAAGCCGCCTGCCAAGACCTTTATGCCTGTCCCTGTTTATGAACGCTCGCCGCCTGCCCAGACCTTTATGCCTGTTCCAGTTTGCTGCATGCACGCCGCCTGCCTCCGACTTCCAGCCTGATTTCACCCTGCTGCCTGCGCAACCTCATCAGTGGCTACCTGAGTTTACTTCTGACTGTGTCTTTGAGTTATCCTCCAAGAATTCCTGAGTTTATTTCTGTCTGCCTTTGAGTTATTAAAGTTGTTGCAAATGGATCTGCCTCAGCCTTCTGACTCGTTACAGAATACTTCGCCACACGAGGATCCAGCAACTATGACCGCATTAGCCGCAGCGTTCAACTCACAAGCCTCGCAACTGGCTTCCCATCACCATCAGCTTACACGTCTTACAGCTGTGACGGAGGAACTGGTAAAGGCTGTACAAGCTCTACGTACCTCTTCCTCGGGCGCTTCTTCTGATTCTGTCTCTCCGTCGCCGGCGCCGATGTCTCCACTACAGACCACCGCGAGCCCTCGACTCGCGTTACCGGAAAAGTTTGACGGTAATCCAGGTAAATGCAAGGGATTCATCCTTCAATGTTCTCTGTTTCTGAGCCAACAGCCTTCTCAACACCCAACGGACGCCAGCAAGATCCATTTCGTCTCCTCCCTGCTGACCGGCCGCGCACTGGATTGGATGACGGCCGTTTGGAGAACGGATGGCACTGCATTCCGCTCGTACGACGCGTTTCTTCAGGAATTCCGGGCCGTCTTCGAACATTCCAAAGAGGGGAAGGGAGCGGAGGATTTGCTACTGGAACTCACGCAAGGACGTAATTCTGCAGCTGAGTATGCACTAGAATTTCGCACTTTTGCCGCGCAAACTAACTGGACTGATGATTCCCTCAAAGTGATTTTCCGGCGTGGTCTGAGTCACGTGTTACAGGCAGAGCTGGCTTGCCGCGATGAAGGAAGGGATTTCAACCAGTATGCTCAACTCGCCATTCAGATTGATAACCTGATGCGCTCACGCCGCGCTGGCATGCGCCCCTCTCCCTCCTCTCGCAGTTTTCCTGCGCCACGGTACCACGGTTCCATGCCTTCTGATTCAGTTGAACCCATGCAAATCAACTCGTTTCATATTTCAGATGAGGAAAGAGAACGTCGCCGATCACAGAGACTATGCTTGTACTGTGGAGGGGAAGGTCACGTTCGTCAAAACTGTCCACGTCGGTCTGCCAACAGAGAGAGTGCTGCGGTGAGTCTAACCCTTGACTGTTTAAATCCTAAGTCATGTGTTGTAGTGCCCATAGAATTAACTGTCAATGGTAAATCCGTTTCCACATCGGCATTGTTGGATTCTGGCGCTGCTGGGAACTTCATGTCACAAGAATTTGCTAACCTACATAGGATTACTCTAATTCCATGCATTTCTCCCCTTTCTGTCGAGGCTGTTGACGGTAGACCGCTGGGCACCGGTCACGTCACTCACCTGTCTCAAGAGTTGCGTATGCGCACCGGGCTGCTACATAGCGAATTGATTCAATTCTACATCCTTCAAGCTCCTCACACTCCCGTGATTTTGGGGTTGCCCTGGCTCCGTAAGCATGATCCACTGCTGCAATGGACCTCCGGCCAGATCATCAGCTGGGGAAAAAGCTGCTTCTCCAACTGCCTGTCCTCCATTCAGCCACTTCCAGTGAGGAGCATCCGAGAGACCCCCGGTGACACCGCGCTGAATCGCCTCCCCGCTGTGTACCACGACCTGGCGGAAGCCTTCAGTAAGTCTAAGGCCACTAAGCTGCCGCCTCACCGCTCCTACGACTGCGCCATTGACTTCTTGCCTGACGCCACACCACCTAAGGGGCGCATCTTCCCTCTGTCTCAACCCGAGACTGAAGCCATGCAGAAATACATTGAGGAGGAGCTCGCCAAGGGTTTCATTCGACCATCCACTTCTCCCGCCTCAGCCGGATTTTTCTTCGTTCAGAAGAAGGATGGAGGACTCCGACCATGTATTGATTACAGAGCGCTCAACGATCACACCGTCAAATTTCGCTATCCTCTGCCTCTGGTTCCGGCTGAACTGGAGCTGCTCCGTAAAGCAAGAAACTATACCAAGCTGGACCTGCGAAGTGCATACAACCTGGTTCGTATCCGCGAAGGGGATGAGTGGAAGACGGCCTTTTCTACGTGTACCGGGCACTATGAATACTTGGTTATGCCGTTCGGGCTTTCCAACAGTCCAGCTGTATTCCAATCTTTCATTAATGACGTGTTCCGAGACATGCTCCAACGCCACGTCATCGTCTATATTGACGACATTCTGGTCTACTCTGACTCCCTAGAAGCTCATGTCCAACACGTTCGTGCTGTGCTACAGAGGCTCATCCAGTATCAGCTCTATGCGAAAATGGAGAAGTGTGACTTCCACCAAACCTCTACCTCGTTCTTGGGCTACATCATCAGTCCGGGGGCTGTGGCTATGGATGATGGCAAAGTAAGGGCAGTGGTGGAGTGGCCCCAGCCCACTACTCTGAAGGAGCTGCAGCGCTTCCTAGGGTTCGCAAACTTTTATCGCCGCTTTATCAGAGGGTTCAGCACGGTGGCGGCACCCCTTACCGCGCTGGTTCGCAAGGGTACTTCTCGTCTGCCTTGGAGTGAAGAGGCTGCCCGGGCCTTTAACTGTCTCAAACAGGCTTTTACCTCAGCCCCCATCCTGCATCATCCTGATCCAGAGTCACCTTTTGTGGTTGAAGTGGACGCCTCGAGTACCGGCCTGGGTGCAGTGCTGTCTCAGCGTCAAGGATCGCCTCCCAAACTGTACCCCTGCGCCTATTATTCCAGGAAGCTCAGTCCTGCGGAGAGGAATTACGATGTGGGTGATCGTGAGTTGCTGGCCATGAAGGCAGCCTTTGAAGAGTGGAGGCACTGGCTGGAGGGCTCCACATACCCTTTCATCGTTCTGACTGATCACAAGAATTTGGAGTACCTGCTCTCGGCTAAACGGCTGAATCCCCGTCAGGCCAGGTGGTCTCTGTTCTTTTCTCGCTTCCAGTTCACTGTCACCTATCGTCCGGGCTCGAGGAACGTCAAGGCGGATTCCTTGTCTCGTCAGTTTGATTCTGAGGTAACCATCCAGACTCCTGAAACCATACTCAATCCTGATCTGATCATCAGTCCCATACGGTGGGACATCGAGACCGAACTCGAACTGGCCAACGCTGACTCCGAGACTCCTCCAGAATGCCCCCCGGGGAAGCTCTATGTTCCCGAAGCTCTCCGAGAAGAAGTGCTTAAGCATGTTCATGCCCTGCCCAGTTCCGGACACCCGGGTATCACCTCCACCATCCATCTCCTTCAGAATCGCTTCTGGTGGTCCACCTTGTCCCAGGATGCCAGTCGGTTCGTTCACCAATGCCTAACCTGTAATACCCAGAAAGCTTCCCATCTCATGCCTGCCGGTTTACTTCAACCACTGCCCATACCTCAACGACCCTGGTCTCATATTGCTATCGATTTTATTACGGATCTGCCACCATCTGATGGACACACCACTATCCTCACTGTAATCGACCGCTTCTCCAAGGCCTGCCGCCTCATACCCCTCAGTAAGCTTCCTACAGCCCTGCAAACAGCTGAACACCTCTGTAATCTAGTATTCCGGTTTTATGGTCTGCCTGAAGACATTGTCTCGGACAGGGGTCCTCAATTCACTTCCCGAGTCTGGTCTGCTTTCTTCCAAATGCTCCAAGTTAACGTGAGTCTTACCTCCGGCTACCATCCTCAGGCCAACGGTCAGGTAGAACGACTCAACCAGGAGATCTCCCGTTTCCTCCGGTCCTACTGCCAACTCCATCAGAAGGACTGGAGCCGGTATCTGATGTGGGCAGAATATGCACAAAACTCCATTCTGAAACACTCCACGGGCTTGACTCCGTTCCAGTGTGTTCTCGGATTTCAACCACCCCTGTTTCCCTGGTCTGGTGAGCCCACGAACGTTCCCGCAGTTAATGACTGGCTAAATCGGAGCGAGGAGACCTGGAATCTGGCTCATACACACCTTCAGCGGGCTGTCAACCGTGGTAAGAGGCAGGCTGATCGTCACCGCCGTCCCAACCCAGAGTATCAGCCAGGTCAATGGGTATGGTTATCCACGCGTAATTTACGTCTAAACCTTCCTTGCAAGAAGCTCAGTCCAAGATTTATGGGGCCTTACAAGATCTTGCGTCAGATAACTTCAGTATCCTTCCGTTTAGCTCTGCCCAGGCATCTGCGAATATCTCCCACTTTCCATGTCTCACTACTCAAACCCGCCACACCTCCCCCTGAGGAAAGGAGGGGAGAATCCGCTGAACAGTCCTCCCAAGCCATCATTGTGGAGGGTGAGGAAGCCTACCGTGTTCATCAGCTACTGGATTCCAGACGTCGGGGGGGATTTCTGCAGTATTTGGTTGACTGGGAGGGCTCCAGTCCAGAGGAACGGTCTTGGGTCAACTCTGGTGACATTCTGGATCCCTCGCTCACTCAAGAGTTTCACCGTACTCATCCTGACAAACCTGCACCTCGTGCTCGTGGCAGACCCCGTCGTCGTCAGCATCCTCGCGCCAGGAGTCGCTCGCAGGGAGGGGGCTCTGTTACGGCGTCCAGTCTCCCTGAGTCCATTTCTCAACCACGAGCGCCCTCTCCTGAGTTCTAGTGTGTTGCATACTCTCTTATTAGTATGCATCATCTGCGCTGTGACTACCTTCACCTGTTCTGCATTAATCATTGCTCAGCCTTTATCTGCCTCATTGACTCAGTGTTCATTGCGAAGTATTGCCTCTCTATGTGTGCATGTCCGAGCCGTTTCTGTGTATCAAGATTACCCGTATTTCTGATCCTCGCTATACTAACCTACTCTGATTGCCTGCAGCCATCCTCTCGACCCTCTGCCTGATCCGGACTCTGATTCAAGCCGCCTGCCAAGACCTTTATGCCTGTCCCTGTTTATGAACGCTCGCCGCCTGCCCAGACCTTTATGCCTGTTCCAGTTTGCTGCATGCACGCTGCCTGCCTCCGACTTCCAGCCTGATTTCACCCTGCTGCCTGCGCAACCTCATCAGTGGCTACCTGAGTTTACTTCTGACTGTGTCTTTGAGTTATCCTCCAAGAATTCCTGAGTTTATTTCTGTCTGCCTTTGAGTTATTAAAGTTGTTGCAAATGGATCTGCCTCAGCCTTCTGACTCGTTACAATCGCTTTGATATTTTTATATTTTATCTCCTTTTATCACCTAATTTTAACTACAGCAAATCAGCACAGTGCTCAAACGCTTGGATTACTACAAAAAAACAGAATTCTTTTTACTTGACCAGCCTCCCACTGAAAGCTTACATTCCGGGGAAGAGAAAACACAACTGTCTACACTCATAAAGGATAAGAGAAAATGCCTCTTCTGGAATCTACTTGCTGCATTAACTGCCAGAGACTTTTACAAAGGATTGTAGTTCTTGAAACAAAGTTATTTGTGGGACCACCAAACCAGACGGAACACACAACAGAGATCAGCCATGGACGCCCTCAGCATACAGCCGGTGAGTCCCATGCATCTAGTACTCCTCGACAGGCCATAGTGAGTGTAGAGAAACAAACCGATCAACTTACAAATCGGTGGCACAAACAGGGAGCGAGACCCAAAGGCACTCGAGACATCAGATTGTCACGAGTATCACATATTGCCGCAGTAGCATCCTCTACCCCAGATACGGCTCTGACAAGGATTGCAAACACTGGTCTCCTACCACCGCCTATACATCTGGAGAACAGATTTGAAGTATTAATGATGTAAATGAGAAATCCCCAAACGTGATGAATGTGATCGAACACAGACTGAATCAGCCAGTAGCTAACACTGATGCTAACTGGCGCTCAAGGTCGAGCAGACAGCAGCACTCAGCGCAGAGCGCAGCCGAGCCCAGGACTCTGATAGTGGGTGACTCCATAATCAGAAACATTAGTAGCAGGGATACAACTACATGCTGCCTTCCACAAGCAACAACTTCTGATGTAAACAGGGAACTTCAGAACATTCTGATGAAACATAAAACTGCAAATCGACTCATCATTCATGTGGGGAAAAATGATATTCATAAAGAGCAGTCAGAACTCCTTAAGCAGGATTTCAATGAACTTTTTGAAACACTTAAAAGCCTGAAAGTTCAGACATTCATCAGTGGACCACTCCCAGCAAGAGGAACAAACAGGTTTTCACGGTTGCGTGGGCTTAATACATGGCTCCAAAAAACCTGCTATTTAAAAGGAGTAAACTTCATTGACAACTTCAATCTTTTCTGGAGTCAGAGGCAACTGTTTCAACAGGATGGGCACCACCCAAACAAACTTGGTTCAAGAGTGCTAAAGGACAATATCTGCTTCTCCCTCAATCATCCTTCAGCAGTGTGTGCCAATCCACTCAACCTGAATGGCACACACACACCTGGACACAGTATGAATGACCACAGGACTTCACTTCAGCACCTGAATGGACATGCGGTTGACACGTCACACAAGGACAATGATAACACCACTCAGCCACAACAACCTCTGCTCATGGACACAATCTCAGCTGAGCCCTGCCCACAGCGCTCACCACAGACAGAATGTGACATATTAGAACTGCTCCAAGATTCAGCACCCAAGGACGACTTTCTGGAAAACAGCCAGGGAAACCAGGACAGCATAGTACAGCCGATAACACCAGAGCAACAGCCCGTCTCACCAGACACATTTTCTCTATCTCCAGCATCTCCACTTCTGTGCTTCTCAGAGAAAATGGAAGAACTGGTGTTTGCTGGAACCAAACTATCCCACTCTTTTGCTGCAAGCCCCCAGATGTCAACCAAAAAGCGGCAGGCCCCACATCCACCAAAGCCTGTGGGCCCAGCTCGCCCTCCCCCTCCTCCTGTGAGAGCTCTTCGGCCTCTGCCACAGCGCCAGGGCTCACACCCTCCTCCATCGGCCCGAGGTCAACCAAAACCAACTGATACTAGCTCGCAGAGATATGTGTCGGGTCTCCGCTATGACAACAGTAACTTTCTTAAATGTTTACAGAACAAGCGGGAACCCAGTGTGCCTGTATCTTTCTCTATTGCTGTTCGATTACATGATAGAAGGTCTAAGGCCTTCAAAAGCCGCACAGCAAACCCATCTAATCTGGTGCCTATTACACGCCAAACTAAGACTGCTGTGGGGACAAAAAGTAAGACTGTCAAGTTAGCACTTTTAAACATCCGCTCACTTAAAAATAAATCACTTCTAGTCAATGACTTAATAACCACATACAACCTGGATTTTATGTTTCTAAATGAAACCTGGCTAGAAGACAGCTGCAGTGCAACAGTCCTCAATGAAACATCTCCTCCTAACTTTTCTTTCATGAGTGTCTGCAGAGCTGTAAGGAGAGGTGGAGGAGTAGCTGCTCTTTTTAAGGATGTCTATCAATGTAAGCAAATATCGTTTGGTAATTACCCGTCTTTCGAATATCTGGGTATTGTGTTAAAAGGCGTTCCACGCATTGTACTTATTATTCTTTACAGGCCTCCAAAATACTCTCCAGCCTTTGCTGAGGACTTTACAGAACTGTTATCAACAATTTCCTCAGAGTTTGACTGTTTTGCCATTGCTGGAGATTTTAACATCCACATAGATAATACAGAAACCAATATGGCAAAAGAAATCAAAACTGTTTTAAAAACTTTTGACCTGATTCAGCATGTACACGGACCGACACACACTCGTGGACACACTCTAGATTTACTTATCAGTAAGGGTCTAAACATTTCATCGATTGTTATTATGCACTGTCTGATCATTTCTGTATTTTCTTTGATATATTGATCTCTCCTGCCATTGAAGCTAGATCTGTGTCTGTCAAGAAGAGATGCATAAATAAGAACACTAGTGTACTATTTATGAAGGCTATATCTTCAACACCAAGCTTATCTGCTGACTCTGTTGATTTTCTCCTTGATTCTTTTAACTCAAAAGTTAAAAGTGTAATTGATGATATTGCTCCTGTGAAAGTCAGGAAGAGTGGTAGACAAAAAGCACCTTGGAGAAACTCAACAGCAGTGCAAAATATGAAAAGACAATGCAGAAAAACAGAGCGCATGTGGCGGAAGACAAAACTTGTAGTCCATTATAACATCTACAAAGACACCATCCATGCTTTCAATATGGAACTAGGCAAAGCTAGACAGACTTTCTTCTCAAATATTATAAACAGAAACTTAAACAACACACGCACTCTTTTTGCTACTGTAGAGAGACTGACAAACCCCCCAAGCCAGATTCCCAATGAATTGCTCTCAGACAGCAAGTGCAGGGAGTTTGCTTCGTTCTTCTCTGAGAAAATCAATAATATCAGAAAGGTGATCAGCACATCCTTGAGTTGCGCTGGGGTCAGACAGATCAGACCACAACCTGAGAAAGCAGCTACTATGTCTGATTTTGAAGAAATTGATGGCAAAATTTTAGAAGAAACTGTACAGCACCTTAAAACATCAACCTGCGCCCTTGACGCACTCCCCACATCTTTCTTCAAAAGTGTGTTAAACAGCTTAGAAGCAGATCTCCTAGAAGTGGTAAATGCCTCACTTATCTCTGGGAATTTTCCAAACTCCCTGAAAACTGCAGTTGTCAAGCCCCTCCCGAAAAAGAGCAATCTGGATAAGACCATCTTGAGCAACTATAGACCGATCTCAAATCTTCCTTTCATAGGCAAGATCATTGAAAAAGTTGTCTTCAATCAGCTGAACAAATTCTTAAGCTCTAATGGATACTTTGACAATTTTCAATCTGGTTTCAGATCGCATCACAGCACAGAGACAGCGCTCATAAAGATAATAAATGATATAATAAATACTGATAAAGGCAAATTATCAGTGCTGGTACTACTCGACCTCAGTGCTGCATTTGACACTGTCGATCACGACATACTTTCTCGACAGGCTGGAAAACTGGGTGGGGCTTTCTGGGATAGTCCTAAAATGGTTCAGGTCATACTTAGAAGGGAGAGGTTATTATGTGAGTATAGGAGACCATAAGTCTGAGTGGACATCCATGACATGCGGAGTCCCTCAAGGCTCAATTCTTGCGCCACTCCTATTCAACCTGTACATGCTCCCAATGAGCCAAATAATGAGAAAGAACCGAATCTCTTACCACAGCTATGCAGACGACACACAGATCTACTTATCCCTATCGCCTAACGACTACAGCCCCATTGACTCCCTGTGCCAATGCATTGAGGAAGTAAACAATTGGATGTGCCTAAACTTTCTTCAGTTAAACAAAGACAAAACTGAAGTCATTGCGCTTGGCAACAAAGATGAAGTTCTCAAGGTGAATGCATACCTTGATGCTAGGGGTCTAACTACTAAAAATCAAGTGAGGAATCTGGGCGTGTCTCTAGAATCAGACCTTAGTTTCAGTAGTCATATCAAATCAATAACTAAATCAGCATACTATCATCTGAAAAATATTGCAAGAATTAGATGCTTTGTTTCCAGTCAAGACTTAGAGAAACTTGTGCATGCTTTCATCACCAGCAGGGTGGATTATTGTAATGGACTCCTCACTGACCTTCCCAAAAAGACCATAAGACAGTTGCAGCTCATACAGAACGCTGCTGCCAGGATTCTGAGCAGGACCAGAAAATATGAACACATCACACCAGTCCTCAGGTCTTTACACTGGCTCCCAGTTACATTTAGGATTGATTTTAAAGTATTATTACTGGTATATAAATCATTTAATGACCTAGGACCTAAATACATTGCAGATATGCTCACTGAATATAAACCCAACGGATCACTCAGATCATTAGGATCACATCAGCTAGAAATACCAAGGGTTCACTCTAAGCAAGGAGAGTCTGCTTTTAGCTACTATGCCAGCCGCAGCTGGAACCAGCTTCCAGAAGAGATCAGATGTGCTGCTCCTACAGTAGTCACATTCAAATCCAGACTCAAGACACTTCTGTTTAGCTATGCATTTACTGAATGAGCACTGTGCCACTGTGTCCGACTGTTTGTACTGTATTTTATTTTATTTTAAACTGTTTCAATTATTCTTATTTCTTTTGATTATTTTAATCTCTTTATTCTTAACTGTTTTAATTATTCCAATTTCTTTCGATTTTTTTATGTAAAGCACTTTGAATTACCATTGTGTATGAAATGTGCTATATAAATAAACTTGCCTTGCCTTGCCTTGCCTAGGGTACACAACAATAGCTAAAGCAAAAAATGAACAAAACAGTGGCCAATATCTGAGTGGAAATTTTATTATATGCCTTTAGAACACAAACATTTCCAATATAAACAAATCTAAACAAAATTTACCAAACTGTATTTTGTATTTTATATTTTTGCCAAGCATGTGGTGAACAATTAAATTCAGTAAAGTAATTGTACAACAGAAGGATTTTCTTTGCTTCAGTTATTAATGTTGGTTGTAGTCTAAGAAACAGAAAGTTTTCTTTGTTTCAACGCCCACGATGTGATCGCAACAATACCAATAATCACCACAGTTGCCAGACAAACAGAAATTGCAATAAATATCAACTTCAGGTCTAGATCTGCCATTCCTTGGGGTTTTGGATCAGGGAGGATCTTTGAAGCTTGAGCAATGTTGGAGGTTTCAGATTTCAGATTTTCTTTGTCCTCAGACTGAACAGCAAAAAAGAGTGTGGTGCCATTTTGGATTGTGAAACTGAAATTGAATGAATGCTGTTCACCTGATCCAAACTCCTGCGGTGAGACGGCAGTTGTGTTGAAAACATGAGCATTGCTAAAGTTGAATCGAAGCACTTTGAGGTCAACACTCCACCTGATCTCATAGGATTTCGCTTGAAAGGAAAGAAACACCTTGTGAGGCCTATAAAAGATAAAGTATTTTGTGATCCCAACATTTATTTTGTATTAATTATATGCTTTACCTGTCCCTTGGTCGAGGTCCTCACCAGGAGCCGTCCAGCTGAGAAGCACAGAGTCCTCCTGGATCTCAGCACTCAGATCTGTGATTTTGTTAGGTGGGAAGTTTGGTAGAGTTGAGCCTGCAAACGCCACCTCAAAACTCTCTCCAGTGGCTGTTCTGGTAAAGCTTCCGACCTCAAGTGGTTCCTCAGGAACTGGAGGCTTTGGAGGGTTCAGCTCCACCACACCTGAAATTAGAGGAACAACATGAAACAATTTAGGTGAGGAAAATTGAGAAAAGTTTGAACAGTTTGCTTTAGGAGTCTCAATCTCACGGTTTACCGTTTACTACATATCCAGGTACGTATGGGGCACCACCCCTTTTTTGGAAAGTAAATCTGGCTTGTCCATTTTGATTCTTCACTCTCACTTTCAAGCTGCTTCTCCCATTTTTCATCTGTGTGAAATATCTGGAATAGACGCCATCATCTTTGAAAGCATCAGCTCCTGTAAAACAATAAAGCATTTTTGGATAAATAGTGTAAATCTGGGTTGAGTGCACATTTGGAACAAAAATGATGGGTAACTTACCTGCTCCATTGTCCAGGAGTTGTAATTCTTGTGCGGACCCAGATTGGGACTCCAGCGTAGCCCACACTTCAGCATTTATTACAGGCTTGTAATTCTGACTGACCTCAGCAAACACTATCATGGGTTTAGTGCCGTCACTTGACTGCTGGTTCATGCGGGTTTTGACTATAATTGTCACGGTTGGTAAATCCTACGTTTTCTTCTTGTCTCGTGTTTCTGTTGTTATATGTCAGCGCGCTGATTAGATGGGCGTTCCGCTCATCAGCGTTCATTATCTATCAGCTCATTATCCCCTCACCAGCTGCAGCTTGTCAGATCATGTGTATTTATACTCACTACTTTCTCATCTTCCCTGTCAGATTGTTGTATGTGGTTTCCCCGGTGTGTCTGTGTTCCTGTCGCGTTCCAGTCTCTTGCCTTCCTTGTTCCGGTTCTTGTTCTGTGGATTTTCTGGACATTATCGCTCATTGGACACCTTTCACCGCACCTCTGCTTCACCTTCCATCTGACCATCGGAGTTCCTGCGCCACCTACCTGTTTGCCTGTGTTGGACTCTCACATTGTTACTACCTTTAAATAAAAGAGTTTAACTGCACTTGCTTCCGTCAGTCTGTCGTGACATAACAATCTGACCTTCAAACATGGAAGCAGCAGGAGACCCTTCCTCATCACTAGAGGCGTTTCTGAGTAACAGCAGTCAAAGAATGGACATCCAGGAAAAGAATATCAATGATACGGCTCGTGCTGTTCAGGCTTTAGTGGCGCAGGTGTCCGGGCTCACCCAACAGATTCAACAGCTTCGCGTACCCGCTGCGCCACCCGCACCGCCAATTCCCCCACCACCACCACCAGCGGACCCATCCCCGTCAGAGCCTCGTCTACCAGTCGCTGAGCCATATGCAGGTGAACCCAATTACTGTCGTGCGTTCTTAACCAGATGTGATATGCACTTTTCTCTCCAACCTAGAACCTTTCAGGAGGAGCAGACAGAGGTCGCATTTGTTCTGACGCTTCTGACGGGGAAAGCGGCGCTATGGGGAACGGCGGTGTGGGCTAACCAAGACGACTGCTGTTCCTCGTTCCAGCGGCTCTCCGAAGAGATGCGGCGGGTTTTCGACCGGGCCGCGACGGGGAGAGAAGCTGCCAGGGTGCTGGCCGAAGTACGACAAGGAGAACGATCTGTATCAGAATTCTCGATCGAATTTCGCACCCTGGCAGCTGAGAGCCAATGGAACGAGGAGGCGCAGTGGGACATGTTCCTGCATGGGCTGGCTGACCGCGTCCAAAAAGAGATTTACACCATGGACCTGCCTACCGGACTTAATGATCTGATCGCGCTGGCACTAAGAGTGGACAATCGTCTATCACGAGGCACCAGACGGTTTCAACCGGACCGTCCCTCTGGAGGTGCCGAGGGAATGCGTTCAGGAGGCGGGGGCGCGGTCAGCCCCGTCTACGATCACGAGCCCATGCAGGTGGGTCGAGCCCGGCTTTCCCGGGAGGAGAAGGAGAGGCGGAGATCCCTGGGCCTTTGCCTTTACTGCGGTGGAGCTGGACATTTCGCGTACAATTGTCCATTAAAAGGCCCAGCCCGACAGTAAGTATGAGGCTACTGTCGGGTGGGATCTCTGCCGAGAAGCCCTCATCTACATCTACCTTCCTCCCGGTAAGACTCCGATGGTCAACTCACCTCCACGACTGTCGGGCACTACTGGACTCAGGGGCAGAAGGTAATTTCATGGATCACTCATTTGCACTCAGATATCAAATTCTCCTCAAACCCCTTTCACACCAAATCAACGTTCACGCCCTCAATGGACAAAGACTCCCCACGATTTCACTGATCACCGAAGACCTCACACTCATCACATCCGGCAATCATTCTGAGACTATTTCCTTTTACATTCTGGACACTCCACTAGCACCCATCGTTCTTGGTCACCCATGGCTCATCCGTCACAATCCCAAAATAGACTGGCAGATCAAATCGGTGGCATCATGGAGCAGTTTTTGTCATAAGTCTTGTCTTGTGTCTGCCTGTCCGTCTGTTCCTGTTCATGTGTTACAGGAGGAGACAGTGGATTTATCAAACGTGCCCACGGAGTATCGGGATCTGAAGGAGGTGTTCAGTAAGTCTCGGGCTGATTCTCTTCCTCCGCATCGTCCCTATGACTGTGCTATAGACTTACTGCCAGGTACGTCTCCGCCTAAGGGCAAGTTATATTCACTCTCTGTCCCAGAGAGAGAGGTCATGGAGAAATACATTTCTGATTCTCTAGCAACGGGATTCATCCGGCCTTCCTCTTCTCCAGCGGGGGCGGGGTTCTTTTTTGTGGGGAAGAAAGATGGATCGTTGCGACCTTGTATTGATTACCGGGGGTTGAACAACATCACGGTAAAGAATACTTATCCTTTGCCGTTGATGTCTTCAGGTTTCGAGAGGTTGCAAGGAGCATCTATCTTCACAAAACTGGATTTAAGGAATGCTTATCATTTGGTCCGCATCAGGGAGGGGGATGAATGGAAGACCGCTTTTAACACCCCTAGGGGGCACTTTGAATATTTGGTTATGCCGTTCGGCCTTTCCAACTCCCCAGCGGTCTTCCAAGCACTTGTCAATGAAGTGTTGCGAGACATGATCGACCAGTTCATATATGTCTACCTGGATGACATATTGATTTTTTCTTCGTCTCTCCAGGAACACGTGCAACACGTTCGACAAGTGCTTCAGAGGTTGCTAGAGAATGGGCTTTTTGTCAAGGCGGAGAAATGCGTTTTTCATGCACAGTCTGTTCCTTTTCTAGGTCACATCATCTCGGTTGAGGGAATGCGCATGGATCCTGACAAGGTTAAGGCTGTGGTGAATTGGCCAAGTCCAGATTCCCGTAAGGCCCTACTAAGGTTCCTGGGGTTCGCCAATTTTTACCGGCGTTTTATTCGCAATTTCAGCCGACTAGCCGCACCTCTGACCGCCTTGACCTCCCCCAGAACGACGTTCAGGTGGTCAGACGCAGCAGAAGCTGCGTTTGCTAAACTCAAGGGTTGCTTCGTTTCAGCCCCCATCCTGATAACCCCTGATCCATCACGTCAGTTCGTGGTGGAGGTTGATGCGTCAGAGGTGGGGGTAGGTGCAGTGTTATCCCAGCGCTCTCCTTCAGACGACAAGATGCACCCTTGCGCGTTTTTTTCGCATCGTTTATCCCCTGCCGAAAGCAATTATGACATTGGCAACAGAGAGTTGTTGGCGGTCAAGTTAGCTTTGGAGGAGTGGCGCCACTGGTTAGAAGGGTCAGGGGTACCTTTTATCGTCTGGACCGACCACAAGAATCTGGAATACATTCGTACCGCTAAAAGACTTAATTCCAGGCAGGCTCGGTGGGCTCTTTTTTTCGGACGTTTTGACTTTACTCTCTCGTACCGCCCGGGTTCCAAAAACATCAAACCTGATTCTTTATCGCGCATTTTTGACCGTTCCGATCGCCCGTCTACTCCCGAGTGCATTTTACCAGAGAATCTATTCATCTCTACACTCACATGGGAGGTCGAATCGAAGGTCAAGAAGGCCTTAGAAGGGGTAACGCCTCCGACTCGTTGCCCACCGAACCGTTTGTTTGTGCCGGAGAGTTTACGGTCCAGCGTCATTCAGTGGGGTCATTGTTCCAATGTGGCTTGTCATCCAGGAGTCAATCGTACTATGTTTTTGGTTAAGCAACGATTCTGGTGGCCTCTCATGGCTCGTGACGTTCGCAGTTTTGTATTGGCTTGCTCAGTTTGTGCCACGGGTAAGACTTCCAATCAACCTCCAGATGGGTTACTCCAACCGCTGCCGGTGCCTTCGAGACCCTGGACCCATATCGCACTAGATTTTATCACCGCCCTCCCACCCTCCCAGGGTCACACGGTAGTTTTGACCGTGGTGGACCGGTTCTCGAAGGCGGCCCATTTCATTCCCTTGCCCAAATTACCTTCAGCCAAGGAGACAGCGTTGGTTGTCATTGACCACGTCTTTCGGCTTCATGGCCTCCCGACAGACGTGGTTTCTGACAGAGGACCCCAATTTGTGTCCAAATTTTGGCGAGAGTTTTGTAGACTTCTGGGGGCGACTGTCAGTCTGTCCTCTGGGTTCCATCCCCAGAGCAATGGTCAAACTGAGCGAGCCAACCAAGATTTGGAAAGAACGTTGCGATGTTTAGTGTCCAAGAATCCTTCCTCCTGGAGTCAGCAATTGTCTATGGTGGAGTACGCCCACAAAACGTTGCCAGTGTCATCCACGGGCCTATCACCATTTGAGTGTAGCATAGGTTACCAGCCACCAATTTTTCCTAGTCTGGAATCCAAAGTTGCGGTCCCCTCCGCCCACGCCTTCGTCCAGAGGTGTCACCGCACTTGGACTACAGCCCGCGAGACTCTACTCCAAGTGGGGGCACGCACCAAGGCCAAAGCCGATCCCCACCGGCGGAGGCCTCCCGTACACGTCGTCGGTTCCAAAGTGTGGCTTTCTACCAAGGATATTCCTCTCCGCTCCGTTTCGAATAAGCTCGCACCAAAATTCATTGGCCCGTTCTCTGTCACTAAAATCATTAGTCCAGTGACAGTCCGTCTCAACCTTCCTCCAGTGTACAGGAGGATTCATCCCGTATTTCATGTTTCCAAAATTAAGCCCGTATTTTTTGCTCGCATTAATCCGCCAGTCCCGGTTCCCCCCCCCCCCCCCGCCGCGTCTCGTAGACGGGGAACCTACTTATTCGGTCAATCGTGTTCTGGACTCGAGACGGAGGGGACGCGGATTCCAGTACTTGGTGGACTGGGAAGGTTACGGTCCGGAGGAGAGAAGTTGGGTACCGGCTAGAGACATCCTGGATCACTCCCTTATCGATGATTACAATCGGCAGGTAAGGGAGTCTGGGAACGCCAGGAGGCGTTCCTAGGGAAGGGGGTACTGTCACGGTTGGTAAATCCTACGTTTTCTTCTTGTCTCGTGTTTCTGTTGTTATATGTCAGCGCGCTGATTAGATGGGCGTTCCGCTCGTCAGCGTTCATTATCTATCAGCTCATTATCCCCTCACCAGCTGCAGCTTGTCAGATCATGTGTATTTATACTCACCACTTTCTCATCTTCCCTGTCAGATCGTTGTATGTGGTTTCCCCGGTGTGTCTGTGTTCCTGTCGCGTTCCAGTCTCTTGCCTTCCTTGTTCCGGTTCTTGTTCTGTGGATTTTCTGGACATTATCGCTCATTGGACACCTTTCACCGCACCTCTGCTTCACCTTCCATCTGACCATCGGAGTTCCTGCGCCACCTACCTGTTTGCCTGTGTTGGACTCTCACATTGTTACTACCTTTAAATAAAAGAGTTTAACTGCACTTGCTTCCGTCAGTCTGTCGTGACAATAATAGGGGGAACATCAGCACGCGCCGCTTGACTTGTTACTGTTATAGTCAGAGACTGAAGTGATGGACTTTGGATGCTGTACTTCCAGTCCCCAGTCTACCAAACACAATAGTATTAATAGATGAATAATTAAAGAAAAAGTTTTGGGAAAGTTAAATGAAATCTTACCTGTGCAGTTCCTGGAACTTTTAAAGTGACTGTTTTTGCTGATTCATCATGACGCATCTGTACTTGATTGTACGTTGAGCCACTTGGTGACTGTATGGAAATGTGAGGTAAACTTTTTTCATAGATTATTGTAAAGCTGGTTTTGGTACCAATGGTCTGATCCACTGATATTGTCCCATTGAACCAGTCTGATGTTTTTATTCCCACACTGTCTATCTAAAGCGGTGATACAAATTAAATATTAGTATATTTATAATAATCTTAAAGTCATTTTCCATGGGCAATGAGCGATCACTTGTCAAACCTGAACTGGGTCTTTTGTTTGATCTCCTGTTGGTATTGTAAGTGAAGAAAATCCATTCAGTAGCTGATTAGAGAGAATGTCATCACTGGCTGTGATAAATTTCCCCCCTATTTACAACATAGAACGTAAGAAATATGCACTGGATAAACAAGCATTCATAATATGAATAATATTATTTAGGCCATGTGACAGATCAAGTCAAGTCATCTTCATTTATATAGCGCTTTTAACAATGTAGATTGTTCCAAAGCGGCTTTACAGTGATAATAGGTAAATAATAAATTAAAGTAACAGATTTTTTTGGCTTTATTACAGCTCTAAAATAAAGTTATTTTCCAGTTAAAGTTAGTTTTGATTGATTCTCTTCCGTCGCAACGATTATTAGTTATTAAGTTAGGGGCCGCTAACAAGACACCGTTTTAATAAAAAACTCTTAAGTTCTATCTATGTAAACTTTAAAAACGCGAACCTGTGAAAACGCTGATAGCGTGCACATGCGCATTAAGAGTTCATTCTATAGGCATGCGCGTTTGAATATATGTGGGCAGGCATGTAGTCCTTCCTTAAAAAAACAACCCTGAACAAACTACTTGTCTGGCCTTAAAATTTATAATACATAATTTTATCGCTTCCGTAGCCGCGCTTGTGGGTCGATATCAGAAATATGTAATTTCTGTTGATTGAATTTCAGAACTTATATTTTTCGTGTTTCTGACACAGAGTTAACGGAACACAATTGTCACACTTGCGCGACCTACAGTTTGAAAACAGCTGGTCTAAGTAGGCATCGTGAATTTTTTAATTGTGACTTTTTCTGGAACAATGCAAGTCATTATGCGACAATGTTACTTACCAGTTTTGTCAGCCATTTCCCTCAGTGCTTTATCTGCTTTATCACCCAAAGCAATTGTGTGTATAATGGCACCACTTTCAATTGCAGACGGAACACAACTATTAAGGTCGTCTGATGCTTCACCATCTGTCAGAAAAATGATTTCATCCCCTATCACATCCCCATTGTCTTTTTTGAGTACCTTTAAGTTTTAAAGACAAATACAGAAGAATTAGCGTAAAACAAACTGCAGGCTTTATATTTAACACATCATAAATATGATTAATGTAATACCTGTAAGCCTAGCTTGAGGCCTTTACACACGTACGTCCCTCCATTTGCTGCGT
This sequence comes from Rhinichthys osculus, assembly GCA_029959095.1. NCBI lineage: Eukaryota > Metazoa > Chordata > Actinopteri > Cypriniformes > Leuciscidae > Rhinichthys > Rhinichthys osculus. The sequence goes on along the minus strand of JARWKJ010000009.1, from coordinate 14,244,713 downwards.
TTGGCAACAGTTTGATGAGATTCTCTCGTGTAGAGTCATTGTCAATAGTAGTCAAGGAGCTCAGAGTATTAGCATCAGAACTAAAGGTCACAATTCCAACACTGGCTTGATCATCAATGATGTTCCGCAGGAAATATGTGGCAGCCTGCTGTAGTCGAAGGATTCTGGAGCCCTAGAAAATAACCAATTTTTATCCTTTCTCAGGTTTCAAAATGATTAAGCTCATATCAGAGGATTGAAGGTTATAATAATGGAATCATCTTTGTTTGCAGGTGAGGTTAATGTTTTTGCATACTTGCATGCTTCCTGAGACATCAAGGACGAGACAAACAACCCGATGCATTCGCTGCACAACTTTGAAAGATGGCGCTGGTGGAGAGGACGGCAGTGGTTTCAGAGAACGAAGTGCGTCTTTATCCACAGAATCCTCAAATATTACGGTCCATGTTGCTTTGTTGCCACATTTTTTATTTTGCAAGTTTGGGGCTTCATAATTGTGCTCGTTTTCACGACAAAAGGAGATCACCTGAAACCAAATATTTCGAATAATTACTTCATTCCATATGTTTGCATGCAATGCACTGCAAATGACCAAAGATAAATTTAGCATGTCTGGAAACATGTAAAATCTGTACTTACAGAATCCAGGCTTGGTAAGAACATTATGGAGTTGTCTGTTTTTTTATATTTGTTAGGAAAAAACTTGCACCCCTTGGTCGGTAGTAAAGTTTTTGGATCAGTGTGGCACGGTTGAAGTGATTCATCATAAAACTGACCTTCAATGTTGTTGCTACACCTAAAGATAAGCAGGAAATCAATGGTTGAAAAATTTACAAGGAGATTTGAATAATACGCTTTCTTTTTGTTAAAGTTGTATGACCCTGTAGCTTCAATATGGCCATTTGAGTAGTAGAATGGCTTTGTATCACTGTATTCATCAAACACGCCCCATCTCAGATGAGCCCATTCATGAACCAAGACCCTTCCTTTAAACAAACAAACAAACAAATATTCTTTTTAATACAACAAACAGATTACTGCATTAACTTGGATTAATATTGAAGGATAACAAATGACATTCACCTCTTGACCCATAAGGCTTAATGGGTGTGTCGTCTCTGAGATAGTTTGGTGTGAAATGAATGTACTGACCCTCAGCTCCACATTCACCATACTGATGAGTGTAGGGTTCATCACCTTATGCTGGTTTAGCAGTATCAATTATTATTTTTGCCTGCGTTTCACATAGAAATTGCGTCAGCAGTATGTTAATGAAATTGTTGAATTGATTAATATTTGACACGTAATATAAATGGCATAATTCTCTGTACCTTTTCATAGGACTCTGTTCTTGGTAAAATCCTTACTATTCCAGTGAGATGGAACTAGTATCGTAGCTTCTTTGAAATAGACCTTTTTATCCAGTGCTTGATGAAGATGAAACGACCCTTCAGTGACCATGTCCTGTCAGAAGGAAAAACGAGGAAAAACTCAAAATGTAATTATACGTTAATTTGTTCATTCAAATAGTGTTAATGAAACTTGATTATATATTTCTTTCTAAATGTTCTTTAAAAACTGCAAAAAACATTATCTTTCACTAAAGGCACTAAAAATAGACAAAGAGTATATATTCACCTTGATTTTATCAATGAGAGTGTTATCCTGTGGTACTTTCGAACTGATCGCAATGGTAATGTCAACATAACCATTTCCATCTAGTTTGATTCCAGTGGAGGTGGACGACAGCAACGTCCATAATAAGACAAACACCGTTCTTGAGTCCATAGCTGTAGAGTTTAGATGAACAGCAACTCCCGAACCCCGTTTTGAACAATTTCACAAATGATCTTGATGCTGATCAGAGATAAGTGGGTGTGTGCTTCAATGTCATGCAGGGGTGGGACTATTCTGCCAACATCATGGCCCATTTAAAACATAAGATGTATATACTTCATATACTAAATTTGCTCTCGAGGCTGGTACATTTGTAAAATGTTGCCTGACTCTTAATTAGTTTATTTGGTGCAATATAATGTTGTAGTGCATTGATATTGTAGGGAAATTTACAGTTAAGGGACCAGATATGACCAATGAAGACCAGGAGTCAGAGATGCAATCAATTGAAGAAAATTCAATTTAGCAGTTTTATCAGCAAAAGTTAGATTCAACACTCCACAAGGAGTTCGTAGACCGCTCTGTGTACACACACGATACAGTAGTTATTATATTCTAACACAGGTCACTAAACTACCATCACTTATAATTGAATGATTTTGATTGGTTAAGGCATAGATTACGTACATTATTTTCGCATATGGTCTGAAAGTTAGAAGCATATCTCCATTGATTATCAGGAAGACAACCAGGATCCCGGTTTAGGCACAAAGTGACCGAGGTCACGAATCTTAGTTTCTAGACTCCAGTTTGTCTATCAGATGGTCATTTCATCTCCCCTGGGTGGCAGTTGCTCACCTCACGAACGTCAGGTCCTGTAACAAAGGGTACTAACGTGCACACACACACACACACACACACACACACACACAGCTTCTTCAAGGTTGGAGTTGGTCGAGCTCTAGCTCTGATCAGGAAACTTTCCCAAAACATACTGATAAGGTGTACTTTCTCTCAGTAACAGGTTCAAACAATATTTGTCATTATTCTCTAAAGTGACTGAAGATGAAAAGTAAAGTTAATGCTTTGACTGTGAATTGGTCACATAGGAGACAGGCCTGAGTGACTCCAGTGACCGGCTTTCATGGTCAGCTAGAGTAAATATGTCTTAACATGTGTTGGGTGTGTGCTTCTCTCAAACACCAGGAGAGAGCATGTTGCAGTGAACAGACGTAATTCTAGAACTACTTAAATATCAAAAGCTTGAAGAAATCATTCAAATCGTTTAATATTTGGAAGGATAAATATTGATTAATAACTTGATTACAAACCACTCAAAAGGAGATATATTGAAGCAGCAGTGGATTCAAGAATCCACCCCTTCAATATGGGCTCAAAAGAGTGCATAGAAAACAGGAAATAAGGTTTCCTGTTAAACAGGAAACAGGTTAAATGTGTGTGTGTATTAAGTAAAAACTCAACAAGAGACTTGAAAACAATTATAAAATCAACTTTTTACCTCTATTATTATTATTATTATTATTACCTTGTCATTATTGTCAAGGATTTAAGTTGGGAAATGATGTGAAACCTAAAAAAATTCGTAATTAAGTTGTACTGCTTCAAAATACAAGCTCAACAGGTAATATGCTCTCTATATTGGTAAATGGTAAATGGACTGCATTTATATAGCGCTTTCACAGACCCAATGGCCACCAAAGCGCTTTACATTTGCCTCACATTCACCCATTCACACACTGACGGGCGACGGCAGCCATGCAAGGCGCCATCCAGCTCGTCGGGAGCAGCCGGGGTTAGGTGTCTTGCTCATGGACACCTCGACCCTTGGTCAGGTGGAACCGAGGATTGAACCACCAACCTTCCGGTTTGTAGACAACCCACATGAACCACTGAGCCACTGCCGCCCGACATAACATATTGTATGTTAAATTTCAGCCATAGTACATTAAATCAACCCAATTGCCACTACACTTCCAAAAATGACAAAATACCATAGTGAAACAAACAAAAACAAAACACTGGGGACTATTAGCCCAAGTCACACCCCTGCTATTATGGACTGTATATTAAAATATTAATATTAAATTATTATAAAGTTGCCTCTAATCCCCTTGTGGCCACAGCATAAGTTAGTACCCAGCTCATGTCACGCCATAACGGGGCGTCAGGGACAGATGCCGCAGCGCACAGAGCACCAAGAGTCACCCCCACACCCCGGGACACTACCCACCCCAGGCCACCCCTCACATACCACACATACCCTATTTTTTTTTCTTCTTTTCCTCTTTTTTCCTTTGATGTGTATATGTGTATAAGGTGCATATGTATCTCAGCTAAAATGTGATGCATTCAAAAAGTGATGCATCTAAAGTAGAACCAAGAGGCAAGAAAACCTAGCTCCTCACCACACCCAATCCCCACCACCCCGGACAGGGATTCACAGCCTATAGGGGACCCAACATTTACATTCACATTCACATTTAGGCTGCATAAACTAGGTCAGCCGGAACCGGGAACACTTCCTACAACACCCTCTGAACTCGTTACATCATAAGAAGAATGGCATCTACGCTAATATTAGTCTCTCTGTTTATCCCGAGGTTTACTGTAGTCAGCCGGATCCAAGCCATATTCAGATCAGATGGAGGACCTGCACATAGACACGACCACAACGAATGATGTATTTATATTGATGTCTTCAAGTTGTTTGATTTTTTGTCCTACTTCTGCTTCTTGTTCTTTTTTTTGTAAACGGATATGAGATTATTTTTCCTCTTAGTATTGCACGGCGGTTTAGGTGACGGTGTTCCTGGGCTAGAGTTTGAATTGGAAAGGGGTCTCTTGGAGTTTGGAGTGGGGTTACCTTTACTTTTTTTGTTGTCGTCTGGATTGTCTCTGTACATTGTGCAGCAGAGTCTGTTGTAGTGCGCGTCAGTGATCCAGGTTATACAATGTTATAGTCCAGTTTTGTAACAGGAGAAAATGCGAAATGGCGATAAAAGTGATCGAAGAGAGAGAGAGAGAAAATTATATCTGAAAACTTGATCTTGTAGCTGTTTACAGTGTTGCAGTCTAGCAGCCGAGAGCCGCCATCTTGGATCACACAAAGGGTCTCTTTTCAGAAGGAGGGGCTTCATAGAGACAGGAACTAAACTGAGCATTACTGACAGACTGGGGAGAGAGGTGCAGCAACAATGTCAAATAATGTAAAAAAAATATAGTGTTTTTTGAGCATTCAAGTATGACAACCTAGTCTAGTGGAGCCCAAAAAACAAGTTAACATTGAAAAATTACATAATAGGTCGCCATTTAAAATTCAAAGAATGAATTGACTAAAATTGTGCTTTAAATAATCATGATGAAAGTTTAATACATGCCTTTTATTGTACAGAAATGTTTTGTTCATTTGTATTTAAAGGTGCTCACATTTCAGAGGAAGATAAATCTATATATGCGAAAATGAGATATCAATACACATATGCAAAAATATTCAGAGAGTTAGAAAGTCTGTTTGATAGAGATGATTATTTTAAGAAGTATTCTAGTAGTTGGATGTACATGGTTATGTTCAATTTACACATAAGGATTGATTTTGATTGTTTGCATCAGATTGTTAATTCCAGATAATGCTTTAACCAAGGTGTTTTCTGCGTCTCACTGCCCATGTGGTTACAGCAACAACAAAGCATATGACCATAGTTACCACACACAAAGAAATGACAAGAACTGTCAAATTCATGCCTGGGTTTGATATTCCTTGGGGTTTTGGATCAGGGAAGATCTTTGAAGCTTGAGCAATGTTGGAGGGTTCAGATTTAGCTTTTTCTTCGTCCTCAGACTGAACTGCAAAGAACATTGTGGTGCCATTTTTGATTGTGAAACTGAAATTGAATGAATGCTGTTCAACTGATCCAGCCTCGTGCGGTGAGACGGCAGTTGTGTTGACTGCATGACCATTGCTGAAGCTTTCTCGAAGCATCTGAAGGTCATAGCTCCACCTGATCTCATAGGATTTAGCTTAAAGGAAAGAAACATGTCATGAAGACAATACAATTTACATTATTTCATGATCTAAATTTGAAAGAACTATTTTATGTTGTCAGTGAAGAAATGAAAAACCTTGTGTTTTAAATTCTGGTATAGTAATTGTGTGCTTTACCAGTCCCTTGGTCGAGGTCCTCACCAGGAGCCGTCCAGCTGAGAAGCACAGAGTCCTCCTGGATCTCAGCACTCAGATCTGTGATTTTGTTAGGTGGGAAGTTTGGTGGGGTTGAGCCTGTTAAATCCACCGTAAAACTCTCTCCAGTGGCTGTTCTGGTAAAGCTTCCGACCTCAAGTGGTTCCTTAGAAACTGGAGGCTTTGGAGGGTTCAGCTCCACCACACCTGAAATTAGAGGAAGGACCTGAATCTGCTTGATTCTGTCCTAAGTTTTTCTTAAAGCAGCTGTGTAGCTAAATATGTTGACATTTATATTCTCAGTTCCAATTTGTGCTTGAATTCATTGACTCTTTCTGCAGGTTACACAGATACAAGTATTTTTACAAGCGAGTAATTGAATCATCATCTCAAATGATATGTTCCAAACAATCAGTCACTAAGGAACTAAACTTAGAGTCAAGCTAATAATCTTCGAACTGATCATTGAGCGTCCCTTCGGAACGGAGTCTCACTTAAGATGGTGGATTAACCTGTTCACTCGTTCAAAAACCGATTGATTCCGAAGAGAAACAAGTGACTTTGCAAACAATTCTGCTTTAGCTTCATTTGGAACTATTGTTGCTGGCAAAAATAAAATGTAAATATGCTGTATAACAAAATACCACACTCGCGATTGTGCTGTTGGTCTGAATGTAAATTTTTCTTTTCAGATGTGACCCAAGTATTTTCAAAACGACCAAGTGTTTACCGTTTACCACGTATCCAGGTACATATGGGGCACCACCCCTTTTTTGGAAAGTAAATCTGGCTTGTCCATCTTGATTCTTCACTCTTACTTTCAAGCTGCTTCTCCCATTTCTAAACTTTGTGAAATATCTGGAATAGATGCCATCATTTTGAAAAGCATCAGCTCCTGAAAAAAATGGATCTCTGAGTTATATAATTTGGAAATGTACCTATTTATTTATATTTGAAGTTGAGTGCACATTTGGAACAAAAATGATGGGTAATTTACCTGCTCCATTGTCCAGGAGTTGTAATGTTTGTGCGGACCCAGATTGGGACTCCAGCGTAGCCCACACTTCAGCCTTTATTACAGGCTTGTAATTCTGACTGACCTCAGCAAACACTATCATGGGTTTAGTGCCGTCACTGAACTGCTGGTTCATGTGGGCTTTGACTATAATAGGGGGAACATCAGCACGCGCCGCTTGACTTGTTACTGTTATAGTCAGAGACTGAAGTGTTGGACTTTGGATGCTGTACGTCCAGTCCCCAGGCTACCAAACACATGGATAGTAAAAGCAGAAAAATAAGGGGTTTGCTGTAAGTGTATTAGCTGAATCATCAGTCTTAGTTTGAAGTTGTAGAACATATTTGATAAACTCTGTCTTAAGCTAGTTGCACACTGTACAATTTATAATAGTCCTTTACTATTGTTGCTCGTCAAACTGTACAAATATGATCCCCGATGTAAGCCATGTCACACTGTAAGATCTCAGTTGTCATTAATGTCAGACTACGACAGTCAAGACGCGTTAAAAACAGACGCACAGGAAAATTTGTCCGGAGTTTTACATCATTAATCAATGACACGTTCGGTGACAGTGAACTGCATTACACGCGGGATTGAAATAGTGGCTACAAAGAAATCTCTTGTGTTCATTTTGGTCAAGGCTTGTCTTGAAAAAACGAAGACAATCGACGTCGTCGTAGAAGTGACACTGCAGGACTGCGAATCAAATCTTCTGACACATTTGATTGCAATGGTCATTAATCGGCTGTCGGTGAACAAGTCAAACTAGCGATCAAAGACTTCAGATTTTAGCAAAGGATCAGAGGAATCTTTTAAGAGTTGCAAAATCTGTCTCAGACGGCCAATTCATGGCCAAAATCGTAGTATGAACCTGGCTTTAGTCTGAAGTTGTTGTTGAACATATTTGATAAACTCTGTCTTAGTCTGAAGTTGTTGTTGAACATATTTTGATCATGTTTTTCTAAAACCCTTGGCCCAGATGCCTTTTATTGTATTATATTGGTTCATGTTTAGCCTACATGTTTATGGTCTGAACTATAAAGGTAAAAAGCTGTCATACCTCTGCAGTTTCTGGAACCTTTAAGGTGACTGTTTTCAGAGATCTTTCATGAGTCATTTGTGTCTCACTGTAGGTTGAGCCACTTGGTGACTGTATGGAAATGATAGGAACACTTTTTTCATAGATTATTACAAAGCTGGTTTTGTTACCAACAGTCTTATCCACTGATACGGTCCCATTGAACCAGTCTGATGTTGTTTTTCCAACACTCTCTAGCTAAAGAATGATAAAAAAGAAAACATTAAAATACTCAATATCGACGACAAGCTTGTAATAATTGTATCATGGGCAATAAGCGATCACTTGCCAAACCTGAACTGGTTCTTTTGTGTAATCTCCAGTTGATAAAGTAAGCGAAGCAAACGCATCCATTAACTGGTTGGAGGTGATGTCATCATTGGAATAGATAAATTTTCCCCCTATTTAATCATGGAACAATTTTGCATTACATAAACTGTAATGAGATTTACTTATTATTACTTATTTACTTATAATAGATACTTTATAAGTAATAATACTATTTTTTTTACTTACCAGTACGTTCTGTCATTACCTCCAGTGCTTTAGCTGCATTGGGACCGAAAGCTATTGTGTGTATAATGGCACCACTGTTTATTGCCTCCGGACTACAAGTATCAATGTCGTCCGTCGCCTCACCATCTGTCAGAAAAATGATTTCATCTCCTAATACATCCCCATTGTCTTTTGTAAGTACCTGATGGTTAGAAAATAGAAAGCATTTGCCTAGAATCAACTATACTTCACATATTACAAACATAAAATTACAAATTAATATGGCACCTGTAAGCCTAGTTTGAGGCCTTTACACACGTACGTCCATCCATTTGCTGTTTCTGGCAACAGTTTGATGAGATTCTCTCGAGTTGACTCGTTGTCAATAGTAGTCAAGGGGCTCAGAATAGAAGCATCAGTACTAAAGGTCACAATTCCAACACTGCCTTGATCCTCAATATAATTCTGCAGTAAATGTGTGGCAGCCTGTCGCTGTCGAAGGATTCTAGAGCCCTAGAAAATGGGTAAAATAATAATAAAAAAAAACCTAAAAATGTCATGTTTTTTTTTGGATTTTAATTACATTTTTTAGAGCATTGTTATTCAGTGTGTTAAAGTTAAAATAATGCAGGTACTGTCATGCTTGATGAGACATCAAGGATGAGACAAACGGCCCGTTGCATTCGCTGCACAACTTTGAAAGATGGCGCTGGTGGAGAGGACGGAATTGGTTCTAGAGAACGAAGTGCGTCTTTATCCACAGAATCCTCAAATATTACGGTCCACGTCGGTTTGTTGCCACATTTTTCATTTTGCAGGTTAGGGGCTTCATAATTGTGATCATTTGCTTGACAAAATGTGATCACCTAAAAAACAAAATTTGTCACTAAACAAAAATATGTCACCAAACATTCAGTTTCACTCAGCATATCAGTATAAGATATCTCGTTTTAGCCAGAGACACAAAAAACCCATAGGGAGCCCCATGGGGACCTTTGCAAAAATAACATTTCTGAGAAAAGAAACTTTATCTCGTGCTCACAAGAAACTTTCTCGGTCGCCACAGAGTTAAATTTGTTAAAGTGGACATGAGGCCTTGAAATATGACGCACTTTCCTAACGAAAGACACATTTTAAACCCTTTTTACTGTATCAGCCTTTTTTTATAGACCCTTGATCTTGGCGAATAGAACAATGCACATCCAAACGCTGTATTGTGCCATCAGCCCATTTCAGCCCATACAGCCCAGAAAGTCTGTATATTTTCATTTTTGCAAAGGTCTCTTTAGGGGCTCTGCAATTATCTTTGTGTCCTCAGGCCACTGAATTTCAACTTTATATCTCATTGTAATGTCTGACAAACAAAAAATTAATATTAGCTTCTTGTAATTCAAACTTTATGTTTTGCAAATGCAACTTGTCAAGCAGATGTTGCTAATTGAAATGTAGATGTAGATAATAATTGTGGGATGTAACGTCCAAATGACTTGGCAAACAGAAGAAAACAGTCCAAACTCATGTAAGCTGTAAGTTTAATTAGTTACTAAAATAATTTACTGGAATGTGTGTAAAATCTGTACTTACAGAATCAAGGCTTGGTAGGTACATTATGGAGCTGTCTGTGTTTTGATTTCCGTTTGGAAAAAACGTGCACCCCTCGGTAGGTAAGGAAGTTTGTGGATCAATGCGACACGGTTGAAGAGATCCATCAGCCGTACGTTCATAATACTGTCCTTCAATGCTTTTGCTACACCTAAAAATAAGCAAGAAATCAATAGTGATTGTAATTTCCAAGGACATTTTAAAAATATTCCTTTTAATTCAGTTTATGACCTTGTAGCTTCAATACGGCCTTTAGAGTGGTAGAATGGCTTTGTTTCACTGTATTCATCATAAACGCCCCATCTCAGATGAGCCCATTCATGCACAAAGACCCTTCCTGCAAACAAACAAATAAACTGCTAGTAGAGCAAACAGACTATATTAATATAGTCACGGTTAGTTGAGGAAATGACTAAAACATAGGAAACAACAGAACTGCAAAAAACCAACTCAAAGTCCAACTCAAACTAAACTCAAACATAGACCAAACGTAACAAATATGACTTTTAGATGTCTTATTTAATTATAAATGTATAAATGTAGAAGGAGGATAAATAATGTTCACCTCTTGATCCGTAACGACATTGTCATTTAGGAGGAAGTTTGGAGTGAAAAGAATGTACTCTCCCTCTTTTCCACATTCACCATACTGATGAGCATATGGCTCCGTTGAATCAGCGTTATCGATTTTTATTTTGGCCTGTGTTTGACATAGAGATCGGGTCGCAAACATCACATGTGAATGAAATGAATGGAAATTCATATTTTATAAGATATAATGCCATGATGCTCTGTACCTTTTCATAGGACTCTGTTCTTGCTCTCGTAAATTCCTTACTATTCCAGTGAGATGGAACCAGTATCGTAGCTTCTTTAAAATAGACCTTTTTATCCAATGCTTGATGAAGATGAAACGACCCTTCAGTGACCATGTCCTGTCAGAAGGAAAAGATAAAAAAAGATAAAATGAGAAAAAAAACTCTACTCAGTGAATTTATACAAAAGTCATTATTATTTCATTTGTGCATTCACAAACACTGTCAACAAATTGTGATTATATAGTATATATTTCTAGATTTAAAAAAAAGTGGAACACAAAATCTTCTCTGAAATCTTTCACAAAAGCCACTAAAACAATGAATGCACATAAAGTTTGTTAAATAGACAAAAATAAGCACATTCACCTTTATTTTATCAATGAGCGTGTTATCCTGTGGCACTTTCGAACTGATCGCAATGGTAATGTCAACATAACCATTTCCATCTAGTTTGATTCCAGTGGAGGTGGACGACAGCAACGTCCATAATAAGACAAACACCGTTCTTGAGTCCATAGCTGTAGAGTTTAGATGAACAGCAACTCCCGAACCCTGTTTTGAACCATGTCAAATCAAAGATTAACTTGAAGGGCCTGATCACAGATGGAATGTCATTTACTGGAATGGACTGAATAATACCAATATAAAAAAACTGGGTCATATCAATAAAAAAACACAATATTACAGTGCCATGGGGCAGCATGTTATCAACTATCAGCTATCATATATCAATAGCTGTTTATTTAACTTTACATGACTGTTATTGAACAGGAAAGCACAGTGCTACTCTCACACAGACAACAAAAGAAGGCTCAAAAACACAGTAAAAAAAAACACAGTAATATGTGAAATATTATTAGAATTAAAAATAGCTGTTTTCTATTTGTATATACTTTAAAATGTAATTCATGCCTGTGATGGTAAAGCTGATTTAAAAAACCACAAATCCATTTACTCTGATAAATTTGTCACAATCAGCTGCTGGGTCACGACTCCACATGATGTTTTTCTGTCTCTGTCATTCACTCAAGCCGTTTAAATCAGTGCATTGACTGAGTGATGCTTAAATCAGCTTAGATTCACAAATGCTGTTCAGATTTACTGTGTTACTGTCTTTAATCATTTCAGTGCATGATAATCTAATGCCACATTCACAATAATATGTTTTAATTTAAACAGTTTAAATGAAAATAACATTTTTCTAAACCTAAAGTGTCTCCACGTTACTTTACAACTGTAGTGTGATGAGGAGTGTGAACTCAGCGAAAACTTTACAGTGGATGGGAAACTGTGTGTTATTGCTCCAGCATCATATTATATAAACTGCCTTTATGACAATGAAATGCCATGATAATCTATCAATAAAAGTACACACTTTGTCATCTGCTGACGCTACAGACTGAAGAACATGCTAATACACTGACTAAAAGACAGGGAGGTGCCGCCGATTAAAGGGGACTCAGGCTATCACAATTTTTTTAAGATTACGGAGCTAACAACAAATTTTAAGGTGGGCTGAAGCCCTCCTAAAAAGGGCCTAGGATGCCCCTGGTGCACAGCATACATACAGTACTTAACCCTCTTCGGTCATTTCTGACCGAAACATTTTCTGTTTTGAAATTTTAAAAATCACAGCTTCATCGGAATGTGAACACACAAAAAAATTGAGGTCATGATCCGAGCAGGCTAAGTGGTCGGAAAAAAAATAGTCACACTTGTGCTCTTCGGTCAAAAATGACCGACCATAAATGAATAGGAAATTGACAAAAACTTTGAGAATTTTTGTGTGTACAATCTACAAATCGGCCACGATGCAGAAAAAAGTGCTCAGCATTGAAGGAGTCACCCTCTAAAACATCAAGAGTGCAAAACAGACACACTCACCCACAAACACACTTTTATACACAAAAACACCATTAAATTGTGATTAAAGAAATCTGTTTTGAATATTTAAAAATAACAGCTTCATCAGAAAATTACGAAACTTGGTGACTTTTATGGCAATAGGTATGTGAACACACAAAAAAGGTCATGATTCGAGCAGTTTAAGTGGTCATAAAAAAATTAGTCACACTTTTGCTCTTCTGTCAAACATGACCGACCATATGAAGGGAAATTGACTAAAACACAAAAATTCAGAGAATTTTTGTGTGTACAATCTACAAATTGGCCACGATGCAGAAAAAAAGTGCTCAACAATGAAGGGGTGACACTCTAAAACATCAAGAGTGAAAAACAGACACATTCACCCACACACACACACATACAAACACAGTTTTTATACACATACACACCAATGAATTGACCGACCATAGGAAATGAATGGGAAATTGACAAACACAAATTCTCTACAAATCGGCCACAATGCAGAAAAAACCATCAATAGTGAAAAACATAACATAATTATTAATTATAATTAATATATATAATAATTATTAAAATGATTAAAATCATGATTAATATAATATTTAAAAAATAATAAATTAATATGTTTAAAAATAATAATAATAATTTAAATAATAATAAGCTGTGAAAAAGCATTACTGTTTTTTTTATTTTTATTTTATTGAATTGTAATGTTACCTGTAACAAAATGCTTTCTCTGTATTCAGGTTTGACTGTAGTTATAATGCAAAAACGTGTACACTTCACATCAAATTTATAAAAAAAAAAAAAAGATAAACCATGGCAAAAAATATTATTTGAGAATTAAAAAGAAAACACATTCAAATCTACATCTTAAAAGTAAGTAATTTTGTCCAAAAATTATTAGAGAATTCACAAGCCTCTCCATAGAGAGCTATACAGGCATCTAGTGGTTACACTATGAAACGACATGTTTTATTTTCTCTCAACAGATGGCGCTTATCTGACTTAAAAAATTGTATTTAAAAGGCCAGGGGCCACATTTATAAAACTTTGCGTAGGATTTGCGTCAGAAGAGGCGTACGGATAAAACATAGGACGTGCGTACGCCAAGGGGGTAATCCATCGACCGGAAGTTGAAGCCGGCCGGGTGCCGCCATGTTGTAGCAGAACTTTACTTGCGTTAGCATTTCCATTGACTACCATTCATTTTGGCGTCACTTTGACAGCGAATAACTTTACATCTGAGGCGTTTAAAGACTCCATTTGTCCATTATTTATTTCTAAAGAAACACAACAATGTATAAAGGGCTCCATTACCTTCTATGTTACATTATGGCCCCGTAGAAACCAAGGGGGTAATCCATCAGCCGGAAGTTGAAGCTGCCTCCGGGGGCCGCCATTGTAGCTGACCATCACCTGCTGTTAGCATCCCATTGACTCCCATTCATTTTGGCGTCACTTTGACAGCGAATAACTTTACATCTGAGGCGTCCAAAGACTCCATTTGTCCATTATTTATTTCTAAAGGAACACAACAATGTATAAAAGGCTCCATTACTTTGTATCTTACGTTATGGCCCCGTAGAAGCCATTCTTGTAAAAATAGGCTAACGATTGTGTCATAACCACGGGACGCTCTGTCGCACAGTAGAGAAATTATCGTATAGACAGAAGTAGAAGCTCGTAGGCAATCGTTTACTGTCTATGAGGCAATCGAGTGGACATGGAGGCATAAAGTCAAGGGAGAAGCCCATAGATAGAGAGTTCATAAAAGCAACGGGACAAAATATTTCAACAACAGATTTGTTTCTGATTTCAATTCAGATTTGTCCCGGCACAGCTACTAGAAGGTCAGAACGGTTGCTCACGTGACAACTACGTCGTCAAGCTCAGTTTGAGCCTGCGCAGAACGTTTGGCTATCAGGAAGTGAGTGCCCATGTTGGGCTTCAACTCTCTCCGTTGAAATCAACGGGGTCACTGTGTCCATTTCTTTTACTGTCTATGAGTGAGTGACGGATGAATCTTGATGCAGTCTGCTGCTTCCTGCTGATTGGTCAACACTGACAGTTATGCATTGCAGCCAGGGTTTCCCATACGTTCATTTATTTGTGGCGGCCCGCCACAATATCAACGCTGACCGCCACACATTGATTTTCGATTTTTTTTTTTTTTTTTACTAAGCCTACACTGTAAAAACTGGGAATGGCGTCAATTAATATTTAATAATCAAACATTAGTAACATATACATAATAAAAAAGACTATTTGTAGTTTGGAATCACACTGAGCTGACTTCAACAAATTCTAGTTATTTATTAATAACATTTTACTCAGTTTTGTTTGAATAAAATCAGCTGTGAATCGTTAAGTAGAATTTAATTATATTTTATGAGGAAAGTCAACGATGCAGAAAATTGGTAAATGTTACTCATTGGGAGGTCTTTGGATTTAATCACCTCACACTTCCGGTCCAGCTATTTTCAGCCACATGGATCGTCAACATTTCAGAGACTGCCATTTTCCCAAAGGTAAGACTTGTATAAGTTAATAATAATTTTACAAGGAGTTGCTGTAACAGTTAGCAGTTGAACATTGTTTTGCATTGCTGCAAGTTATCCAACATTCCAACTTTATTGGTTGAAAGTAAAAATAAAGATATGTTAACCTAATGTAAAGTAAGTGATTCTGCCTACTGTTTCGACTAAAAGCGTGGTAATTAATGACTGAAAAAGTAACCTAGTCGTTTAAATATCACAATTTTTTTTCAAAGTATAACGTTATAGATAATGGCCTTTAAGATACCAGCTATGTTAATCTACTTTTGCCAATTTTCCTGGCATCGGCCTGCATCTCCACCCCAAGCTAGCTAACGTCGTTAGTCTGTTTTGCGCAAGCCTGGATGGTGTGCTAATCCCAAATTCACAGAGGCTCCATGTTAAGTAATGTTAGCCACGCAGTATCAAGTCGCAATTCACGGTAACATACAATGAGGCACAACGGGAGATGGCAAAAAGTTTTTCTCTGTCGGAGTATGCATTGAAGCCGGTTTCAGCACGTGCTGACAGATTACACCGGCGAGCTACGTCTGAGGTCACTAAATTAGAGCATGATGTGGACTTGCGCTGCCAGAGAGAGGCATCGTCCGTCTGTTTGCAACAACAGATTTATCATTTAACACTATTATGTTAGCATTTCATGCTCAGTATATACTCATTCTGTCATGAACGTGTCTCCACAAAACAGAGTAAATAACTAATTTAGGCGATTGACCTTCTTGTAGAATATATAACACCCTTGTAGGTTTAAAAGACAAATTATTAAAACGTCACATCACTGTATATTAGGAATTTTCTTTGTCAGGTTCACTCTTTATTCTTATTTGCATAGTACATGTTTCAGTGTTCTTAAGCTTTAATAATTACTGTTTGTTTAGTTACTCCTTATGTTTCCTCTTATGTATGTGTAAAATACAATTTCAAATTAAATCTAAGCTCATTTATCATTTCTTTTCAGATGCATGAAGAAACTTTGACTGAAATTTATCAACAGGTATGTATTTGACTTGTATGAAAAACACAAAAAGCTGTGATACCACATTCCACATGTTGATTATTACTATTTCTTGTATCAACATTTCCTGGTTAAAAGCAGATTACCTGCAGGTTTTTTTTTTTCAATTATGTCCAAAACCTGTAGTTCCAACTTAAATTTGAAATTTAAACAGCAGAAAAAAAAATAGAAATACTGATAACATATGTCTCATAGACATACAATTAAGTTATGATAACACATTGTTTGTACATACTTTTTCACATCCTAGTTACCATTTAAGGGGATTTTATTACGTTGACACTAATTAAGCAAATTTTCTTTAAAATGGTTTATTGCAAAAATTAGATGTCAGACAAAAACTTAATATTTAACATATGTACCTGAAATCAAAGGTGTCCAATCTCTTACATGTCATGATCCATCATTTAATTATTAGACCTATTAGACTCGTTTAGCGCCAGTTATCACTCAGTTCTGTGTACTTACTGCTTAAAGGAATACGTTGAGGAACGGCTAGTCTGGCTCTGTCCAAAAAAATTGCCTACCAGCACATATAAAGCTCACCGATTGACATGTTATGTCTTGTTTGTTTAATCCATACAAAATCCAAGGTGTAAAAATTGTGTGGTTTTATGGGAGTTCATATGCACTGTTAGTTGACACCTAAGACATTTTGTTTAGCAGTAATGTAAGCCACCTAGAGTTAAAAGTTGCAGCTTTAAGAATGTTTTATGTCATTAAATGATTTTTACATCATGAACTTGAATTATGTTTATGTTTGTCATTTCAGGCTTCAAGCAACCCTAGCACCAGCATGACCAGAGATGTTGTCATTCGGTGTTTGATGGTGTATCTTGGGGAATCCACAGATCACCTCTTAAAGGAGTATGATGTAAGTTGACGAACATGTTAAAATATAAAGAAGGTGATCTGTCTCATCTCTAGGGCTGGGTGTCGACAGCCAAATTGCTTCGACAAGTATTAAAAAGTGCCTGGTCATTCTGTACCAAATTTGATAAGGAGTAAATCTCATCAGCCAAGCCAATATGCATGCAGCATGCTTGTACTACCAAGATCTACCAAGATGCTGCTCATTGGATGGCTAAGGTTAACTTAACATCATAGATGTGCACCAGGAAAAAGACTACAGTATACAGTACTCCCAGAGGGTCACTAGGTGACCAGCCTGTGTCAGTGAATGTAGAATAATATGTGTGCAATAGATCACAAAGTGCACATACAAGTGCTGGGAAGAAATTCATTTCTGTAGCAATGAATGGATTTAATTTAGCCGATTTAACTGACTAAATTAAGACCATCATCTCTGGTGTCATTGAATTGTTTTCATGTGGTGGTCAGCTGATTAGATCCTTTTTAACTTACTTGCTTATGGAAGTATATTATCTCTGATTTTTTTCTGTAACTGAAGTAAATCATGTGCAACAGCCATGATAGCCACAGGTTTTCTTGTCCAAAGGGTTGAAAACAATTTGGGAGTTGTTGAATTAGAATCTTCCCCTTTGGTGGTGCAGTCTGAAATACCCAATGTTGTTGCTTTTTCAGGATGCTGATAAAGACAGTGTGTCACAGGACCTTGCTGTACAGAGGATTAAAATCTACAACATCAAGCCTACTACGCCAGAGGGTCCTGATGACATCGGTATCGTAGTAGAGGGTGTGAAAGTTCTGACTGCTCTGGGTAACTTTCCAAGGGCTTGCTCCATGGTCATTGGCTTGGCATATGCAGTGAATCTTGCCTATCCCAAGGAGCTCAGGTACACGCTTGAAGTCTTCCAGAAACTCCTCCTTGAGCTGGATTGTTCAAAGCTGTCCCCAAAAGTGAACAGCCTCAAGAATAAGCTACTAGCTTAAGAAAAGGGACCCTCGCAGAATGAAAGGGGACAATTAAGTCACTGTCAAAACTGTCACACGGTTACCCACTCACTGTGAAGGAACTGCAAACTGTTACTGAAGGAGACCTTTGGACTTTCTGATGAGTTCAGTCGTTAGCGTTCGGACTTGGAATTTGAAGATTACTTTACTCTTCATAAAAGTGACCAAATTAAACATAAAGGCACCATAAAGATTGTTCATGCTGCCCTGATTGTTCTTAACTTTCTCCCACTTGATGAATGTTTGGGCATTTTCTTTTTCAACTGTTAAGTAACTGAAAAATATTGATTTTCAGTGCAACATGGGGTTGTTCAGAAATATCAAACCAACCATACTCATTTGGCATTGTGTTTTTGAATTTATATTGCCACAGGCAGCTGTTATTGTACATTGTGATTCCTCTGTGTACACCAGGGGCAAATTTTACATCTTTTAATTGAGAAATTTGAACAAATCCATGTGATTGTTTAAGTGAGACCTATTTAAGCAAAAAGTAAAGTAAGGCTAATGGAATTACTTGACCTTATCCCAGGTTCCATGTGATATTTTAATCAATTACTATTAGCCGTTTGAATAACATAATGGCCCTGACGATTTCAATTGGCACATGTAATAAAATATTTTAAATGAAAATGTAAGAAAAATTTGTAGACTAAAAACTGGCATAATAACTGTCATGGTCATAATTTAAATACAGTAACAGGACTAAACCTTAAATCACATCACAAATCACTGGAAAATTTAAGCCAATGATGTAGCAGAAATTTAACACCATTAAATGAACAAACATTTATTAACATCCGAATCCCAAATGCCATTATATTGTCCCTATTGTACGCATACATGTTTTCTGCCTTTGTTTTCTTAGCCTCTTTCTGTGTTTTATTGTTGTATTTTGACATTTTGCACTAAACAACTTGAAAAATGTCAGATAAACATGTTTAGAAAAAAAATGACAAATAAATGTTTACCTGCTGTTATGCATGATGATTTATTAACCCAATTTAAGTTACCTGTGGCACCAAGAAGGCATGATATTGAGTGTATTATACATAGAAAAATTATGGCAACAAAGTGACATCCAATATAATTGAATAGATTTAAAGCAATGTGATACCAATTAAAACTTCAATTTAAACAATTCATTTAGGTACGGATAAATATGAAACGCAGAATAAATGTGTTGAATTGGGCAAAAATGTGCAAAAATATTAGTTAATATAACTTATTTTTATCCAGATATTTAGTAAATCTAAATTCACTTCTCCTAGATATTTAGTAAATCTAAAGCAATTTCTCCTAGATATTTAGTAAATCTAAATTCACTTCTAGATATTTAGTAAATCTAAAGCAATTTTTCCTAGATATTTAGTAAATCTAAATTACTTTTGCTCAGATATTTATTAAACATAAATTGCTTTTCTTTATGAAACTGATTTGGATTTACTAATAATATTTTGGCTTAAAATTTTGCATGCTATTACTAAATTCAACACATTTTAAGTGTTGCTTTTATGAACATGTACTCATTTTTTTTGGTTTAAATTTAGTTAATTTATTCAATACTTTTTAATCAAAGATGTAGAACTTAAAATCTATTCAATTATATTACGTGTCACTTTGTTGCCATAATTTTTTTAAGTAACCATTGGTCACATTTTTTACAGTGTATTTAAAATCGTATTTGATTGCAGAGAGCCGTAGTGCATTCGCGCAGCACTAGGCTACCTCTCGCTCGTCCCTCTCTCTCTCTCTCTCTCTCTCTCTCACCCATACCTCTCGCGCTCTCTCTCCGTCATGGAACACCGCTGCATAAATCTGTCCAACACAGCACTGTCAGTTATTACTTATTAGCCAGCATGCAAGGAGCCTAGCTAATAAGGAGAGCTAAGTTATTGTTAGAATACAGCTAGATTTTTGAGGTCAGCTCAGCACGCTGTATATAGCTGGTAGTAGTCAATATCAATGCACGCGCATGGGAAACACTGGCAGCAGTGCATTATGAAAGACTTCGTCTTAGGTTTAACAACCTATGAAACTAATAATGAACAATATGAAACTAAAACGACATAAGCTTAATATAAAAATGGCTTAGGAAATATCTATTTAGAGGTGGATAAACGCAATTTAGAGGTGGATAAACCCACTTTGGAGGTGGGTAAACGCTATTTCCGAATTTTGGGAGGTGCGTAAACGGCGTTTACGTGCGTTTAGCCTCCACTACATCCCTGTATATATATAAATATAGCTGCGAGCAGCGATGAAATGGCCAAAGCCGGTGCCACGGCACCGGGGTTGCAGTGCTACCGGCTTGGGCCCGTCATCGCTGCTCGCAGCTATATTATTCATATTTAGTTTGTCACACATTACAATGAGATAAAAAGTTGAAATTCAGTGGCCTGAGGACACAAAGATAATTGCATAGCCCCTAAAGGGATCTTTGCAAAAAATAAAATTATATAGTACAGACTTTCTGGGCTGTATATGGGCTGATGGCACAATGCAGTGTTTGGCTGTGCATTGTCCTATTTGTCAAGTTCAAGGGTCCATAAAAAAAGGCTGATACAGTAAAAAAAAAATGCTCAAAATGTGTCTTTCGTTAGGGAAGTGCAGCATATTTCAAGGCTTTATGTTCACTTTAACAAATTTAACTAGGTGGCGGCTGAGAAAGTTTCTCGTGAGCACGAGATTCTTTTCTCTGATTTTTTATTTTTGCATGGAGGGTCCGTAGATAATTACGTTGTTTTTTTAAGTCTCTGGCAAAAACAAAACATCTTATACTGATATGCTGAGTGAAACTGGATGTTTGGTGACATATTTTTGTTTAGTGACACATTTTGTTTTTTAGGTGATCACATTTTGTAATGGAAACAATAACAATAATGAAGCCCCTAACCTGCAAAATGAAAAATGTGGCAACAAACCGACGTGGACCGTAATATTTGAGGATTCTGTGGATAAAGACGCACTTCATTCTCTAGAACCAATGCCGTCCTCTCCACCAGCGCCATCTTTCAAAGTTGTGCAGCGAATGCAACGGGCCGTTTGTCTCATCCTTGATATCTCAGGAAGCATGCAAGTATGCAAAAACATTAACCTCACCTGCAAACAAAGATGTTTCCATTATTATAACCTTCAATCCTCTGATATAAGCTTAATCATTTTGAAACCTGAGAAAGCATACAAACTGGTATCTTATTTTCAGTATGACAACAGACAACAGTATGCAAACATAAAAAAAATAACTTCATTTGAAATGAGTACCTGCATAATTGTATCCTTTACACACTGAATACCATACCAATGAAATGAGTTCCACTTTCTAGGGCTCCAGAATCTTTCGACTACAGCAGGCTGCCACATATTTCCTGCGGAGCATCATTGATGATCAAGCCAGTGTTGGAATTGTGACCTTTAGTTCTGATGCTAATACTCTGAGACCCTTGACTACTATTTACAATGACTCTACACGAGAGAATCTCATCAAACTGTTGCCAAACGCAGCAAATGGATGGACGTACGTGTGTAAAGGCCTCAAGCTAGGCTTACAGGTATTAAATTAATCATATTTATGATGTGTTAAATATAA
Source organism: Rhinichthys osculus (assembly GCA_029959095.1). Taxonomy (NCBI): domain Eukaryota; kingdom Metazoa; phylum Chordata; class Actinopteri; order Cypriniformes; family Leuciscidae; genus Rhinichthys; species Rhinichthys osculus. The sequence goes on along the minus strand of JARWKJ010000009.1, from coordinate 14,222,984 downwards.
AGCCTGCAGTTTGCCTTACGCTAATGTTCTGTATTTGTCTTTAAAACTTCAAGGTACTCAAAAAAGACAATGGGGATGTGATAGGGGATGAAATCATTTTTCTGACAGATGGTGAAGCATCAGACGACCTTAATAGTTGTGTTCCGTCTGCATTTGAAAGTGGTGCCATTATACACACACTAGCTTTTGGTGATAAAGCAGATAAAGCACTGAGGGAAATGGCTGACAAAACTGGTAAGTAAAAAAAATATGTAATCTATATAAGAGTAAATGAAAATAAAGTTGGATGTCCTTTTAATAAACAAACACTGTTAAGTTGTTTTGATTGATACTGTGAAGCAGCTTTGGTACAATCTGTATTGTGAAAAGCGCTATATAAATATATTTGACTTGACTTGACTTGACTTAAATCAAATTACATTAATGCCAGTTTTGTATGTAATGCAAAATTGTTCCATGGTGAAAATAGGGGGGAAATTCATCTCATCCAATGACAAGTTCACCTCCAACCAGTTAATGGATGCGTATGCTTCCCTTACATTATCAACTGGAGATTACACAAAAGAACCAGTTCAGGTTTGGCAAGTGATCACTCATTGCTCATGATACAATTATTACTTTGAGACTGTCATCAGTATTGAGTATTTTAATGTTTCTTTTTTTATTTATCATTTTTTTTAGCTAGAGAGTGTTGGAAAAACAACACCAGACTGGTTGAATGGGACAGTGTCAGTGGATCAAACTGTTGGTAACAAAACCAGCTTTGTAATAATCTATGAAAAAAGTGTTCCTATCATTTCCATACAGTCACCAAGTGGCTCAACCTACACAAATGACTCATGAAAGATCTCTGAAAACAGTCACCTTAAAGGTTCCAGAAACTGCAGAGGTATGACAACTTTTATGAACCCGTTATTAATTTTATAGGTCAGTCAGACCAGAAACATTAAGGCTAAACATGAACTATTATAACAAAATAAAAGGCACCTGGGCCAAGAGTTTTACATGTTATCAAAATATGATCAACAACAACTTCAGATTATGACAGTTTATCACTGATGATGAAATACACTTACAGCAAACCCTTATTTTCCTGCTTTTCCATGCTTGGTAGCCTGGCGACTGGAAATACAGTATACAAAGTCCATCACTTCAGTCTCTGACTATAACGGTAACAAGTCAAGCGGCGCGTGCTGATGTTCCCCCTATCATAGTCAAAGCCCACATGAACCAGCAGTTCAGTGACGGCACTAAACCCATGATAGTGTTTGCTGAGGTCAGTCAGAAGAATTACAGGTTTGTAATAAATGCTGAAGTGTGGGCTACGCTGGAGTCTGAATCTGGCTCCGCACAAGAATTACAACTCCTGGACAATGGAGCAGGTAAATTACCCATAATTCTTGTTTCAAGTGTGCACTCAACCCAGATTTACACTATTTATCCAAAAGTGCTTTATTGTTTTACAGGAGCTGATGCTTTCAAAGATGATGGCATCTATTCCAGATATTTCACACAGATGAAAAATGGGAGAAGCAGCTTGAAAGTGAGAGTGAAGAATCAAGATGGACAAGCCAGATTTAGTCTGCTAAAAAGGGGTGGTGCCCTATACGTATACCTGGATATGTGGTGAACGGTAAACTCTTGGTCATTTTGAAAATACATTTAAACTTGATCACATCTGGAAATTTTTTTTTTTTACATTCAGACCAACTGCACATTCGCGAGTGAAATGTTACTGTTATACAGCAGTTCAATAATAATAATAAAAAAAGTTAATATTGAGTAAATATAATAATATAACAATATTGGCAGTTACATTCTATTTTTGACTTTAAAGTTTGTATAAAATAAAAAGGAGTAGAGGCTCTTATTGTGTTTAATTAGTTTGTATAAAGTGTGCAAATCACAATGCATAATTTTTACGATCGAATAAGATACGACATATCCACATAACTAAATTACATTATTTTCTTATTAAACATTGCAACAGACATTTATCACATTCAAATATGACAATTTATATTCATTAAATTATTCATACATTTTTACAAATACACATGGATCTATTATATTCACATTTAGGCTATATAACCCCAAATAACTTTTGATAGTTTATATAACAATTATTTACATAAGTATTATTAGGGGGGACCATACCACAAACTCATTGTGTCGTCTATGTCTGATGATGTTGCAGGATGTTCTAAAAAATGTATGCATTTAGTCAAGTGAAGGAATCTTCAACAGGTATCTTGTGCTCATGCTCAGTGAATAGAGAGAGGTGAACCGTGTGTAGTGACCTTGATTATTGGAATGCAGCTTGTGACTAAATGAATGATTGTTTTGAACGAATGGTTTGAGATAATGATTCAGTAACACAATCGTAAAGAAACTTAAGGCTCGTACACACCGGGACGAATATCGGCGCGCGTTATTCGTCAGCGTTTTTCAACGCGTTTTTTGTGTTCACACCCAAGCGATTTTCGCTGACGTTGAGCCGAGTGAACATGCAAATTCATTCCCTGACATTAGATGGCGCTTAATGTAAAACAGAAATAGTCCTATTATATTTTGTAGTCGCTGTCGCGTTTGTCATATAGTTTTTTATGTTCCGACACCAACGAGACCAGCAGCTCTACATTCATCTTGCCTTGCATCTTCCTCGTCTTATTTCTTCCCGGCAGTGTATATCCATAATAAAGGCCATTGGCCAGCAGCGCGGACGAGACATCTAGCCTTTATTATGGATATCTATGGTGTGTAGACGCTACTTGGCGCATCTTCTTCGCCGTTACGTTTGTGTGCTCGGCAAGACCGTTTTGTGTTTGAGCGCCCCCAAGTTGTGTTTTACTGTAACTTCAGAAGCTCCAGACACGTGAGCAAAAGCACCAATCTCATTGGTCGGATAGTTTTTGACGCGGTGTGTCAAACCAAAAAAACGAGCGCGAGGCGTTTTTAAAAAAATGACGCTTTTCCGCGTGGCGTTTTCCGCGTCGGTGTGTACACTCACATAGGCGCCCTTTGTTTAGTCACGAGACGTTAAACGTTGGCGAATAACGCGAAATTCGTCCCGGTGTGAACAGGCCTTTATATCTATGTAACGCGCAGAAAGAGTCAATGAATTCGTGCACAAACTGGAACTAAGAATATAAATGTCCACATATTTAGCTACACAGCTGCTTGAAGAAAAACTTAGGACAGAATCAAGCAGATTCAGGTCCTTCCTCTAATTTCAGGTGTGGTGGAGCTGAACCCTCCAAAGCCTCCAGTTTCTGAGGAACCACTTAAGGTCGGAAGCTTTGTCAGAACAGCCACTGGAGAGAGTTTTGAGGTGGCGTTTACAGGCTCAACTCCACCAAACTTCCCACCTAACAAAATCACAGATCTGAGTGCTGAGATCCAGGAGGACTCTGTGCTTCTCAGCTGGACGGCTCCTGGTGAGGACCTCGACCAAGGGACTGGTAAAGCACACAATTACTATACCAGAATTTAAAATACAAAGTTTTTCATCTATTTAACGTCTTCACTGACAACATAATAGTAGTCTCAAAGTTTAGATCATGAAATAATGTAAATTTAATTGTCTTGTACGGCATGTTTCTTTCCTTTAAGCTAAATCCTATGAGATCAGGTGGAGCTATGATCTTCAAATGCTTCAAGAAAGCTTCAGCAATTGTCATGTAGTCAACACAACTGCCGTCTCACCGCACGAGGCTGGATCAGTTGAACGGCATTCATTCAATTTCAGTATCACGATCGCAAATGGCACCACACTCTTCTTTGCAGTTCAGTCTGAGGACGAAGAAAAAGCGAAATCTGAAACCTCCAACATTGCTCAAGCTTCAAAGATTCTCCCTGATCCAAAACCCCAAGGAATATCAAACATGAGAGTTCTTGTAATTTCTTTGTGTATGGTAGGCCTAGGCCTAACTATTGCTGTGACCATGTGGGCAGTAAGACGCATAAAACGCATTGAATCTTACGCCTTCGTGGTGTAATGTAACAAAGTAATACTTCTTTGCTACAGAACTAAAGTATTTTTTGGGAGTATTCTGTACTTTAGACTGCCTTTTTTTACAGTCTATGGGCCCAACCAAGCGTGCCGCACAAGCCTTCAAAAGTGAAGCCAAAACGTCTCGATCGCCCCCCAGAGGCCGGTCCTAGTATAGGTCATAAGCCCCGCCTCCCCATGTTATTCAACGGGACGTGAGACCAACTAAATAATTAAATTACACTTCACATATCTTTTTTCTAAAGATAGTTTCTGTCATTTAGTGTAGTTTCTATCACGTTGATGTAATTTCAAGTGTTTGTTTTTAAAATAAGTTAGTTTTTAGTTAGTTATTTGATGCTATAAAAACGGTGCTGTGACATCATGATTGACAGCTGTGATTGACAGCTTCTCTGTGCGAAGTAGTCACTGAAGTACCAACGGACTTTTTTTCATAATGTTGACTATGTGGTTAGTAGTTGTATTTACCTTATTTTAACAAGGTACTGCAATCAGCAGACATCATTGGAGAGGAACGGAGCAGACAAGGCCACTTAAGAAAAGTGCAGGGGCGTGTGCTTTCGATTGATTCAGCGAGAGTGGGGGCGGGGCCTTGATTTCGCGGCTTTACTTCCTGCTCACGACTGCGCATGACTGGTCCCGAAAACGCTACTGCGCAGACTCAAGTTCCAATATGTCAGCGCCATATCGGGACGCTGGCGGCTTCAGTTCTCTCCAATGGAAAAGAGCGAAGGGGCGTCGTCCATCTTTTTTTACAGTCTATGGGCCCAACATGAAAGTGAGCCTTGATGTTTTTCTGTCACATATTACGGCTGTTACACTTAAAACAAACCTATCACTTAAGTTGCACATTACAAGTCAAGGTGTAACAGACACACAGTTTGTCATGTTTGTCTTCATAATTTGTGCTTCTTTGTTTCTTTAAGAAAAATGCTTTTTGTCCCTCGTCAGAATACCAAATTTGTTTAAAGGAACACTTCGACTTTTTGGGTCTTTAGCCTATTCACCTTATCCCCCAGAGTTAGATAAGTCCATACATACCTTTTTCATCTCCGTGCGTGCTATAAGTCTGTTTGACGCACCCACCGCTAGCCTAGCTTAGCACAAAGACTGGATGTAAATGGTTGCAGCTAGCATACCAATCCAAATAAGTGACAAAATAGCGCAAACATTTTCCTATTTACATGTTGGGATTTGTATAGTCACAGAGTGTACAAAAAACTACGTCACATGAGACACAGACATATTTTAACAGTATAAATACTGGGAACTATATTCTCTGAAGGCGAAGCACTGCTACTTGGGTGGAGTAATAACCGCAGCACCTGAGACGCGCCGTGATGAGGAGCAGAGAGTTCGTTCAGAGTTTGGGTACGGTACGTCTCAGGTGCTGCGGTTATCACTCCGCCCAAGTAGCAGTGCTTCGCCTTCAGAGAATATAGTTCCCAGTATTTATACTGTTAAAATATGTCTGTGTCTCATGTGACGTAGTTTTTTGTACACTCTGTGACTATACAAATCACAACATGTAAATAGGAAAATGTTTGCGTTATTTTCTCACTTATTTGGATTAGTATGCTAGCTGCAACCATTTACATCCAGTCTTTGTGCTAAGCTAGGCTAGCGGTGGGTGCGTCAAACAGACTTATAGCACGCACGGAGATGAAAAAGGTATGTATGGACTTATCTAACTCTGGGGGATAAGGTGAATAGGCTAAAGTCCCAAAAAGTCGGAGTGTTCCTTTAACATATCTTAATTTTTCACAATTGTAAATATCACAAATCGTCACAAATCAATGTGACGATACATTCTGTTATCTCTTCACTAGCATTAATTTCAATTGTTACCAATTGTTACCATTAATTTCAATTGTTACCAAATGCTATAGTGCATAGATAATCTACAGTACAGAATGTCACTGTCACATTCGTTTATTATTACCAGCGAGTGTCCCTGGTATCGTCACATTGATTTGTAGAATGTGATTTGTGAATCTGTTGTTTTTTGTTTGTGGGAGAGAGAAAAAAAAGTCTAGAAGTCTGCAACTCTTAAAACATTTCTCTCTGTGACTTCAAATACACATATGTGTGGCTATTCTCTGACCACAACTACAAATTCCACTGTCACGGTTCCAAAAACACCTGAACGTCCCCCTTTCAAAAATCTTGCTTCCAACGCCCCCCGTTGTTGTTGTTTGAACACCCCCGTTGAGAAACACTTCATCTACTCCGATACACGAGGTGGCAGTAACGAGGTCACGATGTAATGTTATTCAAACACAAGCGGGAGCAGCAGAAATAGTACCGCAAAGCAAAGCAAAAGGTAAATGTTTTCTATCAAAGTAGGAACCTTCCAACAGGGGGCGCTTGATGGCCCAGAAAGCAGAATCGATCAGTGAGCCACATCCAAATCTCAGGGTTTGTTCTGTTTTACGGTGGACAGTTGTACACCTAAATGAATAATCATTAAATTAAATTCAGTCCACAGATTCCTATGTGACAGACAAAACAAAAATACGCCATAATAATCTGTACACGAGTATTTACAAAACTCATTATCAAATATTCACAAAGGACTGTCATTGGTCCATCCCAATCAGCGATGTGAAAAGTAACATTTATCACGTGACAACGCCAGCTGGATGACCAACACAAGTAACGTTCTGGACAATAATTAACATTAGTAAAACAACAATTGTTATTTTTAAATGACGTTAAATTGAAAATACACAACGAAGAGTCACAATAATTGTACACCCATCGTATCTGATTAATTAGAGACATCATTCGGACCGCTAACCGGCCTCTGTCAGTTTTCATGGATCAGGCTAATGGCCATTCTACCCGCTCGTTCTATTTCTATGAGAAACCAAGAGGGAAAAGGCACAGTATGAAGTAAACAGATGTTCTGTGTCTGGATATCATTTAAAATATTTCACAATCAACAACCGTCTAAATGTTTTTACGCAGCCTGTCATTTCGCCAATTTACTGCGTTTCGGTCGATGCGGAGGCGTTTTCGATGAATCTCTGCTGCATTACAGTATGTGCAGGAGGCCTACAACTTAACAGGTCTGTGTAGACTGGGAATGCTTAATGCTGTTGAGGTTTATACTGAATTTCACTTATTTTAATAATGACTAGACCTAATTATGTATAACGTACAATAATGACTTGCATTGGGGTCCAAACATCTGAGACCATAACGTTAGTCAAAATGAATAATTGTTTTTTCCCCTTTACAAATGTTATGATTGACACAAGTTTTTGATAGAAACTAAATAAATATTTAAACAAATGTAATAATGTCTTATGAAATAAAAACGGACAATTATTGTTTGTTTATGGAACAGACGAGTTTATTATAATTGACATATTTTTGCACGTCATCATTTTATTATTATTATTATTTTTTAAATTCATATGTGCCCTCATCTATGAGGTGTGCACCGGTATGAGGGCGGGACAATAATAATCCCTCCCCCCTCCAGCATCCTGTCACTCACATGAGATCGTAGCAATTTTCAAACGACAATCGAAGGATAAAATTAAGATCAAAACATAAAAGATCTCTACATTTTTATCTCTCTTTTGAGAAGTCGTTTCACTCAGATATACATCAAATAGACCAAAAAATGCGATTGTAATTTCTGTTTCATGCCAATTTGAGTATTTGGTACGCTCCCCTTTTTACGAATGGCCAGTGTCAAAAAATTGACCTACTGATGGGCCATTCTCACATTAAAACTGTAGCCTTAATTTAAAACAGTAAATGAATAAAAACGCAAGGTTTCTAGGCACGTTTTTTTTTATATATATATTTTTAATTTAAAGTGCCACGTTTTTGGAACACCATACGCGAGATGGCGCAAGACAACACGCTAAAACACGATCAATGAAACATTTACATAGCAGGTCAGTGCATTCTGTGTGAACTTTCCTTTATACTAAAATATTTCTTATTAATTTGACATCATAATGTTTCCTTGTTTTATATTTCGAAAATTATAAAGCTTAAAAAGTAATTTTCAGGTTTATATTATATTTTGAGTCCTAGATTTTCATTGTGGTCTCAGACCTCACAATATGAAAAAGTACTGACATGAAATGAAAGTCAGCATGAAATGGAAGTTACGATAATGTTTTCTTCCCTTTTGTGATGTAAATCCGAGTGAAACGGCTTCTCAACACCCCCCCCCCCCCCCCCCCCCCCCCCAAAAAAAAAGAAAAAAAAAGGGTGATACTTAATTTTGTCCATAGGGAATTGATTGGTTTGCTATTGGTCAATCTCATTTGAGTGACAGGTTTCCTGCCCAGTAAACACATCGTCAAAGAAGAGAAGAGATGTTGTTGCAAGTGGGAGTCTTTAATCTTTTTGATTAAACATTATGAGGGCACATGAATTAAAAAAAAAAAAAATATGTCAAAGGAATAAATTGTTTATAAAAACATACTACAATATTCCATAATCACAAGAATTGTCCATTTTGATGTCATGGTGATGCTTTTTAAATGCATTTTAAATGTAGTAATGAGAGTTAGATCATCTGAACGAGTTTTTTAATCTGCCCTCTTTCTGAAGTGGGTTGCATGTTTAGGGGCCTCAAACAGGAAGGACACCATGAACCTGAATGAGAAGAAGCCCAACAAGTGGTGGACAGAACCGGACACGTTTGCCATGCTGGCCCTCATAGAGCAGATGGGTCTGGTCCACGAGCTGGACAAGAAGCGTCAGCGCAACGAATCCCTCTTCCGACGCCTCCGTTTGAGTCTGGCAAAGCGGGGCATCCACTTCACCGTCACCCAGATCCGTAACCGCTGGAAGAGCCTTAAACATAAGTACCGTAAGATCAAACTGGCCAGCTACCGAAGTCCAGCCGCACGCCTCTCTGCCGTCGAGTCTTTCCGCTACTTCCATATGCTGGATCACATGTTGGTGCGCAGACCAAAGACGGGAAGCAGGGAGGACAACCTCACAGATGGTCACGACCTTCTCGGACGGTCACTCGCAGACCTGGATGACCACACAGACAGTACTGCTGCCCATTACATTTTTGCATGACTTGCAGTTTATTTGTCTATGTGCAAAGGAATAGTTCATCCAGAAATGAAAATTCTGTCCTTTAATCACCCTCATGTCATTCCAGACCTTTGTGTTTTGTGGAATAGTAATGTTAGAATGGGATGCTGAATGTTGATCTTCTCCTTTCACTGAATGTGAGGACGTAATTGGATGCTGTCAGGCTCACGACAATGTCACAAAAAGGCTCCTTATGATTGGTGCACTCTATTCCAAATCTTCTAAAGTCGTGCGATTTTGTGAGGTGCAAGTTGTTATTCACTGATAATCTCCACTTCCACCACAGCTCTCAAATACTATTCACGTTCACATATATTTAGATATGGTGTGTCAAGACTGGTTGCACCAGGTTTGACATAAACAGTGTCAAATTTGCATATTTCCCAGTTTTCTTTCTTTGTAGTCGAAAGAGCCTGTATGTGGAACACAAAAAGAGTTTCACAGAAGAAAGAAACCTGGGTTTTGGTGTATAAATGATGACAGAATATTCATTTTTGGGTAAACTATTATATTTTTTACGTTAGATATTGTGGCGACCCAGTCATATTTTCTTACTTTACAGGTTTGTTCATAGTTTTTATGCATGGTGGCATGTCACACCATTACAGCCTTAACATGCATCATTTGACGCCATAAAAAAGACAAAGAAAAAAGATATGAGAACTGTTTTATGCTCCCAATTATAAGTTAATAGGCTTAATCATTTATAGTAATTTTGTAATATGGTTAGTTACATTTTATTATTTGTACTTCATGACCTGCCAATTGAGAATTATGATCTTATACAATATATTAAAGGGAGAGTTCTCCCCCAAAAAAGAAAATTCTGTTATCATTTATTCATCCTCATGTTATTCATCCTCATTACAAATCCACATGACTTTCTTTCTTATGCGGAACATAAAAGAAGATATTTTGAGAAATATCTTTGGTTGACAATGTTCTTCAGAATATCTTCTTTTGTGTCTGCAGAGGAATGAAAGTCATACAGGTTTGGGACAACATGAGGGGGGTGACTTTTGGGTGAACTATTCCTTTAATTTGATCAGGTTCTTGGTATTATTGTCTTGTTTTCAATAATTAATAATTAGATCAGCATTTCTCAACCCTGTTTCTGGAATAACGGCAAGGGTACGTTTACATGTCAACGGTGTACTAAAAATTTTTTTTTTTCCTTTGCGTTTTTCGCATACAGACAACAACGTTGTCAAATGGATCCACAAAAACAACTAAAAACACTGTATTATTCATACCGGGCCAGTAGATGGCGATGTCCCTTTGTAAAGAAACACTATGCACCTATAGACTGAACACATAATACTCATGCGCATGACCGTACTCGGTTACTAACGTAACCTCTGTTTTCTCTAGAGAGGGAACGAGTACTGCGTAATAGCTTTACGCTAGGGGAAAAACTCTTTTCCGCGAGATATTGAAGCCAAAAATTATCCTTAATTTTTTAATAATGTAAAACGCTTTGCAGCAGCAAGCAGACATAGGCGAAACAGCTCGCGCGCCTATTGGCTGCTCTGCAGCAAATGCAGCAGCCTATCGAGAGAGACTCTGCGTGACGTAATAACCAATGGGGGCCATTCGCGCCCTTATCGTCACGTCCCGCCAGAAGGGGCGTGGTCTCACCCTATAAATATGCTCGTTAGGCTGATACAAACTGGTTTTTACCGCTGAAGCGAACCAGAGCGTATTCCAAGCACGGCAAGATACGCAGTACTCGTTCCCTCTCTAGAGAGAACAGAGGTTACGTTAGTAACCGAGTACGTTCTCTTACGAGAGTATCTCTCGTACTGCGTAATAGCTTTACGCTAGGGGAACACAATGCAACACGCCGTGCGTACAGGGATCCAACACCAAAGTCCCGGGGCCGAAGCCCAGGGCACATGTAGTGCATAATCACCATAAACTCACATAGAGTGGAGGAAGAGAGGCTGGAAGCGTCATTCCTTATAAAAAAGCACCCAGCGGGGCTATTATATGACAACAAAATGCGCAGCCAGGGTGAAAGCTTTCAGCCTGATCTGGGTAGCCATACGTGTGTCAACACTCATGGGGCTGCAGTAAACTCAGCATCTGGGCCGCAAAGCGGGGCAGATAGCACTGAATTTTAAACCGCCAAAAGCTTAGCTTGTAAGGCGGGTACCTCCAGGTTATAGTATTTTATAAATGTAGACGGCGAGGCCCAGCCCGCGGCTGTACAGATATCTTGCAGGGAAACCCCGCTTGACCACGCCCACGAAGAGGCCACGCCTCTCGTGGAGTGCGCCCTGACACCCAAAGGGCACTGTAGGCCCTTCGCAGAGTAAGCGAGCGCAATGGCGTCCACTATCCATCTGGATAGGCTCTGTTTTGAGGCGGCGAGTCCCTTGGAACGCCCGCCAAACAAAACAAAAAGCTGCTCCTTCTGTCTGAAAACAGACGAGCGTGACACATAAGCTCTCAATGCCCTGACGGGGCAAAGGAGACTCGCATCATCCTCCTCACTGAGAACCGGAAGGGCGGACAGGGAAATTACCTGGGCCCTGAACGGTGTATTGAGGGATTTCGGGACATACCCGTGCTTTGGTTTGAGAATGACCTTCGAGTCATTAGGCCCAAACTCCACACACGACGCGCTTACTGAAAGCGCCTGTAAGTCCCCTATGCGCTTCACTGAAGCGAGACCCATGAGAAACACTGTTTTGAACGACAGGTGTTTCATGTCCACCAGCTGGATTGGCTCGAACGGGGCGCCTTTCATGGCCTCCAGGACCGTGGAAAGGTCCCACGTCGGGACTGAAGGGGGCCTGGGAGGGTTCAGCCTCCGAGCCCCCCTAAGGAAACGCACGACTAAGTCGTTTTTCCCCAGCGACTGGCCAGACACCGGTTTTGCAAACGTTGCTATGGCCGCCACATACACTTTGAGCGTGGATGGGGTCCTGCCCTTATCCAGTAGCTCTTGAAGGAAGGAAAGCACTTCCGAAACCCCGCACTCCACAGGTGAAAAGCTCTGGGCTTGACACCATGCAGAGAAAACAGACCATTTCGAGGAGTAGAGCCGCCTGGTAGACGGAGCTCTAGCCTGCGCGATCGTGTTTAACACTCCTTCTGGGAGGCTAGCGGGTACCCGTTGATGGCCCATGCGTGCAGGGACCACAACTGCGGGCGAGGGTGCCAAATCGAGCCCTCCGCCTGAGAGAGGAGGTCTCTCCTCAATGGTACAGGCCATGGGGCAGTGCTGGTCAGCTGCATCAGGGCAGGGAACCCCGTCTGGTTTGTCCAGAGCGGAGCTACGAGCAGCACTGGGCATCCGTTCTCCCTGATTCGTTCCAACACCTGAGGCAGGAGCGAGACGGGAGGAAAAGCATATAGGGGGCAGCGGGGCCAAACATGAGCCAGCGCGTCCTTGCTTTTCGAGAAAAACTCCGGGCAATGAACGTTTTTGTGGGACGCGAACAGGTCCACTTGTGCTCTGCCGAACGTTTTCAACAGCAGCTGGACCGTCTGCGGGTGCAGCGACCATTACCCTGCCGGGACCTTGTTCCTGGACAGTCTGTCTGGTCCCACATTCAGGTGACCAGGCACGTGCGCCGCTCTCAGTGAGAGCAGGCTGTGCTGAGCCCAGACCAGAAGGCGTTCCGTCAGCCTGAGAAGGCTTCGTGACCTGACGCCGCCCTGGCGATTTATGTATGCCACCACTAGCTATGTTTCCATCCACTTGTCAATCGAATCATCTGAAGTTCGGTATAAAAACTCATGCGAATTAAGCTGGTGAAAGTGTGTTTCCATCCAACGGCTTTAAAGCGAATAAAAACCTGTGCGTAATGACGTCACATGCTGTTTTGCGATCAAATTGGTATATCGAATTGATTTGAGACATTTTAAGGTGTTTCCATTCATTTTCGCGCTGAATCGCACAACATTCAAGCAAACATTTGCGAACAAAGTTTTGCTAGACAAAATGGATGGCGCATCTGCCAACAAATGATCAATATTGCAAGTTGTAGCCTAGTGCTTAAGTGCCAGCTGATAGCGACATATGTAAGGGATGATGTATAGCGAGGCGGTTGTTAGCCTGAAGGGGGTTGTCTACATCCCGCTTATTACATGGCTAACGTTACCTACCAAATAAATAAATAATTTGACACAAAATATTGATTTAAAAAGGAGTTTATTGATTTAAAAACGATTGTACTCCTTCCGCTAAAGAAAATAGTCCGTTCCGTCTCTGAACTGCGTCCATGGCAACGCTGTTTTTCATGGCAACGGTGTGTTATACTTAGCAGCTGTCTGTTTTCAAGAAATAACACACAGCATTCTACATTAGAATTCAACCAAGCCATGTAATAACAAGCTATAATAAGAAAACAACGACGGTATCAACACTATGATGATGCAGATGCACGTAAATGCCTGTGGTGTGGGAACGACAGCGCTCCAAACAGTTCTGGGAGATCGTGGTTCAGAGACACCTCACGGAAACCCTTTGGTTGAAGCATTTTTGTGCTTTGTCCACTTACATCTGTCTTTGTTGACACCGGCCATGTGTGCGCAAAGCCGCAAACAGAGCGGAAATACTGGGCGGAAATGAACAAACTTCTTCTTCTATGTTTTGTGGCGTGTTGCAACCATAAAAGGACCTAAAACTTAATCGCAATTCATTATTTATTCGGCAAATAACGTTTCCATCCGCGTTTATCGCATAAGCCGTATATCGATCAAGATAAAATCCGATGAGACCGAACGTATTTCATTTGAGTCGATATTCATGAAATTCAAGCGAATTTTACTGTTTCCATAAGGCATTTTTCATTCGATATCACTTAATTCGGATAAAAACGTGTCGATGGAAACATAGCTACTGACATGTTGTCCGACCGGACTAAGACGTGGTGGCCTGTTATCTGGGGACAAAAAAGCCGTAGCGCTTTGTCGACTGCTATCATCTCCAAGCAGTTTATGTGAAGGAGCTTTTCCCGTTCTGACCACAGGCCAGCTAGCGGTCTGCCCTCGAGCAGCGCTCCCCACCCCGAGGTGGAGGCGTCCGTAGACACCACCTTCACACTCGAAGCGGTCCCCAGACTCACACCTGACTGATACCAGTCGGTCACTTTCCAAGGTTCCAGAGCTGAAACGCACTGAAGGTCGACCCTGAGGCGAAACAGACCCGCTGTCCATGCCCTGGGTGGAACCCGCGCTTTCAGCCACATCTGCAGTGGGCGCATGCGGAGCAAGCCCAACTGGAGTACAGAGGCTGCTGAGGCCATCAGCCCCAGCACTTTCTGAAACCTTTTGAGCGGAACTATCGTGCCGTGGCGGAAGGATTTCACGCCGCGCTGAATACTCAGTACGCGCTCTGGTGACAGGCGTGCTGTCATGGACAGCGAGTCCAACACGGTTCCCAGAAAGGAAATTTTCCGACTGGGAGACAGTGAGCTCTTCGCCCAATTGACTGTGAGGCCCAGGTCCTCGAGGTGCTCGAGTAATGCGGCCCTATGTTCTATGAGCTCCGATCGTGATCGAGCTAGAATCAGCCAATCGTCCAAGTAGTTCAGGACTCGCATGCCCTGAAGTCTCAGGGGTGCGAGCGCCGCGTCCATGCACTTCGTAAATGTACGAGGTGCTAGGGACAGGCCGAACGGCAGGACTGTGTATTGATATGCCTGGCCCTCGAAGGCGAATCTCAAAAATCGCCTGTGATGGGACGCTATTTGTATCTGGAAATAGGCGTCTTTCAGATCTATTGACATAAACCAGTCCCCGTGGCGCACTTGCGCGAGGATTTTCCTGGTCGTAAGCATTCTGAACTGGCGTTTGACAAGCGCTCTGTTCAGCTGTCGCAGATCTAAAATGGGTCTGAGACCCCCATCCTTTTTCGGTACCAGAAAATATCTGCTGTATAGGCCCCCTTCGCTCTGAGCCTGAGATAAAGGTTCTATAGCCCCTTTGCTCAGTAGTTTCGCTATCTCGGCACGAAGTAGATGAGACACTTCGTTTTTCACCGTAGTTTCGACGCGCGCCGTATAGCGGCGTGGGCGTCGAGCGAATTGTAGCGAATAGCCTCTCTTTATAGTGTTCAGCACCCATTCTGATACCCCGGGAAGCTTTGACCACGCATCTGCATGAATAGCTAGGGGCAGAATGAAATCCGGGCTCTGGTCGCGGCAAAACGGCAACTCGAGAACCCGGGCATACTGGGAACACAACACCGTGTTTACAGCGTTCGAGGCGGGGGGCGCGCTGATCACAGCGGGCGGCCTGACCGCGCTCAGCTTTTTTATGGCAGATAGTGCAGAAAAAGCGAGCGGGGGAGATCCCGTAGGAATCGGCGTGTCTGTGACAAAATGTGGGCGCGGGGCTGCGGGCACATTTATTACACTGAAAACACCGTCGTTCATGGCCGACTGAATGTGTGTTGGTTTCGTTTTTACAGAAACCAAGGGACACGCAGCATGTAGTGTGAGCGGGCATGGTGACATGGGCGCGTTTACTACATTGTTTGCACAATCGACCTGAGTCGAGTTTATTTGTGCTAGCCCTGCACCGTGGCGGGCTGTGTCTGGGTGTGGGAATGGGCACTGGGTGGGCATTCTTACAACACTCATAACACCATCGGCCGTGGCCGGATTGTTTGTGCGAGCCCTACATTTTTGCGGGCTGTGTTTGTGTGTAGAAATGTAGAAATTTCAATACACTCATAACACCATCGGCTGTGGCCGGAATATCAGAAAATACACCATTTATGTGATTTATCTGGGTCGCCGTGGGAACAGCATTAGTGTGCAGGCAAGCGGGCATGGTACTGGCTTGCTTACTGCAAAATACACTGGAACAGTCACATTTTCTGGAACTGAACGAGCGAAAATTTCAGTGGAAGTCTGGCCACGGCGAGACTGAAACACCGTCAATTTCCTAGGAGGCTAGGAAGACTTGTGTTGGTTTCGTTTTACAGAAACCGTGGTAGTGTATGTGGGCACTGGGTTGTGGGCACATTCACTACATTTAATGCACAATTGTGCGAGCCCTGTACCGTGGCGGGCTGTGTTTGTGTGTAGAAATGAACACTGGGCTGTGAGCATTTTATTACACTTATAACACCATCGGCTGTGGCCGGAAAACCAGAAATACAATGATTTTTCTGGGTCGCCATGGAAACGGCCTTTATGTGCAGGCAAGCGGGCCGTGGTACCAGCTTGTTTACTGCAAAATACACTGGAACAGTCGCATTATCTGGAACTGAACGAGCGAAAAGTTTCGGTGGAAGTCTGGCCGCGGCGAGACAAAATTTTTATCTGCTGCGAGAGCCGGGATCGAACACGGGTCTCCCGCGTGAAAGCTTCAGGTTCCGCCACTGGGCCACAGGGAGAACTACACTAGCGCAAGCAGATAAGAGAGCGTCATCACAGTTTTGTGTGTGTCGGCGTTTGTATGCAGGTGTGCGTGTTATACAACAGGCTCATTGCTGCAATAATGACATTTTCAGCCGCTCAAACTAGGAGCTGAGAAATGTTTGAGAAATGGAGATTAATCCGGCCTCGGCGGGGACTAAAACACACTCTTTTCTCATTTGCCGGTGACGCACGCCCATGGGGGGCGGGGTAGAATGCTGGCCCGTTTCCTTGACGACTCGCGGACAGAAGGCGGAGGTCCACAGAGCTCGCCTGTTGCGCGGCGGTTGCACGGGCGCTTCCCAATCGAGGCCGATGCTATCCACGGCCTGAGAGAGCAGACGCATCAGCTCAGTCTCAATGCCGGCTCTCTTACCAGTGGTCTGGCGGGAAACGCTAGCGGAGGGGAGGTCCACGGAGCTCGCCCAATCCTCGCTATCGGATGCCAGAAGAGAACACGCCTCGGTGGGTTCGTCAAACTCGTGGATGGACGCGGCGGCAGGCGGCGGCCGTTGTCCGTCAGTGAGCGACTCGAGCGAAACCGGCGAAGCTGGCGGGCGAACCGGCGAGCTTTGGCGGGCTGGAGAGAGCTCGGGAGCGCGCTGGGCGCGGCGCTTCTTGCGGCGCGGCACCACGGCGGGCTGCGGTGAAGGCTCGGAGAATGATGCCAGGCGAGTCCTCAGAGTCACCATGGGCAAAAGCTCGCAATGAGGGCATCCGCCTTTAGCGAGCGCGAGAGCCGCGTGATCCTCACCCAGGCAGGAAACACAGATGACGTGCCGGTCTCCATCGCTGAGTGGGGCGCGGCACGAGCCACAGGAAGGCATCTTTAAAAAGACGCAGCTCTTTTGTGAGAGAAGTGTGAGTCGCGAAGTAAGCTGACAAACACTCTCAACAGAGTAAATACACACAGAGTATGAAAAGGATATATAACGCCGGAAAGCGCAGCAGGTACGGCAGTTGAAGGCGGCGAGGCCAGCGACTCCAGAGCTCGTCCCGCTGAAAGGCTTGCTTCGACGGCGCGGCTTCTCACTCCGGATCCAGCGATGCGTGTGCTTCGCTGAAGAGGTAAAAATCAGTTTGTATCAGCCTAACGAGCATATTTATAGGGTGAGACCACGCCCCTTCTGGCGGGACGTGACGATAAGGGCGCGAATGGCCCCCATTGGTTATTACGTCACGCAGAGTCTCTCTCGATAGGCTGCTGCATTTGCTGCAGAGCAGCCAATAGGCGCGCGAGCTGTTTCGCCTATGTCTGCTTGCTGCTGCAAAGCGTTTTACATTATTAAAAAATTAAGGATAATTTTTGGCTTCAATATCTCGCGGAAAAGAGTTTTTCCCCTAGCGTAAAGCTATTACGCAGTACGAGAGATACTCTCGTAAGAGAACTCACCGTTTTCACAAATTCACGTTTTTGTAGTTTACAACAGTATCGTTTTAAAAAATGTGCACTTTGAAAATTTTCATTTACAGGCTCTCAAAAAGCTGTTGTCGTGCAAATGAACGGCCAAAACGCATTAAAACGTTTTCTGATTTTTTTAGGTGAAAATGGTGCCATGTAAACACATTTTCGAACTCTTCCTAATCAAACACACCTGATTCAACTCCGCTCATTAGTAGAGACTCCAAGACCAGAAATAGATGGGTCAGATGGGAGACATCCAAAATGTGCACTTTTGGGGAAACATTGAGTTAGACTTCCTGTTTGCACACAGACTTTGATACAGGTTTGATACTCCAACCAAAAATGTAAATTCTGGCATTATTTACTTCCTCACCTTAATGTTGTTCCAAACCTTTATTCATTTTTGGGCGGAGTATCGCTTTAATGTCATCTCTATTGAGTCTCTCTAGAGTTGCTCCTTATATTTGTGTCCATTTTAATTTTGATCACTGTACGAGATGAGGATTGGTCCTGTTTATCTCCTCTTTCAGGTCCTTGGCCTGAAGGCGTAATCCCTGAAGGCATAATCCCGAACTGTGATCCTGAAAGCATGTCTAAACTTGAACCTGATGTTGACGAGAGCCTGAATCCAGATGTCATGGCTGGTTCTGAGCCTCCAAGTTGGGCTGTAGGACCAGATGAAGTAATGACCCTGGGCTTGTCAGGAGAATACCTCTATGCAGTGAAGACCGAACCACCATCCCTGTGCACTCCCAACAGTACAGAAAGTACAAGAGACGCCGCCGACTGCGGCCACGACGATTTCCCAGGTGACATACTCGTTCAATTCTATGTGGTACAACAAACTAAGGCTGTGTTCACACGTGTAATTTGGTCCTAACCAAAAAAAAAAAAACCCAAACATTTAATCCTGGTTCGCTTAGCATTTACACTTGCATTTTAACACCGCACCTAAAGATACCGCACCTAAAGGCATAGCAATATGTTCACAACCTGATTGGTCGGCTTTTATTCCATATATTTCATATATAAGTGATGGAACTTACCGAACATCCAAAACAATGCTGTGTGCTGGGATAAATGCCCTCGATGTATGTGCGTAGCTTAAATATGATGGTATTTTGACCAGCTGAGAATTTGTGAAGAGCTTATAAAATGTGTAAAGGAGTCAAAACAGCGGCAGGAATCCCTCCGTCACACACACAAACGAAGATCTGCGGTTCTGATGTTTGTACCGAACTATGGCTAGAAAAGACAGATATGCTTGACTTGGGCATTCTGTCCTTCTTAGGGTCGCACCTTTTGACATCATGTCTCGTTTTTGGTTCGTTTACGTGTCTTTGGTCCATGTTGCGTTCATGTTTCATTCGAACCGCACCAGAGTCCGTTTGGAAGCAGACCGAGACCCATCTTTTCAGGGGTCTTGGTCTGATTGTTTGGTGCGCACCAGTGTTTGGATGGCAGCGTTCACACTTATTCAAATGAACCGCACTAACAGAGCAATCACATCGGGGTTCGTTTTAATCGAACCAAACATGCCAAGTGTGAACACACCCTTAAAGTCGTCATGAAACGGAAGTTGAGATTGTCCTTTTTTCCTTATTTTGACGTGTATCCGAGTGAAACGGCTTCTGAAATTAGAAAAAATGTAGGGCGGGGCTTGATTTCATCCTTCGGGAATTGATTGGATCGTTGGAGGTTGGGCGTTGCTAACAAAATGGAGGCTGATTTGAATGCCAGTTTACAGTCACTTGTGGAGGATTTCTCTCCACTGAACTCACCACCGTTACCCTGCCATGAAGAATTTTTAATTGAGGAACCCGACGATGAGAACGAGGACGAGCAGCCAAATTTTCCGGAAGGAATCACCCCATATTTATCTGAGTTTCCCGCGAACCAAGATGAGGCGGCTGATAGTCAAGTTCACCCTTGAGAGCATCCCATTTAATACCGTACCAAATTCTTAAAACATTCTTCAGTGAAATGCCTTGCACACAGACGCGAACTCGCCGATATTCCTCCTTCGAAATGCAGGAATTCGAGCCAGTGATGCCAGTGATCGAGCCAGTGATCGGGCCAGAATTCGAGCAGACAAGGTTGTTTAGGGATCGGAAAGAGGACGTGAGGAGCGCAACCAAAAATGCACCTAAACACCATATTTGCTGGCTGTCAGTGACACTTACAGGTTTCTTAGAGGCGGGCCAGAAACGAGACAGACCCCAATAGCCACGCCCTCTAGTAATAGTTTTTGACCGGAAGAGAAGAGAAGTCGTTTCGAGGGGGGAGGGAAGATTAACGTATTTGATTAAAGATTATAAGCGTACATGAATTAAAAAAAAATAATGAAGTGCACCGATAAATGATTTACAATAAACACTACAATATTACAATAATGATTTCATGACGACTTTAATGACCTCATGAGTCACAGTTTTTCTTGTTTCATCCCAGCAGGAACTTCTGAGGAGACCAGCAGCCTCATCCTCCAGCAGCTCACCATCCTGAACCACCGGCTTGGAGAACAGCTGGCCGAGCAGAGAGCCTTCCACTGCAGCATGCTGGGAATGATGGACCGCCAGATCCAGGTCCTGGAGCAGCTCTCCAATTTCACCAGGAACCACCAACCCAAGCTCGAATCCCCAGAGACGGACTCCTTAGTTAGTCTGAATGTGCATGAAGCTCAAACGCAGACTCTTGAGCCATGTCCCATGTTCCTCATGCCCAAAATCGAACCAACAGCTTCTCCTTGGAAGGTCTCTCTCGTGGAAGTCCACAAAAGGTCACCTTCTCAATCGAGCAGTAACACTGAGACTTTTCAAACCCTGGAGGGGTGCAAAGAAAGCACTTCTAGCCCACCTTGTTTAGAGATTTCATCCTCAACCAAGAATGCTGTTGTGCAGAATGGATTGTGTAAGCACGATTGAGTGATGTTCATTTATTGGGACGTTATGTATTCGGTAGGAACAACACCACCATAAGTCTTTTGTCCTGTAGATGTTTCAGGATGTTGCTTGTCTGATGCAATATCTGAAACATCAACATGTGCATTTTCTTTTTCAGTTTCATAGGAAAGTATTATATTCAGTGCTCTGATGTTTTAATCAGTAACACTTCGGAGAAATAGAACAATAGACTTATTGCTATTATTTATTTACTTTGGTTTGTTTGCGAACTAACACTCAATGTGAATCTTAGATGGTAAGTAACTTTTGAAATTGCAGTTCGGACCAAGGTAGCTTTATGTCTGTAATCATCTTGCGGTATCCAAGAAAAAAAAAAAGGCCATTGGTAAGCTTAAAGATGTGCAAAAGTATGAATTTCTTCCAATTATGTTTGGGACACACTCTAAGACTGATTTTAACAAAAGAGTGTATGTTATGTCTAATGTCAACTCATATGTGGTTTAGTATGAACTTATAAGTCTGTTCATTTCAATTACTGCTTGCCTCTTATTATAAAGTAATATTTCACTGAAATGTGTCATGATATTTTTCACATGCAAAATAAATCAGGTTTGGATTAGTTGTAATGGCACTGATTTCAGAAATCAGAACTTTCTCACTAGTGTACACATAGGGTACTGAGAAATCAAATTTACGTTCAAGTATGGGTTTTTTGCCAATTATTATTTTTTTTTTTTACCAAACGTCAGTGTCCTGCTAAAAACATACTAAAGTGGAAGTAGTAAATTTACACATTTAATTGTACTTAAGTAGAACAACTTATTTTACGTAGCTTTTGAAATTGACTTAAAAACAAGACTTTCATTAATTTGTAAAGCAACCTAATGATACATTTATATTTATAAGTATATTATTTATTAGTTATATAATAATTGTTTTTATCATTTACCTATTTATTTGATTTTATAATATATAATTGTAAAGTAACTTTTTAATCAGAATGTACACAATTTACTGCCTCTAGAGAGAGAGAGAGAGAGAGAGAGAGAGAGAGAGACATTACTGTTGAAGAGTACGCTGTTCGTTACGATGTTTTTGAAAGATGTCTCTTATGCTCACCAAGGCTGCATTTGTTTAATGAAAAGTACATTGAAACAGTAATATTGTGAGATATTATTACAATAAATTGTAATATATGATGGAGGTTAAATGAGTGAGCGCAGATATCGGATCGGGTCGTTGTTCTCCATAACAGCAGGTGGCAGTGTTGGTTGTCAGTAGTATCAGCGATACTACACTGAAGAACTGAAGACGGAGTTTGTGCATCTAAGGGGCCGAGGGGGTTTTCATAAATGTATTTTTATTTGATTACTGAAGATACGTGCAAGGAGAAAGTACTTTAAAACGTGTGTTTACGTTAATGCCATTTGCCATATCATATTTATCGTCAATAGGTGGAGCACGTTAACAGTTCTATCGCGGAAGGTGCAGTAACATTAACTTAGCTGTCTGAGCAGCTGTCTTTATCTCAATCATACAGATTGTGAACATTTTATACATTCTTAGGATTTTTACCTTTACGTATAAAGCAGACTTTTAGCAGTGAGCTTGCAGTCAATGGTATTGATGACATACATTTAATTAATTCACGTAAACAACACATGCATTGAAGACAGCTTCTGTAAAGGTCAAATGTAACGTTATTTAAAAGAGATTTTACTGTTAAAAATGTATATAATAAACATGTTAAATATATATTTAAAGTAGTTTTTCTTCTCACTATAGTACTGTCCTGTTACAGTAGATGTATTTTGTGTATTTGATCCATTTATTTCTTCATTTACTTTAAGCTTATTTTTACTATTTATTTAATTTTACATTTTTATACAGTTTTTTTTTTCTTTCATCCACCGACCCCCTATTTCTCCGATTCAAAATCCACACTTGACACATTATCCAGTGAGGTTGTCAAACACTATTTATCTGATTTTATACTTCAATGCCAGCTGTTTTTAAAACATCTCTAGTTGTTTGAAAAATATTCTCAGGTGGAAAAAAGAGTGGTAGAGCCACTTCAGTTTGCCTGTGGGCCTGAATGGGTTAAACCCAGAAATGGCTATTTTTTTCAGGAGTGTTTCCAGATGTTTGAGGAACTTTCCATGGATGTTCTCTTTCAGATATGGCAGATGACGCTCTGTTTGAATTCCTCCATATGGAGATTGTTTCTCACGTGTACAAGGAGCATGCGACCCGGGAGGACATTGATAGGGTACCATCTTACATTGCAGTCTACAAAATGTCCAGACTGCACAAATCATATATTTTTCCTTTGCTTTAATGATGATTTGTTATAGCATTTTGTCTTTTGCATTTGTATCATGCTCTGATTTGCTTTGTTAAGGAGAGAGTGACGTGTGTATCTACACTAGAGGCAATGGGCTTCAGAGTTGGACAAGGACTGATTGAAAGGTATTCTGATGTACAGAGTTATACACGTTGTGGTAGCACTTTATTTTCTGCCCTGTTCCCCATGTACATAATATGTAATTATTATAGTGCAATAACTAGCTACTAACCCTGAACCAACCCCTAAACCTAACCGTAACCCATGTTTACCCAGTACTTTCTTAGGTAAGTACACTGCAAGTACATGTAATTGCACATACTGTCAAATAAAGTGCAACCCACGTTGTTTTTATATGCACTACATTGTATTATTATCATTTTTTTTGGAATCCAGAGTTTACAAATATATAATGATGGCATAATTTTGCATATGTTTTTGAGAAGGTTTACAAAAGACTGCCCCAGTTTCAAAGATGACCTGGATGTAATGAAGTTCCTCTGTAAAGACTTCTGGAGCACCGTCTTCAAAAAACAAATCGACAACTTGAGGACTAACCATCAGGTCTGAAGGTTCAATAATGTATTTAAAGTGCCCCTATTATGATATTACCTTTCATGTAGTGCGTAATATAGCTGTTTGTGAAGATAAAAGGTCTGCAAAGTTGCAAAGAGCATGATAAAGGGAGTCATTGTCTCTACAAAGAAAGAATTGATTCTGAACTGCCTGAAACGAGTCGTCAGTAATTCCAGTCTTACTTCCTGCACAGACCTACATAGTTTTGGAGCAAATTTGTATAATGCCAGCCTATGGTCTTCATTGGCTGCCTGTAAACAATGCTACAGTACTTTAGTTTTCTCCTCCCTCAAATACTGTAGTTCTATCTGAGACCTGGAAGAGTTTGGTTTGTGTTGTCAACATGTGGAGAAGAGACTGTTTTTTTTATGCTGCCAAAGCAAATCTACTTTGCATGGTCTTCTAAAGGATGAGGATTCAGGCTCGAATTGATACAGTAAAACTGACTTCATCATTAATGTTCGTATCACTGTGTATCAAGTGTTGAGGAAGAGCTGAAATTCAGTGTGTCACACGTTTCTGACACACGTTGTGAGCGGTAGACCAATCAGAGCAGAGTAGGCTCTCGGAAAGGCGGGGTTTAGAGAGAACTAGATCTTTATCAGATGGTTTCAGACACTGTGAGAACAGAGGTGATGCTGCAATGTATATTAGGAGAAAATCAAAGTGTTTTTTGACCTTGAAATGATGTAAACCTATTGTTGGAGACTACAAAGCAAAATTGGTAACCTTTAACATAGCATAATAGGGGCATTTTAATATGTGGCAACACATGTAGCATTATTGTAATTTCTTTTCTCTGGCTTTGTTCTAGGGCACATATGTCTTACAGGATAATAAATTTTCACTACTTACTCAGTTTTCCAGTGGAAAGCAATACCTTGAGGAGGCTCCAAAAGTGAGAATGATATTTAGGCCCATTCATACTATATCATATTCTTCTGACATTTATTTTATTTTGTCTATATTTTAAAACCATAAGAAGTGAAATCTAAATGGATCTATACATGTCCTCTCTGCAGTACTTGGCCTTTTCCTGTGGGATGATTCGGGGCGCTCTCTCTAACCTGGGCTTGGAGGGTGTAGTGACCGCAGAGGTCTCTTTAATGCCATCATGTAAGTCTATGCTAACCTTATAATCAACCTTATATATCTCTCACCCTTTTAACTCTTAGTAACTAAATATATGAATGCCCTAACAAACAGATAAAAATTATACTTCATTTGGATATACTATTTGGATGGTTCTTTAATGACAAGTGTATCCACTGATAAAGTGTGATCTGACACTGTTATTGAGACTGCGACTGTCTTCACTGCCTTTGTAAATCATTTTTCTGTTCTTTATAGGTAAATTCCAAGTTGTAATTCAGAAACTCTAGGATGGACTAATGAGCTATGAACACGAATGTTTCTTCATTTAAAACTCTGTCAATGGGAATTAGATGGACACAGATTTTTCATGTTTACAACATTATTTTTGATATAAAGCAGTTTCAAGTTATATTTCAGTGAGACTATACATATTTTGTTCATTTTAAATACAGTCTTGACGTGTTTGGAAATATTCTGAATACTTCAATACTTCTTATTGCGAACTAAATTACTGGAACAGATAATCATGGAAGCATATTTTCATAAATGTGACATTTTGTAACTTCTGAATTATTGCACATTATACTGTATATCAGATTCAGGTCACTTAACATATTTTGGCCATTTTACTTTGGTAAAGTAATAATACATTAAAAAACTTAGATGTAAAAATATTAGATGTATACATGCTTTTCTACGGTTTTATTGTAAATGTAAATTATTTCTCCATATTTGGGACAGTTTTCTCAAACAAGCGAACTAAATCTGTTTTAGTAATGACACATCTGATTATTTATTTGAAAAAAAAAACGGCTCTTTTTAGTTTAGAAATATGTTTAATGTTTGGGAATGTTACAGTTATATTGTATCTTACTAGTGAAGTAAAAAAACAAACATATTTTTGATTTCACCAGAAGAGGGCAACCTTTGTCAGTCAGATAAATGTCATATAGCATAAAAGCTCAAACATATTTCATCATAAAAGTTCCATTTGAATGATCTTGCACAAGCTTCTTGCACTTAAGTTAGTCTGAGAACTCTTTACAGCTGGTATTTCAGTTAACCCAAGTTTTGTGTTTAAAAGGCGGTACAGTTTTTCTGTTTACCATCCTTGTTTAAATTGCTTTTTGAATGAATGACGGATTTTAATAAATGTCCAAAATGAATGAATGCAATATAACAATAAACATACATCCATTTGTCTGACACCCTATACAATTTGTTATGTATTTTGTTTTTTAGCACTACCCAAAAGTTTAAACATTTAGTTTTTTGTTTATTTTCAAAAGAGATTGATTCTTCAATCCACCAATGTGGCATTTAAATAATAATAATAAAGAAAATGACTTAGAAATTTACTTAGAAAATACAATCGCAGAATCTGTAGAAAAAGTAGAACATATTAGAAAACATTTCAAATGATCTTAGCACAGATTAAATAGATTTTTAAACTTTAAAATATCCTGAACAATTGTTTTGATATATATTTGAGAGAAAAGGTTTCTATGGAAGTAGAAAATCAAATACTAAAGATGAATTCAGCACAGAAACAATGAATCTAGATGACACGCATGTTGCAGAAGAAAAACATACCAGTCACAAGACTGTTACGTTAATTATTATGTTGCATAACTATCGCATATGTCAATATCTCAGTAACACAAAACTGTTTTATGAATGCCAGACTGTTATTTTGCAGCTTGTTTGTGTTTTTCCCTCTTTTCCTGTCAGACCTAGTGTGTAAGGTCATGCGCTCTCGGATTATATGTCCCAAAAGCTTCTGCTGTTATGAGAAACAGACAAAAAGTGCCGTGCTTAAATGGAAGACCCACATAAAGAACTTTAGGAAGGCTTCCCCAGTGAGAGCCCATTCATGAGCCCTCTTTTGTGGAGCGCTTTTCCTTTGCTCCCGGTGGAGGTAAATAAACGCCCTCAGCCTGAGCGCCAGCTGTCTCTCTTCTCCTGCCATGTCATGAAAGGGTTAGTGGAAGAGAGTCTGCAGGACAACTTCAAACTCACCTTCTGTCCCACAGCACATTCAAACAAACATCCAGCACATACACATCTTCACTCCACTACTTTACTTAGCATGGACTTGCTCTCTGCAGTAGTGTTGCATTATAGGTTTTGACGGAGCCACACATGACATGCAGAGAAACAAATATGTATATTGTGGCCACAAATGAGCAATTAGTTCCTAAGACTTACTACGTCAGCACGTTTTATGTAATTGCACACACAATATAATAGTTCTCTCGTTTTACCAAATCATGACCATGTTGTAATAATTTGTTCCCTTGTTTTAGTTAAATCAAAACGATGGTACGAATTAATAAATTGTGGGAATAAATTCCTAATTTGTGGCCATGATATATATTTTTTGTCTGCATGTCTAGTGTGGGGCTCCGTATTCTTGATCGTAAAATAAAAATTAAAACAAAATCTGTCAAATAATGTCTGGGTCATATTTCACCCAGGATTATTATTGAAATTAGTTTGTTGAAGCACTAAAATTATTAACTGGAAATAAATAAAAACAAAATAACTACAACAAAATAAAAAATAAATTAAATCTAAATAGCAATATTAATAAAAAATAAAAGATTATTATTGAAATTAGTTTGTTGAAGCACTAAAATTATTAACTGGAAATAAATAAAAACAAAATAACTACAACAAAATAAAAAATAAATTAAATCTAAATAGCAATATTAATAAAAGAAAAATATATATTATTGAAATTAGTTTGTTGAAGCACTAAAATTATTAACTGGAAATAAACCAAAACAAAATAACTACAACAAAATAAAAAATAAATTAAATCTAAATAGCAATATTAATAAAAATAAAAGATTATTATTGAAATTAGTTTGTTGAAGCACTAAAATTATTACCTGGAAATAAACAAAAACAAAATAAAAAATCAATTAAATCTAAATAGCAATTATTAATAATAAAAAAAAGACGTAAAAAAAAAAAAACACACGAAAACTAAAAATATAAAAATAAAAGCTAATTCAAAATATTAATAAAACTAAAATAACAAGATTTCCCCCCAAAATGAAAGGATAAACAGGATAAAAATATTAAATTAGGCCTACATAAATATAAGTTAAACTATATAGGAAATTATACTTTGCATAAATGAAGTCTAAGACCATTAAAATGCCTTTCATGGCTTTGCATCATTTTCATTATATTTGCATTTAATTTTATTAAAGTAAATGCACTTGAACTTATTTATAGAAAAACATAAATATAACACATTTCTCCAAAATGCTTATCGCTGTAATGTTAACCAAAACATTTTATTCTTAATGTGGAAAAACTGTGACTTTCAGTACTGTATTACAGTGAAGAGAGTACTTTTTAAATAAAGGGCTTGGCTAAAAAATCTATTTATACAAAAAAGCTATATATATATATATATATATATATATAGTAGTCAACATTTGAAGTGGATCAAAAAAGTGAATCAAAGTTGTCCTAAGACAAGACCGGGTATTGTTCAAAGTTCATGTATAGCTTTGATGAAATGTTTTGATCCACTTCAAATGTTGACTGTATATATATATATATATATTCATTGGCTCATGGAAGGCAGATTAGGATGTCAGGATGAACCCATCTGTCAGATGCATGTGATACTGCTTTGAAATGCCTGCTGAAAAAGCTGTTCTGCATTTCTTTGGCTAACTTGCATTAATATCTCACAGAAGAGCATATAAATGATAAACTAGGCTAGGACAATACAACCCACCCACTCCTCTCTGCCTCCTGTGTGTGTGTGTGTGTGTGCTCCTCAAGTGCTGCTGGGGGATTAATGGAACTATGGGAACTCGAGCCACTGAGACGAGCTGCAGCTGGTCTGTGAATGCAGCGAGAGGAACACAAAATCCCACCATAACACTCCACTGCTTTAAGTGTACGACTTACTTAACAAGCCTGCTCATTAAACCTTATTAAATGCTCTGTGGTGGAATTGTGAAACATTGTAAGATCAGCGGTAGTGTCAATCAGAAAACAGTGTGATCTTTAAGGTGGTTTTTTTCTTCTTCAGTGAGGTGGTATATTATATTTTGTTAAGATTTAGGTGTACATGACCAAATATACGTTTAGATGTGTTTTTATTTTATTTTTTTTATGTTTTTTTTTTAATAATGTAAAATGATCGAAACTATGAAATATAACACATATGGAATTATGTACTGACCAAAATATTAGGCAAATCAGGTCTTTCTTATATTTGAAGTTCTTCAAAGTGAGATGATATTGGAGTTTCCTTGCTGATAATACATAAATTGTACTCTGTTCAAACTTAGTTGCAAAGGATGTTTTTTTAAACCATACTGGAATTCACATACTTGTAAGCTGCTAAAAAGAAACACAAAATAAAAACAAATAATGTAATATTTAGGAATCTAAAATTAAATAAAGAAAATTCAATTTTAAGAAAAAGAAAAAGAAAAAAATATTTATATTGACACATTCAAGTGTGTCCAAACTTTTGCTAGTGTACGTGTTACAAATGTACAAAGGATTGTTTTTAAACAGTACTGGAATTCACTTAGCTGCTAAAACAAATGTGATTTATTTTATTTTTTAATTAATCTTGTTCGGTTCCAAAGCATCTCCGTAGCCATATTTTACTAGACAAACTAGACATCTTATTAAGTAAATTAATAATAAAAAAAAGCCTGTCATATTATTAATTCATAAGTGTCCAAAGTTTAGTGTACATTTCACAGTTGTACAAAGGATAGTTTTGGAGTTTGCATGCTGGACACTTGTTTCCTAAAAATAAAATAAAACGTGTTTATTGTTCAGTTCAAAAGCCGTATTTTACTCGAGCAGCTGAGAATCTTTTTATAATGTCATAAAGTCAGGCCATCAGAGATCTGTTTAACATCTTGATTGACAGGAAAAATGGGTAACAACCTTTACCCCTTTGTCTTCTACATAAATTGCCAAGATGTCCAGCAGGACAGATCCCAGACGTGGACCAGGGGTTGAGGGCTGGGTGGGGAAAAAAAATGCTTTTAAAAGTGGCAAACAATAACTTTTAATTTGCCACTCTCATTTCAAAAGAGAACCATGCAGCAGTCTCTTTGTAAAAGAGAGAGAAAGTGGGGCACAATGCCAGGATATCTGTGGAGTTTTTTCTTTTTACTATGCTGAAAGGATTACACTTTTAAAAAGAAAGAGAAAAAACTAAAGACCTGTACCTAATCACTTCCCCTGGTAATTCCTCTGCTTGATTAAATGAGGGGGAGGGGGGGGGAGTGTAGCGTAGAGGGATATCAAGAGGATTTGAGAGTTGCTCTGGGGCCAGGAAAGCCACGACCTGAAGTCTGCATCGCAGTTCATTATGAACATGGTTTGAGGTGATGAAGATCAAATGTTTACTGCATTGGTACAAGATTTAATGAGTATTCAGTAAAATGGATGCCATAATTACTTTGATGCAGATCAGAACAATGCAGCAGGTTTACAGTCTGCTCGATGATGTACTGTTTTGGTGACCATCATTCGGCAGTCAAAGCGTTGAAAATACATCTTTCCAAACTTGAACAGACTTTGTTCAATGAAAAACGGAAAAAGAATTTCGTCGTGAGTATTGGGGCCTTGAATTACGTTCAGTCTTTTGTACGTCAAGAGTGCGAGCACGAGCAATAAGTTACTGGCTGCAGTTCACTTAACGGCCACCGGTGTCGCTAATAACAAGGGTTTCTGAATTCTACATATAGCCCCTTTAAATGTTATTGTTTCAATAACATTTAAAAGCAACTTTTCCATAATGTTTGCTAAAATGATCAAATGAAATGTTTGCTTTTCACTGTCTATGCCAGTTGTGACAGTCATGCGTCGTGCCACAAGCTTGACAAGGCAGTCTACTGGACGCGACAAAGCTAGCGTTCCAAATCCGTTTGTCCCATCATTTTCTTGTCAGGAATTTGTCACCGCAACATTTGTCGACAGCATCACTGTTTATAATGAGTTCTATTTGACACCCCTCGTGTCTGGTGTAGACCCGGTTAACGTTCACATAACCAATTTTTTTAAAAATATATTTCAAAAACTGTTTGTTTAGATTGTTCTGAGAACAATCAGAAATAACGTTTTCACAACTTAATGGGAATGTAAGTAAAACGTTCTTAGAACATATTTTTGTTAGCTGGGAAGGCATCTTTCACTACTTTTAAGTTCTATTTATTTAGTCAACTTACACTTAATTGCATGCAAAATGAGAAAAGGAGTTAAATGGATTTCATTTTGCTTATAGACTATATAACTGCATCATATTCTCTGACTAATTACAAAGTTTAAAGTCTTTTCAGCGGTGCACAGTGGAGAAAAACGAAGCGCACGACCCTCAGACTATTACTCTTGCTTATCCTTCACTGTTTACCTAATGAAATGCTGTGTCAGTGGAAATCCCTTCATTGGCAGTCACTCAACCTTCTCAGCTGATTCACTCTGTGTCACACTGCTGGGGTCCAGTAGGATCCCTCCTTAAGAAAAAAAAAAAATCTTCTTTGTCCATCTTCACCCCACCTCTTCTGCCCCGTCATCCCATTTGGCTTCTCCATGGTGATGGAACATTTGTGCAGTGATGGATGTCTGATAGACGGTCCTTTTGCCTCGCTGGCTCTTCCATGAACAGTCCGCTTTGCACTGAACCTTTTGTCCAGGCTCTCGCTACGTTCCTCCGGTTCTAATTGAATCAACAGTGTTGCTGTTACTAAGAGCATAGAGGCAAGGGGGTCTTTTGGAGGGCAAAGGACAGGTCAGGACCTCTGATCTCATCGCAGAACCTGCTGGGCATGGCCAACTAGTGTCAAACCTTGGGCACTGGGATGAATTAGCACTGTGTTTGTAATGAGTCCCAGCTGGAGCACTGGAAAGAAGACTTCTTATTTCGTCTTTTATAGGAAACCCTTCTTACAAGCTGTACACTTGCACATGAAAAATGCAGTTATGAAAAACTTCACTTTAATCAGATGCTTTAAAGTGCAAAAGAAGGTAATTCGTGACAACAACATGCAAGTCCAGTACTGCAAGTGTGTTGATCCTCTAAGAGTGAATTGAATAAGAATTGTATGTACTATTGTTGCCAATATATGAACAGTCAGTTCAGTAATAGAGATGGGAATCATAAAGAAATTTTGATTTCAGTTATGATTCCTTGTCATTTTGGTTCCTTAACAGTTATCTTTTAAAACTTTTAAGGAATAAACAATTAATCGCATCAAACATAAAAGTTTGTGTATACTGTAGCCTATTTACAAACTTTTATGTTTGATGCGATTAATCGATTTGACAGCACTATGTATATGTATTTATTTTTGCGATTATCTTGTCATTTAGATCCCCCCCCCCCAAACATATTCTTTAAAAGTTCTGAAAGAATAGCAACTGTTACGGAATAAAAATGCCTAGATATCATAACTGAAACCAACATTTCTTTTTGATTCCCATTTCTATTCCTGAACTGACTGTTCATATATTGGTAACAGTACATACAATTCTAAAAGGAATAAGACTCATTCATTCAGGAATGGTAGTGCTATAAATTTTAATTCATTAAAGCAACCGACTCCTTAGAGTCATTCCTTCAGGAATAAGACTATTGGTCGTGTTGAATGTTTTTGATTCACTAAAAAGAGCCAACTTATCAGAGGCTTTCGTTCTATAATCAGACTACAGTGGTCACGCATTCATTATATTTTATATAAACATATAATTGGAGATTTAAATTGCTAACATGATCAAATTAATCAAAAATAATTTCACAGTAATGCTTTGATTTACCAAAGCCATTCATGAGAAGTAATGGAAAACTCATGGTTGTAGTCAGAGATGCCTGTGGGATATGAGCCTAATTGTCCCCACAAGTATCAACCCTGAAGCTCATATGTCCTATACTTTTACAGGAGGGGCAAAGAAATTTCAGACCTTCGTCCAGAGTGTTGACGCCCTCCCTCAGTCGCCCCTCAGGAGTTGCAAATCAGACCGATATCTTGGTTATTAATCAAGTGCCTTCAAGAAGGAATAAACAACAGGCCTGGAGGACAGGCCTGGATAATGTAGGCCTGGTTTGGATTCAGGGGTCGTTTAAACGCCATCATGAAGAGGGGGGTGGAGACGGGACAGTTGTTTTGTTTTTTACGTTGTTCCAGAGCAATTTAATGTTGCAACAAAAATGCTTTTAGAAACAAAAACAGTAAACAATGATTAAGATCACATTGTGACATGATACTAACAGTGCTTGAATTTTGTTTATTTACTTTTTCTTCAAAGCGAGGGGTAAAAGTTTTGCTCTTAGTTAGATTAATGAATGAATTATGAGCATACACTTTTCTGCAGTAGAGCCTGTGGCATCTGGCCTATAGGAAAATGGACATATTCACCCTTTATTCAAATTATTAAAAATTTGTTAAAGATTTTGTAAGGATATTGCCTTTGTGCTGGAGTCAGTTGTGTTATTTGTGATAACGCAATGAAACGCCAAATTGTGCTGACATATTTTGTGGCCAGGGTGTCACAAAAAAAAAAATTATGAACATGCAAAAACAAGAGAGAACCAACAAAATATGAATAAATGATTATGTTGTTGTCAATGCATGCTTTTTTTTTTCATAGTAAAATAAAACCTGTAGCTCTATTTTAACCTTTTTATTTTTGCTAAATAATTTTGTCAAATAAATACCATAACCAAGTTTAGTGATTTGTTCTTCCCTCATATTTAAAATATTTAAAATAAATAAATATTTTCCTCCTTTTTTGATGGTTTAATCAAACTTGTACAGTCATTAAAAAACAAATCCCCAGACCAAACCCACCCAGACATCACTTTTGGTCACTACTGTACATACAATCCAGACTACATTGAATAGGGGTTCACTTGGTGTGAAGACAAACATGGTTTGTGACGAAAAGAACAATAAACCATCAACAATACTTTAAAATACACTGTAATCAAATACAACTAGACTGTAAATCAGACTTCTGCTGTTGTTTATGCCTTTGCATCAAATACCTATTTAGCCTATTGTTAATACAGGTCCTTTTAAAAAAATTAGCATATTGTGATAAAGTTCATTATTTTCCATAAAGTAATGATAAAAATTAAACTTTCATATATTTTAGATTCATTTCACACCAACTGAAATATTTCAGGTCTTTTATTGTTTTAATACGGATGATTTTGGCATACAGCTCATGAAAACCCAAAATTCCTGTCTCAAAAAATTAGCATATCATGAAAAGGGTCTCTAAACAAGCTATTAACCTAATAATCTGAATCAACTAATTAACTCTAAACACCTGCAAAAGATTCCTGAGGCTTTTAAAAACTCCCAGCCTGTTTCATTACTCAAAACCGCAATCATGGGTAAGACTGCCGACCTGACTGCTGTCCAGAAGGCCATCATTGACACCCTCAAGCAAGAGGGTAAGACAGAAAGAAATTTCTGAACAAATAGGCTGTTCCCAGAGTGCTGTATCAAGGCACCTCAGTGGGAAGTCTGTGGGAAGGAAAAAGTGTGGCAAAAAACGCTGCACAACGAGAAGAGGTGACCGGACCCTGAGGAAGATTGTGGAGAAGGACCGATTCCAGACCTTGGGGGACCTGCGGAAGCAGTGGACTGAGTCTGGAGTAGAAACATCCAGAGCCACCGTGCACAGGCGTGTGCAGGAAATGGGCTACAGGTGCTGCATTCCCCAGGTCAAGCCACTTTTGAACCAGAAACAGCGGCAGAAGCGCCTGACCTGGGCTACAGAGAAGCAGCACTGGACTGTTGCTCAGTTTTGCATGTCATTCGGAAATCAAGGTGCCAGAGTCTGGAGGAAGACTGGGGAGAAGGAAATGCCAAAATGCCTGAAGTCCAGTGTCAAGTACCCACAGTCAGTGATGGTCTGGGGTGCCATGTCAGCTGCTGGTGTTGGTGCACTGTGTTTTATCAAGGGCAGGGTCAATGCAGCTAGCTATCAGGAGATTTTGGAGCACTTCATGCTTCCATCTCCTGAAAAGCTTTATGGAGATGAAGATTTCAATTTTCAGCACGACCTGGCACCTGCTCACAGTGCCAAAACCACTGGTAAATGGTTTACTGACCATGGTATTACTGTGCTCAATTGGCCTGCCAACTCTCCTGACCTGAACCCCATAGAGATCTGTGGGATATTGTGAAGAGAAAGTTGAGAGACGCAAGACCCAACACTCTGGATGAGCTTAAGGCTGCTATCGAAGCATCCTGGGCCTCCATAACACCTCAGCAGTGCCACAGGCTGATTGCCTCCATGCCACGCCGCATTGAAGCAGTCATTTCTGCAAAAGGATTCCCGACCAAGTAAGAGTGCATAACTGAACATAATTATTTGAAGGTTGACTTTTTTTTGTGGTATTAAACACTTCTTTTATTGGTCGGATGAAATATGCTATTTTTTTTAGACAGGAATTTGGGGTTTTCATGAGCTGTGTGCCAAAATCATCAGTATTAAAACAATAAAAGACCTGAAATATTTCAGTTGGTGTGCAATGAATGTAAAATATATGAAAGTTTAATTTTTATCATTACATTATGGAAAATAATGAACTTTATCACAATATGTTATTTTTTTGAGAAGGACCTGTACAGTGTTTGATTTTGGTTGACATTTTCATAAAAAACTCATTTGGTGTCGAATTCACATGAAAATACTGAAGCAAAACCAAAAAGCAAAACTTTGTACAACTTTTAGATGAATTCTATAGGAAAATATTGCATGGCTAACCCCTCCCGTTCTACTCGCACCGTTGCCAGTGGGATTTGATCCGGCGTTATGATAAGAAAAATGTCTCAATTGATATCTCAAAATCAATGTGCAAACTTTGTGCTAACTTGTTATGCCAGTGAAGAAGTCTTGGGACCTGACAATAGATGTACATTACACTTTGGAAGAAAAAAACATCTTCAGGATGGTCTTTGGCAGGAAAAGCGTACAGCACAGTGAACAAGTTCACCTTTTCTTTTTTCTTTTTTGCAGAGTAGTATTGACGCATACACAACTTTGTCTCTGGGTCTCTTGAGGCTTGACCCATGGGAGGCTCAGTAGTTCGAGCCTGTCCTTTCTGAGCAAGAGAGATCTCGGCTGCAAGAGTGTAATGTTCTCTTTGTTCCCCGTGTGGAAAAACACAATGTAGGTGCTCAGGCATGCACTGGGAGGCAGATCTCCAGGGCTGCCCTGAATCTCATTAGTGGACTTTCCAAAGTTTATTATGATTGGACGGCCTTGTGAAAAGAAAGCAAGGGCCCTAAGAGTGCAGGGTAAGCCCGAGGGTGTGTGTGTGTGTGGGGGGACAGAATTAGTCCCATTCCCATACAGGAAGCAGATGTTTTGCTGTGGCCAAGTAACTCTGGGAAATCCACTGAGACGGGTCTTAAATCTCGTGACTCTTCATTAACTCGATGCACCGTAAATGGGATTCTGTACACAGGGCCAATCTAGTTTCTCTTCCCCATTCCAAATAAATTCATATAAGTGCACTTTTCCGTGCTTTTGAGTAGCCTTTAAAAGGGCGCTCATAAAGGCGACCAGCAGGGGGAGGCTTTGATAACAAGTCTCCTCATTGCGTAGCGAGATTGGGCCCTCGGCAGGGAGCGAGCCAGAGCGCTGGGCACAATACACAGCCTAAGAGACTTCCTGTGGGGTGAGGGATGAAAAATAAGAAACTAACTTAAGAAATAAAGATGAAAAGCTGGCTTGTCTTAACTGCTTGCCAATGAGGAACTGCTTATCTGTACCACATGGGCTTTAGGTCATGGATTAACACCACAGATGCTTGATGGTATGAGAGTTAACATCAAATTTGGTTTATTTGGCAGGATTTTGATTACAGATGGGGTGTATATATATATATATATATATATATAATGTTCTATGAAATTCAAATAATAAAAGCCTATATTAATATATTATACATAAATACATTGTATATAATATAATATCCTGAAAATGTTCAATGTATTAAATATAGGCTATCTCATAATATCTCATTTTCATACATCATTTTTTTTTACATTTAGACATTTAGCCAAAGTTCTTACCCATAATAATATACAGTGACATACACATTGTCCTTCCTTCAATAAACACTACAGTTTTTTGTTTTTCATTCCTTAAGAACAGTTTTACTTTGACAACAATGGTTATTCAATGGCTATATATTATGTATGCAACACTGAACAGACAAATATAGATAAAATGTCTTAACTGACAGTTAAGAGTGATCACTGCATGTGTATGTTTGGTAAAGGTTTGCCTTTCTTTCTCTTAGGTTCACTTGTTTTCTTTAGCGTAACTGAACACCTTTTCCCTCCAGGACTGTTTTTCAGTAAACTAGCTGCTATCTCCATAGATGCTCTCACTGTGATTATCATGTATTCTGTAGCCCTTCAACATATGGAAAGTATGGATATATTTGATGCTCACACATGTTTAACGTTTCTGATACAACATTTTAACTGAGCATATTAACACACACACACACACACACACACACACACACACACACACACACACACACACACACACACACACACAGACACACAGTTTACCTTGTAAATTGCCTTGAGTGCAGATTGTTTTGACTTGTCTGCATCACCTGTTCCTGGTTTTGTGTCAGGATGATGGAAGGGTTCCACACTAAAAGGACAAGCGCATACGTTTAACATCCTCAAGCGGAAATGTGTTCTGTTATGTGCCTCAAGTGGCGCCAAATGGAACTGTAAATTCAATCATGGTTTCCATACCAAACAGGTTTCCTGAACACTCCTTTTTTGCATAACATGACATTTTGCACGTCACTGACAAAACAAATCTCTTTAACATATGACAAATGTGCATTATGCATACAGCATACTAGGCATGTTGAAATAACAATAACACATCAAAATACTTCTCACTACAAAGTATGCACAAAAACCTTGTCCAGTCCAATTTAACAGAAAAATGTATCCGAAACCAGAAAATCTGTTGCCATTTACTCACCCCATGTTGTTAGAAATCTGTATGATTGTTTTCTTTTGTGGAACTCAAAAGGAGATATTTTGAAGAATGTCCAAGTTGCTCTTTCATACAGGGAAAGAGGAAAGTAATTTATAACATCAAGCTAAAAAAAGTCACCACTAAAATGGCCCTTACAATCTATTGTAATATTATATTGCAAGTCTTTTGAAATCATATGATAGTTTTATGTGAGTAACAGATGGAAATTTAAGTAATTATGAACGAAAAATACTGGGTTTTAACAGGGTTTTTATCGTTAAATAAAAATAAAACATAAAAAAATCATTACTTGAAATAAAATAAACAATAACTGAAATAAAACAAAATATTAAAAAACAAAAACCTTAAGTTGAAGGTCTAAAACACTAGAATTATTTTTATTTAGTTTTAGTATTTTAGATATAAACAATACCTAATAAAAATACCAAAAACACACAAAAAATTACTAAAACTTTAAGATTAAAATGAAAACAAAATTATACAAATAAAATTAAAATATTACTTATATTAAATCAATGATACTAAAATAACACTTTTGAATAACACAAAGGTGAGTTTATGATAGATTTTTATTTATTTTTAACTGAACTATTACTAAATATTATTATGTCTTTTTCAAGAAAGTCCATCATACCCAGACACTTAAGCCTCATTGATTGTCAGGAAGAAAAATAGCAAAAAAAGGTACAACAGCTTGTCACTGGGGCAGTACACTCAACGAGTCAACTTTTGACTTTTCTACCTCTAGAAGGTGCATATATACCGTATAGTAGTCATTTGAACCCTTAAGGTAACGCAACGCATTCTCATCCTTTGGCGTCATATAGGTGACGCCATATGACATTTCGTCGAAATCTTACGCACATGGCATCCTTTAGCGTCAATATAACACGCACTGTTATGGGTAGGTTTAGGTCTGGGGTCGGGTTACGGTTATGACGCCTTGGGATCTGCGTCTCATATTGATGCTAAAGGATGCCATGTGCGTAAGATTTCAACGAAATGTACAAGCGTCACATGTATGACGCCAAAGGATGAGAACGGGCTGGGTAACACTGAAGGATTAAATCAGGTAGTTGTCCCTTTAAGTAACTTGCACTGTTGTACTGCTAAAGTAAAACATTTGGCACAAAAGTTTACACAGAGTATAGTTGCATTGGAGTGTGCAGTTTCATCCTCTGGCACTTTAAGTGACAGGGACATCTCAGATGGATGTCTGTCTGCTTTCACCCCGAAACCCCCATGCTGAGCTCACACTGAGGGGTAATGCAGAGGGGTGTGTGCTTCAGCACCTGCAAATGAAATTAAAACAGATTAATAGTGCACAGGACAAACAAACACAAGCCCTCCACAGGCAGCATGCTAATGTGGAGCCTGTATGGAGGATAATGGGACATTTTACACTGAAACGACAGATTTCAGATCTCCTGCTGCATGGTCCTTAAAGGGATAGTTCACCAAAAAAATGAAAATTAGCCCATGATTTACTCACCCTCAAGTCATAGGTGTATATGACACTTTTTTTCAGACGAATACAATCGGAGTTATATTAAAAAAAATGTCCTGGCTCTTCCAAGCTATAATGGCAGTGAATAGCCGTTTTGTTTTCCTTTTTGAACCCCATACAAGTGCATCTCTCCATCATAAAAGTGCTCCACGCGGCTCCGGAGGGGTTAATAAAGGCCTTCTGAAGCGAAGCGATGCGTTCGTGTAAGAAAAATATTCATTCACTGCAATAAAGCTTGGAAGAGCCAGGACATTTTTTTTAATATAACTCCGATTGTATTCGTCTGAAAGAAGAATGTCATATACACCTAAGATGACTTGAGGGTGAGTAAATCATGGGCTAATACATTTTTTTTTGGTGAACTATCCCTTTAAAATAAATCTAAAACTATGGGAATGCAATTTTCGGGCATCGAAATGCTTGCAGTGGAGTTTAAACTTATAAAGTCTATACAAATCATTAGAAGTCATAAAGGACATGGATCATATGTTCAGGCCTTTCATTTTGATCTACACATGAGTGTATAAGACCATTGAACGCTCTTTTGTCACTCACGCCCGTGTGCGTTTCCCATGCGTTCTCACCGCATTTGCATGAGAACAGCCCTGAGAGGCGGGTGTGAAATATTCTTTTCATGCTCTGCTAAAGGATGGAGATCCCTGTCAAGGCAAAGCTTGCTGTGGCTTTGGTTTGTTTCGAGACCGCTGGATTCCATGAGCCGAGGTTTTATGTCATGTAATGGTTTCCCATTTGCAAGGTTGGGCCTCTGCAGCTGCAGAGCCCATTACAAGTTGATTGACATCATTCTTGGGACGTTTACAGGTCATTTGCAATGGCATGTGGTGCATGGTAATGGATTGAGGTCATATGAAAGCACACTTGTTGAGTTTCTGGACTGTTTGGGGAGATTTGAAAATGAAAGGTCATTTTTTTAGTTGCATTGTTTTCTGTACTGCAGTGTTCATTATCTTATGAGTTATGCATGTGCCCACAAGAAATAAAATAAAATACACATAAAAATCTCATTTAAAACACACATCAAGTTCTACTCCTTGTATTCATGTTGGTTTCAAATGATTTTGAATTTATAACATTTTCAAGAAAGAAAAGTTTTAGATTAATGTCATGTGGTGTAACCGTGAAGTAAAAAGGAATAACATACGTTAGTAACACTTTGAATACAAGTACATTTTTATTTACTATTACTATAATTTAAGGATAAGTATCAGATTGCAATCTGAACATTACAGCCACGAGAGCCTGCAGGGGTCTATGATAATTTCCTGTTTTATGTTTTATTTTCCTGTGTGTCAGTCCCACATGATATTTATGGTGGACAAAAGTTTTTGGAATATTAATAATATTAAAAAAGATAAAATCTAAAAACATCAAGTAAAAATACTTTTTTTGATGTAGCCTATGTATTCAAGTAATTGTTTGTATGAATTACATTAATTTATCTTTAAAAAAACATTCCTCTAATAACGTCAGGGTGAAAAAATATTTTCATGATTTCTTATCACAACTTTCTTTCTTTTGTCAAATCTACTTAGATAATTAATGTGGTTCATATTTTGAATTCCTTTTGATTAAACCAATCTTCTTCATTGTATTGACTCAAAATTTTTAATTTCAATGAACTCAAAATGTTTAGGCAACCAATGTAACTAGCATTTTTAAGTTAAACCAATAATATTTTTTTACGTGTCCATTCAGTTATCTGTTCTTTACTAATGTTCTCATAACACAAAAACATGAATGCATCATTCATGGAATGTTTTTTGCTGAAATGTTTTAGTTGATTAGAAAAGTTCAGAATGTTCAGAGAGCAAGCAGAGTTTCCCAATGTTTACAGGTTAATAAAATGGAATGTCTCTGGAATAAAACAAAACTGGATGTTTCGAACGTTCAGAAACATTTAGAAATAACTTTTTTCAATGGGAAAGTTAGCAAAACATGTAGTTGTTCGTGCACATTCCTGCACACGGCTGTGTGGTTTGTTGAATAATTTCCTCATCTGCGGGATGACTGCCGCAAAAGGTGGGGGTGTCCTTTTGGGGTGATGTTCCTTTTTGCCCCCTGACACTGTTGTGATTAAGGATTAGACCGGAGAGGGTCTTCTGCCATCTCTCCCCTTTCCCTAAACAATCACCCCCTCCCTGCCCCACCTCCCCCTTTTACCACTCCTCCGTTCCCCTGGGGGTGGGGGGAGGTTTGTAGCCCAAGAACTTTTTTACTCATTATGTTCTAAAGTCTTTTGCTCAATCAGTGGAGCAGGAGGGAAACACCCCACACCCACACACCCACACCCTGGCCTGCCCTCACTCCCCTGCCTGCCAACAACATTGCATCAAACACCGAAGTCCCTTAATGCTTCTTCCAAGTGCCCAAAACAAACTGACCAGATGTCTGTTTATCACACTCTAATGACCCCAAGACAACAGGTTAAGTGTTTTAGGCCGCGAGGTATTTCGTTTTCAATCATTTGTGCCTTGCTAATGAGTTGCACGTACTTCTGTAGTTTGAGTATTTTCTACACAAGTCTATTCTCATGAATTCCTCCATAACTGACCCATTACATCACTGTCTGTCTAAAGCACTTGTGTTTCTCTCCCCTTATTAGGACGGTAATGGGGTTCCCGGTTCCTTGACCTCCTCATTAAAGTATGTTTCTAATTATAAGCTGTTGTCTTGCTGGAACGTTAACAATAGGTATTAGACAGACTAACTGTTTTGTTCAGTTGTGAGGTTAAGTTACAGCTGCATGGATGGAGTCAGCTAGTTCACAAGAGCCCTTGTGTCTCAACAAGCCCTTCATACGATGACATTGGTTTGTTGGAACCTCCTCCCTGCCCATTTTGGTCTTTTCTGCTTTTCATTAACAAAGGGGGAATCTTATTAGTGTGGCTTATACAGTCACTAACAAGCTACCGCAAAATTTAGAGAGGTATTATTCAGAAATCATTATTTGGGGCTCAAGAAATATTTCTTATTATTATCAATGTTGAAAACAGTTGTGCTGCTCAATATTTTTGTGGACACCATGATACACAATTAAACATTTAAACAATTATTAAAATACCATTTTTTCTTAGTATGAAAAACATTTTAATAACCTAAAGATTTTTTTTTTTTCACTATAAAGAACCTTTTGTGCGATGGAAAGGTTCCATGGATGTTGAAGGTTCTTCATGGAACCATCGATGCCAATAAAGTTGAATTTTTATGCACTTCTTTTAAATAGATCTGATGGTCATTTTGCACTGTAACCATTGAAGAAGACCCCACAAAAAAACAGAACTACTTATGCATGTCCTAAAAAATACAACTATAATTTGTTCAATGAAGCTATTTGGATTCAAAGTAATTGCAAACCAAGAACTGCAGAGAATCTATCTTCTTGTTTAAAACGTCTAGCTCACCGAGACAGTCACGTCTCCTCTCACAGTGGGATCAGCTGATCAGAATGTCTGTGGTCACCAGGAAGAGGGATATAAAATGACTTTAATGTCAAACCTCTTCACCAGTGGGTGACACTTTCAACACCTTAGGTTGTATCAAAGCACCTCAGAGGGTCGTCGTCTCCCGTTCTGACAGCAACAGGGTGGCGCGATCGAACCTTCAGATGTTTTAACGCAGTCAAATGAGTCACAATAGCCTCAAACATTGTTTTCTTAAACTAATTGGGTATAGCTAGTAAACTAGAGTATGACTCAATGCATAAATAAAGTGAATAGTGTATGAACTGTACTGGTCAAAAGTTTGGAATAAATAGGATTTTGTAATGTTTTTGAAAGTCTATATAAAGTCTATATGTATATATACTTTCTATAGGCTATATATATATTGAGCACTCAAGAAAAAAAAAATATATATATAATATAGGCTACACTGTATATATAAATATTTTTTCTTGAGCACCAAATCAGCATGTCAGATGTTTCAAAAACACACACACACACACACACACACACACACATATATATATATATATATATATATATATATATATATATGTCATAGTTTAAAACACACACACACACACACACACATGTTGTGTTTTCATGTTTTATGGGGACTTTCCATAGACATAATGATTTTTGTACTGTACAGACAGTATATTCTATTCCCTTACACTAACCCTATCCCTAAACCTACCCATCACAGGAAACATTCTGCATTTTTACATTTTCAAACAACATCACTTAGTATGATTTATAAGCTGATTTCCTCATGGGGACCAAAAAATGTCCCCACACGAACAAGGATTTCGGATATTGCCATCCTTGTGGGGACATTTTGTCCCCATAACGTAGGGTTTACCAGGCCACACATACACACACACACACACACACACACACACACACACACACACACACACACACACACACACACACACACACATATAAACATTGATAATTATCAGAAATGTTTCTTGAGCACAAAATCATCAATTGTAATTTATTCCTGTGATGGTAAAGCTGAATTTCACATGTGTCACATGACATGGTCCTTCTGTTCAGCTTTACCCTCACAGAAATAAATTACAATTTAAAATACAGGCCTATGAAATAGAAAACACTGAGGCTATTTTAAATCAAAATATTTCACAACTGTTTTGTATATTTTTGATCAAATAAATGCAACATTTGTGAGCATCAGATGCTTCTTTCAACAACATTAAAAATGTTTAATTATTCCAAACTTTAATATAATGGTATATTTAATATTATATTAATATTATTTTTAATTAATATGTCAGTGTGGGTTTACACAAG
Organism: Rhinichthys osculus; assembly: GCA_029959095.1. Classification (NCBI taxonomy): domain Eukaryota; kingdom Metazoa; phylum Chordata; class Actinopteri; order Cypriniformes; family Leuciscidae; genus Rhinichthys; species Rhinichthys osculus. Next base: position 14,178,856 of record JARWKJ010000009.1, on the reverse strand, counting down.
GAGAGTTTTTGTGACCAAATGTAGCTGGTAGCCATATAGCACCCAGTAGCTGGTTTAGCCTAGGCCTACTTGTTAGCCTACTACTAACAACAACAGCTGGTATGATGCCATTAGAATCGGATGATAAAGTACACAATTCCAACTTATAAACTACAGAAAACAAGCGTTATATGTTTGTTTCTAAAACACAAACAACTCATCCGCGGGCTTGGTAAAGTTCAGTGTGTAGTGGGCGGAGCAAAGAAAAGGCGGAGGTGTGGTCGCCGTACAACAGCCTTAAAAACACGTGCTGAGACGAGCGCGTGAAGTTCATGAAAACTACGAGGGAGTTGCGTGGGATCACGGAGGAATCATCAAATAAAGTCTTCGTCAGGACTATGCCATCCTACGCGCTCAATCAGTTTATTGACCTGGATGATGTCCTGTGCAAGGTAGATCTAGCGTTTATGAGTGGATAACGACAGTGTGATTGTTGTGGGAAACATCACGTAGCTAATAGGCTTGAATCACGTTTATAGTGCGGGTTGTTTTCCATGCATCTGAATGCATTCTGCAGGAAACGTATAAAGCCTAATGCAAACGTGTTCAGTAAGGTTCAAGATAACTGATCGAAGCAATTTAATGACATCTAAGTTGCTAGCAACTTCTCTGCCAGGGAGGAAACGTGGGCCACGAGTCAGCGCCGTTTTATTCCAATAAGACTTTATAGTCATGTTGTGCTGGTTTTGCATGTATGAATCTAGAACATAACGAGATGAAAGCGCTAAATGCTTGTCGAATTGTTGAGAGTTAGTGCAAAAATATTTAAACTTCGTTTGATTTTCAAACGTAAACAACTTGACTGGCCGTAGCTGGAGAAAAAAAAAACTTGCCGCTGAAAAGTTTTTTTTTCTTGTTTCGCGTTTATCTGAATCTTAATTTAAATGCATGCGTGTATAGTACGCAAACTATGCTTTCAGACTTGAAATCGCAGTTTTCTTATTGCTGCATTAATTGAAACCTTGCGAATTGTAGTCTCCGATGCGCATGCGAATCGTTTTATTGAGTCGACTCAGTTGAACCTGTTGATAAAACCTAATATTAGTTGTAACAGCTGAATTGATGCGCATGAAATTGATGATAAAAAATATTTTATTAATGTGCGTGACAAAATGTGTGTGTTGGAGTGTTAGAAACCAATCGATGATGCTACGATTCTTTTTTGGATCGGTTCTTTTGAAAGAACAAAACCGAATCCGACTCCCCATTATTCCATTCATTGCATGTGCTGTAAACAAATATATTTGCTGTTTTAAATTAAACTACCGTACTGTCGTCTGCTTAAAGATGTATAACCCTCTTGTTTTTCTCCTTGCAGCACCTTTTAAATCTTGATCTTCGAGAGCCGATGAAGACCTCCGCACAGGCAGCTGCTGTGGGATATAGGAAGCCTGACAGTCCCTGCACACTTTCCTCCACTGGTTCAGGACTTTCTATTGACAGCATTGAGAGTGGAAGCATGAACACAAATTACTGGGGCACCCAGAAAGTATCATCTCAGTCAAAGTGGGGCAAGATGCCCTTCTGGTCGGAGCGCTCCGTTAGCATGGTGGAGGGCAACACTGGAAGTCTGGGTTGGTCTTCTGCCGAACCCAGCCATTTAAAGCAATCTTCAGTCACATCAGGTGCCGTTTCCCTCTCCAACTCTACATCTTCGATCACAGCCACCTCATCACGCTACAAGACCGAGCTGTGCCGCACGTTCGCCGAAAGGGGTCTGTGTAAATATGGCAGCAAGTGTCAGTTCGCGCACGGCCCTGACGAACTGCGAGACCTCAACCGTCACCCGAAATATAAGACCGAACCCTGCCGCACTTTCCACTCGATTGGATTCTGCCCCTACGGTATCCGCTGCCATTTCGTTCACAACGCCGAAGACGATTACGCACAATCCCGAGCCCAAACCTCCAACCCGACTGTCCAACGGCCTCCCCTACTCAAGCAGAGCTTCAGCTTCGCCGGGTTTCCCACAGCTCCCCAACCTCTCGAAGCCCCTCTGGCTCCTTCCTCGTTCCTACGCGCGCCTTCCGTTTCGACTCCGTCAAGCGCCATGTCTGACCTCCTCTCCTTGGCCTTCCCCGATATAGACCCCAACACCCTTCTTGACCAGGCTCGAGAGTTGCACCCTCAGTTTCTTCCCTCTCCTGACTCTGGGTACTCGCACTCGGGACTGACGCCCACGTTGTCGCCCACCCAGCTCGCTTCCTCCCAGCCCGAAGGCTGCTTACGGCAGAGTCCTACCGGTGGAGCTTCCCTAGGCCTCCGGAGTCTATCCCACACCTCTCTCTCAGACCACGAGGGGGGCAGCTGCAGCTCATCCAGCAGCATGAGCGGGTCCGAATCCTCCTTCGGGCCGGAAGCCAACGGGCGCAGGCTTCCCATCTTCAGCCAGCTTTCAGTTCCGGATGAGGCCGTCTACAACGAACACAGCAACTCTAGCACAAGCTTCTTCCTGTAGACTGTCACTCCTCACGGGGACTGAACTGTATACTGTGGTATACCTGATGTATTATATGGCTGATACTTGACATTTTTAGTTAAGCTCTGAGTGAAACATACTGTTTGAAGGTACTGAATGTTGAAATGATTCGTTAAAGTGGGGTTTCATGTGCTTTTAAGTGGAGCGATTCGCCATGTTTTATTTTTGATGACTGAATAGACAAGTGGGGACCAGATTGAACTCTACAACCTGCAAAGTTCTGGCATCGAGATGTTTAGTAACATATGAAGCTGTTAACTTTTAAGATGCATTTAGCAATCAGCTATTTACGAAACCGTTGTACCGAAATAGCCAAAGAGAGGTTATGACCAGGTCTTGAAGGTCATTTTCAATATTTGAGAGATTCATTGTACTCTTTCTAACTAGAGGCCAAACTATTTGTTTTGTTTTGTTGTTACTCCACAGTTTGTGTACTATCATAAACCAACTGTTTCGAAGTTAGAATTGATTTTTATTAATTGATGTTAGTCTGCAATATCGCTTTGAGTTCTTCCGGCTCCCTTTTTTTTTTTTTTTTTTTTTTTTTTTTCTAGATTGGCATTTGGTTCGTTCCCAGACCTACTTGCCTTATGTTTCCGAGGATCCATCCTCAGGAAGTGCACAGTTGGAGCTTTACTTGGAATGAGTTGCCTGTGTCATAGTTTTTGGTTTTGTAGCTGTTGATATTGTGAGTTTAGGCAAACCAATTTATTACAGTATGAGCCTTTAGTGGCCTATTTTTATTTTATTTTATATAGATGGTTCTGATTGGTCCATGTTTTGCATCTGATTGTCTGTAATGCACCTGCTGGCTTGTGTTACATGATGGAGAGTTTCAAGTAACTTAATTTCCTTTTTTATATTTATTTTATTGTATTTATAGAAAACATGTTTTTGATGACGTTTGTATTAAGTTTAATATATTGATTTCTTCTCCCTGCTGCCCCTATTATTTTGTACTGAAAATAAACCCTGTTGATGAACATTGACTCTTGAGGTGTTTCTTTTCACCAACTTCAATGGATGGTTCACGCAAAATAAAATAAGGGTTTGTAAACGAGACTATTTGTGTAATTCCAAACTTGTATGATTTTCTTCTCTGGGTCATGAGATTTTGAAGAACTTTTGTTTGTTTGAGGTCCAAACAACAATAGACCAGGGTGAAAGACATATTTCTCAATCTAATCTTTTGTTACACTGAAGAAAGATCTACAGGCTTTAAATGACGTGATTTTGTTTTTAAACTGATTTGTGTGATTTTTTTCTTCACCCCCCACCCCTCCCAAAAAAAAATGACTGCTTAAAAATTAAACTTTAAAAGGATAGTACATTCAAAAATGAGAATTCTTATCATCTACTCGCTCTCATGTTGTTCCAAACCTGTATGAGTGAATATATTTTGAAAATTGTCTGTAACCAAACAGTTTATGGTATTTTTTTTGTCCTAGTATGGCAGTCAATGGCAACTGTCTGGTTTCCAACATTCTTCAAAATATCTTTTGTGTTCAGTAGAAGACTCATAGAGATTTGGAACAACATGAGGGTGAGTAAAAGACAGAATTTCATTTTTTTAGGTGACCTACCCCTTTAGTGTATAAGCTCCAAAATGACTGACTTCAATCATATAAAACCTAAAGAGAACGTAATGACCTCTAGGTTTTGGTTTCTAACATTTAGCATGTTAGGATTTTCAGAAGCAACATGCGATAGTACAGTAGTCAACATTTGAGGTGGATCAAAAAAGTTCATCAAAGTTGTCCCAAGACAAGAACGGGTATTGTTCAAAATCCATGTGTAGGCTACCTTTGAATGTTGAATGTTGAATCTTTGAATGTCCACTTGAAATGTTGACTACTGTAGTTCATCCGTGGATGTGAGTTATGACTTGATTTGCTAAATTGCGCTTTGTCTTCAGGCTAGTATCTCCTTATCAGTGCTGTGAGTTTGTCCATTCTTCATTTATTGTGGCTTGTGGTTGGGGGAGGTGTGAGCAGATCACATCTAGTATGGAAATGAGAAGCCCTTTGTTTTATCTGGTTTACCCCCAATTTGCCTATCCCTCCATGAGTTAAGTAGTTAGTTGGTGATGACGAATATAGAGTTATTTGCCGCAAAACAGTATTATCATTGTTTTAAAGTTGTTGTTTTCCCCCCGGAATAACCGGTGGCTCTACTTTGAAGTTACATGTTTACTTTTTCCTTCATTTCTCCCACTTGTCCATTTCGCTTCAGCGTGAAGGAAGGTCCTAATGGTGTTATGAAGAGTTGAAACTGAATCCCACGAAAGCTTTTGACAGTTAAGTAACAAGAAACTGATTCTGTTCACTATTCACTTGTCAGGGAGGACAATGGTTCGGGGAGGCGCCCTTTGAGAGAGGCGAACCAGGGAAAGGGTTAAAACTGTCTTACTGTTCTCTATTGTGTGTGGGGGAGATTCTCCCACATCGCCTAGTGAGTTTTTACAAAGCCAGGCGCATTCTCACACAGGGCCCGGATCATATGGAATCCTGAGCAGATGGCCACATTCACTGGGACTGTGGGTCAAACATATGCTCTCCAGGCTCTTGTGTAGAATGGAATCCGTGAGCGGAAAGGAGTGCGCTGGGAGCTGGGGGTGGGGAACTCAACCTGGCTACTGTAAGACAATGAGGCAGGGAAAGAAACACTTGCAAGTTTTTGGAATGAAACATTGTTATGCAAAGGAATCATTTGACTGAAATATGTTTGCATGATATATGTGACTTTACAAGGTTTTAAGTAAAAAGCCTTATCGCTATCTAGTATATGTTAGATTTAAACATCTTTTTTTAAATTAGATGTTTTTTAAATATGATCGTAATTTTTGGCCTTTAAAGAGATAGTTCACCCAAAAATGAAAACTCTGTCATAATTTACTCACCCTCATGTCTTTCCAAACCTGTATGAATTTCTTTCTTCTGTTGAACTTAAAAGAAGACATTTTAAAGAATGTTGGAAACCAGACAGTTGATGGCACCCATTGACTTCCATAGTATTTTTTTTCCTACTATGGAAGTCAATGGGTGCCGTCAACTGTCTGGTTCCCAACATTCTTTAAAATGTCTTCTTTCGTGTTCAACAGAAGAATGAAACAAATACAGGTTTGGAACAACTTGAGGGTGAGTAAATGATGACAATATATATATATTTTTTTTTTGGGTAAACTATCTCTTTAAGTTGGTTAAATCGGAAGACACAAAACCACTAAACTCTATAAACCACTAAAACCACACTGGGATACATTAAACAAGATTCACCAACATTGAAAGAGAGAACCAAAAGGTTGGGACAAGTTGTCAGATGTTTTATATGTTGTGGTTTTTTAGTTTATCTGGCAAAATAGTTAGATTTTTGTATATTCATTTCCCCATGTTTGCAGTTTAATTAAGTAATAAATAAATATATATATATATATATATATATATATATATGGATTATTTGATGAATAGAAAGTTCAACAGCATTTATTTGAAATATAAATCTTTTGTAACATAAATGTCTTTATTGCTTTGATCAATTGAATGTGTCCTTGCTAAAAAAAAAAAAAAAAATCTTCCTGACCCCAAACTTTGACACAGTAGCAGACATGATAAAAAAGATGTTAGGAAGAATGTTAGCGACTGATAATTTCAGTCACCATTGATCTTTTTCTCAGTGAAAGGTGTCATGTTATTACTATAGGCTAAATCATCTTTTCTGCTCCACTAAAAAAAAAAAGTGAAATAGAATGCATGGTTGAACCTTTGGAAACTTTAAATACTTCCACTTTTCAGATATATACAACCAAATAACCACCAGAGGTCAGTAGAGTCATATAAAATCACCTATGTACATGCTTTGTTCATTCTCTATTGTTAAAATGCTCAATGCTCATCGTATATCATAGTAAATAGTTTGTAACAAAGTGTTCTATCATATAGTGTAGTGTATTATAGTTCATCTTCTATGGCTGAAACAGTACTTCCTGTTTAATCATGATTTTGCTAAGTAAGCTATGTTCCTGGATCAACATATTTCGTTGATCCTTGAACAACATTCCTGTCAGAAAATGTAGCCCTACTCCTACCCATAACTTATCCCTAAAATCTTATCAATAAATGTGGATAACTCTGATGCACCTAACCCTGATTTTAAGCCTAAACTTGACATGAACTGTACACTTGTCCACTGAATCTGATTGGTTGATTGGAATGTTGTTCCAGGATCAACAAAGATGTTGATCCAGGAACATGTTGTACTTGGTGAAATCCGGATCACCTTCCTCATGACAGGAAGCTGTCAGTCAGCTGAAGCAGCAAACATATTGCAATAGAAAAGTTCATATTAAAAGACAAGATATTGTAGATTTAAATAGTTGGACTATAATCATTTATGTTTAGGCATTCCCCATCATCAGGTGCACGAGGCCTTTTAGATGGACGGGATATGTGTCTTTAGATCTATAAAGAGAGCTCAGCTGATATTTCCTGAATATATTTTTTACTAGATGTTTTATAATGTTCATAAGTTCCCCCAGGAAGGTCTGAACTGCAACAGTATACAAATTTAAACAGAGTGCGGGACCTTACGACAGCAAAAGAGAAAAAACAAAAAAACATCTCAAGTTTTCATTAATGTCACAATTGGTCAGTTTCGCTTCCCTTTGCTGCTTGCTTCATTTCCTACTTTAAGCAGATCCAGAACATCATAAAAGAGGAAGTGTACCCCCCACCCAACACACACACACACACACACACACACACACACACACACAGAGAGAAGTATCTGTATTATTTGTGCTCAGAATTAATGGCACCCCCGGTAAATATGATCAAAAATGGCTGTAAAAAATAAATCTGCATTGTTTATCCTTTTGATCTTCCATTAAAAAAAAATCGCAAAAATCGAACCTTTCATTGAATTAAAAGAATTGAAACTGGGGGGAAAATCACATTATGAAATAATGCCGTAAGGCCATAATTATTGGCTCCCTGTTATTAAATAATCTCCTTTTGCCAAGAGAACAGCTCTGAGTTTTCTCCTAATGTCTGATGAGTTTGGAGAACATCTGACAAGAGATCAGAGACCATTCCTCCATACAGAATCCCCCCAGATCCTTCAGATTCACAAGCTCATGGTGGTGCTTCTTCTCTCCAGTTCACTCCACTCATCTTCTATAGGGTTCAGGTCCGAAGAGATGGAAATCGCGGGATTTCCAATTGAGATTTCCGAAAGGATCATTCACATAACAAAACTACTCTTTCCCATAAAAAAAGTTAGGATATTCCATAATGTATTATTAGGGTGTTGTTTTAAATAACAAGGGGGACGACAGACATTTTTCACTTTCTGATGTTTTTGGAAACTCACCAATTATTTCAGCTGCTGTCGCTTGAGAGCCAGGGGAAAAACGTTTTTTCATTATGCTACTTTAAAAGACAAAAATTTAAGAACATGTTCGAGGTGAATTTAAAAAAAAAAAAAAAAAAAAAAAAAAAATCCCTACACAGCTGATTGAGTAACTCTGACAGAACATGATGTTTCCAAGGTCCTCTGGAGGTCAGTTTGAACATCCTCTCTCCCTCTAAACAAAGATTCCTTTACTCACAGATATCTAAATAATCTGTCTGATAACACTGACAAAAATGCACTGCATTCAAATATTTGAAAGAAAATGCAGGGAGAAATGAACACAAAATAGGACGTGAAACTCTCAAAAAATAATTTTCAGGAAATGGTCATTCAATGGAAGTGCTTAGCCTTCAGAAAAGGCTGGTCAACATCCTCAGGAGGCCAGCATAATATCATATGATCTGTTGGATTTACTATTCAACCCTGTTAGCAAAGTTTCAGAGTGATTGGTGTGATTTTGTTGTTTTCCCAACACACTCTCAGTAGTAAGTACCAGTGTAGTTCGACAGTGGTATTATAAATCACAATCATTTTGGGGTTGGGAACCTCAACAAAACATGTGGATCTTGATGCCTTCTCCTCTTGAGAAACAAAGTGTGGTTGTGTAATCTTTGAGGTTTTCTGTGTTTTGTGTGAGGTGCAGTGAAGGGAGAGGAAGTAAGGCCACAGATGGAGGAGAGCTGCTGTTTTCAGAGCCTCTCTGGGCTGAATGGCACTCTTTGTGATCCTGTCACAGCTCCACATCCCACATGTGTTTCAGAAGCAACCCCCCTGCTGACAAAAGTGCTTTAGGAGAGAGAGAGAGAGAGAGAGAGAGAGAGAGCGGCAGCCAGAGGACAGGTCTGTGTGTTTTTAAAGCAGCCCAGGCTTCCAATCACATTTCACTGCATGTGTGGATTTGTCCCAGTGCCCTAGGCTTCACAAACTGACTTGAAAATTGCAAAATTTTGTTCCCGACCACTGTGTGAAAACATGTTTTCCGAAACGTATGCTAGCCGCTTAAACAGAAAACTCCCACACAGAAAATGACGGTTGAAATTATGTAAGTTTAATAGTCAGACAAAGGTGTTTTCATATGATATATTGTAACTGATATTTCATATTCTTGATATATTATATGCATGTATGTAATATCTATTGGGATATATTCACAAGACACTACATTAGTACAATAAATAAATAAATACATTTTTTATTTGATGTTTCACGTGACGAATGCAGTCAAATCCCTGTAGCCACATATTTTTTTTTATAACAACAAATTAATTAAAATAACAAAACAATGTTTTTCATGTATTTATTTAATGTTGCACGTGATGAAAACAGTCAATTACTGTATCCATTTTTTATTCTGTTTATATTAATAAATTTAATATGAGTATTTAATTAAATGTATAGGCCTATTACATCAACCAAATTAAATAGTAACTCTTTTTCTTTTGCACTCATGTGCCTCACTTAAATATTCCCAATGCATATATATATAATCAATTAATCAATTTGACAGCACTAATATAAAGACACATTTAATTATTTAAATATATATTTAAACTATTAAAACTATTTAATTAAAATGTTTTACATTAATTTGTAATTACATTAACAAATTAAGTAAAATAAAATATATATTTGTACATATGCTTATTCAGGCTTTACCTTTTTGACATGAAATACTTTTTAAAATTTTTTTATTGTTATTATTATTTTTAATGGAAATCTCACTCAGCATTTGCGCAAGCCTTCCTCAAACATGACACCTAATCAGGTTCCCGTGAGTCAAAAAAATAAACCCTGAAAAAGAACTGACCTGGTTCTTCTGAGAAATTGTGCAAGCGAGTGGTGCAAGCGCTAGCATGCTGCCTAGCAATGAGCGTTGTGTTTTGACTATGGGGCTGTCTGTGTAAACAAAGCGAGAGTAAACAGAGTAAAGGAAGTGTAGTGTGACCTCACACCTGATGTGAACGCAGACGTAGGATATACTGACATCAACCGAAGACACGTTGTGGCAAGGGAAAGCACTCTTGGATAGCAATGCAGAGCACCGCTACCACAATGCTGATCTTACTATGACTTTTTTCTCATGAGAACTTTTGTATCTAAAGGCGTAACCTAATTTGACAGATAATGCCAGTCTTGTCTAGGCCAGTTTTTACGATATGAGTTTGCCAATAACCTGTGCTGATTCAGCAAAGGATCTGAAGTTCCCTAGATAGGCTATGTATTATCTCAGGATTGTATATGCACTCCCTTTGGCAGGCAAACTTCCTGTGCTCAATAGAGCCTATACAATTTTATGACAAAAAAACAAGTCTGAAAGTTTCCTTTGAGACCCTCTTGGTTCTCTAAAGATTGTTTTTTTCACTGTTTCCTCAGACGTTTCCTCTCTCATCGCCAAATACTGCCTTAACCGCTAGAATGGAATATCTTTGCTCTTCTGAGGTGGAAAAAGGTAAGCAGAGTCACGCTGCTGCTGCAGAAGTGGTTACAGTCGCTCCACCACTGAGTGGAACCGTGTCAGGTGGTTTAAATCAGAGGTGCTTTTGTTTGAAAAGCCGTGAAGGCTTGACTGGATGAATGCTTTAGAAGTGTGGACTCCAGTGGACTAACTTTTTTTTCTTTTTCTGTGTAACATGTTCTTAATTTAGAGTCAGTTCTTCAAACAGCCTCTTTTGCTCTCGTCTTTCCATTTTCCCTTTTATTATTATTAGTGGTGATTTCTAAGGCAAGCATCATTATTCATGATGCCTACATTTTGGGCTCGGGTTTTCAAAATTTTACCTTTTTTTTTTGGCCTGGTGATAATAAGAAATATTCATGACTGGGCTCGTCTTGGGCAAGTTAGTAAACTATCTATCTACTACCCAGGGGTGCGTTTCCTGAAGTCAACTATGGTCGCAAGATCCGTCGTTACCAACACAATTCAACAGAACTTGCATAGCAATGCACTAACAAGCATTCCGAACATCCTAGCAACCGCATAGCAACACACTAACAACCACTACGGCTATCTTAGCAACTGCATAGCAATGCACTAACAACCCTTATTAACATCCTAGCAACCACATAGCAACACACTAACAACCACTATGACTATCTTTGCAACTGCATAGCACAGCACTAACAACCATTCCGAAAATCCTAGCAACCGCATAGCAAAACACTAACAATCACTACGACTATCTTAGCAACTGCATAGCAATGGACTAACAACCATTCCGGACATCCTAGCAACCACATAGTAACACACTTACAACCAACACAACTATCTTAGCAACTGCATAGCACTGCACTGACAACCACCCTGAATATCTTAGGAACCGCATAACAACGTACAAACAGCCACTCAGAATGCCTTACCAGCCGCATAGGAATGCGCTAGCAACCATTCTGAGCATCTTAGCAACCACATAGCGACACACTAACAACCACTAGAACTGTCTTAGCAACTGCACAGCAATACACTGACAACCGCCCTGAATATTTTAGCAACCACATAGAAACATACAAAAACAGCCACTCAGATCACCATAGCAACTGCATAGTAATGCACTAGCAACCATTCTGAGCATCCTTGAAACTGCATAGCAACACACTAACAACCACTACAACTATCTTCGCAACTGCACAGCAATACACTGACAACTGCCCTGAATATCTTAGCAAATGCAAAACAAAGTACAAACAGCCACTCAGATTGCCTTAGCAACCACATAGCAATGCACTAGCAACCATTCTGAGCATTCTAGCAACTATATAGCAACACACTAACAACCACTACAACTATATTAGCAACTGCACAGCAATACACTGTCAACCGCCCTGAATATTTTAGCTACCGCATAGCAACATATAAAAACAGCCACTCAGATCGCCTTAGCAACCGCATAGCAATGCACTAGCAACCATTCTGAGCATCCTAGAAACTGCATAGCAATACACTGACAACCACCCCGAATAGGCCTACCTTAGCAACCACATAACAACATACAACAACTTAAGCAGAACATTTCCCCATTGAAACAATCTGTTCTACAGTTAATACTTAATCTCATCATTCATTTTCTATAATCTGATGATGGCGCAGGTTATTTCCACGACAGGTCATTTTCAGAGCAGCGGGAAGGAATTTGCCCTTGCCTGCAAAAACCGCCTCTGTGTGCGAGGAGGAGAGCGTCTGCGGAAAGTGGCCCTTTCAAACTCTGCTCACATTCATGCACTTCCCTCTCAAAATTCACACACCTGTTCAAATACCCAGCCTCAGTGGCCATAAAGAGGAATTGTTCACCGCCATACACTTGCAATGTCATGTGCAGTATTTCAGAATACTCTAGAGGGAACTTATTTTAGACTCAACATAAACACGATTGTAATTACTTGTTTGAAGTCTGACCATCTGCCCATATGCTGAGGCTGGTTTCATGTCTCATGCTGAAAGGCTGTTTCACATGCCTCGAAAAAAAATCATGCCTCAGCAAAACAATCTGGATGGAGCACATGGGTTTTTGACTGGCAATTAAATATATGTATATTGGCTGATACCGATAATGTGACCCTGGATCACAAAACCAGTCACATTTTTGTCACTTGCTCTCTATGTGAACTTTTGTCGTTTAAATATATAGTATATTGATTATGTTTTGAATAACCAAAGTAAAAAAATATAATAATTGCATTAAGTTATACTAGCTGGTATATTGCTACGTCATCAAATAATTTCTAATGAACATAGATTGGATCCATTTAACATTCAGCAGGCCAACAAAAAATACAACAGAACAAAGAAACATGAAATAAACAGTGCTTTTTAGGTTGGTTTAACAGTAGTTTCCAAGTACAGAAATAAGGTAAACAAATGTAAAATAACTGCATATTCTTCAATGTATAACCTAAATATTTATGAATGCTTTTTACAGTTACAAAAGTTATTTAGTCAAGAATAGTGAGCGTTTTTTTGGTCTTTTTTTGTTTGATTAACATTAAAATGCAGACAGCAGCACAGCAGGAATAATCGGCTGCTGTCACTTTAAGAGCTGCACGAATCCAATATACTCTTAAGCGTTTTTATTTATCAGCTGTTAACGTTCATTTGGATTATGCAACAGATTATGGATATTAATTAATAAACTATTACTATATATATATTTTTTTTTTAAATGATTTATATATATAGGCTATATATATATAAATACGGGTGTAAAGACAATTATTAAATGGCATGACTTCATTAACTGGTTGACTCATAAACGCCCGAAGAATCATACATGAGTATTGTAAAGTATATTGCAGTCATAACTTTCCTGCCAGTTAGTTGTTAAGCTTTTAGTTGATTCATCACTAAGTAATCATTACTGAGACATAGTCATGTTTTATAGTGTAACAAACTGCTCCGAGACACAAAGGCTAAGGTTTCAAATGCAGTTTTATTGAAAGGGTAATCCACAATTGTAGTTGAAAACAGGCAAAGGTCATAAACACCGAGTAACCAGTCCAAACAATAACAGGGTCATGCAGGCAAAAACAGAGGAAACCAATAAAACCATGCAGAAGATTAAAAAAAAAAACAAGATATACTGGAAACCAGGAGAATGCTCAGAATTGCAGTGTTACACTAGACAAGACTTCACAATGAATGACTGAGATAACCAGCCTTTATATTCATTTCTTGCTCACTGATTAAATCCTAATATGGGAATAAAACAGATGTAGCAGCAGATGTAGAACTCAAGCATTATCTTTCACAAGGGAACCTGAAACAGGAAGAAACAGAACTTCTGCACATTTGAGACAGAGAACAATATGTGTTCTTTTATATTTAGACCTACTCACTGCTGTTTTGTTCTTTTACACAAAGAACGTGACGTCCACGTCCACAAGTGTGTCAAACACTGAGGTCTATCAGGAGAACTTATGCAAAGAAGATAATGTTTTAATGTATTTTCATGGTTATCTTTCTCAGTTGGATTTTCTTGTCATTTTTCATTTACGCACATTACATTTTCTTTGCTACAAATGTTCCTGTATGTGTTTCTGGTGTAGTCACATAACAAGCAGTATTTGCATAGAGTAATATATTTGCAAAGTTGCCAATTTGTTCACACAAGATGTACAACATGTTTCACTTAATTATCTGTAAAGATTATTGTGGCCCAGCAAAACGTATTTTAAAACTTAAGACAATGAACTGCTTTATAGTAGACAACAAAACATGAAAACCAATTGGCACCTGCAAATAAATGATGCTACTGAAAGATTATGATTTCAGTAGTCATTTCCTCACGTCTGAGCAAAATAACCACAGATGAAGTTTAACACATACTGGTGTAAAGACAACAATTAAATGGCATGACTACAGTACATTAACTGATTGACTCATAAATGCCTGAATAATCGAGTATTGTAAAGTACACTGCAGTCATAACCTTCCTGCCTATTTTTATAGTTATTAAGCTAATTACCAGTTCATTCATCACTAATTAATCATTACTGACACATAGTCATGCATTATATTAGACAACAAAACATCAAAACCGGATGAATGATGTTACTGTTAACCAGTCGAAAGCGTATGTTAGTGCATGAAGTCATTTCCTAAGGTTTTCATCTGAGCAGAGTAAATAACCACAGATGAAGGTCAATATATTACGTTTGACAATCAGAATGTGTCCAAATACGTCTGGACATTTTGAATAGTTCTAGGTTTATATTGGAAAGGTAACAAACTTCTCTTTGTTAAATACTTTGCTTTAAAAATGTGCTTGTATTTCAGTATAAATGTTGAATTTTGGGCAAAACAAATACTATTTTACATATCATACAAACTTTGTTGGTGTATTGTTGGTGACATCTGTGGCTAATAGCAAATCACCATTTGAGTTAAAGGGAACATTCACATTGGCAGAAATTATGATTACATAATGATTAACACTAATAACAATAATAAAAAGAAACAATTATTATCACCATTACTATTGATAATAATAAGATATAGCCTACAAATATACAGATATACTAAAATTATTTATATTGTTTTAATCTAGACCACCACTATAATTTATAAATAACTTCTGTGGTCCAAATATATTGTTGCAAAAAAAAAAAAAAATCTGATCGGGTTGATTAAACAACCTGTTCAATTAAGTCAAAGTTTTCTGAACTAAAAAACTAAAAAATTGTATCAATGCTTTCGTATCGTATCAGTTTAGGTAAGTATTATGACATATATACTGTAGGTCCAAATACATTTTTGCAAAAAAAGGAAGCAGAAGCGCAGATGGTTCATACGGCCTTGATTTCAGCCTGAAAGCAGAGTGAAGGAAAAGAGGGAAATAGTTGCAGACTGACGTCAACACCGAGTGGTGGAAGTGCCTTCCTTTTATAGACATGCTCTCTCTTTGGTACATTCCTCACTCCAGCAGAGCCCGTCCCAGCAGCCAGAGAGGAGAGGTCCTGCTTGGTTGTGACGCAAAAGCACAGACAGTGAATGGAGAGAAGAGGGAAAAACCCACTCTTTATACTAACTTTTACTTTTACCCTCTGGCCATGTCAGGGCGTGGTATTATTACGTAAAGTCTATCAGATAATGAAGCATATAAGAGTCATGATTCTTGAGTATGGTAAAATATAAACGGGATACTCTAAATGCCATATAATATCCCATTTGATACAAAGTGCTTAATTCAGTTTTCCTAAAATAGGTGTGTTTTACAGGAAGTTTTCATAGAATTGTAACGTTCGAAATGGAAAAACTCCCTCCAGTCAGCAGCGAGAATACTTTACCACAGATGCAAGACATTTGGCAGCGACCGACTGTGATTTAAGCAATCTCTCACTCGGCCCTCATATTTTCGTCCACATGTGTTCCTTCCACACTCATTGCTTGGGATCTGACCTCGTATTGTTCTTGGCAGGAAATCCTTGACAGGCTTAGACAGCAACTAGCACAGGCAGAATAAAAGCCAGATGCGTTTCCATGACGCTGCGCACGTCTTCACCGAGCCGAGTTGTGCAATTCCCTTTATGCTACTTGAACAAGAAATGTAATTTCCACAATCTTAACCTTGCCCCTGCTGAGACTTTACAGCACACCTTGAAAATCTGAAACCATGTGGATAATGTGAAACCCCTCTTAGGACTTCCTGCAAACAGAATATCATCTACAACCTGATTGTTTATTTTAAAGGAATAATCCCGGGTTCAAGACAAGTTTATTAGACTGTACTTGTGGCATAAGGTTTATTGCCACAAAAATAATTCGACTTGTCCCTTATTTTCTTTAGCAACAGCCTGGGTTACAATGGAAGTGAATCCAAAAATGTTAAAATACTCATGGTTTCAACAGTATAGCCATAAGGTACCCAAAAAATAAATCGATTAATCGCAATTAATAGCGAGTAGCCTACTCTCAATTAATAGCGATTCGAATCGATTAATCACAATTAATAGCGCGTACTCTCAGTTAATAGCGATTAATCACAATTAATCACGATTGATCACATCTAACATAAAAACTCGTAAATATATGTGTCTCACACACACACACACACACACACACACACACACACACACACACACACACACACACACACACACACACACACACACACACACACAGGATATGCACATTTTTACGTTTTATCCAACACGATCTCATGAACGTGCGTATCTATACCACGAATTTAATTTATCGTGCTATTTATACGCCAAAAATGGTTTTTGCGTGCCTACGCTACGCACTGTAATCTCTTGGGTAGGATTAGGGATGGGGAGTGCGTGCGTATTACACGCTAAATAATGCGTATCATATGCACGCGAAAAACTGCGTATCATAAACACGCAAAAACTACTTTTGGCGTATAAATGACACGAAAAAAATTAATTCGTGGTATAGATACGCACTTTCATGAGATCGGGCTGGTTTTATCACGATTAATCGTTTTGACAGCACTAGTGTTAATATAATTTTAGTGTGAAAAAAAACCCGTCTCTGTGAAGTTAACTTCATTGCATGACAATTCAACACTGTAAACCGTAAAACTTTACAGCTCCAATAATATGCAAGTTTTAACAGATGTTAAAGAGCTTGAAAAATGATGAGCTTTACACTTCTGAAAAATTGGCTCCATTTACTTCCTTTATATAAGTGCCTCATGATTATTGATTTATTTCAAGAAAATGAGGGAATATACCCTTCATTTTTATGTTGATCCCAGACCGGAATATTCCTCTTAAGGCCACTGTTGTTCTCAATCACTTTAATTTAGTCATTTTCATGGCAAGCTTATAAAATGTAACGGATGGAACATTAACAGTTCTTTGACATTTCTATTCATTATTTATTCATTGAACACAAACGCATTGCAACAGGCAGGTTAAACATTAGACATGTCCAGACGATCCAGACGGTTACTAACACAGCTCATTGTAGTGTGTCTTGAAACAGGTGAAAGGTTAGAGTGCTTTATAAAACACTACGGCCTGTTAAACATTGATAGAAGGGGGTGGACGGGTAACTTACCAGAAACAAATTCAATCATGGGTTTTGTTTTGAACAATGGCTTACGCATTTATAGTCCAAGAGTCCAAAACGGTAAAGTTATGTTATAGCTAATGCTATCAGTTCAGAAATTATGAATTTTACATCATGTCAATCACCTTTTAGACCAGAGGTAGGACTATAGTCTGACTTGGTTTGTTGCATTTGTAACCCCATTTGTTGCTCTCTACACTTCCTTCTTTTGTTGTTTCAGCTTGTGAGACTTCCTCATTGCTTTTCTGTCTATTGCTGTTTAATTCAATTTCAATTGAATCGTTTTTAATACTCAGTATGAATCGTATTTGGTTTCTCTTCATCTAAATGTTACCAAATATTCAGGATTCAGAGTGCCCAGATGTAATAATCTCCAAATCAACCATTAGAAACTCAGGTTGGTTAACCATTTAATGTCACTTTTGTCACTTTGTTTGTCTTATGTCACTATTGTCTTGTTTATCTTGTCTTATTTCCAAGCAATTATGTTGTAAGTTCTGTGTATATGTATATTTTTGTGTACGTAGCAGTGAGGTTTACTATATTTTGGAGAAGCATTCAATAGGTTTTTCAGTGTACTTGGAAACTTGTACGACAATAAATGACTTTGACATTAATCTGAATTTTGAGGGGTACGTGTCCCACTCAATGTCCTAAATTGGTTTGTTCAAGGAGACACACAAAAAGATGGATATGAACTCTATCATAAAAGTGTGTTGATAACACCAGAAATATAGTAATTGTCATCAGTGTTCGTGACAAAGGGCGTTTGAGAAGCTATTTAATGTGTGGCCTTTTGTAACTCTACTTCCTCATCGAAACCGTTGTCTCTATTTGGAGAACTGTGTGTTTTCTTTATGTTCTTTAAAAGTAACAAGTCTAGAGGAGCTGAAAAAGCAAGTGCAGTTGGTTTGCTAGACATTATATTCATTTTAGAGTTCTGTGCATGTACCTTAGTCACAGATGACTAAAAACGATTACAAAGCAAACCTGTTGATCAAATGTGACTTTTTATGAAACTCCCTTTTAAAATTAGCAGGGTGTACATTCTGAGCTGGTTAAATAAGCTTCTTTTCTAGCTGTCAAAGTACAGAAGCATTAGTAAACAGTGATGTAATCACAAGCTACTCACTGTTATTGCAATTTGCAGGCCTGGCTTTACTGCGCTGTACAACAGCTGCCACTGTTTGCTGTGTCAAGCGCACCAATGGCGTCCTAAAGCACATTGAAAAGAAGAGAGAAGGAGAAGACAGGCCATTTGTGTGTTCGTCTGGTTATTTGCTTTTACTGGACTGACACTGTTGTTATGGTTACACATCCTGTGTGTGTTCTGGCTGAGAAGACGAGAGTAGCGTAATAGACTATAAAGTTCATTTAACTCTTAAACGTGACAATGGCTTCTACACCACCAATTTTAACCGTAACTTACCCAAAGAACTAGAGACTATTACTGGGTGGAAAGGGTACTGGGTATTTTTTTTGTCAATTAGATCAGATTTTCCTGTGGCATTTGGCTGGGCCCACACTTCCTCATTTAGGGACACAGTTTGACATGTGATATGTTAAAGTGCCATCTTCCCACACATGACACCGTTATGTTTATTTTGAGTTATTGTGGTCTTTATATATATTTAACCTTATCAGAAGATAGATAAGTCGAGAAGTGTGAGGAGGAGAAAATCACATGGTGTTTTTAGCTCAGAACTACATTAAGGGCGGATCACAGAGGTGGCGTCTTTCACTATGTAAGTTCGGTACATATGAAAGGTCCTCTCACACAGTAGATTTAATATGTCCTGTAACAATATAAATACAGAGAATAAAATAGCCACTTACTGTATACTATCCCCTAGTTTCACAGACAAGGCTTAAGACTAGTCCCAGACTTAAATGCATTATTTAGTTGTTTTAACTGAAAGCAACTTGTACTAATATCTTAAAATATGTCAGTGCCATTTTTTTGTCTCAAGATGCAGTAATATTTTTATTCCAATGCACATTTATAAAAGCTACTTAAATATCCTAATTGAACTGATGCCCAATACTTAAAAGTCCTAATTGAACTGAGGCCTAATCCTGTCTTAATCTAAGCCCTGTCTGTGAAACCGGGCCTATGTCTTGAAATGAAATACTTTTTATAGGGACAGTTTTTTTCATTTTTTGCTTTTTATATATATATATGGCTAAACTTAATGTGTTTGCTAAGCTAAAATGCTCATTTCAATCTAAAGTTTGATAATGTGACAGACATGTCAAAAAATGACATATGTGTCATAGATTGCTGATTTGGGCCTGGTTTCAGACAGGGCTTAGATTAAGCCAGGATTAGGTCTTAGTTCAATTAGGACATTTAAGTAGCTTTTATAAACGTGCCTTAGAAAAACATATATTACTGGTGTGCATCTTAAGACAAAACAAGGCAGTGACATATTTTAAGATAATTATGTCAGTGCAAGTTTCTTTCAGTTAAAAGTTTAAACATTTTAGTCTGGGACTAGGCTTAAGCCTTGTCTGTGAAACCAATGGATGGTGATTTAAAGGGTTAGTTCACCCCAAAAGAAAAATTCTGTCAACATTTACTCACCCTCATGTCATTCAATAGGATTCAATTTACTCAACCTCACGTCAAAGTCAATGGGGACCAAATATATCAATTTGGACCCCATTGACTTTCATTGTATGAACACATCCAGTTGATACATTGATGTTTTGTAAGGGTGTGTGTTGTATGATGTTATACTTTGTAAACCTGCTCCGAAACAATATGCATTGTCAAAAGCACTATGCAAATGATTTTAAGTAATTTGATTCAGGTTTCAAAATAAAATGATGTTTGCATAATGGGATGTCTTGTTGTATATTTGCACTGGTTTATGGGCATGTAAGTGAGGCTGTGGTCAGTAAAACAAGCATCAAGCATGATAAAGGGGAAGGGTTATAGCAAAAAATATCGCAAACATTTCAAAAGTAAAGGTTCCTAATTCTTTAGTAACATTCAACGTAAGAAGGCAATGGGTCGGCTTATGTAATGCATGACAACGTCATTAGTCTGTGATAAGATCTTACTTGCACTACATTAAACTGGCCAACTCACAGATCTAGAAGCTGACGGCCTCATTTGCGACACAGGACAGATTTGAATCTCTAAAGACAGCTATCAATTGCTTAAGACATTGTTTTGTTATATGCATAGTTGTCTGATTCAGGTCAGATCTGTGTTGTTGTGTGAAATAACTCTGTGTATGCCAAATATGATCGTAATCCTGCTCCTATTTACAAAACAGCATTTTTCTTAGAAAAATGATGAACTGATTTTGAAATGTAAGCAGTGATGAGGAACACTTTGCTGTATACTCTTGTGATTGTGGTATGGTGCAACTGACATGGAGTTCCAACACAATACAATACAATTGTTTTTCACAATTTGCATTTATTACATTATTTTGGTCAATTGAAATCGTTTCCATCATTTTGTGCCAATGCTTCTTAAAATTTCTCAAAAGCCATGACACGTGTTGATAAATAAGTAAAAAATACATTGCTATAACTTCAATAAATACTTAATAAATATATTAGTTAGGTCTATACAATTACAAAAAACATCGCGAATGAAGCAAACTACTCTACAGAAATACTGTACTGTTACAGTCCCTGATAAAAGACAAGTTTCCTTGAGTAAGGACCCAACCAGGGTTGTCAAACATTAACTTGACAGCTCTTGTCCAATATAAATATATATATATATATATATTTTTTTAGGTTTGTTTCTTACTTTTTTTGTACAAAACAGGTACCTAACATCATAATGCTTTGGTTAAAATGCTACATGGAAACATTCTCCCAGGATAGATTTGTAAAGTGCATTCTTTGTGAGTGAATGGTCATTTTTCTCAAGTTTGTCACATTGTTGGTTGATATATATATACAGGGTGCAAATTATTTGGGGGATCTGACCACTCTCAAAAACATTGGAAATTCTTTTAAAAAGCCAATCCCCCCAATTCACACACTGGATAGCTATATGATATGTACACATATATATATATTTGACACAAGCTCTGCTTATGCCACTAGCATAGGTTATGATATTTTAAGGCACTTGTCTGCAATGCTCACTGCCAAACAACGTTGAAAAGCAGGAAAAGCAAAAGCAAATGGAAGACAATATAACACACCATTATAAAAATCAATGCCTAGGCTACTTAGGCTTTGGAGGGCAGCTTGGTATCAAAATAATCTCCTTTAGCAAGTATATAATAATAATAATAATAATAATAATAATATTAACAATAATAATAAATTAACAGTATTAAGACTCTTTGCACATTATTTTTTGACTGATTGAATGATTGAGAAGGAATCGCGGTGAAGTCCTTAGTCAGACAAAGACATCCGCGCGAAAACGGTGAGGCGCTTCCCCGTGGTGGCGTCGAAGGTGGGAGACTCGGAGCCGCTCGAGCTGCCGGTGCTGCTGTAACTTTCGCGGTCTGACAGTGAGTCTTCTGAGGAAAAGCGGCACAGGTTGGCTTTGTTTCGCTCTTCCTTCATGTATAGCCCGTTGCTGGAGCTCTGGAGGTTATTTCCGTGTCCGCAGACACATCGTGACCGAGGCTCTGGCGTGAAGGGCGCGTTGTTGTGGATATCTCCGCTACTGTGACGGCTGAAGGGGAACATGTCGCGGGAGGAGTCGCTGAAGACGGGGGACGAGATATCGGCGGGAGGAGGCGAGACAGAGGGCGCGCGGGTGAAGCTCAGGGGCTCGTATAAAGTCGGGGGAGAGTTGCTGCGAGTGAAGCCGGCGAAGCTGACGCTTTGACGCAGTTGACGCCGGTGCTGGTCAAGCTCGAGCATAGCGTTTTTATCGTGGATGAAGTGACAGCGGCTTCCGTATGGACAGTATCCAAACTGGTAGAAAGTACGACAGGCTTGAGTCTTGTATTTGGGGTGGCGGAAAAGCCCTCGCAGCTCGCTCTCGCCGTGGGCGAACTGACACTTTGTGCCGTATTTGCAGCTGCCGTGCTCATGAAAGCTTCGGCACAGCTCGGTCTTGTACCGGTTCGAAGGTAGGGTTGCCAGGGGAGGAAACCCGGGCGGTGGGGGGACGTCGTTGGGCTTCATTTGGTTGGTGTCGGTCAGACTCATGGATCGGTCTGCTTTTAACTGGGGTTTACAGGGCGCTCTGTCGTTCCAGGCGTCCACAGGCCAGATGCCATCGGTGAGCCGCTCGGAACTGATGCTCTTCGATGAGAAAGGGCGGGATAGCTGTGGAAACGGGTCATCTAAACCCAGGTTGATGAGATTCTGTAAAATAATAACAATGTGAATTAGGAGGATGAAACACGCTTGGCAATTATGCCACGGTCCCCTAAGACGAACAAAACACACGTAAACTCAGTTTAACTTACCCGTATGAGACTTTCGCCAAGCGTATCGGACATAGTCAAGTGTTGCTGTTGTTGTTGTTGTTGTAAAGGAATGATGTGCCGTCAGAAGCTGTGTGAACGACTGCTGGTTGCGTTGTGCTG
Source organism: Rhinichthys osculus (assembly GCA_029959095.1). Taxonomy (NCBI): domain Eukaryota; kingdom Metazoa; phylum Chordata; class Actinopteri; order Cypriniformes; family Leuciscidae; genus Rhinichthys; species Rhinichthys osculus. The sequence goes on along the minus strand of JARWKJ010000009.1, from coordinate 14,155,878 downwards.
CTCCAGCGAGTTTTTATGCTAAGAGCAAAAAAAAAAAAAAAAAAAAAAAAAAAAAAAACAGTAGGTGGAGCTATCATTCCCGTACGCCGCTCCCACAGATTGTCGAAGTCGCCTCGTAAAGCACAGCTTGAGTATTTTTAGCCAGTGGCAAAAAATGTTTCAGTTTCACCGACACAACTGACAGGCAAAACAAGAGAGTAGTGTGATTAATTTACAGTAACCTGTCGCGATAACTGCCCCCGACAGACATTTTCCCATGGCCTACCGGTTTGGTTGAGAACGATACTGTGCCGACTAGGCTACTGCTTTTGTTTTCCAGCATGTTTTTCTTGTCACTTTGAGACGAAATCAAATTCATATAAATTGAAAATAATCAAGAACATTAGCTTAGCCTACATTTAAATAATAGTCTATAAGCATCTATCTATCTATCTATCTATCTATCTATCTATCTATCTATCTATCTATCTATCTATCTATCTATCTATCTATCTGTCTGTCTGTCTGTCTGTCTGTCTGTCTAAGTAGCTGCATAATAAGCTGGAAAATCATATCACAAAATAAGCAATAAAGATCTCCCTGTCTGCGTTTATTTTGCAATAAAACCCAGTATGAATTGTATGCCTTACATAGTTTCAAGATGTTATGAATGTAATTTTATATGGCTTGGTCTGTTTATTCAACAACAAAAGTGTCTATGACTGAGCAGTGTGTGACAGTCGGTCCTGGTTTCATTTTTGTGGTATCAGTCTGACTCATGAAGGCTCCACTCCTGTCCTGCCACTTGTGGCCATTATGGGAACTGAAAATACACAAGCTCTACTGAAAAAGGTTAAACATTATAGGCTAAATTTGATTACATATGGGAAGGTGTGACGAGACATATCGCGGTTTACTGTAGTGAATGTTTTTGAAAATGCTATTTATTTTTAAAATTCTATTTCTATATGTGCACAAACTTTAAAGTCTTGACCCCCCCCCCCACCCACCCACCCCCCCCCCCCCCCCCCCCCCCCCAAAAAAAAAATTGTCATTGAACTTTTGTGGAACAGGAACCTGCCATTCAGCACATAAGCAAAATGTATAATATATAACATAACATGCAAAGATATCAAACCATTGTTTGGAAAATTGTACTGTAATTAAACAACGGTTAAATTTGGGCTATTTATATATAGATTCATAGATTTAATTTAATTGAAATAAAACGTATTATAATACTGGAATATATATATGAAGAGTTCAGATGCAAAAGCCTCTAAATGCCATCTGAAATTTTCTTCTAAAATGATCATTTTTATCAAGCTCGTATATTTAAATTCAGTAATTTCACTTAAATGACAATTAATGGGTAATTTTTCTTGCCATTTAAGTGAAATTATTGAACTTAAATATACGAGCTTGATAAAAATGATAATTTTAGAAGAACATTTTAGATGGCATTTAGAGGCTTTTGCATCTGAACTCTTCATATATATATATATATATATAAATACATACATACATAAATATAGTATATTTATACTTTAATACACATTAATGCCATTTGTTTCTGAGATATAGCAGACAACTTCCCTTTGTGACAACTAGCCCCATTCTCCCTATAATTTATATATGTAAAAGAACAAAAACAAAAACAAAATTCTGTGAAACAAACCAGTTCTTTTTACATGACTAAATGGATATAATGTCATAGCACAAATGTGAATCACTTCACTTTATTTGCTGATTCCTCAGCAAATGTTGTCTTCACTCATGGTCAGTGATTTTCTTTTGTTGCATGGGCAACTGCATCTCATTGACTAAAACAGGCAAGCCATCTCATGTTCACTTAAAAATAGCCGCCTCTCTCCATGACTTTGTCCAGTTTGGCTGGGCATGGATGTTAAAAATGGTGCATGAGACATGGAAATTCTCACGTGTGTCATCAGATACATTTCTTTCGAGATCTTGGCGCTCTGTTTTCCTCATTGGCAGCGTTCCCACAAGTACGGAAACTCTCCCTCATCAAGCATCAGTTTGCTTTGCTTGCTCATGCTCACATGCTCGCCACGGCATGTATTCAAACAAACATATAGACGGTTGCACAGATGGCTTGAGCTTTTCTTTCTCGTGAGCAATGGTATGTCACCTTTACCAGCATGAGGGGATTTCCTACATGGAGCTATTACACATTTCTTTATTCCTCCTAAATTAATTAACACTACACCCAATTCGGATCAACATTATTATATTATTATTATATATACAACCAGTGTGTGTTTTTTTATAGTGATTTAATATAGAATTAATATACACTCAATTGTTTTTGGCTTGTAATTTGAGAAATGTGTGTTCTATTGGCTCCTTAAAGCAAAATGAGACATACTGCCTTGTTAGAACATGCCATCACATTAGAGGTTAAGTCTTACTAATGTTTAAATCGTAACATTAGTAATACGTATTTTTGGTGCTTCTGTCTGATTCATTTGCATTTCTACATTGGCATCTTTAGTTTTCTTTCTTCATTTATGTTATGACTCAGCAGTGACAGGACAATCTAGCCAAAGCTCATATTTAGACAGCTTCTGTTGGGAAAGTACAAAACTTTCTTGTTCTGCAATCAAAATTAGTCAAATTTGGGTCAACTGAGCGAATTTATAGCTTTATTGCCTCTATATTGACAGATTATTCCTTGTCTAGTATCTTTAGTTTTAGTTTTATGAGTTGAATTGATCTCTTATTCCACTTTTACTTTATATGGGAAAATGCTGACTGTGTTATTCAAGGGGGGAGTTTATATTTAGAATACACAGCATATTAATCGTGTCACCTAACTTATACACCTGGTGCATTTCCTTTTATGATTAACCCTTGTGTAACACCACAAAACTTTGCTATAAAGCGCATACGAAAAATACATTTATGCACACACTATTTTACAGTGTCCTTGTAACACGTTACATGTAGTTTCTATAATGACTATCAATTATGCATAATTACATGCAACTAACCCTAAACCAACCTAATCCTAAACCTATACATGTAGTTAATTGGTAACACTTTACAATAAGGTGCATTAGTTAACATTAGTTAACTACTACATGAAGAATTAACAATACTTCTTCAGCATTTATTAATCTTAGTTAATATTAATTTCAACATTTACTAATATGGTATTCAAATCAAAGGTTGTATTTGTTTACATTAGTTAATGCACTGTGAACTCTATTTTTATTAACTAACATTAACAAAGATTAATAAATACTGTAATGTATTGCTCATTGTTAGTTCATGTTAGTAAATGTTAACTAATGAACCTTATTGTAAAGTGTTACCATTTAATTTTGCTCAATGTATAATTACACTATAAGAAGGACACCTTAAAATAAAATGTAACCCACAAATATTATATTTGTGTTATTTTATTAATTGCACGGCTCATGGGATACTTGATTCAGATTGGTCAATTGTAGAATTCAGCAGTCAATTTTTCCTCATTCCTTTTTTCATATCAATCTTTACTTTCTTCTCACGTGATAAAAGTATAATATAATATAAAATAATACAATACAATACGATACGATACGATACAATATAATAATGAAGTTCATTTGCGAAAATTACTTTATCAACATTATCTGTGAAATATTTGACAGCTATGTCCCATAAGGAAATGTAAAGCTTATCGGCAGTTTACAAACTGCTATCATAATATGTCGCAAGTAAAAGGATAACTTAGCTACTGTAAAGTTCATGTGTTTGCACTTCTCTCCTCTGCTCTGTTTTCACTTAAGGTCTTTAGATTTTACACATCCCTCTGAAACACATTTCCACAGTGTGAAATATTCACTGAAGAACAAACTCAGCCTTATCCACCAAATACCACCCTTCTCTCTGTGCAATAACTCTGTTTATGCAGTCCATGTGTTTACACACACAAACACCCTCCCAGAGCAATACAGTTGCACTACTATGAGTCTTCTGATTGAAATCTCTCACCACTTTCAAACGTCTTTTATATCCTCAACATTAACAACTAAGTCCACCAGCTGCCATTTGAGTAACTTTATTGCAGTCCAAACCAAAACAAGTGAACCAACGATTTCCTGCAGTGCTGAATATGTTTTGCAGTGCCCTGTTTGGCACTGACATGCTCGCACGTTCCCGCAATAATAGGTTCTGAAGAATTTCTGACAAAAATAAGCATGCAGAAACCCATTCAGGAGATTAACTCTAACTCTATTTGCCACTAGGAAAACGATGTAATGAACTGAAATGCGTTGCTCACTCTGATGAAAAAGAAGTGTTTAATGTGCAGTTTTAGTGTACTTCAAATGTTAATCACATATTTTTCAATATCTGTACCTGCAGAGAATATAATGTAAATGAAATAAAACTTAAGTGTACTTAAAGATAATAGACTATAGCCTACTACATTTATGAATACTACACTCTTATACACTTTAAATAAGTGCACTTGCAATGATGCCAAATTAAAAGTCTGGTAACACTTTATTTTAATGTGACCGTAGACTACAGTAGAATAACTGTAAATTATGCATATATACAAGTAACTAAACCAAACCCTAACCATACCCCTATAGTAAATACATGTAGTTAATTAATATTAATATTAATTAATTAATATTACTCAGTACTTATTGAAATAAGTACAATAAAATAACTACGTCTCCTTTAACCAAAAGTTTTACTTTAAAGTATATTTTAAATTATTGTTTTAATATTTTTTTTTATTATGCTTTAAATAAGTGCACTTATTTTGATGTGTTAACTAACATACTAAAGCACATGCAAAGTACTTGATTATAATTTTAACTGTAGTGTTGCTCGATATTACATTTAATGTGCTAAATTGCAACTTGATCATACAAACATAATTTAATTTAAATACATGACATACAAGTTTTAATAGAAATTACATTGAAGTACACTACCGTTCAAAAGTTTGGGGTCAGTGAGAATTTTATTTTTATTTTTTGGAGGAAAGAAATCAATACTTTTATTTATCAAAGACAGTAAAGACATTTATAATGTTACAAAAGATTCTATTTCAAACAAATGCTGTTCTTTTGAACTTCCTATTCATCAAAGAATCCTAAAAAACAACAAAAAACTGTACAACTGACAGACCAACAACTGTTTCAACATTGATAATAATAATAAATGTTTCTTGAGCATCAAATCCTCATATTATACTGATTTGTGAAGGACACTGAAGACACTGACACTGGTGATGCTGAAAATTCAGCTTTGATCACAGGAATAAATTACACTTTACTATATATTCACACAGAAAACAGCTGATTTACACTGGAATAATATTTAATACTATAACTGATTTTTGTTGTATTTTTAATCAAATAAGCGCAGCCATGGTTAGCAGAAGAGAATTCTTTTAAAAGTATTTAAAATCGTACCGACCCCAAACTTTTGAACGGTAGTGTATATTTTAGTTTACGATAAAGGCTTGTCAGTGCATTTGGAAGTACACATATTTCAATAGACATATTTCAAACAAACCATATTTCAAAGACAATGAAATAGATCAAATACACGTGAAGATGTACATTAATCACTTAAGTGGGTCAAACACACTCTAAAGTTCAGCTAACTGATACATTTAGCTAATAAAAGTGCTAATAATATAGTTCAATTTAAAATATAAAACATTTGAATTTGATTGCAATTAACATTCAATTAGGTGTCCAAAATATTACATAAAGTTTGCCCTTAAGTATAGTATTATATTAATATTCATAATTAATACTATCTTTTTAAAATGTATGCTAAAGTGTACTTGTAGCTTAAGCTTTGACAGTGCAAGTTCAGTTGCATATGCGGCACAATCGGTGGATTTCATAATTCTGTTGGCCTTATCTCACATGTAACCCTTAAGACAATCCAACTTTTTTTTATTATGAATCACTACAAAATTCCCATTAGCTCTTTATAAAATTGTTGTGGCCATATTGCATCTCTCCTGTGGGAATATTTGGGCCCAGAGCTCACAGACGTGCGCGGTATGGTCCTCAAGGCTGGGTGCAGAATCTCTCATTCTAGAGCGAGGTCCTACATTTAACCAGCAGTAGTGCTCCATCTGTCAGCCCTCTCTTTTACTCCTTTGCTCTCCAAGTTGGAAGTCGTATTACCACAAACGTTTTATTGAGGTTTATTGAATAAAGCCCACACAGAACAGTTCCTAATGGAAGAAGAGGTTGTTCGTAATGCTCACCCTTAGGCGCTTTATTTCTCGCTGCATAATCTTTTTGAGGCATTAGTGTGCAAATACCCACACTTTGTAAGCATGTATCCCTCAGAGTGAGAAGGAGAAGATATTAGAAAATAATTCACATAAATAATAAATATAGTGAAATAATAATAATAATAAAGGCTGAAACCAATACATTTTATAATAATACTAAATCAATAAGAATAATAAAGAATACAATCAATTGAATAAAAATAATAAAAATGTATACAAAATTTATAATAATTGACACCAAATGAATACAATGACAATGGCTTAAACGGGGTGAGAGAGCGACGGTTAAGGGTTAGATAAAGGGGTTTGAGTGATTAAAAAACAGTATCTAAGCTGATGGAAAAAATATCCACTTTATATTTCATCTGCAACAACATTGTGAACTTTTATAAAGATACATTTGGTCATCAACTTTTAAATGCATCATTATGCAAACACATGAGGAGAGCCACAACTGGCAGATCGACATGCTACATTTCGATCCGGTATGGTAGGAAATGAAATTAAACTGAATGTGGAGGAATTTAAAGGTGACAAGATGATTGACAGGGGAGTTTAAGTGGTGACAATTACATACTTTTAGGACATATACGTAGTATAAGTAGGCGCATTGGGACGCAGCAACATTTATATGAGGGATCCAACTCACAATAGAAACAAAGCTAATGGCCTCAGAGGACTTCCTGTTTTGAACATGAAGAAAAGGGTGTAAGAAACGGATGTATACTAAAGTCTAGCCTATTCTGCAATCACAAAATTTTCCTAGGAATTTAGAACAGAAGAAAAACCCAAATGTTGAGAGAAACTTGCAGAGAGATTCCAGTTATAATGTCAAAATATACCCATAAATTAAGTCAAACCTCCTTCTATCCCTCAGGGGGTCATGATTATTGATGGTAAGATTAGATGTTAAGATTAGAAAAAAAGAGAATTAGGAAATCACTCTGTAAGTAACAACATTCAAACGTTTCATATTTGAAGAGGTGATAAAACCAAAAGAATTAAAGTACCCTGAAAGATAATGGAGAGATGGATTGGGATAAGGGAGGAAAACAGTAGGCGTGAGAGTCTTGCGTGCGTCACTCATGACCTCTTGCTCTCAGGGATGTGCGAGTGTTATCTCTGCCATCCAGCCTGTCAACATTCCCCACTCTCTGATAACACTGCGACCCTCCCAGCCAACTCCTTTAAAGGAAAAGTATGCACCTAATGAAGGAAACGTACCTAACTATTATGTGCCCAGATGTTACACTTGCTTGAACATGATTCCATGCAGTTTTCAAGCAGGCGCAGGTAAAAGCTACAGTTTGAAAGTACAAACAAATTATAATTTACCACTCGCATTATTAGCCTCAATAGTGTACTTTAAGCAAGTGCATACTTGTCTGTACTCAAATCTCTCATGCAGTTTTTTGGTCTGTCATTTGTCTTAACTGATATCAGAAAGCGTAGAGCCAAAGGATTTATTTTATCACTGGGTATTTTTCAGCACACAAGCACTAAGTGAGAGAATTGGGACATGAAAAAAAAAAAAAAAAAAAACACTCCAACTGGCTGCTGTTTTCTTTTCGGAGTAGTCTAATGCCAGGAAATGTCTTGTGCTTTGGTTGTTTGTCAACCAGTGTATCCAAACCCATTTTCTTTGTTTGTGTTTCATGTTGCGCAATCTTAGCAGTAAAAGCAATTTTACATAAGCTTGCAAGTGACAATTTGATGTGCTGAATAGGCTTTCTTACGCAAGACCTAAAGGCTCATTTCCCGAAAGTTTTGTCATCTTCCTCTTTCACAAAGAGCACGTAAACGAATCCAGTCTCCGGTTCTCCCTTATTCTGTACTTAGCAACCATATACATTGTTATTATGCAAAAAACACAAACACAATGAACATTTAAACATAAAAACACGAATAGCCCAGTTCAGGTCATTTGGTTCGAGTTGATCTAATAGGAAATAAATAAATAATAAATGTAATTTTGACTTCATATCTTACAATAGCAACTTCTCAACGTGGCTTTATATATCACTATATGTGACTATTTCTTTAATTCTTGTATGTGACTTTTTATCTCAAAATTGCTTCTTTATAGCTTGTAATTCCAGCTTTATTTTTTAGTAACTGTAACTGTGACTGTGACTGGATTGTCATAACTGTCATTCTTGTAAATGTGACTTTATATTTCACAATTGCTACTTTATGTTTTCCATTATTGTGACTTAATTTATTGAATTCTAATTGTAACTATATCTTACAATGTGACTTCATTTCTAACAATGTTACTTAATATCTCACAGTGTTGCTACTTAATTTCTCGTAATAATGACTTAACATCTCACAATGTGACTATTTCTCATTTTTGCGACTTTATTTCTCATATTTTGACCTTATATCTCAAAATGTGACTCAAAATGTGTTATTTCTAAAAATATTACTTAATATCTTAACAGGGTTGAAACCTAATTTCTCTTAATTGCAACTTATATCTCAAAATTGCACAATTATTCCTTATAACTGGGTAATTGTGACTTTATATATCACAATGACTTTATATCTCAGAGTGTGACACTTTTTGTCTTTTAAAGTTGAATTAAATTAAATGTAATGTGATATAAAATGTACGGTTATTTACTCTGAAACGAGAAATAGGTTTCCATCCAAAACTTATATAACCTAAGTCAAAACATTGAGTTCATTCAACTAATGTTGTCAAAATAACTGACACAAAAAGACTAGAAGAGCTCTACCTAGAAACTTGTAGTCTTTCATACCCGTTTGAGTGATACTTTGCTCTGTGTGCTCGGCCACATGCGATAGCTTATCGTATTCACAGCGTAATCATGCATGTGACTGTTTGCCTGTGACGGCGAAGTGCAAATACATCTCTCTGAGAGAAAGCACACCGGCCTACCCCTGTGCAAACGCTAAGCTAAGTGTCAGATTTAGCGTTGGAGTTGCGTGCTGTGCTAAGCCCAAGAGTGCTGCTGTGCAGTCCAACGGATCACACTTCAAACGGCCCTTGTGGTTTGAGTTTTCACCAGAACATCCCCGGCTCCATGAATGGGACCCTTTCTCAAGGCCGGACTTGACTTGTCGGCTGGAGCAGGACGCAGGTGGTGTGTGAACTGTGTGCTTATACCTGAGGAAATCCTCCATAAACCTGCCTTCATCTGACTCTGCTTTAAAAGCCACCAGTATTACCGCACCATCTCAATGACAGAGTTTCGTGAGAGCTGAAGGCTCTCAGGTCAACTCATAAGTGTGGGTTTCGTTTTTGCTGGACTCTCAGTAACTTGTTAGGCCTGAAATGAATCACTCCTGACTGGATAAGTGTGTGTGTGTGTGTGTTTGTGTGTGTGGGGATATGTTTAATTGGCTCCATATGGAAATGCTCTTTTTTCATCTGTGATTTACGTACATCTGAGTCATTCCCTATGAACAAATCTAAGGAGTTGCTTTCGATTTCAAAGGGTCCTTTGAGTGTCAAGGGTTGATCGGAATTTGTTGAAAACAAGACATTGGTTTTCACCCTGCTTAAAAAAAAAAAAAAAACACACAAAAAACAGATGGCCTAAATAATGGTTTAAACCAGCCTAGGCTGGTTTGCTGATCTCAGCTTTGGTCTCCAAAGCTGTTTTTAGCTGGTTTAATCTGGTCTCAGAGACCCCATTTACACCTGGTATTAAAATGCGATCTGTATCCAGATAAGTTATCCGGATAATAAAAAAACGCATAATGCAAGGTGAATACGTTGTGATCGGATTGTGAACGGATCTGCCTGACCACATCTGGAGGTAGTCTGGCTCGCATTGTGTTCGGATCTTTACTAGGTGTAAACGCAATCCGTACGACTTGATGGCATTCGTACCTGCCAAACGTCATCCTCTGCCCGCGAAAACCACACCCCTCAGAAGTAACGTTAAGCTAAACATCCACAGAGACCGGTTCACTGTCGTAGCATTCACAGTAGCCGCAAAAACAACAGCTGCAAACAGGGCCTGTCGTCTTTTCTGTTTGCTCCTAATAGAAAAACGTTGAAAATGACCCCTACCGCGACAGAGAAAAAGTAGAAACAGGCGGTACAGTAATAGCATCTCTAACGATCCTACACCTGCCATGTTGACAAACTACAGCTGATTTCCCGCCACCTCAGTGCTCACGCGCAGGTGTCACTCTGGAGGACAGAGATCCGAACTCAATGTGGATAACGAGAACACATTAAAAATACAAGGTGTAAACGCAAAGGTAAGATCAGAACACTTATTATCCGGATAACTTATCTGGATACAGATCACATTTTAATACCAGGTGTAAATGGGGCTTCAGTCTGACCTAAGTGCCTAAAACCACTCTAAAACAGCCAACAGACCTGTTTAAAGATCTTTTATTTTAGCAGGGCTGAAAGTTCATATTCAATCAAAGACTTTTCAGATTCTTTATTTAATATCTTATTGTTATTTTATATATTGCACACGACCTTATGATATATTATTTATATTGTTTTATTTATTTTAGAGGGAGAATCTACCGACTGTTGTTTCTCAATACAGAACTAATGTTTTTCAAATATGACTGAGGGTGATTCATGTTTTCTGAGGGAAGATTTTTGGTACCATATGTTGGGCTATTTGTTGGGCAAAATCTCCTTTACGATCAGAGGAGGGCTTGCATGACAGTTTTGACAGTAATCTCAAAGCACGATGATTCATGCCTTGAAACGAACAAGAGCTTTGAACATATGGAAACAAAATGATTCAGTTAATATTTCATTTAAAAAAAAAAAAAAGTATATATTTTTTCGTTTTCATTTCTAGCTTTTACTTCACACCCGTCCATAGCATTCCAGTTTAGCACTTTGGGTGTGCCTTTCATTGCGTAAGAGTGTTTCTAATTCAAATGTACCGGTGTATAACATACAACAGGTGCAACCAGTTTCATTGCCAGGCAAGGAAGTCAGCACTTCAGGAAACGTCCCACTTTCATTTATTTTCCATTATCAGAGTGTTATGCAGTGTCACATGTGTGACTCAAAGACACTGTTGGATATTCTTTTGAAAGTTTCCACTTTGACCAAATGTCTTGAATGAAGACACTAATGAATAAAATGTTGACAACATGTGGTCTAACCTTAGTGCTTTAAATCCCTCTTTCCATGAGCTCAGCACCATTATTTACCATCTCATAATGACGCGGGAGTTAGTTAAGTTTGGTCATCGGCCACAGGAGGGATAAAGTGGAAAAGTGGTTACTGAAATAGGAATCCTGAACACGTTTACATTAAGAACTTGCAAGAAAACTCGAAGTTGACAGACGTCTTGTTTTTCAATTTTTTTAATTTAATTTAATTTTGGCAGGTATCACTGTTGATGTACAAGTGTTGGCAGGGTGAGATGGTTGGTCACATGTTTGAGTTCCACTTGTTTCCAACCGTGTTTGTTCCCATTCATGAAATGAAACAGAGTGGGCCTATATACATATATATTAGTAAAGGCCCACTCTATTTCATTTCATAAATGGGAATATATATATGTATATGAATGTAGTTGTTTAGACCTCAAATATGCGATTTATATACACATAGCGCCTAGTTTGTTTTTACTAAAACAATTTTAATGAAAAATTGAGTTGATGACACAACAAATTAGAATCAGAGTTTTGACTCAATAGTCCAGATAAACAATCAAACTCTATCGCCATTTACTAAAGATTTAAGTAAAAGTGTGTAATTTCTGCACCAATTGTGTCAACAAATTTAGGAATCTTAAACTAGTTTAGGAATCTTAATGGGTGAACAAAAAGTGCATTGAAGTCATTGAGATAATCACAATTCTGCTCAATTTGATATCATCAGCATTCATCATGAATAAATCAAGAATATTCAGTGCATCGTACAGCCTTAGTTTTTACTGCAATAAAGTAGCCTACACATTTGTGTTGGGCGATAGAAAATAAATGACATGTCACCAGCAGCCTATAGGCCTGTGGTGATGTTTTGACGCCGGCTAGGCAGGTGGGGTCAGTCGCCTGTGCCCTCTGGCTGGGGCTGATCGTGTTGACTCATGTGGAGATGAGTCAGAGTCCTAGTTAGCACAGTACCTACTGACTCATCCAGCAGCTAAAGGAATGTATTTAACGCAGACCGCAGCTGCTCAGTCCACATCAGCACATGGCTTCGGGAGAATCCCCCTCTACATAACCCAATCAACTTAAGGACATTCCAAACGACTGCCTAATCCAACCTGTTTAATCTTACTGTTATCCTTTTTTCATTGCCACGTCTTCTTTAATTCTTAGCTCTGATGTTTGGATGGTGAGCAAGTCACTGGCAACCTAATCTTTGTTCTTTCTAAAGTTAAAGAAGAACTGTGTACTTTCTGCACTTTCACTTCCCGACAAGTGGTTTTTAATGCAGCAACATTAAGAGAAAATTATGCAAATGTGTGTGTAACCAATGCTATCTGTGTATTTTTTCATTCTCGTGCTGCCCATAATGAGCATGATGGGAAATGTAGTCTTCTTCAATAGCAGAAAATGTTACATAAAATGCATTCAAACTACACTGTACAGTCAATGTTCGTAATTACAACATGAATGATGTTACTAACAATTCCAATTAGCTTCATATCAACTTCAGATAAAGTGTTTATTAAAGGACAAGTTCGGTATTTTACACTTAAAGCCCTGTTTCAAGATCGTTTCTGATGAAATAGAACGGTTAAGATTCAAATTTGGACACATGCTGCTGTCCCCAGAAATTTCGGTTTCTGTGGTTGCACCCCCCCACCTCCACAATGGTTGCATAGGTGCACAGAAACAATCCTTCCTAAAACGCTTTAAACTTTAGTTTACAAAGATGTTAAACTCACCGAGTGGTCAGGGGTGTTCACTGATAAGCTCACACAAAAATCGCTGAAAAAGATGCTTTCCAACAGGTTTTATCGTAGTTTTTGTCCAAGTCAAGTCAAATGGAGTTGTTCAAAAACTTCGATAAAACATGTTGGGTGCAACCACAGAAACAGAAATTTCTCGGGACAGCAGCATGTGTCCAAATTTGAATCTTAACCGGTCTATTTCATCAGAAACAATCTTGAAACAAGGCTTTAAGTGTAAAATACCGAACTTGTCCTTTAAGTTCAATTCAAGACATTGCTGGTCATGTGATCCAAGAAGGACCACCCACCTAAAGTTGAATAAATCAGCTTTATAGGCCACACAATGAAGTTCTTATCTCATGTGAATGTTCATCATGCAGTCTTGTCTAAAATATGATTCATTTCTTTAGTTGTGAGTGGTATATGGATTTTTATTGTAGGATGTGTCCAAATACTTTTGGGGGATATTGTAGGTGTTTTAGGACTTACATGCCAAATGGTTTTTGTTAAAGATTTTGAGAGCTACTTTGGCCCTCACTTAGCACACTTCATGTGCACTTGCGGTCTTGTGGACTTACAATGGCCACTGCGTGCTCATGTTTGTTAAGTCAACAAGACCGTTGGGTGTCCCATTTGTCATTTAAGGATTCAGAATGGCGCTTGTGAGCGCCCCCTTTGCGGCCGTTTTGAGCCCTCGATGCACACTTTTGCCGCAAGCCTGTAAGCTCCATAATAGACCTCTGCCGAAAGCCAAAGCGCCATTACGTCACGAAAGCGTGGACTCGGAGGAAGATTCCAAGGGCTCAGGGTTCCATTTGGAACAGGGCCTTTATAGACTTTTTCTAGTTAACTTAGAAGGAGGGAAACAATTCCCCTCAAAATTGTGAGTTTTTTTTTTGGTTTTCCATTTTCACTGATTCAAATCCCTGTGTTTTATTACTCCAAGTTTGCTTTTTATTTTATATCTTCATTTGTTATTTTATATCTTCATTGTTGCAGTTTAGGCAAAATCATTTGAAAAGTGAGTGTAGGAGATACCCGAGTCTCTCAGACCACAATGAGCAAGTCATTGTGAAAGTCCAGTTGTGGTGTCTGGAATTCAGCTGAGCTTTTTTTGCATGTGTTTCTCATTTCTTTCACAGTCTATCATCTGGAATCTCTTTTCATTTGTCAGTGAAATATAGCTGGGCGGTGTTGGTCACAGCCTGTTAGTGTGCATGAGGATGAGATGGAGGAGGATATGGACAAATGGATTACATTTACAATGCCAGTGACTGCCCAAAGCATTTTACACACTGCTTAGCATGAGTAATGGGCATTTTGGGGAAACTATGTAAATCTCGAGTCATCTGCCTCTGGGGCGGACTGATAGTGTGCTGTATAGAAAGATTAGAGATGCGGCAGATTTGCTATTCTTTTTAAACCATTTTGTAGGTAACGGTGCAATAGATTTAATTAAAAAAAGAGTGTTTTTAACAGCTTTTTCCAAACAATAATGGATCTTCCGAATTCCGCTATATTTTTTATTTCTGTTTCACCAGTTGGAACGTCTTAGATTAATGATTGGTTTCATGCATTATTTGTTGTTAGTTTAGCTGGTTTTTACAGCTGCATTTTCACTCTGCTCACCACCTTGGGTCTGAATTCAGAGGCCTGCTTTGTAGTGCATAAAAAAAAATCAAATGCCATAAAATTTGTAAACCAGCTGATTTTCCATGTGTAAGCACAGGATTGCGCAACAGGATGTAGGATTTCAGTGCATGGGAACATATTGTTCCAGAGATCCACACAGTGTCCCAAGAATTTCCCAAGAAGTTCTCTAGTCAAACCTGCATTCTGTGCATTTCCGGGGAACATTTTTGTGTAAGGACCAAATCAAATTTGGTAATTAGAGCAAACTGCAGATTTAAGAAGAAATTCCAAGGAAGTAAAAAGCTGTAAAAGGAAGAGAGGTGGATAATTTACCAGTAAGAATAGTTAAACACATCCGGAGCTGTAGATTCCAGATCACGTGGCATTTTGGTGTCTTTAGATGATATCTGTGTTTGAAAACCACTCTGGCCAGTTTCTTTATGCATGTATTTGAGGTAGAGCACTCTTGAACCATATCATAGGCTAGTTTGCCTCAGATTGTTTTGCCAAGTTTGCGCAAAAGTCATGTTTTTTAAGCAAACATCTCACTCAGGGTCTAAAAAAACTTCACTTCTACAATGTTGTAAACAGCCCAGCAGTGAATCACTACTATTGTGTAATGTTTGACTATACGGGTACATTACCTTGAGAAACATGATCTGACTCATTCTCCATAAACAGGTTCTCCTCCATGTCAAGATAGCAACATAACACAGGTTCAGTAAACACATCATAGGATTAAAGAAATGCAATAGCATATTTTACACTGGACCAATGTAAACCAAAATAATATATTTCAAATTTTAGTCTTCGACAAGCTATAGGTTTTCTGGGGTTTTATTTATTTAATTTTACTTTGCTGTTTTTCAAAGGGTTTCTTTTTTGGCAAACTGCATAGAAAATAACCAGGGTCAATTTGACCCCTAACACCAACATAAACACAAAACCATACGTCCTTTCAAAAACGCATCTATGTGTCGACACATTGCATGAATATTCATGACACAAAATTTCTATAAATAAAAAATGTTTCAAGCTGTTTAAATGTGGGTCAAACTAACCTGAAAACAAAAGGAGGGTTAAATGTTAATGTATTAATGTTAAAATGTAATTAATATTAATGACTTTTTATCTCTGAATTTTGATATAAAGTCGGCATTGTGATATAAACTCGCAATTGCAAGAAACAAACTCTGACTTTTTCTCAGATTTGCATGTTTATATCTTGCCATTCTGACTTTATAACATGCAATTGGGAGATATAAAGTCAGAATTGCATGATATAAAGTCGCAATTGCATGTTACAAAGTCAGAACTGTGATATAAAGTCAGAGTTTTTTTCTTTAGAATTGGACTTTATAACTCGAAATTGCAAGTTTATATCTCACAATTCTGAGAAAAGATGTCAGAATTGAGAAATGTAAACTTGCAATTGTGAGATAAAAAGTTGCAATTATCTTTTAAAATGTTTTATTCTGTGGTGGAAACAAGCTTCCATAAGAAAAGGCTCAACAATATGGAAAATTACGAACATGACGTAGGCTGAATAGTAAAACTGATTTATAAATGTTGGTTTCTAAATGTCTCTTGAATTTTGATGGTTTCTTGTTCCTAACAGCCAATAATTCACCACAATGAACATTGTGGTCGACACAACCATGTTTATCTTCACTGCAAGTTTTACCTTGCATAGTTTTGGTTTTTGAGGATGAGGGCATGTCACGTCACGTATAATCCATGCCATGTTGGAGTCTGTCCAATTGGGCTTTAGTTTCTCCCAAGTGGCAGATGAAATTTGACAAACATTCTTTGTTCTGGTTTGACGCCAGAAACAAAAGTTAAGGGAAGAGTCTCCTATTTTGAAAAAAAAAAAAAAAAATTCAGAAAGGCTATTTATTTAGTCTTAATGGTTATTTTGATGATCTACTTTAGACATTCTACTAACTATAAGTAACTTTGCAACTACACGTCAACTAGCTCACATTTATTTGCAACTAGATTTCAACTAACTCTCATTAAAGTATTACTTTAGACTATTTGATGAGGGTTCGGGTTAGTAGAATAAGTTGACTTGTACTTGCAAAGTTATAGTCAGTAGAATGTCTGTTAGCTATATATCAAAATAAAGTGGTGGCACAACTAAGTAGTTGACATGCAGTTTCAAAGTTAATTATAGTTAATAGAATGTCTAAAGTGGACCATTAAAGAGTTACCGCCAACAAGGTGTACATGGTTTTGTTTTGGAATTCTTTATTTCATTTGCTTTGTTTTCTGTTTTGGTTTTGTTTTGTTTTTATTATGTTTTTATATGATCACACCCGATTGTTCAGCATCGTCATGGAGACGGTACTGATTCTGACTATCCGGTTTCTCAGCATTCCCCTGTGATCCAGTTTAGTGCTCTATACTCTTCTGTCACGCTGCAGACTAAAGAAAAACAAACCACATGAGTGTATTACCTTCTTTTTTTTAGCATTCAGAGGAATGTTTTCAAACATTTTTGCAGTCTCAGTATCGTCTGAGACAGCAAAAAGTGAATGAAAACAAGATAACTGTGTGACACAAGAGAGCATCATAATTTAATTCAAAGTTCAAAGTCCCAGACTATATAAATTAAAACATAAAACGAGCACTGCGAGGACAGTAAACAGGTAGAAGTTTCGAAATGTTCTCTGTGTATTGGCTGTGAGTTGTAAAGTCTAAATCAGTCAGCATGCCCTGAACATGCCAAACCACAATGACACACAGTCACATGAGGCGAATGAGGAAGCACAGGCCGCAGTTAGTCACACTCCATCCGTGCTTCACTTAGTGCCTTTATATCTTCTCATCTACGGCACGCACTAGCATTTAAGACGCTTTTTGCAATGTACTTTATCATTTTTCTTGCTCATTTATTAGCATCTTTATTAAACCCATCGACGATTGTGCAAATTCACTTTAGCCTGCGGTCAATCAAATATTTGAGGAAATGTTTTCTCAGAAATGTGACTGCGCACATGACAACTGGGATCTTCAGCCAATGTTGGACTTTTTCTCTTTTTTTTTTTTGCTTTATAAGGCTGCGGTGGTCAAAGGTTCTACAAATATTTGCAAAGTCATCTACTTTTTGAGGCAATATCAATGTGACATCCTTAGTTATGAATGATACAAATACTTAATACTTCATTGTATGTCAGGAGGTTACAAGTATATTTTGTACACCTCAAAAAGAATATATATAGGCTATATATTACATTTCTATATTATAGAATTACTATAGAATTCTATATTACAATTCTGCCATTTTTCAAACAATTCATATTTTTCAAGTATATAAAAATCATGCATCTTTGGGCATAGTTGCCACCTCTGTCAAGCTTCAGATAGATAGATAGATAGATAGATAGATAGATAGATAGATAGATAGATAGATAGATAGATAGATAGATAGATAGATAGATAGATAGATAGATAGATAGATAGATAGATAGATAGATAGATAGATAGATAAACACAACATAACATAACATAACATAACATAACATAACATAACATAACATAACATAACATAACATATAATATAACATAGCATAACACAACATAAAACAACACATAACATAACATATAACACAATACCTGTAACAATACATAATGTGACGCAACGTAATGTCGCATATCATATGATTTGTACACTATATTCCAAGAAGCAACGTTTTGGTTTGTTTCTCACACAAAGTTACTTCATAAGACTTTGGATATAGCTTAAAAGTTGTATGGACTACTGTTATGAAGGTTTTATTACTTTTTTGAAGCTTTACAGCTACAAGGATAAATGACAATGGCTTTGTTGACCGCACAATTTACAAATACACAGTTCAGAGGGGAGGATGACTGAAGGAGGGTTAAATGTCACAGCACAACTCACAAACTGTCTATTATATAACCGTGCCCTCGTTTTAAACCACTGTTGCTCATTGTTGTGCATTATTTGTATATTTTCCATAGCAACACTTTTCACTTAAATACTGGCATGTATGTTTGCATTTCCATGTCCAAAGCCTATTACCACATTCATTTGTCTTGATTACTCAATACATTGAAATAATGTGTAATATCTTACATTAATAATTTATGCTCTTCGCCACTGCTGTCGTTTGACCCATTTTTTTAATCTACAGATTAATCTGTCTTTTGAAGTTTACACCGGTAAATGGGAGTGTTATTGTATTGGAGTTAAAGTTCACTGTCGTGTTTGATTCACTAGATTATTGAACTGCAGATATGATGTCAGAGTGTATGTTGAGCACATGTGTATGTTAGTGCGAAGGCGGTAAATCTGGCAATGGCCAGTTGTAAGTTTTAAAACAGGAAGTGAGAGCAGTTATCATTTTAGGCCTCAAAAACATTTCTAAAAGCAACTTTCTCCTGAATCAGCGTCAAAACAGCTGATGTTGATGTGGCTGTACCACTTTGAATTTGTGTCAGCAGTACAACTATTTTTAAAATATAAGGATATGGTGAACTGTATTACTCAACTATGACTAATATTTAACGACAATATCAAACCATCAACAGCTTACAAGATCTTAAATTCAGCCACGTATCCTCCTTCATGGAAAAAATGTGAATACGCACAGTAGACTAAAGGGAGAGTTTGATATAAAACCAGTGATATTGTTGACGCTGTTATGGAAATTTTACTGTACCTCCCACATTAGAATGGAAACAATGGTGCTATTTTGTTACTTGTTATATCTTTTTCTCTGCAAGAATAAAAATACATGTATCAATGTGATATTTAGGATATGAAGCAATTTTGGTATGAAGCATAGTCTAAAACCAGGCATATGATTTATTAAGACACTTATGAAGAAAGGGTTCAGAAACTTAAAAGGTTACATCAAGCGCTTCAAATCACTTTATGGATTTAGTTTTAATTAATTCATTTTGTTTTAATTAATTTTTAATTTAAATACATTTTATGACTTAACTCGTAAACATACTTTATCTCTAGAAAAATTGAAATAACCCGTTAAACATGAAATTGTTATGCAACCATTTTAGACATTTCTCCTTATAAAAAAGCTTTTTGCCATACAAGGTTCTTTAAAACAGAGTCAAGAACCCTAGGGCTCTATATAACACCTCACTCAACCTTTTTTTTTCTAGGAGTGTAGCAAAATAAGCATTTTAATTCACTGATGACCTTTGTTCTTTAAATATCAAAAATACTGCCATGCTTATCTTAAAATAGCTTAATAAAAACAGGAAACGTATTTGCTCAGAGCTTGTTACCTCATAGAAAGAAAAGTACCCCGCTGTACAGATCTAATTTTAATTTTGCACTCACAATAATATGTAGAAAGCAGAGAGGAAAGACACAGTCAAAGATCAACCGAAAGAACATCGTAATATATGATCTTCTGAAGGTGGACTTTATACTAAGCCATGAAGTTGACTCACTTTATCGTATCAAGGGCTCACTGTTTGAAGGCATGTCTCGGATTATTAAAGATCCCAAAGATTGTGGTATTTAAAGGGACAGTACATCCAAAATTTAAATTCTGCCATTTACTTACTGTCATGCGGTGTAAAGAGAATCTGAAAACCATACTTTAGTAAAAATACAGATACCTTACAGCAAAAATGACTCCATTACAAGTCACCAATTCCAATATGACTTTGTAGAAGTCTTTAGAGTATCTAATTTTATTAGTAAGTATTTTACTTGTGCTGAAAGTAGGCTCAAAGATGCACTTGTCCTCAACAGCTAAAGGCTGGGACACAACAAGCCGACAGTCGGCGGTCTTCGTTTTTTGGCTAGTTGACGCCATCAGGGTTTATTGGGCCGTTTCAGCCAGCCCGTTCTCATCCCAAGGCGTCATCTAACTGACGCTTTTGACCATGCGTCAACATGCCGACGCACATGGTACCCCTTAAGCGTCAATATGAGACGCGCCTCCTAGTGGTCTAACCCTAACCCTACCCCAGACCTAAACCTACCCATAACGGAAGCGTCATCTAACTGACGCTAAAGGGTGCCATGTGCGTCGGATTTAGACACATGGTCAAAAGCGTCAGTTAGATGACGCCCGAGGATGAGCTTCTCATATTGACGCTTAAGGGGTACCATGTGCATCGGCATGTTGACGCATGGTCAAAAGTGTCAGTTAGATGACGCCTTGGGATGAGAATGTGTTGTTTCAGCATGTTGATTTGGCATCGCGTCGTCGGTGAGAGAGAGAACTCTGATTGGCTGTTCAGCTTAGCGAATGAGTCAGTGCACGAGAAAGCGAAAATGATGAAAGCAAGCAAATAAGTCAAGACGGTACAGACAGAAGGCTGTTTTAATTCTACGTCATCTTACATGAGCATTCAATGCACAAATATTTTCACAAGCTGTTGACAGTCGCCTTTAGTCCTTTTGGTGTGTTCAAGCGCAGCTTTTTGTTCGAGACGCAGCCGATAAGAGGCGACAACACAGTCAGCTTTTGTCACAGGAAGTTTTTTGACCTCGGCTTGGTGTGTCCCGGGCTTAACCCAGACAGTAACATAGTGTCGGCCCACGTCTGGCATGTGTGGAATCTACGTGTACCAGATGTGGGCCGGATCTGGGCCGAACTATGTTGCTGTATGGGAAGAGTGCCAGTGAAAAAAACAAGAAACGGTTGATTTGTAAGGAGAGGAATCACATGTTTATTTTCTAAAGTGGAAATGAAAAACTGAACACCTCAAAATGACAATAAATCAAGGTCAACAAAACAGCCTCGTTTTGTGTCTACAAACACTCAAGTCTCAGTTAAGCTTAAGTGCTCAAAAAGGGCAGAAGTAAACCAATATCCTTCAAAAAGGTCGGATAAATAAAATAATATTAAGTGAAATCAACTTGGCAATGCCTACTTGCACTGGATGTGCTGGTTTTTGCCTCATCACTGGGTGCAGTCATGTATTCATCTCATATATGAAACATCTGCGATTCAGCAACTACCTGCTAATGCACCCAGACTCACAAAGTAGCCCTATTGACAAGTTTGAGTGAGCAAAGGCAAAACACACAAGAGATAGAACCTTCGATACCCTATAGATGGCGATATCACTTATTCTGTAGCAGAAATAAACTGCTGCAGAAAAAGTTAGGTGCCATGCAAATTATATTACTCATCACAAACGTACATATACTTATTCAAAAATGTTGTCAAGTAGAGCGTAAAAGTTGCTAATATCTTCGACACTTGGTAAAACTACAAAGTATTCAAAAAAGATACATAAGAACAGCAACTAATTACATTTACTCAAAAACTTTACACCACTGCTCTCATGTTATCACAACTACTGTAGCATACAATGAAAGTCAAAACTATACAAAACACCATTGGACCCCATTGACTTTCATTGTGTGGGCAAAACAAAAAAAAGTTCATAAGAACAGTCAGTCATAAATGTTTGGAACGAGGGTGAGTAAATGATGCCAACGTGTCCATTTCAATGCCCTGCTTATTGTATTTCTACTAGGCCCACTCAGTTTACCGGTTCTATTTGAATTCTTGCTTTAATGTCAGTGTTTGGCCTTTCTGAATAGGTTTGTTTTCAGTGGAATCTTTTCATCTCCTGCCCATATTGTTTCGTCATGCCATCAGAATGTTCTTGTGAATCAAACGTTGCAGCGTTTTAATAAAAAAAAAAACACATTACAAATACACCTGCGCAATCTAAGCATGTCTGGTCAGAGTGTTTGTTCCTGTGGAAACGGGTGTCAAATTCATAGCTGTGTTATGCTGAGCTCTTGACCCACCCACGTCACGGTCTCTCCACTCGCAGTGGTGTGAAGATCACACCGCACACAAAGCGCTGACCACAGCATCCTGCGCCCATTGTTGTGTGCTGGCTGCAAAGTGTGTGAGCCACGCGGAGGAGGGACTGCAGCGTCTCAAGATCTCAAAATAACTCACAGTGGGTGCACTGCTTTTCCCTTGACCAAACATTCAATGACCTTCCAGATGACATCAGGTTTATCAGATTGAAGTTACTGAATATTTCACAGGCCTTAAAGTCCACATGAAATCAAATTGGACGTTTTTTGGCTTTTAGTATGAATATCTGAGCCTTACTGTTATCTGCAGTTTGCTTTAAAACAATGACAACAAAGACATAAGCAAAAAAAAAAAAAAAAAGACATAAGCATTCAAAATTTACATTCTCTCACTTCCACCAATATGGATCAATGATTTTTTTTGATGACATCACTCTGCACTTCAGCTTCTCATCAGATTTTCTGTCCAATCCAATACTCTCTAGAATATAAAGCGTCCCGCGCCTTACATTATTGGTCACCCCCCTACAAAATCGGTCACTTGTTCACACATTTACTATTTTCTATGGTGACTGGCACATACTGCACTATATAGGGGATAGGGAATGATTCAGATAGTGTGAATATGCTTTCCATCGGGCGAATTAAGTCTGGTTTCCCGTTAGTGTCACGCGACGCAGCGCGCACAGTCTGCTCCGGTCCAGAGACATGATAGCACAGAGCGGATCATATGGCCGAGTCGGACCACAAAACATATCGGACACATTTGAATTATGCAAAGAATACTATACTTTAAAAGCGATATGTAGGAGATCGGGAGGGGAAACGGTAAGAGATTAGGAGTAAACTGCGGCTTTACAGATTTTAACGGCTCTGGCCGAGCTTTCTGTGGTATAAACGAAATGCTATTGGCAAGTTAAAAAAAGGGGAGGAGCTGTTCTATATGTCCCGCCCTGTCTTACTAGGATCAGCAGTACATTATGGGGTATGCAGAATCTTAGGTGTCTGTTTAAAAAAGATTTTAGTGCGCTACTCATTCCGCAGTGTTTGTGCTACAAAAACCACACAGAACACTCTACCAACCACTTTATAACGTGAAGTGCAAAACACTGCATACTTCATACACTGCAAACACACTAGCAACATTGATTGGTTGTGTGTTAAATGAAAGTAATACAATGGCAAACATTTTATGGTCTGGTACCGGAATTTAAACTGTGAATTTACCCAACCTACAGTATTAGGTTAAATTTTTCATGATTAAACAGAACTGAAATATCTTTGGCTAAAATTAACTCTTTTTCCTTTCACACTCTCACTAGTATTTCTTTTTTTGTCTGCTAACAATGTCCAAATGTGTATGAATCATAGGAGAATTCTTTTTTTTTTCTGCAAGTCGTGATAATTGTCAACACAGTATCATTTCCATCACATGTCAAATTATGTATTGTGTTTCATAACATTGTGTGATGGAAATGACAGTGGTGGAAATGACATCTAGACACCACTTAAAATGGATAACGCCTTTTACGTGCCAAGGTTAATTTCATAGCTAATAATTATCTTGAATACACACATGACTATGACTATGTATGAATGTTTTTGTAGCCTCAATTATATCTAAACCACTCTGCCCAGTAAGGAAGTATGTGTATTTGCAATCAACCATTGTCCCTCTGTTCAGCAAATATTTTGTCCACCTTAAAAAAAGGGAATGTGAGACTTTCTCGGGAAAGAACTGTGGGCTGCACAGGAACTATTGCGACAGCTTCCTTTCTCTTGTCCAAGAACACTGTCTGATTTTGTTCTGTCATTTACTGGTTTAAAGGTATGTATATTCAGTAAACATTCCCTCATTAAAAATGAGCTTTTGAAAACAAAATATCAACTCACAAAGACTCCAGTTATGTCAGTACACTCTAAAAAATGCTGGGTTGTTTTAACCCAAATTTGGGTCAAATATGGACAAACCCAGTCATTGGGTTAGATTTTTTTAATTACATTTTTAACCCAATGTTTGAGTTTGTCCATATTTGAACCAAAATTGGGTTAAAACAACCCAGCATTTTTTAAAGTGTAGCATAATAAGTAAAAGCTATATTATTATTTAACATGAAGCATGACCAGCCGAATATTACTGACTTTATCTAAGTGGTTCCCGAACTGGCGCGGCAAGGCTAAGGGACAGTGTAGCCTATCAGATTTTTTGCAAAAGAAACCTCTCCATACAAGAACCCACTGTGTGTAATTATCCCACTTATTATCCAGCTACTTGCCACGCAAGTAAATAATTGAATATTAATTTGACATATTTTATTACCTCAAAACGACTCGCAGTACCCGCTTGAGCGTTTTGTTATCAGTTGTAGTGTTTGTTGTCGTACAATAAAAGACCACTAGATGTCGCGATTGAAGAACCAGAATTGAGTATTGCAGGGAGCCGTGTAAAAATATAAATGAATGATGCATTGTTCTGCGCATGTGTAACGGAGTTCGGTAAATAAAAAAAAAACTTAACTGTTGCGCGATGCTGCCTCCACGCCACTAGGTGTCAGTATAAGACTTGTGTCATTTCGGCTGTGCAAAAACATTAGTGAGTGCAACTCCAAAGTGCTGCACAGATATTAAATTGTCCATTCTACTACAAGACAGTAGATCATCAAATAATTTTACCCAGCTGAGCAGGTGGAAGTCATTTTGAGGTGGAGGGGTAATGGAGAGCAATGAGTTGAAGGAGGGATCAGTTATTCTGGGCCCATTTCTCTTCCTCCCCCCATGTTTGGTGAGAGTGGCTTTACCTCAGACCTCAGCAATGTCTCTCTACAATTGGGTTGTTTAAACAGGCACATTCATAAGCCTGCCAGCACAAGACACACATTTCAAACAAATAAGTCAATGACAGCATGTTTGAACTGCCGTTCCATTTGCAATTTCTTCCAAGCCAGTGGCCGCCTTCTTCTTTTACATCGCCATTGACACTGAGATTAGTGTCACCTTGAAACATACACAAATGGTTTATTAAAATACAGATTTTGATAAACAGATCTTGACAGAGCTTGAGTGTTTTTACAAGAAATGAATGTGAAACGAGTGTATTCACTGAAGTGGGAGTTTTATTTGTTTAAAATATAACGCTTTCATTTAGAGAAAAGATCTTTTGTGCCAGTTTTCCTTGTTTTCCTTCACTGGCTGGGGATTGTGTGGTTGGAAACTGCAGCTTTGGTCTACGGCCCAGATTCCCACACGTGCAGGAATCCCACTATTCCGCTAGCCACGTAAATACGGATGGCATAAGGATGATGGTGTGGGATAGATTCAGATTGTGGACAGGAAATCAGGGGATTGGGTTTCTGAAATCTTTCTTGGCTTTTGGTAAAATGGTCTCAAGGGCGCAATCTGTCTGTATTGGAAAACCCAGTCTTGAAAAGATATTGGATACACAAAGTCTAAATACATAAATACTTCAGGATACATGGAGCGTATGTAGAAATAGGACGTAGAGTGGCCCCAAAAACGCTTTTGGGCATTCAAATCACACTTAAAATTGTCTGAATTTCACTGTCTTAGATGCTGAATATAAAAAAAAAAAACAAAAAAAAAAACTTGTTTTCTTCTTTTCGAGATCTTTCCTTTTCATTTCTCAGAACTTATTTTGTGGGGGTGATGTACAGCAAAGGGGTGCTTTCACCACGGAAAATAAAAAAGGTAATGTGACTTTTTCCCCCTCAATTGCAAGTTTATATCGCACAACTTTGACTTTTTCCCCCTCATAATTCTGAGTTTACATCTTGCCATTTCTTTTGTTTCTGCCATTGAATAAAACAAAATTTAAAAAGGTAATTGCAACTTTCATTTCACAATTCTTACAATGTATACAGTATCCCGCACAATTGTGTGAAAAAAGTCAATTGTGTGATAAAAAAAAATCTGATTTACCTTTTTAATTTTTTTTTATTTCATGGTGGAAACAAGCATCCAAAAATATCTTTATTTAGCAAAGGTAAAATTATTTGTGTCAATATCACATCACTGTGAAAACGATTAAAACGTTGTATTTTGCTGCCAGGCCAGTATAGTTGGCGATGTCACTTTGTAAAGAAACACTACGCATGCGCATGGCGTCACCGTTTTCAGAGATTTGTGTTTTTGTAGTTTACTTGGAGATAATAACGGTATCGTTTTCAAAAACTGCCACTTTGAAAGTTTGCGTTTTCATGCCCCGAAAAACGCTGTTCCCGTGTATATTTTTTTGTTGAAATGGCCCCTCAGTAAGGGAGCGGTCTGAATGATTTTGAATCAGCCTGTTTTGCAAATGTGTTTGGACAATTCACGGAAAGATAGAACACTGGTTCAGTCAACAGAAATATGAGACACACATAATAACTGCTGAAATACTCTCTGGGAAAACATTTCTCAGGTCAGTCAGAGCGCTCAATTTTGTCAAAACTACATGGAAAGCCCATTTTGAATATTAAAATTTTTCATTAAATTATTCTTTTTATATTATTTCAATAACACTAAATGGTAAGTAAAATAAAAAAGTTCTTTAGTAGAGTTTTTAGCTATTTTAGTTGACATGAAGTCAACACATTAACGTTGCGATGTGTTCTATTAATGTTGAACAAACAGAAAGTGTCTCAGTTTTGAACATTATACATATTGTAATCATTTAAGACCTTTTTTTCCATAAAAAAAAATAATTTGTAAGTGTGACCTAAGTGTCCGAATACTTTTTTTTTTTTTGCAGTCAAATAGAATACCGGGCCTACACTCTAAAAAATGCGACATTTGAGAAAAGTTGCAGAAACGTTGATGTCATTGTCGAGGTCTTTGAACATGTGGTTAGATGCATTCACATTGAGTGTATTTGAGAATGTCACCACAGCTCAGCTCAATGTGCAATGATGTTGAGGACCAAAAGGACCTCAAATGTCAAGAGAGTTGTTAAAAAGCATGGTTGAGTCATTTCAGTATTCAGCATCGTGCAGACAGATAGAGGGGGGCATTGTGTGTCTGCCCCCATGGAAGGGACTTTGAGCTCAGCGGATGTCGGCAACTCTTCTGAATCACGCTGTCCTCCATTCAACTGAACCCAAAGTGTGTTAGATCTTAGATACGTTTAGATGGAAAGAGTAGCGTACAGTATAGGCCAAATTGCCATTTGAACCAATGCAAAATTCGTAAACGTCATCAATGTTATTTTAAATTTCCTACGTTCAGTTTATGTATTAGTACTGACATGTTGTTACACATTCATTTAGCACTGGGAAATATAAATCTACTAGTTAAAGTGATGCACATATTTTAATTGCTTAAAACTTCTCTGGTATTCAGCAATATTTGATTCCATTTAATTAGAGGACTAAAATAAATTCTTATTTAACTTAAACTGTAAAAGCATTGTTAAATTGCATTCATCCCTACTGTTGTTTGCTTTCTTCTTATCCTAAAGCAAGAATTCTGACATCGGTTAGTCACCCTGATGTCATTCCACAGTCACATGAGAACCGGATCAGTTCGATTTGTGAACCAGTTTTTTTTAACTGAAACAACCGTTTCACTGAGAAGATTCAAATCAAAAGATTATTTCATTTATGAGCTCATATTTAATTTTTTCATGAAGTCTCTATGGAGATGGAGAGAGGAATAATGATTTAAATGTTGGGTTGTTCCTCACACACAGCCACCATATGCCTCAAAAGTCATGCAAAGTAACACACAAATCATATGCACCACTTTTATGAAAGTTGTGATGCGTTTTTTGTCATTTTGAAGTTTGACAGCCTCTTTTACTTACTTCCCCTGAACTATCACCATCCCACCATTTGCCATTATATATTTAAAACAATACTGTCTTAGTCTAAAACTAAAGTAATGTTGACATTATATATCATTTGAAACTATATAGATCATTTGAAAGCTTTGTTTTTGCTTTTCAACATAAATGACAGGAACAGTAATTTATTAATTTGAAACAAGAATATTTATCACAGTCATAAGGTGTTTTCAGACATTTATTTTGAAATAGCAAGCTACAACAACCATAATGAAATAGTCTTCACAATAGATAATGCTTTACAATGAACTCTGTTAGAGAGAACCAGTTTAAATATGATAAATATGAGTATAAATATAAACTAGATAAATATTACAATTTATCTGTTCAATAAAATACCTTACTTTTTGTAATTTTTGGAGTGGCTAGCAATAGCAAGCTAGCTTTGAAAGCATGAAATCCCAGCCTCCCTTCAGAGCGTCTCCAAAACCAGGCCTCCTGCAAAACACATGAACCCGTACAGCAGAGTTAACAAAGCATCACGAGACGGCGCTAAACTACCTCATGTCTCAAAACACATAACATTAATAATAAAGATTTAACAATAATAATGAACATAAAACCTCTATCACCTGACTGCTGCAGATTAATTTCAGGGTTGATAGTGTTGCCATTGAAGTGCATAAGTTCAAGTGAGTATAAAGTAAGACTTCCATCTCTTCCAAATTACAGTAGTTTTGGTTTGAACACAGCATAAGCTTGTTTTTTTGGTTCAGGAGGAACTGTAAAAGGTGTCTGGTGTTCCGTTGCGGTGCTCATTGACTGACGTCTGTCTAACCGAATGCACTGAACCGAATGCAATGATTGAACGAACATTTTATGGTCCTACACCTTTCACAGATGATGTGTATATATATATATATATATATATATATATATATATACACTCACCTAAAGGATTATTAGGAACACCTGTTCAATTTCTCATTAATGCAATTCACATGGCAGTTGCTTCAATGCATTTAGGGGTGTGGTCCTGGTCAAGACAATCTCCTGAACTCCAAACTGAATGTCAGAATGGGAAAGTAAGGTTGGTTGTTGGTTGTTGGTGCCAGACGGGCCGGTCTGAGTATTTCAGAGTATCTGCTCAGTTAATGGGATTTTCACGCACAACCATTTCTAGGGTTTACAAAGAATGGTGTGAAAAGGGAAAAACATCCAGTATGCGGCAGTCCTGTGGGCGAAAATGCCTTGTTGATGCTAGAGGTCAGAGGAGAATTGGCCGACTGATTCAAGCTGATAGAAGAACAACTTTGACTGAAATAACCACTCGTTACAACCGAGGTATGCAGCAAAGCATTTGTGAAGCCACAACACGCACAACCTTGAGGCGGATGGGCTACAACAGCAGAAGAACCCACCAGGTACCACTCATCTCCACTACAAATAGGAAAAAGAGGCTACAATTTGCAAGAGCTCACCAAAATTGGACAGTTGAAGACTGAAAAAATGTTGCCTGGTCTCGATTTCTGTTGAGACATTCAGATAGAGTCAGAATTTGGCGTAAACAGAATGAGAACATGGATCCATCATGCCTTGTTACCACTGTGCAGGCTGCTGGTGGTGGTGTAATGGTGTGGGGGGTGTTTTCTTGGCACACTTTAGGCCCCTTAGTGCCAATTGGGCATTGTTTAAATGCCACGGCCTACCTGAGCATTGTTTCTGACCATGTCCATCCCTTTATGGCCACCATGTACCCATCCTCTGATGGCTACTTCCAGCAGGATAATGCACCATGTCACAAAGCTCAAATCATTTCTAATTGGTTTCTTGAACATGACAATGAGTTCACTGTACTAAAATGGCCCCCACAGTCACCAGATATCAACCCAATAGAGCATCTTTGGGATGTGGTGGAACGGGAGCTTCGTGCCCTGGATGTGCATCCCACAAATCTCCATCGACTGCAAGATGCTATCCTATCAATATGGGTCAACATTTCTAAAGAATGCTTTCAGCCCCTTGTTGAATCAATGCCACGTAGAATTAAGGCAGTTCTGAAGGCGAAAGGGGGTCAAACACAGTATTAGTATGGTGTTCCAAATAATCCTTTAGGTGAGTGTATATGTATATGTATATATATATATATATATATATATATATATATATATATAAACACATTTAGACCACTTAACTTAGTGATTGCTATCTGGATGTGAAGAGACTTTCAACTAGCATAACAAAAAAATTCTGGAACAAATCGCCTGCCTTTAAGACAGGAAGAACATCACTTTTTGATTATGTTGTGTACTTTGACTTTTCATAGTAGAGACCTTTTGAGAAAGTTACACTCTGTCCACCACATGAAGATTTTTCATTACGCCAAATGTTGACCTTAATGTTATGTACAGTATGATTTACAAGTGACCTACATCATATCTTCCAGCGGCTGTGAGCAGGGCTTCGTTGTTCCATGTGGGGGCTTGTTTTTAAATCTAAAAATAACCACAGGGGTGAGTGGTTTCTTTCCCCATGCCTCGCTGTCTCTGACTTTAAGATGGAGTGGTGATGGAAAATGAAAGAAAACATTAAAGAAAGAGAAAAATCCCCAAAATTTTGCAGACACGTCAGATTTTACTTCATATCTGCTGAAAATATATGATGTTTCTCGTATTATTATTTATCAAGCTTCTTCTACCTTTTTACATTGAATAATCCCTCAAAACATATCAATATCGCAATGTTTTCAGTATTACTCAAAAGTAGTGTTTTTAGACTGTCTGAATCATCGCCGCTGTATGAGTATATTTCTCATAGTGAGAGATGTCAGAGTGAAAGTACAGTCAAATTAGCATAGTGCTCAATGAATATTGAGCTAAACTGACACTTTCAAGCACTTTTAACGCAAGAACACAAACTTAATGAGTGAATTAATGTGATGTGTAAATTTTCATTTAAATATTTTTTTAATGATTCTTTTTTTCCCCATTATTTATAAAGCACTCAAACGACACAATTGTTTAATTACATTAGGCTTTTTAACTTTTTAATAAAAATATAATCACAAAATAAAATGGTAACACTTTAAATAAGGTGCTACGGTATTAGTTAACATTTGTTAATATATTAACTAGCAATGAGCAATACATTTATCATGTATTAATTTTTGTTAACGTTAGTTCATTAATAAAAATACAAGGTTTATTGTTAGTTCATGTTAGTGCATAATGATATTTACTGATACAAACAAAAAATAATGCTAGTAAATGTTGAAATCAACTATGCCTTTTGCCTAGTTCATGCTATCTAATGTAGTTAACCAATGTTAACAAATGAACCCTTATTATAAAATGACCAGAAAAATATATAATGATCTGCTTTCCTTTCTATCAGTATTTTTTCCACATTTTAGTCTTCTTCTCACAGGCCAATTACAATGTAAAGATATTAAAAAAGTTTTACAGATTCGTAGGAACTAATGCATTCCATGTGATTTTACAGCATGATGTTTAATTCTCCAGTCTTGTCCCCAGGTTTAGGCTTGTATTTTTGCCTGAGGTTCGTTTCGAACTGTCAAACATGGCAAGATGTATTGGCTGTTTGCGTACATATCCGTGGTTAAAGAACTCACTGAAAACATACTTGTTATATGAGCGCAGGTTTTATTATGCTTATCGACAGTGCCAAGAAATGTTATTTAATCACATGTCAGTGTTTCTTTGTGATGGTATAACAGATTTAGCACTAGGCCCAAAGAGAAAGACTAAACAGTCCATATATTGTGTAAAGCTCTAAAGATCACACTGGTTCGGCTGAAGACTAACTGCGCATTCCAGTGAAAATAGTCAAACCAGAACCAGCCCGCTTCATTCCTGCATTACATTTCATTGCTTTTTCGCTGTGCATATGACAGGCCTCCTAAGAGTGAAAACCATCCAAAGGTTGTTTGGATATTTCATTTAAGGCAGGAACTTTGCAGGAAAGTAGGCTGTAAAATCCCTTTCCAGTTGTATTGTTCAAACTCAAACATATTTTTAAATTCCCCTAAGTGGACGAGGTACCTAACAAAAATAAATCAGTACAGCGCATGAGTGAACGCTTTATTTTAGTGCTCTTTTAACTTCCCTCTTTAGCGAGGTGTGCGGTGTTGACGTTGGATCAGGTTTTGTAATTACAGGTGCTGCAGGTCGTACGCTGTATTTGACTGTCAAGTGGTAAAAGCGTCAAATTTTTCACCCCCCAAGGTTTACCGAGGCCGTCCAGAACGCAGGGCGTTGTTGCCGGAGACTTCCTTAACACGCACATTCCAGACAGCGGCCCTCTTCGCTTTCTTACAGCCATTTCACATTGTTTTCTCAAAAAATATTCAGGCTGACGTTTATACAACTTATGTCAAGAAGGTCTACATATATCATTCAAAAGTTTGGGATCAGTAGGCTGAAAGTGTGTTTTTTTTTTTTAAACGAGATAAATTAATACTTATATTCAGCAAGGATGCATTAAATTGATCAAACGTGAAAAATAAAGTCAATTTAATGTAATTTAAGTTGAAATGACTTAAACATCCAAGTTGATTGTACTTAAAAATGTAAGGCATGCAGCAACTTTTTTTACAGAGCAGAAAATCAGCATTTTAGAATGATTTATGAAGGATCATGTGACACTGAATGAGTAATGATGCTGAAAATTTAGATTTGCCATCACATAAATATATTACACTCTAAAATACATTAAAATATATGTTATTTTGAATTTTAATAATATTTCACAATTTGGTAACACTTTACAATAAGGTTATACATTATATAATGTATTATAATAATACATTATTGAAATCATAAGTTAAATCTGTTAATAAAAGCGTCTGCTAAATGACTAAATGTTAATACTGTTTAACGAACCAGAGCTGACATGAACTAACAATGAACAGTTGTAGATATTATATGTTTAACAAAGATTAATAAATACTGTAGCAAATGCTCATTGTTAGTTAATATTATGCATTAACTAACGTTAAATGGAATCTTATTGTAAAGTGTTATCCACAATTTTATTGTTTTACTGTATTTTTTATCACATAAAAGCAGCCTTGAGCATGAGACTTTTTTTCAAACACATAAAAAAATTGACCCCAAACGTTTGGACCAGCAACAAACATTACGTCAAAGCATGGATTTTTATGAAAAATTGACGCAAATTGTTTTCATATGTTGACATTTACAATGAAAGAAAGTGGAAGGATTCACATGTATTAGCGCAGAGGCGTAAAAACCGTTACAGGAAGTTAAAAACGACGCTCTAAACCATCAAAGAGCGGCTTTCACAGGAACACAACAGTAATCAATGGATTTTTTTTGTTTGTTTCTTAGTTCTTATTACTGAATGTCTCATATCAGAATGCACATATTTACTGTTTAGAGGCCAGAAAAAACCCTCACAGTCAATCATGCACACTACAGTCTCCATTCAACCTTATGGGGACACAGGTGTGGGGATGGCGGCGAAGAGGAAACCACAAGCTCTGCAGACGCAGAAGTTACACACATTAAATAAATTCGTTTAAATGCTTCTTTAGTGGCGAAAGTTGAACAAAACGTCTGTTTTAGAGTTTGAGGGGGTCTAAAACCTGTTATTGTGGCTGTTTTTTGGGGCCTTGGGAATCAAGAATACAGCCTGGCAGTTGTAGTACGTCATTGATGGCACATTTTGCGGTTGAATGTCACCTCGTGCTGTTTTTGTAATTTCAAGAGATGTGAAAATTGAAGGTAAACATACAGTACTTGCAGGAAATGACTCAATTACTAGTATTTGCATATACTTTTCCCCTCGCAATACTGTTTATTATGGAGTTTGGTCAAAGGGGTCCCACACAGACTCTGATGTTTAATTACATCAGAATTAGTGAGATTTTTATTGTGCATATATATGTATTTTTTTTGGGGTAACACTTTACAATAAGGTCTCATTTTTTAACATTAGTTAACGCATTAACTAACATTAACAAACAATGAACAATTATTCCAAAAGCATTTATTAACCTCTGATAATGTTAGTTATTAAAAATGTTCATTTTCATGTTAGTTCACAGTGTAGGCTATTAACTAATGTTAACAGATACAGAACTTTTGATCATAAAATGTAGCATTAGTAAACAATGATATTGACATTAAAGGCGCAGTATGTAATATTGACAGCTAGTGGTTGAAATGGGTACTGCAGCCAAATTCAAAATATTCAAGTGGTGCTCACTGCAGAGTCAAATGACGCTAAGCTCCACCTCTCTGGATGTCTAATGGGTTGGAGGGAAAGAGTTGTGGGTAGGGTTAGGGTAGGGAGGATATTCTAGCTCCACCCATAAGGCCCAAATTATATTCGCTCCTCCTTGTTGGACGTCTAGAGAGGGGGAGCTTGAGATAAGCTCCACCCATTTGATCTGCAGTGAGAAGCCTCTCAAAATATTGGAGAGCGTTGTTTGCCCCGCCCCCGGCCCCTCCTCCGCAAACTCGCTCAGGTGGGTTGCCAGATTGAGGACATGCAACAGGAACGAGTGCAATTTACAAAAGAAGGCGACAAGCCTTACATTGTAATTTGATGATTTATCAGTGTTTTAATATTCCTCTGGTCATAGAGGTTTTTAGATGGATGCCGAGGCTTTTTAGGTAGAGTAGAAACTGCGATCACTGACTCAGTTCAATTGCTGCCTTCAATACGCTGTGTTTTACCAACTGGCCACCCGGGGAGTCGAAGTACTATTGGGTAAATTGGCAGTGGGCGGGATCAAACAGACCAAAACAAAAACAAACATTCCCACACAGAACACAATTTTTAAAGTAGAATACAGTAAAACTTCAAATAATAGCCGAGTCCCAAATAGACGCCTGTCTCTTTTACACGCCTGGTGTGGATGCAGGTTTGGGTAAATAAAGGCCGGTCTCAAATAGAGGCCGGGTCTGTTTTTTTAGTTTCGGGTTGTTTTTAACCTTCTAAAACCTGTCAGATCGTCCACTTTTTGGCGGCCGCCAAAGCAAATTTTTGTCCCTCCAAAGCCTTTTTTGATCGGTGAGTGATGTAGAATAGAATGACTGCTGCGCTTGACAGGGCGCATAACCAGCAGAGAGAGAGAGAGAGCGCCCCGGCCGCGCGCGCGCACTCTCACGTCTTCAAACAACACGAGCGCTGTCTTGCTCTCTCTACCTCGCGCATATTAATCAAAATCAATTGACACGATAGTAAAAGGTCAGAAGACCGCAGTTTCACGTGGAGCATTTGGAGATTTTTAGAGATTATCTCATCCAAAATAAAAGTTTGTGTTTACATAATATATTTGTGTGTACTGTGCATATTATGGTATTTTTATGCTTTGCAGTCAAAAAAAAGAAAAAGAAAAAAGCACAGTAAACGACATAAATCCCCTTTATCTAAGATTAATACATGCTGTGGAAGTGTTGTAGCCTACAGTTCACGTTAACTAGTTAACAAATATAACATTATTGTAAAGTGTTAATTTTGTGTGTGTGTATATATTTATCTCGATAATTATAAATTATTATTATCATCCACTTTGCTTTCAGACATATTGAAATAATAATATGATTAGCTATTTACATTCTAGCTCTTAAAATCAGTGTAATTCATCCGAAAAATATCAAATGTGAGTTCAAGCATTATTTAATTTATTTATTACATGGTTCTCCGGAATACTTTAATTTGAGTGGTCGATTGCAACATTCAACGGACAAATATGTTTTTTTTAATGACCCCTATACATACACACACACACACACACACACACACATATATATATATATATATATATATTAGTGCTGCATGGGCAATGATTAGTCGCGATTAATCTCATCCAAAATAAAAGTTTGTGTTTACATAATATATTTGTGTGTACTGTGCATAATTATTTTGTATATAAATACACACACATACATGTATATATTTAAGAAAAATGTGTAATTTATATTTAAAATATTTATATATAATATAAATTATGTATAAATATATATACAGTATATACATGTAAATATTTCTTAATATATAAGCATATGTGTGTATTTATATTTACAAAATAATTATGCAGTACACACGCATATATTATGTAAACACAAACTTTTATTTTGGATGCGATTAGTCATTGCCCAGCACTAATATATATAGGCCTATATATAAACATCATTTATTTATTATGTCTATTTAGGTCTACATATTTATTTTGTGAGCCATGTCATACTAAGTAGGATCATTGACGGTAAATGAATAGTATTTGCATAAATGTTGACTAATTTTGCAATCATTTATTTATCTTTTGGTCTTTAAAAATGGTTACGGAAAAGATGCGCAGTCCAAGCGGCAGTTATAGAAAAGCATCAGCTTTAGCTTTGACCTGACAGCTGCACAACAGTGTTGTTTGTTAGTAAAACCCCACGTGGTTTACTATCACCTATAGCTTCCAGTACTGACATTACTGAAAGGAACGAGGAAAAACAGATGACAGATGACAGCAAAAGTATGTAAATTCAATCATGAAACTTTTTTACTTTTACACTCATATTCTGACAGCAGCAGCTGAAATCCTGTCACACATCAAAACCTGTGTGATACGCGTTCCTGGTTTTTCAACCACACATGTAGGGAATATCTGCATATTTGCCAGGTTTGAGTCATACATGCATCTTTTAACTCTTTGAGCACTTCCTGGCAGTTGGGTTAGGGGTAAGCCCTGATATACCAGAGGATGAATCAGAAAACTAGTCACATTGTTTTCGTGAGGTTGACCTGATAAATGTACAGAGTGTCTTTACTCACCCTAAAGAGCACAAATGAGGAAACGTGCATTTCTGTAAGATGCATATCCGCTTTCCTATTAATGATTGCGAGAATTGATCTATAGTTTGGCAGGGATGATTCATTTGTTCTGATAAATATCTGTGTAAAACCTACATGACTGAGATCATGAGTAGTGTACATTAAAGCAGCAGAGGTCAAATTCACAGGATTACTGGGCTAATGTGAAAAATAGGAAAGTGGAACTGCAGCTACAGGGCCATCTAGTGGTCCAACTGTCCACAAGTAAAAATGATTCTGATTTTTTTTCTTCTGTTTGTTTCATTTTTCTTATAGTTATATTTAAATTACTTAAAATAACACTACTGTTCAAATGTTTGAGGTAAAAAAGAAAAAGAAAAAAAGAAACCAGGGTGACACTAAAGACATTTATAATGTTACAATGCATACAATTCATTCAAATGCATAAGCATATTAAGAAGCACCACTGTTTTCAACATTGGTAATAATACTAAATGTTTCATGAGCGGCAAATCAGCATATTAGAATGATTTCTGAAGGATCATGTGACAGTGAAGACTGGAGTAATGATGCTGAAAATTCTGATTTGATCACAGGAATAAATTTATATTTTAAAATATATTCAAATAGAAAACAGTCATTTTGCATTGTAAAAATATTCAACGATATGGCAACATTTTGCAGCCTTGTGAGCATGAGGCATTTCCAAAACATCTTCCAGATCCTAAACTTTTGAACAATATGAGTGGTTGAATCGAAAAATGAACATACATTTTAGAATGTCGCAGTATTTAGTTTGTACAAGAAATAGAGCAGAATCTGAAATCTTTCTTCATTTTACACCAAAATTAGATTTTTTTTAAATGCTATTTTTATTTCCAAGTAAAACGAGAAAATCACAGATTTTTTTATGTGTACTTAATATAAGATTAGCATAGTGACTGATTTCATAGGAACGCTAAATTGTGTTTCAAAATTTACGTTAATCCTTACATAATACTATACAATCTAATCAAATATCCATTATGAAAAAAAAATCAATAATATCAATGTTACTTTCTATAATTTTCAACACCTTTAGATATTTATCATGTAAGGAGTTTTCAGACATCTCAGCAACATTTCCAGGCAGTAATACGCAATAGGGTTACAACTAAACATAAATTCCTCTGACAAAGCGGGCATCTGTGGCTCCCTCTATAAGCAAAATGCTGGGAAACTCAGATGTGTCTGTTACTCAACTCTAGATGTACCAGTAGAAGACTTTGGGTTTCTTTACAACCTGTACATTTCTCATATCCCACCCACAACAATGACAAAAGCGAGGCCTGCGAGAACACCGATATGTGGGATTGTCGGACTTCCCTATCTAGCTTTACCATCTCAGCAATTCCGCATTTGTTTCTTGTCATACACACACACACACATACATATATATATTTAATAAATTATTTAGTACTTTAAAAAAAAAGTGGATAATTGTTTATCTCAGTGTTTGGACCAGTACATTGAAAACCCTAGAGCACTTTTTGTACTGGTAACGAAATGTTTCCTCTGGTTTTCCCATGTGTAAATCTACTCTACTCGGAGCTTCTGCTTACTCAGTCTGTGACATCATCAGTGACGCAAGCCATTGCAGCATTTATGATGTCAGAACATAAGTGAGCATTTCATCTCAGCACTGCAGAGGAGTGTATACATATACGTGTCGCAAGATCTGTCATTTACCATACATTCAAACCCACATTTACCAAACATCCATGCCCACAGTGGTTTACATGGCCTCTGAAAGACATACTTCTCTGTGTCTAAGACCGTGAATTCAAACCATGTTTTAACATTTTGACGTATTGTTACTAGGCCTACTGTAAGTCACGGATAAGTTTAATATTTATAAGGTGTTATTATGTGAAGTGTGGGAATATGTGATTCATTCTGTTCGCTTTAGTTCTCGTCAGGGCGTTAGTCGTCAGGGCGAGAAGTCAAACCATACGTCACTTCTGGTGAATGCTTCCAATGTAAACAGCAATTGGAAAATATCAGCTGAGAAGTAAGATTAGATGATATTCTGCCTCTGAGACTTGTGGTTTCAATGTTGTGAACCTGCGTTTGTGTATATGTGAGCATGCTCGCATGCACATATATACGGCCACCCGTGGTGTGAAACTGTGCCGAGAAGATCTTCCAGGAAATGAGGAGATACATCACGTTTCGCTGTGACTCATCTGTCCACTAGTTTTCAGTATTGAGACTATACAGAATGAGATAAAGATCTGAGTTTGTTAGTTTTTCAAATGTTTAATGAAGCTGATGTCATCCAAATGCCGTTCATCTTCCAGTACAGCTTAGTTTTTGTTAAATTTCGTCCATTTACTGAATAAACAGTACTCAGATAAAAGGCTTTTATGAATTAGCATTTAGGCTAGTGCATGATTCAATTTACCTGACAACTTCACAATTGCAGCCAATCAAGGTCTTTTAGGCCATTCAAATCCTAATCTGCTCTGGGATGAAGGGAATAAGGCAGTGTCAACAGAGACAGGTAGGCCTACTGTATTTGGTCTTCATAAATGGCATATATGGTACAGTTTTTGCCTTCAGAGTGACTTTTGTTGCCTTCTAAAGGGAGAATGCGA
This sequence comes from Rhinichthys osculus, assembly GCA_029959095.1. NCBI lineage: Eukaryota > Metazoa > Chordata > Actinopteri > Cypriniformes > Leuciscidae > Rhinichthys > Rhinichthys osculus. The sequence continues at coordinate 14,116,097 of JARWKJ010000009.1, read as the reverse complement.
TACCAGGAGGAAACAGTAGAGGGCACTGATGCTCTTTCACTTCTTCCACTAGGAAAAAAAAACCTGCTCTTGGGAATTCCGTTGTAGATGTATGGCACACACTATACCTACTGTAGGAGCACATGGAATCCACAGAATTAGAACACCCGTTATTCTTAAATTTCCATCCATTCACCATTGAGTGTTTGTTTATTAGTAGTATTTTTGCTAATTTGGCTGTTGGCACAAAAACCATCATGCTATCTAAAATATAAACACTTATAATAGGCTTACCATAGGGAATCAGGTTAAGACAAAAACACATTTTGGAAGGATTGAGGATGTGTTAACAATTTTTTTTTAAATTTAACAAAAAAAGTTATAGTGTAGGCTACCTTTAACTAATGTTAACAAATGGAACCTTATTGTAAAGTGTTACCCACTTAAAACTAAAATGAAAAAAAAATTCTAATTCATAAAAAAAGCTCATTCAAATTATTAATAAATACTACGATAGTATGCATAGTACTAAAATCACGTTCATTTAAGTCAAGTCAAGTCAAGTCACATTTATTTATATAGCGCTTTTCACAATACAGATTGCATCAAAGCAGCTTCACAGTGATAACATGAAAGTAGTACAACACAGTTCAATAATATTGTTGAATATTAAATATCCCCAACTAAGCAAGCCAAAAGCAAGGCGACAGTGGCAAGGAACCAAAACTCCATCAGATTGGATGGAGAAAAAAACCTTGGGAGAACCCAGGCTAGTCAGGGGCCAGTTCTCCTCTGGCTAACAATCATAGGGTTTTAAAGAAGCTTTACAGTAAGTGCATATCAGAAGTATCTAGAAAAAATACATTTAGTTAATCATGTAATATTAAGGGGATAACATATCGCCGGCGTTGAGTCGTCTCTTCGCAGGCGTTGAGTCGTCTCTTCACAGGCGTTGGTCTTCTCATCACAGGCGTTGGGGCATCCGAAATCCCCGTGAGAGGCAGGATACAAAACTGGAGCCTACGAACGCCATTTTTCTCGGGACAAGCGTCCCGAGATAACAGCAGAAAGGCAGATGGGAAATAATTAGCATAGCTGATGTTCATAATGATTTCCATTACACGGGAGTAGGTGTTAGAAAACCATAATCTCACAACTCTCCGCAACCCAAACTCTCCGCAACCCAACCGCAACCATACGGACCGACCCGTTTGTCTATAAGGCTGTCGAGCCCCACTGGTGCGTTAAGCAGTTTCAGTGGCAAACGGTTCCGTATGGCATAGCAGGGGACTAAGGTAAGCATTATGTGAATGCTTGACTAAAGAGACACGTCTTTAGTCTAGTTTTAAACTGTGTCAGTGAGTCAGAGCATCGGACCGTATCGGGAAGGCTATTCCAGAGTTTTGGAGCTAAATGCGAGAATGCCCTCCCTCCTTTCGTGGACTTCGATATCCTAGGAATGACCAGAAGCCTTGAATTTAGTGATCTAAGAGAACGCGGTGGATTGTAGGGCGAAAGAAGGTCCGTTAAGTACATAGGAGCTAAACCATTAAGGGCTTTATAGGTCAGTAGAAGTACTTTGTAATTGATACGGAACTTAATAGGTAACCAGTGCAGAGATGATAAAATCGGTGTTATATGATCATATTTTCTTGATCTAGTAAGAACTCTAGCGGCTGCATTTTGCACTAACTGTAGCTTGTTTATTGAGGATGCAGGACAACCAGCTAATAAAGCATTACAGTAATCTAGTCTCGAGGTCATGAATGCATGAACTAACTTTTCTGCATCAGAAACAGATAGCATGTTACGTAATTTAGCAATGTTTCTAAGGTGGAAAAAGGCTGTTCTTGTAACAGATGAAATATGATTTTCGAAAGACAAGTTGCGGTCTAGTATAACACCCAGGTCTTTTACTGTAGTGGAAAAAGTAACAGGACATCCTTCTATATTAAAGTCGTATTGTAAGAGGTTTTGTGTGTAGTTTTTTGGACCAATAAGTAATACCTCCGTTTTATCTGAGTTTAATAGCAGGAAATTACGCGTCATCCAGCATTTTATATCTTTGAGACATTCTGTCAATTTAGATGAGGTAATGTTTTCATCTGGTCGTGATGAAATATATAATTGAGTGTCGTCAGCATAACAGTGGAAATTAATTCCATGTTTTCTTATAATATTACCAAGTGGCAGCATATATATTGAGAATAGCAGAGGGCCTAGCACCGATCCTTGCGGTACTCCGTAGTCTACTGACGTTAACTTTGATTTTCCCCCGTGTAAAGAGACAAAATGATAACGGTCAGATAAGTACGATCTAAACCAGCTTAATGCCTGTCCCTGAACACCAGTGTAGTTTTGTAGTCGATCCAAGAGTATTTTATGATCTATAGTGTCGAACGCGGCGCTAAGATCAAGTAGGACAAGTATTGAGATACAGCCTTGATCCGAAGCTAAAAGTAAATCATTTGTAATTTTAACTAGCGCAGTTTCTGTACTATGATGCGGTCTGAATCCTGACTGGAATTTTTCATAGATATCATTTTCTTGCAAAAAAGAGCACAGTTGAGCGGATACAACTTTTTCTAGTATTTTGGACATAAATGGAAGATTTGAAATGGGTCTGTAATTAGCTAGGTTATTTGGATCTATTTACTAAAATGACTTTATTTTTTTCTGTAGAACACAAGAGATGCTAGGCAAATACTGAACTATAAAAGATCGACCTACCTAATAATGGCTTTAAAATATAATTATTAGCATTTATTTATGAGATAATAAGTCTTGTTCAGAGGCCACAATACAGTCAGACAGCTCTCAATCATTAATCTAACCGGGTTATGAACTACTTGAACACTTGTGGATTTACAGGGATGGATGATTCAGCTGTGAGGAACATTCTGAGCACATTGGATTTGAGTTCAGTCCAACTTGAAGTTGCCCAGACTGCTCATGCTGAGGGCCTGTATTTTACCTTTTGTTCTATCAGTCTCTTTTGTGTGGGGCCTGGGCTTACATTCAGATAGCGTAATGCATCTCCTGTGAGCTCAGCAGCACCTTCTCTATTTTAATGAAAAGGTGAATAAGAATAGATTGTATCGCTTCTATCTCTTGCTTCAGTGATAACAGCCAAGTAATGTTTTGCATGAGAATTCAATAGTATATATTTTTTTAAGGAAAGAAAAAGGTGTCTGATAGTTTCCTTAGTGGAAAACCATTAGATAATTTATAAAAATGTTGTTTACAATAATTAAAGCGATACAAAAAAATACAGAATGAGCCAAAAGCTGAGTTCTAATGAGTTTTTAGAGTGGAACACATTTAATTATGTTTGAAGAGCAGGTGTTCAAATCAAGGATACAAATATATTTAGCAATCAAACCAAACTATTTTAAGCCATCAAATGAACTATGCCTGAGCTTTAATTTAGCATGGCATGTGTTTTACACAAGCAGCACGTGCCACTGGCGCCTCAGAACGCTAAAGCTCTGAGAATCGTGCCATTCATTTTTATAATACTTAAATATTTAGCGTGCTATTGCAACATAATCTACAGTATAATGGCAATTCATAAATATTTTGCCACATTGGTGTCTAATTCCTGTGAATCTCATTCATACGTTTCCGTGCGATCTGCTTATGATGGTAGGTGGGTTTAGGGGTGGACCTTTATGCTTTCTTTTTTCTCAAAATTATGTTTTGTACAAGTTACATTGAGTTCATATGAACCAACCAATTAGGCAAAATGTGAAAGTTAAGAATATCATGAGATTAATTTTTATGAATTCGTACAATGTCATTCATGCTCCTAAGTTTAGGAGTGGGCCTTTATGCTTTTGTTTCTTTCTAAAAATCGTAAGTTTTTGTACAAATCACATCATACGAGTTCATATGAATTGGCCACCAACTCGGCAAACCATGAAATAGTTACAAATTGCCATGACATTATTTCTCAGTCGTACGCTTGCATACAATCTGCTTATGTCCCACTGATGGTTGGGTTCATGCTTACATTTGTTTTTCTAAAAAAGGTTTCCATACGAATCACATCTTACAATTGCATTCCACCTCTTAATACACCTCCATTTTCTCATGAGATCAGGTTGTGTATTGATGTTTTAACCCATTTTTTTGTGAATCCGAATTGCCGACAGCTCTGCAAATGGATGTATCCAGATAGAAAATATACTTAGGGGTTCCTCCTCAGAATCCTCTGGAGAACCTCTGGGCATCTTAATAAAAGGCTGGTTCTGTGAGGTACTTACAAGATGAAACCCTAAAGTTCTGCAGGAACTCTAAAAACTGGCTCAGGAAAGGCTTTGAGGCATCAGAAAAATAGATTGAAGTTCCTTGAGTTCACAATGCAATAGCCCATTTGAGCCACCATAGGTTCTCCAGAGGGTTCAAGCAAAGTGGCTGTATGAGGAATCCAAAACGCTTCAAGTATCCTTTCTTTTAAGAATGAATTTTGGTGCTGAAGAAATGTTGAGGTGTAACAAAGTTACAGGCTCAGGGAAGATGGAGGTGGGAACAAACTTTGAACGTAAAGCTTTAATCCCAAAATAAACAACAAAACCGAAGTAATCAGCAGTCGGCATAAACGTAAACACAACAACTACTTAAATGTCCCAGGCCTGGTCCTCTCTCATCTTTCACTGTCGTCACTCTTTCTTTTATCCTTCCAGAGCTCCTTCGTGGGACTCGAGACCATGACCCACGACTCTCGGCCTCACCCTGCTTCACACCACTGAGGATCATTTATTTCAACATCAATCTTACAGTGCAATGCAAATAATCAGTCAGGTACTTTGGGAAAAAGGGATTAATGCTAAAAGTAATACATTTCAGTAAACATCTATTTTTTTTATACACTAAAAGTTTTCTTCTTCTTCCCAACATGACTGATGATGGTAAAACCTTTCAGAGTCGTCCCTGCTATAGCTTCAGACCTCTTGCTCTAATAGCACTCTTGGCTGTGGTTGTAATCCATGCTTTCAAAGATGCATTGAAAACTTTATGAGGAGGTTTGAGTATGAGCTCAAAGGTTGACCTGCATTTTACCACAGACTCCTCTGTCTGTCTTTCTCTCTCACTTCTTCTATCTCGCTGAAAACTCTCACGTAACCAGCATACAAGACATCATCTCTTAAAGGAACAGGCAACCCAGACACCCTCATGTCATTCAAAACACATATCGTTATTTTGTTCAATAATTTCATCCCTTAAAACTCATCTTTGATAATCCAAATTAAATATTTAAACATCAATCACAGCAGCTCTGTCTACCTAATTCACTCGCTCAACAATGGCAAATATTGTTTTAATCCAGCCATATATGTTTGAACCAGAAACTGATTCAGAAGAAGACGAGGAAGAGCCACTTGTACAGGGTCGTATCGGAATGGTAATGTGTTTTATGTATCGTTCTCTACAATGTCAGACACATAACGGTAATTGATATGATTAGCCTTTGGCTTGACTATCTCGTTTACTATCTATCCTGTTCGCCATCTCAGAGTCAGACAGCTGCCTTCTAAAAATCAACATCCTTAGAAACGCTTTGAACATCACAGAAAGCCAGTGGAGAAAAGCCCCACACGGTGATGGGATTGGTTGCATGTTTGTGACGGTAGGAAACAGGGCCTGTTTTTTTGGTACACTGCAGTTTTAAGGAGAAAATACTCAGCAAGTGTTGACTGATGAATTTGCCATATCTCAGCGAGCCTGTGCTTGCATATTCAGAGCTCAATAACTAAAGGTTGCAATATCACTTCCTGGTATTAAAAGTAAATAACAGCAGAAGGAAATCTTAATAGGATGACCTACTTTGTACACCTGTTTTTTTTTTTTTTTTTTCTCACAGGAAATACTAGTAAAGGCTTTTTCTCAGTCCACCTTGTGGCAATGATTTGATTAGGCCAACTTCGAATGTCTGTGGGATACCAAGCAAACACACACATATGTCAAGCCTGCACATAAATAAACCTTCCACTGGACAAATCCTATTTACTCCAGCTTGAACAGGTGACGTAGAGGTAATTCTCTCAAAATCTCCTCTCTTGACAAAATTACTTTTTCTTTGCTCTCAATATCCAGTGTGAGTCCAAATGTGCCGTCTTAAGATAATATTTAGTATTCAGTACTCGCAGATGTCCTAACTCTGCCGACAGACACGATTTCTGATAAAATCTTGGACCTCTCAATTCTTAATACGAACCAGAAACCATGAAATGAAGTGGTATGTTGAAGTACTGTACTGATGGTGTAGTTTAATAGAGAACTATAGTGTGTATCTTTACTCATTTATTTACTCAGGATGTCTCTGTAAGATAAACAGCAGTCACATTTTTTTCAAAAACATCTGTAAAAATGATCACAGCCTCGATCATTAAAAAAAACAAGCTAGTATGACGTAAAGGTTCATACTGCCATCTATTGGCCATACAGTATTATTACAAAATGGTTAACATTGTGTTGAGTCCAAATTAGCTGTATATTAAAAAATCAGATGATTAGAGAAAAAAGCTAAATAAGAGTTCGAAACATGGTTGTTGCTTGAAAAAAAATCTGTTTAAAAAAATATATTTTTTCATATGTTAAATATATTACATTTGATACACATTTGCACTTAAAGTCCCCCTGTGGTGAGAATCAAGCTTTTAATGTTGTTTAAATGTATATGTGGTATTTTTAATATGCTTTAAGACAAACCATGTACAAATTCATAAGTCAACACCATTGCTGTGTATTTTCTCCTTAAAAACTGCAGTGAACCAAAGACAGTCTCAAAAACGCGGTTTGAAATCGCTGGTTCTGACCTCACAAATGTTCAATGAGGGCGCAGCTCAAACCAACCTTTCAGCTGTGCTGTCATTCTGGATCGCAGAAGAATAGGATGCAGGAGAAGAATGTTCAGCACTCTTACTTACGCAGTAAAAAGAAAGAAACAAATGTTGTGTTGATCTAAAGTAATTTTTTGCTTAGTATGGTTGAACTGGATCAGCGAAGGTCAGCAGCAAAGACATTGGTTAATAAAGTGAGATAAATACATAAAGGGCCCTATTTTAACGATCTGAAACGCAAGTGTCAAAGCGCAAAGCGCAAGTAACTTTGTGGGTGGATCCCGGCACTGTTGCTATTCTCCCGGCGGGATAAATGCCTCTTGCGCCTGGCGCAAATCTAAAAGAGGTTGGTCTGAAGTAGCTTCATTATTCATAGGTGTGGTTTGGGCGTAACGTGAAATAAACCAATCAGAGCGTCATCTCACATTCCCTTTAAGAGCAGGCGCGCTTGTTCTAAAGCGGATTCCTATTATAACGGCGGATTTGCCAGGCGCGCGCCAGGAGCGGTTCACAGCCGAGGAGAGCAACGTTCTATCTATCTATCTATCTATCTATCTATCTATCTATCTATCTATCTATCTATCTATCTATCTATCTATCTATCTATCTATCTATCTATCTATCTATCTATCTATCTATCTATCTATCTATCATAATAATGTATGATTTGCAAAAATGAAAACTGCTCCTTAGATGAGAGAATCAAAGTGTATGCGCGTTGTGCACACGCTACATTGATTATGGCCAAACATGCGCCCTTAAAATAGCATAATGAACAACGCGCAACGCGCCACTGACTTCAGACTAGTTTTTTCTGGTCAGTGGCGCATTTGTTACATAGAACAGCAAAATAGCATGAGGGAAAGTTTGCGCCGGAACACGCCTCCTCTTTGCGCTGAACCGCCCCGGGGAGCGCAAGTGTATTTCTTAGTTAACCGACGTGTGTCTGTGGAGGGAAAAGCCCGCTTTGCGTGGGTGCAAAATAGGAATGATACATGCGTCAGTGTACAAAGTCATTTGCGCCGAGTGCAAGATAGGGCCCAAAGTATATTTGTCTAATTTAACATATTTAATTATTGCAGGTTTGCATTTCACTGCAATTTTGTTCATTTTGTTCCTTTACTAGTTACTTGTAATACATTACTGTATACATTGACATTAATCAGTGTCTTAAGACTGCACATTAATTATCAGTTCTACGTATATACACTGCTGTTCAAAATATGGGCTCAGTAAGAAATTGTGTGAGATTTTTGACATTAAGAAATGAATACATTTAATTAGCAAGGACACATTAAATTGACCAAAAGTGCAGTAAAAACACGTATAATGAAGCAAAACACTTCTTTTGAACATTTTATTCATCAAAAAATCCTAAAAAAAGGTATCACTGTTTCCACATATTATTGAAATATTTTTTAATCAAATAAATGCTGCCTCTGTGAAAATCTCCTTTAAAGATATTAAAGAATCTTACTGACCCCAAACTTTTGAATGGTAGTGTATATATAGTAGGCTACTAGTATATATATAGATGCTAATGAAGTGAATTGTAAAGTGATACTACTTAACAGTCCATGTTCACAGAGACAGACAATTCAAAGTTTACTGCCAAATGCTGAATAAGTACAGCCTAAAAACGACCACAGAATCACAGGCTCTGTAACCCAGACTTAACCAACAGAAGCTAACCAACAAAGATGCTTAATCCAACATAAGGACAGCTGGACTTCTGCTCAAATCAATAAAGGTGGCCTGATCGCTATTTCACTTTGTTTCCTACATGTTTGTGGTCGGATAAACCCCAAGGATCTGCTTAACCCACAATCTGGCAAACGTGGTGAGGGGTCCATGCAGAATGGATTTTTATGGAGGAATCTTCAGTTCTGATGACTGTGGTTGAATGGTTGCCTAATGCCAAGAAATAACGGTTCATTTTCATTTTTCATGAGCTGGACTCAAAGATCTAAGACTTTTTCTATGTACACAAAAGGCCTATTTCTCTCAAATATTGTTCACAAATCTGTCTAAATCTGTGTTAGTGAGCACTTCTCCTTTGCCGAGATAATCCATCCACCTCACAGGTGTGGCATATCAAGATGCTGATTAGACAGCATTGCACAGGTGTGCCTTAGGCTGGCCACAATAAAAGGCATATATTTTATTTTAAAGGTATATATATATTTAAATTTTTTATTTTATGTTACACTGTAAAAATTGTAGGATCAATAAGTTAGGACAACATATGTGTAACGGGGTTCGTTGGAGGAGGAGGCGGGAACCGGCGAACATTTAAAGTTTTTAATACAATAAATAAACAAATACAAAAATGAAAGTATAAGCCAGCAGCCCCTCACGGACGACTGCTGGCTACACAAAAGAAGAACAAAACACAACATAAAATCAGGCCTGTTCCTCTCTCGATCTTCACTGTCGTCGTTCCTCCTTTATGCTTCTGCTCCTCCGTGAGAGATGCGAGACCGGTGCGTCTCACAGGTGTCGTTCATTATCACTCACGCCACCGGCCTCGCGCCGTTCTCTCACATCCCTCGTCCTCGTCCTGCTCGCCACAATATGTTTTTATATTGCTTTAACTCATGAAAAGAAGTTAAGAAGTGTTCAACTTTTTTATAATAAGTTTAATACAACACATTCTCATCCCAAGGCGTCATCTAACTGACACTTTTGACCATGCGTCAACATGCCGACGCACATGGTACCCCTTAAGCGTCAATATGAGACGCTCATCCTCGGGCGTCATCTAACTGACGCTTTTGACCATCCGTCTAAATCCGACACACATGGCACCCTTTAGCGTCAGTTAGATGACGCTTCCGTTATGGGTAGGTTTAGGTCTGGGGTAGGGTTAGGGTGAGACCACTAGGAGGCGCGTCTCATATTGACGTTTAAGGGGTACCATGTGCGTCGGCATGTTGACGCATGGTCAAAAGCGTCAGTTAGATGACGCCTTGGGATGAGAACGGGCTGTTTAATCAGTTATACAAGATTCATCTAATTTTTTAAGTCAGTTTAATGTAACTTTAGTTGAAATGACTAAACCAACCAAGTTGACAGCACTAAAAGAAATAATATATATAATGGCAAAACTGCCAACACTTGTACAAAATTCAAAATGTGACAATGTGTTAATGGAACTAATCATTATAAAACTAATATCACTAAATGTATTCACTGAACCTTAAAGGGATTGTAGGGCACAGACTGAAATGTATCTTCACAAACTTCATCTCTCAGAGGCTCCTAAAGTTATTCTTAAAGAATGGTGCAATATCCCACTTTACACAAAATTCATCTATATCAGACGAACAAGATGAACTAAAGCAGTTCTGAAGGCAGACGATGCCTCTACCACTCATTACACATTATTAATTTATAGTCAGTTCCTTTTATTTTTCTCACTCTAGGCAGTTTTCCACACAAGCAGTACATCAATCAAACTCCCATGTTATATGTCTCTATTCGTGCATTTCAGACTTTTCTACAAATAATCATTCCTTTATCATCCTTAATGAGCAAAAACTCCATTGGCATAGCATGTGTCCTGGAGTGGCGCGAATGAAAGCATGTATATGTGCGCGCGCCTAGTGGGTGACTTTTGGCAATGGCTTGTTCCATCTGTGAAGGGCTAGTATGTAGGGAGGAGGCTCACTGCAGAGGCTCTTCTCTGGCAAATGTGTTTCTGGGTCTCCCCCTTGAACAGATGGACTTCCTAGGAAATGTAGATGCCTTTAACCACCATCCATCTCTATAACAACCATGTGAACCAATCAAAAGTGCTAATTTACACCCACCATAACACTTGAAAAGCCAAGCGACCATTTCAGAATCAAATTTGTCCCATTATTATGTGGATCTGAGAGGCGAGTAAGAGTAATGTCAGAGTGTTCTCGCAGTGTGTAAAGCAAATAACTATTTGGAAAAAGGGCCTTAGTGCGTCAGTAGGAGACAAAACACTTGTGAAGAAGGAAGAAATAACATGAAATATAGGCTACTAAAGACATATTGCTCACAAATCACTGGACAGAAGCCAGCTCAATTAAGACCGCTGTGAAAAGCCTCGGTTTTGTTGCTCATAATGGGGTATCAGGATATTAGTATACGGAATATATGGATAGCTATAATTATACTGAAAAATGCCTACAGACCTCTCACAGTAAACCGCTGTGCAGTGCTTATAACTGTTTTTTTTAATTATTATTAATTTATATGTAAGCTTTGTGTGAGGAGGAGACTGAAGTTCACATGGTCATATCTGTCATCAATTTAACATTTTTTAAATATGTGGAATGGAGAATGAGATTTGTTTTGGTCTGATTCTTGCATAAAGCTATTGTGTGGATTCAGATCATTTGGAATAAAATATAGATCACTTCTCTCATTTGTGTCACTGTATGAAAAAGACTAATTATATGAACATTTCAATGAGATGGTCAAAAATGAACAATAACAATCTTAGGGTGCAGTATCAGAAAGGCTGAATATTAATGTTATAAAAATGAATATTAGTATGCCTATTGCAAAAAAAAAAAAAAAAAAAAAAAAAAAAAAAACGTTAGAATTGTCAACACTTTTTTGGTCAGATTTTTTTTTCCAAAGAAACAAATACTTTTATTCAGCAAGGATGCATTACATTGATCAAAAGTGACAGTAAAGACATTTATAAAAATACAAATGATTTCTATTTCAAATAAATGCTGATTTCTGTTCTATTATATTATTCCTGAAAAATCCTGCATCCTGGTTTCCAAAAACATTAAGCTGTCTTCAACATTGATAATAGTAATAAATGTTTCTTAAGGAGAAAATCAGCATATTAAAATGATTTCTGAAGGATCATGTGATACTAAAGCCTGGAGTAATTGCTGAAAATTCAGCTTTGCATCACCCGGAATAAATGACATTTTAAAACAGGCCTATATTCAAATAGAAAAAAACCCAGGTCATTTAAATTATAATAATATTTAGAAATGTTTTTGTTATTACTGTATTTTATAGAGATCAAGAGACTTTCAAAAACATTAAAAACTAATGGTAGTAAACAACAATTATTTTATACACTCTATGACCATCTAGCGGTTAAAAAACAAAACAGCATGCATTTTGCGGAAGAACATAAGGGAAACACTTCCACGTTACTACCATAGACTGTAAAAAAACCCCAAAATAAATAGACACAGTACTTCCTTTAAAATAAATTACAGTACAGCACACCAATCATAATGAAATGGCCCTTTAAAATAGATTATGCTTTACAATGAACTCTGTTTGAGAGCTATATTTCATCTGTTCAATAAAATACCTTACTCACCTGTTGAGTAATAAAAACACCATCGCTTTTACAACATTTCAAATCCCTTAGTTCTCGCAATCTCTGAAAAGCCATGCCAATTCTTGTTTTATTATGAGCTCTGTCGTGTTCTCTTTTTGTCAGCAGAATCTCCTCTGTTCAGCGTTTGTTTAAAACTGGTGATTTCCCAGAGGTTCGAGATTTAGCGGCTCCATGTCGACCCCTCTCGCTTGTTGTGACAACTAACCTCTGCCACTCACACCATACACACATCAAAGTAGCCGGAGCAACTATTCTCTATTTACGGATATGACGAGACACACGGGCGAGTGACGTGTGTACACAATTTCCTGCGAAAATCTTCCCTCTAGGCCAAATATTTAAATAGTTAGGATTACCATATTGAATCAGGGTAAGACAAAAACACATTTAGCAAGAAGGATTGATATATCTCATTTTTTTTTAAAACAACAACAGCGAAAAACAACAACATCAGTGCACCTTCAAAGAAGCAAACAAGTACTAAATTATCCACATTATAATTTTCTCCATAGAAATAGAACAAGCTTATTTCCTCTCTTTTCTCCCCCTTCCTCCCTACTATTTTAGCTTTCAGAATCGGAATAGGACTTAAAATAGGAAAAAACTATTTTTTTTTGTTTACAATTTTTATTTTGTGCTTATATGTGACAACACATCTAGTTTTGAAACTAATAAAAAAAAATAAAAAATTAAATGAATACCAAACCAAAACCTCAAGGAAAACAAATCGGTAAAATATGCTGTATAAATTTGAGTCCAAACACTCCAAGTGTGATTCCAGTCAGCGGCGTATTCACTTCTGTTTGAATTCGACCCACGGTTTGCTCCGCATGTCTGATAATATGTTGACGTTTAAAATTATTAATGTGTGTTAAATATTAAACTTTCATTAAACTTAATGATTAAGGGAGCCAGTTTTGAGATTCCGCCAGAATGAGACTCTATGAAAAAAAGTCTCCTTTTGTGAAACAATATGAGGGTGAGTAAATACTGACAGAATTTTCATTATGATTAGAAGTCTATTAAAACAAATTAGTGGATTGGTGGTTTAATAAAACCCCAATAACTTTAGACCAGATGATGGAGAATGATGGTCATAATGTTCTCAATTACACGAGGGTCAATATATGGGTGGAATAAACCAAACTACTCCCCTAAAAAACACAAGGCATCTGGGGGACCTGCAGCATCCCGGAGGAGCTCTGAGTTCATTTCTGCACAGGACTAATAATAAACCTGGCATGATTAGTCACTCTCTCCTCTGTCTTCCATGTTTATTAATCTGCACCATCCCAAAGGTCACGCGCAGGACAGAACACAATCACTGGGGAGTCAAGCAATAGATGTTAACGAGCCTTTTAATATCAAGAAACTCCGCAGATGCCACTGAATTGAAGAGTATGGTCTCATCTGTCTCATAAAGAATGATACTGGGAAAAAAATACAGCCATGATATTAGACTGGGAGTGTAATCAGCATGGCCGGCGGTGGCTTAATCTTGTGTGACTTGCACAAAATGAGGTATTGGAGTGGCCACAAGGAGATGTGCTGCTTGGGTTTTATTACTCAGTATTGAATCAGACCAAACATGAAACACTGTTTCAAAGATGATTCGAGCGTAACCTCAGAAAAACTGATGCATTTCTTAATGAAATCAACATGAGAAGCACCCAAAAGGCATTCAAAACTACCCTCAACTTCAAGCCAAAGCTTGCAGCAGGTCTTAGTCGGGGTAAACGCCGTATTTCAATGGATGTGAATCAAAACGAGGCTGCGAGGGACAGAAATACAGCCTGTAATGGGTTGGATTGTTGTTACACTTTGGTGTTGTAGAGCAGATAAAACATTTGTGTATCTGTACACAGAGGACCAAGCGCGTAGATTTGGTTTGAACATTGGGGGGGTTGAAGTTTGGGTATGCCTCCTGATATTGTGATCATGGTATAAATAATGGGGGGGGTTGTAATGCATAGATTTAAATATTGGGGGGGGGGGGGGTTATATCCCCCCCATCCCCCCACAAATTACGCCCCTGCAGAGGACTAAAACTCTAGCCCCCGGTTTTACAGACAAGGCTTAAGCTATAGTCAGTACCAGACTAAAATGTATGTTTAAGCTGTTTTAACTGAAAGCAACTTGCACTGACATATCTTAAAATATTTCAGGGCCATTGTTTTGTCTCGATGCACACCAGTAATGTTTTTTTTTTTTTTTCTGTAAGGAGATTTTTAAAACATATACTTAAATGTCTTCATTTAACTGAAGCTTAATTCTGGCTTAGTGTTATGGTTTAATGTTAAATAAAATCCTGTCTGTGAAACCAGGCTTTGAATACATCAGTTCGTAAAATTAGACTTAATATCAAATCTTGAAAGGAATAGGTCACCCAAAAATTAAAATGTTCGGCATTTGCCATAATTTACCCTTATCAAATCAGACCCTACATATAAAAAGATCTTGCTCAAAAGAATTTTTTTTTTTTTTTTTTTTTTTTTACAAATTGCAACACACAACATTGCGGCTTCAATCATGAACTTATTGGAATATAGTCAAATCATATAGGTGAATTTTAGGATTGTTTTATGACACTTTAATGCTTAATCTCTGTCCTTTTTGAATGTCTAAAGATCTAACATTCACTTTAACGGCATATAAAAAAGATAGATTAACCAGAACAATAACATATTTAATATTTCTCTTTTCATACTCAGCGGTAGAAAGAAACAGTGTTGTATGGTCCGTGTATCATCCAATCATTTGATTTTCAATTTGAAATGAAATAAGCAGAAATGATAAAACGGCACCTTTATTTGTTTTTTCGTTTTTTTTTTTTTTTTTTAATTTTAAAATTTAAAGTTGGGCCAACTCAATTTTAGAAAATTTTAATTCTAAATATGAATTATTGAGTTGAACCAACTTAATTTTGAACAATTTAAATTGAGTTGGGCCCACTCAATTTTAGAAAATTTAAATTCTGAATATTGTTTATTGATTTGGGCTAACTTAATTTTGAACAATTTAAATTGAGTTGGGCCAACTCAATTTTAGAAAATTTAAATTCTAAATATTAATTATTGAGTTGAGCCAACTTAATTTTGAACAATTTAAATTGAGTTGGGCTAACTCAATTTTGGTCATTTTTAATTCTAAATATTAATTATTGAGTTGGGCCAACTTAATTTAATTTACTGTAACATGTAGCCAACATTAAGTAGGCCTATAGGGTTATGTCGGTGAGGAAATTTTCCCACTGATTAACTTATGACAACCCCAGTGTTATTTGTTAATGTCTTCTGTAGATTTTGATCTTTATAAGTTGTTATGATAGGCCTATATTTTTAATGAAAACACAATAAAAAAAAAAAAAAAACTTTTTATTACCAAATATACTATTAATAAGACGGGTGACCCAAAAATACCCATATTATAACAAATAAATAAAAGATATTTGAAAATTGCCCTTTAAAACGAAGGCTCAGTTTGTGGTCAACCGTTCTCTATTATTTTATTGAAAACAATAAAACAAAGACAAAGTCACTTATATTAAACACTTTTTTTTTTTTGTTAACAGAAGTTATATTGCCCCTTTAATTGCCTCCGCTATAATCCTGTCAATCATCTGTCTCATTCTCGCGGGTCGCGGCTATGATTACAGTTTCAGTAAAATTTTTATTTCACCATCATCGGTACCCAGCCTCAGCCGATTGGTATAATAACATTATTTGCAATGACCATCCCGTGTCCAAAACGGAGCTTATACTGTCTAAAAGAAAAGTTGTGACTGCTGACTGAACACTGGTCTGTGCCTCACCCGCTCTGCGCTGTCTAGCGCAGCACCACACAGATTTAACTCCGCACAGCTAAATAAAACAGGCTGGTGGCAGACTAATATTAATATTTCTGATGTAAATATTTCTGTGAAACGCGTTAAGTTGCACAGAAGAAAGCCCAATCTAGGACCTGCCCTGTACAGTTTAAGAAGCGGTTGTAGAGGACTATAATCATTTATTTATTTTTATTTAAAAAGAAAAAATTACAATAGTGCAAACACACATCTTTTAGAAATCTAAAACATTTCCAACAATGTATTAAACAAGTAAACTCATTCGTGCACAATCATAGCACAAAAATGAAAGAGCTAAACAAAGAAGAAAAAAAAGGGGAAAAAAAGAAACAGCAAACAGATATTAATCATGGTACATAAACTATCTCTATATTTCTTCAAAAAAGAAGTACATTTTCTATTATCTTAGTGATTTGATTAAATATTTTACTTCACATAAGAAATCTTTAAAAGTAGGAATTTTCTTAAGAAACCTTTATTTGTGAAAGTAAAAGTTTGCCACAAGGATAAGGAAGTTACCAGTAGATTCTAAAGATTAGTTTGGGTTTTCAAAAAGACAAATTACATCCTTAATGGGCAGATTACCGTTGAGGACTATTATTTTGTTGAACAGACCTGAGTGATGACTGATGATGTCACATGCTCAGATTTACTTGACCAATCAACGGAAGGGGGCGTCTCATGACCGCCCACATGTGGAAAACGAATTTTGAAGTCATGTATTCGTTTTTTGCCTGTGAACTAAAAAACGAAAAATCAAGCCGAAATCTCTTTTTTTTTTTTTTTTTTTTTTTTAAACGAAAAAACGAATAAAGGTGCCGTTTTCTCATTTCTGCTTATTTCATTTCAAATTGGAAATCAAATGATCGGATGATACACGGGTCCGTGTATGTCCGTGTACAAAAATCTTTTTTGTTAAATTAAATGAAAAGATGAAATAAAATAAAATAATATTAGATGGAAAACATAAACTTAAAAAAAAAACTTGCCTTGGCAACTTATTAGCATAAAATAAGTGCTAAAATGGCTAAAACTAAAACTGAAATAAAACTAAATATAATTAAAAAAAGGCCAAAAAAGCACAGAACAAAATGACAAAAACTTCAACCAAAATTCAAATGAAAACTGAAAAAAATAATAATAATAAAAGTTCACTTCTATAATAATATAGAAATAATACTAAAAAATAACACTGGAAAGAAAGTAATACAGGTTTCAAGAGACATAAAGAGTAACACAATGTAAAATATGTTAGTGGCATCACTGAGTGAAATTTTTCTTTTCTTTTTTATTCTGTGGAACATAGAAAATATTTTGTAAAATGTTGTTGTTGATTTTGGACCCCTCTGATATCTATAGATATGGTGAAAAATTAACAACATGTACTTTAGGGTATTGACCTTGGTTGAGAGTTAGCATGTAATTATGCATAATTTACTGTTATTACTATGCTACGTAACAAGGACACTTTAAAACAAAGTGTAACCAACTCTTCTTATTTGTTCCACAGAACTAATACAGTCACACAGGTTTGGAACGAAGTGAGGGAGAGTAAATGACAGAAATCTCACTTTTTGGATGAGCTATCCCTTTAAGATTGCAACCTGTTGAATGAACTTCAATCCCAGACTCATTTACATTCACGCCAAATGAAACATGACGCCATTTGTGATGGAACTATTCTAAAAAAATGCAATCTTCTAGTCCAGGGTAGCTGTTGTAGCCTCTCATGAGCGCTTCCATGGCATTGTAATGACTATAGCACTGCCTCAAGGCCTGCCGTTGCATTATCTCTTCAAAACAAGCCAAGACAAACCCCAAATTTGTCACTCCGCCAACCCACCGAAAGCCTCCTGGAGCAATCCACGAGGTAGAATCTGAATTCAAGGAAGCCTGCGTTAAAGCTGTCATTCAGATCAAACTTACAACACAAACTCTGAAAACCACTGTCAGGTGTATTTCAAAAGCATGCATTTGGACACAATAAATGCAGCAAGTAGAGAGAGCTGACAGGGGATGTCTTTGTTGAAATGTGTTGGAAGAACAAGGTAATGTATTAAAATCCATCCATTTGTGAATAGTAATTGCACGATTCTAATTTGACCTCAAAGCTAATTCGTGTGCTGCTCTGAATAGTTGAGATGTCCATTAGCTTCCATCCCTGACCTCTCTTAGCGGTTTGAGTGGGGCTTTGCTGAGACTGAATTATAAATTCAGCCTGGGCTTTTCTTCATGTTTGCGTCTTGTGGCGGCCTACCTTGTCCTACATTTAGACCTTTTAGTGCTTTGAGGAACAAGAAAAGTGAAGCTTTGCCGTTGCATTACAGACAGGAGTTCAATGAGGCCACCTGCTTCCCTGCTCACTGTGAAATCTATCAGCACGTATCGTATACCCTTCACTATGACTGATAGATATGCCATGAGCTGCTCTGTAAAACATTCTGCTCCGAAGGACGTTTTAACAGCACTTTTACATTTACATTTACATTCATCTTCCAGGCAGATGCTTTCTTACTGTAGTGACATGCAAGAAAGTGCTTGTGGCAATTATTCTAGCTGGGAGCGTGAGGTACAAATCAACTACTAAGACAAAGTAAAAAAAAATAAAAAAAAATCCAAAAAGAACAATGCTTAGAAATCACACAAAGAATTCATGGCTTGGAGGAAACAAGGTGATGATGCTTGCTTTAAACCAGGTGAGCAAAAAAAAAAAGTTACATGGTGATGCTCCAGAGCAGTTTCTTTGAACATCTGGTGAGAAATATAATAATAAATGCATCTCTAGCAGTGAAGCATGGAGGAACTGTGTCATTGTGTGAGGAGCCTATTTAGCTGCTGATATTTGGTGAGCTACTTCACTGTGAAGAGTCATATGATGCTTTGGAGCACAGGAGAATATTGCAGAAAGGCTTGCTTCCAACAAATGAAAAGTTGTTATCTAAAGAAGAATTATCAGATGATAAGACAATGATCTTGCCCAAGTTGCAAAGATAGCCAAGAAGTGGCTTGAGAACAAGGCCATCAGGCTCATGTTTTGGCCAGTCAGAGTCCAGATTTGAATCCTATAAGGTATATTTGATCTTACATTAAACTCAAACGAACTGGGAGACATTTTCAACTACTCATGAACAGTTTGAAGCCATTAACATTGAGTGGAACAACACTGACTCTTCTTTCTGTAAAAAGCTGTCTGGAAGTTGGGGAACTAAATGCTTCAGCACTAAATTACTTATCCTTTGAATAATTCTTGCTAATCCCCTGACGACCGATTTGTGATAAAAATGGTTAAGGCTATTACCGTAAGTATACTAAAGTCTACTAAATATTTTGCTGACCAAGCCACACACACACACACACACACACGGACGCACGCACACACGCACACACACACAGTTTATATATGTGTGTATACAGTGTGTGTGTGTCCAGCCAGAGTCACACCAACGCTATCTCACGACCAATTCGTCCGAATTTGACGAGTGATTAAAAGATGGCTAATTCGTATGAATTCGTACGACCTCATTCGTACGAATTTGTACGATTTGTCTAAACCCACGTGATGGGTAGGTTTAGGGGCGGGGTCAGGGGTAGGTCATTCGTACGAATTCATACGAATTGGGCAACTCGTCAAATATGTACGTTTTAGCAAAAATCGTACTAATTCGTACGAGTGAGGTCGTACGAATTGTTACGAATTAGCCATCTTTTAATCACTCGTCAAATTCGGACGAATTGGTCGTGAGATCGGGTTGGTCACACACATATATCAGCCCGTTCTCATCCTTTGGCGTCATACATGTGACGCTTGTACATTTCGTTGAAATCTTACGCACATGGCATCCTTTAGCATCAATATGAGACGCAGATCCCAAGGCGTCATAACCGTAACCCGACCCCAGACCTAAACCTACCCATAACAGTGCGTGTTATATTGACGCTAAAGGATGCCATGTGCGTAAGATTTCAACGAAATGTCATATGGCGTCACCTATATGACGCCAAAGGTTAAGAATGCGTTGCATATATATATATATTGCTGATATGTATAACAGTATATAAATTTACATATATTATATTTATATTATAGGTTGTTATATATTTGTTAAAAAAAACTCACCATAAAATTGTATAATATATATGTATTTTATACTTTATATATTATGCAAATATGATATTTTATTTTTAAATTAATATTTCATTGTGGCTATTACATTATTTAAAAAAATGTATAGCCCTTTTAATTAGCAAAAATCTCAAAGGCTGTTGCTTAATATTGCTGATATATAATATTATGTACATTAACATTATATTATAAATTACATATTTATATTATAAATAAATATATTACATATTTGTTAAAAAAACTCACACAACTCACAAAAACCTTTCACATTTTATAGTGTTTTATGATATATATGTATCTTATAATTTATATATTATATAAATATGATCATTTATATAAAGTTAAAAATATATGTTTTTAAAATATAAAATAATGTTGTTGGTTTTTTTTTATCTATGAGGCTGTTGCTTGACATTGTTATCCTA
The DNA here is from genome assembly GCA_029959095.1 of Rhinichthys osculus. Lineage (NCBI taxonomy): Eukaryota > Metazoa > Chordata > Actinopteri > Cypriniformes > Leuciscidae > Rhinichthys > Rhinichthys osculus. The sequence continues at coordinate 14,095,534 of JARWKJ010000009.1, read as the reverse complement.
TTACAGCAAACAGGAAATGAGACGGGGAGACTCCTTGAAACATCCCTGCAGCCTCATGCATCTAATCACAGCCAATCTCTGAAGTGCGCAATTCCAAGATGACAGGAAAATGATTTTGCCCGTCGGTGATTGTGTCATTCAACCGAGTCCCTTCCGCAAGGGAATGACGGAGGTCAAGGTCACCTCATTAGCATGGCGTGAATAAAAGCTAGTCTGCTGTGGCGTCAGGAGTTAGTTTTTCCGAGCTCGGCGGCTGGCATTCTCTGACATTTTTGTGGCAGGTGAGCGCAACAAAAGGCTCTTTAAAACTGATAGGATAAGATAGCCAGGTCTGATGACATGACAACAGATTTCTGCGGGGATAGCGCTGTCTCCATTGTTAATTCTGTCCGCACTTTGTACTGGAGAAAGGAAAACCAGACTTTAAATTCCCACTATATTACATGGCTGTGGGATTTCACCCAGGCCCTTTTCTTTAAGAATGCGGCAGCACCATCTGACAGGCAGGTTTTTGAATTGTGACATATTTAGGGATTAAAACAGCAAAAAAAATCATAATGTATAAAATTGTGTGATAGATTAAATAATGGTCATGACCGAGATCCCGGATACAGGCGGCCGAAATGAGCTTTTTCCGCAGGGTGGCTGGGCGCTCCCTTAGAGAAAGGGTGAGGAGCTCGGTCACTCGGGAGGAGCTCAGAGTAGAGCCTCTGCTCCTCCACATCGAGAGGGGTCAGCTGAGGTGGATCGGGCATCTGTTCCGGATGCCTCCTGGACGCCTTCCCGGGGAGGTGTTCCGGGTGCGTCCCACCGGGAGGAGACCCCGGGGAAGACCTAGGACATAAGACCATTATGTCTCCCGGCTGGCCTGGGAACGCCTCGGTATCTCCCCGAAAGAGCTGGAGGAAGTGTCTAGGGAGAGGGAAGTCTGGGCATCTCTGCTTAGACTGCTGCCCCCGCGACCCGGCCCCGGATAAGCGGAAGAAGAAGGATGGATGGATTAAATAATGACTTATTTTTTAATATTTAAAGAAAATATGAAGACACAACCTTTTCTGAACAATCCTTTATTCTCAAAGAGTGTCAAGTAATGATTAGTGTCATTAGCCTTAACCTCACATGATCCATGGGGATGAATTTCACACTAAGGCCTATTTAAAATGCTGTTTTTTTCCAGAAGTTGTTACATATTGATTACTTCTAAATGTTCTGTTAAATTTGAATGGACATTCTATTAACAGCTAATGTGTTTTTGCTTCGGTCTATTTTCGCTTACTCATCCATTGATCAATTTCTTTCTTTTGTTGTACGAAAAAAGAAAAGAAATAATGTGCACAATTGCATATCACTTTTTCTTAAACAGTAGCTGGGATTTAATTAACACTAACCTTGAACACAGTTAATGCCTCTTTAGACATGCAATATAGTGCAGACACAAGTGATGATACCGTTAGGCTGTAATTTATCATAGTCAAAAGATATTAAAGTAAAAAATCATTTACTCAACCTCACGTCATTCTAAAGCTGTATGCCTCTCTTTCTTCTGTGGATCACAAAGGAGATCATTTAATGAATATACGGATGGGTGAATAGAGTGCAGTGGCATTACATTGTGACTGACTTCAATAACCCAAAATGATAATTCTGTCATCATTTACTCATCCTCATGTCGTTCCAAACCTTAATGACTTACTTTCTACTGTGGAACATAAACGAAGATATTCTGAAGAATTCTGGTAACCATACAGTCTTGGTGACCATAGAGTGCTGCAGGGATTTGTAGTCCAAAAGCAAGGTAAGATTTTAGTGCTTCCGGTTCGGGGTTTTTTAATAGGTTTTTGGTTAAATTCTCAAGATATTTTAATGTTAATTCTACGAAATAAAATACATCAGTAACTTCATCAAGCCGAACAGGTAAACTAATCTACTCTCTAGTTTGCTTTTACGTCCTCATTGTGTTTAACTTTATAATCATGCTCTTACAACTATTCGAACTCAAACTTTCAGGGAAAATATTGTTTAAAGTCAGTAGCACCTCAATGCAGTACATGAGATCCACGGGGAGGAGTCGGATCAAGATCCAAGGGGTGGAGATGGGTAGGATTAGGGTTGGGTTTAGGGATTAGGGGTGGGTTTAGGGATCAGGGGGCGGAGTTGGGTAGGTTTAGGTGTATGTAAGGTGGGAGGAGTCGGATCTGGATCCGACTCCTCCCCGTGGATTTCATGTTCCGCAGTGAGGACCATCTCTTTAAAGTGCCCCTATTGTGCAATTTTAAATGTTTTAGTTTTTAAGGGTCTCCAACAATATGTTTACATCCTTTTTTAAGGACAAAAAACACTTAGATTTTTTCATAATATACATTGCAGCTTCACCTCTTTTCTCACAGTGTCTGAAACAGTTCGATAAAGACTTAAGGTGTGTTCGACATCGGCTGCGGCTGGATGTAAGCGATCGGCGAGAGTAGCCGCGTGCAGGCGGGGAGGAGCTGCAAACGGAGACGCGAAGTCGGACACTTTCTGGTTCCCGTAGTGACCGCTCACGTGGTGTTTGTATACTTTACCACAGCTGAAGTGAAATAAATTCAATATTTGACAAATGCACAGATGTTTCAGACACATTTTCGTTTCAATACTTTATGTACTGCTTCATACTGCATCTGTTTGAACAAGAATAACGTTCAAAATAGCCACTATCAATGAAGTGCAGTCGACGTTTTTTAATCACTTTTATTTTGATAAACATAACACAATATAGCCTAACATCACGACTACATGAAAAGAGTGTTCTCTCTAAACCCCGCCTTTCCGAGAGCCTACTCTGCTCTGATTGGTCAGATGGCTCAGTCTGTTGTGACCATAGACTGTTAAAAAAGATGGAAGATGCCCCTTCACACTCTTCCATTGGTGAAAACTGAATCCGCCAAAGTCCAAATATGGCGATGACCTGCTTCTGCGCAGTAGTGAACACGGACCCGAGTCTGCGCTGTAGAGAGCAGGAAGTAAAGCCGCGAAATCAAGGTCCCGCCCTCTCACTCTCGCAGAAACCGTTAGTACAGTTTACTGCAGAACAACTCATTATGTCAGTGTGAAATAAACAGTTATGGACATGTAGAAATTAAAGCTGAAGCTGCAATGTCCTCCCGAAAATCCCCCAAAAAGTCTGTTGGTGCCTCAGTGACTACTTCATTTAGAGAAGCTGTCAATCACAGCTGTCAATCATGACGTCACATTCTCGTTTTTATAGCATCAAATAATGAACTAAGACCAAACTTATAAAAAAAAAAAAAAAAAAAAAAAAACTTAAATTTACATCAGCGTAAAAAAAAAAAAACTAAAATGAAAGAAAACGTCTTTGGAAAAAATGCTTTTTTTTTTTTGGAAAAAAAAAATAATGCATTTGAAGTGTAATTTGATTGTTTAGTTTCATATGTTTATGACCTATGCTGGGACCAGCCACCGGAGGGCGATCGAGACACTTTGGCTTCACTTTTGAGGGTCAAAGTAGACGTTGTTCACAGGCAGAGAATGAAGACCACAGGCTGGCATTATGCAAATTTGTTACAAACCCACATAAGTTCATGCAGGAAGTAAGACTGGAACTAGTCTGACAACTCATTAGAAAATCCTAATGGGGTTGGCCTACAAAAATACATCATCACTGCAGCACTCTATTAACTTCCAATGTATGGACAAAGAAAACACTGAGTCATTTCTCAAAATATCTTCTTTTGTGCTCAACAGACAAAAGAAAGTTAAACGGGTTTAGAATGACATGAGGGTGAGATGACAACATTTCCATTTTTGGTCAAACTACCTCTTTAATAGTGACCAAGAGTGTCAGGCTCTTTACTACCACCTGGACCCGAGTGTGACGAATGGACAAGAGAACAATGACGTCCACTTTGATTTAATGGTTAAAACTGCTTAAATGTCAGCTTGTTTTTCACCAAAACTAATCAACGCACTTAGAAAATGATCAGCGTGCCATCTGGACTTTTTTTTTGTTATTCTTGTCACACCTTCTGACTGTTTCATCTGGAATCCCATTCTCTTCTGTGAGGTCTGTCACATCTGCTGAGGGCTGACAGATTATGTGTCATTTTCTGACATGTGAATCTCTAAATAAGAACAGGAGCACGACAGGGACATAAACAATTGGGTGACACTTGATTTTGATAGTTCAATTTAGACATTCTACTATAAGTACATGTCAACTTATTCTACTAACCCTAACCCTGATCCTAACAGTAATACTCTAATGAGAGTTAGTTGACATGTAGGTGCAAATAAATGAGAGTTAGATGACATGTAGTTGCAAAGTAGTAGAATGTCTAAAGTGGACTACTGAAATGAAGTGTAACCAACAATTGTAATAGAGTGAATTATAATTTAATTCATGGAGTAACTTTACTATGTCAATGTGTGTGATTCTGTTTTTGTCCCTTTAGGGCTGTTACATTTTCACAAATAGTTTCAGTGAGAAAAAGATGAAATAAGACTGTTCTGCCTCTCTGTTCATTTAAATGTATGAGAACGGCATGAGAAACACGCAACTGTGTCTTTATATTTCAACTGTGACTTAGTTTCTTTTAAATGTGACTTTATATCTAACATTTTTGACTTTGACTTATTTAATACACTACTGGTCAAAAGTGTCCGTGTATGGTCCGTGTACGTTTTGATAGTTTGTTTTCCAATTTGAAACGAAATAAGCAGAAACAAGAAAACAGCGCCTTAATTCATTTTTTCGTTTTTTAAAAAAACCACAAAAAAAAAAACAGATTTCGGCTTGATTTTTTAGTTCACAGGCAAAAAAACGAATACATGACTTCAAAATTCGTTTTCCACATGTGGGCGGTCATGAGACGCCCCCTTCCGTTGATTGGTCAAGTAAATCTGAGCATGCATGTGACATCATCAGTCATCACTCAGGTCTGTTCAACAAAATAATAGTCCTCAACGGTAATCTGCCCATTAAGGATGTAATTTGTCTTTTTGAAAACCCAAACTAATCTTTAGAATCTACTGGTAACTTCCTTATCCTTGTGGCAAACTTTTACTTTCACAAACAAAGGTTTCTTAAGAAAATTCCTACTTTTAAAGATTTCTTATGTGAAGTAAAATATTTAATCAAATCACTAAGATAATAGAAAATGTACTTCATTTTGGAAGAAATATAGAGATAGTTTATGTACCATGATTGATATCTGTTTGCTGTTTCTTTTTTTCAGCTTTTTTTTCTTCTTTGTTTAGCTCTTTCATTTTTGTGCTATGATTGTGCACGGATGAGTTTACTTGTTTAGTATATACATTGTTGGAAATGTTTTAGATTTCTAAAAGATGTGTGTTTGCACTATTGTAATTTTTTTTTTATAAAAACAAATAAATAAATAATAATAATAGTCCTCTACTCCCGCTTCTTAAACTGTACAGGGCAGGTCCTAGATTGGGCTTTCTTCTGTGCAACTTAACGCGTTTCACAGAAATATTTACATCAGAAATATTAAATATTAGTCTGCCACCAGCCTGTTTTTTTTTAGCTGTGCGGAGTTAAATCTGTGTGGTGCTGCGCTAGACAGCGCAGAGCGGGTGAGGCACAGACCAGTGTTCAGTCAGCAGTCACAACTTTTCTTTTTGACAGTATAAGCTCCGTTTTGGACACGGGATGGTCATTACAAATACTGTAATTATGCCAATTGGCTGAGGCTGGGTACCGATGATGGTGAAATAAAATTTTACTGAAACTGTAATCATAGCCGCGACCGATGAGAATGAGACAGATGATTGACAGGATTATAGCGGAGGCAATTAAAGGGGCAAGATAGCTTCTGTTAAAAAATAAATAAAAAAGTGTTTAATATAAGTGACGTTGTCTTTGTTTTTTTGTTTTAAAGGGCAATTTCCAAATATATTTTATTTATTTGTTAATGTATTTTGGGTCACCCGTCTTATTAATAGTATATTTGGTAATAAAAAGTTTATTTTTATTTTTATTTTTTTATTAAAAATATAGACCTATCATAACAACTTATAAAGATCAAAATCTACAGAAGACATTAACAAATAACACTGGTGTTGTCATAAGTTAATCAGTGGGAAAATTTCCTCACCGGCATAACCCTATAGGCCTACTTAATGTTGGCTACATGTTACAGTATATTAAATTAAGTTGGCCCAACTCAATTAATATTTAGAATTAAAAATTTCTAAAATTGAGTTGGCCCAACTCAATTTAAATTGTTCAAAATTAAGTTAGCTCATCTCAATAATTAATATTTATAATTTAAAATTTCTAAAATGAAGTTGGCTCAACTCAATAATTAATATTTAGAATGAAAAATTACCAAAATTGTTTTAGCCCAACTCAATTTAAATTGTTCAAAATTAAGTTGGCTCAACTCAATAATTAATATTTAGAAATAAAAATTCCTAAAATTGAGTTGGTCCAACTTAATTTAAATTGTTCAGAATTAAGTTGGCTTAACTCAATAATTAATATTTAGAATTTGAATTTTCCAAAATTAAGTTGGCCCAACTCAATAATTAATATTTAGAATTAAAATTTTCTAAAATTGAGTTGGCCCAACTCAATTTAAATTGTTCAAAATTAAGTTGGCCCAACTCAATAAGTAATATTTAGAATTTAAATTTTCCAAAATTAAGTTGGCCCAACTCAATAATTAATATTTAGAATTTGAATTTTCTAAAATTAAGTTGGCCCAACTCAATAATTAATATTTAGAATACATTTTTTTCAAAATTGAGAAAAATTGACATTTCAAAAATGTCAAACATTTATGTCTTCATAGTCTAACATCAATATGTTAATGTCGTCTGTAGATTTTGATCTTTATAAGTTGTTATGGTAGGTCTGTATTTTTTTTGAAAACACAATTAAAAAAACAACAACTTTTTATTACCAAATATACTATTAATAAGACGGGTGACCCAAAATACCCTTATTATAACAAATAAATAAAAGACATTTGGAAATTGCCCTTTAAAATGAAGGCTCAGTTTGTGGTCAAACGTTCACTATTATTTTATTGAAAAAATAAAACAAAGACAAAGTCACTTATATTAAACACTTTTTTTTTTTGTTAACAGAAGTTATATTGCCCCTTTAATTGCCCCCGCTATAATCCTGTCAATCATCTGTCTCATTCTCGCGGGTCGCGGCTATGATTACAGTTTCAGTAAAATTTTATTTCACCATCATCGGTACCCACCCTCAGCCTATTGGCATAATTACAGTATTTGCAATGACCATCCCGTGTCCAAAACGGAGCTTATACTGTCAAAAAGAAAAGTTGTGACTGCTGACTGAACACTGGTCTGTGCCTCACCCGCTCTGCGCTGTCTAGCGCAGCACCACACAGATTTAACTCCGCACAGCTAAATAAAACAGGCTGGTGGCAGACTAATATTTAATATTTCTGATGTAAATATTTCTGTGAAATGCGTTAAGTTGCACAGAAGAAAGCCCAATCTAGGACCTGCCCTGTACAGTTTAAGAAGCGGGAGTAGAGGACTATTATTATTATTATTTATTTATTTCTATTTTCTGTTTGTTATAACCCAGGTGAAAAATATGCATGCACTTGAGTATATTTTTAGTACAATAGAAATATGCTCAAGTATAGTTTTTATACATTTAATAGTATACCCTAAACATACGCATGTCTGCTGGCCTGATATACGATGGTAATAATCTACAATATTGTGAGCACAGTGTATATCGTTAGTGAACGTGTATATATCTATAAGCTAACACTGGTCTCTCACCAAGACACCTGTCCTGTATCCACTGGTTCTCCTCACACCACAACTCAATTTGTCTCTGACCGTTCAGTCTAACATTAATCCTGGCCTGTCCTGCTCTCTTGGCAGCATAGCAGGCTCATAATTGTATGGCTGTGGTCCGTCATACGAGTAAGTATGAACAATTTCCTCAGCGTCCGAAATGTCATTGCGATCCATTGTTTTCCTGTTGTTTGAATCGACCGCTCTCCCGCCCGTTACGTCACGCCCGCCACGCCCATTTTCAGACGCGGAAGTAACATTTTCCCACAAAAACGCTTCTGTAGCGTATTTATAAGTATATTTTAAAGAAAATCTAGTTCCTACATTATTTTTCTATACATTGACTCGTTGGGTCCTCTAACCTGCAATATGTCCTTTAAGCAAACTGTTTCTTACTCATTTCTGATCGGTCACAAAGCAGCTCTGAATCCATTTCGCCCCTCGTTCTGATCTGAGAAAAGCACAGAGAAACAAATAACACAGTCTCATCCCAAGACGTCAACTAACTGACGCTTTTGACCATACGTCAACATCCGACGTTTTAGGGTACCCTTTAATGTCAGTTAGATGACGATCCTGGGACGTCATCCAACTGACGCTTTACCTTTAGCGTCAGTTGGATGACGCGGGTAGGTTTAGGTCTGGGGTAGGGTTAGGATTAGATAGCGTCATCTAACTGACGTTAAAGGGTACCCTAAAACGTCGGATGTTGACGTATGGTCAAAAGCGTCAGTTGGTTGACGTCTTGGGATGAGACTGCGTTGAAACAAAACATCATGCAGGACCGACTGAGACTGAATATATCCTCAGATGTTAGAACTCATCTTGTGGACACTTCGTTTCGCACAGTCATTACTTCGACATCTTTACAACGTACAAAACATTGGTGTGATTAATTTCACGTTGCACTGAAACTGGGATTCACTTACAGTCGGAGAGAGAGAGAACGTTACGGCCTCTTCTTCCTCCACTGGCCAGAATAAAAATGCGAGTCATAGGCTACTTTTTTAAAAAGAATCAATTGCCAATGCCTGTGTTCTAAATTGAAGATGAGTGGACAAAGGTGATTTTCGTGACATGTTGCCACTGCAACGGCAGAGAGCGAGAGAAGCGCTGCCAGTAACTCATCTATAACTGCTCAATGTCAACCATGAAATTGAATAAAAAGTAATATAATTTATAAATGAACCCCTTATTTCTGCTTAGTGAGCCAACTGCAATCGTCATGGGCAGAATGAATAACACAGGTCCATTTTACAGATGAGTTCCGGCTTGAGTCTTTCAGGTTATTGAACATTAAAGAATATTTTCTTGATTTCTTCTGTTAGTTTGCAATCTTAAAGGAATTTTTTACTCAATTTATTTTTTAAAATTCAACTTGATTTAGGCTACTAAGCGTTTGGACCAATGCCATACACACCATATTTGATTTGAGACTTCGAAAGTGTTCGAAAGACTTTGGACATTGTGCATGAGTAATTGGAGTATTTTTGATGCTTCGAGATGAATCATGATGATAATTAAAAGAGTTTAATGAAAACATTCTGTTGATGAAAATATAGCAAAAATGCAAACATGAGCAAAAAAAGAATTTGATTTCAAATAATCCAATCAATCATAATCAATTATGTAAAGGACTAAACCGCTTAAGCTGGATGAGCTGAACAATGAATGAAACCATCGGTAAACGGAAGTGTTAATTAACACAATCAAAGGCCTCTATACATATAAGATTAATCACATACACTACCGTTAAAAAGTTTGGGGTCAGTAATATTTAAATGTTTTTTGAAAGAAATATAATGCTCATAAAGTCTGAATTTATTTAATAAATATGCTTTCTGTTAATAATAATAAATAATAAATGCTTTCTGTTCATTTATTTTAAATGACATGAGAAATCAAATTTGCTTCAATCTTTTGACATACAAGAGGTCTTCGTAGCATTAAAACATCCTGCAAGTTTCTTAGCTTCTTATTTATAAACAATGCATTTATTTAACCCTTGTGCCTCCTTAGGGACATTTTTGGCCTTTTCAGTTTTTATTTATTTATCACTCTGCCTGTGTTAATGCTAACTGCATAAAATTTGGCACAGGTGTGCATTTTTATTGTAATTTTACTATTTCACCTCTATTTTCTTAAAAAAATAAAATAAATTTGCACTAGGTACACAAAATAGTCCCTCTCAGCGCCTTTTAGACAAAAATGGCCCCATTGAAACCCATTAAAACTGATTTAATTTTTTTTTTTTTTATCTCAGGAGCATTTAACTATTAAATGATGCAATCTTTGTTAAGGGGCTTTCATTCTGTTGGCAAGGCTTCAAAATATTTTTTTTTACTATTTTTTATCAGATGGTGCCATTTTGGTCTATAAAGCAAATTTTCGCTTTATTCCTGTTTTCTGCTTCGGCATTTTATAGAGCCAATTGGATAAATTATGCAACGATATTTGTGTGGGTGTGTTGGTATGGATGTCAGAGTGTGGTTGGTATGTGTGTTATAAAAAATAAATGTGTGTGCATGTGTGTGTTTTTAATATTGAGAGAGGAAAAACTCTCAATATTTTTCCTCCAAAAACTGCGCCCAAACAAAATCTTACTGAAAGCTCATTTTTTGAGATATCAACCTCAAATTTGGAACACAACTTATTTATATTAATGGCTTTGATTTTCTAGCTGTTTTTGAGTTCAACTTGTTTTATAAAATAAATATTTTATATAAAATAATGTTCATAAATAATTTTCATAAACTTAAAGCTATATAACTTTTTTTTGGATTGATTATTAATTTTTTTTTTTCACTTTAAAATGATATCAAACTTAAGTCTGTGCTCCAAAGCTTAAATTTTTTTTTTTTTCAAATGAGGCACAAGGGTTAATCAAGCTCCAAAAACGGCTCAACGGGATCTGTGACATCACAGAGGACAATACATTTGCATATGTCTGCCTCCAGTGTAAGACATTGACAAATAGTTCCCTTTCGAGGGAACTCGCGATGCGTTGATGTTGCTTTGGGAACGCCTCCAGCGTGAATGCGTCTGAAGCATCTATGTCAACTAGTCCAATGGAAAGAATGAGCATCACTGGTGGGTGACGTCATGACCAGGAAGAGATAAAGCGCATCCGGTGCAAACCGGCATTAGCTTCTGTTGCCTCAGCAAGTGATCTGTGTCAATCTGTCTGTTATATTTACAGTTGTCTGTCTGATATATATGTCTAAACACTATGGCGAAACAATTGCACAGACTCTGTGTTTCTCCCTGCTCACGTTATTTAATGAGTGGGGACACACACAAGCTTTGTGTGATGTGTTTGGGAGTAGAGCATGCGGTATCAGCCTTCGAGGGGGCTGATTGCCAACATTGTGAGAAGCTTTCGCTTCGCATGCTCCCCTCCCGCCTGTCACTTTTAGAGGAAAGTGTTCAGGTTCGCGGTTCTCAGGGTGCAGGACCCGCGTCTGCTGAGGCAGCGCAGAGAATGCATTCCTGGGGATCGCAAATGCATCTCTTTACGGGGTTGGAGACAGGGGGTGCTTCTCAATATCCCTCCTCGTCAGAGGTGGGTAGTAACGAAGTACATTTACTTCGTTACATTTACTTGAGTATTTTTTTTGGAAAATGTGTACTTTTAAGAGTAGATTTAATTGTGGGTACTTTTACTTTAACTCGAGTAGATTTCTAATGAAAAAACTGTACTTTTACTTCGTTACGTTTGGCGACGTTCCTCTCGTTACTTTATTTTAATGCAATATGTTGTTAAAAGCGTTTATTCTAAGCGCGCGCGCTCTTTTTTTCTGGGCATGAGCGATGCTCAATTCACAAATGAATCACTCTTTTGAGTCGATTCTGTTCAAAGACTTCATCAAACAAGTTGGGCAGATCTGTTTAAATCGGTTCGCGAATCAGTTTGAATGATCTGTTCAGTTTCCTGCACGCACTGAATCGTCTCGGAGTCGTAACAGGAAGATTTAAAAACATCAAGAGCGTTGTATGAAGTGGCGGTCCACAGTCTAGCTACAGTCTAGAAAGTAAATCTGCAAATGCATCATATTTTTTGCCAGCGATGAAGATCTTTATTAGTTGAACATCTTCGTATGGAGAACAGACAGAAGAAGATCCGTGCATTTGATCGTTGTTTGTGTTGGGCATGACATGACTGCGAGCCCATGTGAAGAGTTTTAACACTTTCTAATCTGTCTCAATGGTTCCCACCCCTTACATTTGAATGGAAAACTCCATAGAGTCACTTTATTCCGACATTGTCTAATAATCCAAATGTAGTTGTATAAGTTACTATACTATACAAACCAAAGGACAGGCAATGTTTTTTTTTTCAGGCTACAGATATAATACAGATATACAGAAATAATGTTTGTCTCTTCTGTTTTTGTTGCAAAGATAGCTTATCTAATTATAATAATAATAGTCATTTAAATGAAAAAATAATATCATGTTACATATACAGTATATATATATATATATATATATAAAGGCCTATGTGTTCCAAAGTAACTAGTAACTAACTACTTGAGTAGTTTTTTCATTGGATACTTTTTTACTCTTACTCAAGTAACTTTTAAGATTATTACTTTTACTTTTACTTTGAGTAAATATTTCTATAAGTACTTGTACTTTTACTTGAGTACAGTTTTTGGATACTCTACCCACCTCTGCTCCTCGTCTCCTCGCTCCTCCGTCCTCCATCCTATGACCCGGAAACCAATCGAGCTCAGCCATCTTGAAGGACATCTCAATTCTCTAATTGCACCGCGAGGAGGCGAGGATCGAGGAGTGAGGAGGCTTCCAGAGGAGCTATGAGCGAGGATAAACAGGTGTACCCTTTGCGGAAGAGTTTTATCGACTAAACATGACGCACGTATCAATTCTCCTCCCCCTTCACATCTGTCACAATCATTTGAATTTATACTTTACTTTTGTAGTTTACATAAACCACACAACTCACATATTTCAACAAGGTATCTTGCTTTATTATTATTTATTATTAATTTCTTAAATAAACAAACTTTAACAACATAAGGGCAGATGCTTTGAGCACTGCTGATGACGCAGTGAAGTGACGCTCGAGTGATCAAGTATTCCAATGTATAAAAAACCTTTCATTCAATTCCTCCGTCCTCATTTTTTTTCCCTTGCAGCCTTCCCTCGCGTCCTACAGGGGGTGGAGCTGAGACGTGAGGAAAGGAAGCGAGGAAAGGAAACGAGGATGCACAAATAAGAAATGAGAAGCACCCACGGTCCGAGGATCTTTTCTCCTCCCTTTCCCGAGGGATCCAGCTTTCTTTCTTGATGCTCCTATCAATCCTTCTGGTCTCTTCGGCGACTCGGTTATTTCGGTCCAGAGTTTACTCCTGTGATCGTAAAGCTGAATTTTCAGTGTCTTCAGTGACACATGATCCTACATCCATTTCTTTGATGGACAGAAAGTAAAAAAAAAAAAAAAAAAAAAAAAAAACATTTATTTACTGTCACTTTTAATCAATTTAATTAATCCTTGCCGAATAAAAGTATTCATTTATGTTAATAAAATCTTAATGACCCCAAACTTTTACAATACATTGTATACACACATAAATGTAATATTACAACTTACATCTGCTCAAATTGATCTGCTTACAAGTGAACTTCGGAAGTTACGAGCTAGTCAGAACACACTGTTTCCTTTTGAATACACTCTTTCCATACAACACTCTAAAACACAAATGATTCTGTTGAAAAAAAGCCAGTTTAGTCTGATTGAATTTAATATGATGAAAATATTGACAAGATTTAAAGGTTATTTTTGTAATAAAAAAATCTGTGTAAAATGTATGTGAATATTCATAAGTGTATAATAATAATAATAAATATAGATGAAATTGACATTTTTGAGTGAACAATTTCTTTAAAGACACCTTTGCAGAAACTAGCATGTCTGCATTAGCAAGCAATATAAATGGATTCAAACATTTAAATGCTTTTAATTGGTCCTGTTTGAGCCATCGATAAAAAACGTAATGTGTACTTTCAGCCTAACAGGTTTAAAGGGTCATGAAACCCCCCTCTATCAGCTCAAGTCTAGCTCATAATCTTTTTGAAAAATGCAACTTAAATGGGCGTGGATGGCTGTGAGAAGAAGGGAGGGAGTGGGTGTGGCACGGCAGGGGAGAGGGGGAACTGTCATCAGCCAGCAGTGTTGCCAGATGTACGATAATTATCGTATTTGTACAATAATTTTGACCTCTGTACAATGTACGATCAATAATGAACAATAATCTCAGAGTTTTCAGTCGTTCGTCCAAACACACATCCTACCGCTTCTCTCTCTGACCCCGAATCATTTCGCAGGCTCGCCTGCCTGCACGTACACACACACACACACACACAACACGGTGTCGCCCGGCCCGCACGTCAACACTACACATTCACAAGTCTCCCGCATTAAGCATACAATTGATATATTATCGAAATATCTAAAATGTTCATAACGACCGCTTATTTAACAAAAGGCAAGTAAAATGACCAGGGTTACATTTTAGAGACACACTCTGAAGGGATAGAAAAGTCCTCAGGACTTGGTACCGCATTACTCACAAGACGTAACTTGCATTGGTCATCGACAAGGCCGAAGTCCACCATTCTCCAATTCTCGAAGCTCTCTCGGGTAAAATGTTTGCGGCACTTGCGTCCCATGATGGTCTCTTTCCTTTACTACGCGATATCACAGTTTGACATGTCTGTGGAAAGATCCACGTGGTGTCATGAATAATTAAGAGACCGTGTCTTCTCATAGGATATAAAAACTCAGTCTCATTAATAATTATGAGAGACCGATGAGTCATCAACGCACTACATTGTGCACAGCCACGTCACAGCCTGCGATGAAGATTTTAAACCCGGAAGACGAAAATAGCTGGAAAAAACTAAAATTTTACCATTTTCGCCCTACTATTAAATCTAACAGATGCTAACATTGTCTTCAATGTTGTTCAACACACATACCTCTGTTAAAATCTCAGAAAATTTGGTTTAGGGTTTCATGACCCTTTAAGGAGTCATTGGGGATGAGACTGCAGCCAGAGTCTTCAGTCTTCAGCTCTTCTGTTGTATTTTGCTTATTTATTTTGTCTGGGTTCAGAACATCCCAAATGTTTACAGTTTAACAACGCACTACCCACGCATGCACCGCCAAAACCATTTTTGTTTTGCACCTGATAATGCTGTTTTAAGGGCTGTTATGCTCTAAAATACAATAGATTCAGTCATGCCTTAAAGGGAAAGAAAATCTCTCTGCAATATTACATAATGTATACAAATATGTTTGTATAAGGCTAAGAATGAACAACGCATAAAGGCATAAAATGAGAGCCCAAAAGGCAGATGACACTGTACCCTTCCCCACCACATCAAAACATCACATCACGGCTGCACTCCCACACTGTGCTACAGAGAAAACACACTCTTTTCAAAATCTTTATCAAAGTACACTTCATAAAAAGACATCCTTGAGGCCAAATTCAGAATCATATTTTTGGGTAAGTTAAAGGAGAGAAACAATGAAGATGCAGAAACATACTGTTCCGTCTTATGATGACCTTGCTTCAAGATTGCTTTGGCATTTTTTGGAAGATCAAACCACACTGGATGATCTGACTCTGTGACACATGGAGAATACATTTTAAGCTTTTAAGGGGAGGTTTTTGCTTCTTGCACAAACAAAACAAACACAAATAGATCTTTTGTTTGCGTTTATATGCAAGTTATTACATTCATAGCTTTCTATAAAAAAATTTTATCAGCTTGTGATTATGAAAAGAAGTTAACACAGGTTTGTTTTATCTCTATGAAGCCGTAGCTAATGGAGTATTGGCTGTATTTTGTTGCAAAGTCTCCCTGTATACTGTAAACCAAAGCCAAATAAGATCAATTAAATAAATCAAATGAATAATAGACACGTCTCGCTTACTAATATAACTCCCGTTCCCTGAAGGACGGAAAGGAGACATTATGCCAATATGCACTCCCCGTACATACAGGTCTACATATGAGGATCTATGTAGATCCTGCCTTGACAGGGATGGAACCAATAACCATACAGAGATGGACAGAGTGGAATCTGCCCAGGGAAAGACACAGGGTTACCAACAGGGAAACTGTGGAAGAATACACATATGGGATTGCCAAAAGAGGGGATTACAAAATATAGGGCATCTAGACCAGTACAGGGGCTGACTGACCGGGAATGACACAAGTACTAGGCCTGGCGTAGGACGCCTCTGCCGCGTCTGACTGCCGAAGGATGCTGGAGGAACTTCATCCAGGGTTTACCTGTGGAGAACTCACCAGGAGAGCAAATAGGCGCTCGTATCCCCCCATGGGAGAGGAATGGGGGTGCAAGCAAGACACTGAGCCAGACTTCCCGCATATTACCTGTTTGAACCCAACACACTGAGAGAAACCGGCTCCACTCGGGGGATTGTAGATCTCCTTGGTGGGAAGAACACCATTCAATGAACAGACTCCTCTTCAAAGCATAAGCGAGCCTAGTAGAGCGGGCTAGTTTGAGTGTCCACCACCGCATCCCGTCCAGAGACCACACATGGCGGTTCCAGAGGTCTGGACACGGATGCCAAATGGTGCCCCATGAGGAACTGGGGAACTCCGGGTTTTCTGGTCACTCGGAGCGCTATCTGGTTCGCCTCCTCTCCGATGAATGTGATCCGGCCCGTCGCTTGTGGAGTAATGGATAATGGAGTAAACGTGCTGAGTGAAATCCATGACGAAAATCACCAATAATTGCAAAATAAAGTTCTTATTAGCAAAATACAAATACCAATGACAGATTCACACTGTATATAAGGGATTATCGTGTGAAAATCCTTTTATTCAGCCTCTAGAATCTTCTTTTTCTCCGACTCGTTTCTCGTTTCTCCTCTCTCTCAGCCACGCCCCTCCTTTTGTCAATTGCGTGATACGTGAGTCCGTAAATAAGACATTAAACATTAAATAATATTATATATAAATATAGAACTATATACATACACATGAAAACACTGTAAAGGCACAGAATAAATAAAATACACACATAATGTAAATTAACATATTACTTTCAAACAGTAATTTAGTGTCGTTAGGCTCACAGGCTAAAAATAAAATAAAAAGTCCAATACTACTGTCACGCAACTGCTCAGACACATGACGGTTAAGATCCAAATGCAGCTTTAATAGGGTCAATCCAGAAACGTAATCCAATAAACAGGCAAAGGTCAAATACACAGGTAGGTAGTCCAAACTAACGAACAAACAAAACAGGCAAAACAGGCAGGGGTCAGAGGCAGGAGAATAATCCAAGGAACAGGCAAGAAATCAAAAAAAAAAAAAACGGGAGACAGGACACCAGGGAGAAACGCTCGGGAATGCAGTGTAACAACATACAAAACTTCGCAGTGAGTGAATGAGTGTACATGGTATAAATAGACAGAGAATAACAGGGTAATGAGACACAGGTGAATGCAATCAGTGATGATGAGTCCGGGCAGTGAGTTATGGGAAATGTAGTTTGTGAGGGAGTGATAATAGTCTGGTGTGGAGTGCCGTCTAGTGGATACTCCAGCTAGTGACCGTTACAACTACACTAGTTTTTCCCAACTTTTTCACTAGACTCCATTACTGCCCATATAAGGGCGCCTCCATTTTCATATATGTTTTGAGTGATCTGAACCATGTATTTCCATAATTTTCATACAATTTATGAAGTAGACATCCTATTCAGAAGTAGTATGGGTGGTTTGGCAGTATTTGATTTGAATTCAACCTCTAATAAATGCATAAAAAAACTACGTTATAGCGTTATAGCTCGCAGCCAATCAGAAATCGAGAATCCATACATTTTTCTTTATATTTAAAACATTTTCAGACCTTTTTAACTCATAAAATGGAATTGGTGTTATCTTTTGAACTCATGGCATGAAAACAAACTGAGGTTTCTACCAATCTTTCATGATTTTTCGTGTTTATTGTTATTTCAAAATAAAGGCCTAAATACTCCTAATGAACATGAAATATTCTTGTTGCAAATTGATAAATTACTGCTCCTCTGTAATTTATTTTAGATAACAGCCACCAAATATGAAAACTAGAGATTTTAAGCTTTCAAATGATATATAGTTTGGCAATATTACTTTAGGTTTTTACTAAGATATTATTGTTTTAAACATGCAATGGCAAATGTTAGTTTGCCTTGTTAGTTGCCAAAAGCTATTATTCCTTCAGGGAAAAATAACAACAATAACAATTACAAACACAGCTTAATCCAGCCTGAAATCTCTCAGCACGACCAGCTGACAAGAACACAACATCTTTACAAAAACAAGTAAAACAGAGCAGGCTAACCAGCTTGGCCAGGCTGTGACACCAGCTATGCATCTGGTTTAAGCTATTTCTTAGTAGAAAGATGATAAAATAGGCTTAATTTCTTAGATAGCAAGAAGAACACTAAACACAAGTTAAATGCACAATTACACTGCATTTTAAGTAAGATTAGATCACAATGATCCTCAGCTATGCAAACAGTGGTTAATCTCAGTTAATACTTCCCAGGGGGGACAATTTCAAATAAGACGCATGCGCTACTCACAATGTTCTCCAGTTTGAGAACTGTGGTTTTGGAAAGAGATTTTCATGCCATTATTTCATTGAAACTCCAAACTGCTATGCCTAAATTATGGCCTCGTACAATGAAGTCACTGGATGCCAGGTCTCAGACTGTCAGGGGCCTACATAAGAGAGGTCAGCAGGGGCCAGACACCTGGAAACAAACCAGTGCAGATGTATATGGATCCAGATAGATTTATATTTTAATTGAATTCAATTCAATTCAATTCTAAGTAATTTTGTATGTTTTTGTGTGTTTTTGTCATTTTGAACAGTTGATTTTTTATTGTTACTAAGCTTTAATTTATTTTTCTTTCATTTTTAGTTTTAGACATTTTAATACTTCCACTGAAACTTATTTTGACAAGGTAACATTTCAAATTTTTTAATTGTATTTTTTCATTAATTTTTTTATTCATTTATTCTAATATTTATTTTATTTTATTTCAGTGTTGTTTCAATTAACAACAAATATTTTTAATATTTTTTGTTTTAGTTAACTATAATAATTCTGATACTGCTTGAGTGTGACTGACTATTGGCGTAAATAAACAAAGAATTGTTCCAGCCTTCTTAAATTTTTGTAAAATGTTGGTGGTACACTGTCACACCCCCTTGGTGTGAAGGCCCACTCCAACGCATGGCTCCTCGCTAACAGACATCTGCAGAGATGCAGGGTGGGCGACACCCAACACATTCGCCAGATTCTACAATCTCCGAGTGGGGCCAGTGTCCTCCCGTGTACTCGCTTCAACCAGCCGGTACTAGGACCCGCTCAGGTGTCTTCACTTGCTTGCCATTCCACTCCACGGACTGGATACGTGCGACATTCTCCTCAGGTGAGCCTCAAGCCCCAAGTTCCTCCGCAGTTGACGTCAACGCCAGAGTTATGCCTCCGGCAGCTTTCGCGATTGGCTAAATTTCGCCATGTGCATGGTTCCCCCTCTGGGTGAGCCCCACATGTGTATTTCCACTGTAAGCCTCGCTGAGCATGTGTCTTTCCCTTGGCAAGCCACTCTGCCACCCCTGGGGTTGAAATATTCCACCCTGCGGACTGGACACCCCAGTGTTCTCCGTATGCACCCCCCCTCTGGGTCATATGTGTATTCTGTAAGTCCCCCTTCCTTCGGGCAGGCACTTATTGCATATTTCCTCTGAGATATGCTTCCCAGTGTACCTTGGTATTCCTGTGTTAAGTAGGAGTCCTTTGTCCATGCTAGTCTCATGACAGGGAGCTCAGACTTACGCAGGGCACTGGAAGACAGCCGAGTCGGCGTGATTGGACTGGGAACCCAATTTCGTCGTCATTCGACGTAACTCGAAGTGACAACGAAAGGGAACGTCTCGGTTACGGATGTAATCCTCGTTCCCATGCAAATTCCGCAGACCCATGGCATTTCCTTGCCATTGGCTCGTTTTATTTCTTTCAAAGATGATAGGCTTCTAAGCAAACCCCATTTCCATTTTTACGTCGTCATTCGACGTAACGTCTCCGTTCCCTACTCAGGGAACGAGGGTTACATCCGTAACCGAGGCGATTTCAATGGTCCACTTGAGACATTCTACTAAGTAACTTTGCAACTATCTCAAGTAACTCTCATTAGAGCATTAGTAGATCAGTATCTGCTAACACTTTATTTTGACATTCAGACATTCTACTGACTATAAGTAACTTTGCATATCACTTATATCCGAACAATAACACTAACACTGACATCTTGTACATCTTAATTCAGGGGTCTCACTGGACCTGCACATTTTAATGCTTAAAATTCTTTTTGTAGGCTATATTCTTTGCGCTTAACCAAAGTGAAGTGTGTAAGATTACATTTTCTGTGTAAAAGTCTTGTCCTCCACATTTGAGAATGATTCACTCATCGTAGGCAGAGCAGAAATATGGACAGTGGGGGATAAGTGGGATACTGCACAAGAAGCTGGTAATCATAGGAAAGGTAGCTGTCACCGAATTGTTGAAAGCCATAATAACTATCATCTTGAATCTGTCATTTGCTTTGTGAGAGACTCTATGGCATTGCAAATGGTGATGTACTATAAGGCCAGGTGTCCCCACAGCTGCTCCACTGTAGACCACACAAACTTCTGGAAAGTGCGCCTAACTTTAACCACAAAAGGGCTCTATTTTGGTTACTTATTTATATTGATTAAATAACAGCAACCACCATTGCTCAAATCCTTCCAGCAGCTTTAAAGGACTCTAATGTGCGATTATACTCAGCTTGATAGGATTCTGCCAAAAGGATCCACTCCAAAAGTGGATTCATCCCGAATTAACCTCTGTTGAGGTATTACTTCTATAGAGAGATAGCGATGGTATTGTTTAGAAAAGCATCGCTTGGCAAAAGCTAGTGGAATTTCGGATTGCATCAGATATGTAGTTAATCTGATGTAATGCGGTTAAGTCGGGAACAGGAGTGAATTGAACTCAGGATTTGTGTGGGGGCGATTCCAAGCTGTACAATTCCTCACAATGATACACAATGTAAGTGTGAATTTGACAGCTCTTGTTTTGTCATGCTAATCTCACATTCAGGTGGTTCAATACAAACACATGAACACATATTTTTAAGAAAACAAATCCGCAATGAATTCACACTGGCTCATTCAACCGTTGATTCATTCTGTGATTTTACCATCTATCTCATTACATTCATCTTAAGAATATTCTGGTTTCAATACAAGTTAAGCTCCATCAACATAATTTTATGGCATAATGTCAATTGCCACAGAAAAACAGGATTACGACCACGACTCGGGGGCCAATTGCGAAAGTTGCATCTGGGAACTGTTAACAGCAAAAAAGGTGGCTTTAAAATAGAATTAAACACGACTATACTTAAAGGCTTTTAAAGCAGAAATGTGAAGTTCGTATTTTTGTTAAAGCATTCGAATGGTAAAAGTGCGCATCTAGTCTCATAGTGGCTTCATAGGGGACCTTTCTGAAACCAAAAATGAGAAATGAGAAACCATACTGTCTGGTGAGTTGTGGACTTTACAAAAGGAAGACTACGGCTGCATCCGAATTCCCTTCTATATGGCAGGCGAAAAACAGTATGTCCAAATTCATAGTATTCATAAAACAGTTGGCAAAAAGTATCTGGATTAACTTCTACTTATTCTGGCGAGAATCTGAAGTACACATCTGATGGACACTTTACTATCCCATGAGGCCACGGGAGAGGAGTTGTGAATTGCAGTGAAGCGACGCAACTGACACTGACAACAACAACACGAACATACTTTTTTTAATGGTGGCGCAGTATTTACTTATTCAAAAGAAGTACTTACTCAGAGAGTATGCGATTTTGGACGCTGCCCACAAGTCTAAATCAAGACGGCCATTTGGGAGTTACAAGCTTTTGCTCTTTTTAATAAAACCAAAGGACAAGTCGAAATTACTTTCTGTGGTGATCGACAATGTGCCACATATGTTGTCAATAGAGCTTAACTTGTATTGAACCTGGAATATTCCTTCAAGTCTAACTGGGGAATCAATGACTGTGGCCATTTTTAAACAGGTCCTTTGACAATATCTGGCATGTTCAACTGATGAATATGATTCAAATGCTTGTTTCCGTTTTTTTTTTATTTCATGGGAAATCATTCCCAAAAGCACCTTTAAACATGTGAAACTTCACTGAAACTCTGCAGTAGAACATCATAACAATATCAACAACTCTCTCTTATCTCTTTTTATTTTATATATTTGTTTATATTTTATGTCTTTATGCCTCCATTCGCACCGCTGTCAGTTTGGGCTGGGAGGCAAGACAGTGGAACCGATATGAGAGCAAGATTCCTGAACTTCTCAGCTATAACTGCTATTCAATATCTGACAATTCAATTTTGCTGTTTTTTTTTTTTTTTTGGATGAAGTCATGTATTTAAAAGAAATGTCTGCTTGTATTATCATCTACAGCAAAATCTGGATGAATCTGAATTCTTAGAAAAACATTTAAGGGAGTTCAAGGGTTACAGTTGTCTTAAGGCTACACAAGTCTCTGTGGCATGAAAAGAGAAGGGACAGTTTAATTATCCATTAGACTTATTAAATTGAATAACGATGTAATGTAATTACACAAAGTGGATGAGAAAAAAGTAATTTTTTTTTTTTCAGGGCATGTCTTTCTTCACTCTGATGGGACTTTATTTTTTCGAAAAGTACATGTGCATTAATAAAAATAAAATATAGCATGCATGCTATTCTCAGTACATGACTGCAGTATGTAATACATATTCTTATGAACTTGCATACTTGTTTGTTTGTTGGCTGCACTTTACTGTCGCCCAGGGTTAAGATCAGGGTTGTTGTGCATTAGGCAAGTTGTTAATGGAGACATTCTGTCGAGCGCTGCTCAATACAAGGACAGTTTAGTGCCATGTGCCGCGTGAGGGCTGGGGAGGCTGACTGACAGTCTGAAAAACAGTGGAGACAGATTCAGGGCAGGTTTTAACACAGATGAGAACACACGCAAACAGACACATACACACTCTTACACAACTTTCATGCTTCAGAGATATATAATGTCATTCAAAATATATGTATATGCATGCTTTGGGGGAAACAATTGCATTTAATTTAATTGATCATTGCTAAGGGCGTATATAAAATACTTTTTAAAAGTTTGGGGTTTGTAAGATATTTAAAAGATGTCTCATGCTCACCATTGATACAATTATTTGATAAAAAATACAGTAAAAACAATATACAGTACAAAAATACAAAGAGTAACATTGTGAAATATTCTTGTTGGGGGTGACACATTACAAGTAACGCTCGAGCTACGGAATCAGAACTTTTTTTAAGTAAATAGTAAAGTAACCCATTACTTTTTAAATTTACTGCAAAATATCTGAGTTACTTTTTCAAATAGGTAACGCAAGTTACTTTGTTTTTCCATTTATTGATTGACTCTTCTCCTGACCCCATGTTGAGAGAAATAGGGAGTAAGTGCAGAGGCGTTGTGTGAACATGCGCTGTGTGAACATTATGGTTATAGTTCTAATCTAGACTAATGTGAGCATCCATTTATTCATCTCACTTGCACAAAACAGATTCTGTATTCCTAAAAAACGAATAAAAACAATAAAATCCAAACTCAGAATATTACTCAAACTTGCAATAAGTAAATATGTTAAAGTCCCCATGAATTCAAAATTGACCATACTTACTTTGTTTGCCTAAATTGATCATTTTGTGGTGAACAATTCATCCATGCAAGTCAATCCACACGAAAAATTTTTTTGGCTTCGTAATCTTTAATCAAAATCTGAAATTTCCCCTCTCCTCTGCGTTGGAGGACCTTGCCTGATGACGTAGGTTTGACGGTTTGGGTGTCTGCTTAACATCTGTAATCACGCCCCTCCAACTGACAGTAGACAGGCTGAATGAAAACACCTACTTTTCTAGATTCAATCAGGTGCTAGTTGGGGAAAAAGCCACGCCCACCATTTTGCCTCATTTAGTATTCCGTTTCTCTCGGAAATACGTCACAACACTGGAGAAAAGTCGTTTGCAACTTCCGGTTCACGGGGACTTTAAATAAAACAAATATACTTTATGTATTTAATCTCACTTTACTATTACACTTACTGCAACTCACTATACTAAAGTCATACGGTATTTATACAACTCTCTCTCTCTCTCTCTCTATATATATATACACTCACCTAAAGGATTATTAGGAACACCATACTTATACTGTGTTTGACCCCCTTTCGCCTTCAGAACTGCCTTAATTCTACGTGGCATTGATTTCAACAAGGTGCTGAAAGCATTCTTTAGAAATGTTGGCCCAAATTGATAGGATAGCATCTTGCAGTTGATGGAGATTTGTGGGATGCACATCCAGGGCACGAAGCTCCCGTTCCACCACATCCCAAAGATGCTCTATTGGGTTGAGATCTGGTGACTGTGGGGGCCATTTTAGTACAGTGAACTCATTTTCATGTTCAAGAAACCAATTTGAAATGATTCGAGCTTTGTGACATGGTGCATTATCCTGCTGGAAGTAGCCATCAGAGGATGGGTACATGGTGGCCATAAAGGGATGGACATGGCCAGAAACAATGCCCAGGTTGGCCGTGGCATTTAAACGATGCCCAATTGGCACTAAGGGGGCTAAAGTGTGCCAAGAAAACATCCCCCACACCATTACACCACCACCACCAGCCTGCACAGTGGTAACAAGGCATGATGGATCCATGTTCTCATTCTGTTTACGCCAAATTCTGACTCTACCATCTGAATGTCTCAACAGAAATCGAGACTCATCAGACCAGGCAACATTTTTCCAGTCTTCAACTGTCCAATTTTGATGAGCTCTTGCAAATTGTAGCCTCTTTTTCCTATTTGTAGTGGAGATGAGTGGTACCCGGTGGGGTCTTCTGCTGTTGTAGCCCATCCACCTCAAGGTTGTGCATGTTGTGGCTTCACAAATGCTTTGCTCCATACCTCGGTTGTAACGAGTGGTTATTTCAGTCAAAGTTGCTCTTCTTTCAGCTTGAATCATTCGGCATTCTCCTCTGACCTCTAGCATCAACAAGGCATTTTCGCCCACAGGACTGCCGCATACTGGATGTTTTTCCCTTTACACACCATTCTTTGTAAACCCTAGAAATGATTGTGCGTGAAAATCCCCCAAAAAACTGAGCAGATTGTGAAATACTCAGACCGGCCCGTCTGGCACCAACAACCATGCCACGCTCAAAATGGCTTAAATCACCTTTCTTTCCCATTCTGACATTCAGTTTGGAGTTCTGGAGATTGTCTTGACCAGGACCACACCCCTAAATGCATTGAAGCAACTGCCATGTGATCGGTTGATTAGATAATTGCATTAATGAGAAATTGAACAGGTGTTCCTAATAATCCTTTAGGTGAGTGTATATATATATATATAAACACTGTATAAATGTGTATCATCATATTAGGGGGTGCCTTACATTAAATAATTCTGGAAGACTCTACCATTTGTAAATGTGCTAAATTCAACATATCTACTTAAACATTTCTCCCTGAGCATCCATAGAATCAACAAAGAGACTTGCCTGTTAATCAGATTACAGAAAAACGACAACATGGGACCTCCTCTATTCCTTTATTATATCAATGCAAAGCATGTCATAGCTTTGAGTGTTTGTCTCTTTACTCTTCTTATTAGCCATCTCTCTTGTTTGCTTTTCTATCTCTGTGTACATCTGTTTTAAATAACCTGGTGCCCAAGGTCCGGGAAAACATTTTTTTTATCTTAAAAAGACAGATGTTTCTTCCTTCTTTTGTGAGACCATGCGATTCTGCTCCTTCTCCTCCATTGCAGCTCCAAAAAAATAAAACCTGCAGAAGAAAAGAAACAGCAACATTTTTATAAGTAATTCAACTGATGAGATCAACATCGTGCACAGGTGGATCTAAATCAGATGCCCTAAGTCATTTTCAGTTTTTGCCTTGACACACTTTGACACAACAGGTGCAGTAGGCCACAGATGAAGATAACAGCTGTCACTTTAAACATGCGCTGACAGCATCACGTTAAATCATACATGATGTTGAAACACTTTGAGCTCACGCAACTGTCAATTTAGGTATGTTTGTCGTATTGACAAAAGGAATGTTACGCCGAGAGTAGCGTGTGCTTGCTAACATCATTGTTAGTGTTGCTGATGATATATTTAGGCAAAGCTTTCTTCTCTCTGCTTGACTGGCAAGACGTGAGGTTTAAACAAAGAGGAGGATGTACAATGAGAAAAAGAGAATAGTGTCTTATCAAAACTCCAGGTGGTAAAAACTGCTTACTCTGATTGTTGGAAAAATCACTCCATTATTGGTTCTTTAATATTTGCATCTCTTTTAATGGAATTGTAAATACAATTTCTGTCATTGTTTACTCATTTATTTGCTGTTATTTGTTCTGTAAAACATGAAAGTGTTTTTAGTTTTTTTTTTATATATATATGTAATCTACACCTGTGGCAGATCAACACTAATAGCATGTATTATATCTTAAAAAAAAACATTTCTATTTTAATATATTTTAAAATGTAATTTATTCCTGTAATGCAAACGTCTCAGGTTACTACTGTAACCATAGTTCCCTGAGAAAGGGAACGAGACGATGCGTCACTTGACGCTTTGGGAACGCCCCCAGCGTGAATGCGTCTGAGCATCAATGTCAACTAGTCCAATGGAAAGAATGAGCGTCACGGGCGGGTGACGTCATGACCAGGAAGGCATAAGAGCACATCCTGTGAAACGCGGCATTAGCTTCAAAAAGTCGAAGCAAGCCGATCACAGGGATGCAGGAAGTATGGCAGGGTGACGCATCGTCTCGTTCCCTTTCTCAGGGAACTATGGTTACAGTAGTAACCTGAGACGTTCCCTTTCGAGGGAACTCGCGATGCGTCACTTGACGCTTTGGGAACGAGAATACCCAAAACACCAGAATTCCAAGTACCTGAGTGTCAGTCTGTTGGAACTAAGCACTAAGCACCTGAGAACCTGGGGCAGCATCCAGGTCCAAACTGTAAAACCTGACGAATGTGAGCGGTGAAGACCAGCCTGCCACATCACAAACGTCTTGGAGAGAAACCCCAAATAACAAGGCTTTAGAGGCCGCCATACCCCTCGTTGAGTGAGCTCTGACCACCAAGGGACACGGATGGTCAGATTACTCGCATGCAAGTGAAATCGACTATCCACTTCGACTATCCACTTACTAACCGTCTGTTTAGAAGCAGGAAGACCCTTCTTAGGTGATCCAAAGCAAATAAATAACTGTTCGGACTTCCTCATTGAAGATGTCCGATGAACATAAGTATCCAGTGCTCGCACTGGACACAAGAGGTTCAGCCTTTCCTGGTCCGCAGATGTAAAAGGAGGACAGAAACCTGCAGCACAATAGGCCTCGGAATAATGGTAGGCACCTTTGGAACATATCCATGTTTCGGGTAAGAATGCCTTGGCCATCCCCGGTGCACTCAAGGCAGGTGGGGACCGAAAGGGCCTGAAGGTCTGACTCTAATAGGGACGAAATAGCTAGCAGAAAATAGTCTTAAAAGAAAGGAACTTCTCTGAGACCAAATCTAAGGGCTCGAAGGGAGCCCCAGATAGGCCTTCTAGAACTATTGCAAGGTCCCAAGCCAGCACCCTAGTGCAAGTTGCAGGCCTCAGCCTCAAAGTGCCACGAAGGAAACGAGTGATCAGGGGGTCTCGACCCAAAAATGTACTACCCACCAGGGCATGGAAAGCCGCAATGGCCGCCACGTATACCTTAAGTGTGGAAGGACATAGACCTGATACAAAGCGTTCTTGCAGAAACTCGAATACTGTGTTTACTGAACAGTTAACCGGATCCCACTGACGCTGGTAACACCAAGAAGTGAAAAACTCTCGAAATAGTGAATATAGTTTCCTCGTAGCGGGAGCTCTGGAGCTTAGAATGGTCTCAACAACCTTGGTTGAGAGACCACTCTCTATGAGTTGGGCCCCCTCAGAGGCCAAACCCACAGTTTCCAAATCCCCTGCCGGGGGTGCAATATTGCATCCCCTGCCTGAGACGGAAGGTCTCTCCTGATCGGGACCTCCAAGGGAACCTCCAAGAACCAGAGTTTCCTCCATATAACCAAGGCGCGGGGATACTGATACCAAGGAGTGGGCTTCCCCTCAGGGAGAACCCTCTGGCCCTGAGCCACCACTGTAAAGGTCTCACGTACAGCAGGTCAAAGGGTATCACATTGAACGCTGCTGCCCTGAGGCCTAACAGTCACTGTTTCACAACAACACAGGATGGCCCCTCAGGTCTGGGAGGAGATGTCTCAACGCATTGAAGACGACCATCATCTCTAGGCAATTCATGTGCCAAGCGAGATGATGACTCCTCCCAAGCCTTGAGCTGAGCGGCCTTCCAATTCCGCTCCCCAGCCGGTGAGGGAAGCATCTGTCGAGATAGCAACTCGATGGCAAAGAGCTCCCAACACCGAACCCTGGGTTAAGAACCAGTGTTTCCTCCATATAACCAAGGCACGAAGGCACCGCCGCGTGATCTTGATCATACGAAGTGGGTTTCCCCTCGGGGAGAACCCTCTGGTCCTGCGCCACCACTGCAAAGGTCTCATGTACAGCAGGCCAAAAGGTATCCCGTTGGACGCTACTGCCACAAGACCCAGCAGTCTCTCGAACTGTTTTACAGTGCGTGACTGGCCTAGCCTCAGCTCTTTTGTGGCTGTTAGGATAGCAGCTACACGAACGGGCGACAGAGTGGCCCGCATCGTCACTGAATCCCATACCACACCAACGAAAGTGGTTCTCTGTACTGGAGAAAGCACACTCTTCTTGGCATTGAGCCTCAACCCCAACATCTGCATATGAGCGAGAACGACACCTCGGTGCCGAACCGCTAACTGTTCTGATTCCGCTAGAATCAGCCAGTCATCTATGCAATTCAGAATGCGTATACACTGCAGCCTGGCGGGGCCAGAGCTGTGTCTACACACTTCGTGAATGTGCGGGGTGATAGAGCTAGACCGAAAGGAAGTGCCTGATACTGGTGTTCTTTGCCCCAAAGAAAACCTCAGGAACCTCCTGTGCTGAGGGAGGATGGAGATATGGAAGTATACGTCTTTTAGATCTATCGTGACAAACCAGTCCTCGGATCTGATTTGAGTCACAATCTGTTTGAGTGTCAGCATCTTGGACTTGAGTTCCAGCATCAAACACTCCAACAGACGAAGATCTAGTATGTGACGCAGCTCTCCATCCTTTTTTGGAACAATGAGATAACGACTGTAAAGACCCGACGCAATGTCGGGTGAGTACACCTGCTCTATAGCTTTCTTTGCTAACAGGGCCTTTACCCCTTGCTCCATTACCAGAGAGATTACCATTACCCATAGAGATATATTTGTCAGTAGCTTCCGCGCTGCCAGAAAATCTACCAAGGGAACCAGCCCCTCGAGGCTGGCCTCTGGTGTAATAAAGACAGCCAGTTCGGGGACCTGAAACATACTGGCAGGAACCACCCGAACTGACTGTTTTCGAACCCCCCTCAGAGGGCGCGAGTCCGACGCAATGTCGAGTTGACGCTGCGCCAGAAGCTCGCTGGAGAACGCTGCGCCCCGAAGCACCAAGGGTGGCGGGGTTGGCAGAACGGTCCCCTGAGGGCACAGAGATGGAAAGGGCACCGTATAATGAGGTGTACACCATTCCACCCCGGCTGGGGCTGCCCTCACCGGTCTGACGCCGTGGCGCCAGACCCTTTCTTTTGAGCCGCAGCCTTCTCAGCATGAAGAACGGTCCTCGGATCCGGCTTCTGCTTTGAAGGCTTTGGCTGCTGTGTTGTGTATGAGAAACTAGCCGGCTGGAGCTGCTCACGCCCAGCAGCCCCAGTGGGTTGGACATAGCGAGGGAGAGATTATCTTGTATCTTTCTCCATGATTCCCATCAAATTGAGCCAGAGGTGTCTCTCAGTGACCACATTTCTTTGGCTGCCATCCCTGAGAGATAAATCTGAGGCCCGACAGATTTCTTAAACCCCATCGGGCCAAACTCCCTCACTTCTGTCCAAATACCACAGCAGGTCAGCCTGATATGCTTGCAGCACTGCTATAGTGTGCAAGCAGGCTCGTGCTAGACCCACTGCCATATATGCTTTTCCCACTAGATTAAAAAATAGTTTTCTTTAATGGTTTAGTGAGAGAAGCCGACGCCTTCAGGGACGATACTGAACCGGGAGACATAGCTCGCAACTGTCTGTTCTACCCAGGGTATTGCCCCATAGCCATACTCTCTTAACCCCCAAATATCTGAATATACATGAATGTGGGGCTAAAAAATGAGTAAGGCTTTTTCCATGATCTAGACAGCTCGCTGTGCAGATCGGGAAAAATGGAAGGCCCCTTGATGGAGGTGGAAAAATAGAGGGAAGGAAACTCGTACAATTTATTTTAAGGACGAGTGCCCCCTGATTTCTGCTGGCCATTAAATATTTAATTTATCTACAGCCTTAGTAAACACCTCCACCAGCTTATTATTATATATATATTTTACATTCTTATATATATACACTTTGGGCCCTATTTTAACGATCTGAAACGCAAGTGTCAAAGCGCAAAGCGCAAGTAACTTTGTGGGCGGATCCCGGCGCTGTTGCTATTTTCCCGGCGGGATAAATGACTCTTGCGCCAGGCGCAAATCTAAAAGAGGTTGGTCTGAAGTAGCTTCATTATTCATAGGTGTGGTTTGGGCGTAACGTGGAATAAACCAATCAGAGCGTCATCTCACATTCCCTTTAAGAGCAGGTGCGCATGTTGCATGGCGGATTGCTATTATAACGGCGGATTTGCCAGGCGCGCGTCAGGAGCGGTTCACAGCCGAGGAGACCGACGTTCTTGTCAGGACCGTGAAAGACAGAGAAGTGACGTTGTATTGCGTGTTTTGCGTGCACCTGTAAACTATGGCATAAACCCTCATGCAGTAACACCCTCAGACGGCACTGTTTATTGACTGTCTGAAGTAGAATGCATGCAGAAATAACAAGAAATTCAACGTTCAAATCAGACGTATCTATCTATTTATCTCTCTATCTATCTATCTATCTATCTATCTATCTATCTATCTATCTATCTATCTATCTATCTATCTATCTATCTATCTATCTATCTATCTATCTATCGTGGGTGGGTTTCTCCCATCCCCATACAAATCAGCGTCGGTTAAACAGCCGTGGGAGGAAAAAAACTAAATTTTCATGGACACCACAATGATTTTCCTCATGTGTTAATATTTTTCCTTGTTATAATGTATGATTTGCAAAAATAAAAACTGCTGCATCTGTGTTGATGAGAGAATCAAAGTGTATGCGAGTTGTGCACCCGCTACATTATGGCCAAGCATGCGCGCTTAAAATAGCATAATGAACAACGCGCAACGCGCCACTGACTTTAGACTAGTTTTTTTCTGGTCAGTGGTGCAATTGTCTTATAGAACAGCAAAATAGCATGAGGGAAAGTTTGCGCCGGAACACGCCTCCTCTTTGCGCTGAACCGCCCCGGGGAGCGCAAGTGTATTTCTTAGTTAACCGACGTGTGTCTGTGGAGGGAAAAGTCCGCTTTGCGCGGGTGCAAAATAGGAATGATACATGCGTCAGTGTACAAAGTCATTTGCGCCGAGTGCAAGATAGAGCCCTATATTTTATATATAATATATAAACTATCATATATATATATATATATATATATAGGTTATATATAATTCTCATACGCTGGGGAAGAGATAGCAAATCCACTTCCCCCATGATTGTGTACACTTTCAATGCCCAGCACATCTACCTCCTCGGAGGTAGAGCACTGAAGCATTGATTTCTCTCCCCGGGCGGAAGAGACCGCAGCGCGGGCTTCCGAGACCGGAGAGAGAGCACTGGATCCCTCGTGGAAAGGGAGGAGATAAGATCCGCGGACCCGTCTCCAACCCCGTAACGAGATCCTATTCGCGATCCACAGGAATGCATTCTCCGCGCTGCCTCGGCAGACGCGTGTCCTGCACCCTGAGGATCGCGAGCCTGGCCACTTTCCTCGAAAAGTGACAGGCGGGAGTGGAGCATGCGAAGCGAAAGCTTCTCACAATGTTGCAATCAGCCCCCTCGTAGGCTGATACCGCATGCTCCACTCCCAAACAAACTACACAAAGCTCGTGTGTGTCCCCACCCGTTAAATAACGCGGGCAGGGAGAAGCACAGAGTTTGTAAAGTTGTTTCGCCATAACTCTTCCCAATAATATCGAACAGACAACAATAAATAGACAGAGACAGAGTAACACAGATCGCTTGCTGAGACACAGAAGCTAATGCCGCGTTTCACCGGATGTGCTCTTATGCCTTCCTGGTCATGACGTCACCCGCCCGTGACGCTCATTCTTTCCATTGGACTAGTTGACATTGATGCTCAGACGCATTCACGCTGGGGGCGTTCCCAAAGCGTCAAGTGACGCATCGCGAGTTCCCTCGAAAGGGAAGCTGAATCTTCAGCATCATTACTCCAGTCGTCAGAGTCACATGATTCTTCAGAAATCATTCTAATAGGCTGATCTGTTGCTGTCGCCGCCCACTTTTCCAGCAGAGCTGGTTCCAGAAGTAATTTTCTCATTCATTTCTCCCATAGGGATTTAAAAAAAAAAAATTGTTAAAGGAGAACTCCGGCGCAAAATGAACCTTTGGTCTAATTACACATTGTTACCTAGTCAACCGTTATCTGAGATTTGTTTTCATGATTATCGAATGTAAATAGTTTTATCTCTAAAAACAGTTTAGCCTATAAAGCTAGTATAACGGTAGTATATTGGGCATAGATCAATGACAAATAAAAATCGCTTGTTAATACCACTAACAAGGCTCAAAATAGCCCCACACTACCACGGTAGCATAATGAGGCTCCCTACCTTCAAACCGAAGCATTGAGAACTTTGTCAGTGTCCAGACAGTTTAATAAGAAGATATTTTAAACATACAGTCAACTTCGTGTATACAGGCAGAAGCCATCTTTGAAATACAGCCTTTACCAGTCGATCTACGAACGCCGATCCAAGCCTGCTGTTCGCGCTCACCTTATCATTCTCACCAGCGCACTTGGATAGGCGTTCGTAGATCGACTGGTAAAGGCTGTATTTCAAAGATGGCTTCTGCCTGTATACACGAAGTTGACTGTATGTTTAAAATATCTTCTTATTAAACTGTCTGGACACTGACAAACTTCTCAATGCTTCGGTTTGAAGGTAGGGACCCTCATTATGCTACCGTGTTAGTGTGGGGCTATTTTGAGCCTTGTTAGTGGTCTTAACAAGCGATTTTTATTTGTCATTACACTATGCCCAATATACTAGCGTTATACTAGCTTTATAGGTTAAACTGTTTTTAGAGATAAAACTATTTACATTCGATAATCATGAAAACAAATCTCAGATAACGGTTGACTAGGTAACAATGTGTAATTAGACCAAAGGTTCATTTTGCGCCGGAGTTCTCCTTTAAAGCATTATAAGCCATGGATCAAGTATTCTCTAATAGCCAGACTTCAGACTGACGGCAGAAGGTCTGGACTCCTATAGCAGCTTTTATTGTTCAATTCTCAGGATTGTTTAATGAATAGAAATTTTAAAGGAACAGTGCAAAATATATATCAGAAATGTCTTTGCCACTTTTGATCAATTTAATATCCTTGCTGAATAAAAGTTTTACATTTTTTAATTAAATAAAGTATTAAAAAAAAGAAAAGAAGAAAAAGAATAAAACTTAAACCGCACATATTGAAGCAGTCTGGAAATTCATGCTGGTCTGTTGGGAAGATAGTCTATTTACATATTTTCTCTAATGATAAAATGTCAGAGTGACAGTAAAATTGTCAGTGCTTCCAGCCCTAGTGGCCCATTTCTCACCCATTTCGATATGTCAGCAACATTAACCAAGCAAATTACCACAAACTTTAAAAATTTTTTTCCATCCATCATTCTTCAGGTTCTCGATGCTGCTGAGCTTATTAGATTGCTGATGGCAGAAATGGACCAAGGAAAGTGGAGAAAACAGATTAAATGAAAAAAAAGAAAAAAAAGAAAAACCCCATCAGTTTAACATCATTTATTCATCAGTTTAAAATAGGAATTTTCCTTTATTGTGCTTGTTAAGGATGTTTGTAATCACATTAACATCCTTACCATGAGTAGAAAAAAAAAAAAAAAAAACATCCAAAGAACCACATTTCGAGGTGCATACTTTTTGAAAGCATAAATTGCATTGCAAAACAGCTTTGAAATATTTAGCAGGGAGATGTATATTTATAGCGATAGAAATCGATAGCCCTCGTGGCTGTGTGATCCATTTGTTTCAGATCTGCCCTGAGGACCCAGCTGATATAATCAGCCTGAGAAATATGCAAGGGCGTAGGTTTAGGGGGGGACGCTAGGTACTAGTCCCAATCAATATTTTGAGATGTCAAATTTGTCCCCACCAATATTTAGCAAGCTCCTTTGAACTGCTATTTTGATATTTCCGCTGCATTTGGATCTTTGCGCTATCATTTGGATCGATTCCAACGGCCAGGACGACGACAGTACAAGATACGCCGTAATTTGATTGGCGGCGGGGTATCTGACAGGCAGGCTACACGCGCGGGCCGGGACTACTTTTTGTGCTTGCACTCACTGTCAGCGAGCGGGTGGTGTGTGTGTGTGCGCGCGTGACGACGCCGACGGTAAGTTACCAGGGCTGTCTCTGCGTGCCATATACAAAGGCCAGAGTAAAACATTTTAATATTCCGTTTTTTTGCCCCTTCTTGTACTTTGTAGATCAGCTATGTCACCCAAGAAGAATAAAGGGGACATACGAGGCTTTTTCATAAAGCAGAGTGTAAGTAGGCAAAAATAACTAGCAGTAGTAGTGACTGACCAGGCTTTCAAATGCAGATTCTACTGTGGAAAATAGTATTAACTGGTGATCCTGGTTAGTTACCCAGGATATTGTTACAGTTAAACCTATAGCTTGAAGCTTCTGCAATCTTTCAAGGTTAGGAGCTTTAATTTTAAAAGCTGAGACCAAACCTACGCCCATGGAAATATGAGGCCTTTTCTGGTCGTTTTCACTGCGTCTGATGAACAGCGCACTACTTGTTTACAGATTCAGCAGATGTGGTTCCTGTGTTGCAATTCAGTCAGATGGGAACGATAATTTACCCTGGAATGTGTGTGCGAGGGATTATATGTAGCCGTTTGTAGATTGTAGCAAGTCTAGCCTGTACCCTTGAAAGAGACTAATGGGGGGAAAAATAAGACAAAAATCTTTTACTCTTAAACTTGAAAGGCATAACTGATCCATTTCCATGGAAACACAAGGGTGTTTTAGAACAAAGCAAATGCAAACGTTCTTAAATTAACATCCAAGTGTAGTGTCTAAGGAGATTGCATTTTATATGGATCAAGTCCAAGATTTTTTTGTAGGTGTATGTGTAAAACAAATGAAAAAAAGTAACCAGGTGGCATTTGTGTATAGACTGAATCTATATAAATCAATTATTTCCCTGAAGATTTTCAAATTATGTTATTAATGTGATGGATAGATCTTGCCTCTATATGCAACCGTCCACCAAAGATAATAAAGTATTTTTTAATTAAGCCATTATTTTTTCATCTAGTTGATGAATTTTACAAATTGTTCATGGATGTAAATTAGAAAGACGAAATATTAACTAGGTGTGTGCAGCATGGTCATTATCTGTAAATGTATCTTATTGTTTAATGCATTTTAATTTTATTTAATATTTTAACA
Organism: Rhinichthys osculus; assembly: GCA_029959095.1. Lineage (NCBI taxonomy): Eukaryota > Metazoa > Chordata > Actinopteri > Cypriniformes > Leuciscidae > Rhinichthys > Rhinichthys osculus. Next base: position 14,059,757 of record JARWKJ010000009.1, on the reverse strand, counting down.
AATATTTTGATTTATTTCATAAAAAACACACATCAAACCTTACAGTACATATTTTAAAATCACAATTTATGATGTGTCTGTATATTTTGCTATAGCAAAATTATCTGTATCTGGACTGAACTGGTTTTCTTTCATGACAACTCTGGGAGTGTTTGGCATGGTATGACAATATTAATATGTTTTGGTATTGGCGGAATAGATCTGCTACGCTGCTGCTTTTGGTTATTGATGACTTGCTATTGCCAATACATTCACGACACGCTGCTGTGCGCAAGTAAGACATGCTGCTGCTGTACAATAGCAAACATGAATTACCCGTAACAGATCTATACAGGTGGAGCTGGGGAAGGTGGAGGGTTTCTGATGCAAACGCAGACCAAGTATTGGAAAGTTGAGCAGCAAGCTCATTTGCTACTGATACAGCAGGAACCAATCAGCTGTACCTTATAGAGAACAATGTTGCAAGCAGAAATTGCATACTCTCTTGAGGTACTTATTTTGAATAAGTAATTACTTCACGACTTAAAATGTAGGTTCTATAGTATTAATGTCTGTAGTATGAATGTAATCCGGACCTACTACATTCACCATGTTGTCATTATCATGTGACCCACCAGCGTCAGTTACGTCGCTTCACTGCCATTCATAAATTCTCTCCAGTGACAACTGGAGATTCACTTCGGAGTGGCTACAGAAAAAAAACACATTCTCCTCAAAACATTGGATTCATCTGTGCTGTGCCGTGCCGAGGCACAACCCATGTAAAGTTGATAATTCCGCGAATAACTGCAATTGCAGATTTCGAACAGAGAAGGCGACAAAGAGGAAAAACTACGGACTGCAGCTTTAACTACATCAGTTAACAAGAATTAATAATGAAGGATACCTCTACAGCATTTATTATTCTTAATCTCAACATTCACTAATAATTTTAAGATCAAAAGTTGCATGTGTTAACATTAGTTAATGCACCGGGAACTAACATGAACATTTGTATTATCTGACATTAACAAAAAGTAATCAATTCTGTAAAAATAATTTGCTCATTGTTAGTTCATCTTAGTTAATGCATTAATTATTGTTAACACATGAAATCTTATTGTAAAGTGTTACCTGAAAGTGAAGCATGTTTTTTATTTTTTATTTTTTTATGGTCCTTTCAGGGTTATTATCGTTAACTAAAACTGATAGCATAAAAAAAAAAAACATTGTCAGTACTTTAAATAAAATAAACACATTTTAATATGAAACAAAATATTTTATTTCAGCTCTAGTTGGCAAGGCAAGGCAACATTTCACATTTTTGTTTAACGTACTAGAATAAAATTCTAAAAAGTGCTTAGCAAAACTAAACAATGTAAAACGTCCCGGGTTACGTATGTAACCCTAGTTCCCCGAAGGGACGGACGCTGCGTGTAATCGCAGTGGGAACGCCCCCAGCGTGACGCGTCTGAAGCATGAATGAAATCAGTCAATGGAGAGAATGAGCGTACGGCGAGTGACGTCATAGACCAGGAAGCTATAAATATCCCCTGAGCACACAACACGCCAGCTTAAAAGTCACTGAAGCAGCGACCCAAGGGGATGCCGAGAGTATGGCAGGACACGCAGCGTCCGTCCCTTCGGGGAACTAGGGTTACATACGTAACCCGGGACGTTCCCCTTCAGGGACTACCGCTGCGTGTAATCGCAGTGGGAACGCAATACCCACATCCCCATACGACCAAATCCCCGTCGTGTGTCATTAGGAGACACAAGCCGACGAGAGAACCTGAGCCCCGGGAGTGGAGCTAAGGTCAAGGGAATAAAATCTGACGAAAGTGTGCGGTGAGGACCAGCCTGCCGCATCACAAACGTCCTGAAGAGAAGCTCCTGAAAGAAGAGCTGTAGAGGCAGCCATACTCCTGGTGGAATGAGCCCTTACAGCCAAAGGTGAAGGCTGATGGGCCGAACCGTAAGCAAGCGAGATGGCCTCGACCACCCACTTGCTCATCCTTTGCTTAGATGCAGGACACCCTCTCTTAGGTGACCCAAAACAGACAAACAGTTGTTCCGATCTCCTCCACCGAGCAGCTCTGTGGACATACGCATCTAAAGCCCTAACAGGGCACAGCAAATTAAGTTTCCTCTGGTCTGACGTCAGAAAAGGCGGAGGACAGAAAGCCTGCAGAACTATAGGTCTAACCAAAGTGGTCGGCACCTTAGGAATATAACCTGGTCTCGGACAGAGAAAGGCCTTAACCATACCAGGAGCAAATTCCAGGCACGAGGGAGCCACCGAAAGTGCTTGAATATCACCAATCCTTTTTAGAGATGAAATAGCAAGAAGAAGGATAGTCTTAAGAGTAAGAAACTTTTCCGAAACTTCCTCGATGGGCTCAAAAGGCGCAAGGGAGAGACCTTCTAAGACGATGGCCAAATCCCAAGCTGGTACCCTTGTGCGAACTGCAGGCCTCAGCCTCAGGGTGCCACGAAGGAAGCGAGATATAAGTGGGTGTTTCCCGAGGGAACCTCCACTTGAAGGGGCGTGGTAAGCAGCTAAGGCCGCCACATACACCTTCAGTGTGGAGTGGGATAACCCTGTGGAGAGACGGTCCTGCAGGAAATCCAGCACTGTACCAACCGGGCAGTTAACTGGGTCCTGCTGGCGCTCTCCACACCAAGAGGTGAAAAGTTTCCACCTCGCGGCATATAACTTCCTCGTGGAGGGAGCTCTGGATTGGAGGATGGTCTCAACGACCTCAGCCGAGAGACCAGAATCTATGAGCTGGGCCCCCTCAGAGGCCAAGCCCACAGCCTCCATAGCTCTGGACGGGGGTGAAGGATCGACCCACTCGCCTGAGAGAGCAGATCTCTCCTGATCGGTATCTCTAGGGGAGAGCCGTCGAGGAGAGACACTAGGTCCGAAAACCATACTCGGGCCGGCCAGAACGGGGCTATAAGCAGGAGACTGAGCCCGTCCCGGCGAACCCTCTCCAGAACTCCTGGGAGCAGAGCGATTGGGGGAAAAGCGTACAGGCGTGACCTCGGCCACGGATGTACCATAGCATCCAACCCCAGTGGGGCTGGCTGGCTGAGAGAGAACCACAGAGGACAGTGTGATGTCTCTCGGGACGCAAATAGGTCTACCTCGGCACGACCGAAATGTCCCCATAGGAGCTCCACCACCTCGGGGTGAAGACTCCACTCCCCGGGCCTCGGCCCCTGCCTCGACAGGATGTCTGCCCCCTGATTCAAATACCCCGGGAGATAAATAGCTCTGAGAGAGAGAATTTTCCCCTGGGACCATAGAAGGATCTGACGTGCCAGTTTGTAAAGCGGGCGAGAACGCAGACCCCCCTGATGGTTGATGTAAGAGACCACCGATGTGTTGTCTGTCCGGACAAGAACATGGTGGCCTCTTAGGTCTGGGAGGAAATGTTTCAGGGCCTGAAACACTGCCAACATCTCTAGACAATTTATGTGCCATAGACGGTGATGGTCCCCCCACAGACCCTGAGCCGGGCGACCACTCATGATCGCCCCCCAACCCGTGAGAGAGGCATCTGTCGTTAGCATAACGCGACGACAAGGAGCTCCCAACACAGGGCCTTGGGACAGAAACCAAGGATCTTTCCACATAACCAGGGCGCGATGACACCGTCGCGAACTCATGATCATGCGAAGCGAGCCACCACTGTAACGGTCTCATGTGCAGGAGGCCAAAAGGTATCACGTTGGACGCAGCTGCCATGAGACCTAACAGTCTCTGGAACTGTTTTACAGTGGATGACCGGCCTAGCTTGACTTGATCTACTGTGGCAAGAATCGAAGCAACACGAGCAGGTGACAATTGTGCCTGCATCGTCGTCGAATCCCACACTACGCCGAGAAAAGTGGTTCTCTGTAATGGAGAAAGAACACTCTTCTTGGCGTTGAGTCTCAACCCCAACCTCTTGATGTGAGCCAGAACGACATCTCGATGCCGAACCGCCTGTTGTTCCGATTGAGCTAGGATTAACCAATCGTCTATATAGTTCAGAATACGGATGCCCTGCAGCCTGAGCGGAGCTATAGCTGCATCCATACACTTCGTGAACGTGCGGGGTGACAGTGCTAGGCCGAACGGAAGAACCCGATATTGGTACGCTTCGCCCCCGAAAGCGAACCTCAGGAACTTCCTGTGTTGAGGGAGGATAGATACATGGAAGTAAGCGTCCTTTAGATCTATCGTGACAAACCAGTCCTCGGATCTGATTTGTGACACGATCTGTTTGAGAGTGAGCATCTTGAATTTGAGCTTTCCTACAGTGCGATTTAAGACACGCAGATCTAGAATGGGACGCAGCCCTCCATCTTTTTTCGGAACGATGAAGTACCGGCTGTAGTATCCTAACTCCCTGCTGGGTGGAGGAACCCGTTCTATAGCCCCTTTTTGCAGCAGAGTTTTTACCTCCTGTTCTAATACCAGAGCCTGCTCGGGGCCCACCACCGTGGGCAGAACCCCTCTGAACTGAGGTGGACGCGTTCTGAACTGAATAGCGTACCCGTTCTTTATAATATTCAGGACCCACTGAGAAACATTGGGAAGCATTTCCCATTCCGCCAGGAACTCTACTAAGGGAACCAGCCTCTCGAGGCTGGCCTCTGGATGAACATCCCGAGTGACAGACACAGCGCCCTGTAACATACTGGCAGGAAACAGCTGGTCTGAACACTCCACAACCCTCCTCGGAGGGGGCGAGCGTCCCTCGGGACATCGCTCGCCGAGTCTCTCTACGCCCTGTGTAGGCAGGGTTAGTAGAACAGACCCCTGAGGGCATCGGGAAAGACAGGGCACCGTGTTCTTGTGCGGTGAACTCAAGTCTCTCCCGATGGGGACCACCCTCAGAGTCCTGACGTTCAGCCCGTCAGGACTTTTTCGACGCGGCCTTCCTGGCGACAATGACTGTCCTCAGATCAGTCCTGCCCCGAGACGGCCGCGCCGGAGAGCGCCCCGCCTCGTCCCTCCAGTTTCCCTGCGGGGGGGCACGAGACGCGACACTCCGTTTCTGCTGTGCTCTTCTTGAAGAGGAAGAACTCGACGGCTGGGACTGCCCTTTTCGCTCAGCAGCCCCAGTGACACGTATCTTGAGAGGGATAAATTTAGAAAAAGCAGCCGCCTGTTTTTTCTCTTCCTGGAACCTCTCAGTGACCGAGTGAAGAGCGTCACCGAAGAGGCCCGCAGGCGAAACAGGAGCATTTAAAAGAAGAGACTTATCTTTTTCTTTCATCGATGTTTGACTCAGCCATAAGTGCCTCTCTGTGGCCACCATGGCTGCCATAGATCGACCAATAGATTTAGCGGACTCTCTGGAGGCACGCAGAGTGAGATCAGCAGTCTGCCTAAGTTCGCTAATCATATCAGCCGAAATTTCACCCCCCTCAGAAACATCTTTGAGCAGGTCGGCCTGATAAGCCTGCATAATAGCCATCGTGTGCAAACACGCAGCCGCCTGCCCAGCCGCCGAGTAAGCCTTCCCCACCAGCACCGAGGTATTTTTTAGTGGTCTAGTTGGAAGAGCCGGCGCTTTAAGTGAAACCGAAGAAGCAGGAGAGAGATAGCTCGCGAGCGTCTCCTCCGCCTTCGGCATCGTCACATAACCAGCAGATTTAGCACCAAAAATATTACCATAAGCATTTGATTGATTCGTGTAAATCCTGCTAGAAACCGGTCTAACCCAGGTCTTTGAAACTTCAGCATGAAGGTCTGGGAAGAACGGTAAGCACCGGCGAGAAGGTTGAGGTCGTGCAGACAGAAATCTATCATCTAGTTTGCTTTTAATTTTAGAATCCTGTCTATCAGCTGGCCACTCGATACTGAGCCTTTCAACAGCCCGAGATAACACATCCATCAAACCTTCTTCATTTGCAGTATAATGTGTCACACTAGAACCCTCTGATGCAAAACTTTCGACATCCAGATCCTCAGAACTGGATAATCTTAATTCAACATCATCATATGCCTCCACCTGGGCAGAAGTAACCGCCGCAGCGCGTGCTTCCGAAGCCGGGTGAGAGGCACCGGATCCCGCCGGAGAAAGCTGAGATAGGGCGGGGCCCGTCTCAACATCGCCGGTGAGATCCATCTGCGAACCCCAAGTCAAGCGCCGCCGCTCTGCCTCAACAGAAGCGGGACCCGAGCCTTGGGGAGCTCGCATCAAACCACTCTCCTCAAAGAGCGATCGCCGCGAGCGCAGAGTTCTAAGAGGAAAGCGTTCGCAATGCTGACAGTCGACTCCCTCGAGAGCCGACTGGGCATGCTGAACACCTAAACAAGCCACACATAACTCGTGTGAATCCCCACCCGTGATGTATCGAGTACAGGGGGGAACACACTTTCTATACTGCTCGCTCATATTGGTTTTTTAATATATATATATATATATATAGTGATAAACTCCTGACAGAACAGACAAACACAATCGACAGATTCAGACACACGCACAGAGCTGCTGAAGTGACAAAAAGCTGGCGTGTTGTGTGCTCAGGGGATATTTATAGCTTCCTGGTCTATGACGTCACTCGCCGTACGCTCATTCTCTCCATTGACTGATTTCATTCATGCTTCAGACGCGTCACGCTGGGGGCGTTCCCACTGCGATTACACGCAGCGGTAGTCCCTGAAGGGGAACTGTATGTTAATAAAAAAATAAAATAAAAAAAAATAATAAAAAACAAACATTATTTTTGCAATTCCTTTTGCTGTATCAGTTGAATGACCATGCATTTTTACAGCTCCAAGCACAAGCCGAAGTTCAGCATTTGTAATTAGTATTGAGTCCTACTGCAGTGAATTTGACAGGTTTGAATATATATTGCAGTCAAACAGCAGGAGCCTGAGGGTGTACTATTTGATCTCAACTAGACAGTGGTAAAACTGTCTAGGGCTTTACTGTGATAAGGTCATAATCCCGCCTTGTTGGCAAGCATTGTCCTTCTAAATGTATGTAAAACAGACGTACTGTAGGCCTACTTGTTTGACTTTGGCATTTGTCGCTGTTTTTTTTTTTTTTTTGTTTAAAGAAAGCTGCAGTGTAAACCATTACTCCAAAAATTCCCACAATCATGAATTCAGTACAGTTATCAAACCATATTGCTGTCTATAAAGTTCTTTCTTCATATTCACAATACATTTCTTATGATGGAGTATTCAATACCTTTGGGGTTTTCTGAGTTTCCAGATGAGAACAAATGCCACAATGGAAGAGTTGGATATGGACACCCGCAGCACTCCGATAAGAAACCTAAATCCTTTTTTGCCTCGCTTGGGATCTTCAGTTCCTCGCTCAAATCCTCTGAGCCACATCATTGAGAGTTAACCGCAGTCTTCAACACACTGCAGGGTTTAATTAACAGTCTGTACAACCAATACAAAAATGACTCCCCTTTTCTCCATGGATTTAATAACAAAAAGAGAAGCACTTTGTGGCTCTGAAGGAATGCAGTATGGATAAAAGGTAAGATGGGTGAGTATGGCCCGGTTAAGAAAAATATGCGTTTACTTTTTAACTGTAATATTTAAATAAGTTTAGCATTTTTGAATGAATAAGCTGAAAGAATGATTAAAATGACTCACTCATAAAAACAGTCATTTGTCACCACCTTACAAATAATATGCACCACTGATGCACAAACTTGGTAGTTTGTCTGGAACACACAAACAAGGACGAGCAGAATGATAGCCCACTTTAAAAACGAGTGAATTAAATTTAAAGTCTTATGTTAAATGCTATTGATAGCAGCAGAGGGCATGATAAAAATAAGCATGAACATGAGCCATTGTGATAAACAGCCTTGGACAGCAACAGTTTTCCACTATAAAGGTCCAACCCATGGGAAACATGTAAAAATGTTTGATCATGTGCATTACTAGATTGTAAATTCTCACTGATATGACTTAATAAAATTTCAATCGCCTACGCATGGTATTGGAATTGTATTAATGTAACTCTTGCCAAACACACATTCCAAATACTGGCTGTAAAAAATGCAAACAAATTGTTTTTTTTTTTTTACCCAATAATCTTCAGCATCTCTTTGGAAGCTTTTAGGAAGCAAAAAGCAACATTTGTGTGAAAGGTAAACTAATTAATGCAGTCAAGTGTGTATGTACATATATGATAAAGATTGTCCGTCAAAAATTGAGACTCCAAAAATGGATGTCCCATGAAAATCTAGGACATTTGGCATATGAACAGTGATGTGGAAAGCAAACCCAACAGTTCGGGCTTGTATCAAAGTCTCTTTGAGCATCACTGATGTGATGCGCAACATGATGCCATTTTAAATATAACTAAATATCTGTCTTCATGATTTATGCTTTTTAAACTTTCTTTAAGGCTGAAAATACAGTCAAGAGCATAGTCAACACTTGAGAGCTTTCTGAATGCAGTGAAAAACGACAAAACTTAATTTTCCCATAATGTGAGTATAAAGAGTAATATGAACAACAGAATTTTAGCATATTCATGAGAAAATGTCTAACAATTACTTTAGCATTTTCTGTTATGACACATCAACTCTAATACATATTCTATACATATTTTTTTTTTTACATTCAAATTATAAAACAGCCATCTGAAGTTACCAGACCATGAAATAATCCACCATTGATTTACTCATCTTTTTGGTGCTTCTTGCTTTTTCAGGCAAAGCATAGGGTACTATAACCTTGAGGATATAAATAGCTGATGGAAAGCAGAGTATAATTTGTCTGAGGTGCATGTGTGAGAATTATTTAACAGAAATAAAGTGAGGGGCATGATTTCAGTTCCAGAGAACTAAAATGAGATTAAGACCACACTGAAGCCAGAAAGAGGCCAATTCATCATCACAGAAAATTCCCTCACATTGTGTTCTGATGTTCTCAAAATTATCAATGAAATTAAGAACCAGTGAGCGCCTATTTTTTCCTCAGTGTGATCTTATAATGAAGCACACTAACAATCACTGCTTTGCTGATTCAGACCAACACAATTGAGAGAGTGCAAACGTAACTATTATAAACATTAAGTAACTATTAATTTTATACACAATTACTTTATTTTCACTTTGCAAGTGAAATATTTCCAAACCAGGTCAAAGCAAAATCATCAGTTTCCGATCAACACTCAGTCGTGCTGCTTTGTTCCCGAATGAATCCGTGGTAAATTGGTTGAGTGAATGATTCAAAGACGCACTCATAATGCCAGTCACTTGTTTCGTTCCTGAATGAATCACTGTTTTTGAAAGAATCAGTTCAATGAATGATTCGATTTCTCTTCGATTCAACAATCACTTGTTGTCATCTACTGTCAATGATTCGATGAAAAATCCTATTCTATACTATTCTTTAACTCTGTGTTCTAAAGGATTTTAGAAAGTACAAGGAATTATACTAAAATTCAAATAAGGGTACAGTTGTATTGACAAAATTTCTCAGTGGCTTGAATTTGTAGCTCTGATATCCAATTATATGTTGGACATCAATTGGTGTTAACTTTTGAAAGTAATTTTTTTTTTGTCCACTTTTGTATCAATAATTTTTAAATATCATGATCTGTTGAGTCCCAACAATATGCTAATTCATTATCTCAACAAAACTGAGTAGGACAACTGTGATTTATGTTTGGTTTCTAAATATGTCTTGAATAGTTCCATACTCTTAGCAGCCAATAATTCACAGCATACAACACAATGTGGTCAACATGTTTATCCTTGTAGCAAGTGAACCTGTATTAAAGTCATGATATATTTACCTTTTGTAGTTTTGTTCACTGTTTTCAAGGATAAAATGTTACACATCCTGTTCATGTTGGCATCTGTTTAATTTGGCTCCTTCTTCCAACATGATATTGTATTTCTTTTTACGTTTTTTTGTGTGAAAAATTCTGGAGCAAAATCTAGGCTTGATCTTTGCTCTAGCAGCACGTTAGAATTGCTAAAACAATGAAAACGATAAATGTGAAGTTATATTTTTTATTTTTTTGGAAGGCAACATGAAAAGGCATCTTTTTTCATTTGTTATCACCTGTGTTTGTGACTTTGAAGAATTGTTGCAACTGGTCGTCCTCAGGGAATGATAAAAGTACACTAAATGTTAGATCTCCTTTTCTTCACAGACCTGTCTGCCTTTACAATCCCATGGCTCTTTCTGAACCACATCTAAGTTGTATTTCAGGATTAAAATGATTTCTATAAGATAAGCAATTCAAAATAAGTCAGAAGGCATTTAAATACAGGATCCAAACAGCATCAATTATTTGGTTATTATAACATTATAGTCCTGTAATGACAAGACTCATATTGTTTTTTTGTCAGAATCAATTCATTTATAAAACAAAACAAAACATTAAAATGCATAAAATACATAAAATAGCTCGAATGCATCTGGAATTGCTTTTACTAGCTGAGTTAATATTTTTTTTCATGGTGGTAATTTTTACTTTATGGTTACACCACATGACATTTGTAGAGTCATTACGTTTTTGAAAACCATAGATAAAGCAACAATGAGTACATTAAAACCATTCCTTTTTCTTGGACAAGCAGTACATCAGTACATTAACTCCATTACCTCGAATCACACCATCAGAAAGAAAATGCAGCCCTTGGGTGAGATTTTCTGGATGTGTTCTCTAATAAACAACACCACCACCTGCTGCCGCTGCCCACATGACGTTTGAAGTGCAGCATTTGACATTTTGCTTCAATCTTTCTAAAATGGGTGGATGGTAAAAGAAGAGAGTCTTCAAATCCAGAGTGGCTGTGGATACAGTACTGATATCCTTGGCAACTAACTCCGTGTTGACAAAGTTCAAAAGAAGAAAACCATGTGTTCTCAAGGCTCTGAACTCTGTCTTTTTATCCAACTTTGCTTTTATCTGTCTATCCACCTTTTATCTTTTCTTACAAAGATTATTGTGAAGCTATTTGGCAACAAACGTTGATTTCGCAAGTTGCTTCCACCATCACCCTGAAACATGACTTCAGGGGCCTAGCAGGTATAGAAAATCCATTTATGACCCACTGAGATGAATATGGACATTTTATCACACATTTTACGTGTGGAAGGTGGTTTATAAAAACACCCGGTGAGGTATCGAGTGTAAATCATCTTCAAAGCCTGCAGCCCATGAAAGAACATTTAGAAGCCATTAGATTTCCCAGTTTCCCCGTCATGTTTCTGTGGCAGGGTGTTCACCAGGCATGTTTTCTAAACTCACGGCACACAGACATTTCAAACAACTGGAGCCTGTCAGACACTCAGACAGACTTACTCAAAATTTACTTCAGCAGCCATATCCACCAACTAAAAGAGTAGGAAAAAAGTATATGGGACATTTACAGGGAGCATATAAACACCAACATGGTTTAAGCATTTTAATGAGATTTTGGGAAATCCTTTTTGCCATCGCTGTCCTGTTCTGCTATATGTCATTAAAGCTATAGCCTCATCTTTACCAATGAAATACTGCATTAGAAAAGAAGACATTTTATGACAGAGGCTCTTGAGCGTTTTCATTTAATTGCCTCCTGTAATAAAGCAATATCCCTCATTAAGCTTACTGAAAATAAATGATCAAATATAAAATTCTTTCCAGAATATTAACCTCTGTTTTTATAATTATACCTCTCAAAGGAAAACTCCAGGATGGTTTTCTTTTTGTCCTGAGACTATGAATGAGATTTATAATTGAAGGTTTATTTAAGCAATGATACATTCACATAAACATACAGATAATACATTTAGGACACTCTAATGATCTGATCTTGAGGCGTTTCAGTCAGACACTAAAATCCTACCCACCTACCAATGCAGTCTGCATTAACAAACATTTGTGAAAGAATGGGTCATTCTGAAGAGCTCAATGAATTCCAAGTGTGGAAATGGAAGCTTTAGCGTTAAGTTCTGCCAGGAAGACTCAATTGCTACGTCACTTATTACCTTCTCATCTATATCCAATCGTGTCTAATATAAGACCGGTACTTACACATGTTTGAGTTCGCAGATGCTGACGCTTTCATTTACCTCCATCCTCCCCACCACCTCCAAGATAGTTCCTTCCCCTCCATCCTCCCCACCACCACCAGGATGGTCCCTTCCCCTCCATCCTCCCCACCACCACCAGGATGGTCCCTTCCTATACCTCCCAGGGGGTCGGCTGCGTCCCTGCCTTCGTCTTCAGGCAGGAAATGCAGAGTTCGGACCCTCGGATTGCGAGCTATGGACGGGGCCTACGCCAAAGAACTTTATTGCTTGCTGGGCCATCAATAAATGTATTTATTGTTACAGTATTTATTCTCCCGAGTCTTTCTGGTAGAACTGTGATGGGATGCCACCTTTGCAAAAAGGCAGTTTGTAAAAATTTCATCCCTGCTAGATATTCCACGGTCAACTGTAAATGGTATTTGGAAATTGGAAGTGTTTGGGAGCAGAGGCAACTCAGCCATGAAGCAGAAGACCATGTAAAGTCACAGAGCAGGGTCACCGAATGCAGAGGTGCATGGTCCGTAAAAGTTGCCTACACTCTGCTGATTCCATAGCTGACGAGTTCCAAACTTCAACTGGCATTAATGTCAGCACAAAAACTGTGCAACGGGAACTTCATGGAATGGGTTTCCATGGCCGAGCATCTGAATGCAAGCCTCACATCACAAAGTACAATGCTAAGTGTCAGATGGAGTGGTGTAAAGCATGCCGCTACTGGACTCTGGATTAGTGAAAATATGTTCTGTGGAGTTACGAATCACGGTTAACTGGGACTAGTTTTTCAGGGGTTGTGCTAAGCCCATTACTTCCAGTGAAGGGAAATCTTAATGCTTCCAAAACATTTTGGACAATGCTATGCTTCCAACTTTGTGGGAAGAGTTTGTGGAAGGCCCTTATCTATTCCAGCATCCTGTGCAACAGTGCACAAAGCAAGGTCCATAAAGACATGGTAGGAGTTTGGTGTGGAAGAACTTGACTGGCCCTCACAAGGCCCCGACTTCAACCCCATCAAACATGTTTGGGATGAAATGGAACCAAGATTCCGAGCCAGGCCTTCTCGTCCAACATCAGTGCCTGACCACACAAAGGTCCTGCTGGATGAATGCGCAAAAATTATTACCAGAAAACAATGAACAGAAAGCCTTCCTAGAAAAGTGGAAGCTGTTCTAGATGCAAAGGGGGATCCAACTTCATATTAATGTCTATGTATTTACATATATGATGCCATTTGCAGTCCATGTTGGTGTAATGGTCAGGTGTCCCAATGCTTTTGCCCATATAGGGCCAGATTTACTAAATAGGGCAAATTAGCATGAGCGCAATTCCAAAAAAGCGCAGATGGGAGTGGAAAATTCTGCCCATGATCTACTGACGATGTACAAATGAAAGAATACAGATGCAGCCGGATCATTTCCATAATGACCAACGCAATCTACCAAGAGCAGTGCAAATAAGTGTCTGGTTTAACACATGCTTTTTTTGGGCCGTTAAATAATGGTGCAAATGCCAGCAAATTGACTAGTGTAAACCTTAGTAAATCACCTTGCATGATTCATTTAAATACTCTCATCCCATAAATGTTTCGTCTGTAAGGGAAACTCCTACAAATGCATGTGCAGTAAGGTTAGCCGCACAAATAACCCTGTCCACGCCTTTTCAGCACTGTTTTTTTTTTTCACTGTGTGTCTTTAGATAATCGCAACAGTATTTTTTTTAACACCAAAAGAGGGTTTGTGCTGAGCACGTTAGTAAATCTGGCCCATAGTGTATACATTACATTACAGATGTGTTAAACAATGCTGTTATAGTTATTCAAAATAATTTCCGTTAATTTACATAAAGTTGAAATAAATTAAAATACAAATATTAGTTGGAAAACTTAAACTTAAAAAACGTACAGCAAATTAGAAATGTTGTCTTAGCAACTAGCTGTAATAAAATATGATTAAGTACTAAAATTTCTCAAACAAAAACTTCAATCAATATAAATTAAAGGTAAATAGAAATATTAAAAATAGAACTAATTAAAATGACAAAAGCACATATTAAGATATCTAAAACAAACTAAGAATAAACTAAACACTGACAATATAAAAAGCTAATTTATAATATTATAATAAATACTTTAATAGTATGTAAAAAAAAAAAAAAAAAAAAAAAAAAACGCCGGTCTTTGGAGATGAATAAAGAAGAGGAATAATTTTTGTACAATAATAGACAACCAATGGCCCATCGATTTTTAGAATATGCACTTCTGCACATCCACAGTAGTGAATATCAGAATCTCTCAATGGAAATTCACAAGGATTTAAAGGGGTCAGGACCTGAAGGTAAGATCATAGAAAACTGAATTAAATAAAGATTCCGAACTGCCAACGATGTGTTGCTCATCTCTTTATTAAGGTGATCATTTTTACCTGCACTATTCATCTGGCACAAAGAGGACAATTTGTCACTTAACTGTAGGATGTCACCTCCAGTTATTACAGACAAAATCCTCCATTCACCTTTTGTCCGAACCCTTCCCTCTCTCTTTTCTGCCTCATTCTATTCGGACCGGTCACAGTCAATCTCACTAACACAAATGACTGCTGGCGTGTATAGAGGAGGAAAATCGAGTGCATGGCCAGATAGCTTTCCTTACCTCCTCAGCGCTGACGCTCAGCCGAGAGCCACAAGAAGCAGCAATTATCATAATTATTCCATTTTAAGAGCCCAATTAAGAAGGCATCTTGACGACTGAACATATTCATTTTTATGATTGAGTCAGAGTGATTTAATGGTTTATTAAATCACACCGTAGGCAGGACTGAGGACATATGCTACCTCTGTGATGCCGCAACATCCAACCGCCATTTCTGTTTGTTGTGCTCCCCATATCTGCCAACAGGGAGGATTTCATATATTCTGACCTCTCCTGCCCACTGGGCGAGCACCTGCTGGTGTCTTGCCCATATTCATTTCTCAAACGCTTTTCGCCAGCCATCCATTACAGGTGACACTGTCCCATTAATGTGAATTTTTTTTGAATACTGGCTGGACACACAGAGCCACAGATGTGTCCGATTAATGCAGCCAGAACAATGACTCAAATGTTATTATTCTGGATCAATGTAAACAGATATTTGACACGTTTCACATTTAGGCTATACATTCATATATCATAAAGATCAATAATTCACATCTGGACATTCTAATCAGTGGATTTTAAAGACTGCATGTTAACGGATGTTGAAATAGTCTTTTCTTCCCTAATGTGACAAACTGTATATGCGAATGAAACAGGGTTGGACTTGGTTTTATCCATGGGGAATTGATTGGATGGCTGTGGTTTGCCATTGGTCGATCTCATGTGAGTGACAGGTTGTCCCGCCCTCACTCCAGTAAACACATCATCAGAAAAGAGAAGAGATATTGCTGCAAGGAGAAGGGGAAGATCATTTTATTAAAGATTATGAGGGCACAGGAATGGAAAATAAGTAGTTTATAATAAACACCAATTTTCCATAGAAAATAAGTATTGTCCAACTGCAATTAATTAGTCTTTTGTAACAGTAATGCTTATCAAAAAAAGCCTCAAATGCTCTTCATTCGTCCCTGAGGGTGTGTCTGTATGTCTGTTAAAAATACAGGAGCCTCTCCTCTGATGGGTTTTAGGGACTCTGAATTATGCATTCAGGTAATGCAATTACCTCCAGTGACTCCAACAAAGAGCGTTTGTGGGGATTCGAGAGAAAAAGGGCCATTTGTATTCTTGCATGTAAACATTCAGGAATCCAGGGAGTTGGGTGGTGAAAAATCCCCAGATTTAGTACATTTGTATTAGTAAATAGAGACAAATTGTCCTTACTGATGTAAACAAATCACCATTAATTTAGGTCAGAAGGTCAGATTCCAAAGGGCATTCAAAAGACAGGAAATAAAAAATAAAAATAAAAGAGGTGCTAAGTTGTGGGTTTATATTTTTTAATAAAACAAATGTTTTAATCTAGTCTAGAAGTGTAAATTTACAGTATATACATGCACACGTTTATATTGTAAATATAAATAATTTGCAATTTCACTTTCCATCCCATTATATTTTCTAAATATTCCTTAACCCATAATCCCTTGTCCTAATCAACAAGAGCAGGTTGAAATCATCCTGCATTTATGGTAAACTATATACTTTAATGTAATTTCTACTTGTATGTCATATATTTAAATATATTTGTGATTAATGTATTCATTTTAAATGTAATATCGAATTACACACTACAGTTAAATGTACTTGCATGACAAAAGATTATTAAAACATGTTAAACTGCTTTTAAGTAAAAAATTTTTTTACACTATATATATATGTGTGTGTGTAAACAAATGTAACAAGTACATGTAAGTGGCACATTTCAGCCAAAAAAAAAAGAGCTGAGGTTGTAATACAAAGACAATACCACAAAAGACCAATGCAACTATACAAGTTAATAAGCTAAAAGGAAACAGATGTCGAAAGTCAATTAATCAATGAGTTGCAATGACAACAAATGAGAGCTTTCTGGAAACCAAGGAAACAAACAAGGAAGGAAAACTCTTGAAGGAACAGGAAAAACACAAGGAAACTTTGTTTCACAATCGCTTACAGAGTAATGTTAGCTTTATTTATATTCTGTTCAATAAGTTGACTTTGTGTAAATAATCAAGTTATAAATAATACGTTTAAAAAAAAAGAAAAGCAAATTGCTAATTTATTTGAAAGTACCGCAAGCTTTGTTGTGATTAAGACTAAAGTAGCACCGACTCTGACATTTACAGCATTTATAAATGGCACCAAAATTCTGCCTCTCTCAAAATGCATTTGTTAAATACTCTTACAAACTGTCTGTCTTAGGTCTTTGGTATGTGATGTTAAGATGGCAGCTTTTTACTCCAGAGTGTCCGACTGCTGACAGTGGAAATTCTAGTGTGCATAGAGTAGATTTTTGTCCATGTAGGCCCTAATGGATACCTGCTGTGATAAGTGAGAGGAGCTAGTCAGTTTGACGACGCTGTAAGAGACAGCATCCGTATGTCTCACAGCACTTCCTTCTAATCAAGCCACTCTTCTGTACACTTCAATACGATAAACATTCCAAAAAGACTTTCTGACGTAACAACAAATTACATTAAATGAAATTGGTAAGGGACACATAAAAACAATTTAATAATATTAGTTAAATGTTGATTCTATGCTTAATTAAAATAAACAGTTGCACCACTTTTGAACATCTCATACACTTCCCACAATCTAGTTTAATCATGCACTGTGCTAGCATAATGCTGTGCCTGTGACATACATATTACAATCAATAATTGCAACTGATCCTACTCAATCCGCTCCCACCAGGATTCGAACTTGGGTTACCGGCATGGGAGGCAGTCGCACTAACAAGGATGTTAAAGAACCCAGCCTTTAGCCTCAGTCGCTATAGCGCCTCTTGAGATCAGGGGAGTGAGGTTTACACGCACAGCTTTTACTGGCCTATGTCTGGTACACAAACATGCCTCCTTTCTGTGTAAATGTGACTTTTCATATTATGCACGTTACAACAACAGCATGACTTGGTTCTGTGAAACATAGCAAAACCAATGTTACTCGCGTATCGAGCAGAAATATAGCAGCCCAGCTGTCCTGCTCTCTAAGGGTGTATTCACACCTGCCTTGTTTGGTTCGATTTAATCGAACTCTAGTTCGTTTCCCCCTTGGTGCGGACCTTTTGGGCAGGTGTGAATACAGCAATCGAACTCGGGTGTGGACCAAACAACCGAACCGAGACCCAGCTGAAGAGGTGGTCTCGGTACGGTTCCAAACGAACTCTGGTACGGTTCGTTTACGGTGTGAACATGAACTGACCCAATTGCAAGAAAGCACTGCGCCTTTGAGTTAACAGGCTTCCGTAGTCGGAGATTTTGGCATAATGGTTTGTGTTATTGTTGTTCAAGTGCGAAAGAGAATTCCATTCCGGCGCGCTGTCTGGCCACACGATACTGTTGCACGTCTTTCTGCGCGTCGTGTGTGCAATATTGGAATGGAATGAATGAATGAGTGTGTGCATCAGGACATTCACACACAGAGCGTTCTCTTTAGTCTAATCGTGCAGAGATGCAAAAAAAAGCTTTTGCAGTTCATATAATGTATATGATAGTTACAATACAAGGATGATGCTGCGTTAAACTGGACAAACTTCAAGCGTTAACATTGACAGCACTTGTTAGCAGTATATACAATAAGAATCTCATTATTTGAATGTGTGAACATAGCCCCACTCTCTATGAATGAAAACTTTATACCTTATCCGTCTTCTGCGCAGTTTCTTCATATTGCGTTTGTACAGAATAACACAAAATTAGTCAAATAACAAATATTGCAGTACGAAATATCTCCATGCTGAGCCTTTTTTGCACTTCCTGATTTCCCTACTTGAGAATCCTTGTCCAATGAATGGACGACCTTAGCACACTGTGGTTTTGTTTACAAATTTTGGTTCACTTGCAAAAAGAGCAGTGTGAAAGCAAAAAAAATTATTTGGTCCGGGCCAAAGCAAGTGAACTATCGGACTTTTCTGGTGTGAATACACCCTAACATCTCTCCAGTGCTGGAAAGCTTTTCCAATTTTAATCCAGGTCCTGATCTTGCCTTATCGTAACCCTTCTTTTTCCAATTTCCAATTTCCAGACTTTCATGTGCTCACGAGAAACGTATCTCGTGCTTACGAGAAACTTTTGCGTGCTTACGAGAAACTTTCATGTAACAGCGTGCGCACAAGAGAAACTATCGCGTGCACACGAGAAACGTATCTCGTGCGGACGAGAAAACTAACTCGAGCGCACGCGATAATTTTCTCATTCGCACGAGATACGTTTCGCGTGAGCACGTGAAAGTCTGTATATTATACCTATAGATCCCTTTCGGGGCTCCATGAAAAACTTAAACGTTTTTAGTCATGTAAACTTACCCTAATTTATATTTTTTTTATTAGCCTACACATTTGTAAAGATAAAGTTGCAAGTGTTTTGTCTGGCATAGTTAGATTTTTTTTTAGGATATATTTATGTACATTTTCTATTGAACGAAGCAGCAGTTATTCATCAAATTATTTTTACAATTCATTGAGAAGAGCCTTATAACCACATACCCAGTGTCTTCAAGTACATTTTTAAAGAAGAGCCTAGATTGCAGTGGTGGATCTATGCTAAAAATCAGTCAGCATGTGCAAATAAACAAGACATTCAACTAATCAAAACTTTTATCAAAAGCGTGTAACAAGATAGAGCTTTCCTTTTCATTTTAAATGCAAAAGATGTGCATCATCTGTATGTGCCCTCATGCTCAGGCTGCTCTGACGTCTGGTCTCTGTCCTGTGCTCGTTCCCCATCTGATGTGTTTTAATGTCCTCCACGGTTCAGAGATTGAATAGCTGAAACCAGACCAGGCTGTGCCACGTCTGTGAACCAAGGCAGCAAATAGAGCAAAACAGTATACGCCTTCGAAATAGCGGAGGCATTTTATACCATGTTTAAAAGGGCATTTTAATTTAAATATTTAAATAGTAAATACACAAAGAAAAACATGATGGTGCACACTGATTCATCCAAAAAAGAGCCTTGACTCGACAGAGCGCTCCACCTACTCTCATTTCATTCAGCTAGTCGGCTCCCCAAAAAGGAGAAATCACATCAATAATAGATGGCATCAATAGAAAGACCCTGTGGTCCAGAAAGCACTAACTCATCTCCAAACTTTCTATTCCCTGCATACCTCTGCAGATGCACGGAGATACAAAGCACTCTTTTAACTCCGACGGTGTTTAAATACCATGTCTAACTAAATAAAACTTTAAATGTAACACAGAAATCAAAACAAAAGGAGAAAAAATTATCTATTGTTGGGTTTATGAATAAAAGCAAGTCAATTCCATCAAACATGTATCATTTTAATAAAAAAAAACACATTGAATGATCCTCATATTATTAATTTAATTATTAAATTCCATCATTTCTCAGGTTACATTAAGCCAATGAAATTCAAGTGGGATCCATCAGTGAATGATTAGTATATGTCAAATAAAAAATCTCAACTCATTGCCTACCAATGTATGAAAAGAATGCACTAAGCAGCATCTAACTCCGTTCACTCCGCTCCTAAAAGTATAAATGTTAAAATCGCTTTTTAAATGTACCTGTTGTAAGTTAAGTAATATTATTTGGCCAGGTCTAAAAATCAAGACATAATGCATCTGCGGGCGCCTTGCTCCTAATTATTATGCTGCAATGAAAGTGTTGATGGACAGCTTGTAGGTGTGAAAGATCATGTTCCAGTAACAAAGCTCATTGATCATTATGACATGGAGGTTAGCACATCGCTGAATATTAATTTGCGTTCTCCCTCGCTGAAATCTGAAACTGATAGTTTTCTATGTGCTACAATAACTAAAATGTATATAGAAAACAATATATAAGCCCATTATATATATATATATATATATATATATATATATATATAAATACATTAAGCCTAAATATATATTTATGAGCCTATTTTTTATAAATAATATGTATTATAAAATAATTGTATAGTTGCTACTGTCACAGCACTTACATATTGTTACATATGTTGGTTTAACTGCTTCTATTGTTCTTGTAAGTCGAAATTATATTTAAAACACACACACACACACACACACACACACACACATATATATATATAATATGTGTTTGTATGTGTATATCATACCTACCAAACTATAGTAATCATTGAATTGGGAAGGAACATGTAAATAAATGTTACTATCACCCTACAGGCATAAGAAAAGGATGGAGCTCTTGGGAGGAACATGACTGATGCTCAATCTGTTTTCAGTAGTCATGTAAAGATAACTTTATTTCCCTATCAATCAGCATTTGGGCCCAAATATGCCCCCCTATTTTCTCACCACATCATTTCTCTATCCTCCTAGACTAGAAGACTTACAGGAACATTAGACAGAGTCATGAAACATATATTATACCTTCCAAATACATGTGTCCATATGAAGGACACTGGCTCTTGGAAACCAAGTAGCTAAAGCAGCATCCATTATTCATGTGTGAAACGATAAAGGATGCACAATATGCCACGGCTTCCAATTCCACTCGCCAGCGATCAGACACAAATAGCTGGTGAGGTGATGTGTCTTAGAGCACGCTCGCTGAACCTGATAAGACAACTGAGGATTAAATAGTGACCTCTCTGATTGACGACATGAAAAGTGGCACAAGAAAAGTAGAAATATTAGTAGTCAGAATGAGCATACCTTCCGGCCATATTCACATTCCTATGTCCGTGACTGTGCTGTCTGATGTGGAATTGTGAATTGCATGCATGTGATGTTGCATACATTAACAGAGAGGGATACCTTTACTAGAAAATGTGCATCTGTGTATCTGCCTGTGCCATGAGGTGAACTTCTGAAATGAGAAAGTCCCCTCTTAGTCAAGTTCAGTCAAACACGCTTGCAGAATTTGGAACCGCATACTACCTTTACTATTTCTGCCAGAGATAGATATGGTAAAAGTAGTGAGTAGTACTGTATGTGGATCCAAATTCAGCAATTCATTTGATTTGATGTATACTCTCTTTCCAGGTTAAGGCTTGAACAACCTGTACATTACAATATTAACAAACAACTAGTAATAGTGTAATATGATCATACAGTTATATTGTGAGCAGGCAAGGGGATGGATCCAAATGCAACAAAACATGTTTTTATTAAACAATAAACCAAAGACAGGTAAGAAAGAGCGCAACAACGTTACAAACGCAAATACAATACTGGATGAGTAGAACTAAACTGAGGGCTTAAATACACAGTAGAGAACAAACTGAACAAGAAACAGGTGCGCAAAGCAACCAGTAACCATGACAACAAATAATGAATAAGAACTCAGGCAAACAGAAACAGGGAAAACCAAACTTAAACACAATGAAACTAAACATAACCCTTACACATACTAGTACTATAATATTTGTATATGTTTATTAAAATACTGTTTATTAAAATATTTAGCTATGCCATAATCTGAAGATTCAGCTGAAATCATTATAATATGCTGATTTGGTGCTCAAGTAAAAAAAAAAAAAAACGTAATCCATTTTTGTCATGGATATTTGATGAATAAAAAATTCAAAAGAACAGATTGTATTTAAAATATAAAACTTTTCTAACATAAATGTCTTTACTTTAACTTTGATTATTTTAATGTGTCCTCACTATATAAAAGTAATACTTTATTTTCTCCTTCAATGTATGTAACATACACTGTTGGACAAGTCCATAGAGCCAAAAGTGCCTATATAGTTGAAGTAACACCCTTAAACATAATCCAATTTCATGTATGTTTGTTTTATTTTTGAACTGTCGATCATTTTCTCATCTGAAAATGCCCTTGGTAACTGTATAATTACAAAACATGCATCTACTGTAGGCGTGTACATAACAGAAAATCTATATTGTTGGTTCATGCTCGCAATTTCTATTTATCTGAAGTTAACTGCCATTGATCCCAATTTCCTTTTGAAAACCCATATCAGGAGCAATATATTGTACTACATCGTGCAAAATGTTGCTTGTAATCTGACACTAAGAGTGAGATAATTATATTTTGTTTCTTTTCCTTCCTCTTACTGCATGACTGCCGCTGGAATTTAAACTCTTTTATTCTCCTCCAGCATTATTAAATCACCAGTGACAGGCTTGAGCGTGAATAACACTTAAGATTTCAGTGTCTGGCATCTACGGAAGGAGACAGGGTGTGACTTCTGATTCTCTACTTAATCCTTTTGATCTGAATCATTTTTCTTTTCTGGCTATTCTCCACAGTTACTGCCTCTCAGTATTAATATGGTTTAGGATTAAAACTGCATAAAGAAAAGGTCTGTACAATTTACCTATGATTCATATAGCATGCTAAAATACCTCTTTTAAATCTTGCTAGGGTTGGGGAATGTGCTTGCTTAATGTTTTAATTTTATGGATATTAGCTTATTTCTTATTTGTGTCATCCTTTTCAATTGAACAACAACATAAAGGTCAGAACTTTTTAGCAGGGCAAAATTCTTTGTGAGAAGTGCAACTCTTTGAATATTAAAGGGGTCACATGATGGTTCTAAAAAGAACATTGTGTATTTGCATTAATGCAATGTGTTTACGCAGTTTTACATTAAAAAAGGTAATTATTTTACACATGTACATTATTGTTGCTCCTCTATGCCCTGCCTTTCTGAAATGCGTCGATTTTTACGAAGCTCATCGTTCTGAAAAGCGCGGTGTGCTTTGATTGGCCAGCGATCCAGTGCGTTGTGATTGGCTCTAAAAACCTTAAGCGCCCCAAACCAAATTTGGAACATCAGCTCCCAAAGCAATAATGCAGGAGCTGATAATGTCAATTCGAGCCAGAATCTGAACCGGAAAATGCAGATGACCAAGCTGATCGATCCACTTTACCAGCGCGACTGGACCAGATCGTATCAGGTTGGTAAAGTTTTATTTCATTGGGGACACAATTACTGATTATATTGTCTTTTTACGAGTCGCGCCACGTGTGTTAGAACACTATGTAAACATAAAACAATGTCTGCATTTGTGATCGTAGAAACGACATACAAGCGCTACTCTATATGCTCAAAACTCACGTTTGAATAGTCAGTAGCAATTTTTTTAAAATAGGAAAACATACTATAGTGTCTGTGAGTCAGAAGCACCAGAATTTATTTGCAAAGATAGAATTGTCCCACTTTTTAGAACCAGCCTTTGTGCACAGCCGCAACACACAGTCGAATAGTTTGGTTGTATTGTTCTGGAACAGTGTTGTAAATAAAGCATAAGCACTGTTTTATAATTGTGTCCTCTTTTGGAAGGCCAAACAAAGTAGTTATGCTTTCACAACAAAAAAACATAGCGTCTCCTCGACATGCGCCAGCGGCAACAAAAAAAAACAGCGAGAATAAAAGTTACGCCTTCTTTCTTTGCGTATACATTTGGGCGGTGTTATGAAACTCTGCCCCCACACACTAAAGTAGATTTGTGGGGGCGTGTTTGAATGAAGCGTTTTAGAAAGGTGTGGCTGAGCCTTAACTTTTTTTAATGTACAAAATGCACAAAAAGCTACAAAACACAACAAAGAAAAACGAAAACAAGAAATCGCATCATATGACCCCTTTAATAACAGGCAATAGCAGGCATATCAAAATGTTCAGGAAACAAAGCGTTCGTTCAATCACTCCATCCATCCATCCATCCGTCTGTCTTTATCGTATTTAATCGATCTGTTTTTACAGTATTTATCCGTCTGTCTGTCCGTCCATCCATCCATCTGCTCGTCTGTCTCTGTTGTATTTTATCAATCTCTTTTTACAGTATTTACCTGTCTGTCCCTCCATCCATCCATCCATCCATCCATTCGCTTGTCTGTCTCTATCACATTTTATCGATCTATTATTTACAGTATTTGTCCATCTGTCTGTCCGTCCATCCATCCATCCATCCATCTATCTGTCTCTATCGTATTTTATCAATCTGTTTTTACAGTATCATCCATCCATCCATCCATCCATCCATCCATCCATCCATCCATCCATCCATCCATCATTCAGCCTTCTCTGTGCTTTAAAATTAAGAAATCATTTGTTGTTGTTTGTTTGCACCTTGCACAATTAGTATGCATGATGGAGTGGGAGAGGGAGACTTTTGTTTTGACAGTTTTAGCAGCTCCTTGTTATTTTTGTCTTGTTGCCATGCTGCTCACATAAAGTGTCAATTATAGCAAGCAGGGCTAATTATTCCCATTAGGATTGTGTGAATCCAGTCAAGGACACCTTCATTTAAAGACTTATCATGCCATCAGTGGGGTCAGAGTGCACCACAGGGCTGCCATACTCCACTATCACCTCAATAAATAATGCTAAGATGCTAATTGTTTTCAGAAGTCAGTGAGTGGGTAGGAGAATGTGATGGATGTACTCTCTAATCTTTGTGGAGACTAGTTTGTGGTCTTTGTAAAAGCAGAAAGCACTTGAGATATTTAAATGGGACCATCATAATGAATTAGACTACCTCAAAAAAGGGAAAGCTGGGGTTAAAATGGGACACTTCTGATTACTATTACCATTCACACAACCTTTGTAACCTTTAATGTCCAGAGTCTTTATTTGAGTGTCTCGACAAAGAAACTGGTGAAAAAAAAAATTTATTCACAAAAGAATAAATTAAAAATCAGGTAGGCCTACTATTACAAAATATTTAATAGTTGGATTTTTTTAATAACAAATTGTTTTATAAAATGATTTTGGGTTGGTCTTCCACATCCACCCTGGTAAATAAATCATTCTTTTTATCTTTTTTTTTCTTAAATCATTTAAATATCTGAAAACTATGGGATGTTGTCCAAGAAAACAGCAGGAATGCTATCGCTGCATTTGCATTCATGTTGTCGGTTTTTTCCCCTTCTCTTTCTCTAATTCTTCGTTTACTCATTGTGTATTGCACTTTTCAATTAGACTTTCGGTTTAATCACGAAAGTGTTTCTTCTTAATCAGTGCTTGTTTGAGATAATATAGAGTAAATCATGCAGAGAATTAGGTCCCTGAATGCATCCTAATTATCCCATTATACATCTGGAATATGCATTTCCTGAATGAAACATAGAAAAGAGGCAGAGGTATGTAAAACAATGTTCCCTTTCGTTGTCACTACGAGTTCCGTCGTGACGACGAATGGGGTTCTCTTAGAAGCCTCTCATCTTCGAAAGAAATAAAACGAGCCAATGGCAAGGAAATGCCATGCTGCGGAATTTGCATGGCGTAACTCCGCCCCACCGCGTGGGTATAAAAGGAAGGACGCCGCAATATTGCAGGTATGTTTTCGCTTTGGAGCCAAGAAGTTCTCTTCACTCCTGCAGCCTATTCTTTGACTATCTTCGAGAATCTTCTAGACAAGCAGCTTCCAGTTGGTGTTGGTATGATGGCGTGTTCCAGCGAGTTTCATATTCCTGCCTGCAGAACTGAACAGCGTGTGTGCTTCTCCCTGGGCGCTCCAGCACTGCTGCCAGCTTTTCTCTCACAAAAAGAGAGTGCACGCGGCGCGTCTTTCTAAAGACGATCTGCCTGTGTTTTTCTGAGTGCGGTATTCTGATAGATTCAGCTGATGGGCACGAGCGCTGTTTTGACGTGTTTGGGCTTCGATCATGCTCAAACAGCGTTCGTGAAGGCGTCACGTTCGCCCAGTGGGTACATGACCATCGCAATGTAACGGTCGAGACTCGATAGCTCATCCCCACCCCGATCTATTTTTCTCCACGCGATATAATACTTCGGCTGGTGGCCAGGGTGACCTAAGACGGCATGTATGGAACTAAACCGACGAAATATCCTCTTCCCACACCACCTCTTTCACATTGCAACCCGTGCGCTGACCAGTTCGCTGACCATAGCCGCATCAGAGGATCTCACACATCTGTGTCCCCACAGCGCCTCCACCTGGCGTGGCGACCCTAAGCACCCCTCCAATGCCTGTAGGTTTTTTGTCTACTCCGGTGGCAAAGACCTATAGAGCTGCGGGGCAGGCTGCCGCTTCACTGCATGTTATTGCCATCCTTCAGGGTGCTCAATGACATGCACGAGGGTAGGGCTGATTCAGGGCTCATCCAAGAGCTGCCTGCCATCACTACCTCGCTCTACGAGCGACGAAGGTGACTGCACGCTCCCTGGGTCAGGTGATGTCCACATGCGTGGTCAGACATCTCTGGCTTAACCTGGTGATATGTGCGAGGCTGAGCGAACCCGCTTCCTCAACTCCCCCATATCCCAGGCTGGCCTCTTCGGCGGCGCGGTCGAGGACTCTGCCCAACAGTTCTCGGCTGCCCAGAAGCTGACTGAGGCTACCAAACATGTTCTGACCCCGCGGCCAGCTGCTGCCATCCAGCCGCCGGCTCAGACGCCTCAGTCCGCTTGCCACCGAACACGCCCTCCTGCGACTTCCGCCCCCTCCTGCCTGGCCCCAGCAGCACCGGGCTGTGCCGTGGAGGTGGTCGCAGGAAGGTGCCCCTGCCCGTACCAGCCCCGCAGCCTGCTGAACGCCAGGCGATGCGGCGCTCCCGTTACGGGCAGCTCAGACGTGGGTTTCAGTTCTTTCAGGAAGTGGTTGCAGGGCCACTCTTTCCCCCGGTGGAGGGCCGGGGGAGAATCTCTTCTCCAAAGAGCTGCATCCCATCTCTGAGCCCCCAGAGGGCACGGATGACAGTGCGCGCCGCTTACGAGCCTCGCCACTCTCGTCCCCCTCTGTCCCAGAGTTCTCCGATGACAGTGTGTGCCATCCCACTCTCATTCCCCTCTGTCGCCAGACCCCTGGCAGAGTAGGCCCCTGCGGAACGCTGGTCCTTCCCTGGCATCCTCTGTCAGGGTGCGGTTTATGACCGTGCCCCCACACCAGGCCGCTATGCCGTCCACGTCCGGGCCGGTCATACCGCTTCGCTGCACCACCGAGGGGACATCCGTGGTTCGCGTGACCCCGCCGGCACAGTCCTTGGGAGCCTGGCTAGAGCTTCCCAACCTGTCCCGCTGGGTCGCACGAACCATCAGGCTCGGCTATGCGATTCAGTTCGCACGGTGTCCTCCCCGCTTCAGGGGAGTCCGCTCTACTATGGTCAGTGGCAATGCAGCCCCTACTTCATTGTCCCGAAGAAATCCGGTGGGTTACGGACAATCCTGGACCTGCGCATCCTGAACCGCTCCCTTCACAGGCTGCCGTTCAAAATGCTGACGCCAAACGCATCTTCGAGTGTGTGCGGAGGATTGGTTTGCAGCGATCGACCTGAAGGACGCCTACTTCCATGTTTCCATTCTCCCTCGACACAGACCGTTCCTGCTGTTTGCTTTCGACGGGCAGGCATACCAGTACGCGGTTCTCCCTTTCGGGCTAGCCCTGTCTCCTCGCATCTTTACGAATGCATTTAGAAAAAATACATTTGTGAATGTGAAATTTAGCTAACAGAAAAATTTGCTTTATAAAATATCACTTTTCTTTTCACATTCATGAAAACCAACAATTACATTTCTATATGCAAATTCAAAGTTAGGATTCACATAACATTTGATAAATTCACAAATGTCCCACCAAAATGTCACTGTGAGAGAGCAGTTCCAAAATAAATTTAAAGTAGTTTCAGGTTTCTCTAAACAAAGAACAGACGGCATTGATATCATTCTTAAGTATTTTGAGAAAGCACTTATCTGGGTAAAACCTATGAATTAACTTGGTAATGTCCAAACTTTTTTCCAGGGAATGCCACTTACAAAACCATTCCAATAAGAAATTGCATATACCATAGAAACATGAAACTCATCATGAAACAAGACTCGAATTGTCTTATTGTTTTTTGATTTAGATGAAGAAAGGCACTGTTTACCTACAAATGTCTTACGCAGATCCACTGAGCGATAAAGAGATGAAAAAGAAAATCCTTTAAAAAGCATGAGACCTCCTTGTGGCACTGCACCAGCCACAAGTGCAAACTCCTTTGGAGTAACAGGAATTCCATGCTTTACCAAGAACTCAGAATAATTACAAATTGAATAATAATAATAATTACAAATAATTACAAAACCATTTTGATTGATTTTTTTTTAAACCAACTATTAAAGAAAAGAGATTTACAGTAAGTCCTTATTATTCCAAATCATATAAGATTGAGGTGTAAAATTGTGTTTAAAGGGACCAAGCTAATAACATTTGCCTATGAAAAAGGGACAATTTGATAGGGATTTTCATTATGTTATAATTATAGGTTAATAAGAATTTTAAACCCCCTAGTTTGGAAAAAATAACATTAGGGATCAGATTCCAGATAGATGTGGGCTTATTAATAAAGTTCTTAAGCCAATTTATTTTAAAGGGTTTGTTTAAAGTGTGTGTGTGTGTGTGTGTGTGTGGGGGGGGGGGGGGTTATGACCCTTCAAATTTTTTTTAACCTTTTTCAAAGCAACTTGAAAAAGAAAGGTGGCCAAGCAATGGATTTCCACCTGTCAACAGAATATGTATCAATATTCCAATAAGATTGTCAGCCAACACTGGGTTGTTGTCTTATATGTGCCAGATTGTTTACATTTCAGAGCCAACACATAAATTAGGTGTCAATGTTGATGTTTATACTGTATTTATTATGTTATTTTTACAGAAGAATGTTATTACAGTTCTTTTGGGGAATAGCTCGTGGGAATAAAAAGTTCAGAAAAAGTAAACTTTAATTGCCATATTTTGGCATCAGACATATGCTACACACACCTCTTTCACTTTTATTTGTAACATTAAATGTGAAATGTTGTACTTACTCAGAGAGCAGGTGGAAATCATGATCTCACTGAAGTAAGAATGCAGGAAAATTCTCCCTGAGGAAATTGGTTTCCTCTGTCACTCATCTTTAGCCTTTGTAGTTCTCCTAAAAGCAGAAGAGTAAAGTTAATCTGAAGCATATTCCACTGTTATAGCAAACAACTTTTCCCCTTAATTCAACACCAGGGTTAATCATCCATTAATTCATTTTCTCCCAATATTGAGGACTGGTGTGTTCCAATCATTGGGTTGTGAAGCATGCATATTGAAAACACATCAAAGGGTTTCCCACCGTGTGTATATTGTTTGTAATTAGCCTCTTTAAATTGAGAATTCAAGAACCGAGATGGTGCAGTGAACATCATTTCTGCTTAGCTGCCCTCACTAGGAGAGCAAGAGTACAAAATATGACATAGTGAAAACCCAGCAGAGGCAGCCAGCTGGTTCTCCAAACTGAAGTTACAGTGTTACAGATGTTGAGGAATATGCAATGGCAGCACCTGACCTTAATCATAAAAGATGCTATAAAAATGTAAATGCATCATTTTTGAACTATAGCTCAAGTATAAAAGGTTTACTGATCAGCTTTTCCCGCCCTCTCCTCCTCAGACTCGAAGCTCAAGCGGGTTGCCAGATTGAGGACACGCAACAGGAATGATCGCAATTGACAATGGAAGGCGACAGGTCACTGTAGGTTGATGAGTTGCTTTATCTGCGTGTTAAAATGCTCCCAATCACAGCGATTTTTCGATGGATGTTGAGGCTTTTTAGGTTGTGTAGAATCTGCGATCTCTGACCCAGTTCAATTGCTGGTTTCCATGGCTTCAATATGCTGTGTTTTCCACCAACTGGCAACCCAGGGTATCGAAGTACTATTGGGTAAATTGGCAGTGGGCGGGATCAAACAGACCAAAACAAAAACAGACATTCCCACACAGAACGCACATTTCAAAGTAGAATAACTGGCTGTAGTATTGTTTTTCGGAGAAACAAGTATGTGAACTTAGCATGTTTTCTACATAACTGTCAAAACATTACATACAGCACCTTTACCATTATGTAGGCTACATAGCTAAACAAGTTCCTACATTAGGGCAACACTTGGCACAAAGATGGGGATTTTGATTTGATTCATCACAGTCACACAGTGAATCTTTTGAATCAATTCACTAAAAATATTAATTCAGATTAGTTCACTGAATCATTCAACAACCCTTTCTGTATGTTACATCATTACACCAATAGGTGGCGACAATATGGGGCATGCGTTATGATCGAGTCATTGAATCATTTACTCAACCAATTCATTAAGTCTTCTTTTTTCATTCATTACAATTTCCGAGCCTATTAATTTACTCCAAGACACCAACAACAGTGTTTAAGCAGCAGCAGCTCTCTAATAAGATCTATTTATCTATAAAAAAAAAAAAACTCATCATAAGATCTCTTTTTCCTATTTGTCTATTTTCCAAAACTGCTTTATCAAGCTAAAGAAAAACAATAGCCTAAACAAATGACGACGTATGTCCTTATTTCATTTTTACACATTCTTAATTATTTTGCTCCATTTTCTCTTGCTGCCGTGTATAAGACTGACTCACATACCAAACTGAACAAATGGCCATTTTTGTTCAGCCGGTTAACCGATCTTAATTAAAGAATGAGATGCTCCATTTTAATAAGTTCAATCATAAACAAGATGTGATTTAACTCGGAGTGATTTGAATGAATGAAAAGACTTCACAAAAAAAATCTATGAGATTTAAGAAATTACTCAAAGATTTTATCAAAAATACAGCCCTTGTTCACATGCTATATGAATCAAATAACAATAATTGTATAAAAACATTTAAATTAAATGTTGTTAAAGAAAATATAAGTACTTTGTAGTAATTATAAGATCAGAAATTAGGGCTATGAAATGCTAATTATTTTTCAGGACTACAAACGGATCAGCTCAAGGTCCTCTGCCAAAAAGAACAGCTTCACAAATCTCCAAGCTGATCCGGTTTATGCCAGCTACTGTCAGGGATGTGGGTGAGGGATGCAGCGAGGACTCAATTGCAGGGAAATTAAGGCTTTTATTAATAATAAAAATAAATCAAAATACAAACAAAAACTACCCCGAGGGGGAAAACTTGACTTGACAAAACCACAGGAGGAATAAACAAGGGTAAACATACGACGACGAACCAGCACAGGACTGAAAACACAAGGAGAATAAATATGGAGAGCAAACAAAGCAGGGAACGAGGGAGGACAAGTGGGGCAAATGAATCAATAATCAGGTAACAAGAAGGGCGGGGCTAGACAAGGACAGGAGAGCACATGGCAAAAGGGAAACACATGACAAGCCATGTAAACACGAACCACGTACTACACAAAACGCAACACACGTGGACAGAAGAGTGTACGGCCCGAGCGAACTCGAAACCTCACGCTCACACGACAAGACAGAGCGGACGAGAACGAGCCATAATAATAAAAAAAAAGGTTATTTTAAGAACTCATTACTGAAAAGTTCATTGGGGAAACAGATGGTTCTTCTATGGCATTGCTTCAGAAAACCCTTTTGGAACCTTTATTTTTTTAAGAGTGCAGTGCTAATAGTGCTGGTCTTGCATCTGGGCCTGCATACCTATGTCTGTCTGGTTACAGAAGTTAATACTACCGGTTAGCAGAGATGCAAAACACAACATTACTATTCTGAGTCCTTTTACATTCAGGAGAATGCATGAGTTGTGCATATCAATAAATGACCAACCATGTGCCCAGAAAGCAATTTTAATAGCAGTTTTATAGCAATATGATGTTGTCGAAAAGGAGCCAAGGCTCATTTTTTGTCCTTCAGCAACTGAATAGGGCCTGGAAGCTGACTGGCATCAGCAGATGTTAATCTGGGTCAAAGCACTGGTAAAAAAAGGTCTCGTATGAGCAGTGATCAATCTGGTGACCTTGGACGTGTTAGTCTTCCTCAGGTTTTTAAATCATCACAGGTGCAGAGAACAATGTTATTCTAATTCTGCTGCACCAACCGGGATTTGAAGATCTGTGGTTCATAACACACTGGTGACTCCCTGATGACAGTTAATATTCAGTGCACACACTTGTTTCCCTTTTGCAGATAGGGTTTGATGATATTTGTTTGATTCCCAAAGCTTGCATGAATCAAAGACTGCTCAGTTCATAACATCCCTGAGCTCTACAAAATGCGTTGTCATCCTCCATTGTAAAGATGTCACTTCAAGCTTATAGTCTAGTCATTCTGAGGTCCGTCCCGTTCATGAAAGCAATTTGAAATTCCGTCGGCCATCCGACCAAGATCTCCTCTGGTCAGTCTTAATGGGAACTGGGTTTGACTTTGATTTCTTTGCGTCCTTCCCTCAGATGTCCTTCTGTCTCCGCTCATCTCTGTTAATGCCCACTCTCTCTCACCTGGCACACAAATGTCATTCAAATGCTAAATGCCTCCTCGTTCATCCACATATGCAAATTGACAGCTCGTCTCGAAAGAAGCCACTGCCAGAACAATCACATTCAAATCTGCCAGAAAGATGCCAATGTCGTTTGATTCTCCTTCCACATTATTTATTAAATTTTTGTCCTTTTAAAGTATATTTAAAGTATATTTATTTTTTTCTTCCTCTTCTTTGAAGTTTTGTCGCTATGAAGAAATTCTTACGTGCTTTCATGTGTGCGCCGGATAATCCACTTAAGGGTTCGGTTACTGTCGGAACAGCAGGTGAAGTTACCATGTTGAAAGACTCCCAAAACCTCTCTTGTACCTATTGAATCTCAAGTCTGCCTTGCATGGTTAAATACCCAAGACATGAATTGGAAGATGCTGTTTAAACAAGGCTCTATCAGAATTCTGAAAGAACGCAACTCCAGAGAGGTTTGTCTCGTATAAGTGAGAAAGAAATGCTCATCGTTTCAGGCTGCTGTGGGAAAGGAGATGGTGCATGTTCGAGTGCACATCTTCATATAGGTTTAGCTTAAATGAATGAAATATTTAAGCCCATGGGCACAGCCTCATTTTATCTAACCTTCTGTCCTTCAAAGCCTTGTTCTGTGCCATTTAGTTCTGTAATCACATCGATTATGCAAACTATCTATGGGATTGTATTAAAAGTCTGAGACTCTTTTCTCAAACCTCTCAAATGAACACTGAACTAAATGTTTCAGGTTTGATGAGTTTAGCAAATAAATGCATCGTATGTGTTATATAAACAAATATATTTGAAAATATTTCAAGTACTGCTCTTAATCATTAGATTTCCTATTATAACTGAGAAGGATTCAAGAAAGTGATGATTAGGTCAGTGACATGATTTTTTTCTTTCCTACTTGAAACGCAATATTTATGATCATGATGGTTTCACGTTTCAACAAAAGTTTACATTTAGAGACAGTAAAAATGCCAGGTGGTATACCAGTAAAAATAATATTTTCCTTACACAAAGTGTGAGTAGAAAATCATATTTAGATTTTTACTTTATATAGACTATAGCTTAGTTAACCTAACCTAACCATGCTATGTCATAAAAAGGACAAATTATTGTATATTTTAAGAGACTTATTGATTTATTTATATACTATTTTAGTACTATTTTAGCTATTATAGCATTCATTTTTATATTTTCAGTTTTCATTTTCATTTTTTTTTTGTAATGTGCTATTTTCATTTGTATTATTTTTATTTCTATTTAGGTTTAATTTACTTTTTAGTATTATTTATTTCCAGTTAGTCATTTTAGTGCTTCAAGTTAAACTTATTTCATAGTTGCCAATAGCATGACTTCGTCATACTCATATTCTAGTCAGAGTCTGATACTGCTCCATAGGGCTTTGATTATGAGGCGTGGAAAGATAAAAACTCTGCACTCAATAGGATAGACCTGCTACAACCAATCAGAGCAACGCAGTAAGTGATGTATGTTGAGCTACGCATAGTTGTAAACAGAACTCAACTGCACACACGCTGGAAGATGTAGTAAAATAATGAGTGTTGTTTTTTTTACTTGGTCCTCCATGAGTGCGACCAAAGGAGAAACGACAACGAGCACAGGGTTTTCATTGCGTCCCATCTTCTTAGCGACCATCGGAGCCAGCTGATAAATTAAACTTTTGCCGAATCCCGTAGGAAGGACGGAAAACACATCTTTCTGATCGACAAATTCCTTGATTGCAGTTCTCTGTTCGTCTTTTAAAATGAATGCGCTGTCGATTTCTTTTACAACAGATGTGATAGCGGAATCTATACATCTCAATTCTCCAGCTGCAGTTATCTTTGAGGGAAACCAGTTCAACCCAAGCGCTCTTTGATAACGTGATGATTACGTAACTGCAGATCATCTGCCCATCATCGTATAAAGCCCGCCCTGGCAAATTGATTGGCCCGACGATTTCTGAACCGATCATAATTACTCCTCAATGGATCGAGTCCAGACCGAACTTCCCGACCAAAAAATGTTGTGGGAGGGGTTCGGGCTGGCATCCAGACTAAGTTGCCAAGGCAATATTTCAAATTTTTGTTTAGATTATTATTCAAATAATTTATATTTTATTTCAGCTTTATTTCAATTAAAGCTGCAGTCCGCAGTTTTTCCTCTTTGTCGCCATCTCTGTCTGAAATCTGCAATTGCAGTTATTCGCGGAAGTATCAACTTTAAGTGAGTTGTACTTGGACACGGCACAGTGCGGATGAACACAATGTTTGAGGAGAATGTGCAGCTGTCAGTCACCGCGCCGGTGTGGATACTGTCATTCAGAATCGCAGATTATTCTTTTTGGGAGTATGACCAACATAATCATTTTCACCGGAAAATGTCATCTGAACAAGTAAGTAACATCCACTTTTGTTCTGGTTCTGACATTGCAGTAAATCGTGCTGATTAAGTCTAACAATCGATCATATCACGTAAAACCGTGCAAATTATACTTTGTTCTCAAATTGTTAATGTTAACAACGTCAGCATTGTGTGACTACATGTAATGTAATGTCCTTCCGATATGTATCCTTGTTTTCGCATGGGTCCGGATCAGGGATGGAAATTAACTTTTTTGTCCACCGGCCACTGTGGCTGTTGGATTTCAAAATCTACCAGCCACTCAATGTTTTTACCAGCCACTTTCTTGTTTTTAACCGACAATGTGTAACTGCATGTGAAAATTAATACTACAAGAATACTTAAGCAGTTTATTTAATCTCAAGTCTCAATGAAATACTGACATTTTCTCTTTCTCTCACCCATTTATTTTTGTTTTGATGATAAATTGAGCCAGCCTCCAAAAGTAATTAACCTGTCCTGTGATTTTTTTTTTTTCTCTCACACAACACTCTCCACTCCAGACACGGATTTATGAGCTATAGTATGTTGGTTGCCTTTACATTAGAATAATATTTAATATAATCTAGATATGAAATGGAATAAATAGCATTCAATACAAAATGAATATGTCTCATATATTGAAATCAAGTTTTATGTGATAAAATATTTGCTTTGTTGTGCATTAGAACCACATCAGGCATTTAGTACAAAATAATTTATTGAAGCATCCAGATGCTTCACCACGTGACAGCAGCTAGGCTCCTGATTGGTTAACGCGGCGGGAATTGACGCCAAAGTTCAGATTTTTCAACTCGGGCGGCAGACGCGAATTCGCGTCAAACGCGTGAATGCACAAAAGCACTCAATAAAATCATGCGCGCGGAACGCGTCAGACGCTCGAACTTGCCGCGCGAATGAGGCGTATTCGCATCTACCACGGCGCGCTCTACACCTCATTCGCGCCGCAGGAATTTTTTATGTTCGTAACGCGTCTTTGCATTGACTTAACATTGAAATCACTCGCGCCAGACGCTCTATTCTCGTCTGGTGTGAACACACCATGATGTTTTCTCTGCAGACCTCTACGCCTGCGATGTAACGCCACATTTTTGTTTGAAGGTGTGCCTCCTCTAAAAGTGTCCGCCGTCCGGGTGAAACAGTATGCTATTTTTATTTACCCGCCACGGTGGCCGGTAGGTGAAGCGAGTTTACCCGCTACAACACAAAATCACCCGCATTTGGCTGGCGGGTGCTAATTTCAATCCCTGGTCCGGATGCAGTCTTTTTTTCACTCCGAAGTCCGAACAAAGTCTTTTGCATTTTACAACGGGTGAATCTGTTGTCACTGGTGATCATCGTTTGAACCTTTCTGGATCCGCCATCAAATTAATAAGTTTAATTATATCAAGTGCTGTGAGAAAAGGCTATAAATCTCCACCTCCAACACCCTCACATGCAATATAGCCTACTAGCCAAGACTCTTCTTTATGTGTACAGATGTGACGTAATGACGCAAAGACATGCTCGAATCTCCCGCGGAAATCCACCAGTACCACTAGAATTAAAAACATTATTACAAGCTTACCGCTTTGAATCAAGCTAAGGCAAGCAGATAGTTTTGAACACTGGCTGGTTATATATTAAAAAAATATATATATTTTGGATCATTTTTAACCCCCAAAAAAGCTACGGACTGCAGCTTTAACAATTTTTTTTTTTTTTTATAGTTTTAGTTGACATTTATAACCCTGCCTTCAAACACTGTCTACCAAGGTCTCTTTCATATAATTTCCTGATTACATTGAATCGAGCTAAGGCAAGCAGATAGTTTTGAACACTGGCTGGTTATTGGTTGCACCACAGGAATAAATAATACAATATTATGCCAAAACTACTTAATAATATGTTCTATTTACTACTTTTAGTGTCACAGTAGTCCACTGAAGGAGAGTTTGCAGAACCCATGTGCAGTTTATTTAGATCCCAACATGAACTTGAACTTGACCTTGACCTTAACCTTGACCTTGACCTTGAACTCACCAACAGCGGTATAGGGAACAAAGCTAAACAAAAGGCAATAGTAACATGAGTGCTTTATACAAAGACTAATGAAATAAGGGACACCTGTACACAATCAAACCATGTGTCATGTTTTCATTAACAAGGGAAGCACATGAGAGGATCACATGACGGGATAAGGGAATCACATGACAAAACCAGGAACATGAGGGAAACTTCAAAATAAGAGACATGAAAACATGAACATGAATACAAAATCCAAAACCAAATGTTACATTCTGATTCAGTCTTATCAGTTAAGGGTTTTTTCTTTCTTTACCTTATCAGGACCCCCAAAAATTACTATTTTAGAAATAAAAACCATGTTCATCATAAAATAATTAAGTATTTTTAATGTATTTGAAACAAAAAAAAGAGCATCATGTTATTGACCCGATTTCTAAAACTGTCATTAATGCTTGTAAAAAGTCTCAACACTACCTCTATTCTCATCTTATGTCTTTAAATGTTTAGTTCAATCTACAAACACATACCTCTCCTTCTGAAAAATGTATTGTCCCCATCCGTCACCATGGCAGTGACTTGACATCATCTGCATCCATGCACTCATCTTACAATAACTGATGTCAAAGAGTGATTTATAGCCCATTTGATTCAGGCTGACTTGAACATGATTGCACTTTTTCGTCTTCCCAGCTGTTAATATCAACAAGCTTCAGGTTTACTGAGTACTTTTCTCTTATATGTTTCACACGAATCCCATACACCAAATACAGGGTTCAATGTACATCCTGTGGTCCTTTCTATCATTTTAATGTTGAAATCCACATGCCATTGGTATACAATTAAGCAAGCCAGAAGATTTCCGTTTGGTCTGATCACATTTTGATGTAAACAGTACTGTGCCCACATGGACATTTTCCAACAGTCAGGTTGTGCCAGCAGCACCAAAGGCCAATTTCCAGAATGTGAACTTAAAAGTGTTCACAATGCATAAGCGAACAAACAAATGAGACGAACCCAGATGGTCCACTTGTCAAAGTCTGTTTGTGTCTGTCACATTAGACACTTCAGGAATGCCATCACAGGACAAACCGAACTGGAAAAAATATTAAAATAAGAGGCAGTTTGCCCATTTTAAAATGTATTTTAGGCACAATCCGAATTCTTGAGTGCTTGCGTCTTCCATCTGTTGACTCAACAAACATTATTCTGAGGCTAACTGGTTCTGTCTTCATTTAATTCCTCTCCAACCTTGCAGAATCCCTGAATACCAATCAGTCATTGCTGCAAAACACCCTGCTAAGGGGGTCAAAATCCTTCTTTGACAAGGCAAATGAAAATATGCAAATGGCTTCGACAACAGAAAGGGGCTAGCTAACGGGTGGCACCTGTGCCCATTATCCCTTGTCGAATGTGAGTCCCAGGTTCTTGAGCACTAGTCCCTCCCCAGCATGCCAGTTCTTCACAATGACTGGATTGAATTGAAATGGTAAGACTGCTGATATTGTTTGAAGATCATGCTGGCAAACCTGGGGAACATGTATCTTTGTACCCCGAGCTGTCTTGCTGAGTCGTAAACCCAGTAGCACAAAGCTGAATTCTGCACAAAAACAAAACACATGCTGTCCCGTAGGAAACAAGACTCTCTTAGCAACACGTTTTGCATGATATTATAAGCGTGTGTATGCAGTGTCATCAAATTAAATCCACAGCATTGGCAAACTAGTACACACCATCTAAGCTATCTGTTGCCATCCCCATTCATCAGTTCATGCATGACCCCCAGGAAGTGCACTGTTTTACATTTGCCATATCAACATAACTGCTAATCACTACAGAAGAAAAAAAAAAAAAATTGTTGGCTGGAAATTTCATCACAAGAATTCACTAGGGCTGAATCCGAAATTGCATTCTTCCCTACTTTAAAGGAAGGTGAAAAACGTCTCAGGTTACTACTGTAACCATAGTTCCCTGAGAAAGGGAACGAGACGATGCGTCACTTGACGCTTTGGGAACGCCCCCAGCGTGCATGCGTCTGAGCATCAATGTCAACTAGTCCAATGGAAAGAATGAGCGTCACGGGCGGGTGACGTCATGACCAGGAAGGGATAAAGGCTCACCCGGTGAAACGCGGCATTAGCTTCAAAAAGTCGAAGCAAGCCGATCACAGGGAAGCAGGAAGTATGGCAGGGTGACGCATCGTCTCGTTCCCTTTCTCAGGGAACTATGGTTACAGTAGTAACCTGAGACGTTCCCTTTCGAGGGAACTCGCGATGCGTCACTTGACGCTTTGGGAACGAGAATACCCAAACCGCCAGAATTCCAAGTACCTGAGTGTCAGTCTGTTGGAACTAAGCACTAAGCACCTGAGAACCTGGGGCAGCATCCAGGTCCAAACTGTAAAACCTGACGAATGTGAGCGGTGAGGACCAGCCTGCCGCATCACAAACGTCTTGGAGGGAAACCCCAAATAACAAGGCTTTAGAGGCCGCCATACCCCTCGTTGAGTGAGCTCTGACCACCAAGGGACACGGATGGTCAGAGTACTCGTATGCAAGTGAAATAGCCTCGACTATCCACTTGCTAACCGTCTGTTTAGAAGCAGGAAGACCCTTCTTAGGTGATCCAAAGCAAATAAATAACTGGTCGGACTTCCTCATAGAAGATGTCCGATGAACATAAGTATCCAGTGCTCGCACTGGACACAAGAGGTTCAGCCTTTCCTGGTCCGCAGATGTAAAAGGAGGAGGACAGAAAGCCTGCAGCACGATAGGCCTCGGAATCAAGGTCGGCACCTTAGGGACGTATCCCTGTTTTGGATATAAGAATGCCTTGACCATCCCCGGTGCAAACTCAAGGCAAGTGGGGGAAACCGAAAGGGCCTGAAGGTCTCCAACTCTCTTAAGGGACGAAATAGCTAGCAGAAAGATAGTCTTAAGGGTAAGAAATTTCTCTGAAACCGAATCTAAGGGCTCGAATGGAGCTCTAGACAGGCCTTCTAGTACTATTGCCAAATCCCAAGCTGGCACCCTAGTGCGAGTTGCAGGCCTCAGCCTCAATGTGCCACGAAGGAAACGTGTAATCAGAGGGTCTCGACCCAACGATGTACCCCCAACCAGGGCGTGGTAAGCCGCAATGGCCGCCACGTAAACCTTAAGTGTGGAAGGACATAAACCTGACGTAAAGCGCTCCTGCAAGAACTCGAGTACTGTGTTAACAGAACAGTTAACCGGATCCCACTGATGTCGGTGACACCATACAGAAAAAACTTTCCATTTCAGCGCATATAGTTTCCTAGTAGCTGGAGCTCTGGAGCTTAGGATGGTCTCAGCAGCCTCAGCTGAGAGACCACTCTCTATGAGTTGGGCCCCCTCAGAGGCCAAACCCACAGGTTCCAAATCTCTGGTCGAGGGTGAAATATTGTGCCCCCGGCCTGAGACAGAAGGTCTCTCCTGATCGGGATCTCCAATGGAGGACCGTCTAAGAGATGGATCAGGTCCGCAAACCAGATCCGACTCGGCCAGCGTGGTGCTACATTAGCAGTAGGCTTATTCCGTACTGGCGGACTCGTTCCAGAACTCCTGGGAGCAGAGCAACAGGGGGAAATGCGTACAGACGTAGCCTCGGCCACGTCTGCACCATAGCATCCAGCCCCAGGGGGGCTGGGTGAGTAAGGGAGAACCAAAGTGGACAGTGCGTCGTGTGCTGAGACGCAAACAGATCCACCTCTGCTTGGCCATAAAACTCCCAAATTTTCTCCACCGCCTCGGGGTGGAGTCTCCAGTCCCCTGGCCTCAGCTCCTGCCTCGACAGGATGTCTGCCCCCACATTCTGGTCCCCAGGAATATACACTGCCCTCAGGGAGAGTACCTTCCCCAGAGACCACAGGAGGATCTGGTGCGCCAGTTTGCAGAGCGGACGCGACCGCAGACCCCCCTGACGGTTCAGATAAGAGACCACTGATGTGTTGTCTGTCCGTACAAGCACATGATGGCCCCTCAGGTCTGGGAGAAACTGTCTCAACGCATTGAAGACAGCCATCATCTCCAGGCAATTGATGTGCCACGAAAGATGATGACTTTTCCACAGACCCTGAACCGAGCGGCCTTCCATTACCGCTCCCTAGCCGGTGAGGGAAGCATCTGTCGAGATCGTAACACGATGGCAAAGAGCTCCCAATACCGGACCCTGGGTTAAGAACCAATGTTTCCTCCATATAATTAAGGCACGAAGGCACCGCCGCGTGACCTTGATCATACGAAGCGGGTTTCCCCTCGGGGAGAACCCTCTGGTCCTTAGCCACCACTGTAGAGGTCTCATGTACAGCAGGCCAAAAGGAATCACGTTGGACGCTGCCGCCAAGAGACCCAACAGTCTCTCGAACTGTTTCACAGTGCGTGACTGGCCTAGCTTTAGCTCTTTGGTGGCTGTCAGGATAGCAGCTACACGAACGGGCGATAGAGTGGCCCGCATCGTCACTGAATCCCATACCACACCAAGGAAAGTGGTTCTCTGTACTGGAGAAAGAACACTCTTCTTGGCGTTGAGCCTCAACCCCAACATCTGCATATGGGCGAGAACGACACCTCGGTGCCGAACCGCCAACTGCTCTGATTCCGCCAGAATCAGCCAGTCGTCGATGTAGTTCAGAATACGTATGCCCTGAAGCCTGAGAGGGGCTAGAGCTGCATCCACGCATTTCGTGAACGTGCGGGGTGATAAAGCTAGACCGAAAGGAAGAACCCGATACTGGTATTCTTTGCCCCCGAAAGAAAACCTTAGGAACTTCCTGTGCTGAGGGAGGATGGAGATATGGAAGTAGGCGTCCTTCAGATCTATCGTGACAAACCAGTCCTCGGATCTGATTTGAGTCACGATCTGTTTGAGTGTCAGCATCTTGAACTTGAGTTTCTGTACTGAACGATTCAACAGACGAAGATCTAAAATGGGACGCAACCCCCCATCCTTTTTTGGAACAATGAAATAACGGCTGTAAAAACCCGACTCTCTGTCGGGTGAGTACACCTGTTCTATAGCTTCCTTTGCTAACAGGGCCTTTACCTCTTGCTCCATTACCAGAGCCTGCTCGGGATGCACCACTGTGGGCAGCACCCCGTTGTAACGAGGAGGACGAGAACCAAACTGGATTCTGTATCCTTTCTCTACAATCTGCAGGACCCAATGAGAAATATTCGGCAGAAGCTTCCACGCTGCCAGAAAATTTACTAAGGGAACCAGCCTCTCGAGGCTGGTCTCTGGTGTTATCGAGACAGCCAATTCCGGAGCCTGAAACATAATGGCAGGAACTACCTGAACTGGCCGCTCTAAGGCCCCCCTCAGAGGGCGCGAAACCGATGCTGTGCCGCAGCATAGCATCAGCGACTCGCTGGAGACCGCTGCGCCCTGAAGCACCAAGGGTGGCAGGGTTGGCAGAACGGTCTCGTGAGGACCCCGAAATGGAACGGGCACCGTATAATGAGGTGTACACCGCTCCACTTCGGTCGGGGCTGTCCTCACAGGCCTGATGCATGAACATCAGGACCTTTTTTTTTTTTTTTAACCGAAGTCTTCTTCGCCTGAAGAACGGTCCTCAGATCCGGCTTCGACTTAGAAGACTTCGGTTGAGAGGGTTGCGTCCGTCTCCAGTCTCTACGTGGAGGTGCACGAGACGCAACACTCTCTTTCTGATGCACACGATATGATGAGCTCGACGGCTGGGGCTGCTCACGCCCAGCAGTCCCAGGGGGCTGGACCCGGCGAGGGATAAACTTTTTAAAAACGTCCGCTTGCTTCTTTGACTCCTGAAATCTCTCGACGACCGCGTGGACTGCGTCGCTGAAGAGACCAGAAGGTTCAAGCGGAGCATCTAATAAAAAAGCTCGATCTTTTTCTTTAATATCAGACAGATTTAACCATAAATGTCTCTCAGTAGCTACCAAGGCTGCCATAGACCGCCCAATTGCTCTGGCGGTCTCCTTAGTAGCCCTGAGAGAAAGATCGGTAGCCCGACGAAGTTCACGAATATCGTCATGACTGACTCCCTCACTACTATCCAGATCCCCCAGCAGGTCAGCTTGATAAGCCTGGAGCACTGCCATAGTATGCAGACATGCTCCAGCTTGACCTGCTGCCGCATAAGCTTTGCCCACTAACACCGAAGTGGCTTTAAGCGGTCTAGTGGGCAAAGCCGAGGCTTTCAGAGACGATGCGGGACCAGGGGAAAGATAACTGGCTAAATTCTCTTCCGCCTGGGGCATCGCCTCATAACCATACTCTTTCAGCCCTCTTATTCTCGAATAAGTGTTAACATGAGGGCTGAAAAGACGTGATGAATATGGTTTATTCCACGATTTAGAAATTTCATTGTGCAAATCGGGAAAAAATGGAAGCCCTCGTGGTGGAGATAATGTGGTAGAAGATAAAAAGCGCTCATCTAATTTGCTTTTAGGACGAGCGCCCTTCTTCTCAGATGGCCATTCAATATTTAATTTCTCTACAGCCCGCGACATAACATCCACCAGCTCATCATATGCTGGGGAAATAAATTGTGAATCTCTTTCCCCCATGTGTGTGCTTACACTCTCCACACTCATCGCATCAACCTCCTCGGAGGAAGAGCAATAAAGTAATGGAGGGCTCTCTCCCCGGGCGGAAGAAACCGCAGAGCGTGCTTCCGACACCGGAGAGAGAGCACTGGATCTCTCGGGTAAGGAAAGAGAAAGAGCCCTCGGACCCGTCTCCAACCCCTCCGAAAGATCCTTTTGCGATCCCCAGGAATGCATTCTCCGCGCTGCCTCAGCAGACGCGGGTCCTGATCCCTGTGGATCGCGAGCCTGCCCACTCTCTTTATCAAAGAGTGACAGGCGAGAGCGGAGCATGCGAAGCGGTAACATCTCACAATGCTGGCACTCAGCCCCCTCGAAGGCTGAGACCGCATGCTCCACTCCCAAACAAACGACACAAAGCTCGTGTGTGTCCCCACCCGTTAAATAACGCGGGCAGGGAGAAGCACACTGTTTGTACACTTGTTTAGTTTCCATCCTTTTCCGCAACAGACAACAGTAAATAGACAGAGACAAAATGACACAGATCGCTTGCTGAGACACAGAAGCTAATGCCGCGTTTCACCGGGTGAGCCTTTATCCCTTCCTGGTCATGACGTCACCCGCCCGTGACGCTCATTCTTTCCATTGGACTAGTTGACATTGATGCTCAGACGCATGCACGCTGGGGGCGTTCCCAAAGCGTCAAGTGACGCATCGCGAGTTCCCTCGAAAGGGAACAGTATAGACCATTTTGGTGTTTGTGGGCGAAGCCTACCCGATTCTGCAACGGCAGTCTATAGAAACTTACTTACGCCATGGAATGATATATATTACAGCAAATTATGACTTTGCATGGATGGGTTTTGAATGGCAGCTGGGTGGGGAGCCATAAGGAGCAGCTCATATATAACTAAATGAATGAACAT
This sequence comes from Rhinichthys osculus, assembly GCA_029959095.1. Classification (NCBI taxonomy): domain Eukaryota; kingdom Metazoa; phylum Chordata; class Actinopteri; order Cypriniformes; family Leuciscidae; genus Rhinichthys; species Rhinichthys osculus. Next base: position 14,015,063 of record JARWKJ010000009.1, on the reverse strand, counting down.
AAAAAGAGCACATTTGTTAGGGACATGTATTGGGGAAAAGTATTTGTCTCGAATTTTTCAGTGCTATGAGTCATTGGCTTTCTCATATTAATCTTTCTTGAATTAATTCTGAAACCCATCTGACTCATAGAAACCAATGCCAACCCCATCTCACTCCACCCCCCGTTACCAAATCAGAGCATGAGAAATGGAAATATGCATTAATAATAACGTCATTCTTCCATGAATACCTACAGGCATGTGTTGATTTGAACACAATGACAACATCTGTTGGGTGAGTCAAAAGGTTTGCAGGATTTAACCAAGCCCTTATTACGAGCATTTATGAGCTGTTGAATTGTCACTTTTCTCAGTGTAGACGGTCTTAAATGGTTCTTACATAAGTCACTTCACATTCTGTCTAGCTTCAGCAGAGCATATCACTCTTATATAACTGTTTTGCCAAGCTAAACGTTTGAGTCTGAGCCCACTAACTTCTTTACAAGGATCAATCACAATGAGAATGTCTACGATATAATTAGGGAAAAGGACAATTCATTTACAAATAGAATTTAAATCACATGTGCCAATTTTTTTTCTTTTTCTTTTTTTTTTTATTAATCCTAATCCAAGTTTTAGTATAAAAGTAATGACATATTTTCCTTACACCATGAAACCATGTGGGTGTATAATAATTAAGTGACATATATTTTACTCAAGGTAAAAATTATTATTATTATTACAAATATAATGAATATTGAGGGAGTTGCACCACGTGGCATTTTACAACCTTACTAACCAAATAACTAACATTGCCTTGACATACAAAGGTCAAATGATATGTTATTTTAAAAGACTAGAATGTAGGGCTGCACTATTTGGTAGAGCTTCACATACATTTATTTCATTTAACACCAGCTTTTAGATAATCACAGTAAGTCATATATTGATATGAGTTTTATTTCAATTAATTGTACAGCCCTACTAAACCGTTGAAGCAGTTTTGTCATAATATTGTTTTATAAGAAATAATAAAAGATTGTCAAACTAATTTCAAATCTTTTAATAAGATTTTTCAAGTCATTGCATGAATGAATTGCATGTATTTAAATAAATTACCAGAATAATAGAATGAATAGAAAAAAGACTGCTCACTCCAAATTACCATTGCTTAAGATCTCTGAGGTTTTTACTTGCTCCCTAAGAGTATTGTATAGTGTTATCCGAACTCAAGCATTGAGGAGTCTGGTCACATAGGAAGAAGCTGTCTATTATAGCTGAACAGACCGAGTACCTTTCAGTAATCAGTTGTAAAGCCCTGTTACAATTGGGCATTACAATTCAAAATGACACCTCGGCACAAGGTCAAGGCAGGTGCCATTATTCACCATGTAGTGCTGTTAGACTAATGAAGTCTTTCACAACACTATCAAAATAAGGTTGTCTTCTGTAATGTATGTGAGCAGGAAAACAGAATTAGAACACCATTAATAGCACCAAGTCCTACTTAGAGTGATGGGATCAAATGCGAGCCAATTAGACACCCACTTCGCTATCCGCAGTACATATTTATAGAGATGAAAGCGTCCAAAGTGAGAGCCGAGAACCTAACTTACCACTTTTGCAGATTTTGGTAAGTGAACATCATTCACTTGCACATATGCGTTGAACTTTATTACAACCTACATGTCGTGCCCTAAACCCCAACTCCAGCAGTTCAATTCATGAACATGTTGCTGAATTTTGGACAACGGATCCGTTTTCCATGTTCATATCTGGATGGCTGATTCCGCACAAGTGCAGCAGGGCCCATATGGCCTGATTTGAATAAGGCAATTCGTTCAGAGTTACAGGTAAAATGCTGTGTGTGACTCACAAGTGGGTTATAATTTATGATATTAACAAAGATTTCTGCTGTTCTCAAGAACGACTTTGATGTCATTATGATGACTATGATGATGGCAGGGTAAATAATGATTATGATTAAGACATTAGTCATGTACTGTAGTGAAATGCTATTGATAATATGGAGGATACACTGAATCAAAGTTTCTGGGCTGATACCGATTATTCAGAATGACATCTGCTGATGCCGATAGTTTAGTATCTGGAGATTTTGTGCTGTATACGGTTTTAGTTTTGTTTTATTCTGTCGAATGCTTGCGCTATAAACAGTATGATTACCGTCTCTAAAATATCACAGTATACGGTATTACACACTTCGATTCAATATTGATTTATTTGCAATAATTTCAGGTCCCAACTAATGCTGTAGGGATCCCACTCATTTAGTAAATTACAGGTAAACAGAACAGAGCCCAAACTATTATATTCAACTGCTATTTATTTTCATATACACTCACCTAAAGGATTATTAGGAACATCTGTTGAATTTCTCATTAATGCAATTATCTAATCAACCAATCACATGGCAGTTGCTTCAATGCATTTAGGGGTGTGGTCCTGGCCAAGACAATCTCCTGAACTCCAAACTGAATGTCAGAATGGGAAAGAAAGGTGATTTAAGCAATTTTGAGCGTGGCATGGTTGTTGGTGCCAGACGGGCCGGTCTGAGTACTTCACAATCTGCTCAGTTACTGGGATTTTCACGCACAACCATTTCTAGGGTTTACAAAGAATGGTGTGAAAAGGGAAAAACATCCAGTATGCGGCAGTCCTGTGGGCGAAAATGCCTTGTTGATGCTAGAGGTCAGAGGAGAATGGGCCGACTGATTCAAGCTGATAGAAGAGCAACTTTGACTAAAATAACCACTCGTTACAACCGAGGTACGCAGCAAAGCATTTGTGAAGCCACAACACGCACAACCTTGAGGCGGATGGGCTACAACAGCAGAAGACCCCACCGGGTACCACTCATCTCCACTACAAATAGGAAAAAGAGGCGACAATTTGCAAGAGCTCACCAAAATTGGACAGTTGAAGACTGGAAAAATGTTGCCTGGTCTGATGAGTCTCGATTTCTGTTGAGACATTCAGTTGGTAGAGTCAGAATTTGGCGTAAACAGAATGAGAACATGGATCCATCATGCCTTGTTACCACTGTGCAGGCTGCTGGTGGTGGTGTAATGGTGTGGGGGATGTTTTCTTGGCACACTTTAGGCCCCTTAGTGCCAATTGGGCATCGTTTAAATGCCACGGCCTACCTGATCATTGCTTCTGACCATGTCCATCCCTTTATGGCCACCATGTACCCATCCTCTGATGGCTACTTCCAGCAGGATAATGCACCATGTCACAAAGCTCGAATCATTTCAAATTGGTTTCTTGAACATGACAATGAGTTCACTGTACTAAAATGGCCCCCACAGTCACCAGATCTCAACCCAATAGAGCATATTTGGGATGTGGTGGAACGGGAGCTTCGTGCCCTGGATGTGCTTCCCACAAATCTCCATCAACTGCAAGATGCTATCCTATCAATATGGGCCAACATTTCTAAAGAATGCTTTCAGCACCTTGTTGAATCAATGCCACGTAGAATTAAGGCAGTTCTGAAGGCGAAAGGGGGTCAAACACAGTATTAGTATGGTGTTCCTAATATTCCTTTAGGTGAGTGTATAATATTAAAACTCAAATAAAAACATTACGACATTAGTTAGGTCATTTTTTAATTTTCCGTAATACTTTTTGTTGACGACAAAAGTTGATTCCTTAAAGGGATACTCCACCATTTTTTTTTTCATATTAAACTATGTTATTCCCTTAACTAAGACGAGTTGATGCATACCTCTCTCGTCTCAGTGCGTGCACTAAATCGCTCTGTCTTTGTTAGCACTTAGCTTAGCCCAGTTCATTCATTAGGATCCAAGCAGAGAAGCGACCAAAAACGAATTAGGGAATAGCATAGTTTAATATGAAAAAAAACGGTGCTGTATCCCTTTAACCCTCTTATCTGAGAAGCCTTGTGGCAATTTCCCCCAAAAATAAATAAATAAATAAAATAGCACATTTAATTGAAAGCAATTCAGCCTCCATGGTGAAAAGCAAATCTAAGACACTGTGAAGGTCAGAACGAAAAAAAAAAAAAAATAGCCTTGGCTTTTGCAGTACGAGTCTGTGGGACAAATGGGCTTGTTTGTGTTGCCAATGAATTCCCCTCATGTCAAACTATTTCAATTGCTTCTTTTAAGCTATGCAATCCATACTGTTGAGAACAACACATGTTTCTTGTTATAAAATGAACAGGTCACTCCCGCAAATCGCATATTGTGATCATCAGGTCACAACCTAATGAAATCATTTTGACTATATACTGACAACAATGTTGACTGTGCTTATGTATGACACTCAGACTTCCTTTTCCAACTGGACCAGATAAAACACACACACTACAAACAGGTCAACACATCAGTATTTATCCTAACTATTGATCAGACTTTTTACCAGACTTTCTGAATGAAACAACTGTTAAACTGCATGAAAGGTGCAACCTGTAACACACCTAGAGGCAAAAGTATCAGAGAGAGGCTCTGTCGAATTGAATCAGAAAGAAACTACTTAACAACCTCCTAGCAATGTCCTATAAAATATTTAGAAAGTCTCTAGCAACCACCAAGCAAAACCATAGCAACAACCAGAGCACCCTAGCAACCACCTAGAACAACCTAGCAACCATCGTGAACACTGTAGAAACCCAGAGCACTAGCATTGATGGTCATTGTTTTGGCTTTAAGAAATCATACATCTCCCTCTGAAGGAAAGGTCTGTAGAGAAGAACATTGATTTTGGTTTAATAATAAATTTGCACTTTTAAAATTAAGCTTCCATAAAGGCATATCAAAGACAATTAACAAAGAGTAAAGAGTATACCAGCATAGTTAATTAAGATCTGGGCAGCAAACTTACTGAAGGTAAACAAATATGAGTCTCATGACAGATTCATTAGAGAACCAAATATCCACATAACATACGACTGCAAAATAAGCTTGCTGGTACTTATGGATTCAACGATTTCATAAAACCAATACCAAAGTGTGGACATAATCTTTTTGGCAGATGTTTCTTGACAAGTTCTTGGCTAAACTTAGAACGAAATAACAAATATAATCTCCTGGTCCTTTGCGCAAAGAACATACAGTATAGTTGTGCTGTGATTTTATTGCAAGGACTGATGTAAGGAACTCATTGAACATTTATCATTATTTAATTACAGTACGTTCACATATCAGGTTATACTCCTTGTACTTTCTTGGGGCAGAAAGTCTACCTATTTAAAGTGTTTAGTTACAACATATCACACTAGAAAGAGTGATGTTGTTCCCAACACAAAGAAAGTTGCCCAACACAGTTGCTGTGTTGATACTTGTAAACAAATTTAACAACAGTATATAAACACTAAAGTAATACTGAGTAACTTACATTTCATACACAATTGTCATGCAGACTTTTGTCTGTTGTTGCTCCGTAAACAAAAATAGTTCCAAACAAAGTCAAAGAAGAACTTGTGTTTCTCCGACCAACAGTGGTTTGGATCCTGAATGAATCAGTATTTTGAACAAATCGATTAAGTGAATGATTCAACGGTTCATTAACAAATAGAGTCACATTCTAATTGGTAAAATAAATGATTCAGTGACTCACTCATAAATACACTTGTTTCATTCCTGAATGAATCAGCATTTTTTAACAAATCAGTTGAATGAATAATTCAATGACTCACTCATAAATACACTTGGGCTGTGTCCGAAATCGACCCCTATACCCTTAAATAGGGCACATTGTCTGAATTCACTCACTAATTTTCATTCACTCCATCAATTGGACCATCTTAGTGAATAATGTAGGGAAAGGTGAATGAGGGTATATGGGGTGATTATGAATGCAGCGGTGTTTCAGTGTTCAGTGTTTTTGAACACTGGTTGATTGAATGATTCAATGACTCACTTATAAATACACTTGTTTCATGCCTGAATGAATCAGTGTTTTTGAACAAATTGGTTGAACAGTTAAGGGTTGGTTAAGGGTTAATAAGACTCCCTTATTAAGACTTGCCGCCACCTGCTGATGCAACAATGCACTTGCAGAAAGAATATCATTGTGTCTGAGACATTGTTTACAAAAACTCTGCACATTTTATTTATAAAAGGGAAAGAAAGTGATAGTTTTGCCTTTTGACAAAGTCCTCGCTTTTTGTGTTTGGGCTTCCCTTTATTTTGTTCGCCATTGCTGGACTTTCTTATAAATTTACATTGTCTTCTCTCTGGACTGGAGGCATCAATCACACATTCTTTGGACGTGCATGGCTTGGAGGGTCTTTACCGTCATTCTGTCCTTGTCTCAGAGCAATGTCTGTAAACATCTATTGTGAAGAGAGGGGGCTGCCAGAAACATCTCTGCTTCAGCCATTTTTGTTGTCAAGTTGTCCCAGTTGACACTAAATGTGTTTGAGGCTTGGATACCTTTGGTCCTCTAAGTGCACTTTTCATCTGGGGAAAAAAGTAGGGTGCACCCTAAAACATGCAATAGATGATGTTACAGTATAGAGGCTTATAAGATCATATACTAGCTTCTACAATTTTACTCATGTTGTCTAATTCAATACAACACATGCTGCTGTACATTGTACAGAATGTAGAAATGCTAATTTGGCGTTAATCATAGTAATGTGCTTCAGAAGATGAATGATCTTGGCCAGTTTTTATTTGTATAGGTTCTGTACTGCTTTCAGCAAAGAGCTGTTTGACCCATAATGCATCACTTTCTGCCCCAAATATTTATGTAAGATATTACTTCTGAGTCTGTAATCAATATTACCCTCCTTATTTATCCTTGAGTCAAACATTTGTTCAGTGGCCCTTGCAAACAATTCAATCTAGGACAATTTAATGCGAGATCCTGAGCTGTACTATATGAGAATGAATTTTTCAAGTGCTTGCAGAAGGATATCGAGCTCTGCTTGTTCAATTTCTTAGGCGAATATGATATATATCAAACTAAATTCTCAAAGTAAATGAAAATTTAATTATGTTTAGAAATGAATATTTTCCTCATGGTTAATTAGTAATGGCTATTAAAGTGAGTTTAGAACCCAGTTTGTCCATTCTCACGAAACTCAAAGTTCTGTGTATAAGTTACGTTGATAAAGCGCAGGATAACTATAATGAATGTGGTCAGTGTGTTAAAAATAGATCAAATGTTCATTAATTGAGCATCTGATAGAGTTGTCTATTTGCACATTGTGTTTTTGCATGTAATCCACTAAAGGAATTATGCACAAAAAAGCTAATAGTTCAAACACAAAATCTGTGCTAAATCACAATACTCTATGCATGACACAATTCATCATCTTGCTATCTGAAATTCTTCTCAGCATATACTCATGGGTCAGTGAGTTTACTTAAAGATTCTCTTTAGTAGCTCAGACTTCTGTAATTTTTTTATGTAATTATGAGGAGACCAACTATGCAAAGTCCCATCTTGCCCTTAAGAGTGCAGTTTTCTTTTTCAAAATGCATTGTCCATGTTTGAACATATGTTTTTCACTCTGCATAAAAGAATCATGCATTTACATTTTACTCGCTCCCAGTATATCTGTGATGATGCAATCTATGCTCACTTTACAGTCAGCCTGTTTTCTCTGTCACTCCTTCAAACACAATAAGACCATCAAACTGAGGCAGCATCCAGGGAATACAGCAGCATACTGAGCCCTTATTTGTGTCACAGTCTGCTGCATTACAGGAATAGTTTGCTATTAGCTCCATAAGACGGCCAGATCTTCATGCTATCAGATGCTTAGCTTTCTCTGGGTTCATCTGTTTCAAAATGCCTCTCTCCTACCGAGCTCTGTGAATATCACTGGCAGGCACAGAACTGATTTGTGCTGTAATTATGGAGCTTTACTGACTGGATAATTGACTGTTAACACATGTGTTTGTCAGAGACACCTGCCCTCAGAGGCAGGAGCGGAAATCTTTGAGACTGCAGCAAGAGGAGGGCTGGTTGTCGTTGCTGCATGTGCTCACCAAAATACTGTCACACAGAGGACAGCAGTGTACTCTTGAATGCTATATAGAGAAGCAGGGAAACAGTGAAAGAGAGAGGGAGAGAGACAAGAGAGAAAGGCATTTGCATGTTTTAGAACCGGTTGATTGGAGTAGATGGTTGTTCGGTTGGTTAATTGTTAATTACATCCATCTAACATCACAATCTACTCACTAATGGTACCTAAAGTGGGACAAATTCACTGGCATGAACTGTTTTTTTTTGTGTGTACAATTTACTTATGGAGCAGCGTTTAATGCTTAGTAGAATATCCTGTAATTGTTATTAGCTTAGCACCGTGCTAACATCAAACCCGAATGCATTGCATTGAACTCAGTGGAAAACTAACCTTGCATCCGAATATGAATTGTTCCACACTATGACGTAAGCAAAACACGTTATGTAAAAAGACGATTCATAGCATTCATAGACAAAAAATACCAGGATGACCTACTACTTCCGCTGAGATTCTGAAATGGACATCTGATGGACAGTTTAGTATCACATGAGGTAACGGGAGAAAATGTGTGAAGTGATGCAACTGGCACTGATGATGACAACATGACAAATTTCACTTAATATTTCACATTCACATTCACAGTTCTGTCATGAAACTCTAGATGGCGCAGGTTGTTAGGTCCTTAACTCAATCTGCTTGTAATCACATCGTTCTCTAGGGCACAGCTGATTGGTTCCTGCTTGAGCTTGCAGGTTCAAACACTCAGGCCCAGTCCCAATTCGCCTACTTATACTGCGACCTAAAAGTATGTACTCTTTTTGTGAAGAAAAAGTACATACTTTTGAGTGTGTAGCAAAAGAGTAGGCAAGCTTTGGGACATACTTCGTCATCTTTAACGGATAGATCTGTTACGCGCATCCTGTCACCGTAAACTGCCCTGTCAATCATCTTGTCACAGTTAAAATACTCCATTCAATCTAATTTGATTTCCTACCGTTTCGGAGAGCACGTTTATCTGCCAGTCGTGGGTCTTTCATGCAGAGACTCTCCTCATGTGTTTGCAATTTGAATATAGGTAATGATGCATTTAAAAGGTAATGGCTAAACGTATCTTTACTAAAGTTCACAATGCTGCTGCAGATGCAATATAATATAGTCAACGTTGAATAAATACATTTTCGCCAGGGTAGATACTGATAATTAATCACTCAAACCCCTTTATCTAAACCTCTCTACAGAACCGCGGGACTCGCGCGTCCTCCATATTTCTGTAGTTTTTAACACTTTTCACTCGTGTTTGTAGTTCTAACCGAATCCTCGTCCAACGCACGATGGGTTGTGGGCAATATTAGCCGTTAGAGTGTGCAACGATCTGCACTTCAGATTCTGACCGGAAATAGTAGACCATCCGGGTATCTTTGGAACACTCATTTCAACATACTACGATTTGGGACATACTAATTATATTTTCGAATACTATTTAGGATGGATAGTATGCGAATTGGGACGCAGCGTCAGTCAACTTCTGCATAGCAGTTTGCAGCACACTTTTTTGACTTAAAGGTGCAGTGTGGGATTTTTAGCGGCATCTAGTGGTGAAACTTGCAAATTGCAAACAGCAAGTCACTCGCGGCCTATCCCTCGGTTTTCAAACTCGAATGAGAAGCTACGGTGGCCGACGTAAGACAAAATATGTCGTCGTCTGAGTCAGCAGCAGAGAGTAGTAAGTCAAGCAATGAGGTTTCTTTAGCGCTGTTTGTTCGCTTTCGGCTACGGTAGAAACATACCTTCAGACCTTCATATAAGGGGATTCCCGCGCCTATGTAGATATAAATGTCTCATTCTAAGGTAATAAAAACATAACGGTTCATTAAGTAAGGTCTTTATACACCACTGAAAACATAGTTATGGATTTTATATTGCATCTCTGTCAATAGATCCTCAGAAATATTACACAATGCACCTTACATAATATAATAATAGTAATCAGCTGATTGTCTCACGAACGTAACCAGCACATTCTCCCCACAAAGCAAACCCATAATACAGCGAGGGAGAAGAACCACATGAAACTATGCAACTATATATTTTTTCTAACAGGGTAGTAAAAGTTTAGCTGGCTAATATGAGCTGTTACTGTGGCTGAGCTGGTTAAAGCGTTAAGACTTGTTTAAACTCGACGCGTCCGCATGAGCCCAAAGGTGCGTGCGGCAAAAATAACGTGATTGTGACAGCGCGCGCGCCTCCACATCCCCTAGACACCACTTACTACACACAATAGGCTTTTTTTCTCTGATTTTGGAAACTCGGTCGACTTAAAATGCTTCCAAGATCGACGGGTTGGTGATTCCTGTAACTGTTTTACGGTCAATGACAAGAGTAGCCTACTAATCAGCTGTCTCACGAACTTAACCAGCACATTTATCCCCACATAGCAAAGCCATAACACAGCGAGGGAGAAGAATTAAGTTACATGAAACAATCCAACTACATATTTACACCACTGACAAGGGAAAGTCACTACTCACGGTGTTTATGACTAGCTTCTTCTAGCTTCCTGCGGCTTCTCTTTCAATGTAGTGACGAAACGCGCTCTGTAACGCTGTTTGTTCGCTGTCGGCTACGGTAGAAACATGACGTCACAATATGGCGACCTTCATAGAAGGGGATTCCCGCGCCTATGTAGATATAAATGCCTCCTAAGGTAATAAAAACATTACGGTTTATTAAGTAAGTTCTTTATACACCACTGAACACATAGTTATGGAGGTCATATTGCATTTCTGTTAATAGATACTCAAAAATGTTACACATTGCACCTTTAACTTAGAACAGATGTAGACATCCTTGTTTAATTTATCCACGTTTAGTTGGTGTTGTGGTCTAGCGCATAACTTAAGCGCATAACTTAATCCAGAGCAGACACTTATCTTGGTTGAGATGTGGCTTGGGAAAGGGTAAAAAAATACACACCGTCGCCCAGCCTCTCGGGAACCTAGTGTCGGAGTTGCATGTACCCCATGCACACCGTTTGACCATTTTAAACTTAAAACGACAAGAAAAAACTAATGAAAACTGACTAATGCAATGCATTTCAATGGCCGTGGAAGCAGAGAATGTCCGAGTGTATTGGGTTAGCTGCGCACTGTGATTGGCTCATCGCGTTTGGGGGCATGGCTTAGCCATAGGTCAATTCTTAATGCGCATCTGAACGCCATAAGGTCACAGGTTCGCGTTTAAAGTCTGTTTAGAGAGAACGTCGTCTTAGTGGCCCCTAATTTAATAACAAATGATAATTTTGCTGGAAGTGAATCAATCAAAACTAACTTTAGCTGGAAATAACATTATGCAAAAATCGCTATAAAGCCAAAACAATCTCTGTTACCGTAAATTGTATGTTTATCTCTGTAAAGCTGCTTTGAAACAATCTCCATTGTTAAAAGCGCTATATAGATGAAGATGACTTGACTTGACACTTTCAGAAACCCTCCACCCTCCCCAACTCCACCTGTGTAGATGTATGCTATTATACAGCAGCAGCATGCCTTACTTGCTTACAGCAGTGTATATATATATATATATATATATATATATATATATATGTATACTGCCGTGCAAAGGCAAAAGACCGTAACTTCGTGTTTGGTCGAAAATTCGTTTTTTATATTTTTGGCACATTCAAGACCCCCTTTATCATGTGGATAAGTATCTTGAGTCAATTCCGTCGTTTTTTCGAGAAAATAATGGGTTGTCTTAACAGTAACTTCCAAAAGCCCGTGAGAAACCAAGGCAGAACACCGTAACACCAGTTACCGCTCTTTGGCTTTGTTTTGGAACGCTCATTTTGAGTTACGGTACTCTGCCTTTGTTTAGCCAACTCTGCCTTTCTTTTGCCTTGGCATGACTTCTCACTTTTTGCTGACAATGCAAAGGCAGAGTGTACAGTAACTTTAAAATAGTGGTCAAAAGTCAAGTTTGAGCTCAAGATTTTTTTATGTAGATAATTTTCATTACTAAAACATCTAATTGCCAGATTTACAGTGTCCTACCTATAATTAATTTGGAGGGACAACTGAAAATCTTTAAAGTCATTTTTCTCATTTCCACACTCTGAGTTAAGGTCTTTCTCATTATTTTTTTATTTTGTAATATTTTGTAACTATTGATGTAATATTAACCCTTACTAGACAGAACTTACTAAATGTTATTTTAAGGCTATCGTTGTTATCATAGAAATGTTTGTATAGAGTGATAAAAGCCAAAATGGTCAATAAATTAGAAGTTAAGGTATTTTGCCTTTGTATGACCCATTATTGTTTTGCAGATAATGCAAAGGCAGAATACAGTAACTTCCGAATAAGGGTCAAAGGTAAAGTTTGAGCTAAATTTTTTTTAATGTAGATAAATATATTCATTATGACAACTACTTGGCAAATTTTCATTGTCCTACCTATCATACAAAAAAACTTTAAAGTCATTTTTCTCAGTTTCACACTCTGGTGAGTTAAGGTCTTTTGCCTTTGTAGGGCAGTATATGTATAGGCCTATATATATATATATATATAATGTATATGTATTTTTTTATATATATTGAATGATACATATTTATAATCAACATTTTTTTCAATTCATCTGCCAGGATGACTTTTTTCACTGAGAACAATACAATGCTCATTAGAATTTAAGGTGTCTTAGAAGTATCAGTGTTGTTGCCAACCTTCTTTTTTTTTCTTAACATACCTTTTTTTTTCTCTAGCCTTTTTTCTCTTATTTATTAAACTAGTAATTTGGCTCTGTCTATACCCTGTTTAAAACCAGCGTTTTCTCCTATTGTCTGTTGTTGTTGCTACTTATCAGTGTGTCTGACAACTGTGGATAAATGATGTCTGCTTGGGATAAAGCGGTCTGTCCCTGCTTGTCAATCACAGCTGCAAATCATTCTGTCAAGGTTTTTTTTTATTTTTTTTTTTATGCAGGGAATTAAACAAGTGCTTTTACTTGCTTTGAATTTGCAATGCAAAAATGAGTCAATTTTCACTGTAAAGCATGCTAGGATCTGAGTGCTAGATTTGAGCACTCTCAAAGACTGAATCTCATTTATCTGCATTTGAAAGTTTTCTTTGTACCGTTTTCCAGCACTTTGATGGGCTATTTTCCATTTTTTAGTCCAATTTTGTGTACATAAAATAAAAATCAATCCAATTTATCTACACTTATGTTACATCTCACTCTTTACATGCATGGCCATACCCAGATCACAGTATTTTTTCTGAGGAGCACAATACAAATTATTGCATAATAATAACAACTGTACGTTGGTGCTGCAAAGATCTTTTACAAAACACCCTATATTGTGGCTATATTGTGGTTAATACAGCCATTTAAATAATTAAAATAAAAATAATATTTGCAATTATTCCAAATACATTACTTTTCAACAAAATCTAGTTTTTTATTTGTCTTTATTAGTCTTCTTTTTATTTTATTTTTCATTTAATTTTTAGTTTAGTTTAGTCCATATTTAGTCCATGTTTAACCTGGCCCTTGCCAGATGAATTTCGCTCCGCCTAGCTTCACTCACATCCATCTGGAACCGATCCATTGAAATGGCGTTTCAGAAGGCTGGGCCTTATCAAAAATCCTTGCATATGATTGCATAAGCCACTTGTCTGTCATCTTTATCGACGTGCTATTTCAACCACTCACACCGAAGCCAACCCGTGACGCTGAAGAATCCGGTCGGGAGAAGGCACTGATCTATATAACATCGTTTCCACCAACAAAAGCCTTAAGAGCCGTTCTCTGATGTTCTTTTAATGAAACAATATTAGGTAGATTGGACAACACGGATGAAATCAATGTTAACAGCATCAATGTTAACGCTTGTTTCCTCGATGCGAGCCGCCATTGTTGTCTGAATCAAAACAGTCTCACGGTCGCTTCTCCACTACGTCACATCAATGAAACTCCCGCCCTGCGTCCTGATTGGCTAAACCATAAAGTTGGTTGGAGAAATCACTCTCAATGGAAGAGGTTCCAGATGGATGTGAGTGAAGCTAGGCGGAGCGAAATTCATCTGGCTAGGGCCAGGTTAGTCCATGTTTGCTCTGTTCTCAAAATTTAAATGGATAGTTCACCTAAAAATGAAAAATCAGTTATTGTTCTGTTATCATTTACCTATTCAAATGCTATTTTTCATTTTCATGACCTTGCGTTTATTTTAAAAAAATTCTGACACAGACAAAAATGCCCCTGAACTTCATTAGCAAGTTTTTGGACCTTGGTATTTCTAAAATACTAAAGTACTATGGTTTTTACATTATCTGCTTATTTTAAGCAGATACAAAAAAATAGATATACTTCGATATATGCATGTATAAGCTGTTTTCCTCATGGGGGCCAAACATTTCCCCACAAGGACAAGGACTTCGGATTTTGCCATCTTTGTGGACACGGAGACACGGACACACACACACACACGGACGGAGACACGGACACACACACACACACGGACATAGACACACACACACACACACACACACACACACGCACACACACACACACACACACACACACACGAACACACACACACACACACACACACACACACACACACACACACACACACACACACACACACGCACACACTCAATGCACACACTCAATGCACACACTCAATGCACACACACACACACACACACACTCAATGCACACACACTCAATGCACACACACTATGACTATGCACTATGCAATCTATGCATTCAATCTCACTTCCGCAATACATTCATTAATTATTCATTATTAATCTTGAAACAAATTCATTGTTAGGCCCCTGCAGCGTACACAGGTATGAACTCAGTAAACTGGCAAGAGCCTAAACACATATTCCATTAATACTTTGTGATATGTCTTAGTGAAGTCAGTATGCTGAGAATAGAACTGCTGTCCTTGGTGTTGAACTTCTTCTGCAGCACTGAGGTTTGTCATGCAGCACAGCACACCCCAACAGACGGCAGCTTAAAAAAGGTAGTATTAAAAAAAGAAGAAGATACAAACAGAAACCTTTTCCAGCACCTCTTAAAGAAACCCCAAAAAGAAACAGTCCCTGCCTGCTTCTCCAAAGAGAGCAGCTGAGCTTCGTGTATGTGACTGTCTCTCTGTCTTGCACTCATTTGTTGATTCGAAAATATATTTTCTTGTGAGGAAGCATTAGGCCTATTTATCATTTAATATGACTATATAGACCTTAGTCAGGTTAGTCTCAACTGAATTTAACCTGGATGAAAACGATATAGTTGTACAGTCTTTACAATTTCACAAACTTTATAAATGTCCTAGATCGGTTCATTTTTACAACACAACTTTTAAAAGCTTTTATGGAGTTTTGTCTACTGATTTTTTTTTCTGAAAGACGCTTCATCTGATCAATAGTTGTTAAACAACAGTACAATCCATTGAACACACTGTATTCTATCCCTCACAGCCTTTTTTTCATTCCTGTCAAATTTTAAATATGGCACTACCCAGACTAAGATCTATATTCCATGTTTTTGGAACAATTAACAATGACAGAAAACCATGTCTTGGAGGGTTTAAAAGCAGAAATTTAAAACCTGCATTTTTGGTAAAGCACTTACATTAATTATTCAGAAAAAAAAAATATTCCTGCTGTATAAAGTTTTTTAATGTATCCTTAGATTCAGGTTATGAGTTTGCTCACTTTCTTAGTCTGTTTCCACCTCTCTCTCTCTCTCTCTCTCTCTCTCTCTCTCTCTCTCTCTCTCTCTCTCTCTCTCTCTCTCTCTCTCTCTCTCTCTCTCTCTCTCTCTCTCTCTCTCTCTCTCTCTTTATGGAGTAATTCACCATATCGTCAGCATATAAATGAAAATAAGAATGTGTGATATTATTCCCAATATTATTAATATATAAAATAATTAATAATGGCCCAAGGACCGATCCCTGTGGTACACCGTTAATCATATTCAGAGTACTAGAAGTGAGCCCCCCAATATTTATACATTGAGTCCTACTCGATAAATAATTAACAAACCATCCAACAGCATTAACTGATAAACCTACTCTAAGAAGCATATGCTTCAGAATTTCATGATCCATATATCAAAAGCTTTTGATAAATCGATAAAAAGCGAAACTATGTTTCTTGTTATCCAATGAAACCATTAAATCCTTTAGTAGCTACTTTTAAAATCGCTGTTTTTCTAAAACTGTATTGTAAATTTGATAAGACATTTTTTGAAGATACTATTTTAAATGATCATTCACAAGTGATTCCAAAACCTTAGCTAAAATATAGACAATTTCTAAATAGTCCTATAATTATTTAATACAGTTGGATCAACCCTTTAAATAATGGCAGAACATAAGCAGTTCTCCATTTTTTTCTTTATCTACAATTGAAATTGAAATGAAAGATTAAAAAGATAAGTTAGTCGTTAGTGGTGGTGCAATAAAATCATCTGCCAACTTAAAAAAAAATGAATCCAACTTATCCGGACCAGCCAATTTCTTACTAAGATTTAACTGCTTTACTAACCTATAAAACTGTTACTGGGCTAAAATCAAATACTTGAATATTTTCATGAGAGTAAACATTTAAAGATGTCAAGGAAACGTCTCAGGTTACGACTGTAACCATAGTTCCCTGAGAAAGGGAACGAGACGATGCGTCATCGACGCTTTGGGAACGCCCCCAGCGTGAATGCGTCTGAGCATCAATGTCAACTAGTCCAATGGAAAGAATGAGCGTCACGGGCGGGTGACGTCATGACCAGGAAGGCATAAGAGCACATCCGGTGAAACGCGGCATTAGCTTCAAAAAGTCGAAGCAAGCCGATCACAGGGATGCAGGAAGTATGGCAGGGTGACGCATCGTCTCGTTCCCTTTCTCAGGGAACTATGGTTACAGTCGTAACCTGAGACGTTCCCTTTCGAGGGAACTCGCGATGCGTCATCGACGCTTTGGGAACGAGAATACCCAAAACGCCAGAATTCCAAGTACCTGAGTGTTAGTCTGTTGGAACTAAGCACTAAGCACCTGAGAACCTGGGGCAGCATCCAGGTCCAAACTGTAAAACCTGACGAACGTGAGCGGTGAGGACCAGCCTGCCGCATCACATACGTCTTGAAGAGAAACTCCAAATAATAAGGCTTTAGAGGCCGCCATACCCCTCGTAGAGTGAGCTCTGACCACCAAAGGACACGGCTGGTCAGAGTACTCGTATGCAAGTGAAATAGCCTCAACTATCCACTTACTAACCGTCTGTTTAGAAGCAGGAAGACCCTTCTTAGGTGATCCAAAGCAAATAAATAACTGGTCGGACTTCCTCATTAAAGATGTCCGATGAACATAAGTATCCAGTGCTTGCACTGGACACAAGAGGTTCAGCCTTTCCTGGTCCGCAGATGTAAAAGGAGGACAGAAACCTGCAGCACAATAGGCCTCGGAATAATGGTAGGCACCTTTGGAACATATCCATGTTTCGGGTAAGAATGCCTTGGCCATCCCCGGTGCACTCAAGGCAGGTGGGGACCGAAAGGGCCTGAAGGTCTGACTCTAATAGGGATGAAATAGTTAGCAGAAAATAGTCTTAAAAGAAAGGAACTTCTCTGAGACCAAATCTAAGGGCTCGAAGGGAGCCCCAGATAGGCCTTCTAGAACTATTGCAAGGTCCCAAGCCAGCACCCTAGTGCAAGTTGCAGGCCTCAGCCTCAAAGTGCCACGAAGGAAACGAGTGATCAGGGGGTCTCGACCCAAAAATGTACTCAGAGGCCAAACCCACAGTTTCCAAACTATCCAAATCCCCTGCCGGGGGTGCAATATTGCATCCCCTGCCTGAGACGGAAGGTCTCTCCTGATCGGGACCTCCAAGGGAGGTCCGTCGAGGAGAAAAATTAGGTCCGCAAACCAAATTCAGCTCGGCCAGGGTGGTGCTACTAAATAGGCTTATTCCATCCTGGCGGAATCACTCCAGAACTCCTGGGAGCAGAGCAACAGGGGGAAATGCGTACAGACGTAGCCTCAGCCACGTCTGCACCATAGCAACCAGCCCCGAGGGGACTGGTTGAGGTGAGGGATAACCAGAGTGGACAGTGCGTCGTATGCTGAGACGAGAACAAATCCACTTCTGCCTGGCCATAAAACTCCCATATTTGCTCCACCGCCTCGGGGTGGAGTCCCCTGGCCTCAGCCCCTGCCTCGACAGGGTGTCTGCTCCAATATTCTGGCCCCCCTGGAATATACACTGCCCTCAGACAGCGTAATTTCCTGAGGGACCAAAATAATAGGCCATCAACGTGTTGTCTGTGGGTCAAGAACCAGAGTTTCCTCCATATAACCAAGGCGCGGGGATACTGCCGCGTGATCTTGATCGTACGGAGTGGGTTTCCCCTCAGGGAGAACCCTCTGGTCCTGAGCCACCACTGTAAAGGTCTCACGTACAGCAGGTCAAAGGGTATCACATTGAACGCTGCTGCCCTGAGGCCTAACAGTCACTGTTTCAGAACAACACATGATGGCCCCTCAGGTCTGGGAGGAGATGTCTCAACGCATTGAAGACGACCATCATCTCTAGGCAATTCATGTGCCAAGCGAGATGATGACTCCTCCCAAGCCCTGAGCTGAGCGGCCTTCCAATACCGCTCCCCAGCCGGTGAGGGAAGCATCTGTCGAGATAGCAACTCGATGGCAAAGAGCTCCCACCACCGAACCCTGGGTTAAGAACCAGTGTTTTCTCCATATAACCAAGGCACGAAGGCACGGCCGCGTGATCTTGATCATACGAAGTGGGTTTCCCCTCGGGGAGAACCCTCTGGTCCTGCGCCACCACTGCAAAGGTCTCATGTACAGCAGGCCAAAAGGTATACCGTTGGACGCTACTGCCACAAGACCCAACAGTCTCTCGAACTGTTTTACAGTGCGTGACTGGCCTAGCCTCAGCTCTTTTGTGGCTGTTAGGATAGCAGCTACACGAACGGGCCAGAGTGGCCCGCATCGTCACTGAATCCCATACCACACCAAGGAAAGTTGTTCTCTGTACTGGAGAAAGCACACTCTTCTTGGCAGGATGGGAGGGAGGATGGAGACATGGAAGTATACGTCTATTAGATCTATCGTGACAAACCAGTCCTCGGATCTGATTTGAGTCACAATCTGTTTGAGTGTCAGCATCTTGGACTTGAGTTCCAGCATCAAACACTCCAACAGACGAAGATCTAGTATGTGACGCAGCTCTCCATCCTTTTTTGGAACAATGAGATAACGACTGTAAAGACCCGACGCAATGTCGGGTGAGTACACCTGCTCTATAGCTTTCTTTGCTAACAGGGCCTTTACCCCTTGCTCCATTACCAGAGAGATTACCATTACCCATAGAGATATATTTGGCAGTAGCTTCCGCGCTGCCAGAAAATCTACCAAGGGAACCAGCCCCTCGAGGCTGGCCTCTGGTGTAATAAAGACAGCCAGTTCGGGGACCTGAAACATACTGGCAGGAACCACCCGAACTGACTGTTTTCGATCCCCCCTCAGAGGGCGCGAGTCCGACGCAATGTCGCGTTGACGCTGTGCCAGAAGCTCGCTGGAGAACGCTGCGCCCCGAAGCACCAAGGGTGGCGGGGTTGGCAGAACGGTCCCCTGAGGGCACAGAGATGAAAAGGGCACCGTATAATGAGGTGTACACCATTCCACCCGGTTGGGGCTGCCCTCAACGGTCTGACGCCGTGGCGCCAGACCCTTTCTTTTGAGCCGCAGCCTTCTCAGCATGAAGAACGGTCCTCGGATCCGGCTTCTGCTTTGAAGGCTTTGGCTGCTGTGTTGTGTATGAGAAACTAGCCGGCTGGAGCTGCTCACGCCCAGCAGCCCCAGTGGGTTGGACATAGCGAGGGAGAGATTATCTTGTATCTTTCTCCATGATTCCCATCAAATTGAGCCAGAGGTGTCTCTCAGTGACCACATTTTTTTGGCTGCCATCCCTGAGAGATAAATCTGAGGCCCGACGGAGTTCTCAAACCCCATCGGGCCAACTCCCTCACTTCTGTCCAAATACCACAGCAGGTCAGCCTGATATGCTTGCAGCACTGCTATAGTATGCAAGCAGGCTCATGCTAGACCCACTGCCATATATGCTTTTCCCACTAGATTAAAAAATAGTTTTCTTTAATGGTTTAGTGAGAGAAGCCGACACCTTCAGGGACGATACTGAACCGGGAGACATAGCTCGCAAGTGTCTGTTCTACCCGGGGTATTGCCCCATAGCCATACTCTCTTAACCCCCAAATATCTGAATATACATGAATGTGGGGCTAAAAAATGAGTAAGGCTTTTTCCATGATCTAGACAGCTCGCTGTGCAGATCGGGAAAAATGGAAGGCCCGTGATGGAGGTGGAAAAATAGAGGGAAGGAAACTCGTTCAATTTATTTTAAGGACGAGTGCCCCCTTATTTCTGCTGGCCATTAAATATTTAATTTATCTACAGCCTTAGTAAACACCTCCACCAGCTTATTATTATATATATATTTTTTATATATACACATTCTTTATACATATACACTTTATTTTATATATAATATATAAACTATCATATATATATATATATATATAGGCTGTATATAATTCTCATACGCTGGGGAAGAGATGGCAAATCCACTTCCCCCATGATTGTGTCACTTTCAATGTCCAGCACATCTACCTCCTCGGAGGTAGAGCACTGAAGCATTAATTTCTCTCCCCAGGCGGAAGAGACCGCAGCGCGGGCTTCCGAGACCGGAGAGAGAGCACTGGATCCCTCGTGGAAAGGGAGGAGATAAGATCCGCGGACCCGTCTCCAACCCCGTAAAGAGATCCTATTCGCGATCCACAGGAATGCATTCTCCGCGCTGCCTCGGCAGACACGTGTCCTGCACCCTGAGGATCGCGAGCCTGGCCACTTTCCTCGAAAAGTGACAGGCGGGAGTGGAGCATGCGAAGCGAAAGCTTCTCACAATGTTGCAATCAGCCCCCTCGGAGGGGGGTGGCAACGATTGCAACGGGTGGTTGCAATCAACCACCCGTTAAATAACGCGGGCAGGGAGAAGCACAGAGTTTGTAAAGTTGTTTCGCCATAACTCTTCCCAATAATATCGAACAGACAACAATAAATAGACAGAGACAGAGTAACACAGATCGCTTGCTGAGACACAGAAGCTAATGCCGCGTTTCACCGGATGTGCTCTTATGCCTTCCTGGTCATGATGTCACCCGCCCGTGACGCTCATTCTTTCCATTGGACTAGTTGACATTGATGCTCAGACGCATTCACGCTGGGGGCGTTCCCAAAGCGTCGATGACGCATTGCGAGTTCCCTCGAAAGGGAACTTGAAACTTGCTATGTAATTATTAATATTATCACCATTATTATTAGTATTGTTATTATTGTTGTCATTATGTGGTTATAGTGTTTTGTTTTTGTCCCTGTGTGCTTCTTAAAAATTAAAAAAAGGCAATGCAATGATGCCTTCAGAATTTTTTCTGTGGTAAACCTCATTTTATCTTGTATTCAACAACCCATAATACCCATAACTCTTTTAAGTACTTTCATGAATCATATTATTAGGCTTAGTGTCAACTAGTCTGTTCGGCACATTTGATACCACTAATATGTAGACTATTACATTTTCTCGTTATTGCAACGTGTCAGCATATCTCTCCTACTGGAATCCCCTGTCTTCATTACCCTCAGCCAGTGCGTAACCTGCCATCGCTCTTCAAATCCTGAGGAAAACGAGCGTCCAGAGCAGACAGGCCAGAGCCACCAGCATTGAGCACATGGACGTGGGAGCCTAAGATGTGGTTTGGTGCCTACAGTGTGCCATCTGTAGAAGTGCCACGCTGCAGTGGAGCCCTCACTTTTGGCATTGCTGGTGCACAGACAGGGCTGTCCCTGACAGATGGGCCAAAACAGGGATGTGACATTGCCTTGGGAAGTTGCTTCAGCTCCCAATGGTCTTCTCGGTGGAAAGCTGGTGTGAAGCTGCAGGGCGGTGTTAATTTGCACTTTAGACTAACGCTGAGGTACATCACTTTGCCAGGGAAAGCTCTGTGGGAAATAAACTTTTACCTGGAATAATTAAAATGAATTAATTTTCACATTTAATAGGGGAGAGTGGGGTAAGATGTGACACATTCTTAAATTAATAGTTAATCTAAAAATGAACATTAACTTTCCATTCTAAACCCGCATAAAATGTGTACAGTTTTATAATGTGAACTTTAGATACAGCCCATCACAAATTGATGTCTGTGACTGAGAAGAATATATACAAAGTTCTGTCATGAAACTCTAGATAGTGCAGGCTGATAGGTTCTTAACTCAATCTGCTTGCAATCACATTGTTCTCTATAGGGCACAGCTGATTGGTTCCTGTTGCATCTGCAGCCAGTGAGCTCATTGTTCAACCGTCATATACTTGGTCAGCATTTGCTGTAGTAGTTTGCAGCACACTTTCAGAAACCCTCCACCTTCCCCAGCTCCACCTGTATATATCTGCTACGGGTAATTCATGAATGCTATTCTGGTTTATGCTGAAACCTGCTGCTATTTTATACATATGTCTGTGGGAGGGTGTGTTGTCTGGAAGGGATGGGAGTAAGGAATGGGAAGTGTTTTTTTGATAAATATTTTTTAATTAGTACATATTTTATTACTTATTTATTAAAAAAATGACAAATAAAGCTTGAATTAATGAATTGTACAGCAGTAGCATGTCGTGTATGTATTGGGAGTAGTAAGTCCCGTACTTGCTCTGCAGCAGTAATAACCAGCAGCAGCGTAGAAAATATATTCTGCCAAATAGAGACCAAACATGTCAACATTGCCATATAGATTACTATGCCAAACACTCTGAGAGTTGTCATGACAGAAATAAGTAAAGTGGTACAAATGTCAAACTAGGTTTTTTACATGGCTTGTGAAATAAGTGTTATGTTGAAACTAATTTATTCAGCTCTATTAATATTTGTTGAGGCCAGTATATATACCAAAGCGCTGCAAGATAATAACTTTTCAGGTTTTTGGTGAATTATTTACTGAACAGGCTGCCACAGCCTCACAAAGTTATGTGAACTGCAAGGAAGGAGCAATTTTTGTGCAGTTTCATGTCCTAGAGCTTGATTTTTATTAAAACTAACGAAACAAACTTTTTTGTTGTTGATTTATTGTTTTCCCCCCTTTGTACCAGACCCAGACTTTCAAAAATAAAATATGAAAATCAAATAAAAATGTTTGAAATTATGATAATCAGATTTTTTTATAAACCATTAATAATAAAACATTTAATTATTTATCATGTTAAAATTGTTTATATATATATATATATATATATATATATAAAGTGTCATAATTTTATTGCACATCATTGTTAAATTATTAAAAAATGTGTAAAAAATATTATTTTAATTTTGAGGATTTCTGAAACGATAAAATTATAGCTATGGAATTAGCCTTGGAATTCACTTGCAGCCTTGGTGGTTGGAATGTGGAATAACACTGTATTTGTTTGTTCAGGATCTCTTTAGATTATTTATGAAAAACATCTCATAACAGCAAAAAACTGAAATTGTAACTTCATTTTGGATTATGAAAGCTGGTAAGTGATCTTAAGCCATATCTTGTGACCGTATGCATGCATCCGAGTGTTTGTGAGTGCAAGTGCGAGTATGACAGAAAAATGACAGCAAGAAAGAGAGAAGATGTGCAAGAGAGAGAGAGAGACACTGCAGCCGGATTCAGTTTCTGGTTCATTAGAATGACACACCGCAGCAGAGTCTGTATCAACCCCGCTCAGATCAATGGTAAGCTGGTTGCTCTTGGGGAGAGAACAATCTGGAAATATTGTATTACAGCCAGACAGGGAGATGAAAAGTAGGATACATTCTTGCGGTTGGCCTTGATATTGCATTATCATGTGTCACATGATGTATTCCATACTATTTACATCTACAGAAACAAGAGAACAAAAAGCCAAGGGCTGCAGAGAAAAATCAGTGAGTCATGATTTATTGTTGTTATGACCTTGCATGTGCTGAAGGAGGTATTTTTCTTATTCCCAAGCTTACTGTGACATGACTGAAGTCTTTTAAGAAATAATGTGCCTTTTAAAAATATTTATTCAAATATTTAAACAATTCTGTTACTCTACCAACTTTTCTTTTCTGTGGTATTTGCCTTTTAAATCATTATATCACAAAGTTAACTATTGTAATAATGTGTTTGTTTAATGTTAGAGAATATTACCAAAAATGACATGCATTGGAGTACATAATGTCCTTATTTTTCAGAAAGCTTTCAGCAGCTTTTTATCTCTTTCGTACACTTTAAGGGACATCTAGGCAATTTCAAACAAACATTGGCTTTGCTTTTCGGAGATGCGAGAACTTGAATTTGTGAAATTATTTGAAATGTTGTAAAGGTAACGCGTAGATGGCGTTTTTATTACTCAACAGGTGAATAAGGTGTTTTACCTTTAACAGATAAATTGCCATATGTAGCTCTCAAACAGATTTCATTGTAAAGCATTATCTACTGTGAAGGGTCATTTCATTATGGTTGTTGTAGCGAATTTATTTTCAAGGATGTACCATAATGGGTAAAGCTACTAACGTCTTCAGCCAGTCAGCTTGAGATCCTTTCCATCTAAACTGGTTATATCTCTTAAGCCTACTAGTGAATGTTTTATGAGCGGGATAACCATATTCACCCCCAACAGTCATGCAGAGCCGAAGCACAACCAAAACAATGTTCTTATGCAAATGGCAAGCATTTTAGTTTTTTAAACTGCTAGAGGGCCACAAGTTACATAGTGTACCTTTAAATTGAAATAAATTAAATATATATAAAAAAGTAAACTTATTTTATTTCAGCAACATTTCTCATTTTGATTTAACTTGATGTACTAAAATAGTAGCCTGATTAGATATGAGACTCACAACTAATAACTTTCAAATAAGCGGAGGAGTAATATATATATATATATATATATATATATATATATATACACAAGGAAAGAGCCGCAGATTCTATAAAAGTTATTGAAAGATCTAATTTTTTCCAAACAACAACTGAAGGATATCTCTGCTCCACAAGGAATGAGTAGGTGGGGCAGGTGATTTCCACTGCAATAAAATCAAGCGTCTAGCAAGGAGGGATATAAGGCCACAAAATCCCGGAAGATGAACTGTGCCAAAAAAAGTGCTGTTATAACCACAGGTTTGTTTATAATCCCAGCTCTTTGAGATATTGTCTCAAATATTTGAGACCAATATCCATGGGGAGATTGGCAGAACCAAAACATGTGTGCCATGGTTGGGCCTGAAAATGTTACTATTTGCATACTGACTTTACATTTTTTGTTTCATTCAATTTGTATGGTAAAAAAGAAAAAAAAAGTGTCATGCTGGCAAATGTGCAGTGCCCAACATCTTCCAAAAAATATTCATTATTCCCTTATGAGCATAACAGCTAATTCCGAACTGAAATGAAAACCTGTCATGAAGACCTGTCATGTCCTATTACAGGCTTATCAGATGAGATAAAGGCAAGTGTAAGGTCTGACTTTGCAGATCTTGTTAAGAAAAGGCAGAAATCCGATGACGTGTGCAATCCCTTGCTGACTAATACATTCTCAGCTCTAATTAGGTGAATCTTGGGGCCATGTGGCTCTGCCGTGTCATAATATGCAGTTTACAGTAGTTCTCCCAGGCCGTCTACATCCCTGTCGCATTTCATTAGTTCTGCGGATTCTCTTCACAGAAAACTGGCCCGAGAGATTTCAGACCACAAGGCATCTGTGAAAAGTCACGAGTGTGCACACATGCTGGCATAAACTGTTCTGTAACAGCCACATACAACTGGGTCTCAATTTGACTCACATTAAGTGGCACAATATTGAGATCAATAATGTGAAGCTTATTTTTTTTATTGTTCAAAAATACATTGAAAATGCAATTATGACATTGTGACTTGAATACACCTATTCTGTGATGAGCATGTTTTTAATTTCTTAATCAAAATTCATTTATTTAGTTTTTAATATTAAATCAAAGTCACTGTCACAAGAAAACAAAACCCTCATGACTTTGTGTCAAAGTCAATATTAAAATATCAGATAATTTGATGTTATTATGACAAGGGCAGGGACAAGGTTAGTTCAGGCTGTAAAATGTTATGTGGTGAAACCACAACAATTAATAATTCACAAAATTTGTTAAAAAATACCGATTTAGGAGCCGTTTACACAACACCATTTTAAAAACTGAAAACTTTTTATGAGTTTTGGCCGTTCATTTACACGATAATGGCATTTTCGAGGACTGGAAACGAGTTGCAAAGTACATGTTTTTTGAAAACATCATTTTGACAAACGTTGTCGTCTGTATGCGAAAAAAAAAACGTTTCTGTTTTTAGTACATCATTGTCGTGCCAACGTGCTAAGATGTCTACATCTATTTTCAATATAAGGACAATATGATATTACACACACACAAAAAAAATGGTTTTGTGGCACTGTTCTTTTTACCCAAATATGTTTTGTTAAAGTAACACACATATGTTTCTTTTACCACCAAAACACTCTTGTATTGCGTTTAATTAACTTAACCTGTATAATTTTCAACTATACTTAATTATCATTCGTTAAACTAATGTAAAGAGTTAAATTTTGCGATTAAAAAAACTCTGGATGTGACTATTTCCAACGTATTGGATGAAGATGCCTCGTGAAGAAAGTGGAAAGGTGCATGGCCTCAGAGAAAATATAAAGTTAATCTAAAGGCAAAGTCACTCATTTCTGTGAGTATTTCGGAAAGTCTGTCCTGGAATGCTTTAAATATATTGCAATGAAAAAAATTTTTGGCTGCTTGTTCAAATGGCTTCAAATGAGCTTAAGCAACACAATTGCAACATTTTGTCCAAACTTAATTTTGATTGTGTTCAATCTGCTTAAATGTGTAAAATTAAAGTTTACTTAATCCATTTGCATTGGATTACATGAATGATTTGTGTTTTTGAGAAAATGAGGAAAGGGGAAGACTTTATAGTGTGTAATTGTGTTTATTATTCAATTAGATTGCAATTATTAGAACCATTTAAATGGAGATGAGTAGAGCATTTGGTTAGGATGTGGACTGGTTACTAAAATATAACTCTTGTTGCTGAAAGAGCATATACATCTTAGCATTTAATATGTTAATAAGTGCTATTATATGTTAATAGCAAGCAATAGTATAGAATTTCAATTGGGAAATTATGTAAATCCTACATACTTTTATTTGTCAGTGAAGATTTAAATAAACTAAAGCATGTTCACTAAACTTAACCGGTTTAAGTTACGTGGAAGCAATACCATTGATTTGTTTGGACTCGTTCAGTTGTGAGGAACACAAGGAGCTTACATAGATTCAAAAAATCCCATTAATGTTAAATAAAACGCAATTTTCTTGTGTGGAACCACTGTCCATAATTAAATTAAGTAAGTTTAAAGAGTAATTTTTTTTTTTGTGTACTTTTAACTTGATGGTTAGGCCACATGACATTTTAAAAATATATAAATTTCTTATCTGTCATTGACTGCCTGTTGTTATGTATTCTGTCTCCATCTGGGTGTCAGCACATTGAGAGGCTTCATGGCAGATGGTATCCATCAATTTACAAAACTGACCTTTTACATGGTCTATGTGCATGATTAGGAGAGATGGAAATAGGCATGATGCTGGAATAACCTGCTTCTTTTTAATATCCTCTTTGAATTCAGCGCTGATGCACAAGGATCACTGTCACGAATGCAATTATAATGCAATGGAGTTGCTTGGCAGTTATTAATCTATTCTTAGGGAGGATAATGCAAATTAGTATGCATGAGCAAAGAATGGATAGTAAGGGTGAATACAAAAAAATAGCTTCTTAATTGAGGAGTCTGTATGAGACAACTGGGTGGCACTCCATCAACAAGATGGAATAACGTGATTTTTTTCTTGTTTTTTTTTTTTTGTTTGTTTTTTTAAAAGAACATGGAACCCGGAATTAGTTTTTGTCCATCAGTTTGTATTGTGGCATTAACCAAGAAAGAAAGTGTTTGGTAAAAATGCAGTTTTACACACAACAATGTAGCCACAAGCAGGGCTCAATTATCAACAAATGGAAACCATACAGACCTTTAGGAGCAACTTAACAATATGTTCCCTGGAAAGACAAATTGCAGTCTTTGCATTAACAAATTAAAGCTTTGTAATGAGTATCTAAATGCCAGCTCTTAAGAATGAAAGACGTTGCGGTTTACTCTATAAGTATCGCATTGTTTCGCATGCAATTCTTGTTACTTGTTCAATATGTTGAGCGTTCTTGTGACATATTTCCAACTGAAATAGGATATCAAATAAGAAAAAAATTATAATAA
Organism: Rhinichthys osculus; assembly: GCA_029959095.1. NCBI lineage: Eukaryota > Metazoa > Chordata > Actinopteri > Cypriniformes > Leuciscidae > Rhinichthys > Rhinichthys osculus. Next base: position 13,986,673 of record JARWKJ010000009.1, on the reverse strand, counting down.
TCAAATCGCTGAGGTAAAGTGTTACTGTTCATACCAGAAAAACAATCCTAAATAATTATGAAAACAAACCCTCAGGTTGATTGATTATTTATTTCATGCATGACACCAGGGACATGAATTAAGAAAGTAAACAGGGTTCATATTGACTTATTACTTTAAGTAATTTGTTTACACTTGAGGTTAACATTGTATATACAATATTTTCTTGTCAAGAAAAAAGTAACAATGTCAGGATTTTTATTAAATGTGTAGTTTTGTTTATTAATGCTTTAACATTTATTAAAAAATGATTCAGTTTGAGTCTTGTGCACACGTCTCTTCATTACATTACCAAGAGACTCGTCAAACCATTTATTCATAAAATAAATTGTGTGATCACTAAAACTCTGTACTTCCCTGAATTCCAACAAAAACGGCCATTCTCCAACATGTGGCCAATGCTGTCTAATTTGCCTTTGTTAAAAACATGTTTTCAGGTCAGCTGTTCTGTAGGAGGGAGATCTATAAATAATGATGGAAGGAGAGGCAGATGGAGGTATAGATGAATTTAAATGCCACAGGGGGATCGCTGGAGATTGAGGTCTCGGAATACCCCGTTACCCACGAATCCAACCAACAATCTGCATAATTCCACAGAGCTGCATTTAATAAAATGAGAGCGACACCATCTAGATAACACTTGAGAGTTTATTAAACTAGATCATATTCCAAATAAGACGAATTTGAATTGAGCGTAAACATTTTTGATATTGTAAATTACATGTAGATGAGATATAATGCCATTTGAGAAACAGAAACACGATTGACCCTGAGGCCGGAGCTTAACAACGGCCCACAATTACGGGACATGATTGTGACAGCTGGAGCTAAATTACTTGGCAGGTATCAAGGACTGTTGGATGTATAAGTCCTTTTGAGATTTGGCAAGTATACTTTCATTTGTTGTTCAGCTCAGATTTGTTAGCTTGAGGCAAAGCATGCCTTTCTTAATACTTTCAGACACAAATGTATATAATCGTACATGAGACTCAAGCCCATGTAACGATAAGGCAGTTATTCACATGATTTCCATATCTTGTTAATGCCTCTGGGCAAATGTATTATGTATACAAGAACAGCTCATGTCGACTTGAATATAGAAAAAGTGAAATGTGCAAATCTGTTTGTTGAGATTTTTTTCAATAACATTTCTCCAGTCCATCCATCCAACCATCCAAACCTTATCCATACATCCATCCAAACCTTCCAAACCACCATCCATACATATTTAAATTGAAACTATATCAAAATGGCCACAAATAGATGAATCATAGCAACTTTAGCCCTAAAGAGGGATAGGGTGTAAGCCTCGCCAATCTGTTAGGTTGGGGCACCTTCCGGTACTTTTTTTCTATGAGTCGTCCATTTCCTCCCCCTTGATTTCAAGCAGAGCGGTACATACAAGGTTGTTCAGAGTAAAATAGATTTTCCATATTCCACTCATGCCAGCAAATCTCTCTTTTTACATAATTACAAAGACAAACCTTCAGTCAAAAGTGAGGTATCCCTGCATTAAGTGGCTAGTGTGCTGACAGCTGTTTATATTCCTGAAGTGTTCTTCTGGTGTCCAAGGATTGAGTGTGGGAGAATATTCCTAGACCAAACGATAAGGGGTGAAGTCTTTTTAATATCTCGGTGCTGCTGCCTGAAATAGGCTGACAGGTCCAATTACCACTTGAAGCTCCTCTGCGGTTGCTTGTTGGACAAACACAACCTCCAAATATCCCTTAGGATAAGGACTGTTCAGTCAGACAGTTGTAAGGAAGCCGAAGAGTGCATGTTTTAGACACCTTTCAAATCAAATCCAGGTCGAACTCTTTTGAAGATGCTGCCTTTGTCATCCTTTGTTGCAGAACAAAGCACCTACAAATCAATGTAAATAAACCAAGGTAATATTCCAAGGAGTGGACACAGGGAATATGCTATCAGTCAATCATGTTAGTAGGGAGGTATCAAGACAACAAGGAACTCCTCCTCACCCCTTCACATTTTATGTTGTATGCTGTTCTGGGTTGGTAGCTCATAGACAAGATTCATTTAAGGGTCAAGTGTTTGCATGGGTCATCTTGGACCTTTTAAGCAGAGTTATGGACAACAGAAAGGGTTACAACATTGAAATACTGTCCCTCTCAATCTTCCTCCTTTGCACTTACTAACAGAGGCACTCTCAAGGCAGTGCAATATCTGTGCCTGCTCTCTCCAACACACATCTAGATGTTGCAGCCAAGATCTTTCTGGCGTTTTGAGAGAGATTTGAGTTTTAAAAGGATACTGTTGACATTTGTACAGTATCTGTCAACTTCAACTTCTCAGTGCCTTCAGTAACTTGACAGGTGACACAATATTCAATCCCAAAACACTGGACCTGGACCTTATCGAAGTTGCTATTATGTCCAACCCAGGCTTACTGGAAAAACGTCATGCCTGTGGGGATATTTCGGCAAAATCATATTATGTTGTAAAACGTCCAGTGAGTGGCACTAAAGGCGCACTAAATTCTTTTCTGAAAGAGTTGAATGTGAAACTGGCATTGCTTTATTACATTGAATGGTGTACGTATCATGGCATACAGTATAGCACCTATGTAAACCTACCCTAAACCTAACCGATATAGTGCAAAAGCAACCATGAGATAAAAACGCATTTGCTGAAGCAACCATGCTCTTTAGCTCGCTGGTTGATCGTGATTCTTGTTTCATCTGCATCACAAGTGCAATGCTGTACAAGGTGAGCTACCAAGCTAATTTACTATATTAAAGCTATTCATATGGAGCTGTTATGCAATGCAAACATGACAAATATATTAGTTTGCAAATCATGCACTATGGTAAAGTGTTTTGAGGTCATAACATACATAAGTATTGTGCAAGAAACACACAAAAAAGCCATTATTAACCCTTAAATTCGTGAATTTTTCCCCAATTATTACATATTCGGGTCTTTAGCAACCCACATCTATATCTAACATGGATGGATCTCTACCTGTCGTGATAATATAAAACTCTCCTGATATTAGAGTAACAATTACTGAAGAATAAAATAAAGCATATTTTGTTACCTTTTGGAGCTTGGAAGGGTTCAATTTGAGCAGATGTTTTATACCATCATCACTGTCCTCATCAGAGCTCATTTCCCAGTACATTTAGCATCTGGCTCATATTCGCGATTTCAAACAAATTGTCAAAACTATCATTTTCAACGTCTTAAAAATCACTATTTTGATTGCTGACAGATTCTTCACCAGATCCACCATCAAGTGCACAGTGACACTAATATTTGATTGCGTTCAGTACTTGGTCTGCAGTAAATCACTGAGCCATTTCCAGTTTTGCTGATGAGACTTTCTATTCTTTTGTTTTCTGCCTGCGGTAACTATGAGTGGAAAATCACTTCATCATTGTGTATCAGACATTTACACCGTGTGGAATAAAGGTGAATTGCACTTATTTAGTCTTCAAAGATTCAATTATTGTTGTGCAGAAAAAAAAAATGTTTAAACCCTTACACACCTCGGGTCGTTAGTGACCCTATACAATTTTTACAAAAAAATGAATGGGAAAACAGGCCCTCAGGCATTCTTTTATAACTTTATAATTTGTTCTTGTTATATTGTTTATAATAAATTGATACTAAGAAGGTTGATGTCTAACTTTAAAATGAATGAGGATGACGGTAGTAAATGACGTCCCGGGTCACTAAAGACCCGAGGTATGTGTTTAAGGGTTAAATTCTGCTAGAAACTGAAGTGAATTGTTTGAACAAGTACGTTTTTGGATTTTTGCAATGAGCCTATGCAGCATATGTCCTCCTCGCTGGAGCCGTCCCACCTTCCCTCAATTCAGCCCACCTGTTTGTTTGAGAGCATAATCACGGAGAAGCCGTTAAGCACCTGTGTGTTATGCCACCGTCACGACAAGGGCTTTGGATGTAAATTACCTGCAGTGTTCCAAATGCCACGACAAGCAGTGCGTTTACCGATGCAGTGGGAAAACCCAATGAAGATTTTTACCCTGGTGACGACGCTAATGTCTGGGTAATAGGTGCAATTTCACAACGTAAATGTCAGCAAATCACTGCACACAGGAAAATCCGATGTTGTGTTCTGCATCTCGTACATTTCACGAAGTGTAACCTCAAAATGCCTTGTTCTCTGGACCGTCAGTACGTAAATGCTGAACTTGTGTGAAATGATATCTGCATGTGATATTAAAGCTGGTTTTCTGAGAAGGCACTTCACTGCAGTCAACACCTTATGAAAAAGGAATGAAGGTCATTTTACCCTTATGAAGCTCAGAGAGAATTAAAATGCCTTTGGAAGTTTCTGGCTTGGCCAAACTTTATTTTAGGCAAGCAAAGCCAATCCGAATGCCCAGTCTCTACACCTTCAATTACCTGCAAGAATAACCAGTTAATGATCACGTGTCATATCCTGTGCTTGAGCACTCTCACTGAATTAATGAGGTGGCCAGGAACCTGTGATTAATTTTTTATGATGGTGTACGGAGTGAGTCCGTCTCCATGACAAATTCTTGGGGTCGTGGCAAATGACCCCCTGCCCTTTCTATCACAGACTGTCATTGGCCTTTTACACCTCCCCACTGTTAATTAAATTAAAGGAGTCTGTCCAGAGGAGGATGCAAAACACTTTTGATGAAACTTTTCTGAAAATAAAGACATTGTCTGGCACATTTATGGACTGGTGAGATTCAATATAGCGTCCTTGTAGCAGTGATAATGAATACTGCTAATTTTAACATCCCAACTATCCGGTATAGAAGATCGAGCAGTGCTTACCAAATTATTATTACATTGCTATTAGCTTAGAATGCTTTTGCTTCATGTTTTTGGATCCACATACTTGATGGTACTGGAACAACGCTACTATCAACCAATCAAGACTTCATGGTTTCCTGACTTACCTTATCTGTGACTTCTATGACCTACACTTATTGGGGGAAAAAAAAACATGCCTCTGCCTACATTTTTGCAAAACACACTTACTGTATGCATGCAATTTTCTGGAGTTTCCAGCTGAAGCTAGAATAAAATTAGTTTTTAGTTTTTGTTTTTTTAAACCAAAAAGGCTGCCGGTAGCAGGCAATTAAAAAAAAAAAGACTGGTGGTGAAAGAGTTAATGTGCTGGGTCAAGAATTAATTTCTAAATAATAAAAATTAAACAAATTATTGAGAACTACTTAGTATACGCTGCTTCAACAATGTTAATTTTACCAAATCTAGCACAGCGTTCTGAGAGATATATTTAACACACCAACTGTACTTCTTTAAAACCAGCCTGAATAAAGTATGTTTTCTTCTTCAGCTGCTGCTTTGTGCATACGTTTCAAGGGAATTTGCTGTAAAGTTAGTGGATTTATATTTTACAAGAAGCCGGCTGTACATTAGAACAATTTGTGTTTAAGGCATAACATCTCATGCATTTTAAAATCAGTGGGTGCATCCAGTTTCCATTTCATGTATTTTCAGAGAGGGCTTTCCTCTTAAAAAATGCTTCTACTGTACCTAGCTTTTGTCATTAGAATTCAGATAATGTCCGTAGAGCAATTACTGTATTGAAAGCAGACGCTTAGGCATTATATATGTGATATCTAAACAACTTTAGCTCAAGGCTAACAGAATATTCTGTGCTCGGCAGGGTGGGACCCAATTAGTGTGTCCAATTCTGCTCATCAACAGGCACGCTATTCAACAGACTATGGAGGGGGAAGCGTGCAGTGGCAACAATGGAATGCCTTTTATCATAATATTCAATTTGAGCTTGCTTCTCATACTGCAAACAAGGGACCATGCGAGGCATAGATCAAGTGTAGACAATCAAGAGGACTTGCTGAAGAGACTTGTCTTTCTAATTGCACTATTGTTGTGTTTATTGTTAAGCCAGATACACTGGCTTTGTGTGGTCTCTAAGCTAAATAGTCTTGTTTATCATGCCGCACAGAGAGTAGTGGATGGGCTGAGTCTCAGGCAAAAAAGAAAAGAAAAAAAGAAGCATTGTATGGGGTTTAGCCAAGAGTGTATTTTGTCAACAGTGCTTTTTCCAGCTCAGGCTTATGGGGAAATGTGCATGTGGTGACATTTCTGCAAAATGATATTACATTATTGCACCACTTTCAAAGTGACACTTATAGTGAATGGCGCTAAAAGTGGGCTCGGTTTCACCCAAAACAGATCGTAACGTAATCCTGGCAATGTTTTATTACGTTGGTTGTTGTACTGTACGTATCGTGGCAGTTCAGAAAGAAAATGTCCGCTAAGTGGTGCTAAAAGGTTAATGGTCCATCGCGTTTGAAAATAGCCACCTACACTAAAACTGACCCTAAACAATAACAAACATAAATGTGACATAAAAAAGATTTTGCTGAAGCAACCGTGCCATTTCAGCTTGCTTCTACAATCTTTGAGCTCTTTTATGGTGACACACGGGACTTGTACCCGAGCGCTTCACATCACAAATGCAATGCTTTATCAGGTTAGCTAATCAGAAAAGCCATACATGAAGTTGATTATTTGATCAAAACATGCAAAACATGACCTATGGTAAAATTGTTTTGAGGTCACAACAGTATTGTGCATGAAACCACATGAAAATAAGTCTTTATTAATCAATGATCTCCCCCTGTAATCACAATTTGTTTAAAAAGGAATACAAAATGGTGGCCTACGTGAGGTGACCTGCCTTTTGTACAATACAACACCTTTTTTTAGGCTGCTGAAATGACTGGAATCTATTTAATTTCAAATCATGTTAAGCATATATATATATATATATATATATATATATATATATATATATATATATATATATATATACTTTTCATTTCTCTGGGGTAAAACTTTTTAATGAGGTAAAAGGAATGAGTTCACTTTTTAATACTGACAAGTATCCATTATTAAAATGACTTTCTTTGCTTTTTCTACTGTGATAAAAGGAATTGTTCCTTTGCAGATTTATGGCAGTTCCATACAAATTTAAATCTCTTGTATGGATACAATTACATTTTAAATGCCCTTTTCCGTAAACCTCTGCAGGAAAATATATATTATTTACAGGGCTTTGTTTCTAACAGCTTTTTGACTCCAGATTAAATTGTATGAAATGGAGCACACATCTTACCCATCTGTCCTATCTGATTGAGCATCCAGGCAATGAACTAAATCTGGTCTCTACTGCATTTCCTGTTCTTCGACAGGGGAGATGGAGAGGTGAGGAGAGGAGAGGAAGTGACTGATCCATCCTCATTCATCACCGAGCCACAGTCCTACCATTCAGTCTGCTGCGTTGTCACCGAGCATGTTTACTTTCTGAGCAGAAGACCATTATAAATGTGACTCCAACACCCACTACCGATGCTAAGCAAAGAGATTGTCAATGTGTGCTGGATTAAACGAGAGGAGGCTATCAATAATGTGTGCTCAGTAGGCCAACAGATACATGTTAAGACCTCTCCGTCATGTCATGTTCCTGTCCTTCACTGACAATGGGTCAATACGGCCCCCTCCACGGATAACTGCTGTTACTGATGGGCTTCTCTGATTGAATTTCATACTACAGTTAGGTTCGGCCATGCAGTGTGATTGGCAGACAATCATTTTTTGAAATAACAGCATGCTTGTCATCTGTAACTGTGTCATTCTGCTGACCTGGGCCTCCAGTAGCTAAGTAATAGAAGAATTCCCCCACACTTACATACTTTAACCCTTTCATACGTAAGTTTAACATATTCTGGCTGACCACCAAGCGTGAGTTTTTCACGGCGACCGTTATTTAGAACGTATCACTTTATTGTTTCCATGGTGACACGTCAGTGCTTGTTATGTGACACACCACAGCCACAACAGCACTGAATGACTGATGATCTGCTTTTATTTCATTTTTCCTTTTATATTCAAAATATTTATTTGTTAGCTATAGCATGAATATCTGATATTACGATTGTCAAATATATGCAAGTGGTTGTGTTTTGTTGTTTAAACACCTTTATAACGATCGTGTTAGTTGAGCTATATGAGCTATTTCAATACATGAAAGTAAGTGGCCGGTGAACTGGGAGAAGAATAGAATAAACTTTAAAGTTACTTAGACAATATGTATCTGAAATGAATAAAAAGTGTCGTCTAATTACAATGGAAAGGATTATTATTGCTGCTTCCATAGACATCAGTGTATATTTTACAAACTATATATGTACTGTTTTTTTAGTACTTATGTGAATGTAAATGTCAAAACCTAAAATAAACATTATGTGGTTGAAAACACTGAATATTTATATATAATATATTTGTGATATATGATAGCTCAAACCCTGATCAAACTCACCTACCTGCACCGGACTCTGTGGACCTTGATTAGCTTGTTCATGTGTTTTTTATTTGGGTTGGAGCTAAACTCTGCAGGGCAGTGGCCCCTCCAGGACCGGATTTGTGGAAGCCTGCTTTAAAGCGAACCATTGATTGGACAAACAGATAGCCCCACCCCCAACTCAACCCTATTGGCTGAGGCAATGTTATTAGATAGATAGATAGATAGATAGATAGATAGATAGATAGATAGATAGATAGATAGATAGATAGATAGATAGATAGATAGATAGATAGATCTTTATTCTTTATGAAAATATGCAAATATAGCTTGTTACGGGTAGTAGACTAGTAGGTTACTGATTCATCTATGCTAACCATTTACAAAAAATGTGATTTCACTCAAGACATCTGTTAAAAACAAACAATAACAAACGATTTTGATATGAAATATAAACGTGGGGCCTCCCAAGCAACGCTGAACTTCACATTAGCAGAATTCTGCATTTGCATTTTGTTCGCATTATGAGGAGTCATTTTGTTGAGTTGATGACACATTTTACATCTGAAAAACCCTCTCCAAAACACAATATCTTCTTATTTTATCATGCTTGCAGGCTTGACAAATAAACAGAAGGGGAAGGGTTACATAAAGGTTAAATTATCCTCATAATGTTAATGTCTCCGGCATGTAAACCACAAACTTGCTATGAGGCTTTCACTAATGTTAAGACAGATGGAAAGGCACTGCCTTTCAGCAATACCTGCTATTTTTACTCATTATAGACACAGATTTCTAATTACATTCAATTACAGAGCAGGAAAGTGATTACAATGCAAGGACCGTTACGCCAAAGGACAAAATAATCTAGCACGTCTCCTCGGGCCAGACTCCCATGACTCGTGAAAACAGCAGAGAGATTTTTGTCATTCATGTACCGTAGTTAGTCAGACAGAGCTCTTGCACATTTGCAGGGGGAAATTTTCTTAGGTCACTGAGTCATATCAAGCGCAACATGACTTCTGCAGCAGGATAAGAGGTTTCGGATGGTCTCAATCATTCTCGTCGAATTGTGAAATCACTGTTGCATTAAAGCAGGAGAGAATGAGGCCAAAGCAAAACGGTGGCCTACCAGGTGGAGCAAGCAGTGTAAGTAGACTCATTGAAGCTCACCTAGGTGAGTTTTATAGCTATTTGCCAAGTGTGGCTTGAGGTGAATTCGCCACATGCAGGCATATATATAAATTGTGAAATGATAGGTTAACGCAGTGGATTCCAAATATAAACTATAGCTAGGATTCCATGCATTCCAAATAATAGTTATGAATAAGGTTGCTCAATATGTTATTTTCAAGGCACTGGCTCCTCTTCACCCCCATGTATTGGACATTATACTGCCACCTATCTGTCTGGATAAATGAAGATTCTCTACCAACTGCTGCTGTTTATCTTTTGTTTTGGTCTTCATCTGTTTCTCATACTGTTAGCAACGTTTTGCACAGACAGACGATGAAGGTGAAGTTTCAGAGTTTCAAAGTAATCCACAACAGGCTCATAAATAAAGCAACTTTCACAGACAGTAATGCAAACAAGATCGGACACCAAACTCAGGAAATGGATGAACTTAAGTAGTAACACAAACAAGGTAAATTAACGATACACAACTGAAAACAATGAAACAATCATGTACTTAGTGACCATATAAACAAAGGAGTGGCGGGAAATTAAAACAAAGGAACACATGAAAACAAACTAAACTAAGTAAGAAAAAACAAACAAACTAAATAAGAAAAAAAAACTGACTGAATATTTGTCACACACACACACACACACACACACACACACGCACATACACGCATGCACTAGCACACACACTCTATCTTTCATTCAAAAGTTTGACACTCTGGTAAGAGCAGAGTGTGAAGGTTGAATTAGCAGAACAATAGCACAGCTGTACATAAAAAACTGCAATCCACACAACATATTGAAAGACATATCAGAGTTCAACAGAGGACTGTTGGTGCGCGTCTCACTTGCTCATTTGTGATCAGGACAGCAAGTCTTTGTGGTGTATTCGAGAGCTATGGTATTCAGGATTGGCACACCACCACATCGGACGAACCACATCCAACAGGAGTAACTGTCGACACAGCTTTCTGAAATGGAAGTCCAGGTACTAACCCAGACAAACAGACAAAAAACAAAAAAAACAGCACCCTACTCTCCTGTTTCCACCAAAACTGGAGTTCCGCAGTTAATATTCGTGGTCGGGCTGCTAGCCAAATCTTTAGTCACTCATGCCAATGCCAAATGTCGGTTTCATTGGTGCCAACTGTGGACAATGTGAAACATGTATTGTTCTCTGATGAGTCCACCTTCACTGTCTTTCCCAAATCAGTGGGAGTTACGGTGTGGAGCCCAACACCTGGACTCTTGTGAGCCCAGAGTAAAGCACGGGGCTTGATCAGCGATGGATTGAGCTGCAATATCATGGCGTTCCCTACTGTGCCTAATGGGGGCGTCACTCCCAAGGACTAAAGAACCATTGGAGGACCATGGGCACCAATGGTTCAAACATTGTACCCTAAGGGGTATCATCACACGTGTATCAGCATGATAAGGTACTATTACACAGCAATAATTGTGACAGATTGGTTTGATGAACATGAAACTGAACACCTCCCATGGTCTGCACAGCCACCAGATCTAAATATTTTTGAGCCACTTTGGGGCATTTTGGAGAAGCAACTCAGAAAACATTGTCCTCCACCAGCATCACATAGTGACTTGGCCACTGTTCTGGAAGAGGAATGGCTCAAACTCCCGCTGGCCACTGTGAATGACTTGTATCTGTAATTCCAAAAGGAGAACCTGATGCTATATTGGCCACAGAATGAAGCCATAGACCATAGTAATATATTATTGTGGTCTAAAACCAGGTGTTTCAATTTCATTGTCCAACCCCTATATGTGTATATAATGTATTCAATTGACATATCTTATGTCCAAAGGAGCCATATTTTTCACCTCAATATGGCTTTACAGATACAGGGATATAGTGAAATGCCATTTATAACAACAGATCAACGTGTTGAACGAGTAATATGGCTGCTTTTAAGGATATTAGGATTAACGAATTGAGATACACAGTGCAAAGATGCAACCGCTAATGCAGCCTCAAATAAGCTTATCAGGCGCTCTTTGGTTCAGAGAGCATATTTCATGAATTGTAAACCTCTGAAATTGAGGGCTTATTAGCATCTCCAATTTAATTTCTTCTCTCTTTTATTAGTGAACCTGTAAAACCCTAGAGGGATCATGGCAATTACCGGTGGTTATATAAGACAGACGGCTTTTCTTACAACAAGGAACAACTGGAACCTCATTCTGCAATTGTACACGCAGGTCATGTCTCTCTGTACACCTAACTTATCTCTATGTTTGATTAAAAACTGTGTGTAGCAGGTAAAACCTAATAATGATATTGGGTTTTGATTGGCAAACTAATCTGCATTTGGTGATGTGTTGTGTGCTGTAATTAACACTTTAATATATATATATATATTTTTTTCAAATTCAGACAACATTGGGAATCTTAGAATCTATTTTTGCATATGTCCTGTAATAGCTTAAAATAGTTAAGCATGATGCTAGAAACACCAACTTTGATAACCAACCAGTCAGTCAGTCAGTCAGTCCAATCTTTTGAATGGTAGCGTAAATACTGCTTTTATTTATTTTTTAAACGGCAAAACATTGCTTTTATTTTTCAAAAGCATAAGAAAAAATAGAAGTATTTTTCATCAGTGGTCTCAGACTTTATAGTACCATATCTTTTTTTGTACTACTACTGATAAACAAGTGTATGACTTAATATCCAGCAGGGTTATTTCAGTCAATTTAGCATCTTACTAAACTGGACTGTGGGTGGTTAATGATAATAGTCCATAATAGTCACCATGTTTTTAATTTTTTTTTATTATAAATTATTTATCCATGTACATCATTATTTTTAAAAAATGCATGTGCCTTCATAATCTTTAATCAAAATAACTTCCTCTCCCTATTGCAGTCTCGTCTTCTCTTCTCTTCTCTTCTCTTCTCTTCTCTTCTCTTCTCTTCTCTTCTCTTCTCTTCTCTTCTCTTCTCTTCTCTTCTCTTTTTACTGGCATGAGGGCAAAACAACCTGTCACTCACATGAGATCGACCAATAGCAAACCACAACCATCCAATCATCCAATCAATTGCCCATGAACAAAATAATTTTTCCTCGTTTAAGAAGCCGTTTCACTCATATATACGTATCATTAGGAAGAAAAGACTATCGCAACTTCCGTTTCATGCTGACTTTAAGGTTCTTGCGAGAATGTGAATCTCAGTAGTGAGATTATGCTGTTTGTACAGCAGCGTGATAGAAATACAGTCCCGCTGTTATCCTGAATAAGTAAAGAGGAAGCTCAAATGGCCCTAGTGTATTTATGAGCAACGACAGATTTAAATGCATGCCATTGTGATTGAGTTTTTTTTACAAATCAGCAATGGATTGCTGGGGAATTAATCATTCCCGTGGCCCAGGTTGATTTGATTACTAACTCTCGATGTGTGGTGGTTATGGAATGCAGTGCCGTGAAGCTGTTGATTGTTACTATTGAAAGAGTTGCTAGAAAGCCGTATGTGTATTAGCGCATCGAGACTTTGTGATGAGATGATCTTCCGAGCGTTAAATATGTTGGATCAGCATGATTACTTCGAGTGCTTGAAAATCAGGCAGAAAAGCGTATATACTGTAGGCCTTCTGGCCCTTAATAATATGTCTATTGAGTCTGAAATCAGTGTTTCAAACTCTTAGTTAAACATGAATTTAAATGATGCTAGATACAGAAAGTTGAACAGGCAAAACATATAATTTTTCTTAAGAAAATCAATGATATATACAAATATTAGACCTCTATAGGTGAATGAACCAGTGGTTGCTCATTATTAGACTTGCCTAGAGCATGTGGAGCATGCTTCACTACATGCATAAGAGGAGTGTGTGAAGCTGTGGAAGTCTTCTCCTGGTCACAGACATGGTATGAATATAGATGGGAACACAAGGGGGAATTTTACATGGAATAGGATTATTCCTACATTTTGATGCCTTTTGGGCGTTGACACCTTTGAAAAAAATACCCTTAGTTTTTCAAGTGTCTCTGCATTTCATCATAAAAATTAAATGTTAAAGTTTTCGAAAGTCATACAGGTCAAGCTCAGTTAAACATTTTAAACTATTGACTGACAAATTACTGAAATGTGTCCATTATTAAAATATGATTGGTGAGTCATGCATAACAGGTTGGAAAAGTCAAGATTTTAATAGCATATTGTATTCAATACATTCACTCCGATACCATTTTTTTAAAACTTATTTTTGAAAGAAATTAACACTTTTATTGAGCAAGGATGCATTAAATTGTTCAAAAGTGACAGTAAATACATTCATAATGCTACAAAAGACTTCAATTTCAAATAAATGCTGTTCTTTTAAACTTTCTATTCGTCAAAGAATCCAGAAAACAGAAAAAAATTATCTCCGTTTTCACAGTTGTTTTTAACATTAATAATTAAAAAAAACCTAATGTTTCTTGTGCAGCAAATCAGCATATTAGAATTATTAATGAAGAATCGTGTGACACTGAAGAGTAATGATGCTGAAAATTCAGCTTTGACATCACAGAAATACATTACATTTCAAAATATATCAAATAGAAAACAATTATTTAAAATTGTAACAATATTTCACAATATCACAGTATTTTACTGTATTTCTGATCAAATAAACGCAGCATTTCAAAAACATTTAAAAATCTTACTGACCCCAAACCTTTAAACGGTATTGTATTTATACACACAATTAATTGATTACACAATTTTACATAAATTTGACATAATTACAGCTTGATTAAAAAAGAAGTACATAAAAATACTAGTCGGTCGGGGGCAAAGGCAAATCAATAACAATCAGTACAAACGTTTGTTATTTGGCCTTCATATAAGAACAATAACAAAAGCTGAAATCTAGTTTAAGAAACATCAACCACTAGGTCATAAAAGTGCCCAAAGTTGAAGAAACACCCAATTATAATCAGTTGAAATTTTACATAATAATTACCATAACTTAGACATTCTCCGTTCACTCTGCCACGATTTTATTTCTAGGATAATACAACCCATAAATGCTGATCTAGGATCAGCTTCTCTTTCCCAAATCCAACACTAAGCTAAACATTACTAGTAAGAAATAAGCAGGCTTCTTTAACCTATATTGTTTCTCTCTTTTTGATTAAACACAATTAGTGGATTAAAAGGTTTATATTGAATTATAATTAGAGTTCATCTAACAATGTACAATGTTTCCCTTTAAATTGCATCCACACATAAATCAATATGCGACCATCTCTTGAAACTAGCCTGCACTGAGATTCTCTGGACACATGCCCTCTCCACTTATACTTCATAGCTTTACCCTGCAGTCAGACCCTCGGCCTATGCCTATATGTTTATAAATTACTCACAGCAACATCAAGATCTTATATAATGTGTGGATGGAAATGCGGAAAATTAAATAGCTAAAACAGCTGCAGTGGGAGTGAAATGCAGCGCCAAAAAGGTCAGAGGCCAAATTAATGACCATTTGCATTGCAATGCATCGCCACATTAGATCTCACAACAACAAGATTCAAGGAAAATGTGTTTCGCTTCCTATTGCCAGTGCAACCTCAATCTAAATATTCACTATAAAAGAACATCCAGTGCCAGACTCTGATCCAGGATGGTGACAGGATGCCCTTTTTCTGTTTGTGATGCACCCTCTCGTTTTTGCAATCGGCCTAATGTGCAAGATAATACACCTCCTGTCGCCCCCTTCCCCGTTGCCTTCTGCATGTCAGAAATAAAGAATGAGTCTATGATAAGTCTCAGTGGGAAACTGACCCTCATTTTGGAGGCTGCCAGGTTCTGTGACTTGTACAACTGCCTATCTGACTCGGCCAGACGCTTTCCGGAGTATTCCGCAGAGGAGAGTAATCTGAGTGAAAGACGTGTCTGTTAAAGCACTATCCCTCACGCTCGCTCGCGTATACACTTGCCATGCAGGTGTCTGACACAGCGAATAACAAAAGGGAAATGGATAAGCTATAAGCACAGCTTACACGAACTAAAACTGATGCATCCATCAAAACGTCTGGATTTGCTGGATGTAACCACAATAAAATATACAGATTATTGACAAATGGAATACATTTTTTTTTTTTTTTTTTTGTTACCTTTTATAGTTTATACAGGGAAATGTTTTACTCGTGTTGTTGAGGATAATGTTAGCCTGGTTAAAACCAGACCATTCTCAGTTGTAACTGAGTTATGGTCTGGCAAAGCGTCATAGACAAATCATTTAAAATATACCATTGCGCATCCCAGACTGGGATGCGCAACGGACGTCGCGGATAGACCTAAAACCAATCAGAGCGATGAAGGAGATGACGTATGCAGAGCGGCGGAGAAACATCTCCGAGTGTTGTTCTTTGCTCGGTTTTTATTAAAAAGGAAACGTTCAAATCGCTTAAAACAGACGTGCTAGCTGATTCGAACGAGTGATGTTCGACGGCGGCATCCATCTTTGTAATGTAAGTTATAGGCTACAAAATCTGCTTCAAAATCCCAGCGCTGACGTTATCGTGTAAAGCCCGCCCCAAAGTTTCTGATTGGTGCCTCGATTTCGACGGATTGGAAATGGGCTTGAATGAGCTCTTTGCCAGACTAACTTTCAGAGCAAATCTAAATTTGCCGGAAGTTGTCTGGGTTTTCCCAGGCTAGGATAATGTGAAATTTGATTAATATTGATAAAACCAGACTGGGATGCGTTTCCCGAAAGCATCGTTAGCCAACTATGGTCGCAAGTTCCATCGTTACCAATAGAGTTCAATGGAAATTGCGACCAACTTGCGACCATATTGGCTAACGATGCTTTCGGGAAACGCACCCCTGATCGGTGACAAGGAATCAGTAATAGTTGTTAAATTTCCGAATTGCTGAAGCTGGTACTGAAGAAACTGGACACCTGCAACATCTTGATTTCTTAAGATGCATTCACATTTACCAAATTTAGCAAATTTGAGCAGGTGAAATAGATATTTTCAATAGTAGCCTAATTGAGAATTTGCTATTGAAGCTTTTTTTCTGCCAGTGAATTAAAAATAAAAAGAGGTACGACTTAAGTCAAAAGGAGTCTTGAATGTGCTGTCAAAGGTGGGAATATTCACAGAATGGTGGCATCTGTCTGAAATAGAGCTGAATTTAGGTGGAAAAAACATTCTGAACTAGGACGCGAAATGGATATAAAGCTATAATCGCAGCAATTGAAAATACAAGCTTGAGCACTGCATACACAATACTTGGCAGTAAAATCAATTTACATGTCCAGACTAAACAGTTTTTGCATGATTTAATAAAATGCTACCTACCTGTACTAAGTGATTGCCAAAACTAGTTGTTTATCATACATGTTATGTCTTTATATTTTATTTTTGCAGATTACAAAAATATGTAGCTGATCAGCAATTCATTCTGGGAAGTGCTGCATGTTTATTATTTTTCAATTCAGATATATTCATATATATTCAATATATATATACAATACGTCTAGACTGCTATTCAAGAGATTATTCAACATAAAGTCAGGTGGGATTCAAACAAGGCTAACAGGCAGACCAAAACAAAGAAGAGAAGAAGATTTAAAGATATTAGCAGAATAAAGGTGCAATATGATAGCCGGGACTTGTGGGGAATATTACAAGAACCGTAGGCTATTGGTAACCTCAAAGGCAATAACAGACCTTCACTGACTCATCTCTTCTACACAAACTGAAAGACCTTGCTTTTTAACTCAAGACAGTGAGCCTGTAAGAATCAGTGGGCAGAAGAAACCCATGCGACAGCTTTTTCCAAAGGTGAAATGCATTGTTTTGATGTTAAGATACTTTCTTCAATCCCAGTTTAATATGCAGAGACAGCTGTAAGTAACCCAATTGTAAGATGTCTTTCTGCAGATTGTGAAAATATTGACTCTGCTGCACTTGCTGTCTAGGGACCAGAATATTATAGATATTAGATGGCTCTTTTGACTTGAGCCAGTAAGCAAGCACCTAGCAATCATTTAGTAATGCTTAATTACAACTGTATATCATTGACCCACCCACAACAGTTGAGTCTTTCACAGGTGAGCACTACTCACGCTTCTCACTGAAAATCTGTCTCTAAAATGCTGAGCGTTGTTATACAGTTATCCATCTATGAAAAGGAAAATGTATCTTCTTCATAGCTTCAGAAGTGTATTCCTATTTTATTGGAGTCTTCTTCTGTTAGGTTTGTGACTGAAATGGCTTTGTCCTTTTTTGAAGGACAGCTTAGTAAAGATCAGCCACCAGTTTCCATGAGGACAATCTGATTGAATTTACAGCGAGGTCCAGTTACACTGGCCTCTATTCTTTAAAACCTGTCTTTCGATCTTGACCCGTATTCCACAGAGACCCCCCACACAAGTGTTTAATCTCGTTTCCAGTTCTATGGTTACTCATCGTCTGTCTCCATATCAGTTTCAAAGCTATATTACAACAATAAATCTGAATTGTTCTGAAGGTCCCTAGCAGGGCTCAGTTAAAGTATGTGGATGTATGAACATACAGTATGACCAAAATTATATCAGTCATATTTTGTTTGTTATTTAAAGTCTAATCGTTTTTAAATGTATCCCTTTTACATTATTTATTTTTAATCATGCATTATTTACATTACAATCATTTATTATTTTATAATATTTCCTGGGGTGCACTTATGCTATTAGTAGGATTTTTTTAAATTAACATTTTTTTCATAATTTAGATATAAAAGGCATTTTCCTACCCTGATTTTAGCCCTCTAGATTGATCGCTCTGTTTGAAGGGACGTGTCTGCTGTGTAAACTCCCACTGCTGTGATTGGCTAATATCTTTGTATAAGAAATAGGTATTACATGTAGAACTCTCTTGAAAACTTTTAGCACGTTTTTACTATTACAGCTCTTAAGGTTATCTAATCTGAAAAGTGTTGATTATAGCATTTTATTTGTATCATTATATTTAGATTGTGGCATGACAGGTTGCAGTGATGAGCATGTAGCCGATTACAGACATGTTGAGCGCATGAATGCAGTGATCTCGTCATTGCAACTCGATTTCTGATTTATTTGATCAAACATACAGTAAAAACAGTAATATTGTTACTTTTGAAAATAACTGTTTTATTTTAACATGTTTGTGTAATATGTATATAATATAAGTGTAATTAACATGTGATGCAAATCTGTATTTTCAGCATCATTACTTCAGAGTCACATGATCCTTCAGAAATCATTCTAATATGCTCTTTTTCATGCTCAAGAAATGTCTTATTATTATTGTTAAAAACAGTTGTGTTGTCAGATTTGGTCAACTTAATGCATCATTGATTAATAAATATATTAATTTATTTAAATATACTGACCCCAAACTTTTGAACAGTGATTATAACAATTGAGAAAAGAGATACATTTTTCCTCATTTATTTTCAGATTTATTTATTGGAAATGTAAATCATTCATACATTTCTCCTAATTATTATTGGTAGCTCACATCTGAAATATAATTATGTGTATTATTTGAACCTCTAGCACATTTCTAACATGCATAGGGCAATTTAAATAAAAAGGGATACCTCATAATCTCGCTCTCCCTTATATGTCTGTCTCGGGTGACTGAAAGATCTGTCCAATAGAACAATTACATGGATCTGTCCAATACAACAATGCTTTTTTTTTCAGTTATTTCATAAATAAATCTTATACTACTGCTTATAGCTACTTATATTTATGTACCATGCTCTTTTTAAATCCTCGGTGAACTGGTATATTAGATTTGTTTTAGGTCACTGGTGCAGTGGAAAGGGTGAAAACCTCATGCATGGGGATTTTGTTGAATGTGTATTTCACACAACTGACAGCCCAGAAAATAAGAGCTCATGTTTTGTCATTCTAAATCGTTTACAGTATTGATACTTGAGCATAGTTGCGCAAGAAACCAGCAAATACATGTTTCCCCTGTTGTCAATGAAAAACCCAATTTGTGGCTTGAAATCAATCAGCACAGACCGTGATTTGATAAAGTTGGCCATATATGTTCAATCCATGCTGTGAAAGCAGTTTTAAAGGATGTACTTTTCCTACACAGTGTCCTTCAGTGGCCTTCACAAAGGATATATGATGGACTTCACTTTGACACTGAACCATCTGGGATTTTCAGTTATAATGTACTGTATATGTTTTGAATGCTGAGATGGCCATGCATTCTCCTCAGTTCTCATGTGACCATGCACTGTAAAAAAACCCCGTAAATTTACAGGTAACGGCCTGTTTTTTTTACAGAAATTTGCCGTTTTGTCATTATACAGCGAATTCCTGTTATTTTACAGATATTTGCTGTAATTTAAAGGTCCACTATTAAATTTACTTGCTTGTATTTTAGTTTTACATCAATAAAACTTTTTTTAAAGGAAATTGTCTGTATTTTTACAGGGTTATGTGTAATTTTACATAAAATATTCGTAATATTTTACAGATTTTTTCTGTTAAATTAGAAAACACAGAAAAGAAGGTATAACTGCAGAAATCAGCAGTCATTTAACATGTTTTCCTTGAAGATCATTAAGCATCTGGGTGTTAAAGTGAGTTTTAAGGTTAAATAATAGTATTTCCGTACTATATACGGTAAAAACTGTGATAGATCTAATGGTACATTTAATGTAATTTTACTGTAAAATACATTTAAATTTACAGTTTTTGAAAGTGAAAAAGAACAACTCGTTTAATTTACAGTGAAAAAACGTAAATTGACATTCCCACAATTCTCTGCGTGACACTTAACATTTGATGTGTTTTTGTTGAAAAAACTATGTTTCTTCATATTTTTCTTAGTTTTTTTTTATCAGTTATGAATATTAGGGTTTTATGTTACATTTAATGTTGTTAAACTAATGTTTATTACATTTTTAAAATTTCATGTGTCACCATGATGGTGTTTAATGTTTGTGCGAATGACACTGTGCAGTTTCTATATATTAGTATTAATTCTCTTGTGGAAGAGATGCTTGTAATGAGCTTTGAATGATCATGTGACTCATCACCACTGTGGTTGTTGGTTGTCAGTGTATTACAATGGTACAAAACCGAAATTAATACTTCAATAGGTCAGTAAATTAACATTATATCAGATAATGAAAGATAATTTTGTGTAGAATAACAGTAATAAACCATAATTATAGGATAAGAAATTACCTTTTTTTTACAGTTATTTTTCCTGACAGTATTTTTCCGTTTTTTAACAGACATTTTCTGGCGCCCCTGCTGCCAGAAAATTACCGTTTTTTTACGGGTTTTTTTTTTTTTACAGTGTGGCAGTCACCTGACCCTTTGCTCCCAGTGACTATACGCTCCATTGATCAATTGTTGCCTGTCGTAATTCAATTTTACTCTGTGCTCATACTATAGATGATTCAATCATGCTTTAAAACAAAAATCCATATGGCTGACAGAGCAAGTAAAGTCAGTCAAGTATACAAAAGGTCTCTCGAAGCTTCATTACGCTATTCCCACCAGAACAGGAAAACTTGATATGTGTACAACTCGAGCATGGAGAAACTCTAAGAATTATGCCAAATTATTGCAAACATGGAACAATTCATTTGATTGTCATTCATTATTTGCTCACACTCATTGTTCCAAACCTGTATGACTTTATTTTGTTCGAACATAAAAGGTGATTTGATTTTTCAACTGAATGTCAACATTTATAAAATTTTGTCAGTCAAAATAGTTTTGAGGTTAATGAGGGTTTTGTGGGCACCTTAATGTTTTTAGAATAGTTTTATTTTGAAGTGAAATATAAAATTAGGCCCTATGACCCCCACAGAACTGGCACAGAGCGCCATGTTGCTGTTACTATTTTTAAATTTAATATTTATTGTAATTCATGGGGTTATTATTCTGATGTACATTTCAGACATTTTGACTTTTTATTAAAACCTATAGGCTAATTAAGTGAAATCGAGGAATTCAAATTCATTCTGTGCTGCTATCATAACATATCTTCAACTGAAATAGAAAAAAATCATTTCAATTTAATTTTCTGTCACCAGTTATTCATTAATTCAACCGAACTGTCAAAACACAATCCTAAATAGAATATGATTTTATATTAATAACACCTTAAAAATAAGAACCTGTTTTTGGTTCTCAATTTAATTCACTGACTCAATAATTTGGTGGCAGCAACGACATAAATGAACAGTATGTAAGTTTCGCCACTAGGGTTTGCTTATTTAAAACAATGGCGTAGCTTGATGACGCCGGGAATGAGCGTGGAATCATGGGAGGTGCCGTATTCACCTACACAGCCAATGGAAAGCAATCCGACGGGACTCAGGCAGAAATCGTGTTCAAGGATTAACTAATTCATTAAAGTTTTATTAGCGTTACTGTGGTATTGTCACGGGATGTTTGCAGGCGAACAGACGAAGACAAGGAGAAGAAGGTCCCAAACAACAATAGTTTTAATAATACTATTCCCGAAGGCAGGCAGACAGATGACAAACACGACTAGCATAACTGTGACCGGACAAGGAGTGCAGGAGAGGGAACAATTTAAGTACTAAACACAAACGAGGATAATTAAATAAACACAGCTGACACGTATGAACTAATAATGATGGTAACCAAGGAGACAGATGAGTGGCGGGAATCTGCACAAGGACACGTGACAAACTGTAAGTCCATGAAAACAGAAACTAACTGAACATGGCAATGGCAACAGGGGGAGGGGAGGAGGGGGATTTGGAGGAGGACGAGGTGATGGGTGAAGGGCTGGTGACGATGGTAGGACGACAAGACCCCATCGGCAATGATGGAGAGTTCCTAATGGCACAGACTCAGAGCTCTCCAGTGTCGACAGCCCACGGCGGAAAAGTGGGAGGGAGGAGCCAAGATGTTGCTGGCTTGGCTGTCGGCATCTGGCCGACGACAAACGGAGACAGAGCTGGTGGATTCGATGGCGCAGACCGAGGGTTGAGGGAGCTGAGCGACAGACGTCGGCGGCAGATGCCGTAGGAGGAGTCAGAGTACCCGAGGGCTGGGGCGATAACGGTGTGACCGAGGACAGAGGCGATGCCGACGGGAAGGAGGAACCTACTGCAGCCGAAGGGGTGGAGGGACGGACCGTTAAGTGGTGTGACGACTGACCAAGGGGGAGCCGGTGGGACGAGGGAACCCGGAGGAGCCACTAGGCTGAGGGTCTCTGGTGGAGCCGAAGGTGGGAGGAGCCAAGACAGGCCGAGATGGAGCGAAGGGATCCGATGCAAGAGGCGGTTGCATGACCTGCGGCTTGACGTCCTGGCAGGGCATCCCCAGAGATGGCACCGGGCTGCAAACATCCAATAGAGATGGGGCTGGAGGACTGGCAGAGCTCTGTGGTGGTGACGATGCAACCAACCTTGAGAGGATGACCGTAATTATGACGCAGTCCACACAGGTTAGCGCAAAGAATAAATCCCACTTCATATTGTTGTCCACAGACAGTGGAGTGGTAAGTCTGAACAGGCTGATGAGTCTTCTACGGACAAGATAATTCAGATACCGTCCCCCGACCAGTTCCCATCGAAGTCTATCAGCCAGTCCTCCGCTTCCTTTCCCTCGGCTACTGTAACAGGACACAGAGTTCTGCCAGTGTGTTAGCTTGATTTGGGGGAAGTTTCCCAGACCTTTGTTGGGATAGTGAGTTTGCTGGATTATTCATTAAATATAATGAATACTTTGTGTGTGTCTGATTGGTCCTGACGCTACATCGTAAGCTCTGTCCTCTCGTCCACGGGCTCTAGCTCACTCGGCCTTGGCAGGTGGTGCCGCTCGTTGGTCGTTGGTGAACTCTCCCTTTAAATGTCTTGATACACACAGTAAGTGATCGTTAAGAAAAGTTAGTTATGCAAAACCAGCCCTCCAATGCTTTAATCTTATTTTTCTAATCTTTTGACCAACTTTGCTGAAAACACAGCTGTGGCCTAGTTGTGGCTTGAGATTTTTAAATACACGGTGCTATAACATTCCCCCTCAGATTAAACTGAACCCATCCCATTAAACCTTAATGAGGCTGTCACTCTGGATGGGCAGTAAGGAATAGGAGGTAAGGCCAGATTGAGTCAGAGAGAAAGATTGTGAAGTCCAATGTGACTCTAGTGGTGATTTCTCATTATTGGGGGCAGCATGTGTCAGGAGAGGCAGCTAATGGAGTATTCAGAGCCGTTACCATGAAGGAGGCTCGTACCCCCCTCATGCCAGCCGGCCTGTTCTAGTCCCTCCTCAATCTGGTACTTCATTCCTGGCAAGTTCTGACAGGACCCTCTCAATCTCACCAAAAACATCAGTATTTTTAGTTAGTAGTGCACACACTTATGTGCCCAGCTAAACCCACCACACATCTCATATGATAAATACAGTATTTGCAATATAGTTTTTATTAAAAATGTATTCTTTAAGCCAAATATAAACCTCTTTTCTTTTTTAACTAACACTATTCTTGTTTCACATAAACAGTGTTATTAGTTAATTAAAACTAAAATGATTTTCAGTACCTGAAATTAAATAAAGGTAACTGGAATAAAATTATATATATATATATAATAAAAATGTGAGAAATGAGTCATACCTTTCAGGAAATGTGTCTTAGCAATTGGGAAAACTGTAATAGCTCTGGAGGAAATTCAAATGGATTGGAAGGCAGTTTTTAAATGATTGAGATGGAGTGGTGCAATTCTGAGCATTATCATAAACCAACACATAATGTAATCAATAAATTGCATTAGAAGATAGGCCTAAATTCAGGCTATACCATTATCTGCACTAAACATCTTCTAGGTGGGAAGCAATAACGTTTTGGGACTATCAAACATCAGTTTGAATAATGCTGCATCAGTTTAAGAATGTTTAAGGATGATCAAAAAGAATAAGAAATCTCTTGATTGATATTACTTTTTATCAGTATTTAGGATTATCTAGCCTTATTTACTTAACCCTTCATTGCACCAAGTTGCCTCAGGGTAACAAACTAATTTATTTGCTTTACAAGGAAATGATGCATATAAGATGGCAATAAAAGGTTAATAATGAAAGGAAAACTTTTGTCAAACTGTGTCCTGGAAGTCATTTAAAAATGTTCTTGTGGCATGGTGAAGCACATAGAGGATGCACATTTTTGGAGAACAGCTCTCAGAATAGCAATGTTTATTGATTTTTTTTTAACCCATGGCGTGAGAAAACATCATTTTAAAACATTTAGAATTCTATAAATTATTTGTATGTTATGTGGAATTGCTTAACCCTCTACTGCACAAAGTTGCTTCAGGGAAACAAACATATTTTGATGTATTTGAAAGCACATGATGGCAATAGAATAGGCAATAGATGGAAGTACTCTAATACTTTACGAAGTATTAGAGTATTAGAGCCTCTAATAGCCTCTAATACTTCGTAAAGATTAATATGTGACACAATTTTATAAGATTCTGTCGTGTATCAGTTACGGCACTTAATAATTATTTTACGTTTTTTAGTTATTTTACACATTTTAGGTTTATGAATTGCTTATGTCCCACTGTTGGGTTTAGGTGTGTACCTTCATGTTTATTTTTTTTATGTTTTTATCGTATGATTTTGCACAAATCAGATTGTACGAATTCATACAAATTTGTTACCAATTCACTAAAACGTAAAATAGTTACATTTTCTCATAATATTGAGTTGGTTACAAGGCCTTAAATCAAAGTATTCTAGTTTTATTTGATGAAGACATCTTTCCGCCTGTCGACATCCTAAGCATAAGCCTTTTGAGCTTCATCTTTTAGAGAGAAAGTGAGTGTGTGAGAGAGAGAAAAAAAATCAACAATGCATAGTCAGTATCCATTCCTTGAGTAATGACGCTGTCAGTACTAGCCTGTGCTTGGCCCCTGTGCGCTCAACCTCAAACACGGGTCACGCACTGTGGAGCACAAGACCCTGGCCCCTCTTCCATCTCTCACCTGATGTGCCTAGCAAAAAAATAAAAAATAACACACTGCATCCTCTGTCACAGAGGTTCTCTGATGAGCCTGATGCTCATCTGCTGTGTCTGTGGAGGACCAACGGCTCCTAATTACTTCACCAGCCTCTATCTTGCCTGTAGTCCACAATCCTACCGCAGCACTGCTTCCACTCAGCCAGCAATTAGGAGAGAAGAAGCAGGCATTGCTGTTCTGCAGTGGCTCCCTTCACTGATCCAGTGTGTGTGTGTGAATCACTTGAGTGTGAAGCGACTGAAGTTCCTGGCGTTTCCCCAGCTCCAATTACTGACCAGCGCCGCTTATGTTCTTCAGAACAACAATTCGCAGAGAAGAATCCCACCATCTGTATGACTGCTTTAATGGGGCTTCATAACAGAGGTGCCTTCGACCAGAAGAAAAGTGAATAAGATGATCTTTCAGAAGACATTAAAACTGCAGTGGGATTGTAAGCTGTGAACGCTGACACATGCTTCGCTGGTCTGTCAATAATACATAGGTCAAGACTTAGAGGCACTGACTTATCCTGATGTTTCATATGTGCTGTATGGTTATTACTGAAAGTGTTGTAGCAATAACAAATAATGACCCAGTGAGCTTAGCTAACATGATTTCTCAAGTGCTTTTGAGTATGAAATAATCACTGGATTTGAGTTTAACAGGTTATTTATGGATGACTAGGAGTGCGGGTAAAAACACAATACTGGTCTCGGCTTGTTGGTAGCATGGTCTCTCTCTCTTTTTATGCAATTTTACACGACAACAATGTTTTGGGAGCCGGAAAACGCACACTTTTGTAAACAAAATTCAAAGTGCAAGGTTTTGAAAACAATATTATCGCATCCGTGTAAACTACAAAGACTACAGTCTAGGCGTGTTGTGTTTCTTTAAGTGACATCACCAACTACTGGCCTGGCATGCATAATACAGTGTCTTTGTCATTTTTTGCAGATCAGTGTGAAAGGAAATCATTTTAACAAAATTGTTGTCTGTACGTGAAAAACGCTCGTTTTTCGTTTTTAACCAACACATTCTCATCCCAAGGCGTCATCTAACTGACACTTTTGACCATGCGTCAACATGCCGACGCACATGGTACCCCTTAAGCGTCAATATGAGACGCTCATCCTCGGGCGTCATCTAACTGACGCTTTTGACCATGCGTCTAAATCCGACGCACATGGCCCCCTTTAGCGTCAGTTAGATGACGCTTCCGTTATGGGTAGGTTTAGGTCTGGGGTAGGGTTAGTGTTAGACCACTAGGAGGCGCGTCTCATATTGACGCTTAAGGGGTACCATGTGCGTCGGCATGTTGACGCATGGTCAAAAGCGTCAGTTAGATGACGCCTTGGGATGAGAACGGGCTGTTTTTAACGTACCCTTAGACAACTCAATGTGATCAAAGACCAAATACAATGCTTGAGCATCCAAATTCTGCTGTAAAGTTGGATCTGCCAGATCTGCTAGGCAATGGAAGTTAATAACAGCAAAACATATGTAACTGTGTATGTAACTGTGAACACCACAGCACCAAATGGATCTCAGGAATGGCACCTTGTAGATGTTAGTGAAAGAACAAAAAGACAGAGAGAGTAAGAGAGCTGACACATAAACAACTGCATTGCAGTCAGTCTGTTTTTGTTATTGCACACCAGTTGCATGAAGTAATATTACCTCTGGCTTTAATTCCAGAACTCTTTGATGCTTTTGCCACAGCTTGTGACAGCATATGGAGAATGCATATGTTTCATAAAAAAAGGCAATGTGATCAGGTGTAAACTTAACCGCTTAGGAAGGAGGTCATTTTTTCCAACCTACTGCTTCCTTTCTATTGCAACCAGGGTTTAAACTTAACTTTATGCCACAAATGCCAATAGCAAGTGCATTGATATAAAGATGACTTTCTAAAGTATCCGTTTTGATAGCTTACTCCAAGAAATATACCCAAATATACTTCACCACAAGGAGTTTTAAGCATCCTATCTGATGGTACATTTTCCACTGTTGTACAGAGGCCAAGTGAACCACAACAGATCAGTCTTTATAAATTTTATAAACTTTATAAACAGTTCTTAAAATAACCTTTATTTTACTTATTGTGAAGAACATTTCAATAATCCGAAGAACCCTTTTTCACTACAGAGATCCTTTTGTGAAATGGAAAGGTTCCATGGATGTTAAAGGTTCTTCATGGAACCATATATTCCAATAAAGAACCTTTATGTTTAAGATTGTGGCATGATATTACGACTACAAAAGGGAGCAGTGATCCCCACCAGACATTTGGATATAGCAGTTGAACAGGAACAGCTACTTGCAATCAACAAAACCAAGACCTTCAGTGATTGAGTTGCTGTGAAGAATATGTTTTATTTAAATTGCTCACATCAGCAAAGGTCAGACTACTTCTTACAGCTAGACTAGTGATAGTGACAGGAATAGTTCACCCAGAAATTACAATTCTGTCATCATTTACTCTCCCTTGTGTATTTCTAAACCTGTATGACTGACTTTATTCATTATGAAGAATGAAGTGGCATTTTTCAAAGTTAAGGCCGTTTACTCTAAGGCCTACACTACACTATCGATAACAATGAAGATAAAGTAAAAACTGTTCTAAATATGAAATAATATCCACACCACAACTGATAACAGACACGATATTTGTTGTAATCACTTTCAAAATTACTTTTTTTCCCCATCATAAAAACATTGACAGCCAATTAGAATCCATCCTGCTTTAAAGAGCTCAAGCATTTAAAGAGGCAGACGACTGATATGGACATTAAAGGTTCTCTAAGCGATCCTGGGTGACGTCACTTCTTGTTGACGTTCAAACTATTGTCAAACAAAACGGAGACTAGATAGACCCTCCCTCCTCCTCATCCGCACACTAACCCCCCAAACCCCGCCCCCAAGCCCTTCTTGTCGGTCATTGGCTGGAACAGTTTGTTATGTTTCGTGGAGCGGGTCGCTGCAGTTTGTTTTTGTTGCCGTTTGTGGAGCCTGGGCTGTCTGCAGAGACCGCGTTTTTTTTACAGTGTGTTCAGGGGACAGGCAGCTAGCGTATAGTGAGGAGATGTTTGCTGTATGTGACAAAAAATGTTTTGGCCTAAAAAATGCGTGACATCGCTTAGAGCACCTTTAATAGAGTTATCGTTATTGGTGTGAACGGGCCTTTAAATAGGTTTGGACTGACAAGAGGGTGAGTAAATGACAGTTTTAATTAGTTTTTGCATAAACTATCCCTTTAAATCCCCTATTATGCTACAGTTCCTTATAAAGTAGCATCTCCCTAGTTTGCTTTTAGCATTTTCACAAGAAAACAACCATTGGGAATTTACCATTTAACACAATTAGGCCATCATTTGGTTTGCACAACATCTAATCACCAACCTGGGTACAATATTCCTTCCTCTAAAGATGTCTGGAGAGTTTTATCACTCAGGAATCTCGCATTTTCAGCTGTGAGACAGCTCATTTGTTTTGTGGATGATAATAATAATAATAATAATAATAATAATAATAATAATAATAATAATAATGAAATGGATTGTGTCATATTACCTATAATTCACTGGGGCTGGTTTGCATTGTGTGGTAGAACAGCGCATCTCCAAGCAAATGGGTCAGAAAGAGGAGGTTGTTGTATTGGAGGGCTACAATTTCTCAACAGAGTGACAGGATGGACCGCGAACTGAACCTAAAATCCAAGGCGATTGCGCTTCTGTTGACTCCTTCGCCCACTTCTGGACTATCATTATTTTGGAAGATGACAAGTTGTATGAAAGGCAAATCAGCCTGTCTCTGCTCTGACATTTTGTCTAAACATGTCTGTTGGCGGTGAGATTGGCTTGTTTTTCAGTGCTTCAGTGAAGACTGGGGGACTTTGGTCTCGCTGGGTCCAGGCTTGCGGGAGGTGCAGCTTTACTGTTCTCTCTGACATAAACAGAAACTGAGAGCCCTCTTCTCCGGCTCTCAGGAATGATGTGTTCCTTCAGGCGAACAGCTCATCTAAATGATCAAAGACACAGCACTTTTGTTCCCATCCTGCCATGTTACATGAGTCAGCTCAAATCGCAAAGTGTATCCATCTAATATGGTTAAGTTTACACGCATGCTTACTCAAGGAGGAAATAAACACGTTGTTTTTGCGGTGTAGGTAAACATGTCAAATGTACTCATAATTGCTTTATGCTTAGCAGTGATGCTATAAAACACAAAAGTGTGAACAGAAAAGCTTGTTTTCAGTCATTCAATTGAAAATGTATGAAACAGAACATTGGCATTAACATGTTTACTGTGTTAACTATGTTTCTACTTTGATATACTGTATGGCAGTGATTCACAACTATAGTGGGTCCAAAAATGGCTCTGCTCTGTGTCAGGGAAAGCAGTATTTTTGCTAAATACAAATATCACAATGTATCAATATATTTCGTTTGGTTTGGTTTAGGGTTAGTTGCATGTAATTATGCATAATTTACAGTTATAACTGTAATGTAAATATTACGATTTCCGATTTACAATGAAACTATATATATATATATATATATATAGGGGGTATCTGGTGTGACCACCATTTGCCTCACGCTGTGCAACACATCTCCTTCGCATAGAGTTGATCAGGTTGTTGATTGTGGCCTGTGGAGTGTTGGTCCACTCCTCTTTAATGGATGTGCGAAGTTGCTGGATATTGGCAGGAACTGGAACACGCTGTCGTATACGCCGATCCAGAGCATCTCAAACATGCTCAATGTGTGACATGTCCGGTGAGTATGCTGGCCATGCAAGAACTGGGATGTTTTCAGCTTCCAGGAATTGTGTACAGATCCTTGCAACATGGGGCTGTGCATTATCATGGTGCAACATGAGGTGATGGTCGTGGATGAATGGCACAACAATGGGCCTCGGGATCTCGTCACGGTATCTCTGTGCATTCAAAATGCCATCAATAAAATGCACCTGTGTTCGTTGTCCATAACATACGCCTGCCCATACCATAACCCCACCGCCACCATGGGCCACTCGATCCACAACGTTGACATCAGCAAACCGCTCACCCACACGTCTGCCATCTACCCTGTACAGTGAAAACCGGGATTCATCCGTGAAGAGAACACCTCTCCAAAGTGTCAGACGCCATCGAATGTGAGCATTTGCCCAATCAAGTCGGTTACGACGACGAACTGCAGTCAGGTTGAGACCCCGATGAGGACGACGAGCATGCAGATGAGCTTCCCTGAGACGGTTTCTGACAGTTTGTGCAGAAATTCTTTGGTTATGCAAACCGATTGTTGCAGCAGCTGTCCGGGTAGTGGTCTCCAACGATCTTGGAGGTGAAGATGCTGGATGTGGAGGTCCTGGGCTGGTGTGGTTACACGTGGTCTGCGGTTGTGAGGCCGGTTGGATGTACTGCCAGATTCTCTGAAACGCCTTTGGAGACGGCTTATGGTAGATAAAATGAACATTCAATTCACGCGCAACAGCTCTGGTGGACCTTCCTGCAGTCAGCATTCCAATTGCACGGTAACTAAAATCTGTGGCATTGTGCTGTGTGATAAAACTGCACATGTTAGAGTATTGGGCGGCAGTGGCTAAGTGGTTCATGTAGGTTGTCTACAAACCGGAAGGTTGGTGGTACTATCCCTGGTTCCACCTGACCAAGTGTCGAGGTGTCCATAAGCAAGACACCTAACCCCAGCTGCTCCCAACGAGTTGGATGGCGCCTTGCATGGCTGGACACCACTGTTGGTGTATGAATGAGAGAATGAGAGGAAATATGTAAAGCGCTTTGGTGGCCATGGGTCTGTTGAAAGCGCTATATAAATACAGTCCATTTTATAGCCTTTTATTGTGGCCAGCCTAAGGCACACCTGTGCAATAATCATGCTGTCTAATCAGCATCTTGATATGCCACACCTGTGAGGTGGATGGATTATCTCCGCAAAGGAAAAGTACTCACTAACACAGATTTAGACAGATTTGTGGACAATATTTGAGAGAAATAGGCCTTTTGTGTACACAGAAAACGTCTAAGATATTTGAGTTCAGCTCATGAAAAATGGGCGCAAAAACAAAAGTGTTGCATTTATAATTTTGTTCAGTGTATACACACAGTATAGTAATTTTAAGTACTGAGAAATATGAATTATATGTTACAATGACACTAAAATAAAGTGGTATTTGGCTCCTATATTAAATTACATTTTGATAAATGTAATGGTGCAAGTTTTTAATATAGTTCTAATAAAATAGGTCTATCTATCTATTTATAATATATAATAATATTATTTTTTTAAAATATTACATATAGTATTTAAATTATGACAATATTTATCGTACTGCCCCTTTTTGTACTGGTCATTATGACCAATGGCCATTATGAATGAATGAACCATTATTAATAAAAAAAAAAAAAAAAAAACTATACAGAATACAAAAAACAAAAGGTTAAAAAACCTCAATTTTTGTAATAGCCTCCATTTTTTGTAATACAAAGTATTATTTTTAAATTGATTTTGAGATGAAATATGACTCATTTCATTGTGAGGAGAACTTATCTAAGGGTTACAGACTGTAACACTAGGGATTTAATTAGATTTCATTTGAATCTAAGCGTAATATTTAGAAGTGATTTTATAGACTTAATAACCTCATTTGGCAAACCTACAGAAAGCGCCGGCCTTGACGGCAACGTTTATTCCACTATTCTCATTTATAACACTGTTGCTAAGAAACAGTCTGTCTGATTGCACCGAGATGAGACGCTGTCGTTATTTCCTTCAGAGGTCAATACCAAAGAAGACGACACGTTCTTGCTTGTCACTGGGGATGTTCTTTGGTCACAACCATGTGAAATTGTTTATTGCATCTGAGGAGGAGGATTTATTTAGACAATATTAAGATGGTAGCTATTCTGATCTTTGGAGAGAAAAAACATAAACATTGTGAATCACACTTGATATAGTTTGAGGCCGAATCAACAGACTGTAGTTTAAAAATAGTGTGGTATACAAGCAGAAGGACGGCTTCCAGTGTGTGGGAACATATATTCCTCACAGAAGGCTCTCTGTTTATTTACAGTATCTTCTGAGAGAATTCATAAAGTTAATCTATATTGGCTTTGAAGTTTCAATGCCATAGGGATGAGGACGGGACAATCTGTATAACCTGTATTTTTATTGCATTCTGAGAGCGTGAGGCTACGGGCTTTTTAAATGCTGCTTGTTTCCTTTCCTAAATCCTTTAATAATAAAAAAATAAAAAAAGTATCTGAACTAGTTCCAAAAATCTGCAGTGTTTTAAACTATATTGAGAATAAATCCTATAAGCGAGAAGGGGAGGAGAATTGTGTTTATAAAAGCCATCAAATGAGTGATGTAACAGTCAAAGAGCAGCTCGGGGGTGTCGACAAACGGCTAAAGACCAAGAGAGGTCTTGGTCCTTTAGGTCGCAGATAAAGCGGATACAGTCCAGAGTTCAAGGAAGTTTCAGAGCGCTCTCATTTCATCATGACCCATGTGACTCTTAAACACTTGAGTCGGCACAGCATTGTGGGTGTCTGACATAATAATCCTTCCGATTCTTTCTCATCCGTTCTCTTTCAGAGAATCTAAAACTGCAGTCGCACAGCTGCCAGTCCTCTGCGCCATGCAGAAAATCTTTTAAATGATATCAATCTACAAAAATCACTCTTTTAATCCAGGATGAAATACTTGATTCTTTTGCATTTTTCATGTGATCTTTTCATCCTTAGGCAGTTCATATCTTTTCACTTTTTATCTTTTATCGTTTTAGAGCACATTAAAGCGTTAGACTTCACAGTTACACTTTAACAGTTATTAAACTGGAATTCGCAGCAGTAAAATCAATGGACTGTCGTACTTTTAATCAAGGGAAACTGTTTGAAAAATGAAATAATTTGAGAGGGAATGCAGAGAAAATGATTATTTTTACCCTTATCTCACACCCAGATATTTTTTACCATTATTATAATAAATTAAATCAATTCACAAAGAAAACTAACAATAAAACCATACATATATATATATATATATATATACACTCACCGGCCACTTTATTAGGTACCCCATGCTAGTAACGGGTTGGACCCCCTTTTGCCTTCAGAACTGCCTCAATTCTTCGTGGCATAGATTCAACAAGGTGTTGGAAGCATTCCTCAGGGAGTTTGGTCCATATTGACATGATGGCATCACACAGTTGCCGCAGATTTGTCGGCTGCACATCCATGATGCGAATCTCCCGTTCCACCACATCCCAAAGATGCTCTATTGGGTTGAGATCTGGTGACTGTGGAGGCCATTTTAGTACAGTGAACTCATTGTCATGTTCAAGAAACCAATTTGAAATGATTAGAGCTTTGTGACATGGTGGAAGTAGCCATCAGAGGATGGGTACATGGTGGCCATAAAGGGATGGACATGGTCAGAAACAATGCTCAGGTAGGCCGTGGCATTTAAACGATGCCCAATTGGCACTAAGGGGCCTAAAGTGTGCCAGGAAAACATCCCCCACACCATTACACCACCACCACCAGCCTGCACAGTGGTAACAAGGCATGATGGTTCCATGTTCTCATTCTGTTTACGCCAAATTCTGACTCTAACATCTGAATGTCTCAACAGAAATCGAGACTCATCAGACCAGGCAACATTTTTCCAGTCTTCAACTGTTCAATTTTGGTGAGCTCTTGCAAATTGTAGCCTCTTTTTCCTATTTGTAGTGGAGATGAGTGGTACCCGGTGGAGTCTTCTGCTGTTGTAGCCCATCCGCCTCAAGGTTGTGCGTGTTGTGGCTTCACAAATGCTTTGCTGCATACCTCGGTTGTAACGAGTGGTTATTTCAGTCACTGTTGCCCTTCTATCAGCTCGAACCAGTCTGGCCATTCTCCTCTGACCTCTGGCATCAACAAGGCATTTCCGCCCACAGAACTGCCGCTCACTGGATGTTTTTTCTTTTTCGGACCATTCTCTGTAAACCCTAGAGATGGTTGTGCGTGAAAATCCCAGTAGATTAGCAGTTTCTGAAATACTCAGACCAGCCCTTCTGGCACCAACAATCATGCCACGTTCAAAGTCACTCAAATCAACTTTCTTCCCCATACTGATGCTCGGTTTGAACTGCAGGAGATTGTCTTGACCATGTCTACATGCCTAAATGCACTGAGTTGCCGCCATGTGATTGGCTGCTTAGAAATTAAGTGTTAACGAGCAGTTGGACAGGTGTACCTAATAAAGTGGCCGGTGAGTGTATATATTGCCTATTTAAAACTATTATAGTCTAAACAGAGTGAAATAATCACAAACCTTTTCAGTATTCATTGAGTGATATGACAATATTATAAAAGTAGAAGTAGTGGAAATGATGATGACTTTCAGAAAACCAAATTGACAAAAATAACACAATTCCCCCATGATGCATGCATGTCCACTGATGGACACAGTCGACCAATTAAAGTAAAAAAAATTTTTAATGGAATATTCCCATATTTACTATAAATGATTTATCCAAAATTCATGTTCCCTCATAATCTTTAATCAAAATAACTTCCTTTTCCTCTAGCAAGACAACTTTTTTCTTCTCTGATGATGTGTTTACTGGCACGAGGGCGGGGCAGCATGTCACTCACATGAGATCGACCAATAAGAACACCACAATCATCCAATCAATTCCCATATGGACAAAATCAAGTCCAACCCTACATTTTTTTCTTGTCCATAGAAGCCATTTCACTTGGATATATGTCACAATATATATATATTAAAAAAAGACTATTTCAGCTTCCATTTAATTCCAACTTGAAATTGAGAAGTGTTTTTATAATAATAATATAATAAAATAAAAAAACTTGTATAAAAATGAAGAGTGCATTAGAGGTACGTTGGGACAACTGGCCTAAAGAACCAGGTGTAATTCCACTAAGATGTGTCGGACCTCTTGAGATCTAGACACCTGAATCTAATCTTTAAAATACCAGGTAACGCTTTAGATTACAGCCCGAAAAGTACTGTGTAATTAAAGCAATTTTACAGCGTAACCTTCGGTAATTATAGTGTACCTATAACGTACTTACAATATAAGTATAAGGGAACAATATTTTAAGTTTGGGGAATAAAGGGGTAACAACCAGGATAATTAAAAAATGATTTATACTGTAAGTATTATAGAACTAAGGGGTACTTATTCTACAATGATATAACAATCTTACATTTGGGATCAATTTAGTAAGAACATATAATGTGTACCTTTTTGAAATAATGGTGAACCAGTACATAATGTATATGCTTTATAAATGCATAGATATGTACCCTGTAATTTTTAAAATGTAATCCTTTTAACAAAAGTGCACTGAAAACGAAAACTATTACAACTTTTGCTTAAATATTGTGGAAAGATACTCTTGTTTCATCTAGCTTGTTACCCTCTTGTTCCATGTAGTTACAGGGTAAGTGTGACATTGTGGGCTGTAAATTAAAGTGGTGCTTGTTACCCTCTTGTTCGATGTAGTTACAGGGTAAGTGTGACATTGCGGGCCGTAAATTAAAGTGGTGCTTGTTACCCTCTTGTTAGATGTAGTTACAGGGTAAGTGTGACATTGCGGGCTGTAAATTAAAGTGGTGCTTGTTACCCTCTTGTTCGATGTAGTTACAGGGTAAGTGTGACATTGCGGGCCGTAAATTAAAGTGGTGCTTGTTACCCTCTTGTTCGATGTAGTTACAGGGTAAGTGTGACATTGCGGGCTGTAAATTAAAGTGGTGCTTGTTACCCTCTTGTTCGATGTAGTTACAGGGTAAGTGTGACATTGCGGGCCGTAAATTAAAGTGGTGCTTGTTACCCTCTTGTTCGATGTAGTTACAGGGTAAGTGTGACATTGTGGGCCGTAAATTAAAGTGGTGCTTGTTACCCTCTTGTTCGATGTACTTACAGGGTAAATGTGACATTGCAGGCTGTAAATTAAAGTGGTGCTTGTTACCCTCTTGTTCCATGTACTTACAGGGTAAGTGTGACATTGCGGGCTGTAAATTAAAGTGGTGCTTGTTACCCTCTTGTTCCATGTACTTACAGGGTAAGTGTGACATTGCGGGCTGTAAATTAAAGTGGTGCTTGTTACCCTCTTGTTCGATGTAGTTACAGGGTAAGTGTGACATTGCGGGCCGTAAATTAAAGTGGTGCTTGTTACCCTCTTGTTCCATGTACTTACAGGGTAAATGTGACATTGCGGGCTGTAAATTAAAGTGGTGCTTGTTACCCTCTTGTTCCATGTACTTATAGGGTAAGTGTGACATTTCGGGCCGTAAATTAAAGTGGTGCTTGTTACCCTCTTGTTCGATGTAGTTACAGGGTAAGTGTGACATTGCGGGCCGTAAATTAAAGTGGTGCTTGTTACCCTCTTGTTCCATGTACTTACAGGGTAAATGTGACATTGCGGGCTGTAAATTAAAGTGGTGCTTGTTACCCTCTTGTTCGATGTAGTTACAAGGTAACAATAAAAATGCATACACACAATCTTATATCACTGACTCGGAAACCTTTATTTATTATACAAGTACCACTTACCCTGTAATCACATGAAACAAGATATATTTCCCAGTATTTAAAAAAAAATGCAATAGTCTTAGCTTTTCTTGCCCTGAAACATGTTATCCCAACTTAAACATCTGCACTTTTGCTATCAAAAAATAAATAAATAAAAGTATAAATGCATAGATATGTACCCTGTAATAATAAAAAAAAGCCTGTATACAGTACTGCCCTACAAAGCAAAAAGGCAGTAACTACGCAGTGTGCAGAACAGAGAAAAATGACTTTAAAGTTATCCTGTCATCCAGCCTAAGTAGTTGTAGGTAGAATATTGGACATGTGGCTGTTTTGTTACTTTATATTAGCTTATTCTTTGTACATATCAATCCTCATATTTAATTTGATATTTTACCCCTATTTTGCAGTTACTGTATTCTTGCTTTGTATTACTTACC
Source organism: Rhinichthys osculus (assembly GCA_029959095.1). Lineage (NCBI taxonomy): Eukaryota > Metazoa > Chordata > Actinopteri > Cypriniformes > Leuciscidae > Rhinichthys > Rhinichthys osculus. The sequence goes on along the minus strand of JARWKJ010000009.1, from coordinate 13,949,134 downwards.
AAAAACGTGGCACCATACCAAGGGAAAAGGCAGTAACTTCAGATTCTCCAAAAACTACTCGGTTACTGTCGTAACCTCAGTTCCCTGAGAGAGGGAACGAGTATTGCGTAGCTATACGCAGTGGGGAAACTCCTTTTCCTCGATTTACTGAAACCTATATGTAAAACGCATTTGCAGCTGCACAGCCAGCACACTGAGCGCCTGGCACGCTCATAGGCTGTGCTGCCGCAACTGCACAACCAATGGCGCGGGCGAATCTGACCTGCAGCCAATGAGCTAGCTCAACGTCAGAGCCCGTCAAGGGGGTGTGGCTTAGCCTATAAAAGACCCCCGAATTCGCCATTATAGCAGGTTTAACGACTGAAGCGACAACTTCACCAGTTACTAAATGCGGCCGGCTACGCAATACTCGTTCCCTCTCTCAGGGAACTGAGGTTACGACAGTAACCGAGTAGTTCCCTTTCGAACGGTCACTTCGTATTGCGTAGCTATACGCAGTGGGGACGCCCTGTAAAACGCCGCACCCTTAGTAACTGGTTGCACTGCAACTCAGGCCCCCTGAGCTAACAGAACAAGCCAGAACCCGATATATACATATATATAACAGACCAGACACTGTCAGGCCTGAATAATATATATAAGAGTCAGTAACAACCAACAGAATATGCTAACAAACCCCGACACTGTCGGGATTATTAGTACAATTCATAACCGGCCTAAGCGGGTTTTATACATGTATGTATGTGATTATGCACAGTAATTTTTTGTAGACAAGACCAGACAGCGTCGAGCCTTAATCATACTGAAAGGACCTTCGCCTGCAGGGAAGGCACCTCCATATTATAGAACTTCATAAATGTGGAAGGCGAGGACCAGCCGGCCGCATCACAAATATCTTGAATGGGAAACCCAGATGACCACGCCCATGACGAGGCCATGCCTCTAGTCGAATGGGCCCTGACACCTATAGGGCAAACCTGACCCACTGAAGTATAAGCCATAGAAATGGCATCCACTATCCATCTAGACAGTCTTTGCTTGGTAACTGGACCACCCTTAGATTGGCCACCAAAGCAGACAAACAGCTGTTCTGACTGTCTAAAAGACGCAGAACGCTCCAGATAGACTCTCAGCGCCCTAACAGGGCAGAGAAGATTAACCTCCCCATCCTCAGCAGAAGGGGGAAGGGCTAATAGCGTGATAACTTGCGCTCTAAACGGCGTTGAGAGCACCTTGGGTATGTAACCATGCCTGGGTTTGAGAATGACTCTGGAGTCATCCGCTCCAAACTCCAAACATGCCGGACTCACAGAAAGGGCCTGCAGATCTCCCACTCGCTTGATAGATGCCAATGCCAACAGGAGAGCAGTCTTAAGCGAGAGTGGTTTTAGATCCACCGACCGGAGCGGTTCAAAAGGCGGCCCCTTCAGGGCCCTGAGGACCGTGGATAGGTCCCAGGGAGGTACTGATGGGGGCCTGGAGGGGTTAATTATCCTAGCGCCCTTCAGAAATCTTACCACCAGGTCATTTCTTCCCAGTGATTGACCAGGCCCCAACGCATGATGCGCTGCGATGGCTGCCACATAAACTTTGAGCGTGGACGGGGTGCGGCCCGCGTCCAGTAGCTCCTGCAGGAAGGAGAGTACCACCGATACCTCACATGACTCTGGGTCAACTCGGTTTTTCGAGCACCAGCTGGAAAAACCCGACCACTTCAAAGCATAAAGACGCCTAGTAGACGGGGCCCTTGCTTCAGAGATAGTGCTTAAGACTTTGTCAGGAAGGCCCCCGGGTACCCGTTTAGGGGCCACACATGGAGGGCCCATAAATCGGGTCGGGGGTGCCATATCGTCCCTTTGGCCTGTGTGAGGAGGTCCCTCCTCATTGGAACGGGCCAGGGGACCGTGTCTGACAGCTGAACCAGCTCCGGAAACCATGGTCTGGATTTCCAGAGAGGAGCCACCAGAAGGACTGGGCATCCGCTCTCTCTGACCCGTTCGATGACTTGTGGGACCATCGAGATGGGGGGAAAAGCATAAAGGGGGCGGTTGGGCCAGGAATGGGCCAGCGCGTCCCTGTTCTTCGAGAAAAACACCCTGCAGTGGGTGTTGGCTCTCGACGCGAAAAGGTCGATTTCGGCCTCGCCAAATCTCTCCCATATCAGACTGACCGTCTGAGGGTTCAGAGACCACTCGCTTAGGGGAGTTTTGCCCCGTGAGAGCATATCCGCGCCCAGATTCTGGACACCCGGGATGTGCGCTGCTCTCAGGGAGCTCAGGTTGGCCTGTGCCCATAGCAGGAGGTCCCTCGCCATAGCATACAGGTTGCCCGACCTGATGCCCCCCTGGCGATTTATGTAGGCCACCACTGACATGTTGTCCGTACGGACCAGGACATGGTGACCCCTGAGGTTTAACAGAAATGCTTTCAGGGCCAAACCAACTGCTTTCATTTCCAGACAGTTGATATGTAAGCTCTGCTCCGCACTCGACCAGAGGCCGGAGGCAGGCCTGCCCTCGTGCAGCGCTCCCCAACCCAGGTTGGATGCGTCTGTAAAAACCACCTTCCTCCTGGAAACTACCCCCATGGTCACCCCCTCGCGGTACCAGTCCTGAGCCCGCCAGGGAATCAGTGTTCTTAAACACCCGTGATTCACCATAATGCGCAGGCTGCCTGACTGCCATGCATGGGTTGGCACACGGCGTTTCAGCCAGTGCTGCAGCGGGCGCATGCGCAGTAATCCCATGTGGAGTACTGATGATGCGGCTGCCATTAGACCAAGCAGTTTCTGAAACCTCTTCAGAGGCGCGCGCTCGCGCGCCCTGAACGCGGCTGCCAGTGTCTGCACCGATAGCGCGCGCTCTTGAGTGAGCCGCGCTTTCATTGTCACCGAGTCCAAAACCGTGCCCAGAAAGACCACAGTCTGGCTGGGGTTCAGATCGCTTTTGGCAACATTGATTGTGAGACCCAGGCATTTTAAATGGCCGAGAATCAAATCCCTGTGAATTATTAGTTCTTCTCTCGACTGCGCTAGCACCAGCCAGTCGTCGAGATAATTCAGCACATGCACTCCCTGGCTTTTTAGCGGGGAGAGCGCTGCATCCATACATTTCGTGAATGTACGGGGTGCCAGGCTCAGGCCGAACGGCAGAACGGTGTATTGATATGCCCTCCCCTCGAAGGCGAATCTCAAGAATGGCCTGTGACAAGGGGCGATCTGAATATGAAAGTATGCATCTTTCAGATCCATTGAAACAAACCAATCCCCCGGGCGAACTTGCGCGAGAATTTGTTTGAGTGTTAACATTCTGAAGGGCCGTCTCATGAGAGCCCTGTTCAAACGTCTCAGATCTAGTATGGGTCTGAGCCCGCCGTCTTTCTTTGGAATTAGAAAATAGCGGCTGTAAAACCCCGAATACATTAGCGCGGGAGGGACTGACTCTATCGCTCCTTTTGCTAATAAATTCTGAACTTCGGTGCGAAGCACGTGACCCACGTCGCTTCTCACCGATGTCTCGATAACCGCCTGGAATTTCGGGGGTCTGCGAGCGAATTGGAGCGAGTAGCCTCGCTTTATAGTGTTTATGACCCAACTCGACACACCAGGGATGGCTTGCCAGGCCATCACTTGTGTGGCTAGGGCGTGACACACTGAATGGGGGGAACCGCCTAACATAGGGGGACCTGATACCCTTACACTGTGATTTGTGCACATACTGAGTGTTTGACTGATTATACCGGCTTTTGCCCGGGGGGATTTCAGTCTTACAACAGGGCGGGGGCCGCCTAGTGAAGGGGGACCGTGAACCCGTGTGATGTGATTGTGAAACATACTCTTTTTGTGCTTTATTTGGGTCGCCGTGAAAACGGCGTTTGTTTGCAAAGACGCGCTCACTGCTGCGGGCCTGTTTACAATAATAAAATCCCCAGCCGCCTGAACTGAACAGGGAGCTGTGGGAAGTTTTGCCGGTTTCTTCGAGGGTGGTCCGGCTAGCGCGAGACACGAGCCCTCTCTCTTTCCTCTCCGTGCTAGGACGACTTCGGAGGCATCTGGTCGGCCGCGGCGCTGGGTCGAGGGCCTTGACGCCTGGGGAGCGGGTAGCGCTTCGCGGGCCTTGGCTGGCGTTGGCTATCAGCCGCAGGGCGGGGCTGAGAGGCCTGTTTCACCGGCTTGGCTGGATGAGGCGAAGGCGGCGGCTTGGGCTTGCTGGTCGCGGAGCTCGAACGCTTCGGCAAGAAGTGTTGCTTGGCCTGGGACGCTTTCTGTGCCTCTGTGTACCTCTCTGAGAACCTTTTCACCGCCGGGCCAAAGAGCCCGGAGCTGGACACCGGGGCGTCGAGAAACCTCGTTCTGTCGGCGTCCTTAATCTCGGTGAGGTTAAGCCACAGATGGCGCTCGAGCACGACCAAGCTCGCCATGTTTCTTCCGATGGCCTGTGCTGTAGCCTTAGTAGCGCGCAGCGCTAAGTCTGTAGCACTCCTTAGGTCTCGAAAGGTCTCCGGGTCCGGGCCAGTCTCGTCCATGGACCGGAGGAGTTTGGCCTGGTAGACCTGCAACACGGCCATCGTGTGCAGGGCCGATGCAGCCTGACCGGAGGCGGCGTACGCGCGTCCAGCGAGGGCTGAGGTGTTTCGGCAGGGTTTGTTGGGATGAGCGGCTCTAGCTCGCCAGCTAGCTGCAGTGCTCGGGCAAAGATGAGCTGCCACGGCCTCTTCGAGGGGCGGCAAAGACTCATAACCCTTTTCCGCTGCGCCATCCACGGAGGAGAGCGTCGCGGAAACTGCAGATCCCACACGTGCTGAGTATGGAGCGCGCCAGGCCTTGGTTAGCTCCTCGTGGACCTCGGGGAAAAATGGCGCCGGTTTGTGACGCGGGGCCTGCTGGCGCCCCTCCAGAAACCATCCATCCAGCCGACTACGAGGCGGCTCCTCGGGCGAGGCCCACTCTAGCTCGAGGTCCGCGACGGCCTTCGTCAGGATCCGAAGCATTTCGGCGTCGGAGTTAGTCCTGGTCGCTAATCCACTGGCCACAGATTGGGAGGCGGAGACAGGGCCGAGAGAGCCCGGCCATTCGTCCTCAGAAGCGGCGATGGATACGCTGTCGTCGCGCTCGAGAGATCCGCCAAAGGAGACGAGGCCCGCCACGTGGGGGGGGGGGGGGGCGCTGGTCTCCTGTGAACAGGACCGGTGATGGCGTTCGAGTCGGAGAAAGTGAAGCACGCGGGGACGCGGCCGGCGTGCGTTCACCAAACTCCATACCCTCCGGTTGCCGTTGGCTGCGACGCTTCTTCCTCCTCGGAATGGGAAGCGTGGTCGAAGCGGCATCACCGTCTCGCGAGAGAGCTAGCCGATTGCGCAGCGCGGAGATAGGCATGCAGTCGCAGGCCGCACATCCGCCGGCAGAGAGTGCATTCTCCGCGTGGTCGACACCCAAGCAGGAAACGCAGCTCTCATGTTGGTCTGCCTCGTGCAGACGGCCTCCGCACGTGGCGCAGGATGGACGAGGCATACTGTAATAGAAAGTTAGTAATAACAAAGGATATAATGTCGCCGGATAGCCACAGGTGAGACGGCGTCAGGAGAAATCGACGTGCAGGCGAAGTCTGCTGAAGAGAAGCACGCTCAGGCTGAAAGGCTTGTTCGACGGCGAAAGCTACAGTAAAAAGCTCAGGGACATGTGTACTGTCGCTGAAGGAGTAAAATCTGCTATAATGGCGAATTCGGGGGTCTTTTATAGGCTAAGCCACACCCCCTTGACGGGCTCTGACGTTGAGCTAGCTCATTGGCTGCAGGTCAGATTCGCCCGCGCCATTGGTTGTGCAGTTGCGGCAGCACAGCCTATGAGCGTGCCAGGCGCTCAGTGTGCTGGCTGTGCAGCTGCAAATGCGTTTTACAAATAGGTTTCAGTAAATCGAGGAAAAGGAGTTTCCCCACTGCGTATAGCTACGCAATACGAAGTGACCGTTCGAAAGGGAACTAGTGTTGCGGAGCAGGCGTGTTACGGATATGTGGTGTAAATTTTTAGTAATCAAAAATCATGTCTAATTAATTGAAATCATGAAACTTTTATTATAAACTATTATTAAACTTATACAATATTTTAAAAACAAAGATTTTTGGTCAAACAACATGCTGCACAATGAGCTTTACTGTTCAAATTAAAACATTGAAGAAAAAATAAGTTTTAATCTTAATTTATTTGTATTAGTGTTAGTATTATTATTACATTGAGACGTTTCTAAATTCTACTGTACAGCAGTAATATATTTCTGTCAAGTTAAACCGAACTTTTATTTTGACGGGTTGCCGTGAAGACCTGTCCTCATACAGGCTCGAGCGTTACACACGTCCTTCAGCGCGCATGTGTGTGTGTGTGTGTGTTAGTTTGGTAGGGGAACAATTAGGGGAAACACTGCATCTCAAACTAAATTTGTGTGAAGTTAGAAGCGTGAAATCGCAAATGTTAAAACCGTCCCGTGATGCCGCGAAATCAGCTGTGTGTTCACCATGGCAACAGTAACTACACTGCGCAGCAACACGGTTCTTTTTTGTTAGGTAAAACATAACAAGAATACAGTAATGGATGTTACTGTACTCTTGCTTTGTTTCACTAGGGCTTTTTGCAGTTACTGTACAAACGACTACCATTTTTCTCCAAAACGACACACATTTGAGATAAGATGTCTTGTCACATGCCTTGAATGTCATGAAAATGATAACTCATTTTTGACCAAAAATGCAGTTACTGCCTTTTTGCTTTGTAGGGCAGAGTATGTAGTGGTACACAATTATTACAAAAAGGTACGCAGTGTTCTCGCTAAATTGCTCCCAAATGTAAGATTGTTGTATCATAATAGTAGAATAAGTTCCCCTTAGTTCTATGATACTTACAGTATAAATATTTTTTTTAATTCTCCTGGTTGTTACCCCTTTATTCCCCAAACTTTACATATTGTTCCCCTATACTTGTATGCAAGTACTTTATAGGTACACTAATTACCGAAAGTTACTCTGTAAATTCCTCTTACACAGTAGTTTCCGAGCTGTAATCTAAAGCGTTACCAAATACCACAAGTAAGTCTGGACAGATATACTTGTTTTCAGTATCGTTTCATAAAAATGTAAATAAACATCTCTTCTTAAAAAATACTGTTTACCTCCTGCCTTCCGTGAACCAACTTTAACTGAACTCTACAAGGAAAAATGCTCTGCATTTTGAGAATAAAGTAAAATCATTCGTAATAAGCCTGATTTACATAGAAAGGTGCCGTGTTTGTGCTGAAAAGAATTACAATGACTTCATTTACATAGTCAGGAAGCAGAGCTATTTCAGCGCATTTAGTGCCTGGCTAAACTGGATTGCAGGTGGTTGGTAGTTAGGCACCACTCGCAAAACTGTTTAGTGAATTCACCCGAGAGGGATTTCAAACACAGCTTTAATTTAACGGCTGGAGGAGACCCAACTGGTGATTCTCTTAAAGCATCAAAAACTGAACAAACTACCCTCTGAGTAATGTGCAATAGAAGGTCTGTTCCAATGTTTCGGGTGCCCTGTGGTTAGAGCTTATGTGCCACGAATGCAGATTGTGTGGAAATTCTCCTCTGATTTTCTCTCGGGAGTAAAAGGTTTTTCTTTAAGATCCATTTATTTGTCCTTTTGGTTAAAAAAGGGCCGCAGAAATCCAGCGCTGTGTGTGGAATGATTCGACAGGCTTTAAGAGAGAGTTTGATTGACATGTGTTGTCCTCCATCCTCCGCCACCCCTGCTGTGCAACACATCACCCCTATCTCTCATCCTCCATCTCTCCAGGCGTGTTCCCGGGTCTCGCCGCAATCAGCTGAGCACACCTGCGGAGCAGCCTTGGTTATAAAGCGCTGTCATCAAGGCCACGACATCTGTCAGCTCATGTGACCTAAATCATGTGATCTTCAGATAAACACAGTTCCACCTCTTATCACTAAACACTTCTCACATGTGGAACAACAACAAAAAAAATACCAAGTTGGTTGTGTTGCTGATTCAACAGCATTTGGACAACATTCCTGTCAAGCAGGTATAGGTCAAACCCTTTCTGTTACTCTGTCTGAACCCAAACCATAAAATCGTAAAATCACAAAAGGAAATCACTTTAAAGGAGTAGTTCACTTCAGAATGAAAATTTCCTGATAATGTACTCACCCCCATGACATCCAAGATGTTCATGTCTTTCTTTCTTCAGCCGAAAAGACATTCCAGGATTTTTCTCCATATAGTGGACTTCGATGGGGTACAAAAGTTTGAAGGTCCAAATTGTAGTTTCAATGCAGCTTCAAAGGGCTCTACACGATTCCAGCCGAGGAATAAGGGTCTTATCTAGCGACACCATGGCGGGCCAGGAAGGGCAATGTGGGTTTGTGGTGTGAAGAAGGGCGTAGCTGAGAACTGTGGGAGCGGAGAGAGGAGAATGATAGGAGGAGGAGTGACGACAGTGAAGGACGAGAGAGGATCATGGGACATTTATGTTGTAGTTGTGTTTCCAGTCATCTGTGAGGGCTGTCGCTTTACTTTTGTTTTGTTGTTTATGTCTATTTTGTGATTAAAGTTACGTTTACCGGTTCCCTCCTCCTTTTTCCCTTATCGATGAACTTCGTTACAGATATCTTTCCACCATTTTTAACCTAATTTAATAATCTACCCTAATATTTTAATTGAAGGACAAATCATTTCAGGTAAAATATTTAGGTGTCATATTGGAACCAAATTTAGGCTTTAAAAAACATAAAAAAGTTATCAAATACAATAAAATTGAATATGGCACAATTCAGATACATTCGAAATTCCCTTACAATCGAGGCCTCAGGAGTCTATCTGAATGCAATGATAGTTCCTCATTTTCGATATTGTATGACAAGTTGGTCACAGGCTACAAAAACTGCCCTCAAGCCACTTGAGTCATTATATAAAACCTCTCTAAAGATTCACGATCAGAAAAGCAGACGATTTCATCACTGTCATATTCTTGTAAAATACCAATTTCTCAGCTTTGAAAATTTGATAATTCATACCAATCTGTGTTTGATGTATAATATCCTTTATGACAACGCTGCTCCTCCTCTAAAAGAATTTATCTCTTTGGGCTCTGAAACAACAACTCGAACCACTAGATCTATAGTGCGAGGGGAATGCAGGATCCCTAAACGCAGGACAGCATTTGGAAACTCTGCTTTTTCTGGTGTGGCCGCTCGTCAGTGGAATATGTTACCTACAGAGTTGTTAAAAGCACAGGTTCTTACACGTTCACACGCCAGGCAAAGAAATGGCTTTTATTAAATCAATCTTGTTCCCATATGAGACCAGATGTATGTATGTGTGTATATAAGTGTGTGCTCTAAGGTCTGTATATGAAAGGTGTGAACATTTCCTTTTGTACATTTTTATTTTGTCATTGTAAATCTTATTATTCATGTATGTTTTTTATGTATCTTAGCTTAACATCAGCCTGCCCAGGGACTATGGGTGAAAATTAGCTCTTGAGCTAAAACCCGGTACAATGCATCTTCCAGTTTGAGGTTAATGTTTATTGTACGCTGTCCCTGTTTCTCTAAATAAAAAAAAAAATAATCTAGTTTGTGGAAATGTTCAGAGAAACAAAGATATTTTTTTTATGCTCTCTCTCTCTCTCTCTCTCTCTCTCTCTCTCTCTCTCTCTCTCTCTCTCTCTCTCTTCTAGATTTCAGACGCTGGCACCAATCTCCATCATCCCGCGACGTCAGATCCAATCCTAGCCGGTTTAAAAGAGTTTGATTGACATGTGTTGTCCCCCCCCCCCCCCCCCCCCCCAGTGTTTGGTTTAAGAGGATAGGTAAGTATGTCACGTGATGTACATTGTGCACACAAAATATGTCTTATGTCATAGAAATATAAGAAAACTATAAGGTGATACTTTAATGATCTTCATTATTAGGTTTCCTTATGGAAGTTATGAAAGAGCCACCAATGAATGCATGAAGTTCTTCAGGACAACCCATGTCTGTCTGTCCAGGACATCTTGTTGAGTAAATCATATTAAGCTCATAGACAGAGCTGTGCTTCATTAAACTTCTACTATAGAAATGAGGGACTTTCACATTGCGAAGGAGAGGGAACACCAGCATGCCAATGTAGACACACGCATTACGCATTCACGCTAAAGCTGAAAAAAACCCCACCAATCCTCAAAATGTGAAATGTGTCAGAGATGATCTGCAGCATATCCACACGTGACATTCTGTCTGAGACGCCATGGCCGTGCATTTGAGAAGCTATTGAGATGTGCCTGGTAAAGGGAAAGACGGGGCGAGAGAGAGACAAGGAGAGAGAAGCAAAGAGATTCGTTGGCAACGTTTCCAGCTTAGTTTACCTGCAATTTTTCCCCTGAGAGGCCATATCACGAGGCAAAGTCATTGTGAAAACAAACAGCAAAATCAATAAAACCAGCTTTACCAAATCGGTTGCACATTAGGGTTTACCTACCTCATTTAGAGAGCCAATTACCTCAGCAGTTCAGAGCTTTATTATAATTAGTAATTTTGCTGTGCTCCTGTTGATCAACAATAATTTATTTCATTTCCATGCAAAGTACTGTATGATCTATATAAACTGCTGTACCAGAAAATGAGTTACTTTGATTTGAGCTGACCAAACTGTTTAAACACTTTCACTTTTGTCTTGATTTGAGCAGACCAAACTGATCAAACACTTTCACTTTTGTATAGTCATCATGGATTTTTTTTTCATCAACAGGTCAAGTAAAATCAGTTTTTATTTTCACAATTTCAAATCAGTTTTAAGGATTGGATCACTATATCATCAAATGTATCATTATATTGTTAGAAAAATACCTTGTGGTCATATTGCCCACTCTATTATTATTTTATCTGGGAGTTACTAAAAGTTATTCCATGATTCTTTATTTTTTTTAGTCCTTTGATTAGAAAAAGCTAATTAAATGTTTAACAATTTAAAGCTGCAGTCCACAGTTTTTCCTCTTTGTCGCCATCTCTGTTCGAAATCTGCAATTGCTGTTATTCGCGGAATTATCAACTTTACGTGAGTTGTACCTCAACACGGCACAGCGCGGATGAACACAATGTTTGAGGAGAGTGTGCGGCTGTCAGTCACCGCGCCGGTGTGGATACTGTCATATGGAATCCCAGATTATTATTTTTGGAAGTATGACCAACATAATAATTTTCACCGGAAAATGTCATCCGAACAAGTAAGTAACATCCACTTTTGTTCTGGTTCTGACATTGCAGTAAATCGCGCTGATTAAATCTAACAATCGTTTATCATATCACGTAAAACGGTTCAAGTTATAATTTGTTCTCAAATTGTTAATGTTAACAAAGTCAGCATTGCGTGACTACATTTTGTCCTTCCGATATGTATCCTTGTTTTCGCATGGGTCCGGTTGCAGGCTCTTTTTTTCACTCCGAAGTTCGAAAGAAGTCTTTTGCATTTTACAACGGGTGAATCTGTTGTCACTGTTGATTATCATTTTAACCTTTCTGGATCCGCCATCAAATTAATAAGTTTAATTATATCAAGTGCTGTGAGAAAAGGCTATAAATCTCCACCTCCAGCATCCTCACACGCAATATAGCCTACTAGCCGAGACTCTTCTTTATGTGTACATATGTGACGTAATGACTCAATATAGCCTACTAGCCGAGACTCTTCTTTATGTGTACAGATGTGACGTAATGACTCAATATAGCCTACTAGCCGAGACTCTTCTTTATGTGTACAGATGTGACGTAATGACTCAATATAGCCTACTAGCCGAGACTCTTCTTTATGTGTACAGATGTGACGTAATGACTCAATATAGCCTACTAGCCGAGACTCTTCTTCATGTGTACATATGTGACGTAATGACTCAATATAGCCTACTAGCCGAGACTCTTCTTTATGTGTACATATGTGATGTAATGACTCAATATAGCCTACTAGCCGAGACTCTTCTTTATGTGTACATATGTGACGTAATGACTCAATATAGCCTACTAGCCGAGACTCTTCTTTATGTGTACAGATGTGACGTAATGACGCAAAGACATGCTCGAATCTCCCGCGGAAATCCACCAGTACCACTAGAATTAAAAACATTATTACAAGCTTACCGCTTTGAATCGAGCTAAGGCAAGCAAGCGTTGAACACTGGCTGGTTATGCATTTTTTCAAAAATGTATTTTGGATAATTTTTAACCCAAAAAAGCTACGGACTGCAGCTTTAACATAAACGTTTAACAATTAAAAAACTATTTATTGGAATTTTAATCAAGTCTTTAATTAACTTTTTTATTTCATTTGATTCATTTAAATAACATTGCAATACTTGTATCAAAGTACTTAAATGCAGAGCTTCACATCATATCTAAAAACATTTAATTTTGTTGTATAATTATGTAAGCAAAGCTCTGCACAACATTATAAAAAAATGCTTGTCTGTCCATGTTCTTAAAACACATTTTTTCTCCCACAAGTTTATCATTACAATAAACATTACATGATGTATAATAGTGAACACACAAGCATCACAGAAGAATAATATATTCATGATTGTTTGGTCCATGGTCATTTCCACTTCTGTACAGTACATGCCAAATCATGTATTGTGTCTAATAGAATTCTGTGTGTTTGCTTACTTGTGTGTCTTTGTTATTATAAGATCAGTTTTCTATCTGCTTCACTATGCCCTGAAGAAGGCTCCATGCCGCTACGCGTGGGTGTTTTAAAGTTGTCCGTTTAGGACATGTCATTTTTGTAATAAAGACATTTTAATTAAGGAGTGCCTCGGTTATCAGAGAATTCTTTCTCTACACTGTCTCTTAGATGTTCTACCTTGGACCAAAGAGCACCCAAATCAAACTCAAAAGGAAATGAGCACGCCATTCATCTTGAATCTAAACAGAATTCTGTAGTACTAATAATCATTTTTATCAAGGACTCTTTTCTATATTAAGATTAAAAGTCTGGTACAAGGGTAAAACTAAAACAAATCTATAAAATGTATATATAAAGACCATTATAAAAATTCTGGTAAAAAGACATTTCTTTAGTTTTAATACAACAAAAAAAGAGAAAAAAGACAAACACTGAAAATACTAAGTTACAAAAACATCAGCTTTTAATGTCTGGTTCTGTTATATGCTTTGTAGTAAGTGCTCCATGTTGAAATGTCCAACATTTTAAAATTACAATACAGTACAATTATTGTAATTTCCGTACAAGTCTTATTCAGCATCACAGTGTTAAGTGTGTTTTTGTCATACTACTAAAGGTGAAACGGTGCGAGCGCAAGGCGGAGCCACTGATAGCGCAGTTACACTGCAGTGCTCCTGATGGATGAGCATCTTTAAACCTTTGTTGAGCGAAAGTACAACAGGAAAACCGTGGCGAGTTCACTACAATCCCAAACCAGAGCAGGAACTTGATTTAGATTAATGGGCCTGGTTCTGACTATGTGAGTATAAATGACCTCCGGCGCATGGTCTACAGCTAGATCTAAACTGTAAACGGTGAGCTGAGCGTTAGTTTTCAGCCCTACCTGGCCATCCTCACATGATCTCCACAGGCCTTTGGAGAAGACTGCAGGCTCTTCTATTTTTCTTTGCTTGGTTGCACTTTTGATTTCTCACCCACTCATCCTGCAGGGTTGCAGATTTGTGGAGGCTTCCAGACCGAGGCGCTCCCCAGGCTGAGGGGTCCTTTCACAACGGTCTCAAAACTCACAGTCTTCTTTGATTTGACTGCTCTTCCACATCATGCACAAATTCAAATAAAATGAACTCAGTTTGCTCAGCTTTACAAATCAATTTTCTTTCTTTATTTGGATTTTTACCTAAAGATTGGGGATTACAAATGTTGCTTATTGTAGTAATGTAAATTTGTTTCTGTGAAGTGGTTATAAACATTAGATTGTTTGGTAACACTTTAGTTTAGGGCTCAATTCTCATTATTAACAAATATTACTAGGATACTGGCTGCTTATTCTGTCAGGGTTCTGTCACTTCTGTCTAGTTCAATTCTTGGTATTGTGACAGAGCTCTGACACTCCTGGTTTTGTCTCGTGTTTGTCTGAGTGCGCGGTTTCGAGCGTCCTCGAGCCGTGCACTCCCTTGTCTACGTGCCTTGTTACATGTGTGGGTCATGGTGTTTGGATCCCGACACGTCGGTCTAGTTTGGTATCGGTTCTGTGTCGGGATTCAGACATCTATACTCCGCGTGTTTGTTTTCTGTTCTGAGCTCACGGGATAGCTTTAGCTCGTTCTCGTGCGCTATGTCTATGTCTTGGAGCGAACTCGAAACCACAAGCTGTTCTGTCAGCATGTGTTGTTGTGTTCTGTGTGGCATGCGGTTCATGTTTTCATCAGCCGCGTGCTTTCATGTCATGTTTTGTGTGAACACGTGGCTTATGAGTGTTTTCATTAGTTGCGTGTTCATGTCTCGTTTTATGTGAGCACATGGCTGGTGATTTGTTTTACTGGCCATGAGCTTGATTTTACTGGCCATGTTTGGTGTGAGCACATGACTTGTCATGTGTTGTCCTTGTGCCATGTGCTCTCCTGTCCTTGTATAGCCCCGCCCACCTTGTTACCTGATTATTGATTAATTTGCCCCACCTGTCCTCCCTCGTTCCCTGCTTTGTTTGCTCTCCCTATTTATTCTCCCTGTGTTTACAATCCTGTGCTGGTTTGTTATCATTTGTACATGGTATGTTATCCCAGCCCGTTCTCTAGTGATGGGCAGATCGAGGCTTCGTGAAGCAATGAAACAGTCGAAGCAAATGTGCAATTTTGTTTCGAGGCTTCAAATCAATCCGAAACCCGTCTCCACGGTGACACCTAGTGGTCACTTGCAGGTGTTGATCTGAAACAACCTTTACAAAGAGCTAATAAAAAAATGTGTTTTTTTTTTTTTTTTTTTTGATTATTGTATTTTTGTAATATATGAAGCTTGTAACCTGCTCTTCACATTGCATAATGTGATTTTGGTCATGAAAAATGAATATTAATAAAAATAAATCAAGCCACAATGTCTCCCTTTCTTATAGATTTTTATTCAAAAATATTAATTTCTCTGCTGTTGAAGGACTCAGCCTACTTCTTTTTTTACAGATAATTTCTCCAGCCTTTGAAAAAATTCTCTCACAAGGGACACTTGTTGCTGGCATACAAAGATATTTTTTAGCAAGGACATACAAATGAGGACAGATTACTGCTCTCTCTTTCCAGTAAGTTAGAGGATCATGAGTTCTGGGCAAAAACGCATCGCTGAGGTATTTTTTCACTTCCACTGTGGCATCAGCTGTAGCATTGTGTATCATCTGGGTCTCACGGATACGATTGTCAAAATGTTCCCATAAACTGTCTTGTGTTTCAACTGGTGTTGATGATGATGGGCCTGATGTTGACATTTGTGGTTCTGAATTAAAAGAAAACGGCAATTAGTAACAAATCATAAACTGACAACACATATGAAGTATAAATTTCATGAATCACATTACATAAGATAACATAGACTGAAACTCACCAGGAGTTGTGTTTGAACGCATCAGTGAAGCACACTCCAGTGTGATGTGCTTTTCAGCATCCAGGGCTTTGGCAGGATGTCAGTAGCAGGCCTTGGTACAGGGGGAACACTACCATCCTCTGCACCCTGCAGAATGGCAGGATGAATGCTCCTCAAATGGCGCATCATTGATGATGTATTGTTGCAGTAGGCTAGCTGCCGATCACAATACACACATCTCACTTTATTTGGGGTTTCCAAATAGAAATGCTCCCACACCACAGATGTACGGCATCTCTTCTGTGGAGCCTCCATTTCTATCTATCTATCTATCTATCTATCTATCTATCTATCTATCTATCTATCTATCTATCTATCTTATATGTAGCCTATCTATCTAATAATCTATATGTATCTGTAATATATGTATCTATCTATTAATCTATATATATATATATATATTTCTATCAATGCATCTATTAATGTGTCACTATATGTACTCTGTGTGTCTCTAAGTCAATGTGTAAATGTAAAATAAATCCTAAATATAACTAAACAAATCGCACTATAAATGTCACTATATCACCAAAAATCAGCTATCTCAAAACCAAACTCCTCTCACAAAAACCCACGATATGAAAATGCGTTGACAAAACTTTTATACTGTGTGATTGTATGATTTGTTCCCGAACCGACCAATCAATGAAACCCTGATTCGGAGGAGCACTCCACCTGATGAAACACTGAGACGCTTCATTTAGCCGTTGTCACGTGACGTGGGTGTTTTGAATCACGCTTCGGATCAGTGTTTCGAATCATCTTTGCTTCGGGATCTCGCAAAGCTTCGGAACGTCTGTTTCGCGCCAGCCATCCTTACCGTTCTCATCATTTGGCGTCATACATGTGACGCTTTGGACATTTCGTTGAAATCTTACGCACATGGCATCCTTTAACATCAATATGAGACGCAGAGCCCAAGGCGTCATACAGGTGACGCGCGTCTAAATCCAACGCACATGGCATCGTTTAGCGTGAATATGAGACGCAGATCCCAAGGCGTCATAACCGTACCCTACCCCAGACCTAAACCTACCCATAACAGTGCGTTTTATATTGACGCTAAAGGATGCCATGTGCGTAAGATTTCGACGAAATGTCATATGGTGTCACCTATATGACGCCAAAGGATGAGAATGCGTTGGTTATCCTTGTGTAGCCTGGTAATACCAAACTCTGCTACTTCGCTTTGCTTCGTAGACAGAGTCTGGAATGGCATAATTGAAAAGTGTTTTCTTTCTGGGGGGGGGGGTGGGGGGGTGGGGGGGTGGGGGGGGGGGGGGGGGGGGGTGCTTGTCTGAAGTATAAAATCATTGGTTACCCGTAAGCCAATCACATAATGCAATCACCTCTCTCTCCAATTTAAACATCACCTCCATTCAAAATGTTTAACAAACACTCTTCTTGTTCGGGCTTCAGTTTGCAAATGCTGGGAATATTCTCCACAACAGAGCGAATTGCATCCCGTATCTCCATATCCGTGGTCGTTTTCGATTTCCCTAACCTAAAATACAATCTTAAACTTGGCGCTTTAGCGTCTACGTCACGGCTCTCAGCCCGCCCTCTGTTTATTGATTGTCCGGCTGTTTTTAGGCCGGAGGAAAACTGAGAGATAGGTCGCTTTTTCAGACTGAGTACAGAAGCGAACTTAAAATTGAGCTGAAGCACGAAGTCTGATGTAGTCAGGCTAATCCTTGTGTGTTCTTCCTGTGATCTAGTCAAGTCAAGTCATGTTTTCCCCCTCGGGGTAGTTGTTGTTTGTGTTTTGTTTTATTTTTTATTAAAATAAAGCCCATCAACTCTACACCTGAGTCCTCGCTCCTTTCACCACCCCCACCCCTGACATATTCTGTATGACCATATTCTACATCCCCTAATCCTACCCAATACCTAAATTTAACAAACTACCCTACTAACTATTAATAAGCAGTAAATAGGAGTTTATTGAGGCAAAAGTCACAGTTTATAGTTAATAATGAGAATTGGACCATAATCTAAAGTGTGACCGATTGTTTTAATGGGGCAGTAAAAAAGATTCAGCCATTATATTGCATCATCATGTAAT
Organism: Rhinichthys osculus; assembly: GCA_029959095.1. Classification (NCBI taxonomy): domain Eukaryota; kingdom Metazoa; phylum Chordata; class Actinopteri; order Cypriniformes; family Leuciscidae; genus Rhinichthys; species Rhinichthys osculus. Next base: position 13,931,477 of record JARWKJ010000009.1, on the reverse strand, counting down.
AACATCACATAATTACTGTATACACAGACATAAAACAAATACATTATGTTTACATTAAAAATACATCATAAACAAATTTACAATATGCCCTAAGTTTCAGTTTGCTAATCAGCTCTTCAAAATCATCACGATACCAACATGGCCGAAAGATATGGTTCTTGGTTTACTTGAGTCAGTTAGTTATTAATATTGTGCATTATGAGACAGACATGTTTCGACCAAGAATCTTGGTTTAACGAGTTAGTAGTTAGTAGTCATTATAAGTTGGACATGGCAGATTCTGAAAGTTGTTCACCGGCTCATTGACAGGCTGTCATTGCAAATAAGGAATTTGTTCTTAAAAGCATAGTTCACCCAAAAATGTAAATGCTGTCATCATTTAGGACGTCAGTCAAAACTTGTATCACTTTCTTTCTTCTGTGGAACGCAAAAGATATTTTGAGGAATGTTCGGAACCAAACAATATTGGAGCCCATTGACTTCCAAAATATGGAAAACATTGAGACATTTCACATATATTATTAATAAAATAATAATTATGACTCGGTCAGTTAGTTAACCTTCATTGTGAATAAAATGTTTTGAAAGAGGTTCTTGATTCAATGAGTCAGTGAATTGATCACCTGACATATTATTAGTTGGATATATTTGAAAGTGTCACTTAAAGGTGCATTGCGCAACTTTTCATGTTAAAAATACCTGTTTTTCTTCCTATACATGCTTAAAGAACTGCCTGATGGGCTGAATGAGCCCTTCTCTGCTTACTGAGATTGCCTCTATAATCCTGTACAGTAAAATATATAAGAGGGATTCGGGCTCGAATTTGAGACTGGGCGTGACGTCATGCGCGTTCACGCTCACCAGGCTGTCTCGCAAGTTTGTGTATTCGCCGGCGCCGTCATTCTCCGCATCAGTGGACAACTCGTGCGTCAAAAGTAGAAGATGGATTCAAAGAGACCGGCTTGTAGTCCATTCCAAACCCCAACTCCAACTCCACATAAAGTAAAGAAAAAGAAAAAAATTGTCTAGTGCCACCAAAAGGGCCAAATTGGAGTCAGACAGGCATCGGAGTAAGACGAGAGTCAACCTCGGGAAATGGAGAGATCTCCGGTCTGCTCTTGGTCTCAAACGGGATCCTCAGTTGGCTTTTTTTTTGATAAAACGGTAAGATATAGCCCAGTCTCTAATGTTTGATACGGCCAATCTATGTATGACAACAAATGATGATGCGTAAAATGTGATACATATACAATCAGAATTGATTTTATACCATTGTCAGTGAACAGTTTCATAAACTAGGAATTGTGTTCGGACCAACAAGGAAGAACGCCGTTGCATTGGCTATATTGTCTTTTTCGGTAAAAATAGTAAATTGTAAATCCTTTCACTGCTGTCACTGCTATCCTCAGTGCTTCTCTCCACAGTAACATCAAATTGGTCAGAGCTCATATTCTATCAAAACGAGGAAAACGTAAAATATTTTGATATTGTGATAAAATACATGTTAATGTGTCAATAATTTCACATTAATGTTTGTCAGTGTGTATTGTCCCTGTGAAAATATCTACTAAATAAATCAGCGCTACATGTAGTTTAGTGATTAGCAAAACAGTTCAAGATTCTTGAGTGTGATAACATGCTGAAAAATATGACCGATAATTAGACACAAATTTTGAGTAAATTCTAACAGAAAAAGGATGTATTGTTATTGGAATATTCCCAGATCAATACAACAGGCTGAACCCCGCAAGTCTTCGGCAGCTTAGCCTGTTTTGGCTTTTATGAAAACGTCATGGTGACATTTGATTGTTTATTACCTTGTGACATTTGAGTGAACGTTGTTGACCAACCGTGTACGGTATGATTATTATTTTGAACTATTGCGAAGTAATCAATTATATTGTTCATGAACGTGTTTTCATAACAATACAATCATAGGTGGATACAGTAAACACATAAACAAAGTTTTCTACTACCCCCGTTTTCCCCTCACACATAAGAGTAATTTACTCAAATGTCTTTCCTTCCATATATTTGAAATGACTTGCAGATTTATAACTTTATTACCTCTGAAGACATTTTGGCTGTACTGTACACCAAATATCTGAACAGCAGATGCTCCTTTAGTTATGAACAGCTCGTGCATGCGTGCGTGTGCGTGTGGTCTATGAGCGTGCACAACTCTGGTTGCAGTTTCGCTTGTCGCCAGAGGGGGCGTAGTACTGCAAAAACTCAGAAACCTGCGTTTTGCACCTTTAAAGATTCAATAAATAAGTTGTTAAATCTCTTGCACTGTATCAATCTGATTAGTTAACACTTCATGCATACAGTTTTTCTGACAAGCTAGAAACAACCCATTGCAAGTCACTGAGCTTCACTGAGCTTGACAGCTTCATTTGTAATACAAATAGGACGCATCACTTCTCTACAGTTATATAACTCAGTTTATAAGTTTATTCAATGGGCCCCAAGAGATCCATCTCTGCTGTCTGTGCGTGAACATGTTTGGATGACTTCTACAGATTTTATGCTAATGAGTAGTTCTGCTGTCATTCCGGCATTCTCTTACCTGTACTCGCCTCAGTACCTGCCGCCACACACAGACGCTTTTGTCTCCGTCTGCTGTAAGGTGATAATGTAGAGATTCCCCTTCGATTGCCCTGGAGGATGGCTTGAACTCCTCTCCATTACTATCATTAACAGACTGATAAAACAAATAACAGTTTCATTAGAGGAGGTTACAATTCTCAATTGATTCATGTCAAAAGAACATTCTAGGTTTCACTCTCGTGCCTGTAATTTATGCCGCAATCTTTGTAGTGCTTCAAGTCAATTAACTCCCTACATTGTCATTAACTCCCTGCGTTGCAATGGCTGATAGGTTCCACTTCAACAACTAAACCATATGCCACCATTAAGTCAAACAAATCTCATCACAATCATGGTATTTTTATTTAACATGGTAAAACTTACTTGGCACACATGAAAGATTTGCAAGTATTGTGACTAAAGAAGACCATTGTAAGGCCAGATGCTCTAACACCGGGAGTCCTCCAGTGAGAATGGATGTGCGCACAGTCAAGTGGATTCAGAGCACTTTAAATAATGTTGAAACTAGGTCATTAGGGAGGTAATGCACTCCCCACAGAGCTTCTGATAGCCATGATGTCTCATTAGCGTGTATAACAATCCCAATCAGTGATCAATGATAAATATGGGAAAGCAAACCATGACAATTTGTATTGGTGAGTTAGAAATGGACTAATTAAAATGTTTCACAATGTATCTTGTTTTGTATTGTCCCAATAGATCAGTGTATGAGGTTTGAGGTATAACCTGTGTATGGTTTGAATGCTTCAAAAGGGGCAAGTTCATTTCAATGATCAAGAACCACTTCAATAATTTAGCTCCAGGCAAAATAGCAGCATTTGGGTGGAAAAAATTGACAAGATATATCATTTTTTCCCTTCATCTGAAGTATAATGAAGCTCTTTTTTTCCCCAAAAGCCACCATTTATTCTGAGCTAATGAAGGATATTGGTTTAGTAATAAATTACAGCAATTTGGATGACTGTAATTTATATTCGAGATACTAAAGCACAGGTGATTGCTTCAAATTAATTGGCTTTGCAAAACCAAAAACACAAACACAACCATCAGGATAATTACAATCATAATTCAAAGCGGACATGATCCTACACTAAGCCATTATCAAACATCAATAGCATTCAACCTAATGTTTGAGTAAACATCCGTTATAAAACGTTGTAAAATGGTACTGTACCTTTAGGAGTACAGCTTGTCAGTGGAGCAGTATCCTCAAAGGGATATATTTGTATCTTATCTACCCTTAACGGTTCATTGTAATACTCTAAGGTACTAAAATGCACCTTTTACCTTTAAAAAATTGTCCATTTAAAAGGTACTGCCCCAGTGACAAGATGTTGTACCCTAAAGGTAACATTTTTGCATATTTTTCTAACAGTAATCAAGGTCAGTCTAACACTCTTTTCTAACCAGACAGACATGGTAAACTAAATCTGACACAACGTCAGAATATGCCTACTTCTCTACTATATAGTGTGCAAAACACAGTAAGATGAGAGTCGAGGGACATTTTTTCGAGTGCTTCAAAATCAAAAGTTGTTCCTTGTAGTTAAATTGTACTTGTTTAATATTCCTGCACAAATTATTTTTGGGGTAATACAAGGATAATATACCAAGATGCTGGATGTACCTGTAGTATGCCATATAATGTATACATACACTTCATACCTAAAATACCCACTTCATCAATATTGGAGATGTTTGTCATTTAGTAAAATATACCCATCTAATTTTTCAACATGGAAATAACCAATTTTTGCATATACTTGAAGCGGCTGACACCGGATTCCTTGCACATTCAAGTTCAAATTTATCGTGCTCGCTCTTACTTTAAAAAAAGGGGCATACTCTGAAAGTAAACAATTTCGAACGCAGCTCGACTTTGTTATTCGCCAAGGGGCGAGCGACAAGACATTTTGTCAATCACTTGATTTCAATTTCCATGACGTAGCCTTGGTTGGCACCGACCACTACACCATCTCATTGGTCCCAATTCCCACATCCACATAGTTGTATATTAAACATTCAATCTTTTGATTGGCTGTGACTGTGTCATGTGACTGGAAATGTGCTAGTCGCATCATGCCTGGTTAGTAAACTTTGTAACATTTGTCATAATAGAGCTTTTAATTCTTGTTTACAATATATTATAACTACAAGATCTACAGTGCGTGTAAACTACTTGCACGTGGATTGTGCATCAGTCACAAACTCAAAATATGTAGAATACAGCCAGTCATTGGTTTATGTGAGGCTGGTTTTAGAGCTCACATATGAGCTCACTCAGCGCATACAGGAAAAATACACCAGTGCCTTTTTTTCTTCCTTTTAAAGGCGGACATATTACAACCATATCTGCTTTTACTCTAGGCCTATTCGGGGTTATTAATATCACCTTCTCTAATGTAAGCGGGCTCTTCCTCTACCCTGTTTGTGGTAATGCTGCATTCACAGGGGCTCAAGAATGAGTGGTACAGCAGAAATGGCCCCATTGTGCATCCCGGCTAATTACACCAGAGGCCTGATAAAACATTGTGGGTCCTCAGTAATGGTCATGACACAAGAAGAGATGGAGAAGAGGTGTCTCCATTAAGACCACACTTGCATTGGTCTGCTGACCTCAGTTTGAAGAGCCCTATCTTTTGTGTACTAATGTTCTGTGCACGTTAGGAAACAGCGAAGCTTTGCCATTTCCTTCAAAGACAGGAACATTTCACACTCTGTTTGGTACATTTTTGACAAACACAAAGCCCACAAGTGTTAATAGTATATACCTAGTTCTGGGATGAAACTCTACATAGGTCAACATTCAAACAAATACCTGTGTGTTGCTGTTAGCAGTTTGCAGCGCGCTTTCAGAAACCTCCACCTTCCCCAGCTCCACCAGTATAGATCTGCTACGGGGGTTAAATCGTGTAGGCCTATGTTACAAATGTAGCAGCAGCAGCAGCATGTCTTATATGCTCACAGCAATGTCTGTGAATGTATTGGCAGTAACAAGTCTCGGAACTTGCTCTGCAGCAGCGTAGCAGATCTATTCTGCCAAGACAAAATACATTAACATTGCCATATCCATTACCATGCCAATCTCTATTAACATTCCGATCTCCCGAGAGTTGCCATGACAGAAATGTTGTTATTTGGTTGACGCGTTGTTACAATAGGATAAATATAGTATGTGGTTGAAATTAAAAAGGCTGATGAAAAGCCATTAAGTCGAAATAAGCAGTGTTGGGGGTAACTCATTAAAGGTAACTTGAGTTACGTAATCAGATTACCTTTTCAAGTAACTAGTAAAGTAACTCATTACTTTTAAAATTTACAACAAAATATCCGAGTTACTTTTTCAAATAAGTAACGCAAGTTACTTTGTTTTCCCATTTATTGACTGACAGCTCTCTTGTCCCCATGTCGAGACAAATTGAAGTTCAGAGGCGTGTGTAAACATGATGGTTAATTTAGTTCTAGACTAAATGTGAGCGTGAGCATGTTTACTCCTCTAACTTGCTCAAAAAAAGATTCAATATTCCTCAAAATGAATAAAACAAGTGAAATGCAGAATAAGAATACTCAGCCCGTTCTCATCCTTTGGCGTCATACATGTGACGCTTGTACATTTCGTTGAAATCTTACGCACATGGCATCCTTTAGCATCAATATGAGACGCAGATCCCAAGGCGTCATACAGGTGACGCGCGTGTAAATCGAACGCACATGGCATCGTTTAGCGTGAATATGAGACGCAGATCCCAAGGCGTCATAACGGTAACCCGACCCCAGACCTAAACCTACCCATAACAGTGCGTGTTATATTGACGCTAAAGGATGCCATGTGCGTAAGATTTCGACGAAATGTCATATGGCGTCACCTATATGACGCCAAAGGATGAGAATGCGTTGGAATACTATGCAAACCTCCAATAACTAAATATGTTAAATAAAACATACATTTGTATACATTTAATCTCACTTTCACCAATGTACTTACTTCTGACCTTCGATGATTCAGTTAAACCATAAGCAAAAACGTTTTTTTTTTTGTTTATATTGGTAAAGTAAGAGTTAAACCATTTTCTCCTGCATCCTATTCTTCCGTTATCCAGAATGGCAGCACAGCTCAAAGGTTTGCTTGAGCTGAGCCCTCTACAAGCGTGAATTTGCAGGCTTGAGGCTTATTATTTCACTTTTGGTGTGAAAGGGTCTTTACATTTGCCCAAAAATACAACTTTTTTGTTATAAAAACAATCTCACAACAGGTGAAAAAAGTAACATGACGCATTACTTTTCTAAAAAAGTAACTAAGTAATGCAATTAGTTACTTTTTAAGGGAGTAACGCAATATTGTAATGCATTACTTTTCAAAGTTACTTTCCCCAAGACTGGAAATAAGCAAGACTTTGCACATTTGCACACAAATTCAAGCTATGGCACAATGAAAACAGTTAAAACCAGGTTATGTTACAGCAGTACCAGACATTACAGTCACTAATCAAAGATGGAAATCTCAAAGGCATAGTTCACAGCTTTCCCCCCATATAACGACTCCAAAAATGACAAAAGCACCATAAAAGTCGATGACTCATGTGCTACAGTATATTCCAGATCTCCTGAAGTCAAAAACCACTGGACCTAGATAATTAAGTCAGTGAATTGAACTCGAGAACTGGATCAGAGAAAAGGATCATTCTTTTGAACTGGTTCTTTTCAAAGAACCACTTAATCCAGTTCACAAACTGGACTGAATGGACAATCAAGAGTTATGTTCAACTCCAGACTCAATGAACCAGTTGCAGTCTTTCCTCAGTAAGCAGCTCACTGAAGGGGAAGATTATCAGTCAATAACATGTTCCCCTGGTCTCACAGACAAGCCCAGTACCGGACTAAAATGCAATATTGAGCCGTTTTAACTGAAAGCAACTTTCACTGGCATATCTGAAAATATGTCAGTGTCATTGTTTGTATCTCAAGATGCAGTACTGTTTTTTTTTTTTCTACGGCATGTTTAGAAAAGCTACTTAAATGTCCTAATTGAACCAAGGCCTTATTATGGCTTAATCTAAGCCCGTTCTGTGAAATCAGGCTGTTAAATCTCTGTTCCTCACACAAAGCAATTGTATGACTTTAGAAGATATTTAATTTCTTTATATTATCCATCTTTGATATAGAGTAGGAGTCATTGTATATTGCAGATGAGTACACAATGCTGGATGACTATGATTATTTATTTATAAAAAAAAAAAAACGTAACGGCTGTCTGTTATTTTGTGCTATGGCTCGAAGATAATGGAACAAGCTGTACTCTCAAAGTAGCTTTGATGCCTTCACATTATAATTACGTAAGTGCATTAGTACAGGCAATTTAGAAATGCAACTGAATGAGATGCTTCTACGCAAAGGATATAGATACGAAAAATCTCATTTTTATAAGCACGGTGGACTAAATGGATTTATTATCAAGCAAAGTATACAAAGTTCGATTTTGCGAGTTTCAATTAGTGTTAGGTTTTGGATTTAGTTGCATTGAAATCATATTGTACTGCAAACAAGATACTGTATATTGCAGCACAATTCAGCCTTTCTGAAACTGATGTTGAAATGCAATACAAGATTTCTACAAAAAATATTCCCCTTATCCTTAAGCATAGCCTAATATATCTGAAAGTAAAAAAAAAAAAAATATATATATATATATATATAAAATTATAATACTATTTTATAGGCAATATAAATTCAGACCTCATCAGATGTTATTTGATATATTATTTAAAGCTGCAGTCCATAGCTTTTCCTCTTTGTCGCCATCTCTCTGTTCGAAATCTGTAACTGCAGTGATTCTCGGAATTATCATCTTTACGTGGGTTGTAAATCGGCATGAAACAGCGCGGATGAACACAGTGTTTTAAGGCGAGTGGTGCTGTCAGTCACCGCGCTGTGTGGATACTGTCATTCAGAATCACAGATTCACTTTTTGAAAGTTTGACCAACATAAGAATTTTCATAAGAAAATGTCTTCTGAACAAGTAAGTAACATCCATTTTTGTTCTGACCAACTAAGGGGGAAAAAGCATTCGACATGATAAGCTTCGTTAGATTTAATCAACGCGATTTACAGCAACCGTGCAAATTATAGCCTAACTTACTTTGTTCTCAAATTGTTCATGTTAACAACATCAGCATTGCGTGACTAATGTTAAATTTAATGTGTTTTATGGTTACCTGTGTAGTTCAGAATTCATATTCTCCATAATAGCAAAACGAGAAACTTAAAGGCACAACAAAGGAAACTCCATAACTGTGTGAATTAAGAAAGCGTACTGTTACACGATTGAACTATTGAAATGTCTTACTTGTTCAGCAGAAAAAAGCCGTCTCTTCTTCCGTTTTGAACCCCTTCAAAACACGGAGTTCACGCACTTTTCAAAAGCCCCGCCGATGTTTAAATCCTTGTGTTCGCATGAGACGGTTTCTTTCTCTTTCTCTAGCCCCATTAAATCCGAAGTACGAAGTCTTTTGGGTTTTATAACTGCTGAATCTCCAGTTGAATTGATGATTGTTGTTTGGATCTTTCTGGATGCCATAAGTTTAATTATGTAAAGTGCTGCGAGAAAAGCCTATACATCTAAACATCTCGTCACGCGCAGTATAGCCAGCTAGCCGAAACTCATTCTTTATGTGTACGGGTGTGACGTAATGACGCAAAGACATGCTCGAATTTCCCGCGGAAACCCACGAGTACCACTGGAATTAAAATCATTATTACAAGCTAACCGTTTTGAATCTAGTTATGGCAAGCAGATAGTTTTGACCACTGGCAGAATACGTTTTTTTTAATATAAATATTTTGGATTATTTTTAACTTAAAAAAGCTACGGACTGCAGCTTTAACATATGAAATAATATTGTCATGTATTTGTCTCTTGTTTTGTGTGCTATCACATGGCCGGTTGTTTTGGGCTATGTGTTTGCATTGTCTTATGTTTACCTCGTTTCCTTGTTAATGATGTATTAGCGTCACCTGTGATTGTGATCATGTGTCCTTACCACGCCCCTTGTTCCCTCGTTAGTATTGATGTTCATCAGTGTCACCTGTACCTTTGTAGTTATGTGTTCTATGTAAGCTCCCGGTGTTTGTTCCTCAGTGCTTGTTCGTCTTGTTAACATTCGGTTCTGTGAGTATTGTGATCTGATGTGAATGTTCCAGTTCCGTTTTATTGTCAAGTCTCGTTATTGTTTGTTTGCCCCATCGTGGGTCTTTGTTTCTGGTTATAAATAAATCGTGTTTTGTGAAAGTTGCTGTCTGCGCTTGGGTTCTATTTAGCGAAAATTCAAATTTTAAAACCCAGTGTGGCTCTTGAGCCAAAAAGTTTGCACCCCTGCTATATATATTTTTTTTTTTGTTTGTTTGTTTGTTTAGATTGGAATGACAGCAGAACTACTCGTTAGAATAAAATCTGTCACGCACAGTTGGCAGAGATGAATATATTGGGGCCCATTGAATAAACTTATAAAATGAGTTATTTTTTAATTTTTTTTTATCAAATATCATTTTTACTTGAGAAATTAGTCTATAGGATTAAAATAATGTAATTTGTTTGTATATGCACACATTCATATAAAAATATCATGCCATATGACATACGCAATGTTGGAGCTTGAGCCCCATATATGATTAAAACCTGCGCAGATGTGAAGAAGATTATTAATAAATAATGACTTGATATGATACACATGAATTTTCTTCAGTAAGTCTCCCAAGTGTGTAAAGAGCAACCTCTCTGCAATAACATGTCTCTGGGATGTACTAAAGAACCACATGTTTATCTTAAAGATGATGAGTACATTCTTCTGCACTCTCAACTCAACTCAAGAAAAGAGCAGTTGCTATAACACCCAAGTGAGTAAATGATCATTCTTGACAAAAAAAAAAACCCTTATGTAACTATAGCGTAGAAATGAGGCTTGCCACTCCAGACGTACTCTTAAACCACTCACACAATTTTAACAGGGAAAACAGACAGATAAAATATATATCCTCCCACTCCTCTACAGGCCTGCTGTCCTGCTCTTGTGAACCGGCTGGTTCTCAGCAGAGCACTGAAAGCTATCTCCAAATGCACATGAGATCGGGAGAGCAATTATGCCTGATTAGCACCGCAGATGTTAGATGCCAGCAAGAAGAAGTCGTTCTGCACAAGTAGACTCTGTCAAGTGTAACAACCCCTCATCTCATATATCCAACCCCTGGGCTAGCTTCTCATTGAGCTGTGCGCTATACATAGAAGGGTTGAACACACGTTCACTGACACCCTGTTCTGTGTTTCTGTACAGAAATTAGTTATAAATAATCATGTCTCATTGATTATTGAGGAAGTGGACAGATGAACTATAATCTATGGATTTTAAGATTTGCCAGATAAAATAAAAACATATTACTATATGCAAAATTCAGACTGCATGCATGCACAAATGGCCTGAATTTGATCCTCCACCCCTCTTATGTGACTCAGATCTGCTCTCTGTTCTTAACAGTGTGAACAGCACAAACCACATTTGGGCCACTTCCATTTGTGGAACTAGATCTGATACAGGTTGTTGTTTTGCAATGCAATCTCAGTCTGAACACAGTCATATCAGAATTCATGTGACTTTTACTGTGTTAGCTGCAGCCAGAAATAACAATTATGTTATTTATTCACCTTCATGTCATTCCGTATCTGTATGACATTCTTTTTTAAGATGTAGAAATTTATTTTGCGAAATGTCTCAGTGTTTTATGTCCATGCAATGGAAGTCAATGGTCACCAAAACAGTTTGGTCCAACATTTTTCAAAATGCCTTCTTTTGTGTTCCGCAGATGAAAGGAAGTCATACAGGTTTGGAACGGCATGCGTGAATCATAACGGAACTTGCATTTTTGGGTGATCCATCACCCCAGCCAGACAAATAGTACATGACATTCTCAAACTAAAAATAGGCTAAATTTAGATTTATTAACCTGTTAATTCAAAAACATAAAATAAAGTAAAAAAATTGTTAAATACATACAACTTAAATGCACTTTTTTATTTCTAAATTATTTTGCAGGGAGACAAAGCCCCAAATGTGACAGTATAAAAGCTGCCCTGATATAACAGTTATAATAATCGATATTTTTCTCATAATATTTACAAAACTGCAGACCTTAATGACTAACCTTGTCTTCACATAAAAAGGTTAAATTATATGATCATGTTTTACGAAACTTATATCTACAGTATGTGATTCATGATATTTGTTAGAAAAAATAAACTTTTTACCTTGAAATTATTAAGATGTGTACACATGCATTCAAGGTGTAAGAAAAACGATTACATTTTTTATACTGTATGATTTCACCATATGCTATTTTAATCCAATTGTTTGTAGAACATACTGAGTACAAGGCTAAAAAAAAATCTTAGTTTTACTGCTCTGACTCATTTGTGCAAGGAATTATTTTTCTTTATTTCACACCATGATATTCATTGCATTTATTTTGATCTTTTGAAGAAAACGCTGCCAGAATTTTGGATTATATAATTATACATGTAGAATTGAATGAATAGGAGCAAGATTTGTATTGTACGGTGTGATGACAATGGCTAAGTCTTTCTCATAAATACCGGTACTCCCCGCTGAGTGTGTGGGCTGGCTATGTCACTTTTGTTTTTTGGCTGTATTGAATATACTGGCCGTATTCAAAGCCTAAGACACCCAGCTGGTGGGAGTCCAAAGGCTAGCATGTGTATGACTATAGTCCTCTGACGCAAATACAGAGGAAGGGTATTTCATAATGTTAGCTTTTCAGTCTTTCGTTTCTCAGAGAAAGAGACAGTTGTTTTAAAGCTGTAAAAACATAATGTAATACCTGTATTCAGGATGTTTTTGACATTATGTCAGAGTCTGAGAAGGCCTTAAAAATCTGGGGTGAAAGGTCCATTTAAAGGTGCAGTATGTAATATTGACAGCCAGTGGTTGAATTAGGTACTACATTCCAAAAATGCCAAGGCTTTTTAGGTCGGGTACAATTTGTGATCTCTGACCCAGTTCATTTGCTGGATTCCATGGCTGCAATTTTCCACTAACTGGCTGAGTAAATTGTCAGTGGGCGGGAATCACACGGACCAAAACAAAAACAGACATTCCGAAACGGAACACACATCTCAAAGTGGAATACAGGTCCTTGCACACTGAGTCTGAAATCTTTGTATGCGTTTTTTCCGTATTCGACATTCAGTGGCTCTGAATTGTCAAAACAATTTGCAACTTGCTACAGATGTGAAAAACGCAGAAAATCATTAAAATTATGATGGATTGTTTCGGAGAAACAATAATGTGAACTTAGCATGTTTTCTGCAAACGTCGTGTTTTTATGCAGATAGATGATAGATGGACAGATAGACAGAACTACTATGCATTCTGCATTTTGTTAGAATGTATTTGAACCCCAGTTGCTTTCAAAGTAGGCTACGTTTTTTTCTTCTAAGTTAGGCTTTAACCTAATTTTAATAAATTGAGGCTGTGAAAATTGAGCCGTGCTCTTTAGTGTTTCCTCCAGTAGTTACACACATTCAGAATTAGCCGAAGGATCTAATCCGCGTTGTTTAAAGCAATTTCATTCTTCACGAGAATGACATTTTAGGTCTTTGAGGCAAGTGCAATTTACTCAAAGGTCAAACCAACCGCTAGAACCATACATTTCATGCATTTCTGGCCTGTTTCATTTTATATTTAAATCTACTGGAACTAATACGTTATTAAAAGAACACAGAATGTCTTGCCACAGGGCTACAGATGATATGTTGGACATGACTGTAGAGAAAATACTAATGAATTTCTTCATGGCAACTCATGGAGATGGAATTTGGAATTTATACAAAAGTGTTTTGCAACTCGGCTACTGTACACATCATCATATTTGATTAATGTACAGCTATTGTGTTATTTGACATTTTTTAAGTACAATCCAATTTACTGTATAATCATTGTAATTAAGAAAAAGAACATAAAACACCAGATTCTCACAGGGGTTTGTTATGACTGTAGATTACCAAAGACATTTTCTCTTCTCAGTGGTTTCCTGGCATGTTTCTCTGACTCAAGCTGAGATTTTTCCTAGAGACTCTTCACGCTAGAGAACCAGCCAATTCCACTTGACCTCATCGAGTCAGCCAGAACTATAACCCTGCTGATTGGCCCAAACCACAAACTCTGTGGTCACCTTGACTGTGGTGAAAACTAGATTTTTGGAGAATGCTAGCATGCAGGAACATATATAGGTGACATTTAAGACCTCAAGTGCTTCAAATTATTAGCTACAATTGAAAGCTGTTCAGAACCTGGAAAGGTTTCTGTAACCGACTCTGTCCCACATTCACGAGATAAGAAATGAACAAAGAGAAAAGAGAGAAAGAGGAAAAAAAACCTTTAAACATATTGGTTTTTCATTTAAGATTAGTTGTTTAACTTGCTAGGCAACAGATCAAATCCCAATTCAATTTCTTTATTTAATAAACAGTAAAATATTATATTATATTGTATCCGTTTTATCTGAACATTTGAAGACGGGCAGTAAGTTATGGAAGTAACACAGAAAATATTTGCTGTGTTAACTATTCCTTACTATTTCTCATGCACTTGGATCATATCATTATCAAACAAACACTGTTATCAAACACTTTGACTGGCTAACAAGAATGAACAAGCAACACAATAAGGATAATCACACAGTTATAATCAAATTCAACAGAGATAAATTGTGATCCTTCCCCTTCAGAAAAGAAAACTAACATTATTTGATAAAATTATGAAGCATTAATGCTGGCTTGATTTTGCTCTGATTATGTGTTGCCGAATTTAAGTGCTTCCATAATTCAATTAAACCCCGCTGCAAACATAATAATCACACAGTTTATCGTCTCAGCATTTGAGCAATCCAAAGAGCCCTGATGGCTCTATTGTCCTACAATGCGCCAAATGCATATAACATCTGAACAAGTTTGATTGAATAGTTCATGATTACCACTTTGTCTGGCCTCATGTTGGGCCCCCAGGTGGCACAAATCAATACAACACATATGGCACTTGTGCTGATAAGAATAGAGAGGAACAAACTTGAAACAATTTTTCACTCATGCTTGAAATTTGAGAACATTTGGGTTTTGGCTTGTTCCTAGTACTGGCTTCTTCATTTAGTTTGAGTTCCAGTATTTATTTTGGTTTGCATTATATTGATTCTGAGCCCTGATTTAGATTCAATGCAAACTAGACCATGTTTAAATGCACAGATACTGTCAGTCTAAATCAATTCAGCACAACTTCAGATTCCTAACGAGTGGTTCTTAACCGTAAACGCGATCTGACGAAAACAACACATGCATTCTGCACATGTGAAGAGCGTTGTTTACTGTCTGCATTACCATAGCAGTGAGAAACTTCTTGAGTCCTGTCAGAGAAAACAACATAATTGCCATGTTTGCCTTTCTAACGTTTCTAAATATATGGTGAAAAAGCTTTCTTTTTACGTCGATAACATACAAAGTCTAAAAAGCTTAGCCTAACATCTCTGGATGATGTTAAGTCGATTGGTGCATGGGAGATTTGGAATGGAAACACTTTTATTATGACTCCGCATTTTGTTATTTTGGGCTATGTGACTTTAATAAAAAAAGTGAAGAAAAAAAACATGTAAAAAAATAAATAATAAGCTCCCATATGCTGCTATTGCTTCATATAAATGAGGTTCCAGCAGTGAGTGTTGCGTCATTTAAAAATAAAAAATAAATCCCCACCCTGCCCCCAAACAACTGCTCTATTTTTAATTAGTGCTTGATGTCTTTGAGAAAGATTTGTTTCAGTTCACTAGGGAAATCCTGAGCATTACTAAAAACTATTTATTTATTTGATTCACAATGAAAGATACCATCTCATTAGTATCAAATATCTTGTCCAGATCTGCAGATGATACTGTGAGTCTTGTAGTCGTTTCTATTGTAATTTGGATAATGAATTAACATTTGAATAATAAGTGACACAGCAGGTGGTCACAGCATTTTCAGATAGTAGGACATCCAGAGTGCTCAGCCAGATATTCTGAATCAATCAAACGTATTGGAAGCTAAAGGAATCCAAATGGGGGACACAGGTCAGATCAAGAAGAGAGTGTTCATGTGTCTGAATGACAGACAGTCTTTTTTTTTTCTTTTTCTGCTGATTTTGTATCTCAGAACTGCAGCATTAGATGGTATTTAAAATTAAGCAAAGGGGAAATTGTCATAGAGAGAATTTATTGGACACATTTGTATATATGCCTCTGTGGACAACATGAGTCATCAATATTTCTGGTTTATTCTTGAAGACGAAAAAGACTGTGAAATAAATGTGTGTATACATCTGCTAAAAGCTTATTTTATGCCAAATTTTATTTCGTCTTAAATTTAGGTCTTCAACGATAGGCTAAACCTCAGTATGATGCATGTCAAAATTCATCAGTAAAGTAGCCTAATGTCGTCATACTCAGATTCTAGACATAATGTGAGTCTGATACTGCTCCATTAGGCTGCGATTGTGGGGCGTGTTTCAACCGAATCAGGAAAGAAAATGCCTCTGCACTCATTTGGATAGACATACAACTAATCAGAGCAACGGAGTAAGTGTCGTATGTTGAATCCCATAGGAAGGAACGACAAAAAAGTCTTTCCGATAGGCAAATGCCTTGATCACGGTTTTCAGTTCCTCTTTTAAAATGAATGCGCTGTCGATATCTTCTATAACAGACATGATGACTGAATCTACACATCTCAATTCTCCAGCGGCAGCATCTTTGTTGTAAACAAATTCAACCCAAGCGCTCTTTGGTGACGTGGATGATTACGTTACTGTTGATCATCTGTCCATCATCATATAAAGCCCGCCCTGACAATTTGATTGGTCCGAACAGCTCTGGTTCGAGCATAGTTGCTCCACAACGGATCAAGTCCAGACCGAACTTCCCGACCTCAAATGTTAAGTTCGGCTGGCATCCAGGCTATCAGTAAAGCACAACAAATGCAACATTTCTAAAAGGAATTAACAAAGCTCAAAGGTCGCTTCAGAGGAAATAGAGGAGGTTTACCATTTCAAAAGCAGAGTGAATCAGGTACACACAGGGGTTTGAGTATTTCAAAGTGTCTTTTGAAGTTTCATTCTGAAAAGCCTGCTAAAACCTGCCAACAACTGACGGTTTTGCCACTTTTATTAGGACAGCAGCAGCAGCAGCAGCAGCGTTTGTTGTGAGAATACTTGCTGAGTTTCTCACTCTTGGTTTATCCTCAAAAATTCCCAAAGACTTTTAATAAATTTGGATCGTAATTCCAACAGTAAAGCAATGCAAATGCTTCTGTTTTTCTTGCCACAAACAGGTGGATGCGCGGAAGCGACGTGTTCTTTCTGAGATTAGTGTCGCTCTTGTTTAACACGAGAGATTGTCACACTCACTTTTGGCAAAACGAAATGCCATTTTTGGAGGCGGGGGATTAATTTTTAGATAATTAATCCCTGACACGCGCAGATGTGACGTTATGTGTCATTCCAAGATGTTCTATTCTTTTAAAAGGTGTCATTAGAATCGCATCACCTTGAAATGTTATGAACTGAGAGTGTATTTATTTCGCTGGCAAAATCACCCCGATACAACAGAAGATGCTACACATTAGAAAGAGTAAAAGAGATTAACTTGCTTTTAATAACCAGGTTTTTTTTCACATTGAGATGATTGTGAAAACCGGTGGTCCTCCAGTTCAAGAAAGAACAATGACTACGTTTACATGCAGCCAATAACCCGGTCGCGCACGGCCATGTAAACACCTGCAAAAACCCGAATATGCTTATATCCCGGATTTTAAAAACCGGGATATGATACCTGGGGTACCCCTTTTCTAACCCGAATTTGTGGTCATGTAAACGCGCATCGGCATATCCCCATAGTGATTTGTGTTCTGCGCATGTTCTATTCGCAAGGAATCTTGGTCTTTTGAGTAGAGGAACTTCTCAGCGCTTACAAAAACCCGCGTGCAGTATACCGGAAGTAAACATGGCGAGACGCAGCACAGCATACTTTTGGAGCGAGGTCAGTACCAGCACCAAAGCGCAAACAAAGGCGATCGCTATCTGCCCCGAACTATTCATTATCCGCGTGCTGCTGTTGTTGTTGTTGTCTTTGGATACAGGAAGAAGAATCGGAAATGACGCATATTGCGTCTTAAGGTTGTCCGTACGTCTTGACGCTAACCGTGCGTCGCCGTTTACATTCGGGATATTGCAATTCCATGTATACAGGAGAAACTCTCTCTGCTCACGCATGTAAACGGGTTATTCCTACTGTTTCAGAAACCCGAATAGTGACCTTAAAGGATAATTCCGGTATTTAACACTTTGAGTCTATTTTCTAGTTTGTTTTGGATGAACTAGAGTGGTGGACTTAGAAATTTTGACGATGGGTCCTGTCTCAACTTTTTGACTATTTTAGAATCGCCTCTGAGCGCTTCAGAGTGGATGTCTATGGGCATGCTCAAACATGTCCTTAAAACAACCCTTAACGTTGGTTTTCAAAACTGTGCAACTCACCGAGTGGTTAGTGGTGTTCGTTGATGTTCCAAAACAAGTAGCGTAGCGAAATACAGTTTCTGTCGTGTTTTATTTGCCATTTTTTAAAATCGTATTGATGTCTGCTGGAGGACTCAGTGCTCGTTGATATTACTGCGCTACCGGAAACGGAAAGGGGTCTGTTTACATTTGGTTGTAGTCTTTTCGCTCAGTTCTCCGTCTCTCAGAAGGCTAGCGTGAGCTGAGCAACTGCGGCAAAGTGGTTGTCGCCATCAAGTGGTCGGGAGTGTGCTAACGCTTCAGACTCAAATATCGAGCGGAAGTTTATACGCGGTTGTGAGGTATCTGAAAAAATAGTTCCACTATAGCAAATAACACGGATTGAAAGCATTCATTGCGCCGATATATTTGTTTTTAATCATCAACGAACACCACTAACCACTGGGTGAGTTGCACAGTTTTGAAAACCAACGTTAAGGGTTGTTTTAAGGACATGTTTGAGCATGCCCATAGACATCCACTCTGAAGCGGTCAGAGGCGATTCTAAAATAGTCAAAATTTATTTATAGTTTATAGTTTATAGTTTTTCTTTTTTACCCAACAAACATAAGGGTACAAACAAAAAAATCAAGTGCAAATACAAATACAAAAATAAGATGATAATAATCACCCTTTATTAAATGTATGAATACAGAAACCCCCTGTTAACAGGTTAATGTCACGTTTCCCATTCCATGACTAGTAAAATAATCGCAATGTATTCTCTATAAAATTGCGTAATCTGCAGGGTGATGGACACGGAGATGGGTAAAAAGGTTGGTGGCTACACATTCTGCAGCGCCGCGTTGCGTGTAGGACAACTCGAGGTATCGCACACGGACGCGCATTTTCTCAGTTTATGGCCAGCAGTATTCTTATGTTTAAGGAGATTATGAAATTAAGATAATGTCTGTACTATTTTATGATTGTACTGTACAATTAAATACAATAGTTGCTGAGTCTGTGATCTGAACACTTTACCTCAGAGCATCCATTAACTGAATGAATTGAGAATATCACCTGAAAATCCGATAACATCAGCCATTTTCATTCAAGCAGCTGATTTCTGTAAATTAATGTAAAACTAAATGTACATTGCAGCACAGGGTTAAGTCATTTACAATGATTTGTGACAAATATAATGTAAATTTAATATAAAACT
Organism: Rhinichthys osculus; assembly: GCA_029959095.1. NCBI lineage: Eukaryota > Metazoa > Chordata > Actinopteri > Cypriniformes > Leuciscidae > Rhinichthys > Rhinichthys osculus. The sequence goes on along the minus strand of JARWKJ010000009.1, from coordinate 13,912,069 downwards.
ATGTAAATGGCGCTCTGTGTCGCGGCAGGATTTTGAACAAGAGCCGTTGCTGCGCGCCGCAGACACACGCCGAATGGCACAACCGGTGTGTGTACACTCGAAGAGAAAATGTGTTCGAATTTTAAAGACGTGGCGCTGCGCTTCTCGTCCGGTGTATGACCCCCTTTAAAGTGCTGTTTTCTTTTGAGCCGAATAACTCCCATTCAGGCGAGCTTACTTTTTTCGGGTGTGGACAGTGTTTCACTCTCTCGCTCAGATGACGTTCTTCACTGAGTAGCTGCGCGGCCCGGGCTGCGTCTTCTTTGAGTCAGCGGGTGCAATACAGCTGAGACGTCAACCAGGTACTCGAGCTGGAGTATTTACGTGTCATGTTATCATAACAGTCATATTCATTTGAAACATCGTGGTTATCGCCAATACCGGTATATCGCCACACTCTAAATTAACACGATGTCGATATTTCATGCTTTGAATATCACGATTATCGTCAACACCGGTATATTGCGACACCCCTACTTGGAAGTAGGGGTGTCACGATACACTTAGCTCACGAGACAAGACGATACACGGTATTGGGTTCACGAGAACGAGGCCATATTTTAACATTATTTTTAAGAAAACTTCAATGACAAAATATGTGACAAAGTCAAAATGCAAAACAATGCAGGTGCATTTTGAAATGTTTTAACTAATCTAGGACTGTCACTAATGATTATTTTGGCAATCGAGTAATCGAGTTAATTTTTTACTTTTTTTTTTTTGATTGAGTAATCGGATAATATTTTCTGAGGCAATAAAAATCGATGTAAGTGAACAAGAGTCAGACTGGGAAAAAAGTTGCTGTGATGCCAAACCCCCTTACGAAAGAAGAAAGCCCTCGTGTTTACAACTGTGACAATAAGCACTTATCAGGAACAAACTAAAAACTGGATTTTCAACAGTATGTGAAATTTACAGCACTATTGTTGCAGTAAACTTGCACAACGTTCTTGAATAAATTGCAAAAGGTTCAGAAATCTAAACATTACATCTTGAGAAACATTAATGAACAAACTAATATTAAAAGTTGGATCCAACATGGCATGGGCCGAGGAATTCAGACAGTACGTATTTAGCTAAAGTCCTTTTACCTCATCTTCATTTCTCTCTCTCTCTCTGTATGTGACACAAATACACAATCACATACATAAATATAACTCTGCTAATCTGTCCATCCATCTCTAAGCATACTTTAACAGATGGGAGAGAAATCATGTAAAGCTGTTATTTTTAGTCCCGTCATTCTGTGATTTTTAGTCCTGGATTTAATGTTGACCCGTTAGCAGGCCCCCACAGGGAATAAAGCTCCTCTCAGGTTCAGAGAGAGAAATTCAGAAGAAAGCGTGGCACATTTACAATGATCTTAAACAGTGTTGAGGAGTAACTTACTAAAAATAGCGACGCTACAAAACTTTATATTTTGCCTTTACGTAGCTTATCTTTTCTAGTAAGAACTGCAAAACAATATTTATTATCAATGTAGAAATTGAGCTTTTTTTATATAAATATATAGTTTAATAGAACATAATTTATTTGATATAAACAAAAATTATATAAAATATAAACCTTTTTGTAGCATTACACTTACTGTCACTTTTCATCAAATGCTTCCTTGAAAAATAAATGCATTTATTTAAACAAAACTAAACATTTAAATGTTAAACTTTTCTAATAGTGCCTTGCAAACATCTACTTGCGTTTTTAAATTATGTTCTAATGTTTGTACTTATGTTGCTATAGTTTACCTTTCTACAGATTTGCTGCCACAGAATAAATAACTGCCTCATGAAACAAGAACATTATAGTGTTCCCCCTGGTTCCCAGGTTGTGTTTCAGTTACTGTGCTAATAAGTTGCTTGTGTGGTAATATCCAGCAATCCGTTTGAGACTTGTTAGTGTACATTTTTATTTTTTTTGTTTCCTCAATTCTTCTTCCACAATTATGGCGTGGACTGTAATAAGCACAGCCCACAGTTCAGTTATCTGACCTCTGTTTCCGCAAAACGTTTTTGACAAGAAGCTTAAACTGACAATAAAATCGAACAAACATGATGTGTCTTGTGGCACAATGATTGTATAAATTAATTGAATTATGCTTATTGAGGTTCAGTGGCTGTAATAGAGTTGTAAATGCCTTGTTTTGACAGTGATTTGCCTGTTTTAAACACATTAATGAACAAATAACGCAATCACTTAACAGTTAAATCCCATGTTTGCTTTAGGATCACACATGTTCTTTCTGCCTTTGTCTGCCTCTCTTTTCCCTATGTTTATGGGTAATCAAATTATGTCTCTTTAGATGTCACTCAGCAATTTCAAGCAATTTAACTCTTTTTTTTGAAGAAATAGTTCACACAAGAATAATAATTCTGTCATCTTTCACCTTTATTCTTACAGAATATATTGAGTATTTTGAATGTAGCATACTGTAAATAAGGTTTAAGACTTGGGATATATTGCATGTGGATGTGTCCTTTTCTGGACAGTGTTTGAATTCCGAGGGGAGAGAAATATTGACAATATCAGGATTAATAATAATTTTTTAGCAAATTGTTCAGTGAAAACATGATGTATTTTGTTAACAATAATACTAAAGATACTTGAGGACAAATCGATGTACCAGGCAATACTTTAGATGGACAGAGTGCAGTATTTACTGCAATATTCTTCTAAATATTGTTAAAATAATTTGCATTGGTCACATATAACAGTATAAGAGCTTAATGAAATCGAGTGTGAATTTGAAAAATACCGTGCACTAAAGTCCTCTTTGGTGTTTCTGAACACGAAACTAGCCTTCGTCCCTTTATTACTGCTCTATTAGGTCTCTTCATGAACATCCAGGAACAAGCTTCTCCTTTTACATTTCCGATATTTACACTCTCTCTTGCTTTCACGTTTCACCATCTCAAAACATCACAATTTTCCCTTGCTGCCACCAATCTATGTGGTAAATTTGACAACCTCCTCTTCAGATCCTGGAGTCCGATGACAGCTATGATTGCCCACGGGTTGAGCTCACAAAAAAAAACAACCCCACAGGTGCTGGATATGCACACATCAAATAAGCAACCGAAAGTTCTTGAGATTTATTTAGTCTTTTTTGCTAGATGGATTATTTATGTCTTCAAATAATCCTTTCATTGGCACAACAAGAAAAAAAAAACAATGGATCAATTATTTATTTGTATTTTGTGGTTCCCTCGGGCAGTTGAAACAACAATATATATATATATATATATATATATATATATATTCAATAATCAATGGATAATACCATTTATGTCCAAGAATCAGCATTATTCTGGTGAACTAAAACTGAAATTAAAACCATTCCATTACTTGAAAAAAAATATGTAAGCTGAAATAAAATAAAATAATAAAATAATAAAATAAAAACATTATTTATATATATATATATAAGAGGCCGGTTTAAAGGATAATGTAAAATTTGTCTTTACAGACTACTGTCCTCCATATTCATAACGCCAGCTGTAAATCATCAGGCCTTTTTAATGACTTTGACTGCGTCTAATTATAGCAGAGATCAAAACATGAATTTGCCATATTGGTGTTTTTACGTCACTCTTTTGTTATTAGTCTTCTCTGTCCCTGACACGTCTAATATTTTAGAATATGTTAAATGCTGTCAGAATCACTTGAGATGAGGAGATATATTGAAATTGATGCTCCCAACCGGCCTGACAAGTGAAATAGGAGAGAGCGTGGTGTTCGATCATGTCTTCACTCTAACATAAATTGTCTGGCTTGCTGAAATTGGAGATGGATTAGATTTTGGTGTTTATGATCTCAACCTTGATTGTTTCCAAGTTATGCATAAACAGTAATATCCATCAGATTGTTGGGGGCTTGATTGATAATTCACATATTTTTAGGCATGCATATATCATGACAGAAGACAATATGTTTGTAACAATATTTTGCAACCTAATGAGCTCAAAGAGTAACACAATGGGAACTGAACAGCTGTTAGAGGTTCATTTATTAAACACTATAGCCTGTGATTCTGCAGCTAGAGAAGCTCTTTTAATGACTACAGAACTACATGTGTAAATTTACACACACACACACACACACACACACATATATATATATATATATATATATATATACAGTATGTACACATGTACACACACGTATATTTTGGTTTCATGATTACTTTACACTCTCTAAGGCTATGTTTACACGGAAACGATCTGAAGAGAAAACGCAAAAGTGGCGTTGCGTTATCCCTTTTTATTCTGCGTTTAGACGAGCGTTATGGACAATAGTATCTGTCTGCAGTCTGCAAGACTTCGAGTTACGCCCCTTCAAGTTACGCCCACTTTAGCAAGACTTCAACGAGAACAGTTAATTACCTCCAGAACAGTTTCATTATGCTCTCGCACGAGTTTAACATAACAGAAACCTCTGAGATGATATCTTCAAAATTCTTTTTTTGTTTTGTCTGTATACAGCAAAGCAAGTTACAATCTGCATTAGCACCAATGTATTGATAATGTATTGCTAGAAACCATATTGCAATGTAATGTTTTTTTATATAAATATTTTTAAACATCTTTCCATGTCGTATGCCTGATGTGCTGACAATTCATTTTTGACAACACTAATGAACAGTTAAATGCACCGCTGTCAAACACATCTTATAATACTTTGAGACAAATTAACTACAAGCACAGTCATCACAAAAACTTTTATTGAAGGACAACAAGGGTTTATGCAAACACAACCTATAAGTTCTGAACTTCTGGAAAATGAGACCGTGCCTCCAGCCGCAAAAAAAAAAAAACAGTCCATGCTGCAGTATCCTGCAAAGTCATTTTCACAGTAGAACCCTTGTAGGTTTCCTCTTCGTCCACATCCCCAGTATCCTTCACAGTCTTTATACAGGTCATTGCATAGAATGCAACGGGAGACCATAGGGAACTCTGTAGGTCCTTCTATGGTCCTCTGAAAAGGAGTTCCAGTTTACCACACCTGATGACAAAAGTAGTATGTGTAAAACATGTTTGCATTTTTTTCTTTTTTTTAATACGAAATTTTCTGGTAGCAGTGTGTCTTCAGTATTCATTTTATTAGTGGTGTGCCTCCACAATATTTTTTTTTTAGCAATTAAAAGATACACTTATTGCCTAAAACAAAAAGCATTAGTCTAGTGTAGATTATATTATGATGATTAAAATAATTTTAGCACTAGAACCTTGACTTGAATCACAACTTAGGCCCAGACATAGATAAATGGATAAATAGAATCGTCATTTAAAAGCACCACAGCTGCACAAAAATCACAAAGGAAACTGGTATACTGGTATAGAAAAGAATAAATTAGGCAACATCTATGTACAACATGCATTTACATTTTAATAATGGCAAGTGACCACTCCAGGGGCCATCTAATGTGTTGTGTTGCTGGCATCTGTGGGACAAAGATTGAGTAGCTCAAAGTTCCAAATGCTTTTCTTTGCCCTTGCTGCGATGTAAAAAGCGGCAAGCCTGCATGTCCTAGTTGAGTGCATTATGCTGTGAGTGGGAGACTTTCACCTATAGCTCAGAGGGGCTTTACCTCTAAAAATATGGAGGCGGGCAGAAGGAAAGAGACATAACTTACTGTCTAGCCAGCAGAAGTGTGCTTCCTTCAGAAAGGATTCCTCTCTCACTATCCTCCAGATCCGAGTGCATGTGAGAGCAAGGGTGCAAATTGCAGGATCACCATCTTGTAACATGCCTTCACGTGCTATCAGAAATTAGATATTTACAACTTCTGAAATCGTAATTACGAACTCATTAAACTCAAGTTCGAAATGGGAGGGTGTTCATGCAACGTTAAAACATGTTTTAACAAGGAACTCATTACGACAAGGCAACAATAACTTAGACCGTAAAAAAACTATTGCTTACTTAACTTTAAACGAGGACCGATAAGTTTTAATAGATTATCAACTCTAGAAACAATACCAAAATGTGTATGAAAATGACTGACACATTTCATTTTAAACGGTTATCTGTGGAAAATATTCTTACCGTTGTCTCTAAACGAACTGCAATCTAGCCACTGATCTATCAGTGCATCTTGCCAACAACATCTCGTTCTGACATATCGCGTGGTTCGGTGTGATTTGGACAACTTCAAGTTACGCCCGACTTCAAGTTACGCCCGACTTCAAGTTACGCCCCTCTCTTGCAGTCCGCAGACAGACCCATCTCGTTATGGATGGGAAATCCGCGAGCATATGGTGACGCAAAAGTGTGTGAAATTCGATGTAGTATGCACTCCAGGCGGCTAGGTGTCAATGTGAAGCACTGCCACACAACAACACCAATATCTTAGAATATTTTGTACAACTGCTGAAAAGACTCTTGTATGTTTTTCAGAGCTGCTAGGGCAACTTGAAGGTCCGACGTATGGAAATAATCTGACATGTTGGTTGTTATTTTCCTGTACTGGCGCATGCATGTGACGTAAACGCGTACGCGACGAGAGCCACCGTGAGCAGATTTGCGTTTTTACCGTTTAGACGGGAACGCGACGGTGGAGCGTTTTTAAGATTTCCACTCTGGAGGGTGGTTTCACTTTTTTGCGTTTTTAAGCCCCCAAAACGCTGTTGCAGTGTAAACGAAAGGCACATCCGATAAAATATTTTTACGTTTTCACCCGGAATCGTTCTCATGTAAACGGGGCCTCAGTTTTGTCGAACAAATATGGAATCTGACCGATTTTCTGTTAAACTTCGCTATTAAGGCATTTCCTTTAAATACACACAAAAAAAAGTATTACAAATTTAAGTAAAGACACCCCACATCATGGAGTGAGTAAAATATGATCTCTTTTTAACACACACATACAAAAAAGAAAATACTGTCAAAACATCCAGAATTATATATGAACAAACACCTCTGTAAAAACCTTAGGGAACAAATTTGTAAAGTTGATACTGAAATGGAGATGTTGGACCATAGGTGAAAAAAAAAACTAATTTAGAGAAAATGGCCTTTCAAGATACAAACTGTACTTTAAATATGCACATGCAAATAGATAAAGTGCAATTAAAACACTATTTTAGATGTTTTCTTTTCACTAGTCTGAAACAACATCTATAATTGGCCAGTGCATGAAATAGTGTAAATCATTTTAGCATCAATTAGAAGTTCAGTTATGATTAATAGTAATATCAAGTGATCTTCGACCTATCACGACCTGTCTTGGAAATTCTCAATATGAATACAACCTACTAATCTGACTTCTTCACCACAGACAATTCGAGCAACCTCAAGTTGTCAGTACAATACAATACGAAACTATATTATCAATTCAATACTGCAGTACCTTCAGGGTAATAACCTTCCCGAATCCATACACTACAATCCAATACTTTGAGGTTATTCCCCTCTCGAAGTATTGTGACGGCATCCCGTCAAGAAGTTACTATCCCTACCTCAAACCACACATAAGCACCAGGTCTTTAGCATCTATAAACTCTCACCGGTGTACGCTGGTCTGGTACAGGATCATTAATACTAACTCCGGGTATTACAGGCCTCACCCCGAGTGCGGGTCTATTGTCTTCCAACACTATCAATGTCCCAGCTGTGGTCCTCTGAGCATAGAATCTTATACATCTCCGCAGCTGTTCAGCACCAGACACGACTCCCGAGTTTCTCTTTGCAGGAATTAAAGTTTATTCCCTGTCGGGAGCTAACTGTTCACAACAACCAAGAGAGAGAGAGAGAGAGATACATGTACATGTATACCTTGCAGTTGAGTAAAAACCAATGCCACTCAAGTCTTCTTTCACTGTAATTGGTTATACTGATCTGGTGGATTGGTTTGTAGTGATCTAAGCTAATCTTAAGCACTTTTTGGGTAAGTCTAGATTCTTTGATCCTGTGATGTATTATTATTAGTCTGCACTTTTTTATTAGTCTGTACTTTTCCAAAACATTTCATTTTGAAATACCCTTTTGACCTCTTCTAAGGCCATTACATAAAACGTTTCATTCACAATCCTCTAGAGGCTTTCTTTATTACTATTTACTAAAGAAAAGTTAGGCCTACTGTAGTTGAGGAGGAGGAGTTGAGAAAGTACAATACTTCTAAGGTAGGCCATCCATGCCACTAGCTGTCACATAAAGCTGTTCAAACATATATCATAAAATCATAACATTCAAACTTCCTACCGAAGGTCACTTTGTAATACACACCCTGGTCAGCGCTGCCCCATAGACTTCAATAACAGCCTCTGTGCAAACCCTGTATTATGTTTTGACAGGTTCACAAAACAATCCCCTTGAAATCCACTTGCTCAAACTTTTAAAGTGGGAATGACATGGGACCTTTTTAAAAGTAACTTTTTTTTATATAATTCTGCAATCCTCTGGAACACATGCTGGAATAATAGTTTGTCTTTATAGTATCTAGTAAAAAAAAAAAAACAATGGATACATTAGGATATAAACGATTAGTTCAATGAAAATAAATAAATAAATAATTGATTCACTCTCATGTCTTCACTTGAGAACATTCTCAGTACAATGCAAATTGTCCATACAACAAAAGTCAGTAGAGTCCAATGTTGTTTGGATGTGGTCGTCATTTACTTTTATTGTATGGATATAAACACTTTGGACATTCTGATAAATATCTACTTTTGGGTTTCATACAATAACAAATATTAGTAAATTATGACAGAATTTTACCTTTTTGGGTGACCTGTTCCTCTAACTCTTTCTCCACCATAGATGGGATTTTACGTCATTTATGGCAGAATGGTTCCCCAGCATTTGACGAGTTTTTCTATTCTTTTTCTTTTTTTCTGCCAATCCGTATTTTCACTGTTTTATGGTAGAGGGCGCTATCTGAAATAGTACAGCATCTCCGGATCCAAAACTAAGCAAAGAAAAAGATCTGCATAATCCAGATGGAGCGAATAAAAGTTGCTTTCACACAAGTAAGCTAAAGTGATCATCAAACATTCAACAGCATATAAATCAAAACTGCCTAATGGTACAGAATGAAATGTCCAACACAAGAAGAGGTACAGGACTGTGAAGCTTTAGGGGTGTTGATGGACTCGATATATGTTTTGATCAACGTTCTGAATCTGATCCGGATGATGTGTTTTGATACATTAACTGATTTCAATACATTCTGGGGTCTATGAACCAACAAACACATTATAATGCAGTTGTTCTAAATTAAGCAGATATACTTGTTCAGAATTCTCTGTCCTTTAATGCATTTCATTCGATTAGGCAGCTCTACCTATGCAGGAACTTTATGAACTCTCATTAATTCCGGCTTGTCATCTCTATGAACTAGTGTTTAACAAGAGGTACACATCAGTGCCCCTGTTTCCCTCACGGCACCTTAGATGATGGATGAATAACAATTTGGAGATGGGCTTGTTTGTTGTGAAGTCATTTTCTTTTTCTTGCATAAGCAAGAGCTTCCTTAGTATAAAACTGAATCAAAATATATTAGTACTCAACATTTAGGAGAAAAACACTTCATAAGTTTTAAATGTATTCAAATATTGTACTCCTAAACTTTGCAATCACACAAAATAGTCCTAGCACTTGATGATAAACAGCGGGATGTTGCTTGTTATGATGTAAATGCAACATGCCCATTGCCCGATGACTTCCGCCAGTCTCTCAAAAGAGTACTCAGCAAAAATATGTGGGCTTCAACATACAGTGGTGTTTTACATGTCACTCCATTCAGAATAACTTGACTTGAGTGAACCTGAGTGCAGTATGACACTGCTAACATTTCAGAGTGTTTTCAGCCATCCAGCTATTTGGCACTTATTACAGGTCTTCAAAGCTGTTTTGTACAAAGTCATTTTACTGGTTTGGGACTGACACTTTTGAAGCCCCATGAATGCTACACAGTAAAGTCATTGTTTTCTGGCACAGGTGACTCTCGAAGACAGTGCCATTACTGAATCTGTGAGTGAAACCAAGTGAGCTGCGCACTGTAGCAATGTCAAGAAGTAAATAACTAAAAGTAGTGATTCTACCGACTAGCATAACAACAGCTTAGCTGCTTTAAAATGTGGAGCTTTTACAGTAGCAAGCTACATAGCGATGTAGCATGACAAAATGCTCTCTTCACCTTCAGTCTCTTATTTTTAGTGTTAGGAAATCCAGTCCTTTTGAAAAATAAGTGCACTTAAGCATGCTTTTAAATAAAAGTAGAACAGGAAGAATATAGTTAAATATGAACTGAATGAAAGCCTAATGTTTTTTCAGACACTTAGGTAGGACAAGTAGGACTTAAAGCCAGGGTAAGCAATTTGTTTCATAAACACTTTTTGTTATACTGTTCCTGAGAGCAATCAATAATAGAAGTGGTCTAAATATCAAAACATGTACATATATGTTCTGTGGAAGACTCAGGATCAAACAATGTTCGTCCAAACCTTCTATTCGGTCTGATGCAATGATTGGACGAACAATGATACGATGCAATGATAGGATATCCTACCTGCCTGTCAACATATATTTTCCATACCTCCACGCACCCTGCTGGCGCAGACATCACGTCATCAGAGCGAACATGAGACTATGCAGAGTTCTAGACAGAACGTCAGCGAGCGCCTAAAACAAACAGCAACCACCATATTACAGCTCCTCCTGAACCAAAACAACGAGCTTATGCTGCGTTCACGTCCTCAGACTTGGATTTATGCGTTTCTACATCAACGCAACACTATCAACGCCGAAATGAATCTGCAGCAGTCAGGCGGTACAAGTACGAGCTCTGTAAGTTCTTTACATTCATTATTAGACACTTTTTAAAAGTGTACTTATGTAGGAAAGTGCAGTCTCTAAGCACACTTAAGAGGTATTTTATTTAAATAATATTTTATTAATACTTTCTGTAGCATTCTATTTCTGCTGTAGTTATTTAAAACTATACAGAAGCCTATTTTTTATATTTGAAGTACACTACAAGAACATATACAGTAGAATTAGACACTTTTCCAAATGGAAATTAATTTCGGTGAATCATATTTTTTAAGACAGGTAATGGTAATTGTTAAAAACAATTCAGATTCATCTGTGTCCTTGTGGAGAAATCCCTGTGAAGTAGATCAGATAAGGAAGGGAAGCATTTTTCTATATGTATTAGTAGTATTTAGTGCACAATCTGTTCAATAATCTTATACAGTAGTCTGATACAATATATTAAATGTTACATCTTGTTAGCAGCTTGCATCTAATTACTTGAGTAGCCAGTATTGGGAAACTAGTTTCAAAGGAGATTCCCCAGCACTGCTTCCTACCTACAGTACAGCTCCTGACAGCTCACTAGGCTTTGGAACATGATGTCTATCATGTGACTGTCACAATGCATTACATTTCATTGATATTATCATATGAATATTATTTATGTGTCACAAGTCACATACTTGATATGACATAAACGTAAGTTTCTTCCTTGCACTGATCCTCCAATCATCAGGGTTTTAAGGATGAAGGCTGATTTGCAGTCTGAGCAGGTAGACTAAATCAGGCAACGTGTCCCATATACATTTAAAGTACCTTAAATTATTCCCCACCTGCCTGGCTTTCCTCGTCTGATTCAAGTGAAGAGAGCAAACGGATGAGACTTTGGAAGCATTTCTTCATCAACATTGCATCAGTGTTTCAATGTTAAAATTACTAGTTGATGTCTGATGGTTATTCTATTGTAGGATTTGAGGGCAAACAAACACAAATGAATCTTCCAGATGATTCATTCAAGCATAATTTCACTCAAAACTCAACACCTCTGACCCCAAATCACCAATCCGGAACCATCAAATTAAGTCTATGCAAACCAACGAAAACCCCCAGCTAAGAACTTTGCGGCCATGCAAGCTTCAACGAGATGAGTCCAGCTAAAGGAAGAACGTGACAGTTTTAGGTAGTTTGGAAGAGACTGATTGGTTTAGAGATGGCACAGCTCAGGACCCACCAAGATGACGGCAGAGGTTGTTTGATCCCAAGACAAAGGATTTAAAACAGACCTCTTTCTGTTGAAATCTCTTAAAACCAGAGACTGAGACTTTGCATATCAAAATACATAAATTCATCCCAAAACAATTCCTGACTGACTTATAATCAAACATCGTTACACATAATTCTATATTATGTCTACGACCTATATATGTTACCATATGCTTAGATCAAATATAAGTCATGTAATTGTTATAACTATTAGATGTTTGAAAGTGTGTCTTGTTCCCTATCATTACGATCGTATGTTCTTAATTCAGAAGATGGGGTGATTGAAATCTGTGTACAATGTGTCGTATTAGGAATCATGTCTAAACTGTACCCTCTGTACTCTCTGCTACTGCTGGAGAGTAAAGAGATCACAGATAAGTCATGATTTACGATGAAAGGTGAAGAAAATACCACCTCTCAAATAAAGACAGTGCCTAATTGGTCAGAACTGAGGCTGGACAAACATTTGAGTTTAAAATCTCAGGACACGAACAAAGCATGAGAAGATTCCAGAATGCAGGAGAAGATTCCAGAATCCATTAGAAGATACATTGAGTGGTCATTGAGTAGCCATGACAGAGTAACCAGACAGACGAGTAAGCAGACGAGCAGACGAAAGAACAAATCAAGATCAGAAGAACATGGGTTAAACAGCTTCATTCAAGCCATCTAACTACTCTTGTTTAAATTGTCTTTCTCTTAATTAGTTTTCTTTTCTTTTTCGCTGAGTCTTGGTTCTAAGTTAAGTTTTGCTGCAAAGTTTCGGTTAAACGATTCGACTGCAAAGCCCGCTTCCAACTTCAAAGACTCTCCATCCATCCGCCAACACACCATGTGATTGGCTGCCCAAGACATCAATCCAGACACGAGGATATCACCAGCCAATCAACGAACCTGGGAAACCCCCTTTTACGCTGACAAAAGGAATCCCCAAAGGAAGGCAAAGAAAAGCAAGTAGCCTCAAGACTCTTACCTGAACTGGTGCTTTGATATCAAATTGAATAACCCCGCAATATAAACGACAGAAAGGTTAAATTAATGATTGAAGGTTCGTTTAGGTCATGTCTTATAATAGAAACTTGGGATTTCAAAATCTCACTCTTAAAACTCATTCTTTCCTCGCTCTCTTTCTTTCTGCAACTTGTGTGCACGTGTTTGTGTTAGATAAAGTAGTATGTGTTAGAATAATCAATAAAGTCTTGTTTGTATTTTAAAAGGTAAGTGGTCTTGTGATGTGCTTACGAATTTAATGTCTTAAACTGCTGAGTGTTTTCACTAGTTTGGATATTTATATCCGCTGTAGAGCTGATAGTTACGGCCCGTTCAAATGAACGCTGGACGAGTCATTTGCTCGGCCGTAATAAGTTATTCTTTTTAAATTCCCTATAAATTAATTAATAATTCACTTTGAGCTAAATTGACCTGTCTGACCCTTACACTATCAAGAAAAAAGTGCATAATAATGGCACATTTTTATGCCTTGAACTGTAAAAAGATTTGCACTTGGCAGATCGTTCAATCTAGATTAAATGGTAGTCCATATTTTGTCTTGCCTTGCCAACATTTTCAATGGCCCAATCACCAAAGATTGACATTTGACACATTTTTGTTCACTAAAATTTGTGTTATTGGTATTAATTGTATTATTATACAAAATAATCTGCAAAATAATGTAAAATTCATTTTCCCTTTTGCTGGATTTTTACTGTTCTTACTGATGCTTTTAAGGCAAACCCAAAGTAAGTTTTGCAGTTTGGACAAAACCGTATGTATAGCCAAGTGCAGAAAAAGGTTTAGCGCATACAAAATGTTTACAGTACCAGTCCAGTATGGCTGATGGAAATGCTAATTGTCAATCAAATTTCGCAATTTTCAACACAATCGGTTTTAAATTTGTTCACATAAATTCTATATGTCAATACTTCAAAGGTTGCTAAAACTAGTTTGGAAACATGTTTTTATCAAGAAAATGGCTTTAAATGTAAATAAATGTGGCGTCACATGACATAATTAGTCTTGCGTCTAATTTTGATGTTAAATTTATCAAAACTTTTGTGAACTGGCAAAAAAGAAATCTAAATTTTGAACATTTTTCACTGTAAATGTTAGAGAAGATCTATAGTAATTATTTGAAACACACATTTACATTTGTAGATAACAGAACAGAATAACTGGATGGAAACTTGGCTTATGTTAGCCGGGTAACATTATTTTGGTGAAAAGATTTCAAAATTTCCTTCCTTTATCCAAAAGTTCCTTTATCCAAAAATGCTTTCTGGAAGGTCAAGACAGCTTTCTCAGATTTCAAACATAGTAATGAAGTCCTTGTAGACAGGCAAAAAAAAAAAAAAAAAAAAATATATATATATATATATATATATTTAAATCCAATATGTTTTATAGAGTTATACTAAGTGAGCATCTTGTCCTTGTCTCCATTTTGGTTGATCGCATGTTGTTGTGACATGCGTCAGCATTTTTATTAGTTTATTTGCAAACCCAGCCAACCACACAATTAGTTATCCTAACATGAACTCTCTGAGATGTACAAAATATGACAGCATGTTCTCTGCCCAACAAACAGCACAAATTGAGGTGAACGGGGTGGCTGGACTGGTGACGCAGTATTCCGGAAATGATCATTCGACCACTTAACATTTAAGTGTTGTACAAGATTCACTGTTTCGTGAAACCTTTTCGTTTGCATACCTGTTTAATATATAAACTGCATATAGCTTATTTGTCCACAGTTGTGAAGCAGCAAGACAGTTTTAAATCATTATAGAAAATGAAGAAAAACAAACCACAATCTAATTTCAGGAACATGCATATTCTCTGCTCTGAAAGTGTTACTGTCATGTACGTTTCCTATAAATGTTTTAATTTTGAATTGTCCTGTCTTTTGGCATGAGATTTAGTTTAATTGTGTGAGCCTGAGACACACCTAATGCATGGACGTTGGCAACCCTGCATGTGAGTGTTATGCTGGTCCAACACAGATCCCAGACTTTATAAGTATGCCGACCAATGTGGCGTCAACGCCACTGCAAATGTCATTTAGTGGCCCATTAGATGCAGACAGCCATTCTGTGATGCCATGAATTATCCAGGGCTCATTTCGTAACAATATAACCACACACCGTCCAGTAGCGTTGTTGTGACTCTTAATTCCACGCCCCACTGCCCACAGAGCCCAAGAGGACAGGAAAGAATATAGAAAGAAAGAGAAGGAAGAGACACTTAGGAAGAGCCCTACCGTGAGCCGAGATTTACAAGCGGCAATTCAAAGGGGCGATTAAAGGTTAGACGTCTTTGGAAATGGATTGACTTTGTCAGAGAGGGCAGCCTTACCTCATTACGGCACCTTTGAGTGAGTAGAGCTCTGGTAAGCGGTTCTTAATCTGTTTTGGGTCTGTTGTGTTTTAGCACACACTGAAGAGTAAGTGAACGAAGGGTTGATGATATTCCGCATGCTGCGATTAGGGCTCAAACGTGTGAAAAATCCCATGAGTGGATATGTCAGAAAGGCTTTCGTTTAGTTTAGTAGAGGTGAATCCAATTATATTTGCAGAGGGCAATTAAATAGCAGTAGGAATGAGAGCTGTAGAGTAATCATAAATTATTGATGCTCTGCTTTGTTCAGAAGGGCTCAACAATAAATATGCCAGTATTGGAGAATTTCAGACCAGTTGGCGAAACGGTACCGGCAACTTGTTCCTTTTCTGCCTTGACAATGAAATATTTTCAGCCATTAATGAAGTGTAGTGACCATGATGGACAAAGAAATACGGAAAGCACAAGAAAACATAACCTATCAAATAAACAAAAGGCGGAACAGTAAAATATGCTTCTCCTGACAACGTCCCTTTGAGAAGAGTGTATGGTAAAAGAAGGTCCAAAGGGTTCCCGAGTCCGACACATTATGCCAACGCAAAGTAAGCTCTCAAACAGAGTGCAATCTTCAAATGCTGGGTGTAAAAGTGTTACTTACATTAGCTATGATATTCTACCCTGCATATTCACCTACGTGAAGCTGTCCACAGAGGTATGAAGCTTATTATGCATAGGCTATTTTATCGCATCATACTATAGGTTTAATATTTTAAACTATTTAATTCAAAGGTGTTTTAATTTAATTTAATTTCTTTAAAAATATTTTAATATTTAAATGTTAATATTTGTATCAATTTAATTTAGATTAATTAAGGGGCTGTTTACACAACTATTATCAGCTAAAAACTTATTTTTTGTGCATTTTGGCCGCATTTACACAACTGCATTTTGAGTGCCTGAGAATGCAAACTTCAAAAACAGGTTTCAAAGTGTAAGTCTCTTTTTTGTGAGAACATGCACGTTCAGTCTATAAGCGCGTAGTGTTTATTTCAAAGTGACATCGCCAACTACTGGCCTGGCAGGAAAATACAGCATTTTTAATAGTTTCCACGGATCCTTGTGAACGGGGATCGTTTTGACAATGTTGCCGTCTGTACGCACAAACGCACAGGAAAAACATTTTAGCATCGTTGTTGTGTAAACATAGCCTAACATTTTTTCCCATGGAAGCATCCTAACATATTGAAGCTTAAGCCACTGAGGGAACACCTATAGAGTATAACACAACACCGGCAATCAGTAACCACACATTAGGTTACAGTACAGTATCACGTTATTCATTTTTCATATCACTGATGTATTTATGTCATGGAGAATTGCATTAGCTAGCTCCAGGAAAAAAACTTTATAGCTCTTTCCAGTAGTTTTAAATAATATGTGTGGGAATTCCATCACGATACCTACAGAGGCTGATGTAATGGTTAGTTACCCTAGGAGCTTGAACTGTAATGCGGTTTATTAATGATTTGATATTCTGGGTTTTCCCGATTGTTATTAGACATGGGAGATGAGGGCTGCGATACCCCTGGCGATGCTGACTAATTAATGATACGGAGTGCATGAAAGCTGCAGATCTCTCAATCCCACGCTTTCAATGATTCATTTGAGTTTCCCTGTGGATTAGATGTATGGTATGATTTATGAAACCAGGTCATCCAGGAGCGGGATACAGATAATTTATGTGCAATCAATTAAGTTTTCAAGATGTTTTTACCTCTATACAATTTCACATCAAAGCAATTGGTTTTAAAATCATATAGGTCTAAACAGAGAAATCTATACCCTATTTAATAATCCATCTATGTAACTATTGCAAAGTCATTACAAGTGACGGACAGTTTGTATTATTGGCTATATTTATGTGTACTTTTTTTTTGTATGCCTTCATTATATGCCATGATTTTATTGTATACATGATGGCATACATCTGCATACGACTTTACTTAATCATGATATACTCGTCTTGCCATTTGTTATGCGCATTTGAAATTGAGTAATTCTGCTCATTAATTTGAATTCATGCCCTTAACAATAACACACAAAAGCTCAAGCAATAGTCAAGCAACGTGAGTCATGAAAAAAAACATGTATAGCTTTCCTTATCTAAATATCATACATATTTTAACATTGGAAATATATACCCATATACCCAATATCCTCATAACATATGGAAAACCATTTAAAAAGTTGAACCTCCCTGCTGTGTTATAGACAAGATGAACAGTAATGCAATACATAAGATGCTATTTTGTTCTACATGTTTACACAAAGCACCGCCTCTAAACAGCCCATAGTCATTCCCTATAAAGATCAATAAAATACACACGCTTATTTATAGAGTGATTCTGCATCTTAAGTGTGTGGTTTAAGTTCCCCCAAAAAAGCAATAAAATAAAATAAAAATAAATAATAATTTTTGTTTTTGTTCCCCTTAAAACAAGAACAAATTTGTACCACTCCCTTGATACACAATCACATAATCATTGTCTATCAGTATTGTTGTCAAATAGGCACATGATGCTGAAACAAACACACACAAAAGCAATTTAACACAGTCAGTTACCCCCTTTGTTTGCAAGACGCTGTTTTGAACTAAAAGTGAAAAAAATGTAAAGTGTTTTTGTCATTCATTCACAAGACAATAGCATTTTGGGGGCCTGAAAACACAAACATTTGAAAGTGTGTTTCAGAGTGGTGATTTTTGAAAATGATACCGTTCATTTCCGTGTGAACTATAAAAAAAAGCAAATTTATGAAATTTGACATACGGATGCATATTATGTGTTCAGTCTATAGGCCCGTTGTGCTTCTTTACAAAGTAACTGGGACATTTTTGGGTGGAATTGTCATTTAAAAGCCACATATCTGTCTCTATAACAGTATTTATTCGATCGCAGAAAAATTGCAAGGTTATGGAATATGCTTTCTTTTTAAGACAGAAAAGTTATGTAACATGTTCATAGCTTCGTCACTGGATTATAGTAATGCAGCATATATAAATATGCTGCAGCTTGTTCAATATGCTTGTTTATATCTGTCATATTATCATTGATACACTGATTGCCTATTACTTTTCTTAATCAATTACAAAATACTTGTAAAGTTGCTCAGTACCTAAAATACCTTATTACCCTATACATCTCTTAAGGTAATTCCTGTGCAAAGTATAAATAATCCATATTTACATAGCGATTTTCAGGAGACATACAGTACTCTGTGTTTACAGAAGACTCTGTTTATCCAGGCATATAGTTCAATTCCCACATTCTGCTTTTAATCCTGCTTTAATCCAGCTCTGTGGTCTGTATGCTGAGAAATACAGTTTGATTCTTTCCTTTACTTCTATTTATTTTCTCTATCCATAGCTTAAGATGCTCATCACGAGGTTCATTGGCTCCTGTCACGCCCAGATTCACTCCTGGCCTCACATCTGTACCACATCTGCCATCACAGGTTCTCATCCTATGATGACTAACTGAGCACCAGCATCCCTCCTGCCTGCATATTACAGCAACTCATGTCATTAGAAATCTCGACAGTTGTTATATATATATATATATATATATATATATATATATATATATATATATATATATATATATATATATACACACACTCACATCAAATTTGCCATTGCCATTATCGCTATGTGGTCAGATTAAATCTGTTAAATTGAGATACTGAAAGCAATTTCATTTAAACTAACATTTTTACTTAAATTTTAACTTTTGTTTTAATGTTGTGAATTTGTCACTGATATCGGTTCAAAATGTATTGAATTGAGATGCCACAAGCACTTAATTTTGCACTTAATATTAAATTAAATTGAAATTTATATTTAGTTTAAATAACATTTAATTGACAGCACAAACTATATTGTGAAATTGTCACTAATATTATCAGTTCAAATTGAATGAACTGAGATGCTAAAAGCAAATTAATTTCATTTTTATTTAAAAAATTTTTTTAAATGAAATATTAAATATTTTCAATTCATATTCTCAATTACATTTAAAATGAATTAGTTGACTGCAAAAACAACTTTTTTTTTGTAGTCAAGTTTTCAAATGCTGTTTTTACTGCAAAGTAAAATGCATGAAAACAGCCTTCCCTATATACACACTGTACGCCTTCGCATTACATCAGACAGGGACGTGTAAAGAGATATCAGACAAGGTCAAGCAACAAAATATTCCAAGGTGATAGAAGTACTTCACCACAGCTGACAGCCTGCACATCTGGAGCTGCTCACTTCAGAACCCTAGCAACACGACACAACGTGACACACCTCTTCCTTCTCTTCAGCGGTTTCATATAGGGAACGGTAACGGCTTCATCAGCAGCAGAAATTACATTTCTCTGAAACGGTTTAATTCAGCAACCAATTATAACAGCAAGAAAGTACTCTGTAGGTGACAATTACTCCCACGCCTCCGCTTTTTATTTGTTTTCCTTTGCAACCGCAGCCATTATCTTTCCTCCATCTTCAACCAAAACCAAAAATACCATCATGGCTGCATCCTAAATTGCATGCTCTCTTGAGTAGGTACTTATTTGGAATAAGTACTTATTTTGTGACCTCTAAAAAAATATGTTCTATATGTGTGTAGTATGAATGTACAACATTCGCCATGTTGTCTTTCTCATGTGATCTACCAGCGTCGGTTACGTCGATTCACTGCCATTCATAAATCCTCTCCCGTGGCCTTATGTGATAGTAAAGTGTCCATTGTATGCTCACTTCAGAAGCTCACTAGCTCATACGGGTACTTTTAGGAGTACTGTGAATTCGGACATACTACTCTTGTCACATACTGATTTTCACCTACTATACTGTAGGGAAATATGCGATTTCGGATGCAACACATCTTTTTCAATCAAAGGGATTGTATTTTGAGGTCAACACTTCCGTTTAGATGTAACCGCACTATTGCATCATCGCAGGTCCGCGGCTAAAACATCTGGCGGTTGCGAGGAGATGCTACGTAGGGCTTCCGCAAAACACTCTAACAAGAACGTTTTTGAGATTAATGGATTAATACTATAAAAAAAGTGTAAAAGTACATCCCAAATGACGCCGACACTAAGCCAACAAGACAGTAATCTCAACCTCATGTTTGCTGTTTGATTTATATTTAACCCATTCCTGGCATCTATGAATATGGCATGCAAACAGAAAAATCCTTAGAATTATTATTATGCAAGAGGATTATATGACAGTGTATGGACAAATCCTTCTCTCCATCTTCCCTTTCTGACAAGTACAGTAGACAATGGGATTTTCAAATAAATAACGGCGCATTGTGAACTGAGCACAGTTAAGGAAACATACCCCGAAGGAATGATTACTTAAAGCTTTTTGTCTTTGCCTAAAACATTCTCTCTTTCCTTATGTCGCAGAACAGTGTTCAGAAAAAGGCCTTTCATCCGAGCTCAGCCATCAAAGTGCCAAAACTGAATGCTTTGATAGCTTGGAAACGCTGTTCAGAAACCACAGCAAAATGGCACAACTGGGAGATAATATCAACAATGCAACATGCACAATTGATCATACTTGTAAAAAAAACAGCTAAAAACAACTGATGACAAGAAGGTTTCAAAGTGCCACGGGGCCTCATAGCGGGGGGTCGTGTTCTGACCGCTGAGGCGTGACTGCTGGAAATTTCAATTAAAATTAATACAATTTATTCATTTATATTCCCTCAAACTCTGTGCATGTGGATTGTGGGAGATCTGAAGGCTGTCCAGAGGTTTGATACACACTCTCCTAGTCATTCTGGGGTTGGTACTATATGTGGGGCCTGTGGGAGCCGGGACACTTCTGGTAGACCACGGTGGCCCCCGAGCAATGGTGAACAGTAACAAAGTATTTTAAAGTAGCCCTAGTTCACCCAAAAATCCTGTTATCATTTACTCTGCCTCAATTTGTTCCAAACTTGTATACATTTATTTCTTTTGCTGACTACAAAATAAATTATTTTGAAGAAGGGTAACCAAACAGTTGATGGACCCCATTGACTTCTATAGTATGAGGGGAAAAATACTATGGAAGTCAATGGGGCCCATCAACTGTTTAGTTACTTTATAAGGGTATTTTTATTTTGGGAAACTTTTATTTCACTACATTACAAAGCATAGTATTGTATTTTTTCACTCAACTACATTTAATAAAAAACATATCGCTTCCCGTTATTTTGAACTAAAGAATTTGTCACCCGTTCAGAGAGGCGAATCACGCGATAGCTGTGTCCGATTCGTGAACGAGCTGATTCTTTTCAATGAACCTGTTAAATCGCATTGGAAATCGCATTGAACCATTCATTTGTGAACTGGTGATCGTATTCTGTTCTCAAATCAACAACTCACTGATTCAAATGATCCGGTCAGAGCGACTCTCCAGTTTACAATTCACTGAATTCACAAGTCTGACTCAAAATGAGCCAAGAATGGGAGATCCCGTGAGACTGATGGCGCGAAAAGTAAGTTACTAATGCTGATGACTGTCAGTGGTTTATGAACTAAATCTGCTGTAAAAGGCGAGCTGTTTAAGCCCATTGTGTGAAATGTTTGAATGTGGACATGTCTACATTTGTGTATTACCATCTGAACAGGGTAGGACATAAAAACATAACTTTAAATAAAGCAAATTAATGCATCTTCCCCTCTACTGTAGAAGTTTCAAATGATGTAAAACAGTTCTGCTGCTTCATATTTTTTTTTGGAAACTGATATATTTTTTTCCAGAATTTGTTGATGGATTAAAAGTAAAAAAGATAATTTAATATATATATATATACACTCACCGGCCACTTTATTAGGTACCCCATGCTAGTAACGGGTTGGACCCCCTTTTGCCTTCAGAACTGCCTCAATTCTTCGTGGCATAGATTCAACAAGGTGCTGGAAGCATTCCTCAGGGACTTTGGTCCATATTGACATGATGGCATCACACAGTTGCCGCAGATTTGTCGGCTGCACATCCATGATGCGAATCTCCCGTTCCACCACATCCCAAAGATGCTCTATTGGGTTGAGATCTGGTGACTGTGGAGGCCATTTTAGTACAGTGAACTCATTGTCATGTTCAAGAAACCAATTTGAAATGATTAGAGCTTTGTGACATGGTGGAAGTAGCCATCAGAGGATGGGTACATGGTGGCCATAAAGGGATGGACATGGTCAGAAACAATGCTCAGGTAGGCCGTGGCATTTAAACGATGCCCAATTGGCACTAAGGGGCCTAAAGTGTGCCAGGAAAACATCCCCCACACCATTACACCACCACCACCAGCCTGCACAGTGGTAACAAGGCATGATGGTTCCATGTTCTCATTCTGTTTACGCCAAATTCTGACTCTAACATCTGAATGTCTCAACAGAAATCGAGACTCATCAGACCAGGCAACATTTTTCCAGTCTTCAACTGTTCAATTTTGGTGAGCTCTTGCAAATTGTAGCCTCTTTTTCCTATTTGTAGTGGAGATGAGTGGTACCCGGTGGAGTCTTCTGCTGTTGTAGCCCATCCGCCTCAAGGTTGTGCGTGTTGTGGCTTCACAAATGCTTTGCTGCATACCTCGGTTGTAACGAGTGGTTATTTCAGTCACTGTTGCCCTTCTATCAGCTCGAACCAGTCTGGCCATTCTCCTCTGACCTCTGGCATCAACAAGGCATTTCCGCCCACAGAACTGCCGCTCACTGGATGTTTTTTCTTTTTCGGACCATTCTCTGTAAACCCTAGAGATGGTTGTGCGTGAAAATCCCAGTAGATTAGCAGTTTCTGAAATACTCAGACCAGCCCTTCTGGCACCAACAATCATGACACGTTCAAAGTCACTCAAATCACCTTTCTTCCCCATACTGATGCTCGGTTTGAACTGCAGGAGATTGTCTTGACCATGTCTACATGCCTAAATGCACTGAGTTGCCGGCATGTGATTGGCTGCTTAGAAATTAAGTGTTAACGAGCAGTTGGACAGGTGTACCTAATAAAGTGGCCGGTGAGTGTATATACTGTCACTTCTGATCAATTTAATGCATCCCTTCTGGACAAAAGTAGTAATTTTATTTTAAAAAATAAGAAAAGAACAGTTCTTAAAGGTAAAAAAAAAAATTGAAATATGAAAATAATAATTCAACATCCATTTTTACTATTGTATGACAATTTATAAAAGGATGAATTGAAAATATTGATTGCTATTAAGTTTGTTTAATTATTCCATATGTAGATCAAAAGAAAAAAACAATGTAATGTTATATACATTTTACTTTAATTTACTAGTGTTAAAATAAATATTAAATATGAATTTCAACATTGCATCTAAAACTAGAGCTAAATATAACTTGCATTAAACACGTAATCACAGTATAAGCTCTTACTATTGGCTATGTTTGCAGTAGTGTGTGTTTATATGCTTCCAGCTTGTATCAGTGTGGATCAAACTGAAGTTCAGCTGTGTCAGACAGCTTTAGAGTAAATATGTACGTGTAAGGCCTATTGTGTTTTATCCATTTACTCCGGGGATCTGTGGAGTGTTTTAAGATGCATGAACCTGTGCACTGTAAAGCTTGATTCTTGTACATTCAGAGGGATTTTGTGAGGGTCCTTGTTATACAGCAACACAGATTAAGCCTGGCCTTGAGTACACTGACACCCTCTCAGCTGGACAGCATCCAAGGGTTAGTTCAGTTCATGCTGACAACAGGCCTTGTGAGTATTAGAGCTCATGGCTGCTTCAGCATTTAGCACACGTCACATTACCCCACTCCAGGAGTTTGAGCATACCTGAGACAAGAGCAAGCTCACAGAAAGTACTGGGATAAACGTTGGGATATTACACTGATGTCTACAGCATATAAATCAAAATAGAGCAAATCAACTTTTGAAAGTAACTTGGCGCATTGCATCGTTACACCGCTGGATAACGACAAGTGACTTAAAAAATGTTTTTCTCAGTGAATCATATCGTACTTTGTCTACTCTTTAAAACAACATTATGGTAAAAATGGAACTCTATGGCAACAGCTTTCTTACCTGTACTCGACTCTGTTTTGCTTGGATGGATGAAATCTTCTTCTTCTTCTTCTTTTGTGACTTTATTGGCAGTTGACAAACAAGGAAATGGTGTATTACCGCCACCGACTGGTATGGAGTGAGGATTAGAATGACATATTTCCCCTCTCTTTTTATAACCGCTCCCACATACTCATTAATTATTATTTTGTAGAATAGCCTATCTAGTTTAAAATGTTGACTACAACTACTGCGCTGGATCCTTCACTGGGAAAGTAACTCACTCCCGCTAAACGTTTACTCTTTGGATTCCTACACCCGGGAACAATACAAGGCGACAACTTTACAACTAAAAGTTTGCTAAGAGGTATTTCCTTCTAAAGCAAGGCGGTGTTTGACTCTGGACATAGCAGGCTGGTGGGAGGGGCCTTTGACGACAACATGAGCAGTGCATTATGGGTGTTGAGGTTTTCCTAATTATTTGGCAAAAGGAAAAGCAAAGCCCTCTTTTTCTAGTTATGTTATCTAGTTTTTCTTTAGTTTTTTTCTCTAGTTAGGTAGAACTGATTTTTTTTCTTCTTTTTTTTCCTTCTGTATAATCAGCCAAGTTTTATCAAAAGCCTATTTTACAAGAACTGAAGTACCCCTTAAAAGTGGATTCAGTGATATGCATTTGGTTGGGTTCAATTTTTCTTTGTTACTCATTACTCATTCTTTGTAACTCATGGTTTTGTTGGGAGCGATGTTATATTAAAACCTTGTTAGTATGCACAATACTGTGAACGCTTCATGAAACAATCTTAATCTATATACAATGACATACAATACCATTTAAAAAAAAAACAAATCTTTTTTAAAGAATCAAATATTTTTATTCTGTAAGTGTTAAATTGATCAAAAGTGACAGTAAAGACATTTAGCCTATAAAGCTATGCAATATTTCTACTTCAAATAAATGATTTCTATTCACCAAAGAGTCCTGGAAATGTATTAGTTTTACCAAAATTATTATATTTACTCTTTTCTACATTAATAAGAAGAAGAAATGTTTGAGCAGCAAAATTACATTTTAAAATATATTGAAATAGAAAACAGTTCTTTTAAAATGTAATAATATTTCACAATATTGTTGTTTTTACTGTGTTTCTGATCAAAGCAGCCTTGGTGACTGTTTTTTAAAAGACTTTAAAAAACAATGGTGTGTCTTCCTAAAACAGTGGTTCTTTTCAGTAAATAAGTAAACAAACTAACTAATAAAAAAAAGCCTTAATTACAAATTGCAGACCACCTAACACAACAATTATGGTTTCATTTCAAATTCCTTTTACTAATCTGGTCTTGAGCTTCACTGATCAATATTATTTCCAGACTGTGTTTGTTCTAATTATATTGAAATTAACTACTGCTGATTATATAGCTAAAGACCCCAGATACGAAGTTGGCCTGAACACTTATGTAGCCTACACATACAGTAACAGTTACATTAAAAACACTTTATCGTAGAACTAATGTTAACACAATCAGTTAATTCGTTGTTATGAGGCGATTGATTAGTCAATTATTATTATTTTTGTCACTTGCAATTACTTTGCATTTTTTTTTTTTTTTTTTTTTTAAATAAGCCAATCCTTGGCAGACTATCAATTTGAGAGTCACTGTTCAAGATAAAGCAGAGATGGATCTTGGCTAGCATACAACTTTGCTCCAGATAGCACATTTGAAGACCGGCACAATGCAGATCTTATAGGTAAAACAGAAGAGGTACTGACACGATGTCCACCCTCAGGGTTGAGACTGTTTAAACAGATTATTACATGGCAGCAGGCACCTTACACACACCTGTCCTCTCTTGCTGACCCATGCTTACACATATGATTGATATTTAGAATACCAGTGTCAGTTTTGGTCTGAGTGATTTGCAGTGACTGCCCTGCTCTGTGAACTCTATGATGTCAGAAACTTTCTTGAACTGTTTGCATAAGTCATACATCTTACATAAATACTGTGACATGATATCAAATGATAGCGCTTAATATAAGAAAACTGTGCAAGTTTTGTAAGTGTAGTGTAGAAATACATAAATAATATTTAAATATTTGTATGATCTTTTTTTTTTTTTTTTACTGATAATAAATCAGAAAAATAAATATATTGATTACAGTGCATTAATGGCCAATTTCAATATTAGCTGCAAGTTAATCTCAAACCTCCTCATTCTTCATTTAACTGTGTATTATTTATGTGATTAAATCATTTATTATTCATAGTCTGTCATCATTAAATTGGATGATTATATTAGAACCAATAAAATATTTTATAATTTAATAATGGTCACTGACTATATAGTATTTACCAACCTAATTATGCAAAGCTTGTAATAAAAAGAAATTGTGCTCCCAATTGTTTTTCTTTTTTTCTTTTTTTTACTTACCCTGCGTCTCAATGTCCATACTATCCATCCTAAACAGTATGTGAGATTAAAATAAGTGTGTCCTAAAACATTGTTGAAAAGAGTATGCCAGAAGTCCCCAGATGGTATATTTGTCGGTATATTTCCGAAGTGTGGATCTGTGCTCACTCTAAAGGCTAATATTGCCCACAACCCATTGCGCTTTGTAGGATTCGGTTCAGAACTACAAACACGAGTAAAACGTGTTTAAAAAAAAACTACAAAACATGGCAAATATACGAATATTTATTGCTATCCATGTTATATTTCATGCAGATCTGCAGATCAACGTGTTTCTGCATTTCTCTCTGATACGGCAGGAAATGAAATGAAATGTGGTGGATTTTATCTTTGACAAGATGACTGACAGGCCTTCACAAAAAGAGTGCAAACTTTTAGGGCGTAGTTTAAGCAGGCGAACTGAGACTTTCTTCTCCTGCATCCTCTTCTTCTGTGATCCAGAATGGCAGAACGGCGGAAAGGTTTCTTTGTACGTGTCTGTAACACATGTATTTGTATTTGTCCTTAGATTAGCAAAAGTTGTCTCTAAGCATTGTAGTCTAAATTTAAAGTCGGCATGAATTGGAATACCAACTTAACTGCTGTATTGGGAAATGTTTCTAAGTGAAACTTTTATCGAACAAAAATAATAACAAATATAAGAGGGCAGATTTTATCGTACAGTTATCCATTGGACTTGAGTTTTATCTGTCTGTGCTGGATTGTAAAAAGTGGCATATTGTTCACAATAAGACCGGTTAAATAATGCTGATATTGATTCCATGCAGATTCCAAATATGTAGTAAAAACTGAAGGTGCCTGAAAATTAACATATGAAGAAGTCTTGAATTCATTTCCATTTCCCCCCACTTCTGACACTCCGCAAGGTAGTTATTATCAATTATCTCTAGTCGTTCCTTTCCTGTCTGTCAGCTATTTCTATTATTTCAGCACACACCAACCTGTTTCACTTTTCATCGTTCTTGCTTTCTTTCTGATTCAGTGATCGACCCTTTAGACGCACGCTTTGTTTCCGGAGTGTTTGTGTATTTTCACACTAACCCTTCAGCTTTTCTTTTCACTCAGTCTCCTATCGACTTTCTTACTTCTCTTTATCAGCCGCCAATCGCTTTTAATGTCTCAAAGGAGTACTGTAGCAGGCATGCTGTCTCTTTCATCCCTCCACCAGACCTCCATTTTGTTAGATTTCACATCCGTTTTCCTTATTCTCTCAGGGTCTCTTGGGGTTAAGTGACATTCCCAAGGTCCCTGGGTCATATTACCTGCAGTAACCTATTCGTCCTGTGCCACAAGGGTGAGCATATTAAATTTTCATAATAACATGAGACAGACATGGTGGAAGGTAGTGCTCTTTTTTTTCTGAATGACTGAAAATACTCTTGTGGCAATTATTAACAACAGGTATTGATTAAAGAACAATCAATCATAAAAAAAAACTGATGACCAACTTTTGCTAAATGCTAAACTGTCATGTGATTCCCTTGCCACTCATGTGATCTTGTCATGTGCTTCCTTTGCTTCATGTGTTTTGATCTGATTATTATTATTATTATTTTTTATTAGTATTTGTGTATCTTTTTAGTCATTAGTTTTTGTGTATATATAGTCTTCATGTTCCTGTTGACTCTTGTCTAGATTTGTTTGTTTAATCTGCTGTTGGTGAGTTCATGGTTCGTGGTTTTGTTCAAGTCAAGACTTGTTTATTTGGTTTTGTTTTGTTTATTTTGTGATTGTTTGACACTTTTGTTAACACTTTTGTTATAAAGATGCATGGGTCCTCAAGTTCTCAACTCTAGGCGCCATCAGACTTTGAAATTACTTTAAAATTTATCATAAGTATATTTAGAACACTTACCAAAATTAGCACAACAGAGCTCATGACATTTTGGAAATACAACAACATTTGTATTTCCAAAATGATAACAACTTTTTGAGTTAAATATGCAATGTGCTGAGGTCATGTGACAAACGCTTTGAGATCATGTGATCACAGTGTGTGTGTACCTGGTAAACCATGAATAATGGGGACCAAAAGTTGTTCACTTAAGTTTGTAAATGTATTCTACAGGTTATTTAGCACAGAGTGTTGTAATAGAGGTGAATGGAATAGACAGACAGATAGATAGATAGATAGATAGATAGATAGATAGATAGATAGATAGATAGATAGATAGATAGATAGATAGATAGATAGTAGTGTTGTCACGATACTGACATTTTTTTACTTCCATAGGATATCTCGAGAAAGATCGATATTCGATACCATATTCGATACAACAGGAAAAGCTGCCATTATACCGCAATACAGAAAATGTGGGTGATTTTGTTATAGCTTTCACACAGCTCAGGAAGGCTTTATTTAAATCGTTGAACTAGATTAAAATAAACATATATAAATAAAAAAATAAAAATAATAAAAATGGAATAAACATGGCTTTATCTAAAAGAGGTATTCAGGAAAGAAATACTACAGAAATGAAAGTAGTCAAATGTAAAATAAATAGTAAGCAAATCATTAATGAATCATTTATGGAATCATTAAGGAATAGGAATCGTTAAGTTGGTAAATGCTTTACAAACAGTCATACAAATCAGGCACAAAATCTGTTTCTAAACGTGTCGAGTTTCTGTGCGCTGTCCTTGGTGCTGAACAAGCACTGACATTTGAATCACCGCGCCTGTGCTTCTTCGGTCAGATTATCGTTTATTCGCACCCGCGCTCACGTGCTAGGTAACCATTTCAGCGCTATCCGTTAGTTTCAACTGAGTTCAGTTCCCCTATCGTATTCTGAGTAATGATGTGTCCTTTTTACCTCTTACCAAGCTCAAAGTCACAAGTTTCTTCCATCCGCACTGACAGAAAAGCCTGTTTGTGTGCATGTAGAGGAGCAGCGCTTGAGGCGGAGGCATGCATGCTTATTGGCAGTGAGCCGTGAAGATCTACCCCAATAACGCCCACTCTCCAGCATGCTCCAAGACGAGCAGACGCTTCGTGTGTATTTGTCTTCTAACTCACCCATCTATCAGGATGATATTGCAAGAGGGTTCCTTCTCGAGGATCTACTCCTCTGACGGATTGGATTGTCCTGTATTTCAGCAGCATATGGATATGTATTCTTTATTGCCAGGTGAAACTGAAAAGCCAAGGAAACTAGATATCTGATTCGACGCACCTGGGAAAGGGTCGAACACGAGAATGGGAACTATTTTTGCGAGAAAGCAAAAGTAACGGTATCGCGTAAAGAAAATGAAAGCATCTTGTTTTTTTGGTGCACATTGTTAAGAACATTAAGGTACTGTGCAACCGTACCGAACCTGTCTGATCTTTAATGCCGCTTTAATTAGAGCTATCCCACCCTGTCCTCACCAAACGACCACCGGCTGGCACTTTACACCGGAGGACAAGGAGGAAAGGACAGGTAAGCTTTTCTTAAAAGACTCTCTAGATTGTTGGAATTAATTGACTGTGCACCACAAACTATTTCTCTCTGTTCCGCTTTTTTTTGCCGATCTTTTGATTTCAGATTAATCTCAAGCACAATCTGAAGACTATAGGTTGTTATTATTATAAGTAGTGTGATGTGCGTCCCAGTGCAAATATCTCTATGTGTTTCTTTCGATGCTGAGTAATGGTCAGCAATGCACCAGAGCTACGACTCTCCCCATCGTGAATTTGATAGCTCACTTTCTCCTCTTTATTTGCATATGCAATTACTTGAATGTTTGCATCGGTGCAAGGACTTATGTAAAATGATGGTATGAAATGATGCGAAATTGTGTTTAGACAAACGATATGCTGTAATAGTCCTTCTAATTCTAATGTTAGGGTTAGGGTTGTGGGTTAGTTCTGCCTGACAAGATATTTTACCCATGGTGGTAGCACACCCTGATACGGGTTTTCTGCATGACAAGATGTTCTACCCACGTTTTCAGCAGGGCTTTTTTCTCTCTCCTTGGCTAGATGTTTTACCATTTTAAAGATTACTAAAGGTATTAAATACACCAGACCTCTGTTACAACACTAATTTAATTTAACAGCAAAGATGTGTCCAATTACCAGGGGAAAACAATATGTATACAGTATTCTGAGTCACTGCAGGTCATCAAAACCATGTTATTTGTCTTCAATGTGCATATGGATTTCTTGACATTTCATTCTAATGCAAAAAATGTCCTGCGAGAATCACCATGAAGCCATTAGGTGGCATGTGTCATTGTTGTTTCATGATGCATTAACAAACACTGTTCTACATTAGTTCAATGATACACTTTAGTGTTGTTCTATCCCCCCTTACTTCTCTCTTCACACCAAAGACCAGAAATTGGAGGAGTTTTGAATGTCAAGTTGCAAAGCTCATGTAATGTCTTATTCTTGTCCACAGGTAGGGGGTGTAGATGCATGCGTGTTCTGTATCGCCTATAGCTCATGTAGCCTGAAAACATTTGAGTCACGTTAGGTGCAGGTGGTTATTTCATAACCGGGTCTTAATTTAATCCGTATGTGCTGTTAGCAAACATACGTTTCTCTTTCCCTTTAACGTCCTTCACCGTCTAAGTTGTGTTTCTTTTGTGCCATATTTAATTTTATGATGATATGCGAATGAAAAAATTCTTACTAGTGTTAATACATTAGTCAGTTGTATTTTTAACCACATGCAGCTAGTTTATTGCATTCCCCCTTATATAAGATATTGGATGCTGGAAGGTTGGTGAGGTGACATTCAAATATAACACGGCAGGACAAATGAAATGCATGCGTGTTGTGCGAATCTCCAGAGCTGTATTTGGGACCAATAGGCACATGGCACTGTTTTAGGAGTCACCATTTAACTGTGAGAACCGGGCTTGCAGAACAGTCTGGTTTTGCTGCATCTGTCACAGCGAACACAGTATGGCTATTTTCTGTCTGCTGTATCATGATGCATTCCCTGTTGCGTGAAATGAAGAAGTGACTTTTGAATTAGATTGCTTTGCAAGATTTTTTTTACAGCATTTTAGAGTTTCTCCTAGTGTCAAATGAGCAGTGTGAACACTCATGGCAGAAAAGGGCTCACTAAAAAAAGCTTAAAATGGCACTGATTGGACTTCTACTCTCCTGGTGAAACCTTTCTGAGCTTATCGCTGTCCAAATGATCCTGTTCGAAAGGGACTGTTTTTGAGAGTCTTTTTGAGCAAAAGATCTTCTAGAGAAATAATAACCTCATCCGGATTCCTCCAACTGAGCTGTGCAAATCTAATGGCTTTGAGGGGGAAATCAGTCGTGTCTTTTTTAATGTAATTATAAGTTATTCGTCATTTATTTGCACATTTATTTACTTATTTAATCATTAGTTGTTTATGTGATACTGAAGACTGGAGTAATGGCTGGAAAGAAATTCAGTGTTGACATCAGAGGAATAAATTACATGTTAGGATACATTCAAATTGAAAACCAGTATCTTAAATTGTAATAATTTTTCACAATACTACTGTTTTTACTGTATTTTGAACAAATAATCACTATGATTTTAATTACCAACCATGATTTTAAACAAAAAAGAAAATGATCTATTCAAATTATTTATAGACTATTCAAATTAATTTTTTATTTATTTCCAGATACTTTGGTCACACTTAAGTTTAGGGGTCCAATTCTCACTATTAACTAACTATTAACTAGGGCTTTTGCCTCAATAAACTCCTAATTACTGCTTATTAATAGTTAGTAAGGTAGTTGTTAAGTTTAGGTATTGCGTATGATTGTAGAATATCATGCAGAATAAGGCATTAATATGTCCTTTATAAGTACTTATAATCAGCCAATATCCTAGTAATATTCGTGCTGCTAATAAGCAACTAGTTAATAGTGAGAATTGGACCCTAAACTAAAGTGTTACCAATACATTTAAAAAATTTGATTTCCACATCAACTGTAAGCCTTTTACGTTATTCAGCTTTATTGGTTTCATGGTGTCACTAAATGTAATTTAACCACCGGTTGTTGCGTAATTCCATAAGTGCCAAGTGCGTTTGAGAGGAATGTTTCCGATTTCTTCTTTTCCTGCTCCTTCTCTGCCATCCATCATGAGCCATAGCGCACACCAAATATGCAGACGAGGCCGTATTCCAAGTGTGAGTTCAAGATTGAACACTCCATCCCGGGCTTTTCAAACAGACTGTCATATTTTCAGCAGGTGGTAGGACCAGGGTGCACACTCCAATCTCCAGGGAGAAAGACAGAGAGTGGGCTCACTGTGAAGTAGAGTGGTGCTCAGGGATGATTGGAATGGAAGTAGAGAGCAGGGGCGAGGAAGAGGAAGAGGAAGTCCCCCCCCCCCCCCCCCCCCTCCCTCTCTCCCTCTCCCTGTGGTGCAGAGTTCTGTATTAACTAGAGGCAGTGATGAGTGGGGTGTGCAATTACCCTCAGGCCTCCGTCACGCCACAGAAGCCTCGGCTTGCGGCTAATTGCTCCGATGTATTAGCCTGTGTGTTGCTCTTCTATTACTTATTACTCTTCCTCCTCCCACTCTGCCGGCGAACACGCTAAATGAACTCTCGCCACTTTTGAGTTGATGCCCGACAACAGACTTTTCGCCAATGGAGCTTAAACGGCCAGACGTGTAATTTTCCAGTTGATCTGGTCTGGAAGCCAACACGGATACACAATGCGGGCAGCGAGATGGAGGCGAGGCTGTAATATGGGTGGGGAGCGAAGCGGAGTAAAGGATGGAGGAGGTCAGGCCTGTTCTTCCATTATGTTGTAAGCACATCAATATTCTGCTTAAACATTTCACACCTCAGCAAAATCAATGGCTCTCTGCTAGACCTGAGGAGGCTACTAAAGCTTGTGGGCTTTAAAGGCTAATGTGTTTATCTTTGGTATTAGCGACAACTCACTACACATTTTTTTTGTCCGTCTTGTTTTATTGTAAGAATGTGAGTCAGCGATCAGACTTTCCTTCAATTAATTTTCCTTTAACGTCGGATAGGAGGCCAGCAGATCCTGAACCAGCAACTGTTACTGCCCACCAGAAAGCTGGCAAAAAGGTTGAAATCCATAATGAAGGTGCAGCAGGCAGAGCAATGAGAAATTTGACTTTAGTTACAGTTTTCGATGAAGGGCAAAATAAACGAGGAGAAGCGTAGTGTCATTCCGCAGACATTTCTATTCGGACAGGATTACATTTCTCAGAGGACCCTGAGTTAGAGGGAGGCAAAAAGTAGGTGATTTGCTAATTTTTTTTTTTGGTTGTGTGAGGAAAAAAAACACAGACGCGTTTGATTTCAGAGGATTAAAATCACAAAGTATGTCTTTGAAAATACAAATTAACCTGACCTCCTCAGGGAAAACTAGTCCTGTCCAAAAAAGGGCTTAAAAACAAGAGCTTTCACAGTATGCAGTTACCACTGCTCTCACTGGAGAACTCACATTTGGAATAATACAAGGATTTGGCAGTTACTTTTTGTATGAAACCAGTTGTAATCAGGATCCAAAATAAGTCATGCCTATCAATGGCAGGCGAATAGAGAAAATGTGCTGTACTTATTTTTTTTTTTAACCAGACAATTTTTTTATTATTTTTTTATAATTAATTCTGTTTATTTTAAATAATATATATTGTAATTATTTTCAGTCTAAATTATTCGCGGTTCAGGCGGTGTAGAGTTATGAGGTTTTACCGACAGTCTGAGGATTCAATGAAGTTACAAAGTTTAGTCACAAGCTCTTTTTAAGACTTTTCATTCGTTAAATAGCCTATTTGCAAAACCCACTGACAGACGTAAATGGTGACCAATAGTAATGATATAAGAATAAAAATAAAAATGGCAAAATATGAAGATTCAAGGTTTACACCAGACAGCGATGATATGATTAATCATAATTCAATTTATTGTTCATCCTGTCCCTATGTAATCGTTTTGCTGTTTGCTATTTTTCTCTAGGCTACATACAGTATTTTTCGGTGAAGAAATTGAACCTCTTACAAAAACAGACGTGATTTTAAAACTCATATTTTATTGTTTGATTCTTTGCGCTTGACAAACGTACATTTTGTACCCTGATTTTAATGTCACTTGTTATTCAAGAATTTAAAGTTATATACTTTATTCCAAAACACAGAACTGTAAAAGGTTCCTAGCGTTTCATATATTAAAAATGCATGTTGATAGTGTTTGATCCAGTCCTTACCAACAGTTCTTCACGCACCATAAGCAGTTTTAAATTCCAAATGTATGATAATTATATGAAATATGACCCAGAAAATGTAGCCTTTGGCTCTCTCAGTTCAAATCCAGTGTTCAGTATATCTTCAGCATTGTTTCTGTTGGTATAATTAAGGTTTGCTTAAGTGCACTTTATGTATTTGTCCTGCACTCCAAAGTCCTCCATTGATCTACGGTTACAGCCAGTGAAACCACAGCCAAAGCCTTTACTAATCCATTCTGGGGTTCCTGCAGAGAAACAGATCCAGCACTGTGGGAAACCATCACTTCCTATTTGGCCTTTCAAGGATGACCGATCCCTACAGTCTGTCTTCTTCTTTCCTTGGCTCAATGAAAATCATTTTATGACAGTGTCTCGGCACATTCGTGTCCACTGCTGCCTGACTGACGCTGGGTCTGCCGTTAAGTTACAGTGAACGCTCTGCCTTCTTCATTCGGGACTGATCAGCAGTTATTTGCCCTCCAATAAAGAGATTGATTTTGGCATATAGGGAGATGGTGGAGCATGATCACATGACCACAAAACAGAGACAATCATATGATGGCATATGTTGCACACAATAAAAAAATCGATCAGATTTTTTGCTAGTAAATTTAACAAATAACTGCTAGTACAACAACTTTTCAAGAAAAATCATTTTTGCAGTGTAGTCAAGCTCACTTTTGTCATTTTATTGGGAATTTTTGGTATTAATATTGGGAACTTGCATTCAGCGCAGATTGTGAAAGTTTAAGTGACTCAGTGGTTTGAGATAGTAGGATTTGAATAGGGTGGGTTGTTTTGTTCAAAGTGTGACATTCTTAGCACAGAGTCACTTTCCCTTATCAGGCCAAAAAGTGTGAAGCATCTTTCTTAAATATAACAAAGATATGCCTCGTGAAGTGAAGGTTGAGCATTTAAACCCTAAAATAGTTTCTCCCAGTTTCGGTTTAATGTGCAAAAACAGCCAGCAACCTGTGTTCATAAGGTGATTTCTCAAAGAGTGAGACAACTATCTCAGTGGTGTTATATTGCTCTGTTTGAGTGGTCGAATTACCCGAACTTCTGACTCAGCCAATAGCGTGACCTTAGAGTAGGATTCGAGGTTAAATTGGGCTGGAGAGATTTCATTGGCAAAATCCGGTCATTAGAATAGAAATCAATGCGGTCAGGTGTTTCGCCTCAGGGTGAAAAAGTTACCCATGCAGATTTCACTAGTGTTTAATTTCGTTATACAAACGGGCCCTTTTGACCAACAGTCACTTTGAAAGTGACTTCTCTACCCTATAGACAATGGACAGTGGATCTTGTTTTGCCCAGTTTTAGTTTTGGCGAACTAAAATAACCCGCTTTATATCATAATTGAGACTTTATATCTGCCAGTGAGACTTTATAATTCCAATGTGACTTTACTACATTTCTCACAGTGGGACTTCATATCTCATAATGGGTGATATAGCCTTAATATGAACTATATCTCACAATTATCTTTTTTATTTTTTATCTCTGTAGGCAGAAAGTAGCTTTCCTTTTCGGCAGACTCTGATAGAGACAACAGTTTCCGCCTAGGGCGCCCCTCTGCCGTGATGGGCAGAAGGGGCTTTGGGAAGCATTTGGGGAAGCCTTTTTGGAAATTGCATTATTTTTTTTTCAGTTCCCTTTGGTGCTACTAACTGCATGGAAAATACCCAGTATGCTTTCACTTCATTGAGTAAGTAAAGAGGTTGCCAAAGTGAATTTTTACAGTTGTCTCTGCTTCCCGTTGATTTTTCTATTCATCATTTCCCAGCTCATTGAGATGTGTGAGTAGCTGTCATACACAGTGAGATATTGTAAACCCCAAAAAACAGAGCATCCTGAAATGGATTTTATCTCCGCAGTGTTTTACCGGTTGGCGTGTAACTGCACGGAGAAGTGTGTTTATCAGCATTTTCTCTTGACACAATTGTCTCCAGCTGCACCTCCAGTGGTGATGGAGTCAATCATCCATGACCTTCGACTACACCTTTCTCTGTCTCTCTCTTTCTGTCTCCGGAGTTATCTTTCAGTCTCTCGGTACAGCTAAGCTCAGCTTTGCTTCTTTCTATGCCATACAGAAAAAAAATGAAATGTTTTCAGTGACCATCTGCCTGTTCTCATTGGCGGGTGAGGCAGGTCAGATTATGGGATTCATATAGACATCCGGCGGGATGGCTTTTGCTTCTGTTCCAGTCCTTCCTCTGCCCAAATGCATACAGATGTGCCGCTCAGGGTTACATAGCAGGGGCTTCTCTCTTGAGCTGTGGATTTATTGAAAGTGATACAGCTGATATATTGCAAGGGATGGTTTGTATGTGTGTTTTGTGGGTATTCGTCGGTAGGATTGCACTCTGGGGCGGATCAACGTTCCCAAAAGGGGTCGATGGCAGATTACTGCCGTAATCTAGGAAAAAGAACGACACGTTTCAGGGGCGATTTCTAGAATCTCGGTCTTAGAAGGGCTGTACCCCCTATACCTGAGCATGAGCTGATGTGGCTGAGAGGGTATTTCTTGCCTGAAGTTACGTGTTAGAATCTTGCTCTGATAGACTAGGAATTAAAACAGCATGTACAGTATGTTTCCATTGAAAGTTGCGAATTTAACTTGTGCGAAAAATGAGAATTTTGCACAAATTAGCATCTGGTTTAAGACATGCTTTTTTGGGGGCATTAAATAATGGCGCAAATACCAGTAAATCGACTAGAGCAAACCTTAGTAAATCAACTAGCATGATTCATTTAAATCCTCTCCTCCCATAAATTTTGAGTCTGAAACTCTTACAAATGCATAATAACTGTGCCCACGCCTTTCCAGCGCTAATTTTTCCACTGCGTGTCTTTAGTAAATCCTGACAGTAGTTTTTTAACTCCAAAACAGGGTTTGCTTTGTTAGTAAATCTGGCCCTATGTGATCAAGATGAAAATCCCTAATTATTTGATATTTTAAGGGACTTATTGATATTGACATACAGTCATTAAGATCTGCAGGGTTCTTCTCTATGATATCATTTCCTGTTATTTATTTATTTATTTTCCTGCATGTTGGTGCATCACATGACTTTGCTGATCACACCGCACGACTCGAATTTGAGTGTTGTAATTTATAAATATGCATTAAATAAACATATTGTAATTAGTAACTAATATATGAAATTTCACAAATAAACATAATCAAGTCAAAAGGAAATAAGAATAAAACATGATCCCAAACAAACTGTACTTAACAAAAAATATCAATTTCAGGGCAGTTTTATTACCCTGATTTGTATCATATATTTGTTTTAAACAAGTAATTGTGATTTTTTTCCCCCTTCATAATTGTGACTTTATATGTTACAATGTGAAGTTATATTTTACAGTTGTGACTATTTCTCATAAGTCTCATAATGTGACTATATCTCGCTATGTAACTTTATCTCACGATGTACAATTGTGAATTTATTTCTGATTTAAATCTGTCACAGTGTGACTTTGTGATTGTGACTCCTCATGTCAGTGACCCATATAACGGTTGCAAATTTTCTTGCATTTTATATAGGGATTTCATTGGAAAGGAGAAATGGAGCGTGCTTGTCTGACAGCTGTGTTACGAACAGTGCGCTGGTCACCTACAGTATGATCGAGAATGTCACTGTTTAGTGATCAGACTTTTTAATGGTGGTAAAGTGAGTATTCGGAGTGAAAAGCATGTTTAAATAGGGTCTAGCTACTTGTATGGACACTGTACATGAGGACTAATGTCATAGGAACAATAATGGCGTGGGAACAGGATTGAATTGAGAGAGGTAAAGAGAGCGAGGCTGCCCCAGCTGCTCTTCAATCAGATCCTGTCTGGCCTGGATACTTAATGCCGATCATATGATTTAATGCTAGATTAAGCACATGCTTGACAGCCAAAATGCCCCCTCTCTTAGCTAAGAGTCACTCAGGGTTTATTGGCCTCAAACAACTCTTAATCTGCCCCCACTGCTGAATTATCACAAACCCATTTCACCAAAACACAATCCAGAGTGCTGCAGGAGATGTTTTTTTTTTTTTTTTCATCCATTTTGACCTTGGATCCATAAATGCAATGTTACAAGTTCAGCCTGTAATGCGTATTGGGCAGGATCTAGGAATGACTTGAAAGCCATTAAATGGCTTCTCTGTGCCTGGCCTCAGTTTTCACAGTTTCAAAGAGTGCAAACAAGAAGCCTTTTTAGAGTAGAGCAAAACTAATCCTACCCACCTTCCCTTATGTAGCACCGACTTGATTGCTACTATGCAGAGCACACAATGTGTAATCGACCACAGGATCTAACACTGATGAGTCAACACACATCGTTATGCAATACAAGTGCCTGAGTCATGTGATGCTTCCACTTTTCAGAAACTGTGTCTGTATTCATCTATAGCCCATAATCTATCAGAGCAAAACAACTAATTTAGCATTTAGCATTGTTGTTCTAATTTATGGACGCCCATTTCCGCCTCAGTGTAAAAAAGAGCAACGGTGATTGTGACTTTACTTCTCATAATTGTGACTGCATATCTCACACAGGGCTTGTCATTAATACCCGCATAACGCAGTCACTCCTACTAGGCACTTTGGTTGAATTTTATATATAATATATACATTTTTCAATTGTAGTCTTTTAAAAAGGCATCTGAAATAATAAACTAAGTGCAATGTAGTGTTGTCAAAAATATAGATTTTTTTCAATTATTACTGAAATATGTTAAATGCTTCTGATACTCATTTTCCACAGAATAGATGCATGACACCAGCTGCGCTTTCTCCCTCTCTCATCTCTCCGACAGCGAGTTGACACACAAACCCGCCTCCCCTCACTCACTCGTTTCTTTTGCTCCGGATAAATATTGTTGGTGTTACAGGGCTTGAATTTCGGCATTGGATTGCGTGTATTGCACATATTTGACTAATTTCCGCAGATTTTGTGCTCACACCCAAAGTGCGTGCACATAACGCCTCTCAGTACTAAATTTGTCGCTGCTTATTGCGCTTGAACAGTCAAATACACACACAATAATGTCAAAATGCCGGTCTTGGTGAGAATTCACGTAAACACAGTCAGTTATGATTTAGGTGAACGTAAACAGTTGAGAAAGTATAATGTATTCGTGTGTCAGGTCTTAAAGTGACAGCAGCCTAATATACTTGCTGCCAAATTATTAATCAAATTGTTATTATTAAGATTTGTACAAAAAAAAAAATATATATATATATATATGTCATTTTCCCCCCATATTATTGATGTCAAAATTGTGGTCAGTGAAAATCACAATGTGAATATATCTAACTATTGTTGTAACAGAAGTCTCAATGTGACTTTATATCTTACAATTTCTCATATATAAATATTGAGGGCTTACCATATACATTTTTTTTAATGTAATGACAAAAACACCTCTTTGCTATAAAATATATCAACACCACCTACCTCTAACAATAGCAGCTAGAAAATCAAAGATTGTTGTTTTTAGTTGTGATACTGCTTATATATTTAAAGGGATACTCCACCCAAAAATGAAAATTCTGTCATCATTTACTCACCCTCAAGTTGTTGCAAACCTGTATGAGTTTCTTTCTTCTGATGAACACAAAGGAAGATATTTTGAAGAACGATTGGAACCAAACGGTTGTTTGGCACCATTGACTTCCATAGTAGAAAAAAAAAAATATACTATGGAAGTCAATGGTGCCAAAGTTCCAATCGTTCTTCAAAATATCTTCCTTTGTGTTCAGCAGAAGAAAGAAACTCATACAGGTTTGCAACAACTTGAGGGTGAGTAAATGATGACAGAATTTTCATTTTTGGGTGGAGTATCCCTTTAACAACCACAATTAGTGGAAAAGGGATTGACTTAATTCTATGTATGTGTCTTTATTTGCTTTTTGCCAATGATACAAACTCTCAGGCAGTGTTCTACTTCTACACTAGCCGAACAACTGCTGTTGAGATGAATGGCAATGCAAACAGATAGCTTCATCCAGGTTTTACAGATCTCCTTCATTTATACAGGAAGTAAACTGCGCTCATCAAAAAATTTCATTGGGTCTTTAAATTCTAAGGCATAACTGCTAACAGTAGCTCACTTCTCGGATCCTTGTGGAGTGCGACCAATTGTTCTGTTGCCAGTAACATTCGTTGTTATGGAACTATTATACCGCATACTGAAATAAACAAATTTGCACTTTGAGGTTCGAATAGTGCCTTGTTGAACGTGCTGCTAGTCAGACATGGCATTTCCAAGGCAGGGGAGTTAAAACTGTGTCACTTTGATAGAGATAAGAACAACAGAGGCAGCGAATCACGCATCGAGGTGAGAGGTGACTTCGGAGAATGGAAAGGGCAGAGAAGGGTTTCCGAATACATGAGTCCACATGTGTCTACTGGTTCCATACAAAGGGCTTTAGTTCTGAGTTGGCAAACAAATGACATAAGGTATAATTTTCTCACTCTCAGCGTGCTTTGTTTTCATTTAACATCCAGATCTGTCTGCTGTGATGATCACGAATCTAAAAAAAGGGGAAGAAAAAAGCATTGTGAACATTCATTTGGAATAACCATTTATTTTTAAATGCAATCACTGCCACAGCGTTTATATAGGGCGGAGGAGTAGTTTGAAGTAAAGTGTAAAATATGTTAATGAATGTAATTCGGATTTTATTCGTACATTCCTTAAACATAAACACATTTTTAATGTAATAATGCAGCTAGTTTGTAGCTTAATTATTATGCCATTTCCAGGGAACCACTCTAAATGAAACCATGAGCACTTCATATAGATCTCTGAGCAGATATTATGTGCGTACCTGTTGAACAACAATTCGCATGCGCCATTTTCCTTCATTATGCAACTATCCAAAACCACTTCTGCATAAATTTAAGCTGTAAAGATATAAACTCGCAATTCTGACTTTTTTTTCTTGCAATTGCAAGTTTATTTCTCGCAATTGCAAATTTCTATCTCGAAATTGTGACTTTATAACACACAATCGTGACTATATCACGCAATTGCATGTAATAAAGTCAGAATTGCGAGATATAAACATGCAATTCTGAATGAAAAAAGTTTGCGATTTTATTTTTTCGCAATTGCAAGTTTATATCTCACAATTCTGATTTTATAACACTTAATTGTGACTTTATAACACAATTGCTACTTTATATGACACAATTCTGACTTTTTAACTCGCAATTGCGACTTTATATCACACAATTCTGAGACAAAAAGATTCTGAGATGTAAACTCGCAATTGTGAGAAAAAAGTCGCAATTACGTTTTTTTTTTTTTTTGGCGGAAACAAGCTTCTATACTTTACATTTTTCCCCAATTGTAAAATCAATGAAGCGATGCATTGTTCTTCTCACATATCCATGTTTCTCAGTATGCTAGGTTCGTCTCTTCCATTCTCTTAATTCACAGTCACTACAATTGGATGTATGATAATGAGTGGGTTGCTTGGTAACTACAATTTGTGTGGCATCTCCCAAAGAACA
This sequence comes from Rhinichthys osculus, assembly GCA_029959095.1. Taxonomy (NCBI): domain Eukaryota; kingdom Metazoa; phylum Chordata; class Actinopteri; order Cypriniformes; family Leuciscidae; genus Rhinichthys; species Rhinichthys osculus. The sequence goes on along the minus strand of JARWKJ010000009.1, from coordinate 13,869,434 downwards.
CCTCACAGTCATTAAGTCATTTATTCTGAGCACAAACAGTTTGGATTCCCTGTTCTCGCTCTCGCTCTCTCTCTCGCACATAGCTCAAATGCTGCAGAGTGTGAGAGGCTGGTCATGTGACCGTTTTGGGCACACGCTGACTGAGAAGGGCCTGTGCATACAGTGACACGTCTGTGCGGGGGAATGATGGGAATGGCTGGAATGAAAGAAAACAAGAAAAAAACACAACTAGGTCTGCTGCAAGCTGTCACCATAGTACATGGATAATTAAAAAAAAAAACATTAAATCACATTAAATCACAATTAAGAAATATCATATGAGCAATAGTGATGTTATATGAAGCATAATTTATTTTGTATAATTTATTTTGTGTACATTTGTATTTCATTCATTCATTCTATTATTATTATTATTAACATTATTTATTATTATTTAACCAGATACATTTGAATGATTTTAGACAAAAAAAGAAGGAAAATCTCAATAAGATTTATTTATTTATTTGTTTATCGATCTCTCTCACATTTTCACTTTCATTTGCACTTTTAGAGGTAATACAACATCAACAATAATAATCTTCTGGTTTAAATTTTGTTAATGAGATTTTGGAATTAATTATTTACTGAAGCACTATTCCTGTATTGAATTCGTCACTGTGTTGTGGGAAAACCGAGCGGCTCTGTCAGATCTTCTGCAGTATTCAGCAGCAATGATGAATAATAATGTCCAGAGGAAGAACAATGTTTACTGCAGCTAAAGCAATAAAAATATTTTTGTGTTATGAAACTATTGCTCACACAGTACACCTGTCTAGTACATTACAACACACTCTAAGAGGAGGTTTTATGAGTATGTGCAAAATACATTTTGTACACGGCCAGTACTCCTTCACAATTTCCTTTTAAGATGGATAGTTGGCATGAGTCCTTGTATGTAGGAGGTGTTGAGTTTTCTAACACCACTTTGCTACTACAATCGTGGTGTTACTAGCTCTACCACACATTAAGACCATGCAATGAGGGTAAGGTTTAAGAAATGTGCTATTCCAGAAGTGTTTTGACCAAAGGTGGTAATTTACTTGAAAGCATAATTGACTTGCTTTCAAACTTCAGGAGGTTTTTGCAGGATGTGCAATTTAAAGGGCACAACAATGACAAAATCCCTTTGATTTGCAGGCAGATTTTAAGTCATGTGGTGCAACAACCAACATGCCGAGCAAAAGAAAAACAGAAGATGTTTTTGGGACAAGTTGTTGTCAAAACGATCCCCGTTCACACGGATCAGCGAAAACGACTAAAAACGCTGTATTCTGCTGCCAGGCCAGTAGTTGGCGATGTCACTTTGTAAAGGAGTCTATAGACTGAACACTTACAGTTTTTGTTCTGAATTGCTAAAAACACATTTCTTGAAACCATCACTCACTTTCTCAAAACCTTAAAGGAGTAGTTCACTTTTTAAAAAACTTTTGCTGATAATTTACTCACCCCCATGTCATCCAAGATGTCCATGTCTTTCTTTCTTCAGTCGAAAAGAAATTAATGTTTTTGATGAAAACATTCCAGGATTTTTCTCCATATAATGCACTTCAATGTTAGCCAAACGGTTCAAGGTCTAAATGACCGTTTCAGTGCAGCTTCAAAGGGCTTTAAACGATACCAGACGATGAATAAGGGTCTTATCTAGTGAAACGATCGGTCATTTCAAAAATAAATAAAAAAGTTAAAGTTTTATAGGCACAAATGCTCGCCTTGCGAACTCTCCTGTTCGAACTCGTTCATCAAAATGAACGAATCTTTTTTCGAGTCATTGGCTCGTTCATCAAATTGAACGAATCTTTTTTTCGAGTCGTTGACTCGTTCATCAACTTGAACGAATCTTTTTTTCGAGTCATTGACTCGAAAAAAGATTCGTTCATTTTGATGAACGAGTTCGAACAGGAGAGTTCGCAAGGCGAGCATTTGTGCCTATAAAACTTTAACTTTTTTATTTATTTTTGAAATGACCGATCGTTTCGCTAGATAAGACCCTTATTCATCGTCTGGTATCGTTTAAAGCCCTTTGAAGCTGCACAATGCACATTTCTTAACATTAAGCCTACAATGTGTTTTAATATCATTATTAAAAAGGATTGCACGATCTCTGTATAAAATTAGTCTTTAATTGCAAGATATTTAAAGTGTATACTTCAATTTCCACTTTGGCACAATCAGGTATATCTTTAGTTGGACTTCAACACTATTTCTGCACAATTACAGAACATTTAGTACAAAATTAGTTGTTCCAATTTAGCAGACTGTATACCAGTTTAGTATACCAAAAGTACAATTGAATGGTGTTTTTATTTGAATATGTATTTCAAATACATTTTAGTATATATATATTTTTTTTTTTTTTTCACTAGGGTACTCATGTTTCTTTGGACCAACTCTTCCTTCTCATGTTCTTCAATCTAAAAATCGTTCACAAGGGTGAATAAATCTTTCAGATACTCTTTTATTGTTTGTCGTATCTCACGTGGGAGTCAAAGCATCTTGAGTGTTTGTCCCTTTCAAACTTTCCAGCGTTTCTAACCGTTTCCCCGTCACACTGCATGCTTGCTGTATTGTTGTCAGGGTTGCATTTCAAAGGTTCCAGTGGGTTTGGCTGTTTCCAATGGCTGATCAAAGGGTTAGGGTTGTTGTGACAAGAACGCGACAGCTCCTGGATCACAGGCCCTCAAGACCTGGATTCCCTCAATACCACAGCAATCACAAGTTGCCACTGGTACTGGAATGTCTGACACCATCTGATGTATGACATCTTATCAAGAGGGTGAGAAAGACAAGCCTAATGTCTGCTGTAACATCTCTCCTCTTGCTTTCTGCTGATCATCCTCACACTTCCTCCACGGAAGCCGACTGTGGCCCATCGTACCTTGTGAAGCTTCCACATGTCTGTCTTTTCTCGAAAAACAACCAGCAAACAGATTCCCTCCTGAGGTGTGATGCTCCAAAAAGATCCACCTTTTATTGTATACATTATTAAACACAGACCATATATTGTTTGTGAAGTTTCGCCGTATGTATGTCGTTCTCGTTGCATCAAAGCGTCTAACCTCTGATGATTTTGCACTGGAAACAGTGACAGCTGCTCTGGATTTTTGGGTGGAGATGGTGAAATTACAGAAGAGGAGGAAACAAGACGTCTCACTGAGAACAAAGAGGAACACATAGAGATTTGCCTCTGCTTAGTACTTCCCAGTTTCAAGGCGCACATCATTGTGCATAATGCAGCGGAAGAGGCTCCCCGCAGTGGGCAACTGCTGAAGCGCTGGAAGTGGGGGGTATGCCGGGAGGAAAAGAGCCCCACTGACTGGTTATCTGGTGTGTTATGTTGGGCTTACCAGATGAAAGATGGCTTCTGTAGAACAACATACAGAGAAGTGCTTGCTGCATGGACCAATGTAGTTCATTACCGATCGAGACTAGAAAAACACAAAGAAATAGGCTTTTTTTTGTGTTCTTCTTGTAATCGCTTGACAGCCCTAATATATATATATATATATATATATATATGTATATGTACCGGTAATTTTTGATTCAACATAGAATTTATTACATATAAAGTTTCAATGGCCATTCGGGAGCTTTGTGCATACTCTTTTATGAGTACTGTGAATTCGGACATACTTCTTTTGTCACATACTGTTTTTCACCTACTATATAGTAGGGAAGTATGCGATTTCGAATGCAGCATTGAGTCATTCATTCATTTGAATCGTTCAAACGGTTGATTCATTCAGGAATTAAGTAAATGGCTCTCTTTATAAATGGGCCATTGAATCATTGGGTCACCCGATTGATTCACTCAAAACGCAGATTCATTCAGGAACACAACACACAACAGACGCACAACAGTTCTGCTCTTGCTTTATACGTAATATAAGCAAAAGCAGACAATATTGTGTCTAAAATATAACAATATTAACTTCTTATTTATTGAACTGTTGTATAAAATGAATATCACATTTGTACGGAGCCCCTAAAGGGACATGGTTGTGGGAAAAAAAATGGGAAGGGAGAAAAAAATAATATTTTCAAATCTTTTGCATTCTCTCGCAAAACTTGTGCACCCCCTGAGAAACTTTGCGTTCCCTCACAAAAGTTTAGTGTTCTCTTTAGAATTTTTTCCACCACCATGTCCCTTTAGGGGCTCCGTACATTTGCACTCGTGCGAGATGGGACAAAAACAGCACTCATGAGATATTGCGATCGTTACTTGAGTGATATTGCTGAACTATATTATGATATAAATATGAGACAATAGCTCATACAAAGGCATTTTTTCCTGATATTTTGAATTTTAGGCATTCTAACTGTATTCTATATATAGGCTCCATCACGCAGTGAGCTGTTGCCCTGCTTCATGTTCGTCACCAGTTAACTGTTTAAAATGCAAGATGACCTTCGTAGGTTTTTTTTAATGCGTTAAATGCGTTAATTTTAATGTGTTACTTTTTATTAACTAATTAATTAAATGAACGCATTAAATCGACAGCCCTAATGTACTGTATATGTTACAATTGAATTTTAATTTGCTCACATTTGGAATTATTTTCAGAATGTGTTTATATATGTTATTTAATCCATTTGCATTGAGGTTTGGTGTTTAGAAACACTCCTCAAATTACACAGTATTCATGTAAAGAGACCCAGATACACTGACAAGACTATTGTGCTCACCTGAAAGACACAATTCTCAGAACAGATCAGCTCAGACATTTTTATTTTTTTCTCTGTGCTATCTTTAAACAACCAGAGTTTACGACTAAAATGGCTTCTTCATTCTTCAATAGCAGATTTTTCTGTCTACATTGTTATACAGTGGTTTCCATTTATATGAATCATTCAATATATTCCTAAAGCACCTCGTCCCTGAGGGCCATCTATGCAAGGCCAGGAACAGGACAAGAATCACACTCAGTTAAAGCCCTTGTGATGGCAGTAAGGGCGAGATGTGGGCGGCGTTTCCCCAGAGACCCGCTACCCAATGAAAAAAAAAAAACACTCTAGCTATACTAGGCCTATAAATTGATAGAAAAGCAACTCACATTTTTCTGTTTGTTTCTCATTGTTTGGACTCTCTTTGTGCGAGCAGTAAATTGGTAATTAGCGTGATTTGTTTAAAAGCGTAATTGACTTGCTTTCAAGCTCCATCAGTGCTTTTCGTTGAAAGGTTTTTTCCCCACAATGTGAGAGGCCCCTATTGCCCTTACAAGGGCACAACAATGACAAAATACCCATTTAGGAAGTTTCCCAGAGGGTAACAACTGCGAATGTGTGCTTTTCATGCCTTCTCTCATTGGAGATTCTCATCTAAGCGTCATCCCGCACCTTTCGCAGTTACATAATTACATCCAGAGGCCATTCTGTACATCACGTCTAACCTAGTGTCCTTGGGATTCGCTCCATTTTCCCTGACATTCCTCTGAATCTGTGCAACTTGCCAATGACATCTGTGCCAGTCTTTAAGAAGCTGCATTGACTGCTCCCAACATGTAAATGTGAAAGATATATCGTTCCAACCAATCTTGCTTCACCTTTGTCTCCTTCTGTCTGAATATTAACAAGAGCACATGTCAGTTTTGTACATTAACGCCCCGTGGGTAATTTCCTGTTGTTTTACAAGGACGTACAGAGTCAGTTACTGTTAAATGCTAACCGGTAATCTTCCCCTAGAGAATCTGAGATGATTCACTGATGAATTATTGTGCAGAGTCTTGAATATGACAGAAACGTTTAGCTTAAAGAGATAGTTCACCCAAAAAAAACTCTGGCGCCATTTTCTCATCCTGTCATTCCGAAAACGTTTGACTTTCTTTCTTATGTGGAGCACAAACTGAGAAATGTTGAAGAATGTGCTGGATGCTCTTTTCCATGCAATTACAATAAATGGGGACTGCTTTCAAGCTTCAAGAAGAATGCAAAAGCACTCTTCTATGTCTCGTGAAGACATACGAGTAAAGTGTGAGTGCTGATGCACTTTTGACACAAATGCTCAACATTTACTGTACATACACCAGGATGCAAAATCTTTCAAAATATACTACATTTGAAAGCATTCATGAACACAAGAACTCGACACATTCGCACTAGAAAGTTTTGTCCTTGTCAAGTGTCTGCGCAATTTCTCTCTTGAAGTTATTACAAATAAAAGTTGTTTTTATTATAACTAGAGTTACATGTAATTATTGACCCCCTCACACAAGCACTCGTCAACAAGGGTGTCTTGTTGCTGCGTCTCCAGTCTTAATCATGTGATCTACCAGCGTCAGTTATGTCGCTTCACTGCCATTCACAAATCCTCTCCCGTGGCCTCATGGGATAGTAAAGTGTCCATCGTATGCACACTTCAGAATCTCGCCGGAAGTAGTAGGTCATTTTTGCCTACTCTTTTATAAGTACTGTGCATTCCGACATACCTCACATTCTGTTTTTCGCCTACTAGTAGGGAAATATGCGATTTCGGATGTGGCCATTGTCTCTTCCATTTCCTTTTTGACTGTTAAACAACAGCTCCGACCAGCATTGCTACCTTATGGACAAACTAATTTATGCAACAACAAAAAATGTATATATATAATAGGGCCGGGACTCGATTAAAAAAAAATCTAGTTAATTAGAGGCTTTGTAATTAAAGAATCGAAATTAATCGCATTTTAATTGCATAAATATTTGACCTGAGAACAGTGAGAAGTAAATTTTTTTCACATGGATTTTTAGTATACCATTGAATAATGACTGAATACATAAGCTTAAGCAACAAAATATTGTTTATTTTTGTTCAACCAATACAAGTCCACCAGACCAGTGCAATTTTTGCCATTAAGTGTAGCAATAGCATATTGCTACACTACACTAATAGCAATAGCGAATTCCTTGTTGCATAGCTTGCACACAACCATGCTCTTATCGACGCTTCCATCCGTTCGTTTTTTGTAACAAAATTTCCCATCCACCGGCCAACCAAAGCGATCTCGTCAGCTTCTTCGTCATGAACGCTAGTTGGTGCGCCAGTATAATCGGTCCGCAGAATCTCATCCAGTGAGAAACGTTCCGCGGTGCAAAAAAAAAAAAAATTGTGTAATTAATTAACACGTTAAAGTCTGTAATTAATTAAACTTAATAAACGTGTTAAAGTCCCGGCCCTAATATATAATAATCAAGGCACACATGCACAATCGTACAGAATACGGGCTACTTGTGTACAGTATGCATACTATGCTGATGATGAAATTTACATCACACACACACTGTAAGCGTTTGGGCTTTGGGCGTAAAGTCCATTTAATTTGTTTCACGACCAACAATTTGAGCACAGATCTTATTTTATTGCGAATGTCAAGATTTTGAGTAAGCGATTCAAATTTCTGTCTGTTTCTTCCACAAATACCGTATTACTTCAGAAGACTTTAAATACTGTATGCGTCAAATGGACCACTTTAATGATGCATTGTTTTGATATTTTGAAAGCCCCAGTCCTTAAAAAAAAAAAAAAAAAATTCAGTGTTGCCTTTTTTTAGAACATGCTGCTCTCCCTGGAATATGTTGCTTGAGATAAAGAGACTGTATGCTGGTGCCTACTGTAAGTGGCGTAAGAAAGCAGAAAGGAGAATCATGGGACTGTTGCACAGGAACATGAAGAGGCTTCTAGCCCGCCGGTGCACATCTGTCAGGGTTGCTTTTACCTCCGCTTCATCTCTTCCTCCTCGTCTTCCTCGAATGTAATGTCAAATCATGAACCCGTTAACCTTTTTACAGCAAAAATCGACCTACGAGCTTGTTTTCACCTTATGTTCATTGTGCTTGCTTGAATGCGAAAATACAAAAAATGGTTATGTAGGCTTCAGTGTCCTTGAAAAGCAGCTTGTGAGCCTTTACTAAAGGTGCCGCGTTTCCAAGGTTTCTCTTCATGATTGGATAATCCTACTGAGAATGAAAATATCATTAATATTTGTTGGATGTGAATAACTGGTATATCTCGATTTGCGGAGGCGTTTTTGTTTCTTTTCTTTTTGAGTTCAGGAATCTTCTGTAATCAGTGCAGCTAAATCCCAAATCTCTTTGTCACGAAGCATTGAAGTCATTTTATGAGACCAGTTAAGACACATTTTGAGAAGTAAGGCAATCTGGGGCACTTGCGTATGTGTGCGTGCTAGGAAAAAAGAATCGGGCTAACAAAAAGACTAAGAGATCATGAAATATATAGGATCTGGTGGCTCATGGTCTACACGAAACCGGAAGGCAGCACAATTCCTTTGCACTAAGCTTTTTGTGCTTCTGTAAGTTTTGTAACCTACTTAAAAGGGGAAATTTGGTCATCAGATGATGCACAAGAAAAGCTAGTTTCTTTATTGAGACATCTTTAATGCACACACAACTAAACATTTCTAAAAGGGACTCTATGTGATATGTGTATCAGTCGTACAAAGAAGAACTGTCATTGAAATTGGTGACAATAAATGATAGAGAAGTGGGAGTGTAGAAGAGCATTATGTGCTGTTACTTTGCAAAATAGTCAAAGCTAATTTCTGATGCATTAAAACAGACAGGGGAATTAGTATTAAAATTGCCCTTCAACGGGGAGACAGAAAGAAACATCACAAAGTAATTAACCACTTAGAGAAAAACAGCACTTTTAATTTAATGCCTCCTATATACGTCATGCTCTTTGTTGCTGTCAAACATTCACAGACTCAAGAGATCTTTTGCAGAATCTATTCGAAAAGTTTTTGTCTGTTGTTGTCGATTATGAATGAAGTAATCTGTTTTTAAAATAAAGTTTGTGAATATGAATGCACGTACGTCATACAATCATATTTTTAGAAAGTATTTTTGCTATTATTTTCCAGTAAAAATATTCAAATAAATCCTTGAAGATATTAAGACTTGTTTTTAGAAAATGTTTCTTTAATAAAAGTGTATTTTGTTTGTCTAACTATAACCTCAAAAACTATAAGTTAAACAAGTGATACAAATCTGAAAGTTTTGTTATTTGTATGTGTGTGTGCGCGCGCGTGCGTGTGTGTGTGTGTGTGTGTGTGTGTGTGTGTGTGTGAACTAGAGTAAAGTAACTCAGTGTTAATGTCGTTGGATGAACATCTCGGGCAGTTTTCAGTTTCACCTCAGTTAGAGGTCACAGGGGAAGAAGAGTTTGCATGTTGAAATCTCAAATGCAATCCAGAAAGACACTATATGGTTGACGTTTTATTTTACCCATCCATAAAAGCCCAGGTTAAAGCCCCTCTGGGACAGCACTTAAGAAGCATTAACTGGCAGTTAAACAAAGAAGTGGTCAGATATGGCACACGTCATTTGATTAAATGTTTTTGGCAGAGTCTGAATATTGCCTTTGTACTGATTCTATAAACTAAGACTAAGATAAAAAAAATTATCATATAATAAGGACTAAAACATGAACAATTTATTGAATGTATTAAAATGTAATCAAATTAAATTTAAACAATTCCTCCACAACAGAGGTTTACTTTTAAAATGAAAACATAGAACAAACAATTGTTTGATTATTCCTTAAAGTTTTAATAATTTTGTGTGTATCCCTACTTTTGACTTACTCATCCAAAACATGTGAAATTTCACATTATACAGTATATTCCATTTTATTATATTTTAATAGATGAATACTCTATTCCTCCAAAATAATTGTGTGTTTGTAAGTCAAATCTGATTCCGTACTTCATCTCTCTCCCAAATAATTGAATTTATCAGGACTTGAAGATAGAAAACTCTTCCTTAATTCTATGTTTTCATTTTAAAAGTAAACCTCTGTTGTGGAGGAATTGTTTAAATTTCATTTGATTACATTTTAATACATTCAATAAATTGTTCATGTTTTAGTCCTTATTATATGATACATTTTTTTTATGAAATCATAAATCCCCAAAATATTAAAAAACACAACACACACATAACTGAACTAATAAATGAACAAATAAACAAACAAAATTAAAACATTTCATAGGGCCATATTATTTAAAAAATAATAAAAAATACAATAAAATAAAAATGATGTCGTTTTTAAAGTTCCCTTTCGAGGGAACTCGCGATGCGTCACTTGACGCTTTGGGAACGCCCCCAGCGTGAATGCGTCTGAGCATCAATGTCAACTAGTCCAATGGAAAGAATGAGCGTCACGGGCGGGTGACGTCATGACCAGGAAGGGATAAAGGCTCACCCGGTGAAACGCGGCATTAGCTTCTGTGTCTCAGCAAGCGATCTGTGTCATTTTGTCTCTGTCTATTTACTGTTGTCTGTTGCGGAAAAGGATGGAAACTAAACAAGTGTACAAACAGTGTGCTTCTCCCTGCCCGTGTTATTTAACGGGTGGGGACACACACGAGCTTTGTGTCGTTTGTTTGGGAGTGGAGCATGCGGTCTCAGCCTTCGAGGGGGCTGAGTGCCAGCATTGTGAGATGTTACCGCTTCGCATGCTCCACTCTCGCCTGTCACTCTTTGATAAAGAGAGTGGGCAGGCTCGCGATCCACAGGGATCAGGACCCGCGTCTGCTGAGGCAGCGCGGAGAATGCATTCCTGGGGATCGCAAAAGGATCTTTCGGAGGGGTTGGAGACGGGTCCGAGGGTTCTTTCTCCTTCCTTACCCGAGAGATCCAGTGCTCTCCCCCCGGTGTCGGAAGCACGCTCTGCGGTTTCTTCCGCCCGGGGAGAGAGCCCTCCATTACTTTATTGCTCTTCCTCCGAGGAGGTTGATGCGATGAGTTTGGAGAGTGAAAGCACACACATGGGGGAAAGAGATTCACAATTTATTTCCCCAGCATATGATGAGCTGGTGGATGTTATGTCGCGGGCTGTAGAGAAATTAAATATTGAATGGCCATCTGAGAAGAAGGGCGCTCGTCCTAAAAGCAAATTAGATGAGCGCTTTTTATCTTCCACCACATTATCTCCACCACGAGGGCTTCCATTTTTTCCCGATTTGCACAATGAAATATCTAAATCGTGGAATAAACCTTACTCATCACGTCTTTTCAGCCCTCAAGTTAACACTTATTCGAGAATAAGAGGGCTGAAAGAGTATGGTTATGAGGCGATGCCCCAGGCGGAAGAGAATTTAGCCAGTTATCTTTCCCCTGGTCCCGCATCGTCTCGTCATATGCAGATGTTGGGGTTGAGGCTCAACGCCAAGAAGAGTGTTCTTTCTCCAGTACAGAGAACCACTTTCCTTGGTGTGGTATGGGATTCAGTGACGATGCGGGCCACTCTATCGCCCGTTCGTGTAGCTGCTATCCTGACAGCCACCAAAGAGCTAAAGCTAGGCCAGTCACGCACTGTGAAACAGTTCGAGAGGCTGTTGGGTCTCTTGGCGGCAGCGTCCAACGTGATTCCTTTTGGCCTGCTGTACATGAGACCTTTACAGTGGTGGCTAAGGACCAGAGGGTTCTCCCCGAGGGGAAACCCACTTTGTATGATCAAGGTCACGCGGCGGTGCCTTCGTGCCTTAATTATATGGAGGAAACATTGGTTCTTAACCCAGGGTCCGGTATTGGGAGCTCTTTGCCATCGTGTTACGATCTCGACAGATGCTTCCCTCACCGGCTGGGGAGCGGTAATGGAAGGCCGCTCGGTTCAGGGTCTGTGGAAAAGTCATCATCTTTCGTGGCACATCAATTGCCTGGAGATGATGGCTGTCTTCAATGCGTTGAGACAGTTTCTCCCAGACCTGAGGGGCCATCATGTGCTTGTACGAACAGACAACACATCAGTAGTCTCTTATCTGAACCGTCAGGGGGGTCTGCGGTCGCGTCCGCTCTACAAACTGTCGCACCAGATCCTCCTGTGGTCTCTGGGGAAGGTACTCTCCCTGAGGGCAGTGTATATTCCTGGGGACCAGAATGTGGGGGCAGACATCCTGTCGAGGCAGGAGCTGAGGCCAGGGGACTGGAGACTCCACCCCGAGGCGGTGGAGAAAATTTGGGAGTTTTACGGCCAAGCAGAGGTGGATCTGTTTGCGTCTCAGCACACGACGCACTGTCCACTTTGGTTCTCCCTTACTCACCCAGCCCCCCTGGGGCTGGATGCTATGGTGCAGACGTGGCCGAGGCTACGTCTGTACGCATTTCCCCCTGTTGCTCTGCTCCCAGGAGTTCTGGAACGAGTCCGCCAGTACGGAATAAGCCTACTGCTTGTAGCACCACGCTGGCCGAGTCGGATCTGGTTTGCGGACCTGATCCATCTCTTAGACGATCCTCCCTTGGAGATCCCGATCAGGAGAGACCTTCTGTCTCAGGCCGGGGGCACAATATTTCACCCTCGACCAGAGATTTGGAACCTGTGGGTTTGGCCTCTGAGGGGGCCCAACTCATAGAGAGTGGTCTCTCAGCTGAGGCTGCTGAGACCATCCTAAGCTCCAGAGCTCCAGCTACTAGGAAACTATATGCGCTGAAATGGAAAGTTTTTTCTGTATGGTGTCACCGACATCAGTGGGATCCGGTTAACTGTTCTGTGAACACAGTACTCGAGTTCTTGCAGGAGCGCTTTACGTCAGGTTTATGTCCTTCCACACTTAAGGTTTACGTGGCGGCCATTGCGGCTTACCACGCCCTGGTTGGGGGTACATCGTTGGGTCGAGACCCCCTGATTACACGTTTCCTTCGTGGCACATTGAGGCTGAGGCCTGCAACTCGCACTAGGGTGCCAGCTTGGGATTTGGCAATAGTACTAGAAGGCCTGTCTAGGGCTCCATTCGAGCCCTTAGATTCGGTTTCAGAGAAATTTCTTACCCTTAAGACTATCTTTCTGCTAGCTATTTCGTCCCTTAAGAGAGTTGGAGACCTTCAGGCCCTTTCGGTTTCCCCCACTTGCCTTGAGTTTGCACCGGGGATGGTCAAGGCATTCTTATATCCAAAACAGGGATACGTCCCTAAGGTGCCGACCTTGATTCCGAGGCCTATCGTGCTGCAGGCTTTCTGTCCTCCTCCTTTTACATCTGCGGACCAGGAAAGGCTGAACCTCTTGTGTCCAGTGCGAGCACTGGATACTTATGTTCATCGACATCTTCTATGAGGAAGTCCGACCAGTTATTTATTTGCTTTGGATCACCTAAGAAGGGTCTTCCTGCTTCTAAACAGACGGTTAGCAAGTGGATAGTCGAGGCTATTTCACTTGCATACGAGTACTCTGACCATCCGTGTCCCTTGGTGGTCAGAGCTCACTCAACGAGGGGTATGGCGGCCTCTAAAGCCTTGTTATTTGGGGTTTCTCTCCAAGACGTTTGTGATGCGGCAGGCTGGTCCTCACCGCTCACATTCGTCAGGTTTTACAGTTTGGACCTGGATGCTGCCCCAGGTTCTCAGGTGCTTTGTGTATTCTCGTTCCCAAAGCGTCAAGTGACGCATCGCGAGTTCCCTCGAAAGGGAACGTCTCAGGTTACTACTGTAACCATAGTTTCCTGAGAAAGGGAACGAGACGATGCGTCACCCTGCCATACTTCCTGCATCCCTGTGATCGGCTTGCTTCGACTTTTTTGAAGCTAATGCCGCGTTTCACCGGGTGAGCCTTTATCCCTTCCTGGCCATGACGTCACCCGCCCGTGACGCTCATTCTTTCCATTGGACTAGTTGACATTGATGCTCAGACGCATGCACGCTGGGGGCGTTCCCAAAGCGTCAAGTGACGCATCGCCTCGTTCCCTTTCTCAGGGAACTATGGTTACAGTAGTAACCTGAGACGTTTTGGTTAGACATGCTTTTTGATTATTAAAAAGTCATTAAACCATTCAAATGGAATCCAGAAAAAATATATAACAAACATTTGTCACATTGTGTAAGTTTCGTGATTTTAATTAATTAGAAATGCTATTTGATTACTAACATTTAATTTAACCATTAAATCTGAGTCCAGAAAAAATAAAAAATGTTATGGATATAATTCAATTAAAAATATAATCATATGGCAGACCATATAATTCAATTAAAAATATAATCATATGGCAGACCATATATCTCATGCAGTTCTGAGGGGAAGTTCAGTTAAACTCCCATTAGGTGAATTTGTCTGGTGAATATGATATTGAAATTATACCTAAGTTTAGTTTTGATGTGTATATATGTATATTTAATGCTCTTCAGCAGAAAAAAACATCCTGAGGCATCTGTTTACTCCTACTTCAAACATTTTGCTGAATGTTTCATAAGATACGACAGGTAAATCACAGGCTCCGGAAACAGCATCCCTAAATTTGTCTCTGCCCGAGCCGGGTCTGTCATTTCTGATGATGAACTCAATTAAATCTTCACCTTTGACTGGAAAAGACAGAACAGGCTGACAATTTTAAATTGAAATGAAATGAATATTTGGTTTAGTTAGTTAGTTATTGTTATGTGAGCATCAGTGTGTAAACCAGAGAGTAAAATAATCAAGGTTTAAAAAATGTGTGCATATATGTTGTATTATTGTTTAATGTGTGCAAATGCAATATATAAATACATATGGAGAAAAAAAATTGCTTTTGTATGTAACGTTGAGTGCTAGCACCGATTCATCTGTCTATTTAAATTCCTCCATATGTTCTATTCTAACCTGTAAAGTGCATATGGGATCCAGTAGAATCAGTGACACATCTTCACAGTTCTAGGTAAGGCAGAGCTTAAAGCAGGCAGTATACAGCACAAATCTGACTGCAACAGACTAAAAATAGCGCCTGAAGACTGCAGAAACTGTTATAAAGGGCAAACAGAGAAAAGGCAATTGCAGGGTGATGAGATATGTGGTGTAAACTCTGTGGTGTTGAATTCCCATTGGAGTTTGAAGTCATTCAGGGGAGATTAGGACGTTTTACCACTGTTGACTCATTCCCCAAAGCATTCAGGAAAAACTGTTTAGCCTTCTATCCGAACGGAAGCAAGGTTTTTGTTATTATATACATGAAATTTAAACAATAAATAATAATTAAAATGAAAAAAAGGAAAAATGTTAAATTAACAGGACTGGTCCTCGAATCTGACTGGCTGAGAGGTCTTTCCAGCCATGCAATATTCTAGCACAGGAACCGTCTCACCGTTGGTATCACTCCGCTTGCAGCATTTCTCACAGTGAGTTTCATGGCGGAGGAGCAAACCCACCATCATTTTACAAATAATGTAGTTTTAAGAGTTTTTAAGGAGATAATCAGGGATGTAGTGGAGGCTAAACGCACGTAAACGCCGTTTACGCACCTCCCAATATTCGGATATAGCGTTTACCCACCTCCAAAGTGCGTTTATCCACCTCTAAATTGCTTTTATCCACCTCTAAATAGCTATAAATTAAGCTTATGTCGTTTTAGTTTCATATTGTTAATTATTAGTTTCATAGGTTGTTAAACCTAAGACGAACTCTTTCATATTGCGCTGCATTACTGTCAGTGTTGTTGACTATTACTGACGGTAAAGTTGCGCTGTTGACGCTCGCGCAGCCTCTCGAGGAGAAATCTACACAAATGAGCGTACACACACACACTCAGTTAACAACATACTGCCTATAAAAAATCTAAATGTGGAGTTTTTATATTTTTAACATATGTTAAGCAACCTCAATTATTTTTCCTGAACACCATCACGATTGAAAATGTGACATTGATTTCCTACAACAGTTCAATAATCAGTTAAAATTAAGTCACTTACATTTTAGATGCAATATTGGCTGTTTTTGTTCTGTTTCAGCAGCGAAAATAGTTCCAAACAAAAATCACAGCAGAACCACGGCGCATCTCACAGGAACACTCAACCTGTTTTCATTACTGAATGATTCAGCCTTTTGAACGAATCGATCAAGTCAAAGATTCAATGACCCATTCATAAACATCTGTCTCAATCTTGAATGATTCAGCCGTTTGAATAAATCGTTTGAATGAATGAATCAATGACTCACTCATTAAGACGGTCGCCTGCCGCCACCTACTGGCGGTTTCGTGTTATGTTTAAAAGTAGATCATTCTTTCCAACGTTTCTTATTTGTAAATTTAAATCAATTTCATTAACATTATTTTATGCAATTGTAATTTTTCAGTGTAAATTATTGAATTTGATCAGCCCTATAGTGTCTTATTATTCGAAATAATTGAATTTATTGATCAAATTTAGGAATTTAAAATGAAAGATGAAGCATACATTTAATAATATTGGGGGAGGGGATGCCATTTAAAGGTGCAAATATTACAATATGCCGATTTAAATATCAAAGCTAATTGAACACTGATGAGAATATTGTTTCAGAATAAATTAACAATATTCCCCCCCCCCCCCCAATGAATGACAGATTTGAAAAGACGTATGAAAAGGCTTAATGCTTAATGTCGAGCCCAGCCTATAGCAATGTCATCAGGATACACATACACCGGTAGGCAGTGGCCCACCTTACCGGGTGACCACGTCGTGGTCCACCAGAATTTATAGTTTACCCACCTCTTTTTTTACCACTACACCTCTGGAGATAATGTAATAGTAAATGTACTTCAAATATGTGGTTTATTTATGAAGATAGTGCCCATTTGAAAATTAGCTTGGACGTTTTCCGCCATCAGCAACCGTTCAGCGCTCATGCGCTCGCTGAGAACAGCCTTACCTCGACCAGTTCTTCTGGAATTCGCAGCTGGCTCTCATGCCTCTATAGTGGTTAAACATGAGATTCGTTTTGGGTATATCTAACGGGCAATATTTTGGTCTCATTAATCAATCATTTGTTCTGTTGCTGAGGGCAAAGTTTCATAACTTTTATTTTCTCTACTCTACATAATAATTTTAGCATAGAGCTTATAGAATATGACTTTAAAGTATACAATACTTTTAAATATACCAGCTTTTAACTTCAAGGAAGCAACTCAGCGTTCCTTCGTTACTAGTTCTAAAGTTCACTTAAACTGTTAACTTGAGATTTGAATCTGTGGTGGAAGGAAGTAGTTCCACACAGGTTTTTTTTAAGACACCCCATTGTCATTTCTTATTTATTTATTGTGCCGTCGAACTGTTGAATAAACGCAATCACACTTAAAGTCATGCGATATGACTCTATATCAGGCTGCTACCGGCCGAATCACAGCCGTGCTGATATAGAGACATATCACACTCCTACTCTTGTGATATTGCTTATATATATGTGTTTACTTATTTATTCTCAATTCATTAGATGTTAAAGCTGGGATAATCAAATAGGTATTTGGGTTAATGAAGGTTTAGTGAAGGTTTCCTCTATCTGCAGGCTGAAACTGTAGGGGGTTGTTAAGAACACCATGGCTAAGTGGTGTCTTGGTACTCCGGCTATGAAGAGTATTAGGTTAGAGTAAAGGGTTTTAACATAGCACAGCAAACATGAAGATGCCTTAGTGAAAGCAAATCCATTAAGTTAAAAGTAAGTTGGCACCGAAGTCATTTTCCTCTTTGGGGAATAAGCCTCAGCTGAGTTAAATTGCTTTGCGCTGCCACCTTCATCCCTAATGCTGAGCCAGATATTGGCATGGTATTGATATCATGTCTCTTTGTAGATTTTAGTTCAAAAGCATGCTGTGGAGAGGGGCTATAATCTTCCTATTTGGTCTCAATAGTCAAAGATTCAATGTGAGTTGAAAGATTGAGGAAGAGACACGTTTGACCACGTGAAAGGGATGACGCATTTTTTAAGGACGGAAGAGGGTGGCACTTGCGGGTGGGATGTATTCTGAGTTAAAAGATAAACCAGTAGATATTGTCTGCAGGTTAAAAATAATATTCGGTGGTGTAGCCTAGTCCGAATTAAGAAGTAATATTAAATCATATTTTGATTTTTTAAACCAGTTGAAATGTTAACACATGAAGCCCTTTTTGGTTAGCTAATAAATAATTGTTATTGTAGTCAAAAACGCATGTGTATCAGTTTATTGGATCCGTGCATTTTATCTTAAAGTGTCACTAATGTTAATCAACGAACAAAAGAAAAAGAAAATCACTCACTGCTCTTGACTGAATAACTTCTGTAACTTTAATTGCAAGGACTGATCTGTATTAAAATTGTACAGTAAAGACTTATCCAGTAATATTTTACATTTGATTATTTCTTACCTGGATACTACACTTTTAGACCTGAAAAACTTAAAGCACTCTTTATTTCATGTGTATCTTTATTTTATTCTATCAATTTGTAAATTCAATTCAAAGTTTGAAATCAAGCTTCCGTGTGCAAGCTATGGCAACAAAATTACCCCAAACACACAGATACACTGAGTCTGCAAACATTTAGATGAGATCATTGTTATGGTAAATGATCAATGTTTAAATGTAAATAAAATCCTAAATTAAAATCTGTTCATCATATTAAGATATCATGTCTCTTTCCATTCGTTTAATATTACTATATTAAAGGATATTGGCTGTTTATTAGTACTTATAAAGCACATATTAATGCCTTATTCTGCAAGGATCATGTGACATTAAAGTATTATTTTCAATTATATTCAAATAGAAAGCAGTTATTTGGTAAATGGTAATATTTCACAGTATTTCTTTTTGTACTGTATTTTTGATCAAAATAGTTGCAGCCCTGTTGGTTTTTAAAGATACTTCTTTGTGATTTACATTATCATCAAATACATTTAAATGATCGCATCCCTATGGTAAATATTAAATAAGCAACTAAACACAACTGCTTATGCCTGTGTGTGATTGTCAGTCGCATGCACAATAAATATTGTCAAAAAAGATCCCAGACCCAATCTTCACTGCAAAGGCAATGCCATTCAAATCAGTGTGCAGTGTTGTTTCTCTTTAATCAAGTGTTTTGGGACCATTTCAAAGATTTTTAACCCAAATAAAAAAGTTTTCTTTTTGATGAACCCATCAAAAAGACATTTTGAATCAAAGAACAATGGTGCAGATCCCACCCAACTGAACTATTAGGATAAAACACAATTAAACATGTCATTTCGGTATGTCTAACAATTACGATAATAAGCATTTCCTAATCTTAAATGTATCACTCTCTTCCCTCGATACAGACAGTATTAACAGTTTAAATCAATTCAAATGGCTTTATTTTAAATAAAAAGTAGTCCGTTTTTCTCATGCATTGGTAGCCTGAAGCTGAGATTGCTTTTCCGACGTGCCTCGGATCACATTCTCCCCTCTTTCTCTCTATTACAGCGTACGGTTTCAGCAACATGTTGAAATAATGAAATAAATTAGCAACAAGATCCCGTGCGGCAAAGCCCCAGGAATAGGTATGTGTATAATGTGTTCCATGTCTTTTGGTTTCTCTTACTCCCTGTATGCTTCTTCTCATTGGGAAAACACTAAAGCTGAGAATGAGGTTAGACTGGTTTATAGAAGATACAGGACTCCTCGGAGAGATATTTTACTCCCCTCTCTGTCTGCTTCAATCTTTCCTCACCTCTAAATGAAAAAAGTGTGATTATTTATGCGGCATGTTGCTGAGGGGATACATTTATAATTCAAGCTGTATTCACTCTCGCAGCCGGCACAACAAGTTGAGATTACCGTTTTGGTTTCCTCATTGAACACCGAGCAAGAGCAACATGTTATTTCCATCAGTGGGTCAATGACAGATCAAAATGTACATGACAAAGAAAAGGAAAATTTGGTTTTGAAAAAACTGTTTCCAAATTGGTTATACTAAATGTAGTTACAACCAATGTGAACAAGTCTCAGTTAATGTTAATATCAACATTTGCTAATACAACTAATTTTGATTGGAAAATAAAAAGTTGTATCTGTAAATATTATTGGACCTGAGCTAACATGGACTAACAACAAACAGATGTAATTGTATTAACTAGCGTTAACCAAGATTAATAATACTGTAACAAATGTAGCTATTGCTCATTGTTAGTTAATGTTAGTTCATGCATTAACTAAAGGTCACTAATGGAACCTTATTGTATAGTGTTACATTTTAATGAGTGATTCAATATAATGACTCTAAACATGTCATGTGGTGTAACCATCAAGTAAAAAATTTAGAACATATTTTCCATAAACTTTTAATACATAAGTGTACTGTACACATCATTATTTTCAAGAAAGATTGTATTTCTCTCTGTGTGTGTGTGTGTTCACATACAGAATACAAAATAACACTAACATGTAATTTTATTCTTTTAATGAAGCATCATCATGGGTCTTTTCTTTCTCCTCTTTGTTAAAGGGACAGTATTTGTGTTAGGATCGACATAAGAGTGAGTAAATGATGACCTAATTTTCTTTCCCTTTAATAAATGTACTGTATCTGGGAGATGAATGCTTTAAAAATTAGATATGAGGCTCAATATCCAAGTACCATGTAGAACACATGTTTTATGATGCATAATAGTTGAAGCTGACAAGCCATTTCAAATGGAGTGGGTTAATTTTTAAACACTCTCTCGGCCTGCTCCTCTGACTCCAGGCTGGATCACATCTGTCAGAGAAGTGTATGCGGAAGGAGAGGTCTATTTTATTTTTCATCTGACTTGAAGGTCACCTTTCTGGTGACCTTTAATATATCCCTCGAGTGACAAAAGCACAACTCTTTTACCCTCAGAGTTCATTCGTGTTTGTGGGACTCTCTGGCTATCAAATCTTCTGGATGCTATTCCCGCCAACGTTTCATCTTTCAGAAGTGTCATGTAAAATGAGACATGGGCCAGATGCTGGGAATGTTCAGAAGCCTTTTTTGAAATCTACTCTCTATAAAAATGTCATGTCAATAAAAAAAAAATGCTTAATTTGGTGTGTGTAACACTAAGTTAACTTCTTCTGGAAGATGTAGCTGTGAAAGTGTGTCCTCGTCTGCAGCGCTTAACTCTTTCCCTGCCATTAACAGACTTTTCCGCCATTTATGACACAACGCTTCCCTGCCATTGACAGAATTTTCCAACAATTCATGTTTTCACTGTTATACGGTTGAGGTAATAATATATAATTATCTATAATAGATAATGCGTATACGCATCATCTGAAAGAGTACTGAATCTCCAGATCGAAACACAGGCGAAGAAGAAGCAGAAAAAAGCACAAAAGCTTTTTTTTTAAATGTTGCTTTTTTATGAAACGAACCCACATTCAAATGTGTTGATAAAAAAAGAAAGTATGAAGCTAGAATAAAAGTTGTTTTTTTTTAAGCAGAGGCTCTGTTCTTTCTTTTGATATATATTGTATGTTCAGATATTAAAACAAAAAAAATAATATTCTGAGGGCCATGAAAGTTTAATGAAAACGATCAGTTAAAACTCTAAAGTACACTTGTATGCCCTTTAGTTCATTAATAGTATATTCTCTGCAACCATTAAAACAACACTTGAACAATTTGAAGTACAAGTGCACATTCAATCAACACAGCACTTCTTTTTCTCCTCAGAGGTTTAATAAGTCAAAAATATGATTAATTGTGACTAGATCAACTTAAACGACACGAGGTTACAATAACGAAAGTCATTTTAAGTGTCAGATAAAGTAGAAAAACAGACAGTGGTTTGTTAAGCTTGACTAACTTCTAAGCTAGAAGCATTGCTTGCTCTGATTCTAGTGTTGTATTTGCTTTAGTGCTTCATAAAGAGTGTTTTCACCTGACACACAGCACTGTGATTAACAATAACATTAATTACAACATCTATCATGTCTTCTAAAGCACATGACCTGACATAAAACAACAACTACAACGCAGCAAGCGTTTCGCATCGAGTTGCACTCCTTGCCCTTTTCTGCTATTAGATTCTTTTCTCTGTTTTCACAGGAATTAAATTGGAACTGACAGTCTGACAAGAACTGCTGTCCAATTGTCCATGTACAGTAGAGACTGGGGATGCCTTTTTTTCTTTCTTTTGGGCAGTTTCTCAGTCTTGTTTGTCTTGTCATCTTTAAGTCTTGGTTTGGGATTACGGATTTTTGACTTTCCTAGCAGACTGCTTTAGCTTTAACCGGATACTGGTGCATATAGGCTAGTTTCTCAGAGCCACACTTTTGGTCAGCATAAAGTCTGATCCACTTTGCAGCTTATTCTGCTCAACAACCAGCCTATTCCAGACAGAAATGCATTGTCTGAATGACATACATGACTGATTGTAGTTTTTATGTTTTGTTTGTTGTTGTTTCAGACCAAGAGAGCCCTGATGAGCAATTACATTTATGTCTATTCATTTATCTTTTATTCAAAGCAACTCACAAATGTGAAATATATACACAGCAGATGTAATGTTATGCCAAGTTCTCTTCAAACTACTAGTTGCTACAAAATCGTTTGTTTGTTTGTTTGTTTATTTATGTGGTGCAAAAAAAGCTAGTTACTTTGTATAAGAGCCTTTATTTATTTACAGTGCAAAAAAGCTAGTTACTGTAGTTTGTATATGGGTTGACATGTATTTATTTTTTTGTTTGTTAGCATGTATTTATTTTTTTGTTTGCATATTAGTTTATTTATATGTTATTGTTTGTGTACTTTATTAAGTGCAAAAAAGCTTGGTTTGTATAAGCGTTTTATGTATTTATTTAGGGCTTATTTTATTTAAAGCTTGTATAGTTAGTATGGGGATTTTTATTTAATTTTAATTCATTCATTTAGTCATTCATTCATTCATTCTGTCATTCATTCGTTCATTCTGTCATTTGTTCTTTCATCCATTCATTCATTTATTTATTCATTCATTCAGTCATTTATTTATTTATTATTTATTCATTTACTTCAGATCAGTGCGTGCATTTTTCCAGAAAGTGCTTGCCGTCTTATGTGCAAACGAGTGTGACACTACACGCGGCCATGCTTTATATCCCATAGACCAATGATCATATTTCTGTCTCTTTCCTTTTCTTCATTAAGCCGCAACCAACACGAGATCTGAGTGCTTTCCAGCATGAAGAGTATAATTTTGTGGATTTTTCAACCCCATCTCTGCAGTATTACACTATTATGGACTTCTCAAGTGACTATTTAACCATTATCACACAGACGTCTCTGTGTGGCCACATGCTGCCTCATTAGCATGAACATGTTGATCTCAGCCCCTTTAAGCACTCGTCTTGGATCTCTATGCGAATGAGCAGCGCTACAGTGGTACGTGACAAAGGGATTTGTGAATGATGGATTCTAATAGGAGAGCCCATTAGGCGTGTGCTGTGGTCTCCTCACAATAATGATGAGGAGGCTTGCTGGGGGGTCCCGTCTCACGATACCTCTTAGCCTCCATTAGCATGACGGCTCACATCCCGTCTTAACACTAAGTCTACACTGAGTTCCAAACATTGACGCTCATTGAGCACTGGCCTTTTCCCGTGGCTCTGTATAGAGAAGGTTTGCATAAAGAGATGTGGCGGTACTTGCCACGTATATGTTATCATGCAGCATAAACAATACACAGAGTTGCATTTTTCTGTATGGATGCCCTGGGAAAGATGTGCACTTTAAAGGTAGATGTTTGAAAGATTTCGCAGTTTCATGAATGTTGTGCTCTCTTCTGGTTATCGTATGGAGGCCTTTAAGAGCATGATGCCTTTTGAGTCTATTCTTTTTTTTACATTTATTATTTTTCTGCTGAGTATACCAGCACAGAAACACCAGAAGACAAAAATACACATATCCGTTGGTGTTACTCTACAAAGTCAAAACAGTTGATGTAACCCATTGACTTCCACAGTAGAGAAATAAAATACTATGGAAGTCAATGGGGTACATCAACTGTTACTGGCATCCTTCAAAATATCTTCTTTTGTGTTCATACAGGTTTGGAACAATCTGAGGGAGACTAAATGATGACAGAATTTGTGGGTGAACGACTGCTCATCCGATGGTAAATGTGAATGTGAGTGGTATATATAAGCAGCTGTGACAGATTTGTGTAAATTTTGTTTCTGATTTTTCTAGAACGGATGGAGAGCTGAGGATATAGATAGTGTGTGGGAAAGAACATTGCCTGGCACTTTTAGTGACTGATAACGATCACAATGAACCCTCTGCAAAATATTATAATTTGCAATATACAGTGTTCGATAGACTCTTAAAACGAGGGATTAGAAACTCAATGTTTTCATTTTGATTCGTTTTTTTGAACAGATACCGTGTTTTATGCTTTGGCTCCAGCATTCCTAATGGTAATCGGTTAGAGCAAAATTTTATTTATTTTATTTTAATTTTATTTATTTTTTTATAATTCTTTACTTTATGTTACGTTACGTTACGTTATGTTCTCTGAGAAAAAGGACCCAAGGTCGAAAACGCATGTGCGTCGAAACGTTGGTCATTTTGCACGAATAAATATATTAAAACGTTCTGTGCTCCGGTCCTGCTCCTTGGTCCTAGTTAGACCGTGGGTCCTTTTTCTCAGATTGTTGTGTCCTGTTCCGAGAGCACTGGTTAGGCTGAGGCGCAAGTGACTCCTTTCTTATGTTATGTTATGTTATGTTATGTTATGTTATGTTATGTGTTACGTTACTTTTTGTTGTATTTGTTCTCCAAACCGCTTGCCCTATGTTGAATCTCTGAGATAGAGCCTATCCCAGCATCTCGGACCATAGTCTTTCCGTTTCGTTTCATTTCACTAGACTCGTCATCGTGGTCTTGAATTTACAATAAGTCTAACAAACAACCATAACTAGAACAAAAGAGTAACCCAATCAGTTAAATATAGTGGAAAATCTGCAAAATGGTGCCTTCGAGTGCAAGACTGCAAAGATGATCAATAATAAAACATGTTTTGTTTCCTAAAAGCATGCTGGAAAATGGTTTGGAGTCCCCAAGTCGCTTTTGTGTTTGTTTTGAATGCATTTTGAGTTCACATATACAAACATTAGGGGGGAAATGCATTCTGGGAGATTGTGCTATCTGTTCTGAAATGTTCTTGAATGTGGTGCAGAGAAACAGAGCCTCTGGCACTATGTGCTTAGTGAATTGGGACACAAATGCTGGTGGCATTGTTGTTGTTTTTTAAAATACTTCTACGCACATATTCTTTGTGTCATGCGGTAAGCCTCTCGTGGTGAGCTGAGGTGGCCTTGCACCGGTTATCCCCGCGATTGCGAAACATGACCACCTGCTGGCATTTTGCCCTTAGTCAAAGTCCCTACACTGCCGAAGGACTTGTTTATTTTTCCTCTGGTGGTACTGTTTTTACGAAACAAGTTTCACAATAACCGTGTGCCCAGGGATAAGGCTAAACACGAAGACATGGGCAGGCAGGCACAACTCCAGCTAAATATAGCGCAAATGATTAGCTGTGCGGAGAGGGAGTTTGGGCTCGGATAGACTTGGAGGAAGGCAGATGCTCAATTAGAGGGAGAAACTGCCTCCTCCGAGGTTACGAAAAGACAAAAACTACACAGAACACATGAAATTTTACTGATATTCAGTAGCCATTCTACTCTGTATTTTAATACATACGAGGTCAGGATTTTTTCTACCTGGGTAATTACTGACAATGTTTAAAGAGGCCATATTATGCACTTTTTAAAATGTCTTGATTTTGTGTTTGGGGGTCTACGTGAAAAAAAAAAGGCTTTTATGTTTGATTTTTTTAAAACACACTTTTTTCCACAATTTTTACTTCCCAGTCTGTCACTTTGGGATGATTTTCCTGTACAAGGATGTAACTTGCTGCTTACAGGGATAGTTCACCCAAAAATGGAAAAATCTGTCATCATTCACTCACCCTCAGTTTGTTCCAAATCTCTATGAATTTCTTTCTTCTGCTGAACACAAAAGAAGATATTTTGAAGAATGTCGGTAACCAAACATTTGATGGGCCCCATTGACTTCCATAGTATTTTTTTCCATACTATGGAAGTCAATGGGGCCCATCAACTGGTTTGGTTTGGTTACCAATTTTCTTCAAAATTACCAAAATTTGGTGTGCTAAACGTGCTGTTAAACTGAATAATAGCACTCTTGAAATTTGGTCAAAGCTTGGCCAAACCAGATTTGGATTGTGACTGGTAAATAAATAAAATATTTGATTTTGAACAATGAGTATTGTTTTACTCTTGCACTCTATTTGTCCCTACTAATCCATAAGACCCAACTAATCTGTAATTTCCATCATTGATTATTATCATATTTATCGATTAGTTGTTGGTCGTCCCATTTAATATATCTAGCTGAATCTTCCACAGGTGACTAAGAAAAGCTTCTTAAACCAGAAGTCTTTCCCCTCCTCTGCTTAAATGCCATTAAAGCCTCTCTTTCATAAAGCGGGCTCTCTTATCTGAGCAACTTTATGCCTATTACAGGCAGCCTACATCTACTGGTTATCAACCACAGCCCATCTGCTGCCTGGAACCAGAATAAATGAGAAAGAATGGACTTTTCAAATGCTGTGCTGTTCATTATGAGTGCTTTTAGTGTGACCTATTTGAAGGAATTGCTGTACAAGTTAGTGCAGAACTTTTAAGCCGAGAACAAAATCATATGCCTTGTCAAGAGCACTACGTTTATTGCGGCAGTTTATGAAAAGAATTGCTTTAAAATGTGCAAGACAGCACTGCATAGCAAAACAGATTTACCTTTGTAAATACTGCTTTGTCAAGCTATTCACACATGATCTGTCCACTTTGTCAGGTGGGCTTTTTTTATGCCAGGTTCAGACTATACAATATTTGTGTCTGTTACGATAGGCACGATTATGTGATTTTGACTCCTAAATTGTTGTTGTGTCGTGGGCAAGAAACATGTTAGACTACACATTGCTTCCCAATCAATCATCGCTAGCTGCCTTTAATGGCGTGCATGATGTCATCAAGAAGGCGGAACTAGTGACTGGCTTCACAAAAGCATAAACAAACAATAGTTGTACTAGCCTAATGCTAATTCCAGTATAGCGTAATGCTAGTTCGGACACTGAGTGCTCCAGAAGGGCTGCCGCTTTTGTATATTTTGTTTTTGCTGTTTAATAATCATTTGAAACTGGTAGCTCCAGTAGTAATGAAAAGAATATTAAACTCTGTCATGGAAACTAGCATGTATAAACCTTAATTAAACTATTTAATCAATTTAAAATGAATTTATACCTGTATGATATCACGCTGTAGCCACATTGGACCAGCCGTTTGGAAAATGGATGAATGACTTAGCTGCATTATGGGTATTATCTAGCCATTGAGCATCCATCGGTTGCACACTCATTATTGCGGTGCATTATGGGATTGAATGAGTGCACTCGATAACGTCCACTACGGTTTCGGACACGAATACAAATGGTCGTCCCCTCAAATAGTGCCCTATTTAAGGGTATAGGGGGCAATTTCGGACACAGCCCTAGTATTCATGTTGTGACGTCGTGAAGCGTTGCAGACATGGAGTTGTTTGTCGTCCATTATGACTCACTATACGAGATGAACTGATCTATTCTTGTGTCCTGATGCCCGTTGTCATTTACAAATCACCATGACTTCTGATGTCAAACAGATCATGCCAAATTCGTGCTGATATTGTGTAGTCTGACTCTGAACCCTCGCATTAGAGGTCTGAATGAATATATATTCTATTCTATTCTATTCTATTCTATTCTATTCTATTCTATTCTATTCTATTCTATGAACTCTATTAAGAAGTCTGCTAACAGGTTGCTTCATGAATGGTTATTCATACTCATTACCATGGGTTAGTAATTAATCCTGAGCATTCTGGTTTTGAGATTTCGCACTGTAAATGAAGAGGTCAGAAACACTGACTGGATGAATACGCAACATATTTTTAAAAACAGCTTGTTTATTTGCAAAACTGTTGCCATGTAACCATCCACACTGGCTGTTTTCATTTCAAAGCTGGAGCAATTCAGTGTTTGGAACTATTGATTGCAAGTGCCGTAACTCTGTTTTTCAACGGCTCTGGCGTTTCCCAAAGAACCTTTCTGTGAATAGCTCTTAAAATATATATTTTTTTCCTTCTGTAAAGAACATTTTAAAGAGACCCTATTGTGCTTATTACCTATTACCTTTCATGTGTGATATAGCTGTTTGTGAATGTAAAAGGTCTGCAAAGTTCAATTCTGAACTGCCTGAAACGAGTCGTCAGTAATTCCAGTCTTTTCCCATCCTTTTTACCAGACCTGCGTTTACATGGACCATTATAATCAGATTGACGGCTCAATCGGACTAAAAAACCTTCATGTAAACACCTTAATCGATCTGATTGAGCTCGATCCGATTGGAATTTCGATCGGATTGAAAGTGGTGGTTTATTCCTTTTGTAATCCGATCGAGAAAACATGTAAACACCTGATCGGATTGAAAACCGAAACTGAAAGGACTGCGCATGTAGCCTGGGAAAACCCAGACAACTTCCGGCAAATTTAGATTTGCTCTGCAAGTTAGTCTGGCAAAGAGCTCATTCAAGCCCATTTCTAATCCGTCGAAATCGCGGCACCAATCAGAAACGTTGGGGCGGGCTTTACACGATGACGACAGCACAGCGACGGTGAAGCAGATTTTGTACATTTACAAAGGGAAACGGAGGTGGAGTTGATTCGGGAGAGGTCTGTGCCCCTTTACCGATCAGAGCGCGCGCTGACACGGAGTAAAGCCTTGTTTATACTCGACGCGTCCGCACGAGCGCGAAGGTGCGCGCGGCAAAAATGACGCGTTCGGTGCACAAGACCCCATTTCGCTAGGCTGTGTGCACGGCTTTTTTTGTAACAGCGCCGCGTCCGAGGATGACCGACTTCAAGCCGAATCTGCCCGAGCAGATCTCACCGCACCGGCACCCAGTTTGCGCGTCTAAATTACAAAGTTCATTGCAAAGTTTGTTTTGGTTTTGTTTACTGTGTGTGATTTATTTAATGGAAAGCACATTCACTTCTAGTTGTATTGCTGTTAATTTTACCCTCTGGGGACGGCAAACGCACCGGTGGCAGATTTTTTTCACATAGCAGAAAAATAGACTTAAACTACTCCATCATTTCTGGTCATACAGAGTTAAGATATATTAAAAAATAAACTGTTAAATGTCTACTTTTTTATGTGCCCACCTACAATCGAAATAAAATATTGTGCTTTTGTAAAATAAAGAAAATAAACAGTTCTGCCTCTCCGTGAACTTTTTTTCTGGAGCACGTCTCTAAACTTAAACAAAACTCAGCGAATACTATTCACCCAGACATGAGCAATATATGTTTATGATCATTTAAGTGTGTACTTTTAAATTATCTAATTTAAAACTAAAATAAATATTCTCGGTTTATGTAATTAATCTATATAAAAAGAGAGAGGTGTCAGCCGTTCTCATTATCGTTCTCGCATCTCATTATTCCGCTAATGTGACACGCCCACGGAGAGCGCGCGCTATTCAAACACTAATGATCTGAAGCAAAACACTGAGACGTGTAATCACCCACATAAACTCGGTAAACACACTATATTCAGTCAGATTAATGTACTGTCGTCTTGCACGGCTGTGAGGAATAATCCTGGGACATTTACCTACCTCAGAACAAGTGCTGGTTTGATTTCACTTCGAGGAGTGAGCTGAGCTGTAAGTGTTTTTATTCTTGTGCTTTGTTCTAATCGCGATATATAATAATGTTAGTGTCTGTAAACGCAAAAATAGCCTAATGTTTAAATTTGAATCATGTTTCTCTGTGTGTGTGTGTGTGTGTGTGTGTGTGTGTGTGACTAGTTTTGGATAGATTATAAAGTTTTAACTCTAAAATAGACATCAAATAAGCTTTTGTTAGCAGTTTCTGCTCATATGTTAAATATATCGTAGGCCTATGTTTTTTCAATAAACTAATCAACTAAGATGTTATAGTGTTTGTTCCAATGCAAGCTATATCAAAATAATGAATCCTTAACTTTGAAATATGTATTATAAAATGTATTGGCCTACTAAGACGTTTATGGAAAAAGACAATTTTCTTTTCAAGATGTTGCCAACTCTAACTTTGAACCAATTCTGTAGAATGGCCCATATATTTGAACAGGATTTGTTTCCAGGTATGACTAAAAATGTGCTTTTGACTTTCATTTATATTTTGATTATATATATATATATGTATATGTATGTATGTATGTATGTGTCTGTGTGTATATTATCCCCTCAATGAAAGGCTCATTATGCAGGTCTTTTGTCTAATCAGGCGAGAACCACCTAATTATTCACAATGGGGTAGGGCCGTTCACGCCCATTCTCATATTGCCTTGGCTAACAAAAAATGTTTTTCACAATTTAAAAGAATCTATTGTGTTATGTGAATGATTAGACAGGATGATTTTCAGATCATTTTGAAGCAAAAACTCTAGGCCACAACTTCCATTAGTCAAAAGTATTGTGGACACATATTTAGTATGTGTTTTGTGGCTTTATTTCAGAAACTTTAATTTTTTGTTTTTTCAATAACCATGCATAAACAATATTCTCTCAAAATACAAACAAGTACATACATGTTGCTCACATATTATGGTAGCCCTGTTTGTGCTAAATAGAGTGCAATTTCACCTGTGCCATTAATATGTTTATAAGCAACTGAAAAAAGCACAAATGTCAGTGCATGTCAAAACATCTCAAGGACCCAAAAACACCTTGGTCCCCAGAGGGTTAAATAAACGTAGAGCAAGTAGCTAATCAGTGTCTGCTCGTTTATTCAAATTAAGTTGTTCGTCATCTCCTTCATCGCTCTGGGGTGCGTTTCCCGAAAGCATCGTTAGCCAACTATGGTTGCAAGTTCCATCGTTACCAATAGAGTTCAATGGGAATTGCGACCAACTTGCGACCATAGTTGGCTAACGATGCTTTCGGGAAACGCACCCCTGATTGGTTTTAGGTCTATCCAATTGCGCCCAGAGGCATTTGAGCTACGTCCGTTGGTGACGCCCCTTTGGGAATGATTTGTCTATGAAGCTTTGCCAGACTATAACTAAGTTATACAACTGAGAATGGTCTGGCTTTAACCAGGCTACTGTGCATGTGCAATGACGCTGAAATAGCGTAATGACGTATGACGCACGGAACGAGCTGTACTTCCTGTTGAATAAAGTATCATCTAAATGAGTGTCCCGTTATTCTAAAATTCTCATTTCACTCAGTATCTGTGAAGTGAAGCAGGACAACGTCCCACTAGTCCTTGTTTCAGACTCTCATCCACAGACGACTGGTTTTGGGCGCAGGGTTTTACTACGTGATAAATATAAGCAGCACGGCAAAACGGTTCATATGCTCATTGTCTTCAAATCATGACCAGAGTCGGATAAATATTAAGTCTGCTGTTTAAAACAAATAAAGAACCAATAGAGGATAATAGTTATGTGCGAACAGCGGCATATTCGTGCAGTGTGCGCATGTCGAAAAATCTATTCCGATTTGAAGCTTGAGCACATCAACCCGATTACTTTATTTATCGTTCATGTAAACACCATGTTCGGATTCATCAATCGGATTGATTTCATTCCGATTGAACCAAAAGGTGTCCATGTAAACTTAGCTACTGTGAGAAAAGAGGTAATGCTGCAATGTATATTATGGGAAAATCAAAGTGTTTTCTGACTCTGAATGTGTCATGAACTGCTCCGAGACACGAAGGTTGAGGATCCAAATGCAGTATTTATTTGAAAGGGTAATCCAAAGACGTAATCCAGATAACAGGCAAGAGGTCATAAGCACAAAGTAAGCAGTCCAAACAAACAAACAAACAAACAAACAAACAAACAAACAAACGGGTAATCCAGAGACAGGCAAGAAATCCAAATCCAAGAGACATAAGACCAGGAAAACGCTCAGAGATGCAGTGTAAACAACTAACAAGAGCTAGTGACGAGTCACTGAATTAACCAGGTTTATATAGGCAGAAACTAACAAGCAACAACTGAATACAATATGGCTGATAGTCTAGGCAGTGGGTTATGGGCAGGGCCTGAAATTAACACCCGACCACCTGTCAAATGCGGGTGAATTTTGCTATTGGCGGGTAACACTGTCAATCTACCTGCCACATTGGCAGGTAGCCAATGAGAATTGAGTGATTCATTAGGGTTTTTTTTGTACGTTTTCATTTTCATTGCGTTGGACATTAGCTATAATGTGGCGGCACATTACTGGGGTAAAAAGGCCAGCTGAAACAAACAACCAACAAAAAGATGAGGATGAGTCAAAGAAAAGTAAAAGAAGACATTTTAATACAAAGTGGTCAATTGGCGACAACGGCAAGGTTCGTGAGCGGCTGATTTATGACAGCGACTGTAGTTTCGTAACGTTCATGCAATCAGAAAGAAGATGAGGCCCTTTTCTGACTACGTTTGGATGTGCGAGTATTAAACTGTTGGTGAGATGGGATGAGATAATGTAACGCTGACGTAGGCTCCAGAACAATGACAGTTGCACATGTGTGCGTGTGCAACTGTAGTACATGTTGGGAGTTGGGAACCGGTAAGAAAATGTCCGGTACCCGGTAACTTTACCAGTAATAATATTAATTTAGTTCTGCTTAACGGTTCCTGAACGCTGTAACTAAAAGATGTCAGGACCTAGCTGTCTACGTGACTAAATCAGCCATCAACACAGCCGCGGGTGATTTGTTTACATACGAGCTGCGGTAGGTCTATAGATCTGTTGTGCGTGTGTGTGTGTCAAAATCAATATATAAAAAGATTTTTTTTTAAATGTATATTCTAAGAGTTATTATTACTTATATTGATTTCGTTAATAACTTGACAGCACTTAAATGTGTACAAGTTAAAGAACAATATTGTGAAATAACCGTTTTTCACCTTTAGGCTATGAGGCAAAAAAAAAAAAAAAAAAAAAAGGCTGGTAAAAAGTCTCTGTGGCAGGTGAATTTTTATATCCACCTGCCACAGTGGCTGGTGGCCAAAAAAGTTAACTTCAGGCCCTGGTTATGGGTAATGTAGTCTTTGCTAGAGTGATAATAGTCTGAGGTGGAGTGCCCTCTGGTGGTCCTCAAGGGCACTCCAGTTGGTGACTGTAACAGTATGCATGTAAAACTTTTTTAGGAGACATCCATAACAGAATTAGGAACCTTTAAAATAGCATAATAGTGGCACTTTAATCTTTTGTGCAGTGAAAGGTTCTTGATTGAACGATAGATTAAACCTTATTTTTAGGTGTAACACCCACTTTTCACCATCCAATCAATTCCTTATTGAAAAATCAAATCTTGTCCAGCATTTTCTTATAGTTGAATATCCTGAATATCCTGTTTCATCCCCCCCCCCCCCCCCCAAGTACCCCCTTGTAAGCTGAAAAGCGACATCTATTTTTCAATAGCAATCGACAAATACAAATTTCCATGTTCAATAGGTCAGCCGCACTTGTGATTGCTTTTAAAGGCAGTGCAATGACATCGGGACATGCATGCGAATGCACACATCCAGAAACACTCTCTGAGATGACACAAGCAGAAGCACGTTCA
This sequence comes from Rhinichthys osculus, assembly GCA_029959095.1. Lineage (NCBI taxonomy): Eukaryota > Metazoa > Chordata > Actinopteri > Cypriniformes > Leuciscidae > Rhinichthys > Rhinichthys osculus. Next base: position 13,836,078 of record JARWKJ010000009.1, on the reverse strand, counting down.
CACCCCTTCATCCTCACCCACTGTGTGGTATTGACCCAGCCTCTAATGGACTAGTTTGGAGGGAGGACCACGTCTCCACGGAACACTTAGAGAAAAACCGAACTCCACGCGCAAGTCACAGCAGAGCAGCTCAGCCGAGGCCTGAAGTGTGGGTGGGAACGATAAAGCCGGAATATCTAAGTCAAGCTGGGATCATTATCCCAGCTTAATGCACTCTCTGTTTGGCTTGGTGTGCTCCCACTTTTATTTCCTTCGAGAGGCTTGAGTGCCGTGTTTACTCGCCAATTACTGCTGCTCCCTATCGTTAGAGGATGGATCCTCTCAATTATATATTTTCTCTCATTTCATAAAGAGAGAGATGTAAATGGCGTGTGCCTGGATGCATATCGGATGCTGAGTTAAGCGCAGTCTCCTCGAATCAAAGCAGTTTGGCATCTGAAATCACAAACTGAGCCCACGTTCAGTCGTACGGCAACCCCCACTGAGAGTGTTCGTGCAATTTCCAGACTATGCCGGTTGGGCGTGAGCACATGTTCCAGCATGTTAGATTTAGCATCGTCGAGTGGGTTGAACGCAGCTTAGAGACTCCGTGAAATCTAAATCGGAATTTAGTCTGTGTCTCTTAGCTTTGAGGCCATTTATAAGCACTGCATGTTGATAAAATTAACTTTAAGCAGATATACACATTTAAAATGAACAGTCTTTCTCATATTGGAAAACAGTCCATCCATCATTCTATCCATCCATCCGTCCATCAGTCCGTCTGTCTGTCTATCTACCGTTCTGTCTGTCTGTCTGTCTGTATATCTATCTATCTATCTATCTATCTATCTATCTATCTATCTATCTATCTATCTATCTATCTATCTATCTATCTATCTATCTATCTATCTATCTATCGATCGATCTGTCCATCCATCCATCCATCCATCCATCCATCCATCCATCCATCCATCCATCCATCTATCGTTCTGTCTATCATTCTGTCTATCATCCTATCATTCTGTCTATCATCCTATCGTTCTGTCTATCATTCTGTCTATCATCCTATCATTCTGTCTATCATCCTATCGTTCTGTCTATCATTCTGTCTATCATCCTATCTGTCTGTCTGTCTAGCCATCTAGATAACTAGTCAGGAAAATCATAATTTCATGTTGTCTAGAATTATTTGCATCAAGTAATTAGTCAAATTATATTTATGGCTCAGATGAGTAGCTCAACACAACATGGCTGCAGAATTAGGCACTTATTAATAACAATAGTACATTTAAAATCGGGTTCTTTGGGGGACATTTTCATTAAAACACAAAAATATGGTTGGAAGTCTTCTTGTTATATACTATTTATTATTTTATTTATTTATTAATAAATTTGGATAATTTAGCAATTTGCAATAATTCCGTAATGCAAAATATTGTTGTTAAACAGGATTATAATGCATTGCCAATGAATTTTATGTTAAGTTTAGTGCTTAGTTAATATGTGTGGTGAAAATAGACTCAGTGCCGAAAGTGTACATCTATGCTTATGTTCGTGCTCCACAGCATCACTTATGCAGGCGATGTGAATGATGTTCCCTGTTAATGTGGCCATCAAAATGAATGTGCGATGCCTACACACGAAACTTGCTCTATGATGAAAGAAATCCTGAAATGTGTCCCAGTTGGCCAAATTGTGGCAAAAACTGCACAGTGTGTACTCAGCCTAAGATGCCAGGGCTTTTTGTGAAATAAACTTTCACTTCAAAGCAAAAGAGAGGAACTAACAGGAAATAACGACCTTTGTCTTAAAAAAAAACTATCTACGGCAGCCATTAATACATAAGTGATGCGGTGGGTAATGGAACGACCAGAGGGTGCCGTGACACCCCACTAGAATATTAGATACAGCTCTTTGCTCCTCTGTCTTTTTAACCTCACTCTGGGGCTCAATGGGTGGATAACACAGAGTCACTGAGGACAGGCCAAAAGTGAGTCAGAGTCTTGACAAAGAAACGCCTGTTCTCCCCAGGCAGCTGGGCTCATTCTGATGATGCACTGAGGAGAGAACGGCCACGTACATAGACACTAATCTGCACCCTGTGTCATACTCGATATAGGGAGGGGGAGCTCTGTGATCTAAAGCCGGTGTGATGAAAGGATATTGCATTGTTAAGCTGAGCTTCTGCCCTATCAACTTTGGAGTCACCACATATTCCTCTTGCAGGAGACATATACATATTTTGCATGTATAAGATAAATGATGGCACACATTTTAGATTATGCAATATGATTGTGTAGCACTTGATTTTACAGTCCTGTTCCCCAAGTACATACTATGTATGTATTATAGTAATTACAATAACTGGGAAATAACTAGGTACTAACCCTGAACCTACCCCTAAACCTGAACCCATGTTGTTACCTTATTGCCCAGGGCCAGTACTTAGGTAAGTACACTGTAGTACACGTAAGTGCACATACTGTAAAATAAAGAGCATCCATTGTGTATTTCCCCAATATTTAAAACGTGTGTGTGTGTGTGTGTGTGTGTGTGTGTGGTCCTGGAAAATCCTACGTCATGGGGACAAAGTGTCCCCACAAAGATGGTAATGGTTAGGTTGGGTTGGGTAGGTTATAGGGAATATAATACACCGTTTGTACAGTGTAAAAATCATTATGTCTATGGAATGTCCTCATAAAACGTGAAAACCCAATGTGTGTGTTTGTGTGTGTGTGTGTGTGTGTGTCTGTCAAGTCAACCTTTTGAGAATGGTTGACAATACAGATTTTTTCAAAGCAGCTTTACAGTGATAACAGGAAATTAATGGAAACGAAGATTGTTTTGGATTTACAGCAGCTCTTGAATAAAGTTATTGCCCAGCTAAAGTAAGTTTTTGATTAATTCACTTCCGTTGTAAAAATCATTAGTTATTAACTTAGGGGGCGCTTACACTACACCGTTTTAACTGTGTGTGTGTGTGTGTGTGTGTGTGTGTGTGTGTGTGTGTGCATTAAAAAACATATACATTTATTGGCATCCTGTCCACCACAACAAACTTTTTTTTGATGAAGACCTTGAGAAGAAAGTTTAGAACATGTGAAAGTAGTCCAATACAACATTTGGCCAATACAATACATCGTTTGACATATGACGGAAATCACATTTGTATGTTCAGAAAAAAAAGATAGAATTCTCCTTTGACTGTTTGTTCAGTGGACGTTAAATAAGCTAGTGAGAGCATGAAATTGTGTTTTAAGATACAATTTTGTCCACAAGGCCAAACCTGCCCATAGTTGAAGAAACGTTCAGTAATAGAAATAGTTATGCAGGAAAAAAAATCTGCAAAATCTGCACAAAATCAGAAGATATCTGAGTAAGAGGATTTTTTGGCTTGGCTTTCATCAAAGTAAGGGACAAAAAAAATGTCCAATTAAGAAGTTCTAATTAGGTACGTGGAGTTAAGAAATCATCAGGGAGAGTAAACGAGATTAGGAGAGAGAGAGAGAGAGAGAGAGAGAGAGAGAGAGAGAGGGGGGAAGAGAGGAATTGTATATACAATAGCAAACAGCCTCAACGACTGTTTTTGTTTTATATATTTATTGTTGCTTCCAGACCAAACAGCATTTTGACAAAACTCCACATTTTGAAACCATTTGGAAGCACCTGACAGCTTCAAGTCGACAGGAAGAGAGTGGAAGTTAATACAAAGTTCTGTAATGAAACTCCAGTTATCGCAGACTAATTGGTCCTTAACTGCAATCACATCATTCTCTATTATAGAACACAGCTGATTGGTTCCTGCTGTATCAGTAGCCAATGAGCTCGTTGCTCAACCTTCAAATACTTGGTCAACATTTGCTGAAGCAGTTTGCAGTGCGCTTTCAGAAACCCTCCACCTTCCCCAGCTCCACCTGTATAGATCTGTTACGGGTAATTCATGTTTGCTATTGTACAGCAGCAGCATGTCTTACTTGCTCACAGCAGCGTGTCGTGTATGTATTGGCAGTAGCAAGTCAGCAATAACCAACATCAGCAGTGTAGCAGATCTATTCCGCCGTCTGAGTAACAGTCTGAGTAATTCTTAGTCTTAAACTGTAAACTCTCAAGTGTTGACTTTCTAAAAAAAAAAAAAAAAAAAATTATATATATATATATATATATATATGTGGTTATGTGTCTATTCAGAATGACTTATGAGCTTTAAACTTTTTTTTATTTGGGGTAGTCATAAGCCATGTTTCCATCCACTTGTCAATCGAATTATCTGAAGTTCGGTAAAAAACCTCATGCGAATAAAGCTGGTGAAAGTGTGTTTCCATCAAACGGCTTTAAAGCGGATAAAACCCTGTGCGTAATGACGTCACATGCTGTTTTGCGATCAAATTGGTATATCGAATTGATTTGAGACATGTTAAGGTGTTTCCATTCATTTTCTCACCGAATTGCACAACATTCAAGCCAACATTTGCGAACAAAGTTTTACTAGGCAAAATGGATCGCACCATAATAACGTTTCCATCCGCGTTTATCGCGTAAGCCGTATATCGATCAAGATAAAATCCGATGAGACCGATCGTATTTCATTTGAGTCGATATTCATGAAATTCAATCGAATTTTACTGTTTCCATAAGGCATTTTTCATTCGATATCACTTAATGCGGATAAAAACGTGTGGATGGAAACATAGCTATTGATGCCCCACTTGCCAAAATGGGGTGTGTGGGGAAAGGGGTTTTGATACACACTTCAACTAACAGAATCTCACAAAAATCTTTTATTATCTCTTATTTGTGGCATTATTTTCATGACCATCAATCAGCTATTGCATAATGTAGTTCAATTGGAGTCATCAGATTAATCAGAATGATCATGAAAACCGTGTCACAATGCTAATGGGCCTAAAATATGACTCATATTTTTGTGGTTTTGTGAGATTTACTCAACAAACACAAGCTCATAGTGGACATTTTACATTACACCTACAGTCAGTTCACCCTGAAAGAAGTAATTAAAATGGTGCAATCGACAGAGAGAAAATAAAAAGTGCTGGTTTATGCAGCATTTGTTTGTGCAGTGGCATGAATTTAGAGAATAAAACAGAACAAACTGTAATTGTGCCAACTGTCCAGTGGGACAGATACAACCACCAGCAATGCAAGAGGCAGACAACTGTAAAAGAAACACTTGAAATAATAACAAGGATTTGTTTTCAAAGAGAATGGAGCTAAATATATTGCGTATGGCAGCTATTATCAAGAGTGATGGTAGGAACGTTCAAACAGCGTGACACTTCTGGGTCGTTATTAATGTCCTCGCTCTTGCCGCATTCCATTTTCTTTTCGTTCCATTTGTTTTCTGAGTTGAAAAAAAAGGGGGGTGTCTAGCTCTTGTTTTTGTCCTGGAAATGCATTGGCCTTCTTGTCCCGAGAGGCGAAAAATCCAGACAGACATGCTTTGTGTCTCGTGTAAATGTGCCTCCTCCCTTTCTCCTTTCACAGGTGGATGGAGCTCCAAAATAGGCAACGCTGTCAGTCGTGGCTCTGAGCGGCAGATACTCTCATGTTCCCGGGCCAATGCCTCGAGTCTCTCTGCCGGCCTGTCCACATGTAGCAGCCCGAGTCTACAGCTATACTCCGAGCTAACGCTGCCAGTGGAGCCTTCATGAGCATCTCCAGCCTTTCTACGCTTCTCAGATAGAGGTACACTTCAAATCACACAGCAGGGAGGAGTTCAAGGAATAATGCAGCCACAATTCTGTCATCATTTACTCACAAGCCTGCAAAAATATGATTTTCTTTCTTCCTTTGAACACAAGAGAAGATGTTACGCACTGCTCTTTTATGAAGAGTGAACACAGAATGTCAAGCACCATAAAGCAAAATAAAGGTATCTTTAAAGCAGTTTGTTTGACTTGTGCACTAAATAGTCTTCTGAAGCCAAGCAAACTGAAATTTAGATGTGTAGTTATTTATAGAAAGTCTATAGGCTCATTTTTTGAATATACAGAAGTGTGAATTAGATTTGAGAGCTGCAGCGGAGATTACCAGTGTGAATAATTTACATTTAGGACTTTTCCTCAAACAAAGCTTTCAAATGGTTTCAAAAGACATGAAATATAGTTCATTGTAGGGATAACTTTTATGGTGCCTTAGTCAATGTATGGAAAATATCAACTTGGATATTCTTCTAAATATTGCCTTATGTGATCTGTGGAGGAAAGAAACTCATGTGGGTTTGGAATGAGATTACTTTATTTTCATTTTTGGGTGAACTGGCCCTTTAACATTTTACTAGATATGGAATTTCACACCTAAAATGAAAAAGCAGTAGAGATGTTGATGTTGGCAGCTGTCATGCCGTAACTTGCTGAGACTCTGAGAGAGGAATCTTTATCAACATTCTTTGAGACATTTAGGTTTTATCCAGGCAAACAGCAATTTTTTTTTTTTTTTGACATTTTTGACTCAAATGTTGTTTATAGTATGAACAGCTAAAACATTGGGTGAGTATTTAAAAAACAAAACGAAAAACTTTTATTCAGCAGCAATGCAAATATTTTAACAATAATGCAACTTTATCATTTAATCTGTATCTTTTTTTATTATTCATTAATTAACCCTGGAAAAAAAAGTATCACGGTTTCCACAAAAATATTAAGTATCACCATTTTCAACATTGATAATAATGTTTCTTGAGCAGCAAAACTGCATTTTAGAATGATTTCTGAAGGATCATGTGACACTGAAGACTGGAGGGATGATGCTGAAAATTCAGCTTTTGAAATCACAGGAATAAATTACATTTAAAAATATATTAAAATAGAAAACATTTATTTTTTTAGAGTTTAGAAAATAACGGCATGTATGGTTTGGAATCAGATTCTTGTATTTTTCAGCCTGGACTTTCAGCTCGGATTTCAAGTAGTTCTTTATATGCCCTATGTCATATAAGCGTCATACATTACAAAATGCAGCAGCCATTACTATGTAAACCATGTACTGTAACGGATATTGACTACACTGTCTGAACAAACCAATCTGATTTCATTATTTTTGAAATGACAGTGCAGACAGTCAGTTCTAAAGATTAGAAAACAAATCAGAACTAGATCTACCTGAATGTTTTTCTCCTCATTTATTACTTCATATCCAAAAATGACAGATCTGTGATTCAAAACACATCCATGTCAAGCACTGCTTTCTATTGACTAATCATCTGGATATGATGTGTTTACATAATCAAGTTGTAAGGCACACCAAGCTCTCCACACATGATTCAATTTAGCTTTTATGCGGCGTATGATGTTGTTTTTGAGTGGCAATATAATGGACAAAAAGACAAAGATGCGCTGTTAGAGTTTACTTTTTCATTAAAATAGGAATATGTAAGTTAATAAAAAAAAAAATATTCTCCTCAGCTCATATTATTATACTTAATGATTTCCATCGTTTATATTTGCATGTCACAGAACAGGCATGTATTATTCAACTCAAACTGCTAGCTAATTTTCATATTTCTGTTATTTAATATCGTCCCACAGCTGTTTCTAGCTGTCATTTTGCCTCAGTCATTAGTTTTAACTCATACTTGGTGGCATAGAGATTAATATTTTACTGTCATAGTTGTAGAAGAAAAATAAATACAGTTGCTTGCTGCCTAGTAGCATTCATGAAAAAAAAGCTGCATCCAGCACGACAAAGTCAGAGCTAAGGTCAGAGGTCAACTAAAGGGAAAAAAATGAAATACAGAAGAAGTAAGTATGTTCCTTCTGGAAAACAGGCCTGCCACGGTCTGGCGCATACCCTACCTGGCCTAATTCAATGTGAAGGGTTCTTTAAAGCTCCAGAAACATGATGCTTTCAGAGCTGACTGGTGAGGCCCTCTGGGTAATAGCCTCAGTCCAGAGCATTTCAGTGGCAGCTGACTCTAAATGTCGCATCAATAGTCCGAAACATCATTTTTCTTTGGGTATAATATGACCGAAATGCCACAGACACAAGTGAACCCGATGCAGGTGCTCTGAATGCATTGAGTGAATGAAGTCAGCTAAATGGTGCTGTCAATGTACCGTACATACATAGAGCAGTTGATTATGTCTGCAAGTCCTTAAATTGTTTTAGGGCAGAAATATAGACGCAAATTTATGATGTTTTGTGAGTAATGGTGCTGTATTTTTTGGTGCAGTACCCAGCATTGTTTTGTGCATTCATTCCTTACTGTGCGTTCACACCGGACGCGAATAGCGCGTCAAATTCGCGTCTACCGCGTCTAGTTTGACGCTTGACCACTTTGTGTTAATTCGCGTGTCAATGGCGAAATTGACGCGCGTAAAAACAAAAGTTTGAAGCGAAATTTACGCGCGTCAGAGGCGAAATCCGGAGGCGAAAGTTTCGAAACCCGTTGGCGGCCATCTTTTTAGATGTTTATCGAGCATTAGCATTAGCATTATTCGAGAGAGTCACCGCTCGTATATGCTCTGGAGAGCAGAAACAGCTCCGTAGGGGACATCGTCGCTGTACTCGGGTCCACCAGAACCTCCGGAGGGTTTCAGGAGTTTCACAATTTGCTCCAGGAGCTAGGTTTGGTGGACCTAACGGTGAGGACGCTGACGAGGACAGCGTAGGCCGTATAAGCCCTCGGCCTCGAGTGGTCTAGCTATGCCTGTCGAGCCCGCGCTCTACAGCCCGGCGCGAGGTTCACCCTCGCCCACATCCACCTAATCTGTCATTTATTTTTGTTTTGATAATAAATGAAGCCAGCCTCCAAAAGTGATTAATCTGTCCTGTGATTTTTCTCTCTCTCTCACACATCACTGTCCAGACGTATATGTTGGTTGTCTTTACATTATAATAATATTTCATATTATCTAGATATGGAATAAATAGCATTCAATGCAAAATTAATATGTCTCATATATTGAAATCAAGTTGTATGTGATAAAATATTTGCTTTGTTGTGCATTAGAACCACAGTCATAAATTACAAAATAATTTATTAAAGCATCCAGATACTTCACCACGTGACAGCAGCAAGCAGCTAGGCTCCTGATTGGTTAACGCGGCGCGAATTGACGCAGAAGTTCAGATTTTTCAACTCGGGCGGCAGACGCGAATTTGCGTCAAAAGCGTGAATGCACAAATAGCACTAACTAAATCATTCGCGCTTTACGCGCCAGACGCTCAATTCGCGGCATTCGCGCGAACTTGACGCGCGAATGAGGCGTATTCGCGTCTACCGCGCCGCGCTCTACGCCTCATTCGCGCCGCAGGAATTTTTTACGCGCGGAACGCGTTTTTGCATTGACTTAACATTGAAATCACTCGCGCCTGACGCGCTATTCGCGTCCGGTGTGAACGCACCATTAAGGGGAGACACGACAGGCAAAAACATCGTTTTCTTTTCACTGGTCAATTTTGAGATTTTGGGCTATTTGTCTTCAATAACATGTCTTCTTTCAGACTCGTGGTGAAAAAAAGTCCAAAATACACATTTAAGTCTTTATTTTACTACACTTTGTCAATTTGCGTCTGTAGATTTCTCCTAAATTCAACAAAAGTTGGCGTTCTAAATCAACATGCTGCTCCTCGATCGCTGTCTGCACCCCGTCATCAAGTATACCATTGGAAAGCTCTCTCTCTCCTGTACAATGTTGTCGGATCCAAATATGGTCATTTATCAACAACCAATCATGAAAGTACAATGGGGCATTTAACTCTAAACGCGAAATCTCATTGGCTGATGTCAATTCTTTAAAGGCCGTTTTCTCAAAATGTTTTTTTTTCTCATACTCAGATAAAAATTTCTCAGAGCCAGATATCTCCACTTCAGCAGCACTTACATACACCAAACTTTACAGTTGTATTCCTATATATTCTTAAGGTTTTTACAGAGGGGTTTGTTCATATATCATTCAGATTCTGATTTATACAACATTTTATACCTAAAAACGGGGCGAAAATGTATTTTTTATGGCTGTTGACAGTTTTTTTCTGATTAATGGAGTGATAAAAAGAGGTATCCAAAATCCCCTCTGTAAAAACCTGTGACTCTAATATATCAACAAAATGAAACAAGAATTTTGAATCTGGCTTTATCCAATGTTCCGATTTCTCTTCTGGAAATATATGCAAATTGGCGCATATTTAATGAGATAATACCTAATTTGCATATTTAAACAAATATTCTAAAAACTTGTAATACAAAATATATTTGTCTTAATGTCAGTAATCAACTGGGGAAGATTCATGCTGATATCTGGGGTGTCTCCCCTTAAGGGGTGGAATACATAACTGTTACAATCCAAGTGTGTTTAGTTTAGGCTGTGAAACTATTGCATAAAAAAAAAAAAAAATGTTTTCAATATTATATAATATTATATATTATTACAAATTAATTACAATATTATTGTGTGTTAAAAAAAAAAAAAACACAATTAGCCCAGTACCCAGTTGGATTTGTTAGAAGTTTTTTTGTTTTGTTTTGTTTTGCGGCTCGAGACGCTAAAGACCCAACACAAGCGGTTTGGAGAATTGTTTTGTTTTGTCCCTCTGCCCAAGCCACTAAAGACCCTACATAGGACAAGCGTTTTGGAGAATGGATGTTTTGTTTTGTTTTGTTTTGTTTTGTTTTGTTTTGTTTTGTTTTGTTCCTCGGCCCAAGACACTAAAGACCCTACATAGGACAAACGGTTTGGAAAATGAATGTTTTGTTTTATTTTGTTCTGTTTGTTTTTGTCTTCCTCAAAAAGACACTGAAGACCCTTACGTAGGACAAGCGAATCCCTGTTTCATTTGTTCAGTCGGTTTTTTATTTAATATTGAAAGTAGAAAAATGAGAAAGCAGTTCCTTTTTCGTTTTTTTTTCATTTTTACCAAAAAACGAAAAACAAGATTTCCGCTTGATTTTTTGTTTTTCGTTCTGGGGTAGAAAAATTAATTAACAGCTGGAATATTCGATTTCCACACGTGGGCGGGAATGAAACGCCCCTTTCCTCTGATTTGTCAGCCGAAGATCAAACTTTTCCGTCATCAGTTGTTCCTCAGTTCCGCACTGCAGAATAAGAGTCCTCCGCTGCTGCAGTTGATGTGCGGATTCTTAACGGGTTTATTGCAACTACATTTCATCTTTTTCTCATCAAACAACCAGACTAATGGCTTGACACAACCCGTACTGGGGAATAGACTAGAAAGGGCTTTCTTCTGTGTAGATATAAATTCACCTACGCTTTGCATCAGCTGGGTATGCAGGGTAAATGACGGCTGCTAGCCATGCGGTCACCCTCGCCCAGTAATTTAATAATGATAATAAATTAAGATATAAATCAATATAATTAGTTGTAAATTAAATATTTTAACACTAATACAAAAAGAAAAGAATACATTGACTATGTAATAGGCCTACATTAACTGTCATTCAGACTGACTAACAACAACAAGTGTTATGGTGTAGGCCTTGTGTTTTATTAAAATGTATTATAATTTATATCTCAAGGATGCGCAGTGTGCGCGGCGCACCGGGTCATGTTGAGAGGGAAACACGCATGTCATATTGTAAAAAAAACGCATTTTATTAGTAGCCTATTCAGAAATAATGTAAAAGACCGGTAAATAAAATACAAAATTAACATTTAAGCACTATTAATAACATATAGGCTATGCGTATGTTACTTCCCCTTACTGTAGCCTATGTCAAATCCTTAAAATAATGGTATTCAGAAAACAACAATAATGAAAAATAAGTAGCCATGTATAATAAAAATGTAATAACATATAAAAATAGCCTATTGTACCCTTTATTATATACACTGTTTAGCCTATTTTAAACGCCAAGCCTAAACTAATTTATTTTTTTAATCGAAACTAAAAATGTACCGACGTTGGTTTTGTGCATCTCTCATTCGGTCCAAAGTTTCCATATTTGGAATGTAACATTTGGATGCTATTATTGTAAAGAAGGCTTCGTACTTCAGTCGAGTCCCAATATAGACGTATGCTAAATCAGCATATTCACAGCAAGGGAAATGAGTTTGGAATAACAGCAAGTAAATTGTGTAAAACAGAGCAATTAAATTAAGCAGAATAACTTTGTATATGTTTGGTTGACTGTGTTTTATTTTAATAATGAACATGCTGCAATGTCAAGTTATCAATGCTAGAGAAGTGAACTCATAATATCTCGTGTGAGCGAGCGATGCGCTGGCGCCATCACATGGATTTATTGCTCAGCAGGGGAAATAACTTAATGCTCTGTTGTTCGAAAAAGTAAAATGTATATATTTTTTTGTGTGTAGGGTACATTCAAAATGACTAGTACAACTTGTCATGCCTTTGAAAAATAAAGAAAACAACATGATGCGCTGCTTTAGCACGTCTCTGTCTCCTTGAACATCTTTCTGGCGCACACCAAAAAATTAACCAAAATAGCCTACAGCGAATAGCCTTCTTGACGCGCCTACTTTTGAAAGTTAATATTTAGATTATTTGAAGTAAAATGCATTATATAGACCTAAGTCACTTATGAATAAATCACATCGTGCTTCATGATAAATAAATACGTGACTGTCACTTAACAGACTTTACAGAAAATAGGAACAATCCTACAAATTATTTCACGGACCCCCTGGCACTTGAGAACTCCTGGTCTACACAGAAGAAAGCCCTTTCTAGTCTATTCCCCAGTACGGGTTGTGTCAAGCCGTTAGTCTGGTTGTTTGATGAGAAAAAGATGAAATGTAGTTGCAATAAACCCGTTAAGAATCCGCACATCAACTGCAGCAGCGGAGGACTCTTATTCTGCAGTGCGGAACTGAGGAACAACTGATGACGGAAAAGTTTGATCTTCGGCTGACAAATCAGAGGAAAGGGGCGTTTTATTCCCGCCCACGTGTGGAAATCGAATATTCCAGCTGTTTATTAATTTTTCTACCCCAGAACGAAAAACGAAAAATCAAGCGGAAATCTTGTTTTTCGTTTTTTTGGTAAAAATCAAAAAAACGAAAAAGGAACTGCTTTCTCATTTTTCTACTTTCAATATTAAATAAAAAACCGACTGAACGAATGATACACGGATTCAAACGGTTTGAAGAATTAATGTTTTGTTTTATTTTGTTCTGTTTGTTTTTGTCTTCCTCAAAAAGACACTGAAGACCCTTACATAGGACAAGCGGTTTAGAGAATGGATGTTTTTTTGTTTTTTTTTGTTATACACACATATACAGTAGGAGTGTGAAACATGGCGAGTTAGGACAGCAACAGCTGATATAACTAACTTATCACACTGTGGGCAATGAATGAATAGCAGTAGGGGTCTGAAAGGTTGTCTATGCTAACCAGTGGTAATGTGTCAAGACCACATCTGTCTGGCTGACCTCATTCAGCGGTAGAGCTTCACATGCTCGCCCAGACACTACGGAATAGAGTAGACAATGACAGTATCAGGAGAGGATGGGCGGCAGAGCGTTTCAGGGTCATTTGGGCTGTAGAGCAGGGAGCTGGCTGATAGTATATGTTCACTGACTGAGAGAGGTTATCTCAGAACCGAGCAGGAATCAAACCCAGTCGCTTCTCTGCCAAGATTATTTTCCTGAGGGTATCCAGGCGGCGCTGCGCTAATTAAAGCAAACATCAGCAGAACGCCCAGCAGAATTTAGTCATTCAAGGGCACAGAGTTTTTTTTATGCGCTGGTTACATTTTCCTTATGTTGAATCTCACCATGAAACTAACACATCATGAAGAGTTAGACAAACCGAGAGGACAACGGCTGAACACTGAGTTTGTTTGTAGGGCAGGATTAAGCATCTTATGATGGATTATTGACTTGAAAAATACATCTTGAGTTCAAGACCTAGAAAAATAAATCACACAAACTGGGTCAGATTAAATTATCTCAGCATTTTTGATGAAGCCGTTGAGTTGATATAATTATCAGTCGGTATAGAGGCTTGTTGTTTGAGCGCACTTATATAAGCGATCAATCATAACAATGATGCGCTTCATGCAGTGATTTTCTCACTGTGCGAAACCTCTTGAACTCATTTGACAGTGATTTCAAAATGGAGTTTGAATAGACAATATGTTTTGATTCAGATGCATTAGTATAAATCACTCTGGCTAGAATACATCCATTCAGGCAGTCTGTTATCTGTCCAACAAAAACCTCATATCAGTTTAATAAGAGTACTTTTGAAAGGCATTAATGGACTAAATGGACTGGTGTTCATTCCAGGGCATTGTACACCCTTTTTTAGGCAATTTATGTGGCAGTCCACTTGGTCCACTTCGCCAGATAATACTTTTATTAGACAATTATTACTATTGTTGTTGTTGATGCTGCTGCTGTATTTGTCCACTTTAAACATCCAAGGTCACATGATGTGTCCGTGTTATGTATTTATTTATTAAATAGAGTTGAATAATTGTAGTACTTGTAAGACACACTATATTCACATCTGTAGATATTGCTGCATGTCCCTTCTGGTGATGTAATGCCCTGCTTACATGGCTGTAAACATCAGTGATTTGGTTTTTGTTTAGGGAAAGATTACTGCGTTGTAAGAGGGACCGTTTGGGGTTTAAATCAGCGTGTTCTCTGGAGTGTTGAATTACTGTCTCTGATAAGATCTTATTTGTGTGTTTGTGTGTGCAATGAAGTTTGACCTTCATGTTTAATGGCTGAGAAAATGCCATGACTGTAACAGTTTAGTTTCCATTGCTAACACTATACATCATCATGCCCATATGATCATGTTCGTACTGCATTAATATACTTTATTACATTAACATAATGTCTAATCACAAGCTGTTCCACAAAATAAGTACTTATATTGGATATACTGTGTGCAAAAATGTGGGACCTTGCTTTATTTCACTGTTTCATGTATTATGTATCAGGTTTATTTAACAATGATGGATGTGCAGATCACATGGTTACAGCATATTGAAAAGGATGGAATTGTATAATCTCCACAAAGAAGTGATTTGGAGGACATAATAAGATATGACAGCTGCAAACTTCCTTTCTATTTTGCTGAGTTTTGTTTGGAGCTCATGATGTCAAATTGTGAATCTTGTGTTCAGTGGCAGTTTTAGGTTTGTTCCTAGTCTAAATAGGCCTCTGTCTTTATTTTGCTATTCGGAATAGTGAGCTGAGGGAACAAGTTAGACATCAATGACAGAAAAATGAGGGCACATGAAATGTGCAGTAAACAGGATGTGTAATATCCCTCCAAAACAACTAAAATAACCATATTACTGGCAGGCCGAGTCCCATTGCATTACAAGTTGCATTTGCAAGTTTGTCTTCAAAAAGTTCTTTAGAATTGTTGCAAGGCAATGGGGAAGGAATTTGCATGAATTTTACATATTTAAAAGCTATAATTATAAAAAAAAATATTTGCCAAGTTAACATATTGGAATATATGTTTAGGGCCTGGGGATGTTTAGGATTGGCAATCAATGAATGCAGCTGCTAATAAACCTACAGTACAACATATTGCACAGTCACAGCTTTCTACAGGGACGGCCATAGTGCCACAATAAAAGCTTAGTACATTCGCATTTGAGTCATTTAGAATTCAAGTGGTTAGATTCAATAATTAGATTCAAGTAGACAGTAGCTTTAGAGATTTACAGACAGTGTTTTAAAAGGGCAAATCAATCGTGGAGATATGCAAGAGAAATATTAAATCCGAAATTGGTAATTATATCGAACATCAGTTGGACATTTGAACATAGATATTGCTTTCTAAGCAAAAGTGGCCCAATTTTTTTTATGTATTTTTCCTCAAATGTGACTCAGGTCTGTGAGTCTAGACAACCAACCTATCTGCATGTGTTTCTTTTCCCTAATGATGTAGGCGTACCCGTGTATCTGATGAGGCTTTCAAAAAAATATGTTGAGTCGCAGTGCAGAACTCCTCTGTCTTACAAGAAAAACTCAGCGACGGAGGAGACTGGTATATATTGTGATGTTCCATGCTGTAGTCATGGCCAAAATCTTTGGACATACTGTACCGTTTGAAGACCGTATGAATAATTCCGGCAATTCCGTCACATGTTTTGACTTGATTGTTGTGTGTCGCGTTAAGAGTGACGCAAAAGACAACTGTTCAGACTTACAAAAATCCACTTGGATAAAATCTGGATATGCAAAAAAAAAATCAGATTTTTACTGGCAGATTGAACAAAGCCTAAATTAGATAAAAGTCGGATTGTTTTCCAATGCAGTCATATTGGGATTTATGCGACTTTTATATCACTCTAGATTGCTGAACACAATAGGGGATTTTCACGCTGATATGTAGTACTTCCGCATTCAGTGATCTTTGTGCACTGCCACTTCCGTTGAATCACCGATCACTCTGGCGAACTGATGACGGACTACATTAAGTTTATTTATACGGCATCCCTGGTAAATTAGTCTGATTCACTAAAGTGCCGGCTACAAACAAAGGTGCTACCTGGTTTAATTTTAAAGTTTGGACCTTAATCCCGGCGAACCGCTTTAATCCACTTCTTCCTTATACTCAATTGAGAACTTAAGTAGGGTTAGCGTTGTTGGTTAGATTTACAAAGTGGAACAGAGCAGTGACATCTAGCCTTCGTTTCAGCCATTGTTGAACTGCGTCGGAAGTGGACATGCACAAAGTTGACAAATCCCGCCCATGAAACCCGGAAGCGTGATAATCCCCTATTCACCCTTCGCAGGGAGTTTGATTGACAGATGATCTGACCAATCATAATCCGCCATTTTGTCTGACAAAGCAGTCAGGAGAGTTAGTAGATTAACGTCGGTGGATTTGAACTCAAAAAACGGTGTGTACTGACGTCATTTCCACGGTTGAAACAACATTCCTTTCTTATGTACATTAATTTGTATTTGATGCTATAAATTAACCTGAAGGAATTGATGATCGATTCACAAGCAGCTTTAACTGAGGCGCTACAGCGATCTGTCTCGACACATTAAATTGACACAAAAAGGTATTTATTGTTTACATTTCTTTCAAAAATGACCAAATCTGAAAGTTTAGTCTTTGTTTCATATCAAAATTAAGCTGCTCTGTCCTGTCTGTCAGCGCATTGTCATTGTCCTCTTTGCTCCGCGATGTATTTTTCACTGTGTGAGAACATGATGTGTGATGTGAGAGCATAGCAACAGTAACTAAAGGGGCCGGGTCTTTGCAAACGGGTCTTTACAAACGCTGACGGGAGTCACTACAAAGACTTTAAATACCGGTAGTTCTTTGGTCACTCAGACAGCCTTGACGGTAGTCAGTGGAGGAACAGTGAGGTCTAAGTATCACAATGACATCTCTATACAATCAAAAAGAGAAAACAATATTTCTAAAAAAAAAAATTGGACAAAAAAGATGCACGTTGATTATGACAACAACAAACTCTACGATACAGGGTAAACAGATCTGAGCTTAGTCATAGTTATACAATTCTTCAAACAAAATATTAATACAAAATATTCATTTATTCATTTTATTTATTTTATTGACCTACTCAAAAAATAACATCGCAAATATAGCTTTCGCCACTAGAGGCGCAGTATCCCCCCCAGCAGCCCCCTGAACTCCCGAAATGATCAAACCCAGACAGTTGCAGAATCTTACAGTCACTGTGGAAAGCAACAAGAATATCTCTAAATGGAAAACACATGGAAAGCTATCATCAAAAGGCAGCGTATATCTTTAAACAATTTTTCTTATCACATCAAAGAAAGTGGCCTAGAGGGACAGCTGCATGTAGGGATGCTGAATAGAAGCCTGTCTCAAAGAGTATTCCACTGTTTTCCTTTCTCCTTGAAACCGTTCTTTTGAAGAGCTGCCCAGTTCTGCAGGAGCCCTGCGCAAAGGTCACGGCCAATTATGTGTTTCAGTATGTGTTGTTTGTGTTTTCTCTTCCTGTAGCACTTTGTGTATTAAAGAGCTCTTTAAGAATGCCCTCTGTAATTCACATTGGGTCATCAAACTAAACTGCCACTTTTCCTTTTTTCCTCTTTTGACCCAGCTTTACATTTATATGGCTGTGTGTGTTTTGACATCTCTGAATTAATGGAGTTTCATTCAGAAAACTGCCATTATCCGTATATTTGACTAATTAAATGGCCAACCTTTTTATATAGGCTATCTGGTATGTTAATCAAGGACTTTTTCTTTGATTTTTATGAATTGGTTAGACTGCAAAGATGGACATAAATACAGACTGAAACTTTTGAAAAAGATATTTGCAATTATCTACAAATGACTGTTTATGCATTTACCTTACGTGTAAAACATTTTACCAGTTACTGATGGGTGAAAAATTAAAATTTTAACCAAGCAATCTATTGGTGCTCTTAGCATAATTTTGCTAATCAGAATCCCAACAGGAAGTAAAGATTCTTCAATTTAAAAATAGTTTAAGTTTTGCCTCCTACTGCCATTTCATTTTGCACTGTTTATGTGCACCTGGTTCCATGCTCATTTATTCCGTGTCCTACAGTGTGAACTTTACCAAACACAATGTAGAGATAGAGATTTTCAGCATTAATATGAATAAAGTAGGCTAAAGCTGTTCTTATGTATGTGGACATTAGCATATGATAGTATAAGTGTTGGCAACAACATGTCAGAATAGTTTAGTGTGACTCTTGAACCTTGGCCCTCTCACCCCCTTCCCTCGTCGTGAAAAAGTAAACTCAGCATAAAAGTATCCTAGCTTACCACGTCCTCTTCTATAGAACTGCATTAGTTACTTTTGACTATATGCAACAAGCAGTCAGCAAAGTGAGTTTGAGGGTTATCACCAAAATAAAACTAAATGTAATAAAATGCAAATCCTCATTACAAATAATTGCTTCGTCACACAATCGGTGTGTGCATTTCAGCTGAATATGGTGACAACATGGCCAGGTTGCAAAATGTATGACACACAAAACAAAATTTGATTTAGCCCTCAGACCAAAACAAATTAATGACAGACACTTCTGCATCATAGACAGTGAACAGCGTGGCATTTTGGAACCAATGTTGATAATTAATAATATCATTAGACAGCAGGTGATTAAATGTATGTAACAGACAATAATAAACTTATGGTTTATTTGGGAAAAAATGAACTATTATGCAGAACTACAGCAAATGTGCATAATGATTGCAGAGTTGGTAAATTTACAGATTGACCGGTAATTCTGCAAAATTACTTTTCTCAAATGAAGCTTAACATAAATAAAACAGTGAAATGCTTTCAAAAGCTCTGGCTTCCTGCACCAAATTAAGCTCTGGTGTAGGTCTTCCTTTGCAGATTAAATCCAGCTTTTCTTTAAAAGTTAATCTTGAAAATGGCGTGGATAATAAATTAGCAACAATGTCCTCCTAACTAATACTGCTTGGGGTTTACATAGCGAATAGCACTATTTCATCAGCGGGTTGTTTTTATTCCGATCATGTCCCTCACAGCGGGCATAACTTGTCATAAACTTGGTGAAAACAAGACCCACCCATTTAGAGGGCTGATTGGTACATTTTCCTGTCATTTGAAATTTGTCTCTCATTGACTTGCTATGGCTTGGCCCTCTGTAATTCGACAGCTGGACCATCAATCACAGAGCCCGAAAGCGTTAGGTGGAAAAATCCTAATATGGAGAAAATGGGCATCTACACAACACAACGCAAACTGAATAGGCAGATTTGAAGGGTTTTTTTTTCCTCAAAAGGATTTACTGTAGATTTATTGTCAAAGTTTAAAAAAAATATTTTTACACATTGTTTAGCCCTGACTGTTCCCCTCTGATGTATATAGTACTATAGTACTAAAATAAAGTACACACAGTAGCCCTATATGCAGATTTATGTATATATATATGTGTGTGTGTGTGTGTGCACTACACAGTGCATATAAATATGTGTAGTGCAAAATGAGTCATCAATGAGAACAGACTATACATAGTGATTTTAAATTATTATTTTTTTTATTTAAATACACCTTGAAATCTGTGAAATGAATGTTATCGAGTACCACAAACGAAACAAATTATTCTATAAAGGATCTGTGAATTTTGTAGACCACCTAAAGAACTGTTGTGATAATTTGAAACAAGTCTGGAAGTTACTCCAGTGCCAAGGATATTCAGGGCATCGTCTCCCTCTGAGACTTAACACAGAACAAACAATTAACAACCCATCCTGCATGAGTCTGTGAGCACAACGTCTCCATATTCTTCAATGAGAAGACTTCCAAACTGTGAATATATGAATCCACTGCTTTTCATTTGGAAACTCGAGCCATGTTAAATGGACCAGGGAACATCTGCAGTCAAATGAGGCCTTCAGTAACTAGGAGGATTGTGATGGATTCAAAGGCAATGGAAACAGTGGAAATGGCTAACTGCTGTTATTTGAATGCGTTATGTATTCGAAGCATCTGTTTTGGCTCAGAAAAAAAACCTGCCTGTTTCTGCAGGTTGTCATTGTGTTGATATAATTCAGATCAGTGTTCAATACTGAGAAGCAAACCACAGGCCCACTGTTAAGATAAAATGCCTGATAATGGGATGTGATTAATGCACTCTCTGTTTTGGATTGTCATAGCAACATGAACTAATGGGCATAATTTTACCCGAGATGAATGAGTGCTGGAGACAGATATCAGTGTAAAAAGCTCAGGTCTGTGTCTCTGCTGGTCTCAGAGTTGTATTTTTATATTTTTACTCAGTTTTGCAAGCTAATTTGGTGTACCCCAAAGGGGGCTCCGTCTTTGATGACACCCAACTGGGCCTCCATTGTGTCAAATTAAATCCTTTGAGAATTTTTAATTGAAAAGCTCTATACAGTAGCCTTCGTTCAGTTCATAATTCGCCGCACACTGTGAGTGACAGACAAGTATGACATCCGCCCTGCGGGTCACGTCTCAAGTCCCGAGGCAGCATATGATTACTGTGATTGCTTGATTCTAGAGCTCTCCACTGGATGACACTGATTGAAGCACAAAGGGGTTTGAGTCACATGATGATACATGCATTGTAGCAAAGTATACCACTAATATGCAGCCGCTTTGAATGGACGGACAAAAACAAAACAAGCTAAAAATAATGGTGCATCTGATCAGAGTTCTGAGAGTCTGTCAGGCTATTTTTCTCCATTCCTTCCAGGAAAAGGAAGTTCATATCGATTCACCACACTTTTACCTCAAAGGGCCCATGGGCACTCTGGTAGAAAGAAACATGGACTTGGTAATCCATCTCCATTGCATCAGAGCTCTCTGGGCTAGGAATTCTGTCAGTCGCAGAGGCACGGAACGGTAGAAAGACTCCGGAAATCACTTACCGCCTCTCACTTACATCAGAGTAAAGTGGCGAAGTGTCACTCTCTCCTTCTCCTTCAGGTAGTTTTATCCACCATTCGTTCTTTAAATCTAAGCTGCTTACAGATGGAGACATTTAAGAAGAAGGACTGGCTACTGTTCTGAAGGGTATTTAGGTTTGTATCTGAATTGCCATGAACTAATATTTTACTAAGAAATACTGTGTATGGTGTGGCTTTAGCTTAATTCAGTGACTCTTGATATTCTTTTGATATTCAGGATTCTTTGTCCGAATCATGACCAATATATACATTATACAAAATAAGGTGCATTGTCTTTACCCTTGCATTTCAACAAAATGTTTTAAACAATGTACACTATCGTTCAAATGTTTGAGGTTAAGCTTTTTTAATGGTTTTGAGCAAAAATAAAGTAAAAAAGTGTGTGTGTGTGTGTGTATATATATATATATATATATATATATATATACATTGTGTGTGTGTGTGTGTGTGTGTAGTGAAATATCATTACAATTTAAAGAACTATTTATTTTGACTGTTTATTTTAACTGTTCTTTTTTGACATATTTTAAAAATATATATTTATTCCTGCAATTACAACGTTTAATTTTTCAGTAGCTATTACTCCAGTCTTCAGTCTCACATGATCATTCAGAAATCATTCCAATATGTTGATTTTGGTGCTCAATAAACATTTCTTAATTATAAATGTAGAAAACATGCTGAAAACTTTTCTTTTTTGTGGAGATTATGCTATATTTGTTAAAGATTTTTCAGTGAATAGAGGGTTCGAGTTTAAAAGATTAATTTTCAAGAATTATTTGAAATATAAATCTTTTGTGACTTTATAAATGTGTCATTTCGCCCCCAAATGTCATGCAGGTGTTGCAAACAAAGATGAAAACAAAAGAGCTTGATCTATTTGCAAGCAGTTTCTCTTTGTAATCAAAATAAACCCAGGGACACACTTCTTGGGCTAACAGGAAACAAAACTCGCAAAAAAAAAAACAAAAAAAAAACACTTACATAATGAGGAGATCAGACCAAGACTGAACCAAAAACAGGGCTACAAGTACACAGACACACTGGACATGTGTTCGAAATTGGGTTCGGAAAATAGATGGATGATTCAGCTGTGAGCGCAATCTTCTAGCAAGATGCAGGAATTCATTCAGCACAACCCTCAGAGTGCATTATGGGT
Source organism: Rhinichthys osculus (assembly GCA_029959095.1). Classification (NCBI taxonomy): domain Eukaryota; kingdom Metazoa; phylum Chordata; class Actinopteri; order Cypriniformes; family Leuciscidae; genus Rhinichthys; species Rhinichthys osculus. The sequence continues at coordinate 13,813,583 of JARWKJ010000009.1, read as the reverse complement.
AGTATCTAACCTTTGAGTATACATCAGTCGTACACTCGTTATTGTGGTGCATTATGGGATTGAATGAGTGTAGTTGATAACGTCCACTATGGTTTCGGACACCACTACAAATGGCTGTCCCCTCAAATAGTGCCCTATTTAAGGGTATAGGGGGCGATTTCGGACACAGCCTGGGGCTAAACAAAATAATTACCAAGACACAGGTGGAATACATGCAATTCAAAAACCATGGCAACAGAAGAGCAGGAACAAAGAAATCACCGGAAACTGAATTGAGAACAGCGCAAAACTAACTCAAATAAAGTCCAACTCAAGCAAAACACTAACACAGATCAGATGTGACACCAAACTTTGAATGGTAGAATAAATTGTCTTTTATATACTGTTTTTAAACCTGCAATCGAATCATGTTAGTTGAATAAACCTACTTCTGCTCTGTTTTGAGCTTACAGACCTGTTGTTATAACTGCAAATCTGAGAGGAGCTTTGAAGAACAATCCAGAATCATGTCACATCATCAACAATTAAATACAGATAATTCAGTAATTAAGTACAAAGAACAGCAGGCTTTTTGCTGACGCCAGTGGTGCAGAAAAACACACATTTAACTGGATGCCAAATCAGATGGGTAGGCCTACATCAGAGATAACTTTCTATGAAACAAGTCTTCAAACAAGTCCCATGAGGGAATTTATCTGATTTATCCGATTTTTTTTTTTAACATGGCTATGTTGTGTTGTATGAGATGCAAATCCATTTGGCTCACTCAAGGCAACTATAATTAAATCCATGGTTATATTGGATTCAATCTGCGTTCATTTCTAAGTACTTAATACCTAAATAGAAAAAAAAAACTTATTGAAGACAGTGGCATGATTTAATTTCATGTTTATGATTCCTTTTTCCAAAGTCACACACAATTTAATGGCCAATAACGAGTCTCACATAGACCACTATGTTGTAAAAACCAACGGCCATTGCAGCTGAAATTGTCATAAATATTGTCAACAAGAGGAGCAGCTGTATGATGTCATAGCATAACCACACAATAACAGCTATACATCTAGTTCACAAGATGCATCTCAGCAAAATACTTTTTTGTTTCAGCAGGACAGATTTGCTTCCGTAATGCTGTGGTTTCAGTCCTGTTGCGTGACAGCTTAATATACACAAAGATTAATCTCTATTTTACGCTTACCTTAAGACCTGCTGAGATGCACACATTTCATGAAGTGCAGATATTTGATTGAACGTTATCTGTAAAATGAAAACTGGTTGTATTGTGATTGAGAGGAGAAAACAATTAAATATGTGTGATTTTTTTTTTTTTTTACTGGCCTCTTTTTTCTTCTGATATTTCTATGTTTGCACTCGAAGGAATCTAGTTTGATAAATAGAAAAACATGCTGTATTACTTTTTTTGTGGTTGTTCTTCTTTTTTTGCAGTGCAGACTTTCTAATGTAATTTGAAGGGGTTACATATTTCTGCCACCTTGCATCATCTCCACACAAACTTACTTATGATTTGATTCTACATTACTGTGTAACCATTACATTGAAAAGCCATATTCTTCTTTTGCAGTGGTAAAAGGATTCTTACTTTTGACATCAGTGTATCTTGTAAGCTGTGATGCACAGTGAAAGAAATAACCTAGTTTTTAACCTTAATACTGTATTCATATTTTTTTTTTTCCTCTCAGAGGCCCCAAAAATGTATGTCTAAAAACAATGAGAGCAATTTAAATAACTTATTATTTTCCCTTCCCTGAGTTAGTCAAAGCCCAGAGCCAGATATTATTGAAGCCTCACCTCTCAGTTTTACTAAAAAGAAGTAGTGCACTATTTTGGAAATGTGGTTGCCATCCATTCTAATCACTTTTTTTTCTGTTTGGGATCAATTTGATTGCTTTGACACGTTGCCAATTGAAATAAAAGCAGTACATGTTATAAAGCCTTTCACAATGATGGTTAAGCACTGGTTTAGAACAAACCAGAGCTCTATGCATATTGGTTTATTCATCTATATACTGTATATGCTGCCAGGGTTGGAAGTATCCCTAAAATAGGTATCTAGCGTTCTTTTATGGGTGTATATATGTATGCATACATATGTATATATGTATTCGCAATGCATTTTTTCAGCTTTTGGCTGGAATCATGTTTTGTGTACTGTCCCTATTGAAATAAAGTAATAAATAAAAAATAAAAATAAGCCAAGATATTTCAACTTGATACACTTGATCACTGTTAAGTACACATTCCAATGTATTAATAGAGCTTTGGAATCTCTGAGATCCCAAAAAGAACATGAATTTGATTGTGGATTTGTATACAGAGCCCAATAGTGACAAAAAAAACCTTTACAAACTATTGCCCTTACTCTAGGCCAGTGTTAGCTACGTGATGTTGTTGATTAGGGCTATTCATCCAATACAGTGACATTGCATTTTACAAAGTCATTGGCTTAGAACTTCAGCTGTAGAGTACATTTTACATGTTGTCACACTGGCACACTGTGTTTGCTTGTCTTGCAGTTCCCCCGAGAGATGGAGTGGCTGATCTTCTCCCTACTGGTCCTGGCTGTGTCTGCTTCAGGGCAGCTGTGCCCCAAGCGTTGCATGTGCCAGAACCTGTCGCCATCTCTAGCCATCCTCTGTGCCAAGACTGGTCTGCTTTTTGTGCCAACAGTCATCGACCGGCGTACAGTGGAGCTGCGTCTCACAGAGAACTTTATCACCGCAGTAAGGAGGAGGGATTTCGCAAACATGACCAGTCTCTTGCACCTGACGTTGTCCCGCAATACCATCAGCCAGATTTTGCCTTATGCTTTTGCCGATCTTAAGCGGCTGCGTGCACTGCACCTGGACAGTAACCGCATAAGCGTCATCATGGACGACCACTTCCGAGGACTCACGAACCTACGGCACCTTATCCTTGCCAACAATCAACTGCACAACATCTCGCCACATGCATTTGATGACTTTTTGGGGACTCTTGAGGACCTAGATCTTTCGTACAATAACCTGGTGGATATCCCATGGGACACTATAGGACGCCTCACCAATGTAAACACTCTCAACATGGACCATAACCTCATAGAGCATGTCCCCCTAGGAGTCTTTTCGAACCTACACAAACTAGCACGTCTGGATATGACATCCAACAAGCTAAAGAAAATACCCCCTGACCCATTGTTCCTTAGGATACCAGTTTATGCCAAGTCAAAAGGTTCACCCCTTTCCTCCCTCGTCCTAAGTTTTGGAGGGAACCCACTACATTGTAACTGTGAACTACTCTGGCTAAGAAGGGTAACGCGAGAGGATGACCTGGAAACTTGCGCGTCACCTCCTGACCTTATGGCAAAGTACTTCTGGACAATTCCAGAAGAGGAGTTCATCTGTGATCCCCCTGTGATTACAAGGAAATCTCCCAAAACCTTTGTCATGGAAGGTCAACCCACCAGCCTGAAATGCAAGGCCAATGGGGACCCAGACCCAGACGTTCACTGGATCTCCCCAGAGGGCCGTCTAATCGCCAACACCTCCCGTACTTTAAGCTTTAGCAACGGGAGCTTGGAGATCAACATCACTTCCTTGAAGGATACAGGAGTTTTTACCTGCATTGCGTCAAATGCTGCGGGGGAATCTACAGGCACGGTGGAGTTGGTGGTCAGCCCGCTGCCACACTTAGCTAACAGCACTAACCGGATCCGAGAACCTGATCCAGGTCCATCCGATATTCTAACCTCTGCTAAGTCGACTTCATCAGTGAGCAATGAGACCAGGTCTCAGGAGAGGAAGGTGGTACTTGCTGAGCTTACGGCAAATTCTGCACTCATCAGGTGGCCTTCGCAACAACATTTCCCTGGAATCAGGATGTATCAGATTCAGTACAATAGCTCGGCAGATGACACCTTGGTCTACAGGTAAGATATCTCATTATTTTGTGAAATCTTATTACAGTTATAGAAGGCTAAATGGTTGTGCTAACATAACAATGTTATTGTGGTGCAATTGGGCATCTAACAACATATCTAGCCTTCTCCTATATAAGTGCATTGCAATGATATGATGTTCATGTGTGGTTAAGTATCTCAATTGATTTCATTACTGGGACCTGCTTTAAATATTGCATCTGTTTATTTACTGTATTGTTTAATTGAACAATCAATAGCCTTCATCTCCATGGACCTGCCTTACGCTTCATTTTTCAGTGTGACAAAAAATGACAGGCGCAACTTTATCTGTATTGCACTGCAGGATGTCTTTGTCATGATACAAGAGAAAGTGTTTGCTTCATCTGTCAGAAGTTGCACTGTTTATGGGCCATGTATTCCCAGAGCACTTTCTAAAGCTTTGGGATATCCAAAATTCAAAGTGTTTGTGCACAATGTTCTTTGAGCCTCAGAAATCCCATTCATGAAAGAAGACAGACATATCAGAGAAAGATGACTCTATGGTCAGACTAACAGATGATTCTTTTTGATGTGAAAGAGAAAACAAAATATGTGCTGGGAGAGGTGGGCACCAACCAGGCTAATTTGTCTTTTTCTAATGTTTAGAATCCACACCAATTGTTATATCTTCTCATTCACTGCTGTTCTGTATGTTTAATTAGTCTGGGTGCTGGGGAAGACCGTGAATTAGCATCCATCTCACAACCTTGGGCAATATGCGACAGTGAAACGAATGACCATAAAAGCTAAACACATTTCCTGGAAGAAAAGAAAAACTAAATGGATGAAAGATAGGCTACTTTGGCTTTATGAATCATTGATACTGGTAGCTGTATTGTTGGGTCAGGGATACAAGAACATTCCGTACATGCTGGATTTGAAGAAAAAGGCAAGGGGCACTAATGAAAATTATACATTAATTCAAATGAATTATAATGACATTCCCAACATTGCTATCTCTATGCAGATAATATAAAGATGGCTTAAAATTATTCAAGCGACCCAAAATATTAAAGTTAATAATGTACACCTGAAGTGAAAATTCGGTCATTATTTATTTGCCCTCATGTCCTTCCAAACCTATATGATTTTCTTTCTTCCGTGTAGCACAAAAGGAGTCCAGAGGGGACGATTTTAGAAAAGGGAATAACAAAGTATAATTTTGATTCATATAAAGCTATCATATAACATCAAACGACTTCACACTGCATGCGTAAGTAGAGCATGAGGAGCACATATATTTTCATTTTTTTAGCTGAACTATTCGTTTAAGAGTGGATTATATGTGAAATTCTGGGAAACTGGGTCATCCCAAGGAGAAGTCCAGCTTGCCAAACCTCATGCGCATTAAAGCAGAGCGATTGATTCTAAAAAAGACATCCAGTCACTTTTGCTTAAGCTTTCTCTTTTCTTTTTTTGACCTTTTAACCAAATCTCCACAATGCTCCTCCTTCTGATTGAATAAGCATGTCAACAGGTTTGTCTAGGCCACATTGTACCATATTTCTCTATTAAAGTGTGTAAATTTCAGGTTAAATTTGTAATTAGGATTAACACAAAGCAGTTAGGGGAAATGCACATTTGACAAGTTGTTGTATTGTTTTGTATGATTTTCGATACCTAAAGGCAGAATATAAGATGAAAAAGTTAGTTATTTTCAGTACTCACTTAAAACTGCTCCTCCGCCCAAACGGATCGCTTGACGTCATAAAAGGGAGACGTCTCCCCAGAGCGCTGAGAAAGTGAGTCTGTGAGCTGTGTTGATAATTGTACGAGTGATAGAGCGAGAGAATTAGTGATTAGTACATTTATTTATTTAGTTAGCTATTTAAGTTAGGTAGTTAGTTAGGTATACGCAGGCGTATTTTCACAATGGTGAATTACTGCGTTTGTGCTGGGTGCTAAAACACAGTTAAAACCGGTCACAGAGTCCACTTTTTCCCAAAAAGCAGGTCTGTGTTCCGTGCCTGGGTCAACTTTGTTCGGACCAAACGCGTGGACTTCAGTGCTGCTTCGGTATCCAAGATTTCGGTCATTTGCAGCGCACATTTCTTCCAGTTTTTATGTTTTCACTGTTCGATCGCGCCCGCGTGTCTCTCTCTCTCACGTCTCTCTCACGTCTCTCTCTCTCGCTACTTCAGTGCTGCTTCACACACACACACACACACACACACACACACACACCAACACCAACATATTCCAGCATTGCAATCTTGACATCGAAGCCTGTTCATTATAGCCACGGAGCTTCAGAGCTAAGGCGGAGCTGCAGATTATGTGTCCCTAAATAACCCGCATATCTAACAGTAGTTCCGCATTAATTAATTTGCAGCGAGTTTTATTTATTTTTATACGAATACGAATACATGTACCGTTCCACCTCTAAGTTATGCCTACCGGTATATACACCTGCCCAACTCTCCACTGGTTATCTTCACACCAGATATTTATGTTTCTTCGATAGGAATTATTTAAATTTCTGTTTGCCTCCTCATCTGCCTCACGCCTGGGAGGCTCAAAAGTGTATGGCTGTGGGGGGATTTTGAGGGGGATTTTGGATCTGCTCAGACTCAAAACTCCCCATACTTGAATAGAACGTTTGTGGCACGACTCCCTCTTCTGACGTCACAGCTCAGCTGTGTTTTAAAAATATGATCTTTACAGAAATGGCTATAAAGCTTACTGTAGTGTAATTACAGTAATAATTTTAATGATAATTACATTTTCACTCAGACATCTAACCCTTATTTAATATATCTAAAAAAAAAAAAAATTAACCTGACATAGACACTTTAAAGTCAGAGTCATGAGACAGGTACATGCATACAAAAACAGCTAAAAATCCACAAAAGCTATGCTGTATTTGGACAGGCACTTGTGCTCTATCATCAGTGATGATACTGGCCACACTTCCCTCTGACAGGCTGCCACAGGAAGTGCATGTACCACTGACAGCTAAGAGTAACACCTTGAAATGCCTCTCCGAAAGAACAGACGAATAGAGACATATCAAAATAGGTTTCTGCTTTCTTTTCACACCTGAGGACAGCTGGAGGGGACAAGAAACCAGCACATGTTACTTTGTGCATTTTTTTTATCCGATAAATGAAAGGCTGCCTATTGTAAGGCTGGTGTTTGGTTGGGCTCTTTGTTTTCATGTGTCATGTGATCCCCACGTTTCCCTTTTGTTCATGCCATTTGCTTTTGTTTTAATTTGTGTAACATTGAGCTTTCTGTAATGGTTCCACTGAAGCCAAGTCAATTTTCTGAGCCCAAATGCAGTTTATTTCATGATTAAAAAAGTGTACAAACAAAGCAACAACTTGAAAATAAACGTAACTTAAACTTGACTAAAGCATGGTGTTGACATGAAACTCACAGGAGTTGACAACAGCATCAAAAGATAAGGCTTGACAAACACGCATGGCAAAATCAGGGCTATAAATACACAGACTACTAATGAGCACTTGAGCAACACCTGAATGTAATGAAACCAATGAAATGAGAGCATAATACAAATAAAATAACATAAAAAACACATGGCATGAACACAAGGGAAACGTGGGGATCACATGGCACTTGAAAACAAAAAGCCCAACCAAACACCAGCCTTACACCAAAAAGAATGCACCGTAGGTATGCGAGTATGAATATGTATGTTATGAATAGGCAACATAGAGGCAACAACACTTTAGTAATTTGTTAAATGCATTTGTTTGCCAGGGTTATGCATCATTCAGAAATTAATTGATGACCTTGAAGTTCTAATTATATTTCTGAATTTGAATTGAATATAGTAAATAAAAAGGTAGCGTTTATCAAGGCAAACTTTGAATTTTACAATCACAAAGCCAAGTTTAAAAAGGTTTGGGGACAGATTGCTTTAGTATGAAGTGCCTGCAGTAAAAAAAAAAAAAAAAAAAAAAAAAACTTTATTCATCCAGGCAATTAGATATCAGAATAACATTCAAGAACATCGGAAATGAAGTAGAGGCAAAATCTGAACAAAAACGTAGACATGCACTGCATCCGAAATTGCATGCTATCTGAGTAGGAATTTGAATCTGAATTTAATGTGTGACTGTTAAGTATACAAAAGTATGTTCTATATAGTATGAATAAGGGTACAGGGTTCCTACACATTTTTCATTTCAAAATTCCAGACTTGCCAGACTCAAATTGCTTCACTGCCATTCATAAATCCTCTCCTGTGGCCTCATGGGATAGTAAAGTTTCATCGGAAGTAGTAGGACATCCGGATATTTTTCGCTCACTTTTTTCCTGGAAACTATGTACAGGTATTTGGACATACTATTTTGTTGGCGTACTTTGCATACTATATAGTAGAGAAGTATTTGATTTTGTAAGCAGTGAAAGAATGCACATTTAGGTAGGCTCTTATCTAAGTGATCCAAATCACATTCAATGCTATCATTTGGTTGAAAGTAGCATTTGGTGCTAGTATAGCCATAAGCTAATGTGTACAGGAGAGTTAACACAAATGTGCCTTAATTGTCGTTGAGAATCGTTGAAAGGTTTGATTAAGTGGCTTTGCTTATAGAAGTGTCTGGTGGGAAGAAAGCACACACATCTATCAGCGATCACAAATTAAGTTCAGTTGCAATTTGTCATTGTTTCAAAAGAATGCTCTGAGCAGCAGCATGCTTGGCTTTGTCTTTAAAGCACATCTTGTGAGGGTAATACTTTTATTCTCTGAGACTGAGTGTTTTATTTTGAGGAAGAAAAGAGCACAGCTGTGTTCCCTAAATAAAGATCCTTAAGAAAGCCTTGTGTAAGACTGCAGAAAATAAGCTTATCCATGTAGCGCATGGGAAAAGTGGTTAAAAGCAGCTCCTCATAAATCAGAGACTGAGCACTTTGTTGTTTAACAGCCAAAACGCTGGATTTTGCTCTGTTTCCATTCCATCTTTTAATTCTGAAATCCGATAAGCACTCTTCGGATAGGATTAATTTTCCAAACAATGTTTCATTTACAATTATTATGTGATTTGATTCGGACAGGATCGAAACCCATTGAAATGTGCAAGACTTACATAATGAGATAATTAATTGTGTATAATTAAGGGAGGAATTCAATCAAATGAGCACCATACTTGACTTTTAAAGTATTTCAGAAGAGTTTGCGATCAGACTTTCCTTATTTATTTACTTTTGTACATTGGATATCCAGTACAGTACTGGAACCACCAACTGTTATTTTACCCTGTCAAAAAGGTTGAAATCTATAATTAAGGTGCACCAGGTAGTGAACTTGACAAGGTCAACCATATATTTTGAGTGAAGGAGTATAGTTAGCCGGACATGTTCAATTCGGATGGGATTAAACAGGATTTTCTGCAAAACACAAACTCCTCAGTGAAAACCTGTCTGAATAGGGGATAATAAATACAGCGTGACAAGCAAATAGAGTGAATGACGTGCTGAAATTCACAGTTGGTGCGAGTGACAGTGCTTGTGCACATGATGTTCATGTGCATTCTTGGTTATTTCTGCACTGTTTAACTGTGAATCACACAGTGGTAATGTCACTGAACATGAGATTCATGGATGGATAATGGATTTGAAGAAATAAAAAAAATCTATTAAATTAGATAAAACAGCACTTTCACTAGTGGTTTCACTAATTTGGAATTGCCATTTTTAAAATGGTGGCAAAAAATAAATAAAAATACAAATAAGAATTTCATATAAAGTTGCATTAGACTCGAATACATAAATGTACACTACCTGGAAGCAGTGTTGTACTGTAATTGTTAACTAAAACTTAAACTATTAAACATTTTTATGATATAAATTAAGCTAAAATAGTGAGAAAACATATAAATAATAGATGAAAAACTTAAAAACATTTTGTTACTGACAAGACTATAGCAACTATTTTAAAAACAGCCGAGCGACATTCATGTGACTGAAAATGAATTGAAGCAAGAGGCGTTGCTACTTTTAATTAGTTGCCACCCAACACGGGCAGATGAGTGTTCTGCTAATACAAATGGCAGAAAGGTTTTACTCTTAGCAATCTGCTAATTGCTTTCTTAATGGATATTAAACCAGCACCGAAAAATTCAGGGTTTTATTTTCACTGGGCCCCCAGCAGATGCTTTTAAAGAAACACAGCAATTATCCACTTCACAAAGCAAAGTCCAGAGCTTCCCTGAAATCTTAATTAGATCAGATCATGTTTGCTTTAAAAGCAGGCTATGTAAATTGTGCCTTTGGATGAAAAGGTGGATATGGTTGTTATTGAAACAGCGGGACAGATGGTTGGTGCAACCTGCATATCTGGCACCCACTTGTGTTCAATAGCTATGTGATTGTAACCACCGAAAAGCTCTTTTTAGTGGTGAAAAAGGACACATCTGTTTGGACTATTTTTCCTTCTGGTTATATGGAATTTGTTCTATAATTTTCATGAACCCATCAGTACGTGTTATAGCTCACCATATTAGTGTTTACCCTATGGCACGGGTTGGAACTTTTGGAACCGATGAAGCAAGTAGAGGATCCGTTAGCAATAATCTAACTTTATTAAACTGAATAAACAGAACAAAACACAGGAGCAAACCTAACATTGAAGACACCAGGCATCAAACTGAACTGAACAGGGGGTTTAAATACACAGGAATGATCGGAACAAGTAACAGGTGCGCAAGTCAACTAGAAACCATGGTAACAAACGAGGCACACAAACTCAGGCAACCAGTAAACAGTGAAATTCATGGCTGCATCCTAAATCCTAAACTGGATACTTCCCTACTATTGTAGGCGAATGTGACTAAAGAAGTATGTCCAAATTCACATTACTCATTCAAGAGTAGGCCGGTACCCAGATGACCTACTACCTTCGATGAGATTCTGAAGTGTGCACTTTATAATCCCATGAGGTCAGGGGAGAGGATTTGTGAATGCAGTGACCGACGCAACTGACGCTGGTAGGTCGCATAATAATGACATGGAGAATGTCAAACATCCAGATTACATTCACACTACACACATTCATACTATATAAAACATGCTTTTTTAGCGATTACAAAATAATTACTTATTCAAAATAAGTACTTACTCAACAAAGTATGTGATTTAGGACGCATTGACAATGCAGGAACACTGAAACTAAATAAAACTTAACCATGAGACCCCCTTCATTGTCTCAATTATTATTCACACAGGGAATTATTTCAAAAGAATTATAATTCAAATGAAAGTGTGCCATCTAATATACAGATATTTGACTGGACCCAGATGTCCTGTTTGTTAGAAATAATAAGGCATACCTGCATCACCTGCCATGATTACATAAATAGTGATGCATCTGTGAAAACCATGCACCTGGTATATGAATGTTAAAATATAGTGCCATGTTATAGCAAAATATTTCTATTGAGTAGACTACAGCTATGTGTTGTTTTGGGTGCTGGTCTTTAGCATGGGATCGTCCTACCAGGCTTCTAACCTGATTCTTTCTCGTGACTCAGATGAGGTTGTTGCATGTTACACGGGCAAACAAACACAGCCATACTGAAAATGACGGGATGCTGGCTGTGATGGAAAGAGTACAGAGAAGCAAAGTATATGTCTTGGTCATGTTTCCCTGGGTGAACTTAAGAGTAGCTGTGCCCAATCAGTCCTGATTAGCAGATGGTTAATGTGTGAACTGGGAGGCAGAGAAGGGCTAATGTTTCATTCATCATGAATGACTGATGAGCTGATTAAAAAGACTCCCAGCAAGGGCATCACTGGACTGCAGAAGAGAGCGTGAAGTCTGTGTTATCTGCACCATTCCTTCCATTTCAGATGCCAAACTCTCTGCAAGTGTGATACCACTGCCTGATCGTGACGAAAGGCCTTTATCTGGGTAGATTAAAGGCTGTAATCTAGATTACTGTTGGTGTACAAATCCCCATCCAAATACTATATTTGTGCATACAATATTAGCAACTTGTCAGTGATCTAGTAATGCAATTTTGCTATTGTCAATCTTGCTGATAGAGCTACTACTGTAGCTCGCTATACAAATTCAAAGTGTGCATATTAACATTTTCTTGCCTTTATTCATTGGACAGTAGTCACATGTTTAACTATTAAATCTGAGGTTTATGAAGTGTTTGCAAATCTGGAGAGAGATATTTCTGGAAGGTTTACTTAACATTTACTTATTTGTGAAAGTTTCATGAATGAGGCCTATTGTCGCTAAATATATTAAAGCTCATCAACAAATAGAATGTGATATTTTCACAATCATTTGTTAGTAGAATTCTTACAATAAATCCATGTAAATGTTCATAAAGATCATGTCATTGGACATCTATCATTACATTTCTGTTCTCAAGTGTATAAGATAATTTCAGAACTTTTTTGGTTTTATACTTCAATAGAAAAGCAACGTTAGTTGGTTCATTTCTGTAAATCATTTCGGTTCAAATTGTGTCAGTAAGATTTGTTGTTGTTGAGCAATAATTTTTTTTTAAGCAAGGATGCATGAAATTGATCAAAAGTGAGAATAAAGACATTTATAATGTTATAAAAAGATTTATTTCAAATTAATGTTGTTCATTTGAACTTTCCATTCATCAAATAATCCTGAAACAAAGTATCATGTTTTCCGCAAAGATATTAATTAGCACAAATGTTTTCCAACATTGATAATATTAAGAAATGTTTCTTGAGCACAAATCAGCATATTAGAATGATTTCTGAAGGATCATGTGACACTGAAGACTTGAGTAATGATGCAAAAATTTCAGTTCCCTATTGCAATTGCATACCTTATATACATCTAAAGATGCAGACTGTCAAAATGTTGAGTTTGCATTTCGATCAACCGATCCTCCTCTTTTCTTCCTCCCTCCCAGGAATTTCATCATTCCTGCAGTGCCCCAGATCAATTTTTAATTATGGACGTCACTATGACTCCCCTCCCTCTATACCGGTGCAAGACGACACGCTTTAATTAAAATGACATGCCATAGCCCTCCAAATAAAACAGCTCTCCCTGCCCTAGATAGTGATTTTAATGACAGCTGACAACAGGTAGCCTTAAAAAAAGATGCTAATCTAGCAAAACAAAATAACTTGGAATCATTGTTATAAAAGAGAAGGATTCTTTCTGCCTCAGACCATGTTGTCTTCTTGAATACAAAGTGGTTTAATAATTTAAAAAGGAAATTTCAGAACAGAACACATTCTAACCTAACATAATGGCAAAAGTAATAATAATAATAATAATAATAATAATGACTGTTTTCAAAGCATAAAGTTCAATTATATCTGCAGAAAGCTAACAATTATTTAAAACTAACTGTTAGTTTTAATATTTGGTGCCTGATTACAATAATAAAGCACTTGGCTGTTATTATTCAATTTCTTAATCATGAAAATATGTTAATGTCTTTAAAATTACATCACAAAACACATTTAATTAGTACTACTAAAACATTTCCCATTCTTTGTGTTTTTGAAAGTGTTTTAGAGAGAATTATACGTACATAAGATGTACTAAGTGTTGTCTATCCACATTAAGCAGGGGTAGAAGAAGGTATTTTAACATTGAAACACTTTACCTTTTCTGGTACATTTCTGCACCTCGTCTTTATGGATTGCATTTATTTACCATTTTTGGAGAATCAACCACCTATTGAAGATTGATTTTGAAAAATCTTTTGCTTCATTTTTCATGTCTTTTCCATCCTCTATACTGCCGTTGTTCTAAACGAAGCATAAAATTAATTTTTCTCGTGGGGGTGTAATTAGCATGTATTAGTAAGCTGCGACACTGGGGATTTTTTATCTACTGTAGATATTGGGTGTTCTGTGTTATAGAAGAATGTATTTCAACTCATGTTCTGTTTGCCATTTTGACTTTTCCTAATCTAATCATAAAGTAAATTTCAATTTAATCTTCCTGAAAAATTATACATTACTTGGGTTCAGGGTCTCAGAATATAATTTTCTATTTATTATTGACTTCTATTTGCATCATTGCATTTTTCTAATATGGGTTCTTGCAGGGGTCACTGTCACCCTTACACAAGCAATGTTGCTGGATGGATAGCAGTTTCTAGAGCTGCATGATTAATTGAAAAAAAAAAAAGAATCGTGACATGGCATAGTGCGATTATTACATTTTAAAGGCTAAATAATGTATGCGCTGCGTGTTTCAGTGTGAAGCGCAGCACTGTGTTTATTTACACGTGAGCAACTCATGATCTGCTGTGTTCAGTGTCTCAGAGCAGCTCTGTTCACATGAAATGCTCCACCAGTTCTCATCTCTGCAACTGAGTTTGAGTTGCTTTTAACATGCTTTTTTGAGAGCACAACATTTTTCCCCAAACTTGAAATGAGAATAATTGTCTATAAACCAGCTGTTGTCAACAAAACAAGCGTAAAGTGCCGCACACAGTTTGGACCTCTGCTTGTTTGCAGTGGGACGGTAAATAAAGAACTGGTTATTTGAATAAGTACAGCGTTTTCTTTGCTCAAGAACAGAGATGCTCACGAGTCTCTGAACTAGAGTCCAAGTCAAGTCTCAAGTCTCTGAACTAGAGTCCAAGTCAAGTCTCAAGTCTCTTGTGGTTATAATAAGTGTTGCATCACGTACAGCGACCCATCCAGGCTGCTTAGAACACTTCATAGCTATATATAAGGAATTTAAAGCATGTAATGTTATTATGACTCCTTTATCTATTAGCATACAGTATCAGCTTTGATTTAGGTATATAATCAGTGTAAACAGCCTATTGCAACATGACAAAAACACCAAGAATGCTTTACTTTTATGTTAATATCTGCATCTGTAAAAATTGAGGTTCTGAAGAAAAAGGACTCTCATGTCTGTTGCTGAATTATAATGAAAGGCCTTGGCTCCTATTGTGCTGGCTCTGTGGAGCTGGAGCCATAAGACCAAATATAGAAAATGTTATAGCCTACCTCACAGCACTAAAATGGACACAGTGTAGCTAAATGCAAAACACTATTGGAACCAAATGATGTGAAATACATGGTTCCTCATACGTTCATATATTTGTGATCAACACTGGCTGATCACAAATATACAAAATACAATATCAACACTGGCTGACCGCCACACATTGATTTTCGATTTTTTATTTTATTTTTACTAAGCCTATTTAAAATCGTATTTGATTGCAGAGCGCCGTAGCGCATTCAGGGGCCTACTGGATCTACCTCTCGCACGTCTCTCTCTCTCTCTCTCTCTCTGTCTCTCTCTCTCTCTCTCTCTCTCTCTCTCTCTCTCTCTCTCTCTCTCTCTCTCTCTCTCTCGTTCACCCATACCTCTCGCGCTCTCTCTCCCTCATGGAACACCATGAGGTGCACGCGCGCAGGTACCGCATATTTTGCATTGAGCTCTTCTTTTATTTGGCCCGTCTTGTTTGAAGTTTTTAAACCCGAAGCTTACGATGAATGGCACAGCAGCGGCCGGTGCAGTCGACATGTTTGTTTGTCCTCTCATGTGTGGCCACGCGCACGTAGTACGTGTTATAGGCAGGTTTTAGGTAACGGGTCGGAGGGAGGGGAATAACAGAGAGCTCATCAGACGTTTCCTAAAAATAAACATTGTTCACGAGTCCCGCAGCTCGAGTCCGAGTCGAGTCTGAAGTTTTTCTAGGACGAGTCTCAAGTCGAGTCTGAAGTCACTGTGTGTGCGACTTAAGTCGCACTCGAGTCCGAATCTCAAACTCGAGTCCCCATCTCTGCTCAAGAAACATTATATAAATAAAGGCTAATGTTTTATACATTTAAGTAATGGAGAAGAGTGTCTACTCTTAGTCTTGCATTTGTCATCGAGTCATGGTCAATTCTGTCTTAAATAGTTTTTAATGACATGAGATTTTGGCCATAGCAGAAACAATTGAGTGTGTACAGTACATAGCTACAGTAAACTTTATAACCTGTAAGTTGATGAAAATGTAATGCGATGCATTCTAATGACAGACAAAACACTTATATCTGAAAATCTCAGGATTTCTCACTGGTCAAAAACCTTGTAACTCCATTTGACCTTGATTTGGGTCAAATGCTAATAATATAATGACACATGCAAGTCTTTGGCTATATATAAATCCAGAATATTATCTTTAACAACGCGGTGTTTACTTATTTAAAAAAAAATACAGTTATAATAAATATTATAGTCATTGAGATTAGTGTTGTCAAAAGTACCGACTTCTGTACCAATTCTGTACTGAAATTTAAAAAATGTGACGACACCAGCATTTCCCTCTAGCTTTTTGAGCGCTTTTGAACGGATTCTTCTTAACCGATCGCTTACACAGATACACACGGGAGCGTTTGAAAGCAGGCGTCTATCAGCGGATGCGTCTATAAGTGGATATATTAGGGATCCGCTGATAGACGCCTGCTTTCAAACGCTCCCTTGTGTATCTGTGTAAGCGTTCGGTGAAGACAAGATGTTTTTGAAGCGTGGATCATTGTAGCCAATCACAGGCATATTTGTTGAGCGCGTTAACACAATGGCCAATCAGAGGTGTTTAAGAATCCGTTCAACAGCGCTAAAAATGCTAAGGAAAATGCTGGTATCGTCACATTTCTAAAATGTAGTATTTTTAGTACATTTAGACGAAGTCTGTACTTTTGACAACATTAATTGAGATAAACACAAACTATTCAGTTAAATTGTGCAGCCGACTAACAAACCTACAACTTGTTAATTATTTTTTAAAATCCTATTCTATTCTTATTATTAATTTTCCTACCCTATTCACATGAAAAAAAGCAATTCGATTTTTTCCCCCAAATAGTGTGGCCCTAGCAAATACCTTTCTAAAAGAGCTTGTCTAAAATTGAGGGATACAGCCTCGGTAATATCTGTCTGGGCTTTGACCCAGAGGAACATCTCAAAAGATTTGAACAGTTTAGTTTCAAAATAACCACGGGGTCTGAGACCTCAAACAAAAACCGTAAAGTGAATTTTAGGGTGAAACAAATTTGATTGAGCGGTCCGTTTCAGAAGCAACATTTTCCATGAATAATCAAGGTTGCGTTACAAGGGTCTCAATACCAAATCGCTCAAAATCGTGCAGTTCAGCGATCAAAAGAACGCTATGTAGGACGAAATGCATCCGTTGTAATGTAAGTACACCCCCTCCCTTAAGCTAGACAGCAAAGCCCTTTAGATAGCATGTGTGACTGAGGTTTCACTTTAATGCAATAAAGGAATTTCTGAGCCAGACCATCTCCTCCTAGAGCTACTTAAAGTCCCTGTGCTTACAGTGAAACCAGGCAGATTTGAAGAAGTGACTAGCACCACCATATTTTTCCCCGTTTATCAAATCAATCGATCCTTAGAAGGAAAGAGGAGAGATTTATGAGGCCACGCTCTTCTGTTGAACCAGCTTTTTCCTCTACTCTCTCTCCTTTTCTCTCTCTTAGACCATTTTTCTTTTCTTTTTTCCTCAGCATTTTGTTTATTGTGCAACTTTGGCCAGCAAATCTTTTTTTTTTTCCTTCTTTTTTTTTTGAAGATATGGTAGAAGAAAAACCAGTCAACGTTCTGAAAAAGAGAGAGAGAGAGAGAGAGAGAGAGAGAGAGAGAGAGGTTTCCTTTGAGGACATTCATATAGAAATATTCAAGGTGCCTGGGAATCTTCTTTCGGACTGGAACTGATGGATTATCCGGGCAGTTTGCGAATGAGCCTAGTTTGTTGAGTGTTTGATCTTGACCTGGATCCAGTAGGCCATTTATTTTCACTATATGCTGTGCCTGTGTAAAATTATAGCTATTGCTTTGGCAGATGTGACAATAAAACGATATAGCATCCTGCACTTCCCACCCGAGGCCTACGCAAGGTCTGCGAGTTGAAAAGCCATATTGTGAGACTTAACAAGTTGATTGTCGGACAGCAGCTTTGCTACAAAAGCCCTATCTATCCACTGGCATTGAAAGCTGTTTAGCCGGCATTGTGAAACACAATCCAATCCTCTTCTCCTCCAGCCTGTCAGGCAGTTACCGCAAACAGTTTCCTCCCCTGGCTGAGCGCGATATAGCATTCAGAAGTACAGCGAGGAGTCAGCAGGACTGTTTAAGCATGTACCGATTTAATTGCGGGAATGCATCTTTCCCAGTGTGGCCAGATCGCCCACGGCATTTACACCGAAAGATGACTCCCCATGTTCTTGTAGCTTTCTGCTTCTTTTCCCTCTGGTATATTTTCCAATTTTGTATTTCTTCCAATTATGGCCAGCTCAAATGTCCATGGCTGATAGAAAAAAAAATGGAGACTCATTAGAGTCCAGTACTGAGATGTGAATATGAAGAAAATATGAACTCCTAATATTTAATTAAGGCGTTTAGGTGGGATTTAAATATGTTTTGTGAAATAAGAAGAAACCTCAGTTGGAAGCCTATAGCCCTCTGGCGAGGTTTAGTTTGCATTGTGTTGGGATAATGTCCGAATGAAGTTACATTTGTGGATATTAGATTTATAACATTTACATCAATAACAGGATAAATGTACTGAGCCCCTAAAGGGGACATGGTGGTTGGAAAACAAATAGATGGTGGAAAAATAATAAGTCAATAGGGGCTTTCGCACTGGAGGAACCTTTTCATAGTTCCTAGAACGTGTTCACGTGTTTAACGTGTTCGCACAGCAGGAACTAGGAACGATTTTAGTTCTAGGAACTCCTTTTGGAGGAACTAATTTAGCTTCTACTGTACTTCAGAGTAGGGTCTAATAATCCAGCACTATAGGAACTACCAGTGACATTAGGGTACGCTGATTGGCCGAACGCACGCGAAACACCAGTATCCGCCATTTTTTTTTAAAAAGCAGTGTAAACATACAGATTATAGCCTGTATATTTACTCCAGAAACTATATATACATGGAAAACAGTGATAGATGGACATCTTAACCTTTATGCTAAAGAGAAAATCCAACGCAACTTTGAGGGGACCCAATCCAAACATGATTATGCATTTCTGTTCAGTTGGCGACACTGGACATCAACCACACGGCATACCCTAATACTGTACAGTTTCATATGCTGTCTACTTTCTATGTATAACAGTTCTATCTAATAACGTATTAGACAGGACTGTTAGACAGATCGTAAACTAATGAACACTAAGAATGCGAGCACTGTGAGCTCAGGCTCTGGCGTTCTCAGCGCCGTCAAAATAAAGGTCCGCTGCGCCGTCAAAATCACAACAACAAAAAAATCACAATAACAAGCGCAGCTTACGTCACTTCAGAGTTCCTACTGGCTGTGCGAATGCAACCAGGAAAAGGTTCTCAAGGGATCGTTATCCAACTATGATCACAATTTCCATTGAACTCTATTGGTAACGACGGAACTTGCGAGCAGTTGGCTTTGGGAAACGCACCCCTGGCTAGTTCCAAGAACTAAGTTCCTAGAACTACCCGGTGCGAAAGCCCCTATTGCATTGCTTTTGCGAGTGACGTACACGCACAAGAGATCACTTCCGGCGCTTTCCGGCGCTTGCGCAGACCAAAGCGCCCGCGCCCTCAGATCACTTGGACGTGGCTGTGGTTACAAGAGGTAAAAACGATAAAAATACTGTTCGTTTTCCCACACAAACCAATCGTTTCGTGTCTTAGGCCATCAATGTGTACTTACATTTACAAGTCATTAAATCATGTTTAATTTGGACTTCTCGGTGCATGCTCTTTGAGGTGGTGACCATAGACCTGCATTATATGACTGACAGACAAGAACGGTTTGACCTAAAAATATCAAAATTGAAACTACTGCGGAAACAAAGACACCTACATCTTGGATGCCCTTGAGGTAAGCCAGGGGTAGGCAAGTTCGGTCCTAGAGAGCTACTGTCCTGCAGAGTTTGGCTCCAACACTGAAAAAAACCTCTCCTGCCTATAGCCTTAGTAATCCTGAAGACATTGATTAGCTTGTTCAGGTGTGTTTGATTAGGGTTGGAACTAAATTCTGCAGGACAGCGGCTCTCTAGGACCGAACTTGCCTACCCCTGAGGTAAGCTAAAACATACCAAAAATGTATTTCAAAGTGAACTATCCCTTTAATATGTTTAACTGGACCTACCCATCTGAGGACGACCTTCCCTGCAATTGCCCCAGCTCAATGAGAACACCAGATCCCCTATTTATTTTGGACACTTTTATCCCCAAAGACACTTTATTCCCCTTTTTGGACATTTTATGCTTATTTTTATGTTAATAAACTCCTCTCTGAGGCTTGACGCCACACTTGCACAACACCAGTATGATTTACTACTTACTGATTGTGGACAGATGGTATTAGAGATGTTCTCATTCTACAGAGTATTTTACGGGGCAAAAAAAAAAAACTGTAAATGCCTGTGCCAGGATGCATCTAACAGTTTATCTGATCACTTGCATAAGCAGAAAGAAAATTAAACAGACAATTAAACAGACTCAAACACAAATGTGCAAGCTTAGTTTTGAGATCCGCCAGACTAATATAGCAGAATTCAGCACGTCTCATTTTCTTGACCCACTCCTTGATGACATCTTGGGTCTGTCGACTCCCATTTCTCCATGCTTTATTAGGCCCAGCTCACTTTACACCACATTAGCTCGGAGACAGCTCTAACTCACACTAGCGCGGGCCGACCAGAAGACCGTGGGCCATGTGAGGATAGAATTGGCATTTCTCAGAGGAAAGCACTGGCATGTCACCACCTCTTTACTGGCAGGCACGCCTAAATGCAATTTCAGCCGCATTCTCATGTCAATATAGAGATATTCTCTCTGACTGGATGTAATCATACTCCAATCAGACATCTCCTTGAGCACGAGCTACCGTTATACCTTCATTTGCGGTGATTATTCGACTCCAGGGCGACTGTCAGACTGATGTCACACAAGCCAATGTTTACCTGCAGGAAACAAGCAGTCTCCGTCTTTCTTAATTAGTTGATGTTATTCAGATGACTGAAAAGGAAGAACGATTTGAACACTTCACTGTGGTCTGTGATGAGCAAGTGCGACAGTTTGCCGAAAATAGAACCGTATGCATTGCATTGAATGCAAATAAAGTGTTGAATTTAAATGGTACCGGCAAATAAAAAAATAGGCGTTTAGGGAAAGAAATGGGACTTATTCATGTTTTTAAATCTTCAGTAAGTTACAGTACTGAGTTAATCTATGGTAGCGCCTCTTATAATTGGCTATGACATAACAAGTGCTTTAATTTAAGTCTAAGCTGCTAAATGTTGGCACACTCTACAATTCTTCATAATTATCATGCTCTGATGGAAAAAATTAAAAGTTAGCCATGAAGCAGATTGACTGTATTTTAGAATATATCTCATTTATGTTTTTAATGCTGAGTTGTGGCACGCATAACCTTCAAGTGTTCCTCTTTCTTTATCTTTTCATACAGTACATGAAATACTATATTATATTGTGTGGGGCAAATTTTAAGTATGAAAGACAACAATTAAGTAACTGGCATTTAATTGTCATAAAAAAGTATTAATTTCTTCATAAAAAATCTTACTGATAAATCAATGGCTGTCAAAAATGAATTAAATGTGGGTGTGGGTAAACTACTGTATACTTTGACAGCTCTAAAAATACATTTTGTAACATATTTTCATATCCCTAGATCTCAATTTGAAAACGATGTAGACTAAGCGTGGGAAAACAAAATAGTGTGGGATGAAATCCATGTATAAATGCACGTTATCCAAGCAATAAATGCAACCTATAAAACCTCTAATTCAAAAACGTCCAACATTATAATCCACAATTAATTGGAAGGTTGATTTCAGACATTACAGAATCTCAATAACAACTTGCAGTCTCAAGGACATCCGTGTGTTGGCTGGTATGCATGGATCTGCACACACATGCTCCGGTTATTTCACGGTTGACTGTACGGTCATTCAGTTTTCTGCTAACACCAAAACAAGCCATTCATTTATACTCAGTAACGGGAGAGTGAAGTAGCGGTGTCCTTTTACAACCAAAGGAGTGTCCGAGCAAAGTGGAAATGTATTGCATTAATTATTAACAAGGCTTTACATTTCCACCAACAATCACTTTTTTTCACAGTAAATGTTTGCATGCTTTTGGTTTGTACCCTTGTGGAAAAGAAGTACACTTTAGCATACTTTTATAACACTTTAGCATTTTAAATAAATAATATACTTTAAACAAATATACACTTAAAGTCACCATGATATCAAAATGGATTTTTTTTTGACAATTACTGACAATTATTTAAAATTAAATGAAAACGTAGTATAGTTTAAATTTGTGTTAAAATTTATGTCATTTCTATTAAAACTTGTATGTCATATATTTAAATATTAGTAATTACATGTTGCAATAATGAATTTGCAATTTAGTAAAACAAACTTTAAATTTATTATCAAATAACACAATATAATTGAAATAATAATCTAGTATTTTACATGAGCTTTAATATGCAAGTCAGCACATCTATATTAGTGTACTTCTTTATAGCGCAACAGAAGATTATTAAAACTGACTAGAAATGAACTTTAAGGGAAAACTTGATGTTTAAGTTAAAATGTGACTTTTTTTCATTAATATTATATTATCTACAAGGACAGTTTTTCTTCAAATATACTTTTAAGATTTGAAGCACAATACAAGTGCACATTCGGTAGAGGTAAGTGCACTTTTTTTTCACAAGGTAAGATGGACTGCGCTTTCAGGTTAGCATTAAGCCATTTATCTGTGTTCTGGTTACAAGGATCAATATTCAAGGACCTCCAAACTCAAGCGAAGACCTCTATTACTCAAAGTATGTTTGCTAGGTACAGACCACTGATGTGAGCTTATGAATAAGTGATAAGTGAATCAGCAATCGGTTATGCTTGGTGTCCTAGTGCAGAAGAAGAGGGACATTGAGGGCTTGGAGACAGGGGTTGTATTTGCCGCCCACCGGCTCCCGTCTGCAAAGCTCTTTTGAAATTCACCGCACATCAATAATGCAAGTCCTGGCACAATGCACAAGGTAGAAGCAGACACGCAGAAGCTCGCTGTTGTGTAATGTGCATTTGGGACGGAGGGCACTGGCTCTACGTTACCGTGAATTTGTAATGAGGAAGCTGTTATGCAACTGCATACGATTATTATCACGGAATTCAAATGAGGATGGAGCCAATGGTAATGAAGTATCATGAAACGGGGTGAAGTCTGGAGAATTCATTACCTAGTGGCTCTCTGGATGTCTCCATCTTTTGAAAAAACGTATTTGTACATCACTCGGCTCCCAGGGATTTTCTGGGAACGCGACACTTGCAAATGCATTGCGACTCTCCGTTTCGCATGCAAACTGGAAACAGACCTTCTCTATAGCTGGGAAAGGAGATAGAGAACATCTTGAGTTGCCTGAGGCTCATGGTCTCCTTGGCTCTCTTCTGGGAATGAGGAATGGGCCAAACCCCCATTCTTCCATCCTTACACCCCCACCCCCACTCCACAGGCCTGCCAGCAGTCTGACAACCCAATGTCAACTGCTTCTGAATATCTCTGATGAAGTACAGCTCCATGTAACATGAAGTGTCATATAGTCTGGGTTGACTTTTGTTGTCCTCCAACTTGTACTACGACTTTTACTGCCGTTCGAACGTTTGGGGTCAGTAAGATTGTTTGTTTTGACAGAAAATACAACTGATCCAAAGTGACAGTAAAGATATTTATGATGTTACAGAAGATTTATATTTCCAATAAATGCTGTTCTTTTGAACTTCCTATTTCACATCAATCCTGAAAAAACTGTACCAGTTTCCAGAAAAAAGTTATGTTTTCATGATTAGAAATGTGTTTTGAGCATCAAATCAGCATATTAGAATGATCTCTGTAGAATCATGTGACACTGAAGACTGGAGGAATGATGCTGAAAATTCAGAAATAAATGACATTTTATAAAATAGAAAACAGCTATTTTAAATTGCAATAATATTTTGACTGTATTTTGATCAAATAAATGCAGACTAGGTGAGCATAATCTTTCAAAAACATAACAAAATATTGAATGGTGTAAATAAATTGTGTATTTATTCCATCCTTCAGTACGATTTTAAAGTAAACGTAAAATAGTTTTTTTTATTTTTTTTATAAATATTACTAGTATGATTTATCAGAGCACTTAATTCTAAAGGGAAAAAAGGAAACTTTTTTTGTCTTCATATTATTTTATTAGAATGTAATAACTAGGCCTGTCATTTTCATTACTTAATCAGAATGTCTTGTGATTATTTCAGTCAAATAATCACAAGTCAAAATCTGTTGAGAAAAGCCCTCAAATGAAGATGGTTAAAAAATTAAATTAAAAAAAAATACATTATTGTGACAGACAAGTAAAGCATTGAATTAAACGTTAAAGCAAATGTAGATTTGGATGTCAATGTATTGTTTGTTTTATTTCTATTTTCATTTTAATGTTAACCAATAGCCAAATAGCTATTCAGATATTGTTTCAGGCTGCACTTGTATAATGTGGCCTTTCTGAAATTGTGTGAGTAGTCGACAATAGTAATTTAATGCTGGTTAACCTTCATGTAGTAAAGGTTACAGCAATAATAGCGATAATAATAGATTTTAAAAAAGAAGCGTCACTATTGGAATATGTCAAGATGCTCTCGAGGGTGAGCTTGACCTTCAGCCTTCATCTTCTGGTCAAAAGCCTCCTCAAATGTGGGTGTTGAAGACGTTTCTAACGCTCACGTTTCACAATTCTTTAAGATATATTTTACTTCCATAATGTGAGATGTGTTGTGAATGCTGTTTTATGTTGAGTTTAACTGAAATATTTTTACGTCCAACTGAGTTCTGGGCAGAAGAACATTCTGTGTGTCTGTCTTGATGTCTGTGTGTTTCCACAGTCCGGAATCAGATATCAGCTGGCACATATTCAATGCCGCCTGTGACATTTAAGTCAGACTTTAAAGACAAGCAGACACTTTAATCAATCCACCAATCACATAGAAACATATCTTAGTTAATTCATCAATCTCTATCTTGTTAACATGTATGTTGCATTCCACTAGAAAAAGGTTCTGAAGCTTCATATAAATACCAAAAATGTGCACACAAAAAAGGGATGGGGGGTATATTTGTATAAAATTAATGAATTGAAACATATAGCATGACCAGTCAGTGTAGGCCAATTCCTCTCATGAGTTGTTATTTTTAGTCAAAAACTTTCAGCACAACCTGGCTAGTCTGATTCCTGAAACAAATCAGTCTTGTGCGCCAGTTATCTTGTCGTTAAAAGTCGATGCATTTTAGTAAAACAAATTAAAACAATTATATATTTTTTTAGTTGAATAAGATGAGTTAATATGGAAGTAAAATAATGCCAAATGTTTTTGAAACAAAAAACTACTTGAAAAAATTATGCATTGCATTAACCATGCTTGCATTTTAATTGTATTTTTAGGGCTTGCATTTTTATGGGCTGAAATTCAGCATGGTTGAATATTTAAGCTGTGAATATTCCAATTCAAAACATTTCAAACACATTTTCATTATTCAAAATTCAATAATCCATATTCCCCTTTCAAATTTCACTTCCAAAATATTCAAACTGTTAAAAAATACAACCTATAATATTCAACAGGCAACTTTCGGTCCATTTTATTTCGCTTTGCAAATTTGCTTTGACAAATTCAGTTGTTCAAATTCGACAGTAAATTCAACATTGACATCCAGGTACTGCAGGAAAAGCAGTAGATTACCGAGCATAATCTCCATCTGTTGTTAGTCGGCCTCACCAGCAGGAGGTGCAAGCGCGTGTTGTTGACGAAGACCAGAGCAACAGTTAAAGCAAGCCATGAATTCATAAAAATTCATTCATTCATAAAAAAAAAAACATTTGGCATTATTTTACTTCCATAAGTTAACCACTGAAACACTGGCCTGAATAATTGCCCTGAATAATTTGCACCAAGTCCGTGTATGGGATTTTTAGATATTTTTATAATAGTTTAATGTCACAAAATATTGAAATTAAACAATTGACTAATTTAAAAATTATTTCAATTAAGATGTATTAGGGTGCTTAGTTGTATTTACGGTTTACCTTCTTTTTTCAAAATCTTGATTTTGTTTTTGGGGACAATATTAGTATTACTACTACAATATTTTTTAATGCTTGATTAAAAAATAAATAATAAAAAAATCACATGTTTGACATTGTTGCAGCACCTCTCTTCTCAGTCTGTCAGTAACGCTCTGTTTAGTTCCCGTCTCCATTAAGCCCCTCCTTCTGAAAAGCGCATTGTGCTCTGGTTGGTCGGTTGGACCACTGTGTTATGATTGGTCAACTGCTTCCACTGTGTTTCAGAAATGTCACGCCCCTTACCATAACCACGAGATTCAACACACTACTAAAACAGCCTTTTTGTGTATGCCTTGAGTGGGAATTATTTAAATGAGGAATATTGTGACGTATACATTCCCAGAAGAAAACTCCACTACAATCAAGGTGTTTCAGGGAGTTCAGAAATAGTGCACACTGATATAGAGTATAACTCCTTTTGGAATGACTTTGTGATTTGTAACTAGACCTTTTTCATGCACAAACAGCAACATTACACACTAAAGAAAGTTAAAAATGTAAATCCTATCACCCTAATTAAGATTTATGCATTTGTTATTTTTAAACGAACTACTTGAATAGCTTTTAGCAGTTATCTACCTTTTGTTAGTAGCATAGGGAGCTAACTGCTTTTTTAAAAGATTAGCTTGACTGATTAATTACTTTTATGACTAGCTTGTAGCTTAATTAACTAGTTTCCTCGATTCTGGTTCAGTTTGTTTTGACGGCTGACTGTATAATTTTGAGAGCCTGATTATTATATTGATGCAATGACAATAAAGCATTTTGCAACGAATAGCTTTTCAGCTGCTAGTTAGCAGGCGTGCTTTTAGCTGTGGCCTGATATGAGATAAATTGATGTAATAAATTGGTCCCTGAAACTGAGCAGCATTGAGATCATAACCTGCGAGAGCCAATCTTGCTGTGGGAGGATTCTGCTCGCACGTACAGAAAGATTAAACTCAGCGATGCTCCCCAAGCAGACCCTTGTTAACAAACTGGTCAGGTACACAGGAGACTACAGCGCTGATAATTTCACAAATAAATAAGCTTAGTGGATGCTAACGTATGGACAAAATGCACCCGTGTTGGAAAAATCTGCAATGCGTGCAATGTTTTTGGGTCACTACCTCTACTGGGTGGACCAATGCTCCCTTATTACTCTTATAAGTTGGTTTTATTTAGTAAATCAGAAACAAACGGTGGAAGCAGAGTAGCCTGATTCCTGAAATAAATGACTCTTGTGAATTTTATTATTTTTAGAAAATCAAAAACATACAGGATAACAAATGTTGTGTAGTCTAACTGCAAAACAAATTACTCTTATGGGCCAGTTCTCTTGTGAGTCGATTCTTTTTTGTAAATCCCGATTCCTGATCAGATGATTCACTCAAGCAGTTCTTGTTAGTGAATCAAAAACCAACAGCGAGACACCATTTGGGTTTACATGTTTACACATTGCCTAATAAAAGCCTATACTGTGAAAAACTGCATTGACAAATAGGTTTACAGCACATTTTGTTAGATTTTTTTTTGCCCGACCTGCTATAAAAAGCATTACAAAATGTTATATTTTGTGCATCATTTGTCTGTAAGCATGACAAATGAGGCAGTTCCTAACATCTAGGCGTTCCTTAAAGTTATTTTTTTTTGGGAGGGGGGGGGATAACGTTTTACCTCGCGAATTAAATTAATTGCTTTTCCCCCACAGCATATTAGTGTGATTTCTCTTTGAAATATATTATGTTTTCTCATATTTTCTTTTCAGTAAAGTTAATAAATGACTGATTGGTTTGTGGCAGGTGTGCGCTAACAGTGTTATGCTTAGCAGCCGTGTTATTTACATTCCGAAGTGCTTTATTACTGTTGGTTGAATGCAGGGATTGGAGGACGTGATTCCCTCAAGGACATTATTTTAATAACTTGTTTCGTAATGCATGCTTCTGTTGAAGAATCAGCGTTAGGAGGAGTACTCACTTCATAAGTGAGGTGTTTTAAAAACTCAAAGTTGCAGTCTTTCGATACTGTTTTTCTTTATTTCCAGCCTTTATCAGACAGGGGATGTTGATAAATCAACAGAATCGTGTATGACAACAATAAACCACTTTGCAAAAATGGAGAATGGCTTTGATTTGTGTGGCACCAGAGAGAAAAGGGTTCTCAGTTGTTCACCAAATTATGGGTTCATCGAATTTTAATTCGAACATTTTTATTGTGTCGCAGCTGCACAGAGTCCTCTATTGTATTATCTTTCTGTTACTTTATTAGCAGGTTTTTTCTTTTGAAAGCAATTTTTTCGAGGGTCTTTGATGGCCTGGAATACCTCTGTAATAACTTGATACTTTACTGGTGGCGCTAATATCATACAGAAAGGAAAGGCCCTCGACTGCATGCAAATGAAGCGAGCGTGTGTGAAGTGTGTTTGAGTAATGAATTAAGGTGCAGAGGGATCTGACGCATGTCATCTTCAATGGGAAAAACAAAGGCACAGTTTCTTGTTGAATGAACAGAAGGAAGGACGCAAATGAGAACACTTCAAAGAGGGCTTTAAAATCAATAATCAGAAGTTGCTTGTTTTTCCCTTGCCACGTTGTAACATGATGCATATTTCTCAATTTATCATTGTTATTTTGTTTTATAAAACTTGACATAGGCTTTAAAGAGATAGTTTACACAAAAAGGGAGAATTGTGTCATTATTTATTCACATTCATGTTCTTCCAAACCAATACTCTTTTTTGTGTATTTGTTTGGAATACAATGGATACAGAATACAGTGACCAGGATCTGTCAAGCTCCAAAAAACAAAAACAAAAACCCATAAAAACACCATAAAGGCCGGTTCACACAGAAGGCATTTTTGCTATGAAAAAACGTGAGACGCAAGGCAGTGGAATGGGGGGAAAAAACCGCAAGGTTTCGAGATGCGTTTTTATAAAAGTTTAACTTGACCGCCACATTTTTAGAACACAGCGGGATCATTTTATGGATTTAGTTTTAATTAATTAATTTTGTTTTAATTCTTTTTTTTTATGCATTTTATGAATTAAGCAGCTTGTAGAAACAAATACATGAAAGTAATCATTTAAGACATTTACCCTTATATAGAACCTTTTTTTTTTTGGCATAGAGGGTTCTTTAAATTTTAGTTAAGAACTCTAGGGTTCTATATTGAACCACATTAAATCTTTTTTCCTATAAGAGTGTGGATCATTACTTGAATTTTCAGTCTTCTTTTCACATAAAGCTATATTTTTTTTTTTTTTGACTTGTTTGGGGCTTTTATGGCAGGAGCTGCATAACATTTTCTAGTTTTGTGTTCTAGTGAGAGAAACAAAGATCACAGCATAAAGGGTTGAAATAAACATGAGCTTTTCTTTTTTTGGCTGACCTATATGTGTAACACAACCATATTCGTATTCACCATCATACTCTTAGTGAAAAAGGTATGGGAGCTAAAACATGTCTTCCAACTTGACTTTCCAGTGACCTCTGTGGAATTAAAGGCTGGATTTTTTTTTCTGCTCTCGGGTTCAGCAGTTCAAATGTTGCATGCTTGCTCAATCAAAATATCCCTTTTTTTAACAGTAGATTTCCAGAGTTGCCATCTGAGCACTAGCACAATGAGTGGGACATCACTCCTAACTTTTATGATTCCCACTTAATAATCAGCACGCTTACAGTATATTATGCTTTTTATGAGATTCGTTTATTATAGATTAGGTTTGATCTTGGCATTTGCTATGCTGCTGTTGCTGTTTCAGAGTATGTACTGGACATGCTACGTCCAATACATACACGGCACATTGCTGTGAGGAAATAAGACATGTTGCTGCTGTACAATAGCATACATGAATTACCCGTAGCAGATCTATACAGGTGGAGCTGGGGAAGGTGGAGGGTTTCTGAAAGCGCACTGCTGCAACTGTTACAGCAAATGCTGACCAAGTATTTGAAAGTTGAGTAGCAAGCTCATTGGCTGCTGATACAGCAGGAACCAATCAGATGTGTCCTACAGAGGACAATGTGAGTACAAGCATATTGAGTTAAGGATCAGCCTGTGCCATCTAGAGTTTCATGACAGAACTTAGTTTTTTCAGACCGAGATAGCATGAGAAGCTCTCATAAAAGCAAGTAATTTATTTTAACAAGCAGTACTATGCATGTAATCTGACATAAGATTATAAATTTAATACTAAAATATCCC
This sequence comes from Rhinichthys osculus, assembly GCA_029959095.1. Taxonomy (NCBI): domain Eukaryota; kingdom Metazoa; phylum Chordata; class Actinopteri; order Cypriniformes; family Leuciscidae; genus Rhinichthys; species Rhinichthys osculus. Next base: position 13,783,322 of record JARWKJ010000009.1, on the reverse strand, counting down.
TTAATGTCATTTGCATTGCACATTTAATGTATACATGCAGTGTACAGTAATACAGATGTATTATATTAATATCAATGCATTTATACCGAGATTAACACTGGTCTACCATGACTTGTAATGGTCTTTTTGATGCTTAGTCATGATATGTGGGATTATTATGTACAGTAATAGTGCTTGGAAATTATATAGATCAGTGGCTAAAACAGATTAACAAGAACCAGGATTTCTCTGAACTGAATCTAATGACTGTTGAGTTCTTTGCTATGGATACCATAGTTCTCCATCGATGTCAACCCCAAGGAGAGTGTCGCATATAAAATGTAATTGTAATAATTTTAAAAGCAATACAAAGACACACGCTGTCTGTAGTATATGCAAATAAGATCAATACATGCCTACAAATAATGTATTTTCCATACTGTCTCAGTAATTGCACAGTAAATAATAATAATAAAACATTCAAATCCAATCAAAATGTGTTTGTTGTGATCTTAATGCAGTGTCTGATAAAATGATGTGCTACAATGAATACAATAAGATACAAGATATAATCATATGTATATTTTCCTTTACCCCCCCCCCCAAAAAAAAAATGTCTCTAACATATTTATACTGTATATTGTTCAATTTTAACACTGCACCTATAGGTTTTCATTGCACTTGCAGCACACCTTATTCATGTTGTAAGTTTAATTGGAAACCAATGTAATATCTTGGGTATTGATTTTGACTTTATGTTGATGGAGCCTTTTAATAAAGAGTACATTTTACCTGTACTGTATTTCATGATGGGAAGTAGTTCTGCAATGACTAGAACTTGCATTGCAGTATATTAAAATCATCATTGAGAATTAACATAATGTCCATAATATTCTGAATTATGATATAATTACTCAAGTTTCTCTACAGTGATCATGTGGCCGTAGATAATACATGCACATGCTGGCTAATCTTAATTATATTCATGTATTATCTGAGGAATACATGATAGTGTTCAACTCTTCCCTGCCTCTCTTGCAGAATGATTCCCTCCACGAGTTACGACTTCCTGGTGCGAGACCTCGTATCCGGACGAGAGTATGACCTGTGCGTTCTGGCCGTGTACGACGACGGCATGACCTCGCTGACCGCCACGCGCCAGGTGGGCTGTGTCTCATTTGTCACGGAGACCGAGTACAGCCAGTGCCAGTCGCTCCGGAGCCATTTCCTGGGCGGCACCATGATCATCATCATCGGAGGAATCATCGTGGCCTCCGTCCTCGTTTTCATCATCATCCTCATGATCCGATATAAAGTCTATAGCCATCAGGGGGCAGATTCTGGAAAGGGAACCGCCATGACGAACGTACGCTCGCAAACGAACGGGGGTCAAGCGGCGGGGCAGGTCCCGCGCTCCAGCTCCAAAATTGTAGAGGGCCAGGAGAACTCGGGAGCGGGTTTAGGGGGGGCCGCTGGGGCCGCCGCTAGTTTAAAAGACTCCACGGCCATGGTGCTGGTCACAGACTCTGAGACAGCTGTGCAGATTTCAGAGATGACCTGTGAGGACATAGTCTCCCCCACACAAAGGCACCATCCCAGAACTTGTATAGAGCTCAAGAGACGTCCTTCGCTTTCCTCAAAAGAGGGTACAAGCACAACGGACACACAAGTAGGTAAGTCAAAGAAAATGTGGTAACACTTTACAAAAAGGTTACATTTGTTAAAGGGGTCATGACAATTTTGCATTGATCTTTGACATATAAGAGGTACCATTAAAACAAGCTGCAAGTTTCATACCTTAAAGGTGGCATATATTGCCCCTTTTCAGAAGATGTAATATAAATCTATTGTGTCCCCAAAATGTGTGTGAAATTTCAGCTCAAAATACCCCCCAGATCATTTATTACAGCTTGTAAAATTTGCCCCTTTTTGGGTGTGAGCAAAACCCGCAGTTTTTGTGTGTGTCCCTTTAAATGCAAATGAGCTGCTGCTCCCCGCCTCCGTTCAGAAGAGTGCAGATCCTTTTACACGAGCTTCGGATACTCCAGCAATAACAAAACACGCGAATAATCTCACGCATCCAAAATCTCAGAAATAACCAGTAGCGTAGTGCAGCCTTATAGAGAGACTCAGGAAGAGGTTGCAACTTGTAGACGCACCTGGACGTTTCTGAATGGTTAGCGGATACATTTATGTAGTTGCTGTGGAGTTACATTGATTCGACTTTGAAGCAAATCCTGCTTTGTACTGTCCAAGATTGCGAAAGCACTCCGGCTTGAAGTGATTTGCGCACACAAGCAGGTTTTTGCTTACTGTTTCTGGGGGATTTCCATTCAAAATAAAACAAATCCACTGCTCTCTTGTCTTCTCTGAGGCTGGGACATAGTGTTCTGTGCTTGTCTGTGCAGCAACGACAGAACAGTTTGCATACTTTGCTCGAACTTTTACCATTGCGTTAGAACTGATTACATTTTTGTCACTTGCGAAAACCAAATGGCGGCGCGTGGGTGGAAAGGTGCAGATTAAGGGGCGGTAATATTATAATAAGATCCCCTTCCTACATCAGAAGGGGAACAAAATCTGATTGGCTTATTTTTTTGACATGCTTGCAGAGAAGGTTGAAAGGTTGTCGCTTTTCACATTATCTGGATTGGTAGATGCACCGGGGACCCGATTATGGCACTTAAACATGGAAAAAGTCAGATTTTCAAGATATGTCCCCTTTAAAACATGCTCCTTATTAGAAACAAAGCATTTATTTAATCAAGCTCCAAACATGGCTCTTTTTTATATTGCGTGATCTGTGACGTCACACAGGAAAGTACAGGACTTTAATGAATAATTGCAAGAGCAAGTCATAGGTGCCCTCTCACTGGCATCCAGTCGGTTGACGGCCGACATTTGCCTACACCGGATGCGACCGTTGCGTCAAAAAGCTAATAGAACCCATTATAATCATTGTCTACACTGGATACAGTATACTGATGCGCGTTGTTTCTGACATACTCCACGCACTGGAGTCTGTGTCGAGAACAGGACAAAAGGAGAAGTGAAAGAGTGTTCGCTTTGATGCCTCTAGTTTAAACAGCTTGTTTGCATCTCTTTAAGGACTTCAGAAGGATTCCAGAGGTATGAGCAAGTAAATGGTTTGTTTTAATGCCGTCCCAGGTTGAGTTGGAGCTTTATATGTTTATTCTGAGCTTCATTATTTCCTGTCTCCATTCTTGCTTGTGTTTGGTTGTGAAATGTAGTTTGTACACCAGACAGAGTTTTCAGTGATTGTATTAAAATGTTGTGTACTGTGCACACAAAAGCAACTAAATGGTACCCCAGACAGTTGTGTAGTGTGAGAAGTACAGCGATCTGATGACTTGGAAAATTGTGCAGGGGTTAGTTAATACCGTTTTAGGTACCAGACAACAGCAAGCACGCCAAAACCAAAGGCAAATCGTTTGATTTAAAATGCTTAAGGTTGCTTTCAGGTAATTGCACATTCATATGACACTTTGACCGTGTGCTTTTAACAATGCCTTGGCACTTTACAGCTGCTCGGAGTGCATATATCTATATATATATATATATATATATAGACTCCTGTAATTGCCAGGAATAGAGCTATTCACCTGAATCAATGGGCCACGTGCAGGTATTCCTTGAAGAGCTTTTCCTTTTGTGGAATTTGGATTTATGGGTCCAATCAGGTAATTGCAGTTTCTAGATGAATGCTCATGGAATTCAAGAGGACCTCATCCTTAAATCGTTAAATCGATAAAGTCCATTCAGTCAAGAGCTGGTGATGCAGAAGGCTGAACTTCCATGATTCTCCTGATCCCGTCAGTCACTCAGACATCTAATGACCACGAATTAATTGCAATCATCAATCAACTAAGTTGGCGCAGGATGTGAATTAAAATGTATTATGTCAGAAGGAGCATGATGACTCAGACAGGCTTTTTAGGATCGGGGGGGAAAATATTGAGCTTTTTTAGTAAATGGTCAGAAGAATTTGAGGCTTAACCTACATAATATTCAAAGGCAACTTCAGTAGATAGTAGAATACTATATACTAGTGCATAATATGTGCTGGTTCATTTAATATAAATTTTATATGTGGTTTCTGATTAGTTTCAACCCTGTACCACGTACTATATATATATATTTAAAGAAAGTATATAAAGAAAAGCATATGTGTGGATAATATGTGACTCATTTTCCTTACAATAGCTTGCATAATAGGGTTGAATGTTTGAGCCTGGTGAATCAAATCTATAATTTGTGCAAATTATTAAGAAAATTTTATTATTATTATTGGCTGACTTTTTTATTTAGAAAGAGTCCAAACAGTCACTTTTTGAGGATCGTTAATAGGGATAATCATCAGCAACACAGTATGTTTTTAGTAATTATATAAAAAAATGTTTTTACTACAGTGTGTGAATTGTAGTATGAGCTGATTATGTCAGATAACAATGTCGAATTGAATTAATTAATACAAATGTACAAACAGGAATTTGATACTCATATTACTTGTCATGATGATATGTTAATTGTATGTGTGATAATACTTTACCTAACATATCTATAAGTTTTCACAGCAAAACAAAACAAAATATTGGATTCAAAAGCGTCAACATCTACCTCACAGGATTTCATTTCTGTATAGCTACTGATCCAAAAATGGCATCCCACCAACACACGGTCGATAAACAACATGGAGTGATACAAAATGGCTTTGTGCATTACATAATACATCAGAGTAATCCGTGTATGGAATAGTATGTTGTATTTACTTTCTGTTCTACAAGTGCCACAAACAGTTTGCTGATTAGTGGAACAGCAAGAGTAGTGACAGATCTTGACATCTGAAAGACGTTTGTTCGTAAATCAAAAGAATTTGTACCAGCAGAGAATTTGTTTTGGCACTGCATAAGAGTCAGGATTACACAGCTCTCAGGAATATTTGATCTTGATTGGTCAATTGCAGCTGTATATTTGACCCTTGTCCCTGTTCTGTGATAGCAGCTTTGCTAGTCTTATCTCAGCACTCATATTCATATTTCCCCTTGTAAATAGGATGCACACTTGACTTTAGCATACTTTTAAAAAGAGTACTTATAATGGAAATAATATACTCAACTGCAAACTCAATGAAATATTTTCTCTGACACTTCATTGCAATACATTGAAAATAATGTATAGTAAACTTACATTAAATTATAGTATGTGAAATTAACCAACTTAAGTACATCTTTATATGTTATTTCATAATTACTTACTATATTCTTGGAAATATGGTTCACGTGTACTTCCAAATGTACTGACGGAAATGTATGGTAAAGTATGGTGTCATCTGTCTTGAAATTTGTATTTAAAGTATATCGAATAACATACTAAGTTAAAATTATAATCATGTACTTTACATGTGCTTTATATGTTAGTCAACACATCAAAATAAGTACTGTATACTTATTTTTAACTCAACAAAATGTTAATACAACAATGATTTAAACTGATGAAGTAAAACTTTTAGTTTGGCATTATTACAAAGTTCACCCTTTTTAAAAGTGTACTTAAAGGATTAGTTCACTTAAAAACGAAAATTCTGTCATCTTTTTCTCACCCTCAAGTTGTTCCAAACCTGTATGAATGTCTTTCTTCTGTTAAACACAAAATAAATGAAGAACTATTTAAAGAGCGAACAATTGATGGACCCCATTGACTCCCACAGTATGAAAATAAATAAAAAAATACTATGGAAGTCAATGGGGACCAGAAACTGTCTGGTTACCAACATTCTTCAAAATATCTCCTTTTGTGTTCAACAGAAGAAAGAAATTCATACAGGTTTGGAACAACTTGAGGGTGAGTAAATGATGACAGAATGTTCATGTTTGGGTGAACTATTGAACCCTTTAAGAAACAGACAAGTGTACTCTTTAAGCACAATTAAGTGGCATTTTATTTCATTAATACTATATAATAAAAAAAACATACTTTTAAGATTTGAAGGATACATTTATTATAATTAAGTCTATTTATTTATTGTGTTTAGCCACATAAGTGGGATACAAATAAAATGTTGTATCGGTATTACTACGATATTTTGGTATCGTATTTCAGGGTTTATTCTGCCTCTGGATCACCTCATCAGTGTTCACCTTATTTTCACAATCAGCTGATTGCATATTATCCCTTATTTATCTATTCTGTGACACATTATATTGTAGTTGTGGTAGTAGAGAAGATCAGCTAGCTACACTAGCCCTTCTGCCACCACAGACCGGCTGTTGTCCTTCACCTCCGCCAGCAGACTCCCATTAAGTGGTCTTCTGAGAGAGGCGCGAGAACACTCTGTCTTGTCACTAGCACAGTCCTACCCGTCCCTCACGGCTGTTTTTCTGTCTTCCCTAGACACCGCAAACCCACAGGTCAGTGACGAGAAGAGGGTTCAACGAGATTGGAGCGACTTTAAAATTTGATGACTCCTTCCGCTGTCCCGCAAGAGACAGCCATCATCCCTGAAGAGTAATGCCACCTTTCTTTTTTACTTCTTCTAAAGTCATCTGCTATGTGGAATTTTATAAAGTTCATTTATTTTTGTAAATGGTCAGAACTTTGCTGTAAGAGACTGAAAACACCCTGAGATGAAGCTATAAGACTCAGATACTGTCCTACGCATAACAAACTCGTGTTTTTTTTTTTTTTTACACGGGTTCTGGCGTAGTTTCTGAAGGCATGTCTGGTGCATATGACAGCTCTGTTTCATCTCTGTTCTGTGTAGTGTGACAGATGCACTTGTTCTCTATTCGGGTTTGTATTTCCAAAAAAAAATCTGCACTACCAGCTGAGACATCTGCTCTTCATTTGGGTTTTGAAACTGTTTTGTTTATTGTTGGCCTCTCTCTCTGTATCTCTCTCTCTCTCTCTCTCTCTCTCTCTCTCTCTCTCTCTCTCTCTCTCTCTCTCTCTCTCTCTCTCTCTCTCTCTCTCTCTCTCTCTCTCTCTCTCTCTCTCTCTCTCTCTCTCTCTCTCTCTCTCTCTCTCTCTCTCTCTCTCTCTCTCTGTTTTCAACCCACCCCAGAGCACGCCAGGTCATCTGATTATGGGGAGAGGAATATGGAATAATTTGTCTGAACCCCTACTGGACTTTCTCCCTTGAGTGTTCACTTCTCACACTGTATTCCAAGGACTATCCAACCGTTTCCTACCGGGACACATTTGAGGACTCAATCCACTACTGCAACGAATGGAAACGGAGCACAATAATTGTTCTCCATTGCTGGCTTTTGGAACATATTGCCTTTTACATCCCGCGGCCGGGACTGTCTATGTGTTCGCTGCCGACTTCAGTATGCATTGTTTACTGGACGGTTTGGGTTCGAGAATAACACCTCACTGGAAGGGGTGAGTATACACTTGCTCTTTTGGAAAGCGAATATTCACCTTAAACGTGTCTCTACCTGCTAATGCAAACTGAAACATTCGAAACATTTCCTTAAAGTTGAATGGGTCTAACATTTTACTTATGAAACATATTCTATCAAGATGCAATACATCAAAATTCAATCCGTTCTCATAATTGTTCTCACTGGTTTAACAACATAAAATGTTTTGTCAATAAAATTATGTAGAATGTTATTCTCAATAATGCTTTTGTATGTGACGGGGCTCATCTTACACAAACATAATAGAAATCAAAGTTATTGTGATTCTTCCAATTCTATCTAGTTTTAAATAAAACAAATCAAAACAATTAATTCAACGTATAAAAAGCCACTCTATATACCACTATATTTGTGTGTATACATAAATACTGTATATACAGTATAGATACAATTCACACTTGTATTTGAATGTACACTAGTGTTATTAAACATTCTATTATATCCATTTAATAAATAAATGTTATTAATAATTAAATATATTACTTAAATATAATAGCAAGGATCCATTAAATTCAGGTTTGCCATCACAGGAATACATTTAAAAATATTTTAAATAGAGATGCACCAATCGACTGGCCAGGGACCGGAATCTGACAATTTTGCGCATGATCGCCCCCGACGGGTGACCGGCCGGTCAGTCTCATGTCTTTACGATTCCGAGTCTGTTTTGTTACCAGCGGCACAGGAAACAACATCAGCTTTGTAATCTTGCACTCTTCTCTCTGTCGGCAAAGTGACACACACCTGCCTCCTCTCACTCACTCCTCTCATTCGCTCCGGTTAAATAGTGTTTGTATTGTGCATCATTTTAGTATTCCCGCAGGTTTCGTGCTCAGACCAAAAGCGCGCGCACCACTGATCTATATAAGTGAAGCGAACAAGCCGCCTCTCAGTCTCAAGCAGCTTGTGAGTCGCAAGTACCAAAATGAGTGGTTTACACGCAAAATTGTGTCAAAATGCCCGTCTTCCTCTGTGCCAATAGCCTCGTGAGCAGCGCGGCGACATATAGCGCAGTTACGCTTCGGGCGTCCCGAGTTCGAATTCCGACTCATGGGCCGATCCCATCCCCCTCTCTCTCTCCAACTTTGCTTCCTGTCAACTAACTGTCCTGTCATAATAAAGGCAAAACACACCAAAATAAATCTTAAAAAAAAAAAAATGCCCATCTTGGCGAGTATTCAGTTGAACACAATCAGTTTTGGAATAGTTGAGAAAGATAACGCATGTTGTGTAACAGTATTTTGGATCCGTGCATAAACTCTTAAAGTGACAGCAGTCTTATTCCTGTTGCTGTCTGTCATGTTAATCAAAGAACAAAAGACAAAGAAAATCACTCTCTGCTCTCACTAAATAAGTTGTATTACTTTAATTGTAAACATTAATCTGTATTTAACTTTTACAATGAAGACTATCCGTGCTATTTTACATTTGATTACTTTCTAACCTGAATAATAACCTACCGTGACCCACAAGAAAAATGTAATCGGTGCATCTCTAATTTTAAAATACAAAACAGTTAATTTAAATTGTAATAATATTTTGCAATATGGGCATAATGGTATTATATATATATATATATATATATATATATATATATATATATATAGTAAGGGTTGCTCACTCAAAAGAGATCAGAGTCAGTGATTAGGAAGCTCTCAGCTCTTGTGTTGACATTGCTGTGTCTGTCCTGAGGTTATCAGCTAATGTCTTGCACCTCAGCTTCATGTATCAGAAGCTCTACCAAAACTCATGATCACTCATGTGGAAATATAATTAACTTGTTTGTGTTGCATAATCAGTACCTTTCATCTCCAAGTATCACCTCTGACTGCAAACAAATGCCAACATAAGGCCATAGTAAATGCCAAGTATGTACATTTTCCCCATTTAAGACTAGACGTCAAGCAGAGGTTATAATGGAGCCATTCACAATTTACAATTTACATTACGGTTAAGGTGACTTAACAGCATAGTTGTTGCACAGTGGATATGAGGATTGTATTCAAGCTCAGTAACAGCGCAACAGCCTCATGAATTATTTGATCATACTGGTATTTTTATTTTAACTGTTGCTAAAAATTCCCTCAGCATTCATGCTTGGTGACGTCAGAACAGAGGTTTGACAGAGCATGTCAAAAGAAATATACAGGATGCTGCACGCAAGCCAAATGCACCAGGGAATGTTACTCAGGCACTGGACAATCCATCCAAATAGCACGTCAAAAAATATATATATATATGTTGGTTTATAATTTCAGAAATAATTCCAAAGAATCTGCAGATAACAATGAATTAAACATGACATTTTTAGAAAAGTTATAGAAATAACTACTATTTTCTTGTAAAACGTACTCTAGTGATCTCTTATTTTTGATCTCTCTTTTATTTACAACTTCAAAAGTAAATTTTTTTACAGTGTAAATGAAGATCTGGATGTTCCTGGAGGCACTTTCATTGTTCGCTGCAAAAAAAATATTTTCTTACTTAGCATTTTCCAGTACAGATATCTAAAAATTCTTAAATCAAGAGAAATTTACATGAGAAGCAGAATTAGTTAGGATATTAAGGGAATAGGAATATATATATATATATATAAATATATACTGTATATACATTTATATGTGTATATTATGTGTAATATAATACTTTTTTTTAATACTTAATGGTGACATACTGTATTTTCAACTTTAGCTGTCGATTAAGTTGCAACTCTCTTGATGAAATATTGATTGAATTTGATGACACATGTGGCCTGGCTGTCTGTGACCTGAGAAAGGTGTTTGATGCCGATGTCATACGCAATCAGTGGGATTCTGTTTAAAAGTCTTCCTGCTAAAGGAGCTGACAAGGATAAATTGACAGGCCAACGATTGGCGCTTCACCTGGCTATTGATCCCAAAATCAAAGCCTCTGCTTTCCATGACTTTGAGAAACGAGAGCAGTTAAAAGTTCGAAATGCAAAGTTAAGATGGATTGAGATGTTTATTCCCCTGTTTCAATGCTTAAAGCTGTGAATCAAACCTAGCTGTTGTCGACTGAGATTTGCCTCTGTGATCTTGATTATGTAAGGAGGCCATTGACAAATTATCCACATATAGCTCTTCAGGCATCTAACAACAATAGCTGAGAGAAAAATGAGCAATCATTTCTTACTGTGACATACATTATACACTACTGTTTAAATGTTTGGGGGAAGTTAGTTTTCAACATTGATAACAATAAATGTTACCTGAGCAGCAAATCAGCAGAATGATGTCACGTGACACTGAAGACTGGAGTAATGTTCCTAAAAAATATACATTTTCTATGACTGATCTTTCCAACCCTGTTATTTCAGACCTTCATCTCTCATCTAAGTTTTTATATTTTAAAACAAAAATAGTCTAACTGAACTGCAATTACACAGTATTTTAGTTGTTGGCACCCCTTCGCCACACTTAGCATTTCGTTTTGACTTGTCAAGCCTCATTTCTTCGCCAATTAAAAAATCATTACGTGACTAATCACTTCTCCATGCCGATGACACAGCGATAATCTCACTGAACACATTTTGCTGCCACAGACGCTTATGCAGGTTGTCCGTTTTGATTACTTATTTGCCATTTAATCACAGAAATGCCATTAAAACAGAAATTACACTTACAAGAGCAGTTTTAAATATTGATATGTAATAATTAATTATATCGGGATCGTAAATGCAATCTCACCTCTGGTTTAGACAGTTGGCTCATGGTAAAGACCTTGAAATGTCCTTTACCAATGTTGGATTGGATTGGAATTGTGAAAAGCATAGTTTCTGCTGTTTTAATTAGCTGTTCTTGTGATTTGTTGTTTTCTGTGAACACGGTGTTGAAGGAGTTCACGGCGATGTTATCTGGCCTCTGTCTGCTCACCCAGAGGGGATGTTTGCTGATACCTTAATTCTTTGTTCCACCTTCCACCTCTTTGAGATAAGTACTCCGCAATTAGTAATTACCACAACATTGTTAATCACATAGTACAGCCGAGTTCCTGGAAATTAACGGTTCGGTGATGGTTTTGTTGCAAATGTTTTGTTTCTTGGAGACCCTTCAGTGTGCGTTTTCTAGCTAATTGAAATTAGGAATGAAACATGTAATGACTCACGAATTTGCCCTTTCCGTGAGCCCAGATGCTCCCCTCATAGGGTCAGAGAAAACGCGAATTTACTCACTGCTTAGATTAACCAGATGGATTTAAATGGTCGCCCATATTGACTTCTTCAAATGCATCTTGTTTTGTTCGGAGGTGGTCACACTGGATTTTAAGGACTTGCCGAATATTGCAACAGCCAGGATATAATGCCCACATTCCACGGCTTGTGATTTGAAGAAATACATTTTAAAATGTTTTATTGAATTTAATTTAATTTTACAAAAGGACAGATGGTTTGGAATATTGATGGATTATTCACAATGCTAATATGTTTGTTAATTCACATTCCAGTAATATTGCAACTCTTTCCTTGATTAAAGTTTTTGAAACATTCACCAAATTGAGAGTTTTATTCAATTTTTATTTGAATGCACCAGGTTACTGTGATGTTGATTAAGCATCTTTTCACGATATGAATTTATAGTTGAGATTTCCCCTAATTTTAACTTTTTCAGGATGGCATATATTGGCGCTATATTTTATAACCAGGTAGATCAGTAAGTGATATAATGTTAATATAAAAATCTACTTGGACAAAATCTGCTTTTGTTTTTTACCTAAACGTATCTGATAACCACAGATGACAAAATAGAAAGCGACATGATGAATCAGATTAATTATAGCCAACAACACTCATGTTTACACAGTGTCATACACACAAAGACAAAAAAACCATCAGGGTTACACACACCACTAAAAAAATAATGCAATAAACATTAACAGAAAATGCAACATAACATGGTGCATTACTGATAATAAAAATATAATGAAAATATAAATATATAATCATGTGATGTGTCACGCAGGCACTTCTGGGAATGTTATTTGACTGTTTTTACCATAAACTAGCTATACATATAATTCATAGTTTTTACTTCCAAAAAGTCATTATTTTATTAATAGCACCTTACATAGGACAGATGGTTTGGAAAATTGATAGATTATTCAAAATGTCAGTAAAATATCATGAAAATTATATATAATGCAACGTTAAACAGTTTAGAATGTTTCTGCCATGTGAAAAGGTAACATACAGTTCACCAATTAACAGGTTCCCTTTCGAGGGAACTCGAACTGCGTCGACTACGACACTTTGGGGAACGCCCCCCAGCGTAGCGCCTCTGAAGCATGAATGAAACTAAGCCAATCTTGATTGGTGTTGCTTCATGACGTAACGTGTGACGGGATACACGGAAGCTACAAAGGGACGCCGGCACACAACAGCGTCAGCTTTCTGTTCTTCAGCAAGCGCTCTCTGTCATGTGTGTCTTATTTGATGTTGTCTGCCAGTACACAAGCATATGTATATATATATATATATATATATATATATATATGTATATATAAATGGTGAGTCAGAGCTACAAGCGGTGTGTGCATCCCTGCCCTCGTTATATCACGGGTGGGGACACACACCAATTGTGTGTGCACTGTTTGGGAGCGCAGCACGCCCCCTCGAGAGCTGCCTGCACGGATTGCGAAGCATTACCGATCCGAGTGCTGCGCTCCCGTCTGGCTATCTTTGATGATGATGACTTCATAGTTCCCTAGAAGGATGGGGGGGTTGTGTCCAATAATAGATCTCAGGCACTTGAATCGGTCTCTGAGGAGTTTCAGGTTCAAGATGCTCACCATTCCCATCATTGTGAATCAAATTCAATCCAAGGATTGGTTTGTCACGATAGATCTGAAGGACTCATACTTCCACATATCCATCCTTCCATCTCACAGGAAGTTCCTGAGGTTCGCTTTCGGGGGCGAAGCGTACCAATATCGGGTTCTTCCGTTCGGCCTAGCTCTCTCCCCTTGCACATTTACCAAACGTATGGACGTAGCACTAGCTCCGCTGAGGCTTCATGGTATCAGGGTGCTAAATTATATCGACGACTGGCTTATTATGGCCCAGTCACAAGAGCTGGCAGTTCGGCATCGAGATGTCATCCTTGCCCACATCCAGAGCCCAGGGTTGAGACTCAACACGAAAAAGAGCGTGTTGGCACCAGCCCAGACAACCACGTTCCTGGGAGTAGTGTGGGACTCGGTCACGATGCGGGCACAATTGTCTCCTGCACGGATCGAGTCCATCCTGACCACGGTGACCAGGATAAAGCTAGGCCAAGCCATCACTGTAAAACATTTTCAGAGAGTGTTAGGGCTCATGGCAGCAGCGTCCAACGTCATTCCATTCGGCCTGCTGCACACGGGGGCCCTGCAGTGGTGGTTGAAAATCAAGGGGTTTTCCCCTGGACATCCCTTCTACGCCTGGCACTCGTCCTAAGTGTGTCTGTGCGCAGCTTCACACTAGGACAAGCAGGGCTCGTTGTGGCATAGTGGGTACTCGTTCCCCAAAGTGTCGTAGTCGACGCAGTTCGAGTTCCCTCGAAAGGGAATGTCTCGGGTTGCGACTGTAACCCTTGTTCCCTGAGAAGGGAACGAGACACTGCGTCCCTTCGCCACGCCTTCCCCTGCCTGGGAGCGACTTGCTTCATTACAGAAGCTGACGCTGTTGTGTGCCGGCGTCCCTTGGTAGCTTCCGTGTATGCTGTCACTCGTTACGTCATGACGCAATACCAATTAAGATTGGCTTAGTTTCATTCATGCTTCAGAGGCGCTACGCTGGGGGGCGTTCCCCAAAGTGTTGTAGTCGACGCAGTGTTTCGTTCCCTTCTCAGAGAACAGGGGTTACAGATGTAACCCGAGACGGTTTTACTGTAGCATTTTTTTGTAGTAATTTTTTTTTAAATTGTTTACAGTCAGTGTATGCAGAAAAAAGATGAACATTCTATGCATATACCTATTCTTCCATACACATATGTGCAAGTGTATGCGTCGATTAAATAGGTTAGCATTAAAGTGATTAGATTTGAAGTGGAGTTTACTTATCTCTCTCTTTTGGAAAATGATGTGGCTGCCATTCCCCTGTGTGTCATTTGCATGACAGACTGCTGTTTTATTAAAGAGCTTCTGTGATTTATGCCCAGCTGTCATTCACTGTTTGCCCCTGGGTTTGCACAAAATCCATTGAAAGACTCCTTTATTTGATATCTAATGGTCAGGCTGGATTTAATTGCAGAATCAATAGTGCTGACGAGAAACAAGGTGTGCCAATATAACTCATAATGAAAGCTATAATGGCAGTCAAACCCAAGTAATAAGATTATCTGAGTGCCGAATGCCGTCCTCGTTTTCTGATGAAAAAGATTGGACGTGTTTACGCTAAAGTTTTCATCTACGGGTTTAGTATAGTTCTTCACCAATTTAATTTAAACATGGATTAGTCTTGAAAAGGTCCTCTCGATTGGTTGATTAAAAGAAATTGCACCGCCAACAGAGCAAACAAATAAACATACTTTTAAATGTGTACTTTTGTTCACAAAAAAAAAAAAAGTATTTACACTACCATTCAAAAGTTTGGGGTAGGTAATATTTTTTCATATTTTTGAAAGAAGTCCACCAAAGCTGCATTTATTAGATAAAATATACAGTAAAAACTTTAATATTGTAAAATATAACCGCAATGTAAAATATCTGCCTTCTGTTACTCCATCCAGTCTTCAGTCACATGATCCTTCAGAAATCATTCTAATATGCTGATTTGCTGCTCAAGAAACATGTAGGGCTATCACTATTATCAATGTTGAAAAAAAAAATATATATATTTTTTTTTGTGGAAACAGGATTCTTTGATGAAAAGATGAAAAGAACAGGATTTAATTGAAATAAATTTTTTTTGTAATATTATAAGTGTATTTGCTGTCATTTTTTGATTAATTTGATGCATCCTTGCTGAACAATAAAAATAAATAAATATTTTTTTACGGACCCAAAACTTTTGAACGATAGAGCACATTTGAATACACTGGTGTTGACATGTATATTTAAAAAATTAGGAGACGCTTCAGTGCAAATCGAAAGATATTAACAAATCTAGACTTAATTGCCGTGAATTATAAATAGATTTCAGGGAAAGCATTTGAAGAGCTGAGGGATCAAGCTTTTATGACGCAATGGGATTGTAGTTTGAAGTTTATTTATCTTCTTTCTTATACTCGAAATTGTCTCTTCACCGGAACAACCGGCATATCTTTTCTCTTTGTATAACCTCCCATATATCTTAAGTAGTCTGTTTACGTCGTCACACTCCAAACTGAAAACGTAAATTTTTCACCTAACAAGATTAAACACCGGAACCGCACGGCTTTTTCGGGGTAGGTGAGAGAAGAAAACGGCTGAGATTAAAAACAAGCAGGAACAGAAACTTCACTTAATATGCAAATGCCCGGAGCTGTTGATCTTAGCTGTGTTTGGATGATTTTGGTTGTGTATTCGGTCTTCTATCACATCTCTGCCGCGAGGCTCCAGACAGATCCATCTCGGAGGCCACATGCGGTGTGAAACATCCAGAATCTGTCTCAGAGCTGAGCACGCTTGGCTGGAACATATGGCCGCTCTAGAGGCCAAATTCATGCCGATGAATTTTCTTTTGTCAGGGCCGAGCTAAAAATAAATCACTTGTGACATGCTTCGATCAATATTGATGGATGTTCATTTAGGTTTTGATTATGGTGTTTGCTGAAACAGTGCATGGATGGAGGTCCTTGTCCAGGTGTTGAGCTGTTAAAGGTGGTGTCGGCGAATACATTATCTGAAAGAAGCAGAAAAGGCATGGGGTCGAGTCACAGGCAGAGATTTTGTCTAATCCCGGCTGCTTTCATGGTCTCCAAGCTTTCCAGAGCTTGGCGGCACCGTTTGCTGCTCCTGCCAACAAATTAACATTTATATCAGCTGTTCTCTCATCCAAAGGGTCCAGAAGCCCAAAGAGGAGACCACCATCATAGATTTGAGAGAATGCCAGCACTGCTGTTGATTCCTTTTGTTCCTTTATAAGATCAATATAATTTTAGATGTCACAATCACCACTTATGAAAGCCAATTTTACCCGCTCCCTCTGGTCTTTGAACACTTCAGACTATGAAGTTAAGCTCAGTCGACAGCATTTATGGCATAATGTTGGTCATAGGATAAATTTGTTTGACTATGCCCTTTCATTTTTAGCGTATGTATGTATTTATGTAATGCATGCAAGTTGAAGTAAAAGTGACATTGTTACAGTCAGTAATCCACCATGGATTTATGGAATAAAGATTAAAATACAGGAATATTTTATATATTTTAATATATAGCCAATTATAATGTCTCAGATTTCAATTTCAAAGGAATTATGTTATTTTCATTAAAAAATCACGTTTCCACAAAAAAATATTAAGTAGCACAGCTGTTTTCGACATTTCTAATAATAATAAAATGTTTCTTGAGCACCAAATGATCATATTAGAATGAATTTTTTTTTTTTTTTTTTTTTTTTTTTTTTTTTGAAGGATCATTTGATCCTGGAGTAAATGGCTACTGGAGTAATGTAGTGAAATGAAAACAGTTATTTTAAATTGTAGTAATATTTCTGTTGTTATTGTTTTTACTGTGTTATTGATCAAATGAATGTTTGGTGAGCATGAGATACTTTCATTTAAAACTTTTCATTTCATTCAATACTTTTTCGCATTAAATAAAACCCAAAACTTTTGAACGGCAGTATAGATAGATAGATAGATAGATAGATAGATAGATAGATAGATAGATAGATAGATAGATAGATAGATAGATAGATAGATAGATAGATAGATAGATAGATAGATAGGATGGATGGATGGATGGATGGATGGATGGATGGATGGATGGATGGATGGATGGACGAACGGATGGATGGATGGATGGACGAACGGACGGACGGATAGATAGACAGACAGACCAACTCATTCTCACGGCAATTCGTACAAATTTTACGGGGTGGCTAATTCGTATGAATTCGTGCGAATGACCTACCCCTGACCCCGCCCCTAAACCTACCCATCACGTGGGTTTAGACAAACGAGTGAGATCGTACGAATTTGTACGAATTAGCCACCTTTTAACCACTCGTACGAATTGGTCGTGAGATAGCGTTGGACAGATAGAATTCTCTATATTTTTCCATACAAATAAATTCACTCTGGTAATCATCGTGCCACAAATGCTGTCGATAGAGCTTAAATTGTATCAAACTGGATCATTCTTCTAAATTGTATGTTAGCTGACCTGCGAGCAGCTCCACGATGACTAGACAAGGGCTGCAGTCTTTTCTTATCTCTTCAGACGCTTCACACCTTCTGCCAAGGGCTCTGATCCTGTTTCTTTCTCTTGTTTCCTCTAGATATTCATCATCCTCCTCCCATTCAATCATGCAAACTACAGCAGTGAGAGGAAACTCAGATGGGACAAAGTAAACAGCATGTCTGTGCTTCCTGCACTTTCATCAATTTGCCCTTCTCCTCCTCCTCCTCCTCCTCCATCTCAACTGGATTTACAGTGTCATCCATGACCCTCCTGCCCAGTGAGAACTGAAACTCATAGGACTCAAAGCAACAAACAGACGGCGGCAGCAGTCTCAAATGGGAGCACAAGTATACATGTTAATTTGAGTTATTTGGTCACTTTTTATTTTGCCATTTTCTTTTGTAACTGTACATAAATCAATTTAAGATCTTATAGTTTTGTACATGTAATTTTTATGGTGTGTGATTTTTTTTTAATATATAATAAAAGACTAGATCAATTCTAATGGTCTCATTTTAACGTGTGGCATTCCTTTCAGGAATTTTCTTGTCAATGGATTCACACTCCCAACTGTTCATTTTCTCTTCCCTTTATAAACAATAAAGTTGCAGGCAGTACAATTATCACTAAAGATGCTAAATTATTTTCACATGTGCTAAATTTGTCAAAGCTGTTAAAATTGAACAGGATTCTGTTTTGTCAGGTCATGGAAGTAAACACCCACATAAATGAACACTAAAGAGCTGTACTGTAAATTACCTGAGGAAAGCTATGGCTGCAGTAGGCGTAAAACAGTATGTGACAAAAGAAATATGTCCGAATTCACAGTACTCATAAAAGAGTATGCATAAAATACCCGGATGACTTTCTACTTCAAGCGAGAATCTGAAGTGTGCATATGATGGACATAAATACTATTGGTCACCCTTTACACAGTTTGGACTGTCTCTGCTTGTTTGCAGTGGAATGAACAGTAAATAAAGAACTGGTTCTTTGATGGACATAAATACTATTGGTCACCCTTTGCACAGTTTGGACTGTCTCTGCTTGTTTGCAGTGCAACGAACAGTAAATAAAGAACTGGTTCTTTGAATAAGCACAGCACCTCCTTTACTCAAAACAAACGAACAAAAAACCACTAGCCTATATATAAAGACTAATGTTTTATGTATTTGAGGAGTGGAGAAGAGTGTCTCAGTCTAGCATTTGTCGTCGAGTCATAGCGTGTTATGTGACACATTACCTGTGTGAAAGACTTTGTCTTCAATGACATGAGATTCTAGACAAACGACTAGCGCCGACATAGCTACAGTAAACTTTATAACCCGTTAGTCGATAAAAACATAATGCGAGGTTGGACAAAACATCACATATTGGTGTGCATCTTGACAAAACACTGAAAAGTAGCATTTGTGAAGATAAGAGGCTTCCGCACACATTATTATACTGTAGAATGTGTATGTAAATAGTCAAGAGTACATACCTACGTTTGAATTATCATCAATCAAGACAGTATGATGGTGTGCAGGTGGAAGTTGATCCAGTTTGCCCTACTTCTAAATTCCTCCAGTGAGTTTCAGAAATAAGATCCTCCATCTCCCGCTTCCGCTAAAACAATTCATCACTCTGAACCTGGGATGATGTCATAATGTTGGCCCCACCCACAGGTTCCTATAGAGGGTATGCGCGTGACGTCACCGTCGGCCGGAGTGCCTGCAGTTACGAACAGTGAGTGGCAAAAAGACTGAGCGGCTGCATTTGTTTTCAGCGTGAATGCCGCGAAAAACAAACACAACACATATAAAGCGGGAAAGAGCTTTGCGATTGACTGTACAACTAGATTTGACAACAAATCGGAGGTATATTTTTACCGTCTGCCGAAAGCTACAGAACAGAGGAGCAAATCGCTGCAATTCACAGAAACAACTGGACTCCAGGCAGCGAAAGGTGGATTTGCAGTTATCATTTTGTGTCAATATATGCTATATATTGTATTGTTATATATATTAACAACTCATCAATTAAATATTTATCATTGTATTTTCTGCTTTATTGGATGTTTTTAAATAAACACTGACAAAAAAAAAACTATACAAGACGATATGATGATATAGGCTATATATAACACTGATATAAGTGATCACCCGAATTTAGACCTATCTATATTGCATTTATATAAAGCGTTCACAGGCAAATTTGCTTTATGTTTAGGTCTATATTGCTTTTATTTTCCCGGTGTCGAAATCAGGCACACATAAATGTCAGGCAACACGATTCCTGGCTGCATGTCAATATCCATGGATCACTGGATCTTTAGTAAGTTGTAAGGAACACTATATTGAGTCCAACATTTAGTTTAAATTGATAATCGTTCGTTTTAGTCGCATTTTCGCAGTTTCCCCTATTAAATCCAGTCACGCAGCAGCTCTTTTGCCACTCAGTCCGGAGGGGGCTTGTTCCGGCGGGAAAGTGACGTCAATTGAATGATTTTATCATTGTACCATAACTAATATGTTTTGTTTTTGATAAAATTGGTGCCTAATGTTTTATTATTATTATTATTTATTTAAACGGTATATCAGAGATCGTCTTGCTACAGTAAAAGTTGCTCTGCTGTACAATATCATGGATTTGGGATGGCCGCCATCAACAGCGGTGCTGCATTCATTACATCCAATTTCCCTTAACTCAGACATAGACATTTTTAGTCTTAAAAGTCAATTCTTTCTTCCGACAAAACTTGCACCTCAGAGTTCAGACTCATCTTTTTTTTTGTCTAGCTGACATAAATTGTCCATTAGCAACTGAGTGGCTGAATATGGTCAACCTTATGCACCCCTGTTTCTGTGCGTCTGGAAATCTCACTCCATTTGTATTTTTCAGCATAGAATCTGGAGACATGTAATGTCACAGCCTACTCAAAGGTGTTTCTGCAGAACATCCTCACACTCCTACGCCGTGCAATCACTCAGGGGAAACCTCACTTTGTCAAACCATATGGCCAATTTCCAGGACAGTGTTTCCAGACCAATGCAGTCACGAATTAAACTCCACAACTGATGAGCATTTTACTGTGAAAATCTGTATTAGTCAACATCTGCATCTGTTCAGGAGACATTATTTAGAGAAATTGTTATTTTGTTCCTCACAGAAAATGACCATAATGATTCTAAGATAATTTACTAGTCAATGGTTCTGTTCCGACTGCCTTGCTGTCTGCTAGTACATAAACATAATTAAACCATTACTCTTGCACAATCGAGTGTTGCAGGTGACGTCACTTTGTAGGCCAAGCGACAGCGTTATCACGCTGGCTCCCTCGATAAAAACCGAATAGGATTTCCCCATAGGCTTTTGGATTATCGCAAAAAAACAAGCTCTGTGATGATACTTTCACGTTTTGTCCATAAAGATAATTACAACTTTTATCAATTGTTAAGCCTAAATGCAGTTGCCAGAAGTAAAAATCTAAACGAACTACATGGTTGCTCGACTTCTACGTCACCATCACTTAGCTTCCGACAACTCATTTATCTAAAAACATTTCCCCAGAACTTTAAGTTAGAATAGTTTATAAGAGCACAATTATAAGCATAATGAGGCTGTAAAAACGGACTGAGCTTGTTCAGCGACCTGTTGATGTTTAATATCTCCAACTGCCTCTGTAGTCCCATTTAGCCACTTGTTAGCAACCACCTTTTTCAAGACACGTTACAGCTTCAAAAAGTCACATGTGGGGTAATTACTGATGTATTTTATGTCGTAGAATAAAACATGAAAGTGTCTTAAGCTTGTGTTCACCACAAACCTTATTTCAGCCTAAAACTAAACAAAATTCCATTAAAAAAACCCATTGACTTCGGGATGATGGAACCGGAAGTGCTAAAATGCTAACTCGCTTCCGCGTTTTGGCCTACAAAGTGATGTCATACCTGCACCACTCTATTAGCACTCCTCTTGTTAAACACTTAAGAGAAGCTTCATTTGAATTAGCATCAGTAGCATGCATGGCTAGCATTTCTCTCTTACTATTTCTGCCATATATGGAAATGATAATTAGAGTAGTAGCCTATGCTAGTATGCTGTTACGAACTCAGTTAGAGCTTACAAACAAGTTGTGTGTTTGCACATGTTCCTAAGCTAACAATGCAATACTCTAATAAGCACTGAAAATATAGCACACGCAAATAGTCGTTTCAATTCCTTAATTGAAACGGGCAGTCCCAGAATGCACTGTCACACGTTTAGTGAAAAAATGAATCCAGGATGGTGGACATTGGTCATTTAGCTGCATGCTATGTTCTCTTCTTTATGACTGACAGGCTGATGATCATTAGCATGATAATGTCACTTTATATTGAGATCAATTTTGAGGCAACTCTCCCATTCACAGCACAGAGTTGCTTTCGGTTACTTGTGAGGTTTAATATCTGTTAGGATGCTTTCTCTAGTAAAAAAGTACAATTAAGAGTGCTTAATTGAATGTTGACTTTTAGTAAAAAAAAAAAAAAAAATCTACTTGCAGATAAAATTAATGAAATAAAAGGCACCTTAAAGTATATTATTTCTGTTATAAGTTCTCTTTTCAAAAGTTTAACATGTCCTTTTTCACAAGGGTATTTAAGGCAAAAGGCAGCTTACTATATTTATGAGCAACGTTTTCTGATGTCTCTAATGCCTTTGAAAGCTGTCTTAAAGGTAGCTCATAGGTTTTGGAACATAATGTATGTGTGGATTGTCTCTATTGAGATATGATTTTTCATTGAGTTTCGCAACTAGTTTTAAGAATGAGCATTAGCTTGTCTAAATCCAGAATATGAGGTTTTATAAATATTTGAACCTTTAATGTAGCTCTTTTTACATGTTTGTTTCTGAGAATTCAGTCTTGTTCATCCAATAAAAATAGCAAAGCAAATAGGGGCAGCGACGGAAGATTCAGGGCAAAGGAAATCCATAATTTAAGAGGCTGAGATGCATCCATAAACAGCCCCGCCTGTCCCAGTGCATTTTTCCATGAACAATTGCTGGAATAATCGCACCTCACAAGCCAAGATCACAGAGGAGGCTGATGCAAACCAGACAAATGCATATCAATAATTAGTGTTGGTTGGGAAGTCCAGCCGAGACAGACCAGTACACTGCTTTTATCTAGGAGCAGAAGGAGGGGCACTTAAATGATGGTCATGCGGGGTTTGTGACACGCACAGCATACTGAATCATTTGTAAGGGAAGAGAGGGAAACAGAGTGATACAAATAAAAATGAAGGGTTGTCAGATAATAATAATGGCAATTTATCATTTAGTATATTATTATTAAATGTAATTTACTGTGTTTAAATTAGTTCTATTTATTCTTTTAAAAATTAAAAATAAGAAATTTACATAAAATGTATTTTATTTATTATTTATAAACCTGTCTGGTCTCACAGACATGGCTTAGATTGAGCCAGGATTAGGCCTTAGTTCAATTAGGTCATTTAAGTAGATTTTATAAACATGCCTTAGAAAAAAAGAAAAAACATATTGGTGTGCATCTTGAGACAAAACAATGGCACGGAAATATTTTAAGATATACCAGTGAAAGTTAGCCTGGCATGCCAGACCAACATCAAGATGTTAGGTCTGGGAACTCATCATTGACAGGGCTCAATCTGATGGGCGGGATAAACGGTTGTCTTTCAAATTCTCTCTGCACGCAATTGGATAGCGCTACAACCAATCAGAGCAACGAAGAAGGGGACATAGTCAGCGGAGCAAGTTGATATACTAGTTGAATTATTAGCCTGAAGTTGTTTTTTACACGACCCACAAACTTTAAAAATAAAACACTAATCATTAAAAGTCTAAAGAGTTTATAACTAGCCTATGTGTGAGAGAGAAAGAGACAGTATGTGTGTGTGTGTGTGTGTGTGTGTGTGTGTGTGTGTGTGTGAGAGAGAGAGAAAGAGTCATTAAAACATTTTTTTGTCATTAAAATAATAATATCATAGAGAATGTTTAAATACTAATATCAGCTTACGAGGGAAACGGAGGCGGAGTAGTGGTGCTTCGGAGTGCTGGAGATGATTCGGAGGTCCTTTACCGATCAGAGCGCGCGCTGACACGGAGTAAATAAAGCCTTTATACTCGACGCGTCCGCATGAGTGCTGCAAAAATGACAAGTTGATCGTTTCGCCACAGCTTTTTTGTAACAGCGCGCGCGGCGCCGCATCCGAGGATGAATGACTTCAAACCGAATATGTCCGAGCTTGCTCTGACCGTCGCAACTCTGCCGTCATTGTGTTAAGCCCGCCCGCCAACTCTATACACGATGTGATTGGCCTGACCAGTTTTTGGTTTTTCCAGCTAAAACGTCTATGGAGAGTTGCTAGACCACACTGGCAGCGAAATGATTTTTGCTGCCGCTAGGGTGCGTCTAGATTTCTAGGCTAAGTGAAAGTTGCTTTCAGTTAAAACAGCTCAAACATGCATTTTAGTCTGGGACTAGCTTAAAGGAGAACTCCGGACAATTTTAACATTGAGCTCATTTTTTTGTACATTTGGAGTGCTGTCAGTACAGACAAAAACGACAAAAATCGGTGTTGCCTACACCGTGTTATCCTCTTTTTAAAATTCGCACCCTGTTGACTTCAATGGGGCAAGTTCTAAACCTGCTTTTAGCCTCTTAACATCCTTGATTTGCCAAGTGCACAGCCATGTGAGTGGTGTTATTAAGAGTGACCACGGTCAATCTGACTGCAGTAGATGTGAAAGATATTCATAAAAATGATGTTAATTCAGCCAGCTCACATACCTGTATTTACTTCCTGTTTTCGTTCGAAGTCCACAGTAGTCGATTGTCGAGTTCGCGTGCGCGATCATTAGTTATATTAGTTACCAATGATCGCGCGTGCGTGAATTCGACAATCGACTACTGTGGACTTCGAACGACACATGACACATCAAGGTTGTTAAGAGGCTAAAAGCAGCTTTAGAACTTGCCCCATTGAAGTCAACAGGGTGCGAATTTTAAGGGGGGATAACACGGTGTAGGCAACACCGATTTTTGTCGGTTTTTTTCTGTACTGACAGCACTCCAAATGTACAAAAAAATGAGCTCAATGTTAAAATTTACCGGAGTTCTCCTTTAAGCCTTGTCTGTGATTAATTTAGTTAAAGGGATACTCCACCCAAAAATGAAAATTCGGTCATCATTTACTCACCCTCAAGTTGTTGCAAATCTGTATGAGTTTCTTTCTTCTGCTGAACACAAAGGAAGATATTTTGAAGACCGATTGGAACCAAACAGTTGTTTGGCACCATTGACTTCCATAGTAGAAAAAAAAAAATACCATGCAAGTCAATGGTGCCAAAGTTCCAATCATTCTTCAAAATATCTTCCTTTGTGTTCAGCAGAAGAAAGAAACTCATACAGGTTTGCAACAACTTGAGGGTGAGTAAATGATGACCGAATTTTCATTTTTGGGTGGAGTATCCCTTTAAGCTTTTTCAGTTAATTAAATGTCGTTCCCCCTAAAAAAAAAAGACATTGGTGGGATATCTCTTCTGCTTATGTATTGGTTCAATTCCCACAGTGCTAGACACAACCGGAAACATGCTAATTCCATCTTGTGAAGCTATACTGACAAAATCTGTCCATGGAAAGGAGACGTTTTCATTTTTTTCCGGCCTCCGTTTCATCCTCTTTTCCTATGTTTAGCTCTTCTAAGCCTACCCTTGGGTCTCAGTCACAGCAAACTGACCATCAAAGCCGAATGTCCGCACTTGAGGAAACAATCCAAGCCGTGGTCTGTGAAGGCAGAAGCCTGTCTCTGGAGCCAAAGCTGAAGGGTAGCATCGCCAAAGTAGCTGGACCAGCACAGAGAGAGCGTGAGGCTTTGATCTGTCGTCTGAACGGTTCCAGGAGACTCAGCCACTGTAGAGAACATGGATAATGTGGTTACCGAATTCCCTCCTAGACACCTCTCCCTCACAAGCTGACACCAGGATCAGGGACCAAATGTGTTGGGAAGGCAAAGAGACTAAGGGATTTTCTTTTCTGAATGTGTCAGCAGCAGCCAGAGATGGGAGGAATTTAGAACCGTATTCCTGGAGAAAATACTAATTAATTACAAAAATGTAATCAGCAACCTCATCCAAACACACAATAAAGCCCATTTCACACCCATCGCATGCATAAGCAGCACATAAGTGGCGCTGGAGAGAAAAAGCAACAGCTTTCACGTTGTTTATGTTGGGTGAGTAGCATTTCTCCAATATTTTATATTGCTGTTTGAAGATCTATATTACAATAGAGAATAGATTAATAGGGCATTTTACATTGTATTTTCTGTCATATTTTTCAGCTTACATGTGGAAAACTACGTCTCGCGCATGACACAGCGGTCTAAAAACACGATGCTCAAGTTAAAAAAATTGCAGCTTTTAAATTCGGCATGAAATGGAAGTTACAACTGTCTTTTCTTCTCTATTGTGATGTAAATTTGAATAAAATGGCTTCTCGAACAAGAAAACAAAATGTAGGGCGAGATTTGATTGAAAACCGAACATATGGAGCTGGTTAAGTGATGCAATCACCAAAATATATTTGTTTACAATCATGCACTAGATGTTTTGAGGTCTTAACATAATTGTGCAAGGAGCCGCATGAAAAGAAGTCTTTATTAAGGCATAATCTGCCCCTGTAATCCTAATTGTGTGTGAAAACGATTAAAAATGCTTGCTGTTTTATGCATCTAGTGTTAATTTCTGTTAGAAACTTCATTGATGTGTACGTATTTTGCGTTTTGCTATTTTTTTTGCCACAGGTATGTTTTTCCAATGAGCCTTTGTTGCCATTTTTTCTTGGTCGAGAAGCCATTTAACTCGAATATACATCACAATAAAGAAGAAAAGACCAGTGTCACTTCTGTTGCATGTCAACTTTAAATCAGTACCTACTGTTGTACAGTGTTTTAACACTCAAATAGAATCCACCTACTGGTGTAAAGATGCACTCACAGAAAAAAAAAATCAGAATTAATCTGTAAATTAGTATTTTTGGTGAACTGAATCAAAAGTCAACATCTTAAGAGATGCTCGGAAACGGTCACGAAGTGGGCTCCTTTTCCATCCTTCTCTGGTGAAAGTAGGTTACTATTTCTTTATATATACATATTTTTTTTATTTTTTTTTAGTAAATGTAGTGTTGATCTGATTATTTTGTCACTGATATTTGTGTATCCTGATTATGCAACAATTCCACATTTCCTCACATCAAATCTGATGGTAGCATATTCCCTACAGGCCTACACACTTAATACCTGTTTTGATAACCTGGGTTCTTTATATAAGAGGAATTACTTGCTTTCCTACTTCCTTGATAGGGCTTTATTAAATAATCTTATTTTAATGTTGCCATGGACATACAGTGTCTGTTTTGAAACACGGTATACTCTCGCAGGCCTCATCCCGCTGTGGCTCATTCGCTACTCGGTTTCACAGGATGCATTATCAGTGAGATGCTGGACCACACAGATGTCTGCTGATGGAGAATGATTCATTCATACTTGAACTGGGCCATAATGCAAAGAGCACTTCCTTGATTATACGGCCATCAGGGAACACATCCCAGCAAAGGCTGGTGGCTAATGCAGCCCAGCTGTGTTATTGAATCAATTACATGTGCTGGTTTGAGAGAATCTAATGGTGTCCTCTTGGAAATGTGGGTAGTGATACACTTTTTCATAAGCAGATACGTTGTGTGAACTTGTGTTAGCTCAAGAACAAGTGCTTGTTATTTTTTTATTGTATTTTTATCTAAATTATGCATCCGTATATATTTAAATATCAGCCAAATCAACTGGTTAATTGAAAAGAACAGGCTTGTTTGTTCATGAATCAGCCTGATCAGGGGTGAGTTTCCAGTACAACAATATAACTCTCTGCTTATCTACCATAGTATGATATCATTGAATAAATCAACTAGCTAGTCACAACTGTTTCCCAAAACAGTATTTTCGCAAATTTGTCATTCAGCCACATTGGTTGATGATGTAACACAGGTGGTGGAGTAATAACTTCTTTTAATGAATCTGTTTGAGATCGAATTAATGCTAGATGTTTTGCTATAAATTACGGACATGGTCCAATTCACGAGTTCACACTTACATGCAATTAAAGGAAATAAAGTATAATGCGTATTTGGTGTGCTGTCCGGGGGGAGGGCTCCGAGCTTGGAATTCGGCCCGAACCCAGAGTTCTTCCCCCGCTGTATGTAAAGTGGTTTTGGACTAGAAGGGGTGGTGGAGGGACGCTGTTAAACTGTCAGAGAAATGAGGTGAGACTGCTGAGTCTATATATACACGTTTTAATCATGATTGCTGAGTGCTCTCCACCCGTGTTAATTATCTGAACGTGCTTCTCCCGAACTTTGTTAATTAAACATCATTTTTGCTTTATTTCCAGATTCAGTCATAGTACAATAGTACTTCTTATGTACTAGAGAACGTATGCACACTCTTCAAAAAAGGCGCTTTAAATCTCTTGACAAACTAAAAGACGTAGCCTAAATTAAATTAGTATATTTTACAAATTAAAGATATATAATGTCAGCTTATTTATTTTCACGAGTTCACACTTACAAATAATGAGATCAGAGTAAAGTAGTATGTATTTGGGGTGCTGTCCGAGGGGATGGGAGCTCGGAATTTGGCCCGAACCCAGAGTACTCCCCCAGTATTTCTGGTACCAGGTCAGTGTGGAGACGGGGTGGTAGAAAGATGCTGAAAACTGTCAAGGAACATAGGCGGGTCGACTGTGTATATATAGGCCTCCACTCATGCTGATTGGGTAGACATGTTGATTACTGATTGCTGACTGCTGGTTGGAATGACGTGATGATTGGATAGATCATTTGAGCGTGTTCCTCCCGAACTTTGTTAATAAAACATAAGTCCATATGCCTTAAAAAAAAATAAGAAACTATGCATCTAACTACAGGTTGAGAGCTGTCGTTCCAGTCACACAACTTTGCGATGCTTTTCGCGGATGTTAGTTGGAACTATGGTTTGGGAAAAACCAACTCTTTGAACTATTATGATACCGAAGGAACTTGTGACCATAGTTGGCTAACAATGCTTTTGGGAAACAAATATGGACAATTCAATCAGAATTGATTTTTGTGATTGAATTTAGTCTTTTTTCACATTTGAACATTGATCAGCAAACATAAACAGAAGCTCAATTGTACTTGCTTGGTTCTTAGGGAAGCTCAAACGTGCTGCATAACACTGGAGAATGAACCTCATTGGTTCTTGTTAAAGCTCAAACATGCTGTGTAACACGAGAATGAACCTCATTGGTTCTTAGGGAAGCTCATACGTGCTGCATAACACATGAGAATGAACCTCATTGGTTCTTAGGGAAGCTCAAACGTGCTGCTTAACACGAGAATGAACCTCATTGGTTCTTAGGGAAGCTCAAACGTGCTGCTTAACACGAGAATGAACCTCATTGGTTCTTAGGGAAGCTCAAACGTGCTGCTTAACACGAGAATGAACCTCATTGGTTCTTAGGGAAGCTCAAACGTGCTGCATAACACGAGAATGAACCTCATTGGTTCTTAGGGAAGCTCAAACGTGCTGCTTAACACGAGAATGAACCTCATTGGTTCTTAGGGAAGCTCAAACGTGCTGCTTAACGTGCTGCTTAACACGAGAATGAACCTCATTGGTTCTTAGGGAAGCTCAAACGTGCTGCTTAACACGAGAATGAACCTCATTGGTTCTTGCGGAAGCTCAAACATGCTGCGTAACAAGAGAATGAACCTCATTGGTTCTTGCGGAAGCTCAAACGTGCTGCGTAACAAGAGAATGAACCTCATTGGTTCTTGCGGAAGCTCAAACGTGCTGCGTAACAAGAGAATGAACCTCATTGGTTCTTGCGGAAGCTCAAACGTGCTGCTTAACATGAGAATGAACCTCATTGGTTCTTGCGGAAGCTCAAACGTGCTGCTTAACAAGAGAATGAACCTCATTGGTTCTTAGGGAAGCTCAAACATGCTGTGTAACACGAGAATGAACCTCATTGGTTTTTAGGGAAGCTCAAACGTGCTGTGTATCACGAGAATGAATCTCATTGGTTCTCGCACGCTTACATTTACCATATCTGATGTATGCGTTGATGAATGTTTATATGTGAATAAAGAAATTTACCTTTTGAAGCGTCAACGTAGTAGTTACATCGACTGTCAATGGAGGTACATAAATCTTTCAGATTTCATTAAAATATCTTCATTTGTGTTCCGAAGATGAGCGAAAGTCTTACGGGTTTGAAATGACATGAGGGTGAGTAATTGATGACAGAATTATCATTTTTGGGTGAACTAAAACTTAAAATAAAATTTTACTGACTGATCATTTAAGGCTCATGAAAGAACAACCTCAAGATCAGTTCTGACACGCACATAGTTTTATAGTGTTTCTCATAATGCTACACAATACAGCATCAGCAAGGATCAAATCAATAAAACAATAAATGAAGAGTTTGGTTCCAAAACGCGATAAACGCCATTTTGAAAAAAAATTAGTTACTGCAAAAATCAGTATTGTATCTGGTTGGTATTGAAAAGTCAATGTTTAATTTTAAGTAAAATGCGATATCCGCCGTGTTATTCTGTCATGTTTTCTCCCTTTCTTTCCAAACCGCGACAAACGCCAGTCTCCCTTCTCTGCAGAATGCGATATATCCGCTCTCAACCAATCACAACGCACCATTCCACGCAATGTAAACAGTAACGGAAGCGCTTTAAATACACCCGGCTTCCTAGTTTTCTTATCGATTTTGTACTTTTCGATCAATAAACAAACAAAAAAATGAATAATTTTGAGGCATTGATGAACCTGTGGTTGTTTCTGCGGTGGGTAAGAAACGCAAGGCATCGAAATCGAATCATTTACGTGAGGAGATTAAGAAGATGAGGCACTCGGGAGGAGGAAAAATGTTTTCAATCTTCTTCACAGTTCTTAATAAAAATATTATACTAATAAACTTATGTTGTTGTGTATTTTCAACAGTTTCAATATGAAAAAAAAACTTTTATATTGATTCAATGGATTAATTGCATTTTGATTTTTTTTTTTAATGGATTTATTGCATTTTGGGGAAAAAAAGTATCCGTTTTATAATAAATCTTTGAAAATCAAAACCTGGATTTTAATTTTTTTTGTTATTATGACCTACAAATGCTATGTGAAAGTTTGAAACAGAAAATAGTGGTTTTCATCTTTCCACTTTCTTGGTAAAGAAAACACATTTTTACTCAAATTAATCTAAATGGATTTATTGTGTTTTGGAACCAAACTCTTCAAATACAGAAAATATTGTGCACTTGGCTGCTTTGTGATGCCTGACACATTTCTTTTTTCTATCCATTGATTGACTTCTCTGCCCTCTGTGTTTAAACACACCTCGCCCCCCAGCATGCTCTCTATCATTTGTCTACCTGCTGACCCATGACAGCAGACACAGACGCAGACGTCTGCAGAATTCCTCCATCCTTATTCACAGTCATGGAGCAAGGTTGACTGTAGGCAAGAATGAGACGTTTTAACCTTCATGGCTGGGTGAGCAGGGAGGCTATCACCGCGAGACTCCGTTTATTTCCAGGCATGTGTCCCTGTCCTGTTGCTGCGCCATCCAAACATGCCCCAGATAAGCTGGCAGGAGCTTGGCGGAGACAGGGAGAGACCTAATCCGATTCAACAACAGGGTGGGGAGCAGGTCGCTCCGGGAGTTAATTGTGGTGCTGGCAAGTTATATGAACATCCTCAAAAGGACAAGAGGGAAAGTGGGAGTGAAGGATGTTTGTATATGCACCAGAGCACCAGCACATACATGTTTGGTTTGCAGGGAAAGAAACTTCCATCCACACCAGATGCAAATGAAAGTGCAACAAGAAACAAAGGTATATTCAAACCATAACTCCTGTACAATAGGTGGTGCTAATCGACAGACAAATTGACTACGGTACAACAGATGCACACCTTTCAGCTTAGGGATGTTAACTTTAATGTTAACGCATTTACCTAATGTTGCAGAACTGTTTCATTCTATTCATTCTATTCCATTCTGTGCTGTATGATTGATATAGACTAAAAAAGCCATAACCATACCAAAAAAAGTAGCCAGAACAATATTTGTATTATATTTATTAAATTAATAATTAAAATGAATTAAGTAATAATTATTAAATGAAAGGTAATTAGCATAAATGCAAAACTACATAAATACATTACATTATTATTATTGTTTTATTGTTGTTGTTTGTAAGGGGTGAGCAACAAAAACACCTTTGGTAAATATGCACGATTAAGTCCATAATGTGTTGTCACGGATCACAGAGGAATCAGACAAGATGGTAAGTTATCAGTGTTTATTTTGCAGAAGGATTGCGGTTGGAGATAACAGGTGAGAAGAAGTAACATAGAAAGTTCAATGAAGCTTAGCTGTGGTTAAAGTCTCTCTCTTTCTTTCCCTCTCTTGCAGATGGCGTGGCGATGGCTGGTACGGATGGGTTGATCCAAGATGAGTGAAGCGACGGTAAGTAGAAGGTAAGTGATCGGGAAGTCTGTGAGCCATGGAATGACGAGACCAGACAAGTGACTGCAGTGAAGGTGAGAGTTTTATAGTCCATATGGTTGATGGGACACAGGTGACGGTGATTAGTACTCAGGGGATAATGAACAGGGAAAAGTCTGGTTGGGTGAAAGGGAACGAGTGGGCGGAGATGGTGATCTGGATGATGATGTAACCCTGACAGTACCCCCCCCCCCTCCCGAGGCGGCTCTTCTCACAGGGTCAGTGAAGGGTTTAAGCAAGGAAACATGGAATGAAGGAGCAATCCTGAAATGAGGGGGAAGATTGAGCCTGTAGGTCACTTCGTTCAACTGCCTCTGGATGGTGAATGGTCCGATGAATCGAGGACTCAGCTTACGGCAAGGTAGATGGAGACGGATGTCTCGAGTCGACAACCACACCTTTTGACCTGGCTGATACTGAGGGGTGTCGAGTCGGTGACGGTCCGCTTGTTCCTTGTGTCTCCGTACTGCCTGCTGTAGATGCACATGAGCTGAGTCCCATACCCCCTCGCTCTGATGGAACCAGAAGTCGACAGCTGGAACCTCCGAGGGCTCACCCGACCAAGGAAAGAGTGGAGGCTGGTAACCAAGGATACACTGGAAGGGGGTGAGCCCGGTGGTGTTCTGCCGCAGAGAGTTTTGGGCATACTCTGCCCATTGGAGGTAACGGTTCCAGCTGTCCTGGTACTGATGGCAGTACGTCCGCAGGTAACGTCCAATCTACTGAATCTTCCGCTCAGTCTGGCCGTTAGTCTGCGGATGGTAGCCTGAGGAAAGGCTGATGGTGACCCCGAGGAGTTTGAAGAAGGCTTGCCATACTCTTATATGAACTGAGGTCCCCGATCCGAGACGATATCCTCTGGGAGGCCGAAGTTCCTAAAGACGTTGTGGAATAGAGCTTCAGCTGCTTGTAACGCAGTGGGAAGACCAGGTAAGGGAATCAGCTTACAACCTTTAGAGAACCTGTCCACAACAACGAATACGCAGGTAAAGCCTTCTGAATTGGGTAGATCATGAAATCGACACCAATGTGTGACCATGGTCGCCTGGGAAGAGGTAACGGCACGAGCTTGCCTTCTGGGACTCTCCTCGGGGTGTTGGTGATGGCACAGACTGAACAACCGCGGATGAACCTGGCGACATCTCTGGAGATGGACGGCCACCAGTACCGTTGACTGAGGAGCGAGAGGGTACGCTTGCTACCCGGATGTCCAGAGCCCGGAACGGAGTGAGCGGAGTCCAGAAGGGGAGTGCGTAGATGTGGAGGTACGAAAATACGCCCTTCTGGACCTCCCGGCGGAGCGGGTTGACGTGTCAGTTCTTGGGCGATCTGTTGGACAACCTCCCAGACAATAGGACTGAGGATTACGGCTGGAGGGAGGATAGGTTCGGGATGAAGATTTTCAACAGAGGTGTGATGGAGTCGTGAAAGTGCATCAGCCTTGCAATTCTTACTCCCGGGACGATATGATACCACAAAGTTGAAGCGTGTGAAGAATAGAGCCCAGCGGGCTTGTCTAGGGTTCAGTCTTTTAGCCTCCCTTAAGTACTCCAAGTTGCGATGATCGGTGATTACTGTGAATTGATGGTTAGCTCCCTCCAGCCAGTGCCTCCACTCCTCAAGGGCCAGTTTGATGGCCAGCAGCTCTCGGTTACCGACGTCATAGTTCCGCTCCGCCGGGGCTAATTTCTTGGAGAAGAAGGCGCATGGAAGGAGTTTGGGTGGCTCACCCTGCCGCTGAGAGAGAACTGCTCCTACTCCAGTAGATGAGGCATCTACCTCTACCACAAACGGAAGGTCCGGGTTTGGATGAATGAGGATGGGAGCAGTGATGAATGTTTCCTTTAAACGCTGGAAGGCCTGTACTGCGGTGGGAGATAGGGACAGAGACTTGGGCCGTCCCTTGAGGGAAGAAGTGAGAGGAGCACTGATATGACTGTAGTTCCGGATGAATCGTCTATAGAAGTTCGCGAACCCCAGGAATCGTTGCAGTTCCTTTACGGAGGAGGGTTGTGGCCAGTTCTGGATAGTTTCCACCTTCCTCTGGTCCATTTGGATGCCCTGTTGGTTGATGACATAACCCAGGAAGTGAACGGTAGAGGTGTGAAATTCGCACTTCTCCAGCTTCAGATATAACCTGTGTGCTCTCAGCTTCTCGAGGACCTGGATGACATGTTGATGGTGCTCAGACATAGAAGACGAGTATATGAGTATATCATCAATGTAGACGATTACAAAACGGTTGAGGAACTCTCGAAGGACTTCATTCATATGACCTTGGAAGACGGCAGGAGCGTTGGACAGTCCGAAAGGTATGACCTGATACTCGTAGTGGCCCGAGGGTGTCACAAAGGCAGTTTTACACTCATCTCCATGCCGGATTCGGATCAGATTATACGCACTTCTAAGGTCCAGTTTGGAGAAAATGCGTGCACCACGCAGCTGTTCCAGGGCGGCAGGTACCAGAGGAAGGGGATAGCTGAATTTGACAGTCTGAGAGTTAAGATGACGGTAATCGATACAGGGCCGCAAGCCTCCGTCCTTTTTGGCCACAAAGAAGAAGCTCGAAGCGGCAGGGGAGGTAGATGGACGAATAAACTGCTGATGTAAAGCTTCCTTCACATACTCCTCCATGGCCTTCTGTTCCTGGGATGAACAGAGGATATATACGACCTTTGCGAAGGGTGGCTCCGGGTAGCAAGTCGATGGCGCAGTCCCATGGCCGGTGTGGAGGTAGTTTGGTTGCCAGTTCCTTACTGAATACGTCCTGGAACGCCTGGTACTCCACTGGGATTTCGCCTTGAACTTGGACTTCAGGGCTTTCCACCGAAGTAGAACAGACAGGAACTCTAGTTTCCCCCTCGGGTGATTTGGAACGGGACGAAGAATGAACCTTCTGGATGGAACTGAGGCAGGATCTAAGGCAATCTTCACCCCAACGGAGTACCTCCCCAGTTCCCCAGTGGAGTACCGGCTGATGTTGTACTAACCAGGGACGTCCCAGGATGATATCCGCGGTGGACTCCTCCAGCACCATAAGAGAGATTTCCTCAGAGTGTAAACAGCCGATACGAAGAGTTAGAGTGGGTGTATAATGGCGAATTCGACCACGACCTAGTGGCTTGCCTTGTATGGTTTGGACGGGAAGATCTCGGCACAGACGGCGTCTCCGAATATTCAACTTTTGGAGAAACTGGGTGGATATGAAGTTCCCCGCAGACCCGGAGTCAATGAGGACTTGCGCTGGGAGACCAACACAGGAGGTTAATACATGTACTCTGGTACGTGTGAGAGGCTCAATCTTCGGGGAGAGTTGAATGGCACTTACCGCCTGTTGCGGAGGTCGTACAGGGCAAGAACTGAGGAGATGCTTGTCGGAGGCACAGTATAGACAGAGGGAATGTTGAAATCTGCGCTGGCGTTCAGCTGTAGAAAGGTGGGTGGAGTCTACTTCCATAGGAACTGGTGCTGGAGGAGTGACTGAAGGCGCCGGAGGCGGAGAACTTACAGTGGGTACAAACCTATCACAAGCGGTGAGACGCTGGGCTGTACGGATTGTCAGCTGGATCAGATTCTCTAACCCCATGCTGTCCTCATACACCACCAACAGCTGGCGAACGTTGGAATTCAAACCATGACGAAAGGCGGTGATCAGGGCGGTTTCATTCCAGCCGCTAGCTGCGGCTAGAGTGCGGAACTGAAGCGTATACGAACTCACTGAAGAATTTCCTTGACGGAGTTTATAGAGTTGGTCGTGAATGGACAGTTCTGATATTGTTTGCCCAAAAACCTCTTTAAAGTGCTGTTTAAAACTTGAGAAGGATTTGACCACCGGAGCATCTGAATCCCACAATGACTGTGCCCATCGAAGTGCTTGACCAGATAACAGTGAGATAATGAAAGCCACCCGGGCGGTATCACTACGGAACTGATGCTCATTCATGGAGATATACAAGGATACCTGTAGAAGAAACCCACTGCAGTTCTCCGCCTCACCAGAGTAGGGCGCTGGCCGGGACATGGGACTCGCAGAGGCAGTGAACGAAGCAGCGGTAGGTTGCGGAAGTGGAGGTGGTGGAATGAGTGCCGCGGCGACCGGAGGATTAGCCACTGAGGAATCCTCTTCTAAATCCGACTGATTCTGCATAATTCCTCCTTTCTGTGGTCTGGTCTTCTGTCACGGATCACAGAGGAATCAGACAAGATGGTAAGTTATCAGTGTTTATTTTGCAGAAGGATTGCGGTTGGAGATAACAGGTGAGAAGAAGTAACATAGAAAGTTCAATGAAGCTTAGCTGTGGTTAAAGTCTCTCTCTTTCTTTCCCTCTCTTGCAGATGGCGTGGCGATGGCTGGTACGGATGGGTTGATCCAAGATGAGTGAAGCGACGGTAAGTAGAAGGTAAGTGATCGGGAAGTCTGTGAGCCATGGAATGACGAGACCAGACAAGTGACTGCAGTGAAGGTGAGAGTTTTATAGTCCATATGGTTGATGGGACACAGGTGACGGTGATTAGTACTCAGGGGATAATGAACGGGGAAAAGTCTGGTTGGGTGAAAGGGAACGAGTGGGCGGAGATGGTGATCTGGATGATGATGTAACCCTGACATGTGTAGGGAAATTATAAGTATTTCATATTTGTATTTAGGGTGCGCTTTGATGAAATCGCAGATAACATTCGCTCACAATAAATGTTTGGTCTTAGTGTGACTTAAGCCTGATCCAGCCAAGAGGGACCATTTATTTTAGTTTATATTAATTCAGTTTAATGGATTCAGTTTAATTGGAGTTTGGGTCAAGTGTTATATATATATATATATATATATATATATATATATATATAATGTGTTTATAATGTTTTTATTTATTTCAAGTGGTGAATTAAATTAATGCATTGCATTTGATATAAAATTAATTAGCCATTACTGTCCAATATAAGTTAACTGGGCAGAATAGTGAATCTCAGTTCACACAAAATGTCTACAAAAACTCATTATCTACAAGAACAGATTTGGGAGTTGATATAAATTCTATATTTTCATGCAAATGTATTGGCAAATTTGCAATGAGAAAGACAAGAGTAAAGCAGTATAATCTACAGTCTTTGTTTATTTCTTAAATACAATAATTACACAAATACTAACCGATTATTTTGTCCAAAAAGAAAAAAAATGTTTAGGGGCATTTTGTGTTCAATATCACGTTATGTTTTCAGCTATATGCTTTCAGATTTTCAGATTTGCTTTTGTTGTTGTCACATTTTTTATGCTTAGCTCATGTTGAGCATCAATCAAAGAAAACAAAATGTGATTTTTGATTGCGTGCACTTTGGTGCAGTTTGCATGGCAGGGAGGGGGTAATCAAGAACGGACTAGGAGAAGTAGGAACTTCAACAAAACCTATTTGTGTTTTTGAAAGGAAAAACAGAGCAGCACTCACAACAGGCCCAGAACATTTGTGCTTCAATGCTACAAATTTAAAATATTTGAGTTGCTCATGCTAATAAATACGGTAGTGGCCAAAAGTGATGTCTGGCCTAGAAAAATGTATTATTATAATATATATATATATATATATATATATCAATTGTTTATTTGTGATAACGCAATGAAACATGCCAAGTAATTTTTGGCCAGGCTGTCATATAAAGAAGTTAAGAACTTTAAAAAATATATACCGGTATATATTATTGAAATATTATTAAGTGATTATGTTGTAGTCAATGTATGTTTTTCGTATGACAATGCATGTCAATGTAGAATTGTTTTTCTATGCATTTTGTTTTAATATTAATATAAAACCTTAACCAATTTTAGTGTTCTCTTTAGAACTTTCTCTTTTCTATTCATCAAAAAATCCTGAAAGAAAAAAAATGTATCATGGTTGTCACAAAATATTAAGCAGTAAAACTGTTTTTAACATTGAGAATAATAATAAATGTTTCTTGAGGACCAAATTAGCATACTGTATTAGAATGACTTCTGAATTTTAAACTGTTAAAATAGAAAATAGTTATTTTAAAGCTACACTATGTAACTTTAGGCCCTCTAGAGATTAAAAAAACAAAACTTCATGCATTTTGCGGAAGAAAATTGTTTTGATTGTGCTTTGGCTCTGCGGATAAATATGGTTATCCTATTGCTCATAAAACATTCTCTACTCGGCTTGAGAGATATCCGAAAACTGAAAAATGCTGCCTTCGGAGGAAGCATTCCCAGGTCGGAAGGCACCAAGGCATGCCCGAATCCAAAGTTACCCCCATTTCCTGTTTCCTGAGATACCTTAATCTGATCGATTTCTGAAGGCAGCATAGATGTATCCTTCGCTGCCTTTGATATTACACAATCCTGTGCTCTCCATTTTGTGACAGTTTAGCTAAAAAAATAAAGATGGCGTCTGAAAATTGCACTTGGTGGTCAGTTTGTGTGTAAATCTATGTTTTTGACCAACGTTTTCCACTTTTGATGTAATATCTAGTGAGAAATTACTATTGAAGTAATTCAATATTCGCTTAGTTATCACCAAAGTTCTCTCTATTTTGCTGTAGATCATTAAACCGTAACGCTACCTCAGAAGTCTGTCCGAAATCAGTTTTGTGAGGTAATTTTGTGTGCACAAGCTGCCTGCAAAGTCGTTGCCTGATAGGGCAGCGAGGCAACAAGTCAGCTGACTATGTTCTCGGATGCAGCCAACCAGTTTAAATGGAAAGGACCTCAAGCTGACTATGCTGAAGATGTTACTGTAGCTACACCTATTAACTCTTTTCCCACATTGACAGAATTTTCCATCATTTATGAGACAACACTTCCCCGCCATTGACGGAATTTTCCGGCTTTCCGTGTTTTCACTGTTATACGGTAAGGGCCGCTATTACGCATATTACGCATAAAGAGTACAGAATCTCCGGTTCAAAACACAGGTGAAAAAGAAGCAGAAACAAGTGATAGCACACTGCATGTAAGCAGATTCATAGCATGCTCAGATATATAGCCTAAGCCTACATACAACAAAATATTATGGGTGGTCCTGAAAGTTTTTGTGAAAATTATCATAATAGCTGGTGGTGGCTGGCTAGCAAAAAAATGACATGGCTGATGGGGAAAGAGTTAATAAACAGGGCACTTCCTTTGAAAATACATTCCAGCAAAGCTCTACAATGACCATAATGAAATGACCCTTCACATAGATGAAGCTTTACAATCAACTCTGTTAGAGAGCTGCATGCGACAATTTATCTGTTTAATAAAATCGCCTGTTGAGTAATAAAAACACCATCTCCGAGTCGCTTTTACAACATTTCAAATCCCTCAGTTCTGAAAAGCCAAGACAATGTTGATTCTTGTTTTATTACAAGCTCTGTCGCATTCTCTTTTTGCCAGCAGACTCTCTTCTGTTTGCCGTTTGTTTTAAACGTGTGATTCGCCGGAGCCGAGTTCGAGATTTAGTGGCTCCATGTCGACCTTTCTCACTCGCTGTGACGAGTAACCTCTGCCACTCACACCATACACACGTCACAGTAGCCAGAGCAACTTTTCTCTGTTTAAGGATATGACGAGACACACTGGCGAGTGACGGCTTACCATAGCAAATCAGGGTAAGACAAAACGTTTTTGAAGAAGGATTGATTGAGAAAATTTTGTTAATTTTGAACCCAAAAAAGTTGCATAGTGTACCTTTAAATTGCAATAATATTTCATGCTTTTACTGTATGCATCAAATAAATGCTGCCGTGGTAAGCATAAGAGACTTCTATCCAATTCTTAAAAAAATATATAATAAAATCTCTATGCTACAGTATATGTTCGCCTGACATGTTGATAACCTCTGCAGTGCGGAATGTCCAGGATCTGAACTAATACTCCACCAGGAACCGAAAAGCACTGATTGTTTATGACGAAAAGGAAAAGCATCATGTTGCTGATTGAGGAAATCTTGAAAACATGCAAATGGTAAACACACAACCTGGAGGAGGCAGAGTCACAGTAGCAGATGTGTGGGTGGCAGTGGAAGGCCTCCTGATGAACAGAAATAAAACAAACATATTTTCTTGTGTGAGGATCATTTTGGAGATGCCGCAAATGTGCTGTTGGGGAAGAACCTACGCTGTGGTTGCCATGCCAACAGGTTAAGAGAAGCACCTGCTACCTTGCGGTTGCCGTCAAAATCCCCACAGACCCAGGCTATCATTTTCAGCCTGCCTTTCCCATTTGATTAAAGGCTGTTACGGACCTAACACGGCACGGCTTGCATCTCCCTCTTGTTGTGGTTGCGAAATTACCCTGGACTTCATTAAGTGGCTCATTACCTGCTGTCAAAGCTATCAGAGAGCCGTATTCTGTTCCAGTCCCTGTTCCTTTCTCTTTCCAGCCTAATCAGACGGTTCACATGACAGGAACACGAGCTCCTGCTCGGCCTGGCTTTGTGGATGTCGTGTAAGACAGCTGGATGACTGCAGTGATGCTAAACCCACAAACAATAAACACAAAAATAAAAACCTATGTGTTGTTGATTTTAAACTGGAAGAAAAATCTGTAGCCTGAAAAAGGCAAAACACTACAGGCATGTCCTAATTTTCTGTATATTCATGTTCTCATTATATATTTGTTAGCATTCTGAATTACATATTAATATCATATTTTTTTAAAGATGGAAATCATGTTAGTGTTATGTTTCTTATATCATAACTAAGCAAACATAAGGATAAATTTTTGCCATGTCCCTGGGTGCTATGTGAACTAACTTCTACAATAAAAAATATGATATTATATATTGATTCTATATACTGTAATTAAGAAATATTCCAGGTGTTTTGTATTTTTTTTTGTAACGTCTTGAATATTAGATATTATATATAATGTAACCAACATATAGATTTGTCCTGTATCACTTCAATATCACCTTTTATCCTTTTAGTCTTTTCTGTATTCCTGTAACAAACAAAAGCCATTTCCTCAATGACATCATCCTCCAGGAAAGGACATCATTTTGGACAGAAACCAAACACGAGTAAGTGGATTTGATAAATTTGGTGATATTCTGTGGTATTGCCATTATACATGTAATTAGTAACAGTATTCTTAGTAAGATGGAAAAAAAAAAGGTAGTAGGCGGTTATCCAGATTGTGTGTAGCAGGCAGTGTTGTGTACTCGAGTTTTGGACTCGGTCTTGAGACCATCTCGGTCTTGTCATGGACTCGTGTGCATTTTGACTCGAAATTGACTCGTACTTGAACAT
Organism: Rhinichthys osculus; assembly: GCA_029959095.1. Classification (NCBI taxonomy): domain Eukaryota; kingdom Metazoa; phylum Chordata; class Actinopteri; order Cypriniformes; family Leuciscidae; genus Rhinichthys; species Rhinichthys osculus. The sequence goes on along the minus strand of JARWKJ010000009.1, from coordinate 13,741,722 downwards.
ATTAGGACTCGGACTTATTCCCGAGTCCACTCGAGACCCATTCAAGATATGTCATGATTATTACTGTATGTTAAATGGCACACTGTGGAACTTTTCAACCTTTATAATATATTACCAAAACCCATTGAGATGGTACATCGACTTACAATAGGTTGAATGACACGTCTGCCGAAGCCTGAAGGTGTCTGTATCGCTTTTACTAGCACTATGTAACTTCGGGTTTCGGGTAGGAACCCGAGCACAAAAAGAACTACAAAATTCGACCGCTTTACGGCATACGTCACTTCCCCCACCACCCCAACTTCCTCAAATTCTAACGTGAGAGCTCAACTCGCGTTTGATTGCTGGCATCTGTATGTTGTCGTCATGGCTGAATCAACAGCTACTCGGAAGAAACCGAAGAAAGCAAATATTTTGTCAGAGGAGACCAAAAAAAGAAAAAGGGAGAGTGATAAACTAAAAGCAAGGACGAGAATAAACATTGGTCAAGCGTTCCCTCGCTGGCGTGCGATAAAGGAGGATGAGGGATTCCTGACCGATGCTGACCTGGCCGTCATGCTTTTGGACTAGTAAGTTAAATATATTGCTTGCACAATATCTCTATTTTTTCAAATTTGTTCTCTGCCTGGCCATGTTACTGATTCTATATTGTCCTCCATTTAACTTTATGTAACAAGGAATGCTAGTAGAGTAAGTTAGCGAATAATCAATCTGGTAGCTAAATGTTAGTACAAATATAAATGTTATAAATATTGGGAAAGGTTTGCATTCAGCAGACACTTTATCCTCCGATTTTGAAACGAAACAGGGCTGCAACTTAACAACTAGCTACAGGCTTTGTTTAATTTGTATGCAATTCATCTGGTAGCAGACACGGGAGGTTGACTGTTTGTTGACTTTTGCGACAATGCTGCGCTTGTGGCCTCTAGGGGCACTAGACGTGAAAATTACAGGTCGAGCGCACCCTAGTGGCCAAAAATTCCACAGTGTGCCTTTAATATTTCTTTAAATTGTTGTTTGATTGAAACGTCCAATGATTGCTGACTTTCTTGTGCAACTGCGCATGATTTGAGACTAATGGTGTGTTCACAACCGAACGCGAATTTAACTATTTGCGCGAGTAGATTACATACAAAGTCAAAGTCAAAGCGTTGCGAATGACACAAATTGGGCGACACGTTTGCCGCGAATGTCTTCCGCTCAAGTTGAAAAATTTGAACTCGACCGAATGTTCAAGCGTCTAACTAGACGCGATAGACGCGTATTTGACGACCTATTCGCGTTCGGTGTTAACACACCGTAACGTTCGCGGCGCGCAAATGCAGCAGGACCCAGGTCAGATGTGATGTGGCCTCTAGCTCAACTATGTATTGAAAATGTCTGCCTTATCATCCATAATTCAGTTTGCATATAAGAGCCACACAGAATTAGTGTGCAGTAATGTTATGTGTAAGAGCACTAACTGATAGTAATAATTGTAAGTCATAATTTTAATAAAATTACCTTTACACCGCTATGTGGCCGTTTTACCATTACAGTGTATGACTCCATGGTATATTTGGTTTACTGTTTGAGTATGATGCCAATTTTATTGTTACCACCAAATATTTTACATATTCTTGAAGATATCTTTAGGTCTGGTTTCAGACCCAACCTTAGGTTATCCAACCTCTCTGGTCTCGGTCTCGACTCGGACTCGAGTGAGCTGGTCTCGACTACAACACTGGTAGCAGGTGTCGTGTGGCTTTTCCCAGTTCCTATGTAAGTCCTTTTTAAGTGTCCTGGAGACTTGCATGAAAACGTTTTGATATGTTGTGGACAAGTGGTAGTGTAGGGGTTAAATGTTTACGCAGAGATCGTAAGTTTTTGTCTAAAAACTACAAAAAAAACTTGACATCCTCCTTTTCCTTGCTGTGTTCGTGAGATAATCACTGATTCTTTTAATCCATCTTTTCAGAATGCTTTGCAAAACCATTTTGTGACTGATGTAATTTAGTTAAAGCTAGTGTAGGCAATTTCAGAGAGGCTAGCAATAGCAAGCTAGCTTTGAAAGGATAAGATCCTACCCTCCCTTCAGAGCGTCTCCAAAGCCACGCTTCATTCAAAACACATGAACGCGCACAGCCAGAGAGAGTCTGCACAGCGTCATGAGAGACGGCGTTTAATTGTCTCACGTCTCAAAGCACATAACATTAGAATAATAATGAGCATAAACAACTTAAAGAGTTCTGACTTGTACCGCCTGACTGCTGCAGATACATTTCAGCATTAATAGCGTTGCCATAGAAACACATCCAAGTCTGAGGTCGTGAACATCTCCGAGTAGAACATCACGGGTTGGCGTCTCCTAATTACGGTAATTACGACATGGTGTGAACGCAGCATAAGCTCGTTGTCTAGGTTCAGGAGGAACTGTAAAAGGTGGCTGCTGTTTGTTTGAGGCGATTGGTGACTGTCTGTCTACAACTCTGCATAACCGAATGCAATGATTGGACGAAAAAGTTTTGGTCATGCGACTTCCACAGAAGATATATGTATATACTGCATCATATATCATTAGCAGTGAATAATGACTTAAACGCTTCCTCACACAAAATGTTGCATCGACAGTTCCATGATACACTCTTAAAAATAAATGTTCTTTATTGACATCTGTGGTTCCATGAAGAACCTTTAACATGGCACATTTCCATTGGACAAAGTTTTTTTTTTTTTTTTTCTACAGTGGAAAAAGATTATTTCTTTAGATTATTAAAAGCTTTCTTCGCACTAAGAAAAAAAAAGTTATTTTAAGAACTTTAAGGTTTTTTTGGGAACCCATAATGGTTCTTCATAATGGCCTTTTGGCACCTTTATTTTTTAAGAGTGGTGCATTTGAGACTTTTAATTGAAGCTTAAAAGCTTCAGTCCCAATGCACTGTAAATGCATAAAAAATAGTGACCAACAACAGTCTTGCAAATTTATATTTTTGTGTCCTGCAGAAGAAGAAGAAAACACTATCCTTTTTAACGGGTATGACCTGAATAAACAAATCTACAGATCAGAAAGGATGCCCTTAAGTAACACAAATATATGGGAATATACTGCAAAATATAATGTGATATATTACATAATACATTTCCATATATGGGAAACTAGTGCTTGTATTTTTCAATATACTGCAATATATGCATTGGCCATGTATGGCTATATATTAATACATATAAAATATTTATAAATTAAGACAAAGACAAAATAGTATTACATGTAATATTCACAAGTTTGATCCTTTATTGTGTACATATATTGCAAATACATGTTCCCATATAAATGAGAATGTGTGTTCACACTTATACAGTAATTTTGTTCAGTGTATTTACACACACACACCCCCCCAACACACACACACATTCACAGAATGAGTTACAACAGATGTCTAGTTCCCAGCATGCTTTGCTTCTGACTGTTAAAGGAGAGCAAATGTTAAAATTAAGTGTTAGCCTATTTAATGTGTTTTGCTCAATATTAATATAGGGGGGAAACCTGATAGTGATTAATGTTCAATTATTTTGGAATTTAAACGGTTTTCTGGTATGTCTGAGTTTTTAGGGTTACCCTTGTGCTGAAGAGTAGAGCATGTGGTTTATTTAATAATTTGCTGAGGTATATTAAAAAAAAATAATTACTATACTTAATAATTATAATGGCTGCGCACTCCTCAACACAGCGATAGTCTCTTGGCTAAATACGTAAGTACATGCAGGTGTGCTTGTGCTTTTGTTAACTAGCTTGAAAAAATGAAACATTTATAATAATAAAAAGAAATGAAATATATTATATTAAATATTTCTCTATATATGTGTGCTTATGCTGCATGAGTAAATATATCTGCAATATTACACATGCAGTACCATAACGGATCATATTTACATCTATATATTAGGAAGTGTATTACTGAATATTAAATTAAATATATTCATATATTCAGATGACACATATATTAGTAAATATATTATCACATATTTTTCAATATATGAAAAATGGCAGTTCCTTACGTATTATTCAATATATTGTAATATCACAATATATTATTCCACCCAATTTCACGGCAATTCGCATGAATTTTACGTGGTGGCTAATTTGAACGAATTCATACGACCTCACTCGTATACGAATTCGTACGATTTTTGTTAAATCGTACATATTTTACGAGTTGCCCTAAAAGACCCCGCCCCTAAACCTACCCATCACGTGGGTTTAGACAAATCGTACGAATTTGTACGAATTAGCCACCTTTTAATCACTTGTATGAATTCGTACGAATTGGTTGTGATATAGCGTTGATTATTCTGTATGTTTTCAAATATACTTTTAAACCATTTAATATTTTGATCATTCATATATAGGGAAATATATCTTCTTTTCACAAGACTGGCCACTCACTCTTGGCGATGAAGTATATCTTCTTGTGTTTTTCCATTCAAAACCAAGATTTCCTTTAACATATACTAACAAGCTGCGAGAACAACCAGAAGTGGCTAAAAACAAACAATATACACTAGGGGCAAACCCCCCTAAATGAGTGTAACAGGCCTGACTTTCATTGGGTTATCTTCAGCTCTGTTCTAACACACACAGTTATCATGAGAGAGCATACAGAGGCAACTTTCCTAGCCTGCAGCTATTTCCAGTCTCACACTCAAACAGAGCCTTCTGTACAAACTCATATCTTTCACTGATGCTTGGAACGAGTTTAGATACTGACTGTATCTCAACCTTTACCTAGAATATTTCCACAATTTAAAACATTCTAAATAAAGCTAAAGATATAATGCTAAAAATGACCTCTTTTTAAGGGGACTTTTGAGTCTCAGTTAACCTTATTTGCATAAATGTATAGGCTACACTTGTGATCTAGTGGTTTGATTAGAACTAAACTAATCACCTCTTCTGGTGCACTCATCTAAATACTTGGTTACAAACAGATGAATAGTCTCTCTCTCAAAATTCTAGTTGTTCTTTAAAGAAAAAAAGGGGTGGGGATAAGACCGATCCAGGCAAACAGTGGGGATTATGTCCAACCAAATTATGCATATGCACATAATGTTGGTGCTTGCTTCATCAATTAGTCTGTCAAGTAGTAAAGTAATGCATTACTTTTAAAACTGCATTACATTATGTACATTATCTCTTAGATGTATTCTAAATATTCAAGAATGACAAAAAATACAGGTTTGTTTTTCTGTTGCATATCACTCAGTCAGCTGGTTTAACATTAAATCAATAAAAAAATAAAATAAAATAAAAATTGTTATTTTGACAGATGAACCATAGTGTATGATGAGCGGATGCTGTGCATTACAAAACAAATTATGGTGTTTAAGTGCTTTTAAAAATGCCAGCCCTCTGACAGAGTCTGGATCATAATGTCAGGAAATTTTGACATTTATATATGCATAACAATAATTGCAACAAAACAAAAATTTGATGCTTTCTTAAGCTTTCACATCTACTTCAACTAGTGCTGAATCACTGTTATTTGAACCATATATTTACACTTGACCTTTTTGTATTAGCATATTCATAATCTATTGACAGTACTGCATGAGCAGTTATCATTATCAAGGGTGCATTAGCTACATGATTTTGTGATTTGCTATTAACATAATCCACATGAGCAGTGAACTGTAAAGAGTAGTACTGGCACAGAGGGGAAATATTATCCGCCATGTTTGGATCTTTTGCTATCACTGGATAACATAAAAAAACCTTTTAGTCATCTTTATTACCCCAAACGCAACAGACCGCAACACTACAAGAATACGCTCACCTCAACAAATCCGGGGTGCGTTTCCCAAAAGCATTGTTAGCCAACTGGTCACAAGTTCTGTCATTACCAACGAGTAGTTCAACAATTCACCGTTTCCCAAAACCACAGTTCCAATGAACAGTTGCAAACAGCATCGGAAAAATTTTGTGGTTAGAACCACAGCCCTCGAGCTGTTGTTGGTATGAAATGTGGACTTAAACAGATCGTGCTCTTAGAAAAATGCAAGCTAACATGCTGTGTAATATAAACAAACTTCATCCTACGTCTTTTAGTTTGTCAAGAGAATTAGAGAGAATTTAGCATGAGTGCTCGAGTGCGAACTTGCTCTAAGATGGGGGAATCTCCGGAGTGAGAGGGAACGTCTCGGTTACGTATGTAACCCTAGTTCCCTGATAGGGAACGAGACGCTGCGTCAAACGCTGTGGGAACGCCCCTGCGTTGTGCGTCATGAAGCACGTATGGAATCAGCCCAATGGAGAGACGGAACGTCATAGGCGGGTGACGTCATCGACCAGGAAACTATAAAGCACCCCAAAAACACAAGCGCATCAGCTTCTGATAGGCCTGAAGGAGCGCTTAACGGGAATGCCGGGAGTATGGCAGAACGACGCAGCGTCTCGTTCCCTATCAGGGAACTAGGGTTACATACGTAATCGAGACGTTCCCTTTCAAGGGAACTTCGAGCTGCGTCAAACGCTGTGGGAACGCGAATACCCACGTCGCCATAGGACCAAGTGACCGTCATGTGAGATCTAGCGCACAGCGGACGAGAGCACCTGCACGGTGAAAACCATCCAGTCGCATCACAAACCTCACTCAGGGAAACTCCTGACAATAAAGCTTTGGATGCAGCCATACTCCTAGTAGAGCGGGCTCGTACAGCCAAAGGTGAAGGCTGACCAGCCGACTCATAAGCAAGTGAGATAGCCTCGACCACCCACTTGCTCATTCTCTATTTAGACGCAGGACACCCTTTCCTGGGTGGCCCGAAACATACAAATAAATGTTCTGATTTCCTCCACAGGGCAGCTCTGTGGACATAAGCGTCTAACGCCCTCACTGGGCAGAGCAAATTAAGTTTCTCCTGGTCTGACGACAGAAATGGAGGAGGACAGAAAGCCTGCAGAACTGTAGGTCTAACAACATTAGTAGGGACCTTAGGAACATAACCTGGCCTAGGGTATAGAAAAGCCTTAACCATACCAGGCGAAAATTCCAGGCACGGACTGCTGGCCTCAGCCTGAAAAAGTGCCAAGAAGGAAACGAGTTATAAGCGGGTGTCTCCCAAGAGAAACTCCACTGAAAGGGACGTGGTAAGCAGCCAGTGCCGCCACATACACCTTTAGTGTGGAGGGGGATAACCCTGTGGAGAAACACTCCTGCAGGAATTCCAGCACTGCACCCACTGGGCAGTTAACTGGGTCCTACAGGTGTTCTCCATACCAAGAAGTGAAAAGTTTTCACTTCAAAGGCAAATAGCTTCCTCGTGGATGGAGCTCTGGAGTGAAGGATGGTCTCAACAACCTCGGTTGAGAGACCGGAATTTTAAGAGCTGGGCCCCCTCAGAGGCCAAGCCCACAGTTTCCATAACTCTGGGGGGGGGGGGTGAAATATCATGCCGCCCGCCTGAGAGAGTAGATCCCTCCTGACCGGGAGCTCCAAAGGAGAGCCGTCCAGGAGAGAAACCAGGTCCGTAAACCATACTCTGGCCGGCCAGAACGGGGCTACTAATAGTAGGCTGACCCCGTCCCGGCGAACCCTCTCCAGAACTCCTGGTAGCAGAGCAATCGGGGGAAAAGCGTACAGACGTGACCTCGGCCATGGCTGCACCTTAGCGTCCAACCCCAGAGGGGCTGGATGACTGATGGAGAACCACAGACGACATCTCCTTGGAAGCGAATAGGTCTGCCTCGGCGCGACCGAAACTCAACCAAAGGAGCTCCACCACCTCGGGGGTGGAGTCTCCATTCCCCCGGCCTCGGCCCCTGCCTCGACAGAGAGTCCGCTACCAAATTCAAATACCCAGGAAGATACATTGCTAGTGATAGTAACTTCCCTAGGGACCACAGGAGGACCTGACGGGCCAACTTGTAAAGCCGGCGAGACCGCAGGCCCCCCTGACGATTTATATAAGAGACCACCGACGTGTTGTTTGACTGAACTAGCACATGATGACCTCTCAGGTCTGCCAGGAAGTGTTTCAGAGCCTGAAACACTGCCAACATCTCTAGACAATTTATATGCCATGATAGATGATGGTCCTGCCACAGACCTTGGGCTGGACGACCACTCATGACCGCCCCCCACCCTGTGAGGGAAGCATCCGTCGTTAGCTTTATGCGACGACAAAGAGCCCCCAGCACAGGATCTTTGGATAGGAACCAAGTTTCTTTCCACAAGACCAGAGCACGAAGGCAGCGCCGCGTGACTTTGATCGTGTGGAGTGGATTTCCCCTCGGGGAGAATCCCTTGGTCCCGAGCCACCACCGCAGCGGTCTCATGTACAACAGGCCAGGGTATAACGTTGGAAACTGCTGCCATCAAACCCAACAGTTTCTGAAACTGCTTTACAGTGAGTAGCTGGCCTAGCTTTACTGTTTCAAGGCTGAAGAATCGAAGCGATGCGGGTGACCTAATCCCAAACAACGCCCAGAAAAGTGGTCTCCAGGGAAGGAGATAAACACTTTTCTTCGCGTTCAGCCTCAACCCCAACTTCCTGATATGCGCGAGGACGACATCTCGATGTCGAACCTCCATCTGCTCTGTAAAGGACATGGGAGATAGCTAGACCGAACGGAAGAACCCTATATTGGAATGCCTCGCCCCCGAAGGCAAACCTCAGGAACTTCCTGTGTTGTGGAAGGATGGAAATGTGGAAGTAAGCGTCCTTTAGATCTATCGTGACAAACCAGCCCTCGGACCTGATTTGTGACACGACCTGCTTGATAGTGAGCATCTTGAATTGAGCTTCCCTACCGAGCGATTTTATAGGCGCAAATCTAAAATTGGACGCAACCCCCCATCCTACTTTGGAACGATGAAATATCGGCTGTAATAACCTAGCTCCAAACTGGGAGGAGGAACCCGTTCTATAGCCCCCTTTTGAAGGAGCGTTTTCACCTCTTGTTCCATTACCAGAGCCTGCTCGGGGCCCACACTATGGGCAGAACCCCTCTGAGTTTCGGTGGACGACACCTAAATTGGATCGCATAACCTCTTACTACTGTCTGCAGGACCCACTGAGATATTCTTGGAAGGCTTTTCCACTCTGCCAAACAAATTCTACTAAGGGTACCAGTCTCTCGAGACTGGTCTCTGGTGTAATTTGAGCAGCAAACACAGCGCCCTGTAACGGCGCACCGGCAGGGAACAACTGGTTTGACCGCTCTGAGACCCTCCTCAGAGGGAGCGAGCGTCCCTCGGGAAAGCACTCGCTGGGACCGTCTACGCCCCGGCATGAAGGCGGGGTTGGCAGAACGGGCCCCTGAGGGCACTGAGGAAGAATGGGCACCGTAAAAAGAGGTGAACACCTTTCTCCCTCGATGGGGACCACCCTCAGTGTCAGAGGCGGCGAGCGTCCCTCGGGAAAGCGCTCGCCGGGACCGTCTGCGCCCCGGCATTAAGGCGGGGTTGGCAGAACGGGCCCCTGAGGGCACCGAGGAAGAATGGGCACCGTAAAAAGAGGTGAACACCTTTCTCCCTCGATGGGGACCACCCTCGGTGTCAGAGGAGGCGAGCGTCCCTCGGGAAAGCGCTCGCCGGGACCGTCTGCGCCCCGGCATGAAGGCGGGGTTGGCAGAACGGGCCCCTGAGGGCACCGAGGAAGAATGGGCACCGTAAAAAGAGGTGAACACCTTTCTCCCTCGGTGGGGACCGCCCTCAGCATAGCCAATATAACTGTCCTCAAATCAGTTCTATTGCTTTTTATATATATATTTATATATATATATATATATATTATATTTTATTTATTTTTCAAAAAGCTTTGGCTGAGAGTGCCGCGTCTGGTCCCACTGTCCAGCAGGGGGAGCGCGAGACGCGATACTCTGCTTTGCTGCGCCTATGCGATGAGCTCGTGGACGGCCGGGGCTGCTCCCGCCCAGCAGCCCCGTGGACGTGAACTTTTAATGGAAGAAACCTTTTAAAAGCTGCTGCCTGCTTCTTTTCTTCCTGAAATTATCAATGACAGTATTAACTAAGTCACTGAATAACCCCGCAGGGGAAAGAGGATCATCTAAAAGAAAGCTTTCTCTTTCTGTTTCATGTTGGAAAAAAATCATTTTACCACAAATCGGCAGCCTGACGCAGTTCTCGAACCACGTCAGTACTGCCTCCTCACTCACGTCCTTTAGCAAATCAGCCTGGTATGCCTGCAATATAGACATTGTATGCAGACACGACGCAGCCTGACCTGTCGCCAAATACACTTTACAAAGCCGAAATATTTCATAATGGCTTGGAAGGTAATGCCGGTGCTTTAAATGACAATGCAGCCTCGGAAGAGAGATAGCTCGCAAGCGTCTCTTCTACCCGCGGCAAAGCGCCGTCTTTTCTTTTCAAAAACCTAGCCCCCGTTAAATCTGAATATGTGAATGATTGGGGGCTAAAATTATATCAGAAGCCTGCTTCTTCCATAATCTCGACACCTCAGTATGGAGATCATGAAAAAACGGCAAGCACCGGCATGGAGGTTGCACATGGGAAGGGAGAAATCTTTCATCTAACTTAGATTTAATAACAGACTCCTGCCTAGCCACTGGCCACTCAATGCTTAGTTTTAAAACAGCTCGAGTGAGAACCTCCATGAGCTCTTCGCTTTCGGGAGTGTTAGGTGGCGAGTCCTCCACATCTCCCTCTTCAATACTGCTATTTTTATCTCCTAGTTTTTATAACTATATAACCATAGTTGCAGTACTCGTGCCTCAGCCCGGGCGGAAGAAACCGCAGAGCGTGCTTCCAAACCGGGCTGAGACACTGGATCTAACAGGTAAAGGCAGAGATAAGGCAGAGCCTGTCTCTAACCCCACTGAAAGATCCATTTGCGATCCCCACGATAAGCGTCGCCGCTCAGCCTCGGCAGAAGCGGGACTCGAACCGCGGGGAGCGCGCACCGAGCACTCTCCTCAAAGAGCGCCTGGCGGGAGCGGAGCGTCCATAAAGGCAGACGCTTGCAATGCTCGCAGCCAGCCCCCTCGAGAGCTGACTGGGCATGCTGCACTTCCAAACAAACAACACAAAGAACGTGTGTATCCCCGCCAGTTAGATAGCGCGAGCAGGGAGGATCACACTTCTTAAATGCCGTTCGCTCGCCATAGTCTCTCATACAAAATTGTTTGTGTGGTGTAAATGTGATAACTCCTGCCTAGCAAATACTAAAGACAGACACAGTGTTTAGACAGATTCACATATAGAGCGACTGAAGGCACAGAAGCTGATGCGCTTGTGTTTTTGGGGTGCTTTATAGTTTCCTGGTCGATGACGTCACCCGCCTATGACGTTCCGTCTCTCCATTGGGCTGATTCCATACGTGCTTCATGACGCACAACGCAGGGGCGTTCCCACAGCGTTTGACACAGCTCGAAGTTCCCTTGAAAGGGAACCCGCAATTGAATAAACCGAATTGAAATAAAGCAACATAATGGAGAACAAAAATAGCAAAGAAGACCTCAGATGCCATGTTCGTTATTCACATCAATAAACAGTTGTGCCTAGCTAGTTAGTTTCTCAATCATTGCATCATACTAAATCCATTTACTTTGGCTTTTGTGATTCTCCTAATGCCATAAAATCAATGGACTATAAAATTATGTTGTAGACCTCCAATATATTAACTATTAATTGGGAAAAATAACATTACCAGGCCAATCTTGGCACACAATGCATTTCTTTTGGGGTAATGCTAGTTCTGCCATACTTACTACTTCCGGTGGCGCTGCTCTGCTGGCGACACGGACTCGTGTGCATTGGCCAGCTGTTGTCTAAGTATTATTAAGTGTTTTCTTAAGTTAAAATTTGTCAAGTTAAGTTGATTAATCATAATGAGGCTGATTCTGGCACAGTTCTTGCTGCTGGTATTGATTGGAGGGGAGATCTTCGCTTTGAATCGAGTGACACCTGCACGCTCTGACGGCGTGCTATCGTTGTGCTACACTACAGAGGAGCTGCTTTCACCGAGGCCTGCAAGGACGACGCTATCCACGGACATACTTGAGGATTTCATAAGGAAGCGTGTTCATCCGACGCAACCCCGAAGAAGAGGAAAGAGAGGAGGAATCCATCTCTGAAACCGGGGAAACAAACCACTACTGCTTTCCATGATTCTGAGCAACGTGTGATCTTTAAGGAACAAAATAGAGGAGCTGCGCATAAACTCAAGGATTTGCCATGAGTATCGCGACTCTTTGCTTGATGGTGTTTACAGACACCTGGCTCCACCGTCATGTCCCTAGCTCAGTGGTTGAACTGAATATCGAATTGTGATCATGATTCACTTGATTCCAACTTATAGAACACTTTTAAAAAGTACTAAGCCACAGACAAAGGCAGTTTCTGTTTGGTCCGATGATAGTATTGAGAAATTAAAGGGCTGTTTTGCTTCTACAGACTGGGAACTTTTTCATGATGAGATGGACATTGAGGTTGCTACAGAAACTATAACTGGCTATATTAACTTTGTGTGGACAGTTGTGGAGAAGAAAACTGTAACTGTATTTCCTAATAACAAAATAAGTTAAGGAGTGTTTAAATAGGAAGAAGTTGCCCTTTATTATTCAAGACAAAATTGAACTAAAATCAGTTCAAAAGGAATTAAATTTGTTACTGAAGGGGGCAAGTAAAAAAAAAACATAGAGATACTATAGAACAAAACTTTAATTCAGGGAACTCCAAAAAATTGCGGGATGCTATGAAAGTAGTAACTAATATGGCACCCCCTGAAAAAGGCTTGAAAAACAATGACCAAAAAAGAGCAAATTACCTGATTTTTTTTTCTTAGGTTTGAGTCACCGGTGGAGCAAATGTGTACTCTGGACCATATTATATGTAATTCAGGTCACAGGCTAGATGTAGCCCCACAAAGAGCAAGCTCACTATTTAGAGGTATATGTACTAAAAAATTACATATTATTTCGTCTTTGTGGAAGAAATCTATAATTACACCTGTTCCCAAGAAAACTTGCCCAGTTGAGAATTGTGATTTTAGACCTGTGGCTTTGACTTCAAATGTTATGAAATGCTTTGAAAGACTTGTAACTGTCTTAAAGGATCAGGCTAAATCACTCCTTGACCCATTTCAGTTTGCATATAAGGTTGGACGGGGCACTGAGGATGCTATTAACTGTATCACTCATTTGGTGCATAGCCATTTAGATGATTCCCTAGCATAAGCTCGTTTACTTTTTATAGATTTTAGTTCAGCGTTTAATACACTTCAACCCAAGATACTGATTAAGAAGCTGATAGAGTTAAAAGTGAATCCATTCTGAATTAAGTGGTTTTAATCATTTTACTCCTATTCTGAGGTGAAAACTACCAATACAAGGGGCAGGGTTGTGTTAGCTCACCCATTTTATTTGCACTATAAACTAATGAGTGTGTCTCTAGTCAGGATGATATATACTTCATCAAATTTTCTGATGATACAGCAATATTGAGTTTATTGAATAAGACAACAAAACCATTGCAGTATTTTTCTGATGTTGACAGGTTTGTTGGCTGGTGTGACACTAAATGAAATGAAGGCTGTTGAAATTATTTTTGACCCTAGATCTGTGGGGGACCATAGCCCTGTAATAATACATGATAATATTATTGAACAGGTTCCCTTTCGAAAGGGAACTCGCACTGCGTCAAAGCGCTAGGGAAACGCCTCAGCGTGACTGACGACTGAAACACTGTATAATCACGACAACCTTGTTGGCCGGCGTCAGCCATGACGTCATGCTCTAGCGCGACCAGGAATTATAAAAGGGGCACATAGAGAACATGTCATCCTCTTTTCGTCTTCAGGGACTGTTTCACTGCACTGTGAGTTAAACGATAACTTGGGCAAACAAGCGCTTAGGAAGTGTGCCGACCCGTGTGATAGGTTTCTCGCACCCGGTGACACTCACAACCTTTGTGTGCTTTGTCTGGGTGAAGAGCACGTTCTCTGTTCTCGAGGGGACAGAGTGCGTGGACTGTGAGCGTTTTTCAATAAGAACGCTCCGTTCTTGTCTGTCTTTTTTCTCGAGGGAAGAAGGACAGTCATCTTTGCCCCGCGGTTCGGGTCCCACTCGTGCCGAGGCCGAGAGGAGACTCAGATCGTTGGGGGAATCTCAGAGGGAGCTCGCCGATGAGTTTGAGAGAGGAGTGAATCTCTCAAACTCGTCGCCGGGTGACGAGAACATGCTGTTGGGCGGGGATGCACTTTCTGAAACATCCTCTGGTCCAACAGCCAGTGCTCTATTGGCTTCGAGCCTGGATGAGCAGGATGGGGCTGAAGCAGGTGAAGATGCTGAAATGGCTGAACCTGCCCAGCCCCCCTGCCCCGCGTATCCGGAGGTGGTGGAGGTGATGGAGCGCTCCACCGCTAGGCTTGAGTTGCCATGGCACCGCGTCAGAGCGGAAGCCGCTCGTGAATGGCTTGACGAGCACTTTCTCTCTGGCCACCAGCCCCGGTGAGCCTTCCATTCCTTCCCGACCTCCACGCGGAAGAACCCGAACTCCTCTCGCGGAAGAACCCGAACTCCTCTCACATTCACCGTTTCCAACATTCTAATTACTCGAGTGTGGAGGGAATGCGAGAGCACGGGTATGTGTTGATGCCTCCAGTTGAGGAGACATTTCTCTCACAAGTGGAGACATTGACACTAAGAGCTCCAACCCTGCCATCTAGACCACTCCAGACCACATCTCGTCTGAATGGCAGGGCATGCGCGGCGGCAGGTCAGGCTGGTGCTGCGCTGCACACAATGGCTGTGTTACAGGCGTACCAGGCTGACCTGCTGAAGGACCTGGACCAGGGGCAGGGTCTAACCCCAGACGCGGTGGCTGAGTTGAGCCGCACCACAGACCTGGCTCTCCGGGCCACCAAACAGACAGCCGCCGCGATCGGACGATCGTTGGCAGCCATGGTTCAGGGAGGCGAAGGCGCGCTCAGTGGCATATAGATCTTGTATACCGTGCCGGTCCAGGCCCACACCCAGACAGCCTGGGGGTCCTGGCCCGTCTCGTTCTGAGGATCGTAGACAGGGCCAGCGGGACTCAGTCGCCACTCGTGCCCCTCCTCCTGGCAGGATTAGGTCATTGAGGTGGCGCGAGTCCAGGAGGAAGAAGCAGGGTGTCAGGGAAGTAGCTCAGGCCAGACGTGAGCGTCCTGGCACGAGCAGAGACAGGTAATCGCCTCCTTCCCTGTGCACACCCTCCTTTTCCTCTTTCACCCTTAGTCCATAACATCAGGCCCAACGAGCCGGACCGATGATGGTAATCTATTCTGACTGTCTGCCTCAGGCCTTTGTTGAGTGACCAACCAAAGACCAACCACTGAGAACATGCCCTGTAGCCCCACAGTGCCTTTAGCAGAGTAGTTGGCACTAGGTGCCTCCTCAAGTTTAAATGAACGTAGATATCATGGCTGACGCCGGCCAACAAGGTTGTTGTGATTATACAGTGTTTCAGTCATCAGTCACGCTGAAGTGTTTCCCTAGCGTTTTGACGCAGTGCGAGTTCCCTGTTCTCAGGGAACATAGGTTACAGTCGTAACCTGATAAGTTTCTTCATATAAATACTTAGGAGTGTATATGGACAATTCATTATGCTGGTCTTCTCACATCAGCACTCTTTGTTCTAGGTTGCAGCAGAGGCTATATTTCCTACGAAAATGAAAAGTGTTTGGAGTGAACCAGAGGATCTTTTTTCTGTTTTATCAGTCTGTTTTTGAGAGCTTAATAAGATATGGTATCACTGCTTGGTATGTAAATCTGACTGTTCAATCAAAATCAAAACTAGCACGACTGGTGCATACTGCTCAAACAATTATAGGGTGGGAGGAAAAACGAACCATACAAGAGCTGTACGAGGCATCTATTTTAAAGCAAGCTAAAATAATTGTCTCTGATGATGCTCACATTTTACATATGAATTTTACTTTGTTACCATATTATTGGAATGTTGTTATATTCTAATTATTTTATGCTATGTACTGTGTTGTGTGTGATTGAAGTTGTGTACTGGCCGTGTCATGTTGTCCAAAACAAATTTCCCAGGAATGGGACAATAAAGTATAAAGTAAAGTAAAGTAATACAGTAAAGATGCAGACATTAAATAGCTTAGAAATAGCTCACAAAATCTAATGCTAGGGATTCACCTCGACTTTCCAGCTGACTTTTGTGTGGATTAAGGCAGATTTTAGTCATAGACTCTATGTGTCTGTGCTGCTCTTGTATCTGATTAGGTTAATAGCTTTTACTGATTATATTGACTGTGTCTGGATATTACTCACTCATACCCCACAGAGTCACTGGTGGGCGTTTTCAAAAATATATATATATATATATATATATATATATATATATATATATATATATATATATATATATATATTTCATCTCTTTATTTGGAGTCCCAAGAGGATCCTGAGAGAATTCTGTAGATATTGTGTGTCTCAACTCTGAAGTAGTGCATTATAAATGTATAATTCGGAGTAAGGCTATAAATGAACCTCTCACTCAGTTAAAAATGTTACATAAATCCAGAGAAAATGTCTGTGAATAGAGTGTACTTAGGGTAAAATGCTTTTACAGTCAGAAAACTGTCTATTTAATTTGATTTAGAATACATTAGGCTGTACAAAAATGCCAGCTCTGATAAATCTTGAAATTATTATTAGAGATCCATTAAAAAACTATAAGCAACTAGATTACAATTGTTCCAGTGCAGTTTATCCCATAATCAGTGGTGAGTTAAGACTTTTTGATTGGGGTAAGACAAAGCATATCCTAATAATAGCATATCTCTTATAATATAGGCCTGTATTACTGTACATCCAATACATTTAGCAGTTTATTCAGTAGATGATGTAGCTAACATTACATTTCCCTGACAAATACAAATTTTCCCTTGCCTTTTCCCACCATTTATAATTGTATCGTAACATTTGCTGCCAAACACCGTCTGCCATGTCCTGGGTATCTGAAGACATTGGAGAGAAAGTCACATGGTGATCACTTTTTTGACACTCCAATATTTTTTTTTTCCATTTCCCATCAAATTTGATTCAGATGATCTCCAGATCACTGTAAGATATGTTCTCAAAATTGTACTTAAAACAGTTTATTTTAAAAGAAAATATTTTCAGTCTTTCTACTTCAAAATTACATAAATAATTCAATGTTACTTGTTGTTTCATATAATTATCTGTGAAATTTACAAGCAGTTTCTGTTTGAAAATTGTTTCAAAGTGAATGCTAAATGATTAGTTCACTGAACTAGCCCTTTTATACCAAACAAAATGATCAAAATATTTATTTATTTTTGTTGCGATGACTAAAGATTTGGGTTGAAGAGTTAAAGTATCTTGATTTAAACCCTGCAATGGGCAATTTATGAACTAAAATAGTTTTGCAACGTGCATAATATCCCTTTGGTACTCGGCACCATAATTACTGCTTGCAGTTATGTTTTTATAATAACTGAATGTTATGTCATTATATGAATATTTATAATATTCTGTAAATAAATACTGTAATGTAAAATTATTTGAATAATTATTGTAAAAAATACCACCAACACGAAACAAAAAAAAAATGTTTACAAAAAATACAAAAATATAAGTTGGTATTTTTAATGATTTTCTAAGGTTGTCAACAGCTTCTTTGACCCTGTCAATAAAACGCTCTAATTTAACAGTCAGACCTGCAATTCGTAAATATATATTTTTTTTCTTGAGCTAAATTGGCTCTCTTTTCACCTGTGACCAACCCTGAAAGTACATTGGCATTCATTACTGACTCAACAATGGACTGAAAAACAAACTAATATTGTTGAATTCACAGGCAATCAGAAGTGATTGACATATGGTAAGTTAAAGGGTTGGCCTGATGTCAGAGAGCTCTGGCGAGAGTCACAGGGATTCATTGTCTGTTGCGTTATTATACTACATGACTGACGTCTTCATTCTGAATGGCCTGTTATTAACAGCAATTACGTATGGCGCGATTTAATAAGATCACTCTCAACGCATGTCAGCTGGCCTGAAGAGTTCAAACTATTTTATGACCAAAGCTGTCAGGTTGTATGACTTCAGTGAATAATACTTTATTGATGCTAAAGTGAGTGAACATTTTTTAATTGTTTTTATAATTACATTATGTTCATAATGGGAATATTCAGTTGCATTTTATTTTAAAGTATGTGCACTTAAACTTACCTGAGTAATATTAGGTAACTACATGGATTTAGGTACGGGCAGGTTCATGGTTATTATCTAGTTATTACCCAGTTGTTGTAATTACTATAATAAGTACATACATACACAACATTTCAAAAGTTTGGGAGTTAAAAAAAAAAATGTTTTTATTCATCAAGGATGCATTAAATTGATCAAAAGTGAGAGTAAAAGACATTAATAATGTTACAAAACATTTCAATTTCAAATAAATGCTATTCTTTTGAATTTTCTATTAGTTCATCCTGACCATTTTTTATCACGATTTCCACGAAAATGTTAAGCAGCAATTGTTTTCTACATTTATAATTATAGATGTTACTTGAGTAATGGTGCTGAAAATTTATATTTGCATCAAATGAATAAATTACATTTTAAAATATAGCCAAATATAAACAGTTATTTCAAACATTTAACAATACTGCTGTTTGATCAATTAAACCCATGCCTTGGTGAGCAGCAGAGACTTCTTACAAAAACATTTAAAAATCGTACTCACCCTATACCTTTGAACGGTAGTGTAAATGCGGAACAGGACTGTAAAATAAAGTGCTACCGAATTTTCAATTAAAAAACTTGCACAGTAAGTACAGAGCTTTTATATACATGTTCTATTAAAAGTTGAGCTGGAGATTTACATTTGAATGGAGCTTTCCAAATAATACCATCATGATAAAAGAACAATCAATCTATTCATTTACAAGTCCAGTCAAACTATTTCTTTATATTTCTAAATAACAAGGACACAGCAACAGATGTTAGTTTTATCATCAGTATGACACCCGACCCAAAACAACAAACAGAACTGATATGGGAAATAAGAGAAAAATAACTAACCTAATTGAATAAAGAAGGGAAAAAAAACTTCAGGCAAATTAAATTGGCTGTAAAAAAACAAAGTGAACAACATGAAAAAAAAAAAGGGCAAGCTACCTTTACAAATATAGCTGCCTGACTAATAAAGGCAGCAGACTGATTTCATAAGCACTGGCAAACAAGCAACTTCTCATTATTAGAAGGAAAAACACACATGGTTGGTCTGGAAGCTACTGGGAGGCATGGGGAAGAACGACTGGCTCTCCGTCACAGCAACTCGCCATTACCACCTTATCAAACATGTGGACAGGGGCAGGAGAAACGTTTCTGTTGTTCTGATGAAATCCTTGAAAAGTGCAGTCACAAGCTGCCAATAAAAGCAATACATCATGGTAACCGGTAGAAATTAAAGTGGCTTTAAGGTAACAGAGAGATCATCCTGCAGGAAAAGCAGGGCAATCAAAAGGAGAAGAATTTCTGTTGTTCAACATGTTCCTGGATAAACATCTCTGTTGATTCTGGAACAACATTAGAATCAACCAATCAGATTTGAGGGGCAAGTTTACAGTTTGTCAGGTTTAGGTTTACAACCAGGGTTAAGTGCTTCTACATCAGTGTTATTCATCATTTCCATCTGATTTTAGGGATCAGTTAAAGTTAGGATTAGGTTTAGGGGTAGGGATGGGGCTAAGACTACATTTTCAAACAGGCAGGGGCGTAGCAGCCATTATAAAAGTGGGGGGGACAAAAGCTGTATGGTGATGTGACCCAAAGGTCAGTCCTTCCAGAAAAATGAGGAGTTTTTTTGTGATTGTTGCGGGCAAAAATCCTTGATTATGCGGCACGTTTTCTTAAAAAATTAGATGGAATATGCGGGATATTTATACAATTTTATGTGATGAAATTGCGGGAACTTGCAAAAACTGCGGTTTGATGAAAAAGAGAAAAACTGTTCTCACTAGGCTACTACCTTACTGTAAAGAGTCATTTCTTATTACTTCCTATGATAAGCAAGCATATACATCACAGAAAGTGCTGGAATATTTCATCTTGTTTTATTTCAGACCTTAATAAACATCAAACTTACAAAACATTGATGACTCAAACAAGTTCTGTAGCTTTACAAAAGGAATATGGTACAACTTCTGTAAAAATGAATAAATAAAATATATAAAAAAATGTTTCCTGTTATACAGCTTTTCGATGATGTTCACGTTGCGTAATTACATCACTTCATAACGTTCACGTCGCGTAATTACATCACTTCATAACGTTCCCATGGCAACAGGGGGAAACGGCTGCTCTCGTGTGAAGCAAACGCAACATTTTTCAACTTTCTGCTAAGATATTTTTTGCAACGAAAATGCGAGGATTATGAAATCATGCAAGCCCCGCAAATTTTGCACGGAAATCGGCAATTTATGCGGCGAAAGTGCGGCGTATTTGAAAAAATGCCCCCGCATAAATATGCGGCCTTTGGCTGATTATGCACTAAATCATGCGATCGCATTATCGCGTTTTTCTGGCGGGACTGAAAGGTGATGTTCATAATAATAAATTCTAGATTTTACAGCACCCTAGTGGCAATTTTGGGAACATGCCATGATAGCTTGTGAAATCATACTCAAAATAAAAAAATACTGCAGGACTTGGGACTTTCAGACCAGTGTGGACATCTATACTTTATTTTTATGAAATAAAGATATTTTATGATATTTACAATATTTCAGTTAAACTACACTTAAGTACTTGAACAATAACTTTTATCTTAACTTACTTCTTAACAGTTGGACCCAAAAAAAGTGTTCAATGAGTTGAGTATACAGATTACATCTAGCCTACAGTAATTTTATACAACAGACATTTTATAAAAATATATCAATAAAACCTAAATCAATGTCTTCGGTATTGGACATCGATTTAACATTGACATGTTGAATTTTCATTGAATTTTGGTCACCCGACGTCGCAACCGAAATTTAACCAAATATCAATGTCTTATGACGTTGTGTGCCTGCTGGGAATAATCTGTTAGGTCTCATTTAACAGACGCTTTTATCCAAAGCAACAAGTAGGAGAGCATTTAACACACAATCGGCAAAATCCGGCGCGACATGACGAGGTCCAAACGGGTTCTGTTGTCTTAAACGTCTTACTGCGTTACAGTAGGTTAAATCATAACAAATGTGATTCATGTCATCGCGATATACTGTAACACATTATACTTACAGTGTGTGTTTGAAAAAAATGATGTAATCGTCCTCTGCTTTTTTTCTGGGGTGCATTAGACGGCCAAACAGCAAAGCGACTAAAACGAACACGAAAATTCGTGTTCGAGCAAGAAGAGATTTGAAGCTCATGGCAGATGCGCCCAATAGATGCTTTGCGCTGTGATTGGCTAAATGTTAGTTCACTCAAGTCTAAGTAACAAATCAGAGAGAACACGGGCAGAAATTGTGGCGCTGGGTCAAAAAAAATGCGGGGGACAGAATCACCTGTTTCTAAAACTGCGGGGGACGTGTCTCCCCCGTCCCCCCCGGTTGCTTCGCCCCTGCAAACAGGCATGTTGTTCCAGGATTAACAAAATATGTTGATCCATGACCATGAACTTTTGAGATCTTTTTTGACCCACTTAAGTAACTTAAGTTAATCTTTATATGTAATTCTATAATTCTAGTGTCTTTGAAATATGATGTACCGATGACAAGCATTTATTGGTAAACTAAAATTTACTTTAATTTCTATTTAAACTTGTAGGTCAAATATATGTGTAATTACACATTTAAAATGTATCAACTTTAAAAAATAATATCAAATAACACACTAAAAAAAATACAATCAAGTACTTTACATCAGGGGTTCTCAAACATTTTGGAGCCAGGGACCCCTTACAGGGGAAAAACATTTCCAAGGACCCCCGCATATTTATAACAGTGACTGAGCCTAAAGTTAATGTGGGAGCGGTTAATTAAATATTTTGACACAAATAGTCTCCACCCAGGGTCATTTGCAGGGTTTTCTAAATAGCATACTGAGGTCCCAAAAGTGATCTTGCTAGGGGGGTCCGGGGGCATGCCCCCCCCCCCCCCCCCCGAGGAATTTTAGATTTTCTTGATCTACACGTGCATTTTAAGGTGTTTTTAAGGCCAAAAATTGTACTTTTATTCTTGATATACCCAGAAAGAATGGAAGTGCAATGTGACAACATGTCCCATAGGTGGGGCACATTGTAACATGACCATATGACAGATTAAAATGTTATCTGATCTAATCAAACAAATATACAAGACAAACAAAAATATTTTCTCAATAAAATACAATTAACTTTTTCATTTAAATAATGGCATTTTAAAATAATTAAAAATAAACTAATTTTTGAGTTTGACAACGAACATGTCACAGGTGAGGGGCGGGCGCCAGCGGGCCGCCCACCCCCTCGAACCAAACCGAAACACCACCCGAGGAGCGTGCCGTGGAACACATGAGGCAGACACAGCGTTTAAAATCTATTTATCTTCTTTATTAAATAAAAACAACTTAAAAGTCTCTTTCGTTCATAGAACAGTTCAGCAGTCAGCAGACTCACTTCAGGTGAATGATTCACAGGGTCACTTTCGTTCATGGAACAGCACAGCAATCAGCAGACTCACTTCAGGAGAATGATTCAATTCACAGGGTCTCTTTCGTTCATAGAACAGCTCAGCAGACTCACTTCAGGTGAATGATTCACAGGGTCACTTTCGTTCATAGAACAGCACAGCAATCAGCAGACTCACTTCAGGAGAATGATTCAATTCACAGAGTCTCTTTCGTTCATAGAACAGCTCGGCAGTCAGCAGACTCACTTCAGGTGAATGATTCACAGGGTCACTTTCGTTCATAGAACAGCACAGCATTCAGCAGACTCACTTCAGGAAAATGATTCAATTCACAGGGTCTCTTTCGTTCATAGAACAGCACGGCAGTCAGCAGACTCACTTCAGGTGAATGATTCACAGGGTCACTTCCGTTCATGGAACGGCACAGCAATCAGCAGACTCACTTCAGGAGAATGATTCAATTCACAGGGTCTCTTTTGTTCATAGAACAGTACGGCAGTCAGCAGACTCACTTCAGGTGAATGATTCACAGGGTCACTTTCGTTCATAGAACAGCACAGCAGTCAGCAGACTCACTTCAGGTGAATGATTCACAGGGTCACTTCCGTTCATGGAACGGCACAGCAATCAGCAGACTCACTTCAGGAGAGTGATTCAATTCACAGGGTCTCTTTTGTTCATAGAACAGTACGGCAGTCAGCAGACTCACTTCAGGTGAATGATTCACAGGGTCACTTTCGTTCATAGAACAGCACAGCAGTCAGCAGACTCACTTCAGGTGAATGATTCACAGGGTCACTTCCGTTCATGGAACGGCACAGCAATCAGCAGACTCACTTCAGGAGAATGATTCAATTCACAGGGTCTCTTTTGTTCATAGAACAGTACGGCAGTCAGCAGACTCACTTCAGGTGAATGATTCACAGGGTCACTTTCGTTCATAGAACAGCACAGCAGTCAGCAGACTCACTTCAGGAAAATGATTCAATTCACAGAGTCTCTTTCGTTCATAGAACAGCACGGCAGTTTCGGGCAGAGAGGAATGAACATATTTCACCGTTTCCGCATTCTCTTCTCCGCTTCTCCTCTTCAAGGCTCGGGTAGAGAGAGAATTGTAAACGTGCTGAGACTGCGAGTGGACAGCAACAACACCATTCCCACACTCGTATATTCACCAGTACACTGCAAGACTTCACTCGTGCTCGCAATAGAACTGCATTTCAACAGACTCACTGTGCAATCAGGGCTTACACCCGCAATCCCGCCGAAATCTCGTTCTCTCTCACTCTCTCTGTCTCTCCGCCTCTCTCTCGCTCTCCCGCTCTCTCTCACAGCCTCCCCCGCTGCTTCGGCCTCGGCCTCGGCCTCGGCTTCGGCCACTCGGCCTGCTGCGTGCACGCTCCGTTTTGGTTTCCGTCTCCTCCCTCTTCACGCTAACATGGCCTTTTTATAATCCACGTCGTGGATACGTGTCCCAATCACCGTTAACTCTCCTCCTCTCGCCCAGCTGATGCTCGTCTCCTCTTTAGCAGCTGCGCCCGGACGCATTACATGGGTGCAACCCCGGAACCATCTCAGTGTCCCACTAAATCCGCTCCCCCCGGAAACATTTCCCAGGACGAAAGTTCCTCCTTGTTCGTCACCCCGTGACATCCTCCCCCACCAGTCTGTTCCAGTCCCTGGAACAGTGGGAAAAGAAAAAAAAACTGGTCGCCCCATGGTCCCCGGTCGCTCAACTCGGGCGGAACCCTGCCGACTACGCCATTTTGTCACAGGTGAGGGGCGGGCGCCAGCGGGCCGCCCACCCCCTCGAACCAAACCGAAACACCACCCGAGGAGCGTGCCGTGGAACACATGAGGCAGACACAGCGTTTAAAATCTATTTATCTTCTTTATTAAATAAAAACAACTTAAAAGTCTCTTTCGTTCATAGAACAGTTCAGCAGTCAGCAGACTCACTTCAGGTGAATGATTCACAGGGTCACTTTCGTTCATGGAACAGCACAGCAATCAGCAGACTCACTTCAGGAGAATGATTCAATTCACAGGGTCTCTTTCGTTCATAGAACAGCTCAGCAGACTCACTTCAGGTGAATGATTCACAGGGTCACTTTCGTTCATAGAACAGCACAGCAATCAGCAGACTCACTTCAGGAGAATGATTCAATTCACAGAGTCTCTTTCGTTCATAGAACAGCTCGGCAGTCAGCAGACTCACTTCAGGTGAATGATTCACAGGGTCACTTTCGTTCATAGAACAGCACAGCATTCAGCAGACTCACTTCAGGAAAATGATTCAATTCACAGGGTCTCTTTCGTTCATAGAACAGCACGGCAGTCAGCAGACTCACTTCAGGTGAATGATTCACAGGGTCACTTCCGTTCATGGAACGGCACAGCAATCAGCAGACTCGCTTCAGGAGAATGATTCAATTCACAGGGTCTCTTTTGTTCATAGAACAGTACGGCAGTCAGCAGACTCACTTCAGGTGAATGATTCACAGGGTCACTTTCGTTCATAGAACAGCACAGCAGTCAGCAGACTCACTTCAGGTGAATGATTCACAGGGTCACTTCCGTTCATGGAACGGCACAGCAATCAGCAGACTCACTTCAGGAGAGTGATTCAATTCACAGGGTCTCTTTTGTTCATAGAACAGTACGGCAGTCAGCAGACTCACTTCAGGTGAATGATTCACAGGGTCACTTTCGTTCATAGAACAGCACAGCAGTCAGCAGACTCACTTCAGGTGAATGATTCACAGGGTCACTTCCGTTCATGGAACGGCACAGCAATCAGCAGACTCACTTCAGGAGAATGATTCAATTCACAGGGTCTCTTTTGTTCATAGAACAGTACGGCAGTCAGCAGACTCACTTCAGGTGAATGATTCACAGGGTCACTTTCGTTCATAGAACAGCACAGCAGTCAGCAGACTCACTTCAGGAAAATGATTCAATTCACAGAGTCTCTTTCGTTCATAGAACAGCACGGCAGTTTCGGGCAGAGAGGAATGAACATATTTCACCGTTTCCGCATTCTCTTCTCCGCTTCTCCTCTTCAAGGCTCGGGTAGAGAGAGAATTGTAAACGTGCTGAGACTGCGAGTGGACAGCAACAACACCATTCCCACACTCGTATATTCACCAGTACACTGCAAGACTTCACTCGTGCTCGCAATAGAACTGCATTTCAACAGACTCACTGTGCAATCAGGGCTTACACCCGCAATCCCGCCGAAATCTCGTTCTCTCTCACTCTCTCTGTCTCTCCGCCTCTCTCTCGCTCTCCCGCTCTCTCTCACAG
This sequence comes from Rhinichthys osculus, assembly GCA_029959095.1. NCBI lineage: Eukaryota > Metazoa > Chordata > Actinopteri > Cypriniformes > Leuciscidae > Rhinichthys > Rhinichthys osculus. The sequence goes on along the minus strand of JARWKJ010000009.1, from coordinate 13,715,766 downwards.
CCTCCCCCGCTGCTTCGGCCTCGGCCTCGGCTTCGGCCACTCGGCCTGCTGCGTGCACGCTCCGTTTTGGTTTCCGTCTCCTCCCTCTTCACGCTAACATGGCCTTTTTATAATCCACGTCGTGGATACGTGTCCCAATCACCGTTAACTCTCCTCCTCTCGCCCAGCTGATGCTCGTCTCCTCTTTAGCAGCTGCGCCCGGACGCATTACATGGGTGCAACCCCGGAACCATCTCAGTGTCCCACTAAATCCGCTCCCCCCGGAAACATTTCCCAGGACGAAAGTTCCTCCTTGTTCGTCACCCCGTGACAAACACATATACAACATAGTTCAAAACATATTCATTGTAACGCAGTGTGACAACATGACCCACTTGCACAACTGGGATTTACGTTGTGCCCCGCTATCCCCTATATTTCCTTTCCCGGTTGATACTTTGCAAACTGATTGTTTCTGTCGTTCGTTTAAAACTTCTATCTTAAACAGCTGTTTAGTTTAGCGATTTACATCTTATCTCGCACTTTATGACCGAATAACTGAAGCGTCATGCGGAAATTCGCGCTCGGCTTGCAGCTTCTGTGAACATAAACCCGCCTACTTTGATTTAATCTCCGACTCAAACATTTTGACATTGACGAGCGCTGTTAGTCTGCTGAAGCAGCTCAGATGAGAAGGTCAGTTATCATCGCGATGTTTAATATCCTTGCAGCACCAAATTAGAGTTAATATTAGGCAATTATTTCACAACTTTCATTATACACATAGAAAAATTACAGAGGCCCGGACCTCAGGGACCTCAATTGTGGGTATACGACACTGTCCCTATGCACAAATTTATAATTTACTGTATTTTCCAGAAAATAAGTTGCACCTGAGTGTGTAATACTTTGTTGCGCTCTTGAGGCGTAGTAGGCCTACTTCCCCTCACTCCACAGCAAATCCTTAAATTAATGGTATTCAGAACAAAACGAGAATGAAAAATTATACTATTAATAGATAATAATACAAATAATAATAATAGTAGTATACAGACAACATTTATTTAAAACATCAATTCTAAACGAATTAAGTTGAATCGAAACTGAAACTGCAGACGTTGGGCTCGTGCATCTCTCATTCGGTCCAAAGTTTCCATATTTGCGATGTAGCCTAACATTTGGATGCTTAACTATTTATGTAAAGAAAGCTTCATGCTTCAGTCCCAATATAGGCCTACACGTATCAGCATCTTCACATTTTGGAGAAATGAGATTGGAACAATAGCAAGTCGACAGTATATGATTGACCGTCACTGCCTTCATAGTGTACAACTGCAACAGACAAATTAAATTAAGCAGAACTTTTTATAAGTTCGGTGAGTATTTTATTTTGACAATGAACAGGTTTTGATGTCAAATTAGCAGTGCTAGAACTGACATATTGTGCGCGCACACGAGACGCCGGCGCGAACACTTGGATTTTTCCTCAGCAGTGGAAACAAAGGAATACTCTTATTTATGGTCATACAGATAAGAGTATATCATTCAAAACGGCAAAGTGTCTATTTTTTTATTTGTGTATATGCCTACATTAAAAATGACTACAAAATGTCATGCCTTTTAAAAATAAAGAACACAACAGGATGCGCGTTCTGCCGTCTCCGTCTCCTTTCTGGCGCACGTGCCCAAAAATCGACCAAAACACAGCGAATACTTGACGCACAGACATAAGAAATATAGATAGATTATCTATCTATAGAAACCTTTAAGAGCCTACTTTTTTATTATTTGACATTAAATGCATTATATAAGTCACGTTGGAATAAATAGCAAGTTTTCAGATGCTAAAGAAAACATGACTTATAGTCGGGGAAAACGGTAGGCTGTTATAAATTATTTCGCGGACCCCCTGGCTATAGTTCACGGACCACCAGGGGTCCGCGGACCCCACTTTGAGAACCACTGCTTTACATGTCTTACTATGTTAGTCAACACATCAAAATAAGTTAACTTAAGCATGACAAAAGATTACAATTATTTAAAATGTACTTTAAAGTAAAACTTTTAATTCTTACCACAAAGTGCACTTTTTAAAGTGAACTTAAATGGAAGTGTACTCTAGGTGCCATTTTTGTCATTATAATTATCTGCAAGTATTTTTTTTTAATACTTTTAAGATTTTAAATATACACTACAATGCACGTTCAATACAATTAAGTGCACTCCAAAATTGCCATACTGTAAATGTAGCGTACAAGTAATCCAGAATATCCAGGTTTTTTTTTATATTTTATTTAAATGGTTATTAACTTTCAAATAAAACCAAATGTCTGATCAATGTAAACAGACCCGAAATCAAATACGGCAACGTCAAAAACATCCAACCTAATTTGGAGACTAATGAATTACATTACTGGAGTTTTTGGATTACTTGTATGCTAACATCCCAGATAGCAACATACTGTCGGCCCACATCTGGTATGCGCTGAATCCACATGTACCAGATATGGGCCGAAACAACACTGGCAGAATTTTAATTTTTCTGTGAACTATCCCTTTAACTTTTTGAATCAGCAAGTGTCCAACCAGCTAGACCAGCACCGAACTAGATTAATGCAGATTTGTGGTCTTTTTTTTTTTCCAGCAGGAACATCAGGTCTCCGGAAAGGTAAAAGATCTTAAAATGACTTCAAGTTGAACTTATCTTTCTCAGGATATTCTTCACCCAATGTTTTGCTGCTTTCCTGCAGTTCCCTGCTCACATTTTTTAAAATGCAAATCCAAGGATTTCTACACTCTGGTGCCCTGTCACATTCACAGCCCAGGGAAAAGGAGGGAAGTTCTATCACCCCGCTTTAATGGTGCTTTTATCTTCAGTGAGCCACAAATAACCTCAGCCTTAACCGATAATGTCTGCGCCATGACACTTGTGTTACATTACCCTCTCAATATCTTCTCGCATTGCCATTATCATTTATCTGCCTTTTTTTCATCACTGCCTTGATTTAGACACATCTCTATGGGCTGCAAGAAATGCACAGTCCACAACCACGAAGGCTTGAGCCTCAATGATTAAAAGTACACACTTTTTTTTGCGATGAAGGCCCGCGATCAGTCAATAACCCGTACTACATCAAACCGCATCGCTGGAAGCACCTCTTGTTGGCCCATCCAAGGTGCGACATTAATCATGACCGAAACGTTTGATATCAATTTCTTATCCTATCCACGGACAACAATTTCTGAGTAATTGGATTCTCTTTAGCAACATATATATCCATCTTTAGGGGTGTAGAGTGCTGAGAGTAATTCATCAGATGCCAATTCTAATCAAAGTGCCTCTTAATCACATTATTTGCTTGCATCTCTGTTTTGTGCTGAGATTAATGCTAAAATGGGATCATCCAGGATTTGATTTCTGTTTTAGGAGCGCACCTTTCTTTCCTTTTCGCGGACTGTCAACATATCCCAGCGTCACAAAACTGCTTGCCGTGCAAATGTTGAGAGACGTATAAATGGAACAGAAGAGCGCTGTACCTTTGGGCCAGTAATTATTCCAGTGAGACGGTGGATCTCTGGGAGGGGACTAAACAGCTGTATTTTCGGGAAGACACATTGAGGGCATGTGAAGGTGGTCTGTGGGGTTCCTACAGGCTGAGATTAGGCTGCTGCATGGAGAGGCACAGATTGCTTTAGGAATAAGCAGCACGCTCAGCAGGGTGGCAGGAAAGAGAGGCAATGAGTTTCTTAGGCCGTGAAAGGTTCCACCGTCATTATTAATAGCTATTTCTTCCCCTTTGGCACGGGGTACTGTATGACATGGCTCTTTTTTTGCTCTTTTGGTTTTATATTTCCAGGTGTCGATGGTGTTAGGCCTATTATAGATCATTCAAGAATTCTGAATGCACGTGGTCAAAAAATTAGGAAGTTTATTTTTGCTTTTATGCTATTTTTGTTCTTTTATTATTATGTTATTATCTAAATAAAGTGTTTAGATTAAGATCTTGCCTTTTTCATGAAAATGGATATATAGTTCAAATGAATGATATATATATATATATATGTGTGTGTGTGTGTGTGTGTGTGTGTGTGTGTGTGTGTATATATATATAAAACATATATCATGAATATTTTGATTTACTCTACATTAAAATTGTGATGTGTAAATTCACTTGTTGCATTTAAAATGGTCGATTTTAGTGTTTGATTTGTATTTATTAAAACAAAATAGTATACAATTGTAATTATTGGCCTTCTAACAATTATTGGCCATAAAATACTACCGTTCAAAAGTTTAGGTCAGTAAAAATGTTTATAAAGAAATTATTACTTTTATTCATCAAGGATTCATTAAATGGTGTACATTAAAAAGACATCTATAATGTTATAAATATTTATGTTTAAAATAGATGCTGTTCTTTTGAACTTTTTATTGATCAAAGAATCATGAAAAACCTGTATCATGATTTTTTTTTTATATTGCTAATAAGAAGAAATGTTTTTTTTAACACCAAATAATCATATTATGTTTTCTGAAGGATCATGTGACTGAAGACGGGAGTAATGATGCTGAAAAAAACCCCAGCTTTGCATTACAGGAATAAATGACATTTGAAAATTTAAATGATGCCACTATTTCACAATATTACTGTTTTCATTTTTGATCAAATAAAGCCAGTCTTGGTGATCATCTTCTTTAAAACATTAATCAATCTTACCAACTCCAAACTTTTTATCACTAGTCAGTTAATATTGAATTTTTAATTGAGCATGATCAAATCGCAAATTGTTACATTTAGATTACCGCTGCAATCATGTTACACTCACTTAAAGTTAATCTTTAAAGAAGCTAATATTTTAAATGTAATCTTGAAATCTTTCAAATCTCAAAATGAGTATATTTTTGTATACTGTACATTATCATTTCGTGATACCTAAATTTACATGTAGCATTTAAAATGACTGATTTTAGTTTTTAGTATTTTATATTTAACTTATTTAAACTAAATATTATGGAATTGTAATATTGGCCATTCAGTATTAGTCATAACATTAACAAATTAGCTCATCGAAACATAATTTTAATACACAGCCTAAAGTAGAGAGTACAGCCTTAGTCATCTATTGAAAATCTCCCACAATTTATGTTTTGGTTAACTTTAATGTGCCACTAGACATGTGCATATTTGCCCTTTCTAATCATTTTTGCACCCGTTATTATTGTCTCTATATTTAACTGTAAAGATCATGTCTGTAGCACACGTGTGCTATGATACCTCAAGCTTCCTAAAACATCTACAATCTCATCTCATCTAGTCTTCTGTCCATCATTAATACCTTTGATTTGAGCATCTGTCCTGAACCTGGCTAGTCAAACACAGATTCTGATCCAAACTGATCTGGGATTTTTGGATTTATAGAATCTTCTTTTTCATTAAAAAGGAGAAGAGATTCCTGTGAGACGTCGTGTTCTGAGGTAAAGCCAGCTGTGTGGATATCTGATGGGCTCCTCTGTACCAGGAGTTGTTAGACTGAGATCAGCTTTGATGGGCGACGGCGTGCCTAACTCAGAGTGGGCTGATTATTGGATTTCCTTCTCTGTGGTCGGTGAAAACCCCCCTGGGGCACGGTCGCACAGAAAAACACCGGTCTTCACCCACTTTCTATATATCTCACTCTTTCTCCTTGCTTTCCTTGATGTCTATCCTGAAAACCAATCTACTGCAATGGACTACAACACACCATGCTGTGAATAGTTTGCCCTCAAGAAATCTCGGACTTTTTTGGTCCCACATTGCTTCCCGTCCTTTCCTCTTATGTCTATTCACAATGATGGTGATTTTATCGCTCTAGGTCACCAGGTCACTGTATTGTTGTTGGTAGTTACTGCAGCTGAATGGGACATATTGTTCGTGAAAAAAAAAAAAGGACGGCATTCTATTTTGACAAGAAAACTGTCTGCCTCTGCTAAACATTGTCATTCCTTGGGGGAAAGTTTTGGTATATTAACTGAAGCAGTGTATAATGCATCATTTCAAATGAACAAGATGAACAATTTTCAATCAAACTCAACTGAAATGTTGACGATTTCAACAATCTCCAATCTCCATAAAGCCGTTCCTTTGCGTGATGCTACAAATACGTTGAACAAGAAAACAAAATAGCAATACTACCATTAGCTTTGCAGGTGTTTAAATGCTAATAAAGTAACAAAAATATCTTTGGATAAACAATTTTGGGTAATGCTACCAGGTGTACAATTATCAACAGAAATGATTATTTGCAGTGTCTAATTTACAAACCTACATCTGCAAAAGTTTGCTAAACGCAATTTATTAGCATGTTACATAGGAATTTTTACTCATTGATGATTTTCAGTTGCGTAGAATGATTAGCATTAGCATTAGCGCTTCATGTCTGTCACTGTTCACGTGACATTGTACACCCTCATCTTGGCAAAATCAGATTTCCACATGAGTTTCATATTTGAAAGTCTGACCGAACGTTTGCTAAAGTTTTATTAGCATGACTCATCAAGTTTGTTTAGGATTAGCTTTAGAGTTCATAGGCATCACTATGTTTGTGTGACATTCTATATCCTCATTTTGTCAAAATCAGATTTTGCATGAGTTTCCAATTTGAAAATACAATCAGCGGCCTGTTTAAACCAAGACGAGGGTAAGTGTGAAAGGCATGCCATACACTTTACTTTTGAATGGTTGTTAACGCATCTGTTCAGATCAACACGAACATTTGCTTATCGTCCATTTTTTATGGAGAAATCTCTTTTCCATCGCATTCTGGCCAACCAATAAGATTCATGCTTTTGATCATATGCTGTACGCAGTCATTGATGTTATATAAAACTATGACTTGGTGGGAAGAATATTGCTAAACCACAGTGAATAGCAGAGTAAGAATCCAAAACCAGACATCTTGTCTTTGTACTCTTGTAGTTGGTGTTGTTGCGAATACAAAACTTATTTTCTTCTCTATTACAAGCAGAAACGGAAAGTTGCGCAGCACTTTGTGCACCAGGGTAACTGAGGTATTTCTGCTTCTCTATAAGCGCCACCTAATGTCAGAGAGTGAATTTACATTTTCATTCATCCCGTCTGCTGTTTTTACATGTTGGTTTTAACATATAATTCACTTGGAAATGGTAATGAAAGTTTGTGAAATTGCCGTTCTAATGCTTTTTTCGAAGTAGGAATTTGGGGTTGATTGAAACGTAGCATTAGTCATAGTGAAAGTTCCAGCTATCACTGATTAACTTTGGTCTTATCTCATCAAGACGCTGACTTTTCAACGGAATGATACAAACTCTGAAAAATTGAGGGTCAAAATAACAAAAAAGGAAATTTCAGAGCTTTTACTGTAATGGTTAGAGGCTAGAGTGATTAATTTCCAACTCGCTGCACTCCGCATATGCGGCAGCTAATTCTCTTCTGGAGTGAAATGCAAATGAACATCTCAAAAGTGCACGACTCATAAAAACCTCACCAGTCTATTAGCGTTCGGAATCCAAGAATGAGGTCAAACAATAAAATGAACTCAACAGGGACTTCAGGTCCGACTGAGTGAAGCCTCTCTGTAATATAAACAGCATTTTTGCAGCATATTCAGAAGATAACTCCCACCGCCTGTGATGTGTAGCGCTCCAGGACACATGTGAAACATGGAAATTAGAGGTGGGATTGAGGGTTTTCTGTCCTAAGCGCTTCCTTTTTATGTCCAGCTTTCAGAAATAACACCACTGAGGATTCAATGACGTCATTTTAGCATATCATTTCACATTGTGAGTTGCTGTGTAATGGGTAAAGCATAATGGAGGTTTGGCTGGTGGCTAAAGGTTGTAAATTCAAATCTTGCAGTGGAAACTTCACAGTTGTGCTTTTGGCCAAGACACATTAGAGTTACTCCAGGGTTACGGTGCCTGAAAGATGAACTCACTGAGGTTTTGTTAAGGAGTTTTTGTTTTTACAAAACCTCAAGGTGCTTGTTTAAACATTTTATTTTTCCACTCATATTTCCCATACAGACTCAACTTCTGATGTTATGTTGTGTGTGTGTGTGTAGGCCAGGGGTGCCCAATAATTTTCCTGGAGATCTACCTGGAGAGTTCAGATCCAAGCCTGATCCAACACACCTGTCTCTAATTATCAAATGCACCTGAAGATATGAATTACATGGTTCAGTTATGTTGGATCCTGGGCTGCGTTCCAGTCCACTTTTAGACACGCACTTGCGAACTTCCCTAAGCACTTCCCCTCGGGGAATCCCTGCCACCATTTTGAAGTGCGTTCCACTTCGCGAAGTGGACAGGGGAAGTTTATATGGACAGACACTTGTTCCTTCGATTTTGTCCGAGGGAGCGAGTCTACTTCATATGTACACTTCAGGCAGCTCTATATACTACAATGCAACACAATTGTGACGTCACCGCAGATCTCGTCTAATTACCACCACCACAAACAACTCTGATATATTAACTATATATATATATATTTAATTTAAAACAACCCAAACACACCTATATACATTTTGATGCTGCATTAAACAAATTCTTAAAGGAAAAAAAAATGTAAATAATAAATTAACTCCATGGCTGATTCCAAGTGATCAAGGGCTTAGGACGTTCCAATTCAGCCAATTGCAGTTTCCGCCAGTAGTGGTGCAACGTAGTGCAACGTAAGCAATGACGTACATCCGAGTGAACAAGACGGAGGGAAGTTAGCAAGTGAAGGGCATGACAATTTTGGACTGGAACGCAGCCAGGGTTGGAGCTGAACTTTGCAGGAAGGTAGATCTCTGGGAACAGGATTGGGGAACTCCATTATGTTCATTATATTGTTTGGTTTGTTTCCCTTGTGAAAAAAAGAATTGTGCTTAATTGTATTGAATGTATACTTCAATATATTTTTTTAAATGTTCTTGTAGATAAAATAATATAATGAATGAAATAAAAGGCCACTTAAGTTTACTTCTTAAAGAGAGTATTCATGGCTATATTGCTCAACACTTTAAAAAGTGCAGTTTGTAACAATGTCAAATACAATGTTTTACTTTAAGGTGCATTTTAAATCATTGTTTTAATAATCTTTTGTTGTGCTTTTGTGGCAGTATGAGTTAGTGTAATGAACTGGCGTTTCTTTGGCCACTCCCCGTGTGAAGCTCCGCCCTATATATAGCGAGTAATCCTTCTGACGCCCTCTCTTGCTCATTGGTGACAGGAAGTTGTGTTGTGCTTCCTGGCCTCGCTCTCCGTGTGTGGTCCTATGCTGTGCAACAGGTAGGGTAGCGCCTCGGCTGTCTCCGTGCGAACATTGTTTCCTGCTGTCCTGGTTACTGGTACTATGTGGTTACTTGCGTTTGTAGATCTCCGGTCGGATGGACGAGGGATGTGGAGGTCAGTAAGCTGGGCTGAGTTGAGTGGGGGACGGAGGGGGGTGACTCTGGGACGCCAGAGTCACTGTCGAGCCCTCTTGAGGTGTCGTGGGCTAGTCGACGAAACACTGAGGACGGAAGGTGCCCACTTGAAGACCCTAGAGATGTCCCTTACTCGGTTCAATCCAGACGGTTGTCGTGCTGGTCCTGTAGTTGCAGCCGTCGCGTGCGCTGACGCGCCAAGTACACTGCTGCCGTTAACGCCGGACAGAAGGGGAGTCACACCACCTTATGGAAAGAAGAGTAAATGGATGGAGAAGCATAGTTTACTGTAAAGCTACGTCTTAGTTTTGCTTATCTTGGCGAAAGCCGAGTACAAATCAGCATGAAGTTTTAACATCTACTCTCGTGTAATGGAAATCAGGTAAACCCCTACATTATGGGGACAAAATGTTCCTTCAAAGATGACAATGTCCAAAATCCTTGAGGGGACATTTGTTGGTCCCCATGAGGAAAACAGCATATAAATCATACTAACTGATGGTTTTTGAAAATGTGAAGATGCAGAAGGTTTTTTGTGATAGGTAGGGCTAGGTTTAAGAGAACGAATATACAGTTTGTTCACTATAAAAATCATTATGTCCATGGAAAGTCCCCATAAAACATGGAAACCCAACGTGTGTGTGTGTGTGTGTGTGTGTGTGTTGTACAATGTCTTGATTTAGCAAAAGAGCTTTGTAAATAATAATAATTGTTATTATTATTAATAGTAGTAGTATAAACTTATGTAACATGGCTGGTCATTTGATCTCAAAGCACCCATGAGATGATTTCTTTATTAGACTGATATGACTGAAGTCTTTATCGTATGTGAGTGCACCACATCGTAATGACATTTCTCGAAAACATTTTTTTTTTTTGTGTGTGTGTGTTTTTCTAATTATCTCAAAATTACTGAGTGCACCTTTAGTTAAAAGCATTAGCTAAATAACTAATTAGATCACTGCAACATCCATTAACCCTGGAATGCAAAGCTAACCCTCTAGACAATTAGATACGCATGCTTTATCACACTTCATGTTCTGTGTATAACATGACAATAAATTGTAATGATAATTTAGATTATGTGTGTTTGTACCTAACCTCAGGTTACTCCAAGGGGACTTTCACGGTAATATAAGTATACTGTAAAAGCATCAGCTAAATTAAATTAAGCTAAATTATTTTCAAGGAGGTACTGTGTCTATTAATGGGTAAAGCTACAGTAACGTCTTCAGCTAGTCAGCTTAAGATCCTTTCCATCTAAACTGGTTATATATCTTAAGCCTAGTAGTGAATGTTTTATGAGCAGTTGGATAACCATATTCATTCAGCCAAAGCGCAACCAAAACGAATGCAGTTTTCTTTTTTAATCGCTAGAGGGCCAAAAGTTAGATAGTGTACAATTAATTCACATGATGAGAGACACCTTACTTGAAGAATCCGTGGAACGTAGAATGAGAAGACAACTTCATGTAAAAAATATAGTAAAATAATTGGGCACTTATCCATTTGTTGAGTATCTCTTGTACATTTGTAAAGTATGTACTGTAGGCCTACGCTGGTCTTAGAGGACTTTAAGGTGCAATTTGGATGTATCAGCTTGTAAATAAGCAGGAACTGAAACAGTTTATCCTCACGACTAGCCCCTTCATAACTAACGCCACTTCTAAAAATACACAACCCACCATTATGTCAATATCATGCAAAGGTAGTTCTGCTGTGTGTGACAATGTGTACAGTAGCTGTCAGTAAGTCATTGGATAAGACCCGAGTCTAGTGAGCATGTTAGCACGATAAGAGGGCTCTTTCAAGCAGAAAATTGATAAAGATAATGGAAGAAAAGATATGCAGCTCGAACGGAGATTGAAAACCCACTCAGTCCCATCCTCATTTACATCATATGTTTTACATACGTAATTAAGACATTTCCAAGAACATTTGATGGGAGTTGCATAGAGTAAATAAACATTGACATGTAAAAAATCTGGTGAAGTCTTTGCCAATTAACATTTATCAAAAAAAAAAAGCACTAGCTGAAAGACGACGGATTGAAACAGGTGTGGGTGATGGCAGAGTGAGTGCTGGTGAAGAACAGGGGTGATGCTGGGAAATGTAGTAGTTTTTGACTGGGTGACTAATGTAGAAGATGGGCAGAAGGAGAGCGTATATGTGACTAATGTATGCTGGTGGTAGACCTGAACTCAGAATTGCCCACATCATATATACAGTATATATATATGTATATATTATGTGGGCAATTCTGAGTTCATGTCTACCACCAGCATACACAACTTTTAATACACCAAGCAAAATTGCTCCTGCATATCAGTAGATGTGTATCAATAACACATATTGACTGAGTATACTTGCTAAATGAAGCTGTAACATGTGTATACTGGATTTCCTGGACTGGAATATTGCCTACAGGAAATGGACTGGACTGACAAATAAACAGCAATTTTATTTATTCCTTTTTAATAAAAATTCCAGTAATTGTTCCATGTCATTCTGAGCCAACAAGGCTCCGATTATGAGCAACAATGCTGTGCAGCGTTGCAACACTTAGATGGACAGTTTCATTGTTTTGAATGGGTAACTTCAATTGCATATTTCCAGTATGCTAACGTGTTCAGACGCTCATGGCCAAAATCTTAATCCTTGGATGAGCCCTTCGTCTATTTCCAGCTGGTCAGAAATTATTCTATCCAAAAAGTACACCTCTCACCTCATTTATTATGTGAGTAAATGTAGTTACGGTAATAACAGTTTCGGAGCCGGCAGTTTTGAACTGACAGCCACATAATTGAATACAGCTTGAAATGTGGTACTTCAAATGTAATTATGGAGCCGGTTTCTCTCTTTCTCTCTCACTATGACATTCTAAGCTATGACAGGAAATCCATTAATGGGTTGAAAGAATTGCAAACGCTATTACTCCCTTTGCAGTGTTTTAAACCAGCTCGAAAGAGACAGTGTTTGTTCTTCTTTGATATACTGGAGCGTTCTGAAAGTTAGTGAGTTTTGCAAATGAGACCATGCTCCATTTTACCGTGACTGTGAATTAAGCCTTATCATAGTGGGATGGAGTGAATAAATGAATAGGAACTGGGAGAAAAAGCGATCATTTTTAGTTTTGTTAACCACTGGCTTACGAAAGCGGAGTGACATCAAAATGACATTAGTGCATGCATATTGCTGTGAAACCACATGGCACGTGGCCTGGGAAAGAGAAGAAATGTTGGCAAAGGCGAAGCGGCACATACTAAAACATAAAACTCCCAGAATGGCACAGGCTGATGGAGTGTGAAAATATATAATGCTTACTGAATGTTTAGAGGTTCTTCTCCTCAGGGAGAGCAATTAATAACAGCAGTCTGCTGCCTCACTGTTAATCCTGTCAGTTTGGCCCGAGAGGGGCTGGAAAGATGCCCCTGTGATGAGAGATCGACGCTGGTTATGGTTGAACTATGTGAGGGGAAGGATGGGACAACACACACTAATTGCCCGATGTCATGTCTTATGTCTACAAAGACCTCTTGCACTGAAACAGATTAAAGCAGAGGGAAATCAGGCATATTTTTCTTGATTTGTTTTGATTGTTTTGTTGTGATGATTTTTTTATGTTAAATTAGATACATATTTTCTTAAAATCTATATATAAGCATGTATGGTTTGTGGTTAGTAAAACATTTTTGTTTTTAAATAATAAAAAAAAAAATTCAGCAAGCATCCATTAAATTGATTAAAAGTCACATAACTTTCACTTTGATATACAAAGATTTCTATTTTTTATTTATTAAATGTTGTTCTTTTGATCTTTCTATCCTGAATAATAAAAAAGAAAAAAAAAAGAAATGTATCACAGTTTCCACAGAAACATTTAGCAGGAACTTTGATGATAATAATAACAAATATTTTTTTAGCACCAAATCAGCATATTAATAATAGCTGCAATGGCTGCTGAAAATTCAGCTTTGCCAGCAGTAGAATAAATTACATTTTATATTTAGAAAACTCTTCAGTTAAAATGCAATAATATTTTACAATATTTTTATTTTACTATTTTTTTTTTATCAAATAAATGCAGCCTGAATTTGCAGCACTGATACAATTTAAAATGCATAAAAATAAAAAAAATAAAAAAAATATTTTATTTTTTTTGGAACGCAAAATCCACTTGGCTCAACATAACAGTGTCTTTAAAAACATTCATGTGAAATGTAGGTAAATTATATAATTTCTTTGTATGCTCCCAGTCACACTTATTAGCTGCTTGTATCCAGATAATTTGCATTTGGAGACAGCTCACATTCTTCACAACTCTTGTAGTGCATCTGCGGCAGAGAGAAACAAGCACTAGTCTTCATTTTTTGGTGGTAAATCCAAAGGGACGCATACTTCAAAAACAGTGAAACTGGCATCTTCTCCTGAGTGATAAACTCAGTTGATAAACAACTGGCACTGTGAATCAGACCCAAACATATAATGTGAAAAGATGTTTTAAACCAAGTGTCAAAGCAGTTTAACTGGTAATAATTATGCCAGTCAAATGGAAAACATGACCGTATGTTGTTACAACTTTATACTGAAAGTCAAACACAACGCAAAGAATTTCAACACCCATCTGGCTCGTTTCTGCCCCAAAGTCTTCGGTGAACATCCGCTTACGGGAAGCTGAGAGAGGCTCTTACTTTAAGTAAGGAATAATTGACGACAGGCCGTTCTTTTTTATTATATTGACAGTAGACTAGCCTAATAAATGAAACACAAAGCCCTTTTAACAAGTAGGCCTATCAATCATTATTTATTTGTTATATTATCTGGAATAATGAAAACCCGTGCAGCAGGACTATCAATGTATTTATAGATAGGACAATATACTTTATTTATTAAAATTAAACTGCATGTTTCTATTGATTGTGAAGTTAGACATCGAAAATTGCAGATCGAGCGCATGGGGCTGCGTGTTTTCTTGTTATGAATTGTATCCTATTTTCCGTTATTACGGTTAACTACGCGCAGTGATATGGAACTGTAATGCGGTCAATACCTGACTGGAACTACTTTAGCCGTGCGTTTCCCTGAAAATAATTGCACACCTTAGAATGTTCGTCAACCAATCAGATTCAAGCATTCAACGGCCCTGTAGTATAACAGTAAAATAGTCTTTCCTCTTTGAGCGTTAATTAGTCTCAGGAGAACTCAACGTTTAATTATTTTGCCAGATTGTTGGACAGGATTTGGGGAAACATGACAGAAACTATCACAAACCCAGATAACACATTGTCCAAGAATTAATGAAAGTGTCTTATTTAATTCACAAAACCTTTCAGGAAAAGATAATGACCTTTACAAATAATTGCACAGTCACTCATTTTCAGGTCTGTGGACACAAAATAAGGAAATCCACAATCAGTTAGTCATTAAAAAGACTGGAAAGTGTTGTAACACATTTTGATTAAACTATTATTTTTCAAATTTCCATTATTTTTTTTAATGAAAAAAAAAAAACATGGTTTAAAGAAGACCCACAAGTGGTGTACCACATTTAAATGATTTGTTTAAATGTCATTATTGTTATTATGTGTCTTAACCTTTATATAGTATTTTTGTGATTGAATGCAGTTCAATAATAAAAAAAAGTTTGAAATGTATGATTTTCGCTAAATTAATGTAATTTAGCTCATTTTAGTTGAGGTGAGTTGATTTTTCAGATTATTTCAGTAATAAAATGTAGTTATTTACTCTATAATTATTATTATAATTATTAGTATTAGTAGTAACAGAATTCAAAATGTCAAACATATATGAATAATTTAGATTTAAGCCTGTGTTATATTTACATTTGACTTTTACTCCATTCTTTTATTATTATTAACATTTATAATTGTTTGTTTTTTTGTTTTGTTTTTTCTTTAGAACAGACCTGGAACCCATTTTTGGGTGATACCACTGATCTGAGAATTACTGCTGTATTAGATGCCTGGTTGTAACAGTAATTTATCACCACATTCAGTATTTATTTGAAGCCATCATTTGTGAAATGAGAGGAGGTTTGTAATGGCAGATTTGAGTGAAATTACTGTGTTTTAGCGCTGTCTCCATTCTGTGCTGTCACTGTGAGCAACGTCTGCCTCTTTCAGAGTGACCTTGCTGTAAAGCCAGACTATTTCTCAAAGTCTTGAGAGACTCTAGCAGTCTCTCATTTAGGGACGAGTGAAGTTCCCAATGTCAGAAAGGTTGTATTATACACAGCTGAGACCTGGATGCATTGTCTTGGTTCCAGTTCATCTACCATTACAGATTCACAGATCTTACACTCTGGAGTCCAATAGATTACCGAAAGGGTAATTTAAAAACGTCTAAACCCAGCACACTTTATGGGCCAGACTTTGTAAATTCTTCACGCTGTGTTACTTTTAAAGACCTGCAAGGTTAATCACTATCTTGCGTCAGGCCACAACTCAGCCTGTTCTGGAGGAAAATAAATGCAAACTGTTTAGAAGCGAAAACACAGACTGTAGGCAGATGAGGTGAGCATCTCTCGTGTTGGACATGTCGCTACACCTTTTCCTGTGTTGGGATGGTTAATTGAACTGAAATAGGTAATTGATGTTAGATTATATAGAACTCTTGCTCCAGAGACCATTACTCTCAAACATCTCGCATGGTGAGTCATTAAAGTTGATTAGCGAGAGCTAATTATACTCAATAAACTTTTGTGGCTGGCAATATCTGCCTTCTAACATCTGTTAACTGTAGAATAATAATAAAAAAAAGATGTAATGTATAATAGACTGTAAACCTGAACAAGTTGTCAAAACTAAAACAAAAAAAGAGGTAATCAGTTACATCAAAACATTTAAGTTAAGAAATTCAGTTTAAGTAGCAGAACTGAAACACTTCTATTTTGCACTCATACATTTTAATAGGTCTTAATTTTAAATATTTGAGCAAGCTAATTCGTAAATTTAACTTAGAATTATCATTTAATCTTAACTTAAATATTTTTAGTAGAGGACACTAGTGATGGGTCGATCATGAACGATTTGTTCATTTTGAATAAATCTTTAATATGACTCGACAACGAGTTGTCTTAGAGAGTGATTAGTTCATTTTTTTTTGTGTGTTGGCCATGTTCAACATCCTATAGATTCTGTACAGGAAACAGAAATGATTAGTTCACCTCTTGAGTCATCAGGTCTGAGTCGTTCGTTCATCTCGTGATAGGCTAAGGCTAGGCCGTCAGAAACAGAAATGATTAGTTCACCTCCCGAGGCTTCGGGTCTGGGTCGTTCGTTCTTTTATTACGTGACGTGACAGCCATATGTGATGGGACAAAACAAAAGATATAGATTAATAAAAGTCAAACGTTTGGAAACAAGGAACCAATAACAAGACAGAACTGATGAAACAAGAACCAATGAGAAGATGACACATGTAATAATGCTGCATTCCCGCCATGTTGTAATTACCGTAATTTCGAGATAATAACACCTGACATTCTAAACCACGTCCTCGGACTGGAAATTATGCATTTTCATGGCAACATTATCAACGCCAAAATTAATCACTTTCTTGCGTCAGGCCACAACTCAGCCTGTTCTGGAGGAAAATAAATGCAAACTGTTTAGAAGTGAAAACCCAGACAGGCAGATGAGGTGAGCATCTCTCGTGTTGGACATGTCACTACACCTTTTCCTGTGTTGTGATGGTTAATGATGGTTAACATCAAAATGACTGTTGTGTTCGTTATTACACCCAAGAACAGAACACCACAATAGCTTAGACGCCATTCTGCTCCAGCGTATCAACAATAGCGGACTATGATTGACAGCTCCCTCACGAGCGAGGGCGGGTCTGTGTTGAAACGCTGCTGTCAATCAACAATCGTGGGAGGGGCATCCGATTTAGTGACGTCACACGGTCGAACGGCTCAATTTGAGGCAGGGGAAAACATATAAGGAGATTAAAACAAAAACACTGGATGGATTTTTATCATTATATGATGGTTGTGTACAGGCACTGCCAACACATTTCAGTACAATCAACTTGAAAAAGTGCATGTACCATTATATGACCCCTTTAAAGTATGAACAGAGAACAAAAAAATAAACAAATGTGATTTACAATGACAGTTTAATAATTAAGCACATTTCCCCCAAAATCCTCATTCCCCTAATGAGTTTATTTTAGTTGAGTTTTTTGTAATTCCTATAAATTCCCAGTACTGATTGTCGTTTGATTCTCATTTATAACAATACCTTTTTACGAAATATAATGTTCATATTCTTTAGGCTGCATATATTTATTGTTAAGAATTGTATAATTCTTAGTAATTGATAAAAAAATTAAACGGTGTAATTCATTTTATATAATACCATTTTTTTTTTTCATTAAATGTAATTATTATTGGGGGAATGTGCCTGATTGACATAAAAAATAAGGTCACAATGCAAAAAACAAAAACTCTTTGCTGTTCCAACATTCTGGAAAAAAAATCTATATTTTTTTACAGCTTTTTTTATTTTATTTTTTGAAGTTGTGATTACTGAAGTGCTTTATGCTCACCGTGCCTGGGTGAAACCGTAGATTGAGCTGGCTGTAGCTGTCGGACCAAAATGGGATTTGAAGTGATCGTCACGCCACAACTGTTGTGAGTGAGATAATAGGAAATGGATTTTTAGGGAGTGGCAATCTCTGGTGTTTCATGTTCATGTTGTCTTTGGGAATTATTAAACAATTGATGACCTCAATATGTTGAAAAGATCACACTGTTTTTTGTTCCATACACTTAAAATAAATAATTTACACAAAAGTGAACATTTTCAAGCTTGTTCCAAGCAGTTATAAATAAAACTAAATGTTCTTTTGAAACTCTAAAACTGGAACCAAAAGCACCATAAAACTGTACTCCATGCAATTTGTGCTCAATATTCTAATTCCTATGAAGCCGTTAGATAGCTTTCTGTGAGAAACAAACTTAATATATGATATTATAACATTGAGCTGTCAATCCAGATCAGTTGAACTTGTAAACTAAGCATTTTGAACCAGTTTTCAACATGACAACTCTCGAAGTTAATTATTTAACCAGCATTTATTGGCATGGGGCATGAAATGTACATACAGTATGCTTGATTTTGGTAGACGAAATCTGCTATGCTACTGCTGAGCAAATGTAAGAATTTATTTAGCATAGTTAAATATCATAAAGGACATGGTGCTGCAAGACTATATTAAACCCCCGTAGCAGATCTCTAAAGGTGGTGCTGGGGAGGAGGAAGGGTAAACAGAACTTTTCATTATCGCGCAG
Source organism: Rhinichthys osculus (assembly GCA_029959095.1). Taxonomy (NCBI): domain Eukaryota; kingdom Metazoa; phylum Chordata; class Actinopteri; order Cypriniformes; family Leuciscidae; genus Rhinichthys; species Rhinichthys osculus. Next base: position 13,697,042 of record JARWKJ010000009.1, on the reverse strand, counting down.
CAGGACGATTGCAGGCAAGGGAACAAACATGGTTACGTGGATTTGGAAGTGTCTGGTTGGCTAATGCCATAGTGTTAGATGAACCAATCAGAGCTATGTTAGAGTTTCATGACTGAACTATGTATTTTTTTCATCGCTAAATCTCCCATGAACGCACCGAACTTACATTTTGATATATTTCTCACCCAGACCTATCATTTACTTCATATGACTTGAAATATAGTGCACAAGTCATAAGGACCACTTTTATGACACTTCATCACACTTCAGCATCTGTTTTGAAGCATAAAAACTAAAAAAAAAATCATGACAAAGTTGTCATTTTGAGGTGAACTATTCCTTTAAAAAAATGTTCCGGGTCTAAAAAGGAATAAGGAAACATGATATATTACCCTAATATAATTCTGGAAAATGATCTAGTGGTGTGGGATCTGGCCTTTTGGAGATGCTGCTTTAATCACGTGGTTCTGTGAATTTCTCCATAGACCATCTTCCATCAAAACCTTTTCCCCTTTTACACAGTAATTCGCTGGAGATCTTATATTTACTCAGCTTTATTTATGCCCCTTGCTAAGAAAAACACTTAGCCTATCCACAAGGAATCCTATATGTGTGTTACTTGCAGAAAATGCCCACACAGTCAGTTTAATACTTGTACATTATGACACACAAGTCCAACTTCTCCTACCAGCAACCTGTTCACTTCTCGCTACATGTTAAGCGATACGACTGTAAGTTTAGTGTGCAAACGGCCGCGATGAATGTGTCAAACAGAGCTGAGATCTGGCCTGTAGTTCGTTTTAATTGGATTATGACTGCGTCTCCGTCACCATAAACAATCTCTATCATCCAGAGCTGAACTGCAACACAAATCCTCTTATTCTACAAAGACTATTCCAGAGAACACCAGTTCTGCTGATTTGTGTGATTAAGCTTCTCGTTTTAATCCCAGGGTACAAATGAGCCTCATGTGATTGAGTACACATCAAAATACAGTGAGTAAAAATATAGAAAACATGCATTTTGAATCATTTCTAAGGCATACAGATTCTCAAAAAACAAACAAAAAAAAAACAGTATTGACTATATTATCAAAAGAAGCAAGAGAAAAGAAGAGCAGGATTGTGTGCTCTGTTTTTTGGAAATGGATACATTCATTATGTAGATGATCATAATCATGTTATGTAATATTTTCCATGACAATGTTTCACCAAACAAGTTGTGTGTATTGGGCTGTTTAGAATCAGAACTAGTGACGCCTGATTAAATGAATAACTTCATGAATGCGTTTTTTTGAATGGGTCAAATGATTAGCAAATCAGCCTAAATTGGTTCGTGATTGAGTGTGAATATAATGATTGGTATTTAGCTCTTAGACACATAAGCACTGAGGCTGTTTAAAAAAAAACCTTGTGAAAAAGAAGTACGCATACTTTTATAAAGAGTACTTATTATGGAATTAATATACTTTAAAAGACTATACGCAAGTACAAACTGTATATGTTTTCAGACACTTAATTGCATGTTATTAGTAATTAAGCGAAACATCTATTATAGTTTATATTACATGCTAGCTGAACATTAGTGTTTTTGACTCAAGTAGTTAAGTACATCTTTACATGTAATGTCACACTTTTTTTTGAAATATTGAAGTGTACTGCCAAGCATTTATTAGGAAACTAAATACTTAACTGCCCTTTCTATTTAAACATTTGCAATGATAAAGATTATAAAAATATAATTACAGCATGTAAAATTATAATCAAGCACTTTACTTTAGTACAGTATGTTAGTCAACACAAAGATACAGTAAGCGAACGAATACAAGCGCGTCTGCTTCATAATTAAGAAAAGTTATATTTGTGGGTAAATGACATGTTGGTCCCTCACCTTTTGCTGTCTTGGATTTCCAATGGGAATCGGATTTAGTGTAATTCTTTAAATAACCCTTCATTTTCCAGTGATATTATTATGAGCTTTTCACTTTTGTAATGTCTCTCAGCCATCTCTCTTTCAACAGTCTTTCTTCAAATCTCCCTCTTGCTCGTTCTCTCTCCTCCACCGTCTCATGCCCCCTAATGCTGATTGGCTAAACGTTTGTTGTCCTTAAAAGGAGTAAAAATTAAAAATAAAATACAAAAGCAAATTAAAGGTGAAGTGTGTAAATTTTTGCGGCATCTAGTGGTGAGGTTGCGAACTTCATCCAACAGAAGTTACGGTGGCCGACAGGAAAATATGTCGTCGTCTGAGACAGCGGAGAGTAGCCATTGAGCAATGAGTATTCTTTACAAAGATAAATTAAGAAATTATGTTTACTTAATTATTCAGTAAAACGATATGTTATTGCGAATATTATTGTTACTTGTTCACCATTGTGTCAGTGTTTTATTCACGGACTTTAGCGAATTTCAATAAGGGGTAGATGTATGTAGATAGAAATGGCTCATTCTAAGGTGATAAAAACATAACGGTTCATTATGTAAGGTCTTTATACACCACTGAAAACATAGTTATGTATATGATATTGCATTTATGTCAACAGATCCTCAAAAATATTACACAATTCACCTTTAAAAGATCAATAACAAACTACACTTTTCCGAAAAAACTTGCCTATGCAAAATATCAAAAGTATTAGTATTTCTTTGATGCACTTCCTTTATTGGCGGCATACAAAAAAAAAAAAAAAGAAAAAAAAAAGATGTTCATTAAAAACACAATTTTACTAGTCCCCCTAGTCCCACTTTGTCAAAAAAAAATATTATAACTATCTCGTGGCCTCAAGATAAGTAACTCGTGGCCTCAAGATACTATCTTGTGGCCTCAAGATAGTACTTCGTGGCCTCAAGATAAGATAGTACTTCGTGGCCTCAAGATAAGTAACTCGTGGCCTCGAGATAAGTAACTCGTGGCCTCAAGATACTATCTCGTGGCCTCAAGATAGTATCTCGTGGCCTCAAGATACTATCTCGTGGCCTCAAGATAGTATCTCGTGGCCTCAAGATAGTATCTCGTGGCCTCAATATACTATCTCGTGGCCACGAGATAGTATCTTGAGGCCACGAGTTACTATCTTGAGGCCACGAGATACTATCTTGAGGCCACGAGATACTATCTTGAGGCCACGAGTTACTTATCTTGAGCCCACGGGATAGTTATAATAAAAAAAATTGACAAAGGGGGACTAGGGGGGCTCCGTACAATCTCGAGATTGTTATGCTATTAAAAAACATCATAGGCCAGCATGTACACCATGTGGGAGCAGGGGCATAAAATCCCTTGTGAATGTGTGATAAATAGCCTACCTGTGAGTTTCCAATTACAGTTCAGTGGTCCTGCATAAATACAGAATTCTTCTGAAGCCCCTAGTAATGCCAGACCTTCACTTACCGCAGTGCTTTACAGGGCTTGTAAACTTGTAGAAATCAAGTGCTCTAAAGAGCATCTGTTTTTAGGTCCTGTGCTGTAAGCTATAAATCACTGGCTGGGCTCAATGATTACACTAGCTCATCATCACAGGACACTCCAACAGCCCGTTGGGCAAAGCAGAAATGGCGAGAGTATAAATAAACATTGCTGTGCTGTTAATGAAAGGAACATTCAGCTTGCGTAAACATCTCCTGGGCCACCTTTACCTGTCTGCTTTCCACCATAGTCATTTCACCAGTCGATACAGTCGTACAGCGTTCAAATCAAACGGTTTCCCCACGAGCTTCCAGATGATTTGCTACTTAAATATATCAGATCTGCCTTGCATCCTTGAAATGTCAGCAGACGGAGGCAAAAAGATGATCTGAAATCTATTAATTTCAAACTTGCAGTGCTTAAAGGAATAGTTCACATCAAAAATGAAAATCCTGTCATCATGAACTCGTTGTTCCAAACCCGTATGATTTTGGGCAACGCAAGAGAAGCTTAGCTGTAGGGAAGGCAGGATCATTTATTTTCCATTAAAAAAAAAAAGTAAGTGTTCATGCCATACCAAATGTTCATGCCATTCCATGCGTTTCCATTAACGTTCTCACATTTGCATTCATCCACCGATAAGCACTGATCTCCAAACTACAATACTCTGGAAGTGGTCCCTGAATTAAATTGCTGCAAAACACAGTCATTCCAGCCCGTTCTCATCCTTTGGCGTCATACATGTGACGCTTGTACATTTCGTTGAAATCTTACGCACATGGCATCCTTTAGCATCAATATGAGACGCAGATCCCAAGGCGTCATACAGGTGACGCGCGTGTAAATCGAACGCACATGGCATTGTTTAGCGTGAATATGAGACGCAGATCCCAAGGCGTCATAACCGTAACCCGACCCCAGACCTAAACCTACCCATAACAGTGCGTGTTATATTGACGCTAAAGGATGCCATGTGCGTAAGATTTCGACGAAATGTCATATGGCGTCACCTATATGACGCCAAAGGATGAGAATGCGTTGGTCATTCCCTTAGGAATCTGCGCGATCAGGGGTTGTGAGGGTGAAAATGTTCCGATGGTTCTGCGAATTCGCCACATTTTCCAACAGAAAGCTACTTGGTGTGAAAGTGACTTCATGCATCACCGCACTATTAGTGAATAGTGTATCAAGTGAATCACAATCAGAGCATTACATTTGAATTCCAAGCTGATGAATGAGCGTTTCCCAAAAGCATTGTAAGTGCAAAACAGATTGTAGAGACCATTGCTGCTAATGGTTTCAACAATCTCCTTACAATACCTTTGGGAAATGCAGTCCAGTTCTTTTTAGCAAATCAAAAACAAATAGCGTGACCAGTGATGACTGCTAATGACTCTTATGAACTAGTTTGTTTTTAGTGAATCACAAATACTGTGTTATGTTGTACTTATAGCATTTGAAACCTACATCTTTGAAGTTGTTGACTGATTGTACACATTATGAGTTTTGTCAGTAGTATTTAAAAAAGGTAAAGAGTTGAATAAAATAAGCAATCACATTATTTATTCTTTAATGTTTTATATTTATTATAGAAATGGTTCCTTTAACAAAATTGCATTTGCCTTGTTTTCCAAATATATATTTCCTCGTATAATTGGGGAACTGGAATCTTAAGGAACCGGAATCACAAAATTCCTTACAATTCCTTCCCCATAGTCTCCATTTACTTTAATTGGAAGGAGAAAAGCAGCTTGGACATTCTGCTAAATATTTTATCTCCTTTTGTGTTCAACAGAACTTATATGAGTTTGAAGAGCTCCAAGTCTCTTAGTTTGATAGTAACCAGATAGATTTTCTGACATGGTTGTGATATGGCTGGTCTTAGTGACGTTCTCCCATGGGGCTTCCGTTTTTTTTTTTTTTGCTCTCCGCTTGGTGGGCTTGGAGTAAATAGCTGAAGAGTTGATTTTTACACTATATGAATAATATCTCCCACGTCTAGAAGATGAAAGCTGAAGTGTTAGCAAGCATGCACCCAGGCTGAGGAACGTGGGTAGAGAAGGTGATATATTGTTTCATTAGAAGCTTAGAAAATGCATGGCAGAATTTGCCGGAAAGGCAAGATACATGCAACTCATTCGAATGCATTATCTAACAATTTAGATAAACCCCAACTCTGCCTGTCTCTTTCGCCTTATCTTCACATTATATGTTTTTATCATTTGCATCTTCTCCTTCAACTACTTCAGGCGATACCTTAACTGGGAGTGCATTGGATTGGTTGACAACTGAGCTGTGCTGAAATCATATTAAGCGCAAATGACAACGGAAGTGTTGCGGGTTGCACTAGCTCTAGGCTACCAGGTGAAATGATTTATAGGACAGGGCAGCTACATTAATCATTGCATCATCTTGCAGGGAGAAAACATTTGATATTCAGTGGCTTACTATACTGGAAAGCCTCGTAACTGTACCTGCCAATGAACCGGCCGGTGTATTGCAAATTGATCGTTTGTTTTCCCATATGAGGGAGTCACACAAACAGTGAGGGAGGCATCGGTCAAAGTCCGTGAGGGAGTCGGCGCTGTACATTGTGTTTCCTGATTTCTCTGCCAATGTCAAAGCAGTGCAGAGGCATAACAAGCCAAGCATTTGGGAATAAACAAAGCCGAGTGGGCTGAGGGGAAACACTGGCCCACGATGCACTGCTGCTGCCAGTCTGTATTTATAGGCCTGCGCATCATCGGCTCCGCTGTTACACAACCGACTGTTCACACTAGATGTTTTTTTTCATCTTCCTTTCCTTTGTCTTCTCAAGGACTCCAATTAAAGTCAAGGGAATGTACAGTATATGTACTGCATCATATGCCTACATAAAATTCAGACCCATAACCAAGTATCTTATTTTATAGAGTCACACGTCGTACGTTAAAGTTAGTAAACGACTTTTATCTTGAAAACAATAACGCATTTTTTAAACGGTCTATTCTGTAAAAAAAAGTATCACGGTTTCCAAAAAAGATTACACTATTTTCAACATTGATAGTAATAATATGATAATCTCAATATGTTTCTTGAGCAGCATATCAGCATATTAGAATGATTTCTGAAGGATCATGTGACACATAAGACTGGAGTGATGGTGCTGAATTTAAAATATGTTAAAATATAAACAGATATTTTAAATTGTTTTAAAAAATATTTTACATCATTACTGTGTTTACTGTATTTTTGTTCAATAAAATGCAGCCTTGATGAGCAAAGAGACTTCTTCGAAAAACATTGAATTGAACATTTCATTATATTCAATATAAAAATTAGTACAATAATTTTATAAACAATTCTAAAAATAATAGTTTTACAACATTATTATAACCTAAGTGTGTAGATCATTATAGTTTTAAAATGTAACAATTAATACTTTTATGATGGTTTTTCATCTCTTAAAATTAAAAGTCTGGGTCTGAGACATGGGGAAAAAAATCTAAATGTAAGACATTTAAAAAGTAGCACAATTTATATATATATATATATATATATATATATATATACACACACACACACACACACACACACACACACACACACACATATATGCATTTATAATTATTTATTTCATGATTAAATGAATTAACAGTCCTCTGGAATGATTCTTTTGAATGTCTTCTACAACATGTTCATTTATTCATGCATGACTGTTGGTCATGACGTGAGGTAACACAGCCGATGCTTTTGCCTGCGGCTGCTTAAACAAAGAGAGAAACGAGCAGTGGCCATTAAACCCTACTGTCGTTCATTCAGCATTACGGACAGCAACAACAGGTGCTCTTCACTGGCTCTGCTCATCAATTCAGCTCCTTCGACAGCCGAATCTCCACTCCTATCACGCATCCGAGGACACTTCTGCATCTGTGAAACTCCAGAATCACTGATCCTGCTCTGATCCCGGAGTAACGCAACAACAGTTTAGCGTATCCCATGGTACCAAATCCAGTTTGGATAGCAATTTTTCTCTTAAGCTTTGGGTGTTGCAGAGCCCTCGGGGTTCAGTTTTTGTTTCCATCCAAGTAAGCAATAACCAACCTTAAGTCTCAGGTCTTGTGGAACCTATAGCAGCTTCCCGACCTGATCCAGCCTCTGGCGATCTTCATCCAAAAAGTCAGCAGCTGTGGATTTTTTTTTTTTTTTTTTTTTGTGAGCACCAAAAAATAAAATTACATTTATAGAATCACATTTTTTGTGACCCTGCTTTTCTGGTACTTACATCATGATCATATGCACCGAAATGGTCTTTAAATGCTGGTAGAAACACAATGTTCTTCTTCTTTTATGAACTCACAAATATAACACTATATCATCTTTGCTGAATGAAATCCAATACGGTTACTTACTAATTTTGGGGTGCTGATTCCAAAACCAGTGTTTAGCATTTTTGCTTTTGACAACCATTTGTAAGGAAAAGAATGATGTGTTATCCCTTAATACCAAGAAAAACTGCCACAAAGACACATTTTTTATCTATATCTTCTAATCTACATCTTCTTATCTTTGTTCAATTATCAGACGATTTTCACATGTGACATTATTTTATGCCTAATCCTGTTTTCAACATTAGAATTATGGGAAGTGACAGAGGAAAATGCAAATATTGGCAAAAACATGTTATATACTGTATGCAGAGCGTCAATATTTACAGTGTTGACCCTCCTTCTTTATAACCTCTGCAACTCACTCTGGAATGCTGGAAATCAGCTACTGGGCCAAATCCCTACTGATGGAGATCCATTCTTGCCTTATTAATCCTCGGAGTTAGGCTTTTGCTTGTCCACTCGCCTTTTAATGATTGAACACAGGTTTTCAGGGATTAATGGATTGAGATATGGGGAGTTGCCTGGCCACAGATCCAAAATGTAAATTTAAGGATCCACAAGTCACTTCCTTATCACTCTTTCCTTGTTACATGGTGCTCCATCATGCCGGATAATGTATGGATCATCAACAAATTGCCCCTGTGTAGTTTGGAGAAGTTTTGTCTTACAGGGGGTTTTGATACCATTCTTTATTAATAGAAGTGTTTTGGGCAGAATTGTAAGAGAGCCCACTCCCTTGAATGAAAAGCAATCCCACACACGGATGGTCTCACTTTTGGCACGACACAGGTCTTATGGTAGCGTTCACCTTTTCTTCTCCAGAAAATTGATTTCGCATGTCCCAAACAGTCAGAAGACGGCTTCATCAGAGAAAACAACTTTGTACCTGTCCTCTGTTGTCCAATCCTTATACTTCTTGCAGAATTTGAGTCTGTCCTTGATGTTTTTCTTGGAGAGAAGTGGCTTCTTTGCTGCCCTTCTTGACACCAGGCCGTTGTCCAAACGTCTTGGCTTCACTGTGTGTGCAGATGTACTCACACACACACCTGGTGCCAATATTGAGCAAGCTATCCACTGCTAGAGAACCGATTGCGTAGCTGACTCATCAGGAGGAGGTGGTCCTGGCACTTGCTGGACACTCTAGGACGTCCTGAAGCTTTCTTCCCTGCAGTTGAATCTCTCTCCTTTAAGTTCTTGGTTAGCCAATAAATTCTTCTTTCAGGTGCAATATTCTTTGCAGCAATTTTCTTGCATGTGAGGCCATTTTGTTGCTAAGTGATGATGGCTGCACGTCTTTCTTTGGAGGTAACCATTTGCTAACACAAGAACACAATGATGGAAGCACTTCTTCCCTCCTTTTATAGCAATCAGTCTACTCTTATAATCCAATCAGAATGATACAGTGATTTTACCTGACTCGTATTTGTTCACACTTTTCCATGTGTAATCGGTCTGCAGCTGACCGCTGTTACGTTTCTCTCTCTCTGCGTTGTGTACAAGAAGGACCAGGACACTGTTACTGCCGTTCACCAAAATGGGGATGTTTATTAACAGTCATGCCCAGCATGGACTTCTCACCATCTGTGGATCAGCATCAATAAAGTTAATAAATCGCTTGTGGGCATTTCATGACAATATTCACCTCTCCGCAGCGTGTGCAATGCGAACTCCATGTGTAACAATTGAGCAAAATACACATAACAGTGCAACATAATAACATTAACACAATACAAGAATGTGAAAGACAAAAAAAGTGAAATACCTGTGGATCAACATCAATAAAGTTGACAAATGGATTGTGGGCATTTCATGACAACATTCACATGATACAACACTAGTTGGTTGATTCTTGGCTCAAAACCCTGCTAATATCATACGACCCACACGCATATCTTCAAATTCTTAATCTACTCACGCATATAACATACAACAGAACAGACTATATTGCAGCAGCGCCTCGCCCATAGAGGGCGCTGGGGCGCCGACCTCCCTGCCTTTTTTTATTTTATTTTTTATAATCTCTCACTTTGAAAAATAATCTGTGTTAATTACATTCTAATAATGGTTTTACCAGAGAATGTCTAATATGGGGAGAACTCCCACTCACAATAAACTTCCGGGGTCTGAACTGGTTGCAGTTCCACTCTAGATCCATATGAGGGTGCTCACAGGCGGAGTGCAGAATGAATGGAGGTCTTATGGAGCAATACCCCTAAAAATCCACTTTTCTCAGGATATATTTTTTTGTCTAGTAATTTGAATGTTGTATTCGAAAGAAGATGCAACAAAATTACACATTAAAAGGTGTTCGATTTTTTAGAGTCACTTATTTGCTTTAAAAGTCTTTTAAAATGTCAATGACGTCATACACATCGTACGACCAGAAACCTGCTTTACGGCAATCCTTCATTCACTGGTGCTTTCGCGCATAGACAGACGAGAGAAGCCGCGAAATTTAAAAATACTACTGTTATTGTGTCACGAAATGTAGTTTTAATAATTTTTCAGTCGACAATGTAGTTGTTTAAAGCTCAAATCTGTGGTTTATTTATAAAGATAGCGCCTATTTAAAAGTTTGATCTGACGTGTTCGGAGTTGTGAGGACCAGTCTTTCACCGGGTCTCAGCGCTCTGCACCCCGCCTGGAACAGCCTTTCCTCGGCTAGTGCGTCTGACGTGTGCCGCTGGCTCTGATGTCTCTAGTAGTGGTTAAACGAGGTATAATTGGTCTTGTGTATATCTAACGGGAGATCTTTGGTCTTATTAATCGTATCATTTGTTCCCTGGCAAATCGTTTTGGCTGAGGGCAAAGTGAAGTTTCATAACTTTATATTTTGGCTATTTTAACATTGTATCCTGCTGTGTCTGAATGGTTTACTTTATTTCTTGTCTTGTATAACTTATTATACCTTTTAGGCTACTTATACTGTCATAATGTCTCTTACTGATCAATAAAACTGAAATTTAACAAAAATAGACAGGGTTGTGTCATTTTATTTTATATAGCCTATATTTTATATAGCCTTTTCATTACTATTTTATTTGCTGTATACTGTTTGTTTATTTTATTGACTAAACTATTTACTATTACTCACTGTATTATATTTACTATTTGCACTGCATTGTAGTTGTACCATATCGTATTACCATAGATAAAGGATCCATCAGTTATCTTTGTTATTGCTAAAATCGGGTCAATCACAGAAAATGCTTTTTCCACAAAGCGGCCAATAGGGCGTCTGTGTATTTATTATGTTTATGCTTTTGCACTTTCTTTTCTCTCGAGGCACCAACTACACATCTGACACGGGTAAATATCTTTTTTTACAGTCTATTGTATATAAAGAGTTCAGTCCGCCTATGGCCTTAACATTGGTCCCGCTTCGGATGCCACGATGCCATCAAGCGGTGTCTCTGGTCGTAATCAGTCCTTCACTGACCAATCAGCGTCCATTAGCAAAATGCTAGCGTGTTATGGGCAACAACAACTCAACCTGTAAGAAATCGAAAGGACATAAGCACTCGTTTATTCAACTTTCGACCTATAACCCATGTTGAACTTGCAGAACCTACATTCAAATCTGAGATTTCTCAATGACAATCGGGTAAAAGAGACAAATTTAGCCTTCTAGCCCCATTGACTCCCATTCATTTTGCACTTGGACGATCGCCCCCAGTGGAATTCTGGTGGAACTACAACCACAATTCGGTACAATAGGACTTAATAGGGAGTGGCCAGGCTTTCCGTAGACGGGCTTTGGTTTTACTTTAGAATGTGTTTAGAACTCTCCAGAATGATATTTGCATTCACTTTCAACGTCGTTACGTTTATCATGTTGGTGTGGTAGTAGCCAATAGGCTGTCTCCCTTGGGCTCCAGTTCGCTCAGCCCTACAGTGCTGGAATTTAAGCCAATGGTTCCCCGGGTGCTACGCAAAAAAAAAAAAAGTTTATATTTCGCCAATCATCGTCGTCGAATTTTATGGTTTGGGGGCTCTGAAAATATCGCCCGTAGTACCAAGATTAGAGTGCACCTGCTGCACCACGGGACATTTACCTCAGAGAGGAGTACGAGCGCAGCATGGCGGCGCCGGCGTGTGTGTGTGTTTGTTTGTGTGTGTGTGTGTGTACGTGTGTGTGTGTGTGTGTGTGTGTGTGTGTGTGTGATTGTGGCTTGGTGTCTGTTAAAGTGACAAGAGTTTAACCCTGGTTTAAGTTTAAGGCCTTGTCTTTTTGGATATATATATATATATATATATATATATATATATATATATATATATATATATATATATATATATATATATTAATATTATTATTATTATTTCAAAATATGCATATAACCCATATCTTTTAAATGTATTGTTTACTTTAAATTAAATTAAGATTGTATATTTGGTTATTGAACAGTGAATGAATTGAAAATGAATGTGCTATATTTCAGAACAATATATTTGTTTTCCTTGAAATTAACACTAACTTTATTCTCATCTGAATTATAAATAATTTATGTCTGTATAAAATAATACTACCATTAAAAAATACATTTGATTTTCTTTTTTAGTCAATGTAGAATGTGTAATTTAAATGAATAGTCTTTTTAGACCATTGGTATTAACTGGTTTAAGTTCTTTTATTGTCATAGGCAAGGGACATGGTCTAAAATGCACCAGAATGCAGGAAATCACATCTATAAAATTCAAAATTTTGTGTGTGAGGACCCCCAGACCCCCCGCAGAAACAGCCCCACCTAGATTTTTTTTCACCAGCCACCACTGCTATACAGTCTCGGTATTGTTTACAATATGATATTAAATCAATTTACACACTTTGCAAACTTAATTTGCTCATAAATTGAAGAGCTCTGAAAAAAGCTTACTCTCCCCAGCGTGTACAATGCGAACTGGAGAGAGCCGCGCACACACTTCAAAATGGCACCAGGACAGCGGCAGAAAAAAAAAAAGGCTTTATTTTACTCATTAATAAATAATAATAATAATTATTCTAATTATTCTTCCGGGTTTTGACGTCATCGCTGCACCACTCTATTTTGGCCATGGCTGCACATCTGTGGGTGTTTTATTACATCCAAACAGTGACAGAAAATGTATATTTTATAAACTCGTGTTTATGTAAATTTCTAAGGTTCCAAAAGGCTGTTTTGCAGTGATGCCACGGAAGAACCATTTTGGGATTCCCAAAAAACCTTTCAGTACACAATTCTTAAAATTAAAAAGAATTTCTTAATGTGATATACACTCACCGGCCACTTTATTAGGTACACCTGTCCAACTGCTCGTTAACACTTAATTTCTAAGCAGCCAATCACATGGCGGCAACTCAGTGCATTTTGGCATGTAGACATGGTCAAGACAATCTCCTGCAGTTCAAACCGAGCATCAGTATGGGGAAGAAAGTTGATTTGAGTGACTTTGAACGTGGCATGATTGTTGGTGCCAGAAGGGCTGGTCTGAGTATTTCAGAAACTGCTAATCTACTGGGATTTTCACGCACAACCATCTCTAGGGTTTACAGAGAATGGTCCGAAAAAGAAAAAACATCCAGTGAGCGGCAGTTCTGTGGGCGGAAATGCCTTGTTGATGCCAGAGGTCAGAGGAGAATGGCCAGACTGGTTCGAGCTGATAGAAGGGCAACAGTGACTGAAATAACCACTCGTTACAACCGAGGTATGCAGCAAAGCATTTGTGAAGCCACAACACGCACAACCTTGAGGCGGATGGGCTACAACAGCAGAAGACTCCACCGGGTACCACTCATCTCCACTACAAATAGGAAAAAGAGGCTACAATTTGCAAGAGCTCACCAAAATTGAACAGTTGAAGACTGGAAAAATGTTGCCTGGTCTGATGAGTCTCGATTTCTGTTGAGACATTCAGATGTTAGAGTCAGAATTTGGCATAAACAGAATGAGAACATGGAACCATCATGCCTTGTTACCACTGTGCAGGCTGGTGGTGGTGGTGTAATGGTGTGGGGGATGTTTTCCTGGCACACTTTAGGCCCCTTAGTGCCAATTGGGCATCGTTTAAATGCCACGGCCTACCTGAGCATTGTTTCTGACCATGTCCATCCCTTTATGGCCACCATGTACCCATCCTCTGATGGCTACTTCCACCATGTCACAAAGCTCTAATCATTTCAAATTGGTTTCTTGAACATGACAATGAGCTCACTGTACTAAAATGGCCTCCACAGTCACCAGATCTCAACCCAATAGAGCATCTTTGGGATGTGGTGGAACGGGAGATTCGCATCATGGATGTGCAGCCGACAAATCTGCGGCAACTGTGTGATGCCATCATGTCAATATGGACCAAACTCCCTGAGGAATGCTTCCAGCACCTTGTTGAATCTATGCCAAGAAGAATTGAGGCAGTTCTGAAGGCAAAAGGGGGTCCAACCCGTTACTAGCATTGGGTACCTAATAAAGTGGCCGGTGAGTGTATATATATATATATATATATATATATATATATATTAATCTAAAGTTTCCAAAGTTTCCATGTGTTAAAGATTCTTCCTGGAACCACCAATACCAATAAATGTCAATGCCAATGCCAATAAAATAACCTTTATTTTTAAGAGTAAAAATTTGAGCAATATGTTAACAAAATTTTTGATAAGTGATATTCTGATATTTGACAAATTTTCATTCTTATTTTGTGAAAAACTGTATATGATGGAAAGTTTTGAGCTCAGCATTAGGTAATACAAGGCCTTTTTTTTTTGCAAATTCAGCACACCTTTTTCAAGCTGCAGGGCTGTGTAATAGACCTTGTTGAACTGAAGCGGTGGTTATACTTCAATGGGATATATTTCAGTGCATTATTAATTCAGGCTTTGGACCTTGTTAGCCAAGTGATAGTTTTTGCTGGTGCAAGTGCAGTGCAAAAAAAAAAAAAAAAAAAGTCCGTCCGCCTGTAGACTTTGGAAAAGGCTCTTGATATGTTTTCCCGATTTTTTTCTGCACACAACCTCTCACCTCGCTCGCTCGATCACTCAAACTCTTAGTGCTCTTTTGTGCTTTGCTCCCTGTGACATAAGGACAGGATAGCCTCAAACTCCTATTCAGTTTGGCTAGTGGGTGGCTGTGTTGGTGGAAATAGCAGAGAGGTGATTTAACCTTCGCCCAAGATGTTCCATAACAGAGAAAACTCTAGATGTGTTGACTTAACTCATCTTTACACTTGTTCAGTGACCTGAGCATTGTGACTTAAAGCTCTAGAGCTGTATCAGCACTACATATAAGGGGTTTATGTAGGTGTTTATTTTGCTGACTGTACATCATTCTGTATATTACATGGCTGCTTACCAAATAAGGTAGTAAATGGGCATGAAATATTGATTTGAGCTGAAGTCATTTTACTATGTGAGAAGAAAGAGAGTTTATCCTATTTTAACCTCCGTTTTATCCTTAATCATTGGCAGTGATGGTAAGACAAAATTATTGATTTTTCAACACCAACAGTTCATCAAAAGACCAGACCTCACTTGCAATGATTTCCCAGGGATGACAAAAGAAAGAAAAATATTGTATGCTATGCAAAAATACAATAGAAACAAGATAAACGAAATGAGAACAAGTCATGGGCATACAGCACAAACAATATACTGTTCAGAAGTTTAGGGTCAGTACGATTTGTTTTTTAGAACGAAATTAATACTTATAGCAAAGATGCATTCATTTAATTTAAAAGTGACAATAAAGACATTTATAATGTTACAAAAGATTTATGTTTCAAATAAATGCTATTCTTTTGAACTTTCTATTCTTCAAAGAATCCCCCCTCCCCCCCAAAAAATCATGGTTTATACAAGAAATATAAACCAAATATACAGCAAATAAACAAATACAGTAATACAAGAAATATTTATTGTGCAGCAAATCAGCATATTAGAATGATTTCTGAAGGATCATGTGACACTAAAGACTGGACTCGGAGTAATGATGCTGAAAAGCTTTGATCACATGAATAAATTATAATTTTGAAAATATTAAAATGTAAAACAGGTTTTTGAAATCGCAATAATATTTCACAATTTTATTACCATTTTACTGTTTTTTTTTTTTTTTTAAATAAACACCCTGGTTAGCATAAGACACTTATTTAAAGGTTACTGACCCCAAACTTTTGAATGGTTGTGTATTTCTAAAAAAAAAATTTTACTGAGTAAAATATGGTAATATTTGCATGTGTGTACTACTGTATATGATTTTCACTACTGGTTTAAAAGGCAAAGTGATTCTTCTTGTTGGGGTTCAATGTTCACCAAATGTAGCTATATGACAAGATCAGATGCAGATGTGTGTTTGGATTTAGAGGTCTTCATCTGATTTGAATACAATGTCAATGAATAAATATGTAAAACAAAATGGAAATGTCACTGTGTCTGAAGTTGCATTAGGTTTGAAATACAATCGGGAGAATAACATTCTGCAGATGCATAAACAATAAACAAGTCTTCACATTCACTACTGAACAGTGTGCAACTCCTTATTTTTCCTTGTGAGACATCTCAGATAAAGTTGTACATTAAAATGAAAGATGACACACCGTAAAATGTCATGTAAAGTTAAATAAACAGTTGTATCATGACAACTCTTTGAAGAGTTTAGCATAGTAATGGATATGACTATATTAATCTATATGTTCTTGGTGAAATAGATCTGCTACGCTGCTGTTTTTGCTGCTGTTGCAGAGCAAGTACACAGACTTGCTACTTCCAATAAATACATGACATGCAGCAGCTGTACAAACAGCAAATATGAATTTACCCATTGCAGATCTATACAGCTGGGGAAGGTGGAGGGTTTCAGAGGATTTTTCAAACCATGTAGCAAACTATTACAGTGTTACATGTGTGTCCTGAGTTTCCCCCCGTCACTGTGTATTTGATTTAGTCCTGTGTCTCAGTTTTCCCGCTCCTCGTTAGTTCTCAGTTCCTTCACCTGTGTCTAGTTCATTTGCCCCAGCTGTGTCTTGTTCCCCTATCTGTTCTCTGTGTATGTAAACCCTGTGTTCTCGCTCACTCCTTGGCGGTTCTCGTTTGTATTTGGTGTGGTAATGTTTCCTGGATTCCTGTTTCAAGTTATATTTAGTAAAGATTATTGAATTTGATCTGCTGACTGCTGCCTCTTCATCTGCCTGGACCACACCCGTAACAGAAGAACCGACCTTAACATCGATGGATGCAGCAGTCCAAATCCTTCTCCTGTCCCAGGAGGATCAGTCCCTCGAGGCCCACACACAGAGGTATTTGGACTTGGTACCTCTAGTTCATTAGGATGACACCAGCCTCTGTGTGTTCTTCCGGGCAGGCCTAAACGCTGAGACCAAAGCATACCTGCCCGGAGATGGGGCTCGAGGGAACTTCGCGGCCTACATAGAGTGGGTGCTGGTGGCCTGTGGATCGCCGCTCACAGTGGGCCCCACCGAGCCAGAGACCGTCCAGCCAGAGACCGTCCAGCCAGAGACCGTCCAGCCAGAGACCGTCCAGCCAGAGACCGTCCTGCTCAGGCTCTGGCGGGCAGGCGTGACCTGCTCAGGCTCTGGCGGGCAGGCGACGGGCTCTGGCTCTGGCGGGCAGGCGACGGGCTCTGGCTCTGGCTCTGGCGTCGCCTGCCCGCCAGAGCCAGAGCCCGTCGCCTGCCCGCCAGAGCCAGAGCCAGAGCCCGTCGCCTGCCCGCCAGAGCCAGAGCCAGAGCCCGTCGCCTGCCCGCCAGAGCCAGAGCCCGTCGCCTGCCCGCCAGAGCCTGAGCAGGTCACGCCTGCCCGCCAGAGCCTGAGCAGGTCACGCCTGCCCGCCAGAGCCTGAGCAGGTCACGCCTGCCCGCCAGAGCCTGAGCAGGTCACGCCTGCCCGCCAGAGCCTGAGCAAGTCACGCCTGCCCGCCGAGCCTTCTCCGCTGGTCCCGTCCAGCCCTACAGGGCCTTCTCCGCTGGTCCCGTCCAGCCCTACAGGGCCTTCTCCGCTGGTCCCGTCCAGCCCTACAGAGCCTTCTCCGCTGGTCCCGTCCAGCCCTACAGATCCTTCTCCGCTGGTCCCGTCCAGCCCTTTCAAGCCTGTCCTTGTGCACGTCTCTGAGCCTGGCAATCCCCCCTAGAAAATTTTGGGGGGGGGGGGATATAGGCCACCTGAAGGTGCGTCTCCGAATTTGACCTGCTGCCTCTTCATCTGCCTGCACCACACCCGTAACATACAGCAACCACTGATCAAATATTTCAATTTTGAGCAGCAAGCTCATTGGCTGCAGATGCAACAGGAACCAATCAGCTTGTGTAGTTTCATGACAGAACTATTCATTGACAATAATCCAGGTGCAACTTCATTTAAAAATACTTCATATGTCAGATGTGATGATACATATCATGGAAAAGGTAAGATATATATATATACATGACCACAAAATGTGATGATGAACAAGATGTGACTGACCAATCAGGTATTACATATACACTCACCTAAAGGATTATTAGGAACACCTGTTCAATTTCTCATTAATGCAATTATTTAATCAACCAATCACATGGCAGTTGCTTCAATACATTTAGGGGTGTGGTCCTGGGCTGCGTTTCCCAAAAGCATCGTAAGCCTAAGTTGATCGTAAAAACGATCGTACGACTGATGTTAATTTTATGGTCTGTTTCCCAAAAGCATCGTAACTTAAGTAGCACTTGAAAATCTTCGTAGAACTACGAGTGCTCTGGAGTAATCGTAAATCCCCAAGTGCATCGTAAGAAGACAGAGTTATGAGGTCACCTGCAGGACAACCGGCAGATTACACTTTTATCTACATTTAACAGACTACACTACGTGAGTATAATATAAGGTTTTGATTGTACTTTATTGTACACTTTGTTGTACTCGTGTTTTGTTTAAATGAATAAAGGAAATAATTAAAAAGGGAAGAAAAATAGAAATACACATCTAAATTAAACGAATGAACAAAAAAAATCATAAAATAAGAAATCTGGGAAATATGCTTTAAAGACTGGTCAAAATAGGGATGAATTCAAAAAATTCTGTCAACGACTTGCTGACGTGCATGAAAACCAGCCATGTATTGGGCATTTCTTGCGGACCTCCTTCCCTGATCTTTGAACACGGTTGCAGTTAGTTTGCAATGTCCTCCCAGATGTTTTGTTTTTCCTTATTTGTATGGTGTCCTTAAAATCTGTTAAAAATAAAATCTTTGTTTCCCTCTATATATCTTCTCTAAAAGGACATTCATTTGATCTTTTTGAAAGGTATCTTCTCTTGTTTTTTTTTTGTTTTTGTTCAGCCATTTTGTCAGCCTGTATAGGTGCTTTATATCTATATAGACTTGTCTTGATTTAATCCACAACAAATGACGATTATTAGGTTAAACGTATTAGGTTAAACGTTCAGAATCCGATTCCATATAAGGTTATATTTCAGCACTTCGCGAATGGACAGTGACGCTTAAGTAGCAGGTAGAACGCGTTCTCGCGTGTTCATGTTAAGTGCATTTTTGGGAAACGCGCGTGGAATTGCGGCGAGCGTTCGTAACCTTGCACGTAGAGAGCGCTCTTAAGTGCTAAGATACATCGTTATCGGGAAACCCGGCCCTGGTCAAGACAATCTCCTGAACTCCAAACTGAATGTCAGAATGGGAAAGAAAGGTGATTTAAGCAATTTTGAGCGTGGCATGGTTGTTGGTGCCAGACGGGCCGGTCTGAGTATTTCACAATCTGCTCAGTTACTGGGATTTTCACGCACAACCATTTCTAGGGTTTACAAAGAATGGTGTGAAAAGGGAAAAACATCCAGTATGCGGCAGTCCTGTGGGCGAAAATGCCTTGTTGATGGTAGAGGTCAGAGGAGAATGGGCCGACTGATTCAAGCTGATAGAAGAGCAACTTTGACTGAAATAACTACTCGTTACAACCGAGGTATGCAGCAAAGCATTTGTGAAGCCACAACACGCACAACCTTGAGGCGGATGGGCTACAACAGCAGAAAACCCCAACGGGTACCACTCATCTC
The DNA here is from genome assembly GCA_029959095.1 of Rhinichthys osculus. NCBI lineage: Eukaryota > Metazoa > Chordata > Actinopteri > Cypriniformes > Leuciscidae > Rhinichthys > Rhinichthys osculus. The sequence goes on along the minus strand of JARWKJ010000009.1, from coordinate 13,677,240 downwards.
CAGTACAAATAGGAAAAAGAGGCTACAATTTGCAAGAGCTCACCAAAATTGGACAGTTGAAGACTGGAAAAATGTTGCCTGGTCTGATGAGTCTCGATTTTTGTTGAGACATTCAGATGGTAGAGTCAGAATTTGGAGTAAACAGAATGAGAACATGCATCCATCATGCCTTGTTACCACTGTGCAGGCTGGTGGTGGTGGTGGTATAATGGTGTGGGTGGTGGTGTAATGGTGTTTTCTTGGCACACTTTAGGCCCCTTAGTGCCCAGTGTTGGGAAAGTTTACTTTCTACATGAACTAGTTCAAAGTTCAGTTCACAAATTTTAAAATAAACTACTTCAGTTCACAGTTCATACTTTACAATTTTGAACTAAGTTCACAGTTCCAAAAAATGAACTAGTTCATAGTTCTTTTTTCCCATATGTTGCTGCAAGCTATATTTTTTTTAATTATTGCCACAGCCCATATACAACCACAGACAGCAATTATTTTATCGGCGGGCAAAGTTTGCACAGAAATGTACGATTTTTCCCATCCTCACCGACCTTGTCATACGCCTCCTCGATGCCTTGTCGACTACATGCTGCTTTTTGTTTCGATGACGCATGCGGCGGCCGCGGTGCGACACTGGTGGCTGGTGTTGCCAGATTGAGTGTTTTTTTCGCTACACATTAAGGCCTGTTTACAGTGTGTTTTAGCCAGGTTTTCGCCTGGAAGGCTCTATAGAAATCTGGCACCCTATTGAACGAAGTTAAACTGAGAGAGCTGTATTACACAGTAACGTTCATCAGGCAGTAATACAGTAATTCAGTTCACGTTCGCCCAAAATATGAACGAGTTCATGAACTATCGTTCAATGAACGCGTTCCGGCACAACACTGTTAGTGCCAATTGGGCATCGTTTAAATGCCACGGTCTACCTGAGCATTGTTTCTGACCATGTCCATCCCTTTATGGCCACCATGTACCCATCCTCTGATGGCTACTTCCAGCAGAATAATGCACCATGTCACAAAGCTTGAATCATTTCAAATTGGTTTCTTGAACATGACAATGAGTTCACTGTACTAAAATGGCCCCCACAGTCACCAGATCTCAACCCAATAGAGCATCTTTGGGATGTGGTGGAACGGGAGCTTCGTGCCCTGGATGTGCATCCCACAAATCTCCATCAACTGCAAGATGCTATCCTATCAATATGGGCCAACATTTCTAAAGAATGCTTTCAGCACCTTGTTGAATCAATGCCACGTAGAATTAAGGCAGTTCTGAAGGCGAAAGGGGGTCAAACACAGTATTAGCATGGTGTTCCTAATAATCCTTTAGGTGAGTGTATGTCTCTATTGTTTAATTTGCATTTAACACTTGACATGCACTGTTAGGTACATTTTGTGGTAATGTGCACTTTCTAAGTCAATTTGGGTAAACAGCATTTGCCAAGAACATAATATTAAATGTAATGTAAGTGTTAGTGGTTATATGAAATGACAGTGAAATTGTGCTTCTTAGACATGCATGAGGAATTTAAGGCAATCGAGACCGTTCTCATAACAGCCGAAATCTTTAAATTTATACAATCTTGTCATGGTAAAACGTCTCATCTACATTTGAGAGTTTATCCATTTTAATGAATTCATTCCAGACCGCTTCAGGTGTCTGAAGCATTTAAAACCCATAACAAAGCCTTGACCCCCATTTGTGGTTTTATTTTATAGACAGACTGAGAAATACACCTGCCAATGGTAATGAATTTTTCATGAAAGCTTTTCTATAATTTCTCTACCATGTTGTCTGATGAAATGTTAATGGTTCGAGACCAGATTATCTACTGAAATCTTAATGTGTGATGGGGTTTGTGACATATATAAACACACATACTTAACATGATGAGGGATATATATATATATATATATATATATATATCTTCATTTGTCTATGCCACCGTTTTGTTGATGCACACACCCCTTTTTCTGCAAGCACATCATGAAAAGATAATTGAAGAATTGAATTAGGAAAGTAAAGCTTTGAAGTTAAGCCTTTTATTGCTGCAGTTTCTATCGCCAAGGTATGTTTTGAAAGTCTTACTCATTTTAAGTTTTAATAAAAGAAATAATTAATTTTTCAATTAACACGCTTTCTGTTCCAACTGTTTTATGTCGGGATTCTAGGACAGTTGATGAATTTATGTTGTTTTATCTGTTCTTCTGAATTTGTCAGCTCCAAAATACCTTCTCTCACAATAAAACACATAATAAATAGATTAGGGCACATTTCAAATACATTAGTTAAATATAGAGACTGAGTCAATACATGTGTTTTGTTCGAAAATCTAATAAGTGATCATAAGCAAAATGTGTTCCAGAAGGTAAACAGCATAATCATACTGGATTATAATATCGGCTTTCTTCTGTCAAAATGAACTGTAATTAATGAATCCAGTCATCCAAAATGTTCATTAATACATTTATCTAAAATAGACTGAATGTAATGTTTTCGGACATGTAACTACATGTTATTTGCCATAAGTGCAATTAGCTGAACTTAAAGAGTAACTTTGCTGATTCTTAACCTGCTTTGTATTGTTATAATGTTGGTAATATGTAAATGAACAATGTTTACTAATTCCCCCTAAGTGTTACCTGAAGTGAGAAATTCACATTTATTTGACAGCAAAAGTCTGACGGATGGCACAAAATGGCAGTTTATTTCAATTTTTCTCTTCCATTCGGCCTAAAACATAGTGTTCGTGGTCATCCAGTTTGAAATGTCGACTACAAACTAGGAGGTTTTCCTGTTGCGTTTGTTTGCAGTCTTTAGCCACTGACTACAACGTGCTGGATCCTTCACTGGAAACCAAAATTAACTCACTCTTTGAAACGTTTACTCTTTGAATTCATGCACCCAGAAACAAAACAAGACAAGACCACTATGACTAAAAGTTTGCTAAGAAGTATTTCCAACCAAAGCAAGGTGGTATTTGACTCTGGTCAAGCGTATCTATAGCAGACTGGTGGGAGTGCCCTTGAACGGCAACATGCCCAGTGCATTATGGGTGTTGAAGTTGTCCTACCTATTTGGCAAAAAGGGAAGGCAACAGCCTTTTTTTCTGTTCCCTTCCGAGGGAACTCCGCTGCGTCGAAAATCGACACTACGGGGAATGCCCTTAGCATGACGCGTCTGAAGCCTGAATAGAACTAGTCCAATCCTGATTGGTGCTGCGTGATGACGTCAGCCGTGACGTCGTAGGTGACGGTGAGCGGAACTATAAAACGGGCGCTGGAACCCGGAAGCGGCAGCTTTTGTCCTTCAGCAAAGCGTTATATGTGAATCTGTCTGTCTTATTTGGTGTTGTTTGTTCGGTAAAGCAAAGGTATTGTGATGGAGAAGACTGTGAAACAGTTCAGACAGTGTGCGTCCCCTTGCCCACGCTATTTAAGCGAGGGTGACACACACGCGCTCTGTGTTGTTTGTTTGGGTGTGGAGCATGCTCGGGCAGCGCTTGAGGGCGCTGCCTGTGCAAACTGTGAAACATTGCCCTTAAGAACGCTCCGCTCCCGCCTGAGCCTGTTCGATGAATCAGGCCAGGCTCGCGCTCCCCATGGATCAGGTCCCGCGTCTGTCGAGGCAGCGCGGCGCTTGCATTCATGGGGATCGCAAAAGGATCTGGCTGATAATGTTGAGACAGCTTCGGCTCTTTCTCAGCATTCATCGGCCAGTTCTCATGTTCCCGCTCACGGTTCGGGAGCCCGCCCTGCGGCTTCTCCCGACCGCAGAGAGGAACCGATGCTAGAACTATCTGAATCCGAGGATTTAGATGTTCTCAGCATCGGGGCAGGGGATTGTGAAATTCCATCACCACATTCCCCTGCCTTTGAGGAGCTGCTGGAGGTTGTGACCAGGGCTGTGGCTAAGTTAAACATCGATTGGCCCCCAGAAGTGCAGGAAGCGACTAAAAAAAGTAAACTTGATGAGCGCTTCCTGCAAGCCCGGTCACAGCCTTCGCGCCGGAGTCTCCCGTTTTTCACTGATCTCCACACCGAGTTGTCTAGATCGTGGAATAAGCCCTTCTCTTCTCGACTCTCCAGTCCCGATGTTCATTTATATTCATCCATTATGGGGTCGAGAGAGAAGGGCTACGGGACGATGCCGCGGGTTGAAGAGGCTTTTGCAAACCATCTCTCGCCCGATGCTGCATCGTCCCTGAGAGCTCCGGCGCTTCCCTCCAAGCCCTGCCGTACCACTTCGGCCTTGGTTGGGAAAGCTTATATGGCGGCAGGTCGGGCTGGTTCATGCCTGCATACTATGGGGCTTTTGCAGGCGTACCAGGCCGACCTCCTCAAAGAGGTGGACGACGGCGGGGAGGTCGCCTTCGACGATATTCGCGAGATGCGTCGTACGGTGGATTTGTCTCTCCGTGCTACCAAAGAGACGGCCCGTGCCATCGGCCGTTCTCTGGCAGCATTGGTAGCTACGGAGAGACATCTGTGACTGAATCTGTCGGGCATCGGGGATAAAGACAGGGCCTTCCTCCTCGATGCCCCGATTTCGCCTACTGGCCTCTTCGGCGACGCAGTCAACACTGTCGTCGAGAGGTACCAGGAAGCGAAACGACAGTCAGCCGCACTCAAACATCTTATCCCCCGCCGTCGTTCTAAGTCTCATGGGTCTGCTGCCAGGGGGCAGTCCCATGAGGCAGCCGCCAGCTCCTCACGCCTGCAGCAGCAGAAGGAGAGTGTTGCCTCTCGTGCTCCCCCGAAGAAGGCCTGGAGCCAGGGGCAACACTCTCAAACGAAGTCTTCCAAACCGAGGGCAGATCTGAGGACTGTCATTCAGGCTAGGAAGGCTTCGTCAAAGAGGTCCTTATGCGTTGCGCAGGCCTCTGAGGGGGGTCCCCTCCGTGATCGAGCAACAACAGCTCGCTCCTTCACGGAGCCCTCAGGAAATCGATATATGCTGCCCGCCGCCACGTGCGCTTCGGGACGCATCGGTTTCCAGCGAATGCAAGGTGCAGTGTCCGCCCGTAAAGTTTGCGGCTCCACGTATTGTGTTCCCTCTCACGAGGTCTGCAGAAAAATTAAGTCGGTTAGTTCCTGCCAGTCAGATGCTTCAGGTCACCGATATCTCTATTTTAAGACCAGAGGTCAGTCCCGAAAGGCTGATCCCCTTAGTGGATTATCTAGACACCTGGAAGGGTCTTCAAGATATATCTCAATGGGTCCTGCTCACGGTAGAGAAGGGGTACAGAATTCAGTTCGAATATCGTCCACCTCGATTCAGCGGAGTGGTTCACACGCTGGTCAAACCAGAGCAGGGTCAGGTCATGGAACAGGAAGTTCAGTCCCTCTTGGCAAAGGAGGCCATAGAACGTGTTCCTCCTCAAGATTGGGAAACCGGGTTCTACAGTCGGTACTTCATAGTTCCCAAGAAGGATGGGGGGTTGCGCCCGATTGTAGATCTCAGGGTATTGAATCGGTCTCTGAGGAGATACAGGTTCAAAATGTTAACTATACCTCTAATTGTGAGTCAAATCAGATCCAAGGGCTGGTTCGTCACCATAGATCTAAAGGATGCTTACTTCCATATTTCCATCCTTCCTCAGCACAGGAAGTTCCTGAGATTCGCTTTCGGGGGAGTAGCGTATCAATACAGGGTTTTTCCGTTCGGCCTAGCACTGTCCCCTCGCACCTTCACGAAGTGCATGGATGCTGCTCTTGCTCCTTTGAGACTTCAAGGCATTCGCATCCTCAACTACATCGACGACTGGCTGATACTGGCGCAGTCGCTGGAGTTGGCGGTTCAACATCGAGATGTTGTTCTGCATCACCTGAAGTGCTTGGGGTTAAGGCTCAATGTCAAGAAAAGTTCGTTAATTCCCCTACAGAGAACAACTTTTCTGGGGGTGGTTTGGGACTCAGTCACAATGCGGGCACAGCTGTCTCCCGCTCGTATAGACTCCATCCTGACCACAGTAACGAGTATCAAACTAGGCCAGGCTGTCACTGTCAAACATTTCCAAAGGGTTCTGGGTCTTCTTGCAGCAGCGTCCAACGTTATTCCTTTTGGCCTGCTGTATATGAGGGCCCTGCAGTGGTGGCTCAGGACCAGAGGGTTTTCCCCGAGGGGGAACCCTTTTCGCACGATCAAAGTAACGCGCAGATGCCTTCATTCTTTGATCATGTGGAAGAAACCGTGGTTCCTGTCCCTGGGTCCGGTGTTGGGAGCACCGTGTCAGAGAAAAATTTTGACCACGGATGCATCCCTCACAGGCTGGGGTGCGGTAATGGAAGGCCGCTACACCAGAGGTCTCTGGAGGGACCATCATCTTTCTTGGCACATCAATTGCCTGGAGATGATGGCAGTGTTTCTGTCTCTCAGGCATTTCCTCTCGGACCTCAGAGGTCATCATGTTCTAGTGCGAACAGACAATATGTCGGTGGTCTCATATTTAAACCGTCAGGGGGGCTTGAGGTCGCGCCCTCTGTGCAGACTGGCGCATCAAGTTCTCCTATGGTCCCAGGGAAAACTTCTGTCAATCAGAGCAATGTTTATCCCGGGGGACAGCAATTTGGGAGCAGACATCCTGTCGAGGCAGGGGCTGAGGCCCGGGGAGTGGAGACTCCACCCCGAGTCGGTGGAGTTAATATGGAAGGAGTTCGGTCAGGCGGAGGTGGACCTGTTTGCCTCCCGAGAGAATTCTCACTGCCCGCTATGGTACTCCCTTACCCATCCAGCTCCTCTGGGACTGGATGCCATGGTACAGACGTGGCCGAGGCTACGTCTGTATGCCTTTCCCCCGATCGCTCTGCTCCCAGGGGTTCTAGAGAGGGTCCGGCGGTACGGAGTCAGCCTACTTCTAGTAGCCCCGTACTGGCCGGCCCGAGTATGGTTCTCGGACATCGTGGTCCTCCTAGCAGGTCCTCCGTGGCAAATCCCGATCAGGAGGGACCTTCTTTCTCAAGCAGAGGGCACAATTTTTCACCCTCGTCCAGAGCTATGGAAACTGTGGGTCTGGCCCCTGAGGGGGACCAGCTCATAAATGCAGGTCTCTCAACCGAGGTTGTTGAGACCATTCTAAACTCTAGAGCCCCCTCCACGAGGAAACTATATGCTTTGAAGTGGAATGTGTTCTCTTTATGGTTTAGAGATCACTCTTTGGACCCAGTTAACTGCCCAGTGGCTTCAGTGCTGGAGTTCCTTCAAAACCGCTTCTCTGACGGGCTCTCCCCGTCCACGCTTAATGTCTATGTGGCGGCCGTGGCTGCCTTCCACACGCCTTTAGGGGTGGGCACCTTGGGGAGGCACCCTCTTATTGTTTGTTTCCTTCGTGGAGCAAGGAGGATGAGGCCTGTCACCCAGTCCAGAGTTCCTTCGTGGGACTTAACAGTGGTCCTCGAAGGGTTATCCCTGGCGCCCTTCGAACCTCTGGGTGAGGTGTCGGAGAAATTTTTGTCTTTTAAGGTAGCATTCCTGCTTGCCATCACGTCCCTTAAAAGAGTTGAGGACTTACAGGCTCTATCGGTCGCTCCTTCTTGCCTCGAGTTCTCTCCCGGAAAAGTAAAGGCTATTCTCCATCCTAGACCGGGCTATGTCCCTAAAGTGCCCTCAAATGTGGCACGGTCTATTATCCTCCAGGCTTTTCATCCTCCACCCCATGTGTCGGTTGAGCAAGCTAACCTTAATTTACTGTGCCCGGTCCGAGCCCTGGAGGTCTATATGCAGAGATCCTCAGGCTGGAGAAAGTCGGACCAGCTCTTTGTGTGCTTTGGGGCGCATAAAAAGGGTTCTCCTGCTTCCAAACTGACTATAAGTAGATGGATTGTAGAGGCTATTTAGGCAGCTTACGAGGTGCGCAACCTGCCTTCACCTCTTCTGTTTAAGGCCCACTCCACGAGAGGAGTGGCTTCCTCTAAAGCCCTTCTTGCGGGTGTTTCCCTTCAGGAGGTCTGTGATGCCGCAGGCTGGGCCTCCCCTCACACGTTTATAAGACATTACAGTCTGGATCTGACCTCTACACCGGGTTCACAGGTTCTCTCGTCTTGAGTGTGCCAGATTGCTTCACACCAGGGCGTACTCTCTTAGTGTGGCGCAGTGGGCATTGCGTTCCCCGTAGTGTCGATTTTCGACGCAGCGGAGTTCCCTCGGAAGGGAACGTCTTGGGTTACGTCTGTAACCCTCGTTCCCTGAGAAGGGAACGAACGCTGCGTCCCTCGGCCACACTCTTCGCGCCCCTAGAGACGACTTGCTTCGGACTATTTAAAGCTGCCGCTTCCGGGTTCCGGCGCCCGTTTTATAGTTCCGCTCACCGTCACCTACGACGTCACGGCTGACGTCATCATGCAGCACCAATCAGGATTGGACTAGTTCTATTCAGGCTTCAGACGCGTCATGCTAAGGGCATTCCCCGTAGTGTCGATTTTCAACGCAGCGTTCGTTCCCTTCTCAGGGAACGAGGGTTACAGACGTAACCCGAGACGTTTTCTCTAGTCAGGTAGCATCGATTTCAAAAACATTTACCGTTTCTACTGTATAGCAGCCAATATATATTGAAAGCCCATTTTGTCAGCGTTGATAGGACGCATGTAATTTTACGTAAAGTACTTTTATTGTCTTTGAACTATATTTAAAGAATACTGCCAAATGTACTGACAAGCATTTATAGTATATTAAAATAACTTAAACATTTATATATATATATATATATATGCATTGTTAGTGTAGAAAAATAAATAGGTATAGTTAAAAGAAAAAAAACATTATTTTGTTGTTGACATCATCATATGTTCAGTCAAACAATATTATATTTCAATATTATATCATATTATGTTATTATTACCACCTAATGTTGAATGTAAAATCTTGATCATGAAGCAAAACAAGTCGAGAGCCACAGCTTTAAGACCAGTGTATAGTGCTCAAGATTGGTCATGGGTCCAAGACCAAGACCATATTTTCATGGTCTTGGTCTTGTCATGGACTTGAAAGCAATTGGACTTGATCTTGACTCTGACTCAACCCTCTTCTGGTCTCAGTTTTGATTCAGACTCAACCTACTCAGGTCTTTGCTTGGACTCTGACTCGTACATGAGCTGGTCTTTCTTGTCTACAAAAAATATATACATCTTGTAAGTGATGTTGAGATTTTCAGGTAAGTGTTTGTACCAGTAGTGTAGCCAGAAAATCATATCTGGGTGTGCATAAGAAAAACTGGGTGTGCCACATTCATTTATTGTCAGATTAATATGCAACAAAAAACCTGACCCGGCATATCACTAACTTTACAGAATAGACTGGGCTGATGTGTAAGACTACTCAGCCTCACCACATAACCATAATACTAGGCTTATATACAATATAACTCAGGGCTCAACATTAAGGCTTTTCATGTGCTTGTCCTTCGAACAAGTAAATCGGTCATTCACTTGTCCAAGTAAAAAAATTGCTTATATAGAAAAATATTTTTTTGTTTGTGTTGTAAATTATAATTTATTCTGAAGCAATATTCTCACCAGTGTTCAGTCAGCTTTTACATATTTAAATCTGCATATGTATAATTTTTTTAATATATATGTATGAGCATTTTTCCCTAAACGTTTTAAATAGGCTATATGTTTCATCTTTCATTTTAAATTCTTTATTTTGATCAATAAATTCAATTGGAATAACAAGACACTATATGGCTGTTACCAATCAAATTAATTAATTTATACTGAACAATTACATCTGCATTAAATAATGTTATGAGATTGTTTTAAATATTCTTTGAATATACAAATATGAAATATGGAAAATAATGATAGCCTTTTAAACACGAAACTAAACCACCAGTAGGGGGTGGCAGGTGACCGTCTTAATGAGTGAGTTATTGAGTCATTTATTCAAATGATTCGTTCAAACGACTGAATTGTTCAGGAATGAGGCAGTTGTTCAATGGGCCATTGAATCTTTGACTCAACCGATTCTGTTAAAGCGCTGAATCATTCAGTAATGCGGTTATGTATTCCGATGATATGCGCTGTGGTTCTGCTGTGATCTTTGATTGGAACTATTTTCGCTGCTCAAATAGAACAAAAACATTGTCTAAAATGTAAGTGACTTGATATTAATTACCTTTTTATTGAACTGTCATATGAAATCAGTGTCACATTTTCAATCTTGATGGACCTGGTATTCACTACTCGTGGTCGTGTTTCTTTGTGTGAACTGCGCTCATTTGTTTTCATTTCTCCTCGTGAGGCTGCGCGAGCCTCAACAGCGCAACCGTTACCATCAGACAGTCAGAGGCTGTTTGCGGATTGGTTGGCAGTCCGAATGTCGGTAGATATTTTGTTAACGATTATAATAAAAAATAAAAATAAATTTAACTTACAAATATTGTAAGTAAATGACAACAATAGTCCAAGTTTAGAAAAACATTTTTATTACGACTTTAAAAAATAATTCTGCATCTACTTTTAGGTGTGCCAGCTGCCACTGTGGGTGGCACCGGAACACCCTGGCACACCCGTGGCTACGCCTATGGTTTGTACTATAAAGTGAAGTAGATGCCTAAACTTCTCCTCCTTTTTCTTTATCTCCTCTAACACAGATTCACATCAGTGCTCTAGACTCATTGTTCAAATCTGTATTGATCATTTTCAATCAGCCGTAATCAACAACGATAACTTGGAGGAATATGGGAAATAATCAACACTAACACAGCATGTACAGACACAAAGTCCTTGATTGATTTAAATGGCTCTATGCCAACGCTTAGCCATTTTCCTACAAAAACACTGTCCTTTAGACTGGCTTTACAAAATAAATTCCTCTGTCTTTTTTGACCCTGAAAGAGGCAGTTTCTGCTGATCCTAAACAGAAAAACAATGTCCTATCACTTTCTACAGTATTGACCTGGAGCTCTATGTGGCTATCCATTTCCCAAAGAGTTGTCTCTGAGAGCAACTATCTGCTCACTATAGGGAAGACTGATATGTTAACACTTTAGCAAACCCCGAAGACCTACTTGTGTTGAACAAGTGTTGAGACAAGCTTTTATGGCTTAGCCTGGTGATAAGTGTTGTTTTTCAGGGTTTAAGTCTAGATAGAGAGAAATGGATATTGGGCCAGTCATGACCGGTCACTGAGAGTTAATATAGCACCTAATCATCTATTACCAGGTGTTTGCAGTGGTGGTGTATGACTATTAACAAAGTCTGGTTCACTTTACAGTTTATTCTGGTCAATAATCTGTTTTACCAACATAAAAAAGCAATCAATTACATAAAATGTCATTTTTATGTGCCATTTAAGAGCGATTTATTTGATAATACTGTATGACAATAATGGACCACCATGGAAAAACTCTTATATGCAAACTGAATATAATGTAACAATAATATAACACTTAGCTGCATGTTAATTAAATTGATATTAAATGTAATTAGTTCTTTTTGGCCCATTTAAGTACTTACGAACATCTTTATAAATCTGTTGTCCTTGGATTATGGTTAAAGTGTACTGACAAATATACTGACAAGCAAACTTCATATCTATTGAGACTTGCAATGTATTTAAATATTTGTAATGACAAATTAGGGTAACCTTTTATTTTACAGTGTCCTTGTTACGTATATATGCGCACTTCTTTTTCAGAAGGGGTCATTGTGTGTTGATGTGTTGATAAAAATGTTAAATGACGTTTATAGAATCCTAAAGTATAGTTTAATTCTGTTTTGTGAGTTGGGATCACAAGGACTTTGTACAGCAAAAAAGGTATTTATAAGTATTTTTTGACCATGTGTGACAGATAATATGCCGCATCCTCAACATTTTGCATAAAATGCGGGCGAAGGAATCAATTTTAGCCCAAATTTCTTCTCACTGAAAGTTAAAGAACAAAACCGGCTGCAGAGTTTTACCACTTCCTTTGGCCTGTGAAAATTAGCTTTTTAGTTAATTAGCTTCCAAATTTTAGTGGATGCCCTCAAAGGATAATCACTGGAAAAAGAGTTATTGGGTGAGAGAGGATTATGGGAGGGCATATAAAGATAGAGCAAGTAGGTTTGTGCATGTTCATGTGCATGCACATTCGCGTCCAAACTTGAATAAGTCGGGTCAGCCCTTTAGACTTCCAGTCCCTTGGCTAGTTCATTATGCTGAAGATTTTTTAACCTGCAAAAACAGCCTGTCAGTGCACCGAGGCATCCTGGCCTCTATTGCAGCCGATCGACCCAGTACAGCAAACAGACTCTCATTCCCTGCCTTCTGGAGTCAGCTTAAACAAATGCTGAATTATTAACCAGACTAATTTGGGAAATCATGAATCTTTCAAAATACGGAGGCCCCCATTTTGCATTTTCATATGAAAACCGCATCTACATTTCATTCAGAATGGAAGAAAACCACAAGAGGGAAAGAATGAGATGAGGAAAGAGTTGGAATGACAGAACTGAGAGATGCTGATAGACTGCAGGGTATCTGCTTTTTATAGATGTGACACCTGAAGGAGAGAGTGAAAGTGAAACTCATATCAGAGGAATTATAAGAATATGTAAGAAAGATAAAGGCCCATTAAAACGTTTAAACTGATTGTGGAAAACGTTCTCTCAAAAGGGGGGGACATTTTTTTTAACAAATTCATGCATAGCACCCCTACTACCCGCAACCCTCAGGGTTGCGGGTAGTAGGGGTGCTATGCATGAATTTGTTAATTTTTAGCATTTAGTCATTTCTTTGTAATAAACACTTTAAGTGGGCTATTAAAAATGCCCACTGGCTCTGCCTCCGGCTCTGGAACGGGCACTGGCTCTGCTTCCGGCTCTGGAACGGGCACTGGCTCTGCCTCCGGCTCTGGAACAGCAGACACTGGCTCCGGCTCTGGAACAGCAGTCACTGGCTCCGGCTCTGGAACAGCAGTCACTGGCTCCGGCTCTGGAACAGCAGACACTGGCTCCGGCTCCGGCTCTGGAACAGCAGACACTGGCTCCGGCTCTGGAACAGCAGACACTGGCTCCGGCTCCGGCTCTGGAACAGCAGACACTGGCTCCGGCTCTGGAACAGCAGACACTGGCTCCGGCTCCGGCTCTGGAACAGCAGACACTGGCTCCGGCTCTGGAACAGCAGACACTGGCTCCGGCTCTGGAACAGCAGACACTGGCTCCGGCTCTGGAACAGCAGACACTGGCTCCGGCTCTGGAACAGGCGAGACAGGCACGTCCAGGATTCGAGCTAAACGTTCCAAATAGTCACTTAGTATGCCCCCGATTGAGAGAATGGGTGTATCCAGATCCGTTTCTGACTGGTCAGACGGGACTCGAACGGTCTCTGGCTGGGCAGACGGGACTCGAACGGTCTCTGGCTGGGCAGACGGGACTCGAACGGTCTCTGGCTGGGCAGACGGGACTCGAACGGTCTCTGGCTGGGCAGACGGGACTCGAACGGTCTCTGGCTGGGCAGACGGGACTCGAACGGTCTCTGGCTGGGCAGACGGGACTCGAACGGTCTCTGGCTGGGCAGACGGGACTCGAACGGTCTCTGGCTGGGCAGACGGGACTCGAACGGTCTCTGGCTGGGCAGACGGGACTCGAACGGTCTCTGGCTGGGCAGACGTGACGTGAAGCGCAAGCTCGGTGTGGCTGACGTGAACAGTCTCTGGTACGGTCTCCGGGCACTTGAGGAGGCTGGAGGTCTTACCCCTCCTCCACCGTCTCTGACGGTGATGTGCTGATTCCGTGCTGGATGAGATCAACGGCGGATGGAGTTCTGGACTGGACATCACCAGCCCAGGGTCGAGGAGTGATCGAAGCGGAGAGTGGTTCCGGGATTCACCTCTGGCACCTCCTCTCCTGCGACCTCCGCGGGTCCCCGAAAACCTGGCCAGACGAGTTCCCTCGAATGATTCCCTTCTCTCGAAGGAAGGGATCTCGGGTAACTTTCTCACCGCGGTCTCTTCCGTGATACGAGCCCACAGAGCGAAACATTCGAAAATGTTCATACACGGTGGCACTTCTCCAGATTGTGACCTCTCCCCTACGGTGGCTGGGGAAGAGGACCAGAACCCCCTACTGCTGGAACTATTCAGGACGGAGTCCTTCTGTCACGATCCACACACGGGAAAACAAGGGTAAGTTCCAAAAGCAGTAGTTTTATTAAGGATAATCCAAAATCGTAAACCAGTCCAAAGCAAGGGTCAAAATCCAAAAGGCAATCCAACATGAACAAAACAAGAAATAAGGAAACTGGATAACAGAAGTAGCGTGATGCATACAAGGACTCCGTAACACATACTAAAACAGACAGGGTATATATACACAGGGAAATGACAATGCTAATGGGGAACAGGCTGAGTGCAATGATCAATGATAAGAGACAGCTGAGTGCAATGAAAAGACAAGGATCATGGGGAATGTAGTTCAAGAGTGTGATGGACACCGTGGGGAAGGAGGACATCTAGTGGTGACCCAAGGAACATAAACCAGACACTGTGACAAATATGTGACCCGTCACGGAAACCAGGGACACAAGTCGGCAGCACAACTTGCGAGCAAAATGAGAAAGAAGCGTTTTTTTCCAAAATTGGTGATTTCCGCTTTTTTGCAGAATCTGTTAGTTGAGATCATGAAGAAGCCTCTCCATGTTTGAGATAACAGTATTGGTATATTTAAAAGCGTACATTTTGAGGTTGAAATCGGCTTGTTTTTCGGAGATTCTAGCATGCAGTAGGGGCGTGTCATTGTCTGTGTGTATTTCCATACTGAATAGCCGCCGGCGCTTTTGCCCCCGCCCCCCAACAGCGTGGCTACTTATTATGCAGCGCTCTGGCCGGCTCTATCTGATATCAAAATTCAATGAAGATCGATGCCGCAAAGATTGTCGCAGACGAGCTGAACCGTGGCCGTTACACCGAAAATGTTTTCACCGCACTTTGTGGGCTCGGGAAACTGAACCGGAGGTATGGGCGCGGCGCGCGCCCTCGGTGCTTGAATACGGCGGCTCGGCTCGCTGACAGCGGTGGCTAACTGTTTCATATGTGACGTCCCGATTGCTTTGAATGGGGAACGTTTTGTGAACAGGGAACAGACTTAATGGACTGGCAACAATCTCCATAGAACATGAACTGGCACAGAGAATCGAAATAGAGGATGCAGTTAAGACCTTTGCTGCGATGAATGCCTGCCGTGCGCGTTTCTGAAACGTAAGTTAAGCTTTATTTGCTCCTTAGTCGTTATGTAAGATGCTGAACCTGCTGATGATATAATGTGCTTGCGGACATTTCATTTGTGTGTGTATACGCACATAAGAAAGTGGTGTATAGAGATTTGCAACAGTAATCTGAGGAGGAAATATGATTATTTGGAAAATTCCTGTCATGACTGCTTAAAGAAAAATGCCAGCAGGCATTTACCTCCTGCATAAACTTTAATAGTGTTGACATTTTGGGCACACGTGCGTTGCGCACTATTTGCGTTATATGTAGGCCTATGGCTTATTGGTCTTTGTGTGTTGTTGCTGGTTATGCGTTATATGTATATGGCATATTGGTGTTTGTGTGTTGTTGCTGGTAAACGTTGCAAATAGAGGGGCAGCACAATTGTTTTTCGCCTAGAGCGGCAGAAGTGCATTCGCCGGTTCTGGGGGTGAGTTTGCATTAAACATTAAAGTTTGTCGTTTTGTTTTAATTCTAAGAACACGTACATGTTATCTCATGTTTAGTCTGTTTAGACCTTCCCATACCTACCTATTGTTATTAGCTAGCTCAGGAAAGAAAAAAAAGCTGTAAAGCACAGGGGGAGCTTTACAGGGGGTATGGCTTATCTAAATGAGATGTAAATGAGCCCTATTGTCACTCCCAGCAGGAGAGAGAGGTGAGAATGCACAATCTTTTGAGGCCGTTTTCTCCCATTTTAGTTTTTTTGAGTTCCTACCTTCAAATGGCCACAACTTCTCCAAATATTATCAGATTTCCACGTGTTACACATCGTTGGAAAGCTTGGAGACTACACTTTCAGAATCTATGAATAACTCAAAATGCCGAAGAACCGACTTGTGTCCCTAGTTTCCGTGATCGGTCACATATGTTATGACTGAGGCTATTTTGCCGTGGACTGAGTTTCATGTTTAACACACAAATCTTTCAATTTGTTTCTTTCATGCTGAGTAACTAGGATAAAAAAAGAGTAATTTTGTTAGTTTGCTTAAAAACGACTAATGTTTCCTGTCGTTTCTGCAGCAAAGCAGATTTCTGATTATCACGGCATCAGCCATTTTGACGAACTTGAGAGCGCCCGCCAATTCTGCCTGTAGTCGGGTAACCAGAGTCTCAAAAGCTCAATAAAATGGGTTGAACCTAACAGGGTCTGCCATACTTTTTATGTGTTTTTTTCTGTTAACTTTGACCCTAAGAACCAATAATTGGAGGGTCTGCTCTGCCGGAAATATCGCGAAAAAAAAAATGTGGCCATTTTAGTGTATGCACCCTTTATTTTTTATCAGAAAAATTATTTGTTTTCCTCAAATCCTTAGTGGGTTGGGTAGGCTGTCAATAAATGCATTACATATACAAAGAAAACATGTGCTGACAACATCCACTGAAAAAATAACTCTTAAAACACAGTTCAACATGATTTTGCATTAATTTAATCCAAAAACATGGGCGTTTTTTCACTTTTTTCCAATATTTTCATCTTTACTTCATTGGCAATCAACTATTCCCCTAAGTTATGACATCAGTCAATATGCCATTCTTTTCACCAAACACTACAGTCATTCCACAGAAAACATTATAAAAATCCAACCAAAATCAATGGATCTGTGATGATTTCACTACTAGTTGGCGATCAATAGCTGGGTTTCAGTCACATGATTATGATGACGTGGGAAGGCGGGGCGATTTCAGATGGAGGGCAGGAAGTAAACATGGAGAATACGTCTATGGAGGAAACCATTGCGGAGAGTCCGTATTGAGTCTAATTTACCTTGATCATTTCATGTCCCATTCCCACTGATCCCCTGAACGACAACCTAATGCTATATAAACACAGACACAAAAAACACGTTGGTTAGCTAACATACCGTCGCTGCAGAGACACTGCATTAACAGACTCTGCTCCTCCCAAACCGCAGACGTAACGTTACGTTAAAAATCCGCTTTTTACATTTCTCACCTTTATGAATGACAATCTTTGGTACTCTATAAAAATAATTTAATAATAATAATAATAATTTATTGCCATGTCAACTAAGTTGATAGGAATTTGTCTTGGTACAACTCTCAGACTTAAATAACCAAAAAAACAGACATCATAAGTACACCAACAATGAACCCAACAAACCCCCAGCAACCACAGGACATAGGACCAAAACCCTGCAGACATTAAAAAGGACAATACCCTATGGCAGAGAAAGTGCACAGTGCATAGAGTTAATGAGGTGCTGCTAGCCGTCAATGCAAATTCAGATATCTGATAGCCAGAGAGAAAGTGCTGTCTCTAAAACGTGATGTAGAAGTCTTAATGCTCCTATATCTCCTTCCTGATGGGAGTAGTTTAAAGAGATGGAGAGCAGGATGAGAGTGGTCTGCTATGATGTTTTTAGCCTTTCTGATAATTCTAGTGGAGAAGAGTGAAGAAAGTGAAGGGAGGCTACAGCCTATGATTTTGATGCTCTGCGTACTACTCCTTCCAACCTAGTTTTGTCCTGAGCGGTTGTGTGACCGAACCAGACAAGCATGGAAAAAGTAAGGACGCTTTCAATTGTTGACCTATAAAAGTGGATCATGGCAGCTCGGCTCGACATTGATGGCAGATCCTCAGCTATTTCACTTCCTGCCCTCCATCTGAATTTTCGCGCTCTCGCGATGCAGCAGCGTGACGTCACGTGAAACCAACCTATAGGCTCAGAATTTCAATAGAATTTTAGACTACTCTCAACGGTTACCAACGGTTACCAACGGACTTCGAAGCTGCTCATCATTGTCTGTGGTAAGTGACAGTGACTTTAGTGAATACCGGTAGGTCTGCCCCAGCGTTTTGGAAAAAGAATGGTAATATGGATACTGTAATGGTAATTAACTGAAAGGACAACGCCAGTCTTCAAACAAGTATATTGCTGATGATTCCTTATCCCAAACGTATCCCTGTAGCAGCAGCATGCATTCTCTACCAGTTTACTTAGCTAGCGTTAGCTCATTTTGGTGGTGTCTTTAAACGGTCATAACTCCTCACAGGAATGGGGTAGAGACTTACTTTTTTTTTTTTTATGCTCAGAACCTTATGCTCTACGAGAGGTATGTGTCCTATATGTCCATTTTGTTTCAACCAGAAGTTGAGAAATTGCGGAAAATTTCAACCGGACTTGCTAGGTAAAGAAATAGATATGAGAATAAATCCTGCTACAGGGATACGTTACATGAGCTGAACTGTAGACCAGCTCACTTAGCACGGCGTTCGTGGTTCGACTGGTCGAGACTGTTGTCCAAGATGGCTTCTGCCTGTATACGCGACATGTACTGTCTTTATAAAGTATTTTCTTATTAAACTGTCTGTACACTTACAATACTTCTCAATGCTTCGGTTTGCATGTAGGGACCATGCTACCCTGTTAGTGTGGGGCTATTTTGAGCCTTGTTAGTGGTATTAACTAGTGATTTTACTTAGTCGCTGCCCCATATACTAGTGTTATATGCTAAATAGTTTTTAGAGATAAAACTCTTTACATTCGATTATCATGAAAACAAATCCCAGAGAACGGTCGACTCGGTACCAATGTGTTATTACACCCTAGGTTCATTTTGCGCCGGAGTTGAAAGGGATGAACTACTGGAGTCACATGGGCGATTTTAACAATGTTTTTGACCACCTTTCTGGTCCTTGAAAGTGGTCATTTAAATTGCTGTCTATGGAGGGGCCTGAGAGCTTTCATCAAAAAAAATCTTAATTTGCTTTCAGAAGACGAACGAAGGTCTTACGAGTTTGGAACGACTTGAGGGTGAGTAATTAATGACATAATTAAAATGTTTGGGTGAACTAACCGTTTAACTAATTATGAAGTGTTGATTATAGCATTACATTTAGATCTACTTCCGTCGCATGAAAGGTTGCAGTAATGAGCATTGTAGCCGATGACAGACATGTCTGTTGAGTGCATGAGTGCAGTCATCCTGTCATTGGAACTTGATTTCTGCACTCTCACGATTGCTTCCATCATAACTAACAGTACAAACACGATGTAAATAGAATCTCTTTATAAATGAGTGAACAAAGATAGTTGGCCAATCATAGCAGTTAGTGTTTACGGTCTCACAACAGCTGACTTGCTCCTTCCAACAGAGCATTTAAATCAGAGGGCTAAATCGGGTAGGAAATGGCCTTTTATTTTTTCAGTGATTATAATGGGAGTCACTGATAAACTGCAGATGTCTGATTGACAGGTCCAGCTATTATTAAAGTTCACCCAAGGTATACTTGCCCTAATGTCGTTCCAAACCCATAAGACGTTTGTTCATCTTTGAAACGCAATTGAAGTTCTTTTTAATGAAATCTGAGAGATTTCTGTCCCTCTATTGACAGCTATGCAATCTAATCCATATGAATTGATTGTTTTAGTCCAAATTTTCACATCACTTTATTTGATGAACAGGTTTATTTAGGTTTTCATTCACATATAAACATTGGTCAGCAAACACAAACAAGCTCAACCAGGCCTGCTTAACGCACAAGAACAAACCTCATTGGTTCTTGAGAAAGCTCAAACAGGCTGCCTGGTTCTCGCACGTCAAGTGAACATGCTTGAACTTCTATTTACCACAACTGATGTGTAAGCTCAGCTGATGAATGTTTATATGTGAATAAAAGACTAAATTAGGGGTGGTGATGGCGCAGTGGATAAGACACATGCCTTTGGTGTGAGAGACCCGAGTTCGAATCCACTGGGAGACACCAATGTGTCCCTGAGCAAGACATTTAACCCCTAGTTGCTCCAGAGGCGTGCGACCTCTGACATATATAGCAATTGTAAGTCGCTTTGGATAAAAGCGTCAGCTAAATGAATAAATGTAAATGTAAATTAACTTTGTACATCATATAAACGATCGTTTCTGCAATTTTTTGGACTAAACCGTTCAATTCAGATTAGTTTTTCGATCTCTTTCAACTTCTTGAAAAAAAAAAAAGTTTCAGTTGCGTAGCAGTCTATAGGGACAGATATCTCAGATTGCATTAAAATATCTTAATTTAAGAAAGAACTAAAGTCTTACGGGTTTGGAATGACAGCGTTTTTGGGTGAACTTACCCTTTAATACCTAAAATATTTTATTGTTTATATCTTGAATAAAGAAAATGAAGTTATTTTTTCTGATAATACAACAATTTTATAATTGAAATTGTTTTTCTTCTTTCCCAAGGTGTTTTTTCTCCATCAACCCAGAGAAGGGCACCAAAGTGGAGAAGGCACAAACTTTACGTCTCAATGTGAACCCACAAGTCCTTACTTTAATTCAGGAACTTTCAGATCATGAGTGGCGTGATGTCTGAAACTCTATGGACATTTGTTTGGACTTTACTCTGAATAAGGTTTGTTTCAGCTGCTGCTCAGTTCTTCAAGATCATTTTTTCAAGCAAGTTTGTATACAACTTATACAACTTAGTTTTATTGCTCTTATATTTTGTGATATTGTCCTCACGTACATCAGTTTGCAGAGATTAATTGTTTAAAAAATATTCTCTTTATTGCCCTCTCTTTCTCTATTTTTCATTTGTACTCTTTTTCTCGTCTTTGTTTCCTTCCATCTCTTTACCTC
Organism: Rhinichthys osculus; assembly: GCA_029959095.1. Taxonomy (NCBI): domain Eukaryota; kingdom Metazoa; phylum Chordata; class Actinopteri; order Cypriniformes; family Leuciscidae; genus Rhinichthys; species Rhinichthys osculus. The sequence continues at coordinate 13,656,467 of JARWKJ010000009.1, read as the reverse complement.
CATCTTTCCTATATCAGTTCCAATGAGATCATTAATCTGTACACTACATATTACAAATTTGTATGTTGTGCTGCTTTAATATTAATAAAGAAGGCAAGGCAAAAGGCAAAAGTTTTTATTGGGTTTTTATTTTTAATTCAGCAGAGAATGGATGTTTTTATGCAGTTTTGTACTAAAATGCACAGTTTAAAACTATAAAGTTGTTTACAGTGACTCATTTTTAAAAAATGATTCTGGCAACCACAGCTGCCAAAAAAACAAAAACAACAGAATTTTTTTGTATAAACAAACTAAAAAGTCTGTATTTCCAACGCTATCTCACAACCAATTCGTCCGAATTTGACGAGTGATTAAAAGATGGCTAATTCGTATGAATTCGTACGACCTCATTCGTACGAATTTGTACGATTTGTCTAAACCCACGTGATGGGTAGGTTTAGGGGCGGGGTCAGGGGTAGGTCATTCGTACGAATTCATACAAATTGGGCAACTCGTCAAATATGTACGTTTTAGCAAAACTCGTACTAATTCGTAAAGTGAGGTCGTACGAATTGTTACGAATTAGCCATCTTTTAATCACTCGTCAAATTCGGACGAATTGGTCGTGAGATCGGGTTGGTATTTCTGTATTTTTGTAAATTTTACAGGAATTTTTTTACAGTGACTAGTTTTAACAAAATTATTCTGGCAACCCAGCTGTCTTTTTTTTTTGTAAAAACGACGGATTTTTTTTTTACAGTGGAGGTTTACATTCAGCCAAGATACTGTAATAAAAAAAAAAACTTTTATTTTCTCATAATATACATTGCAGCATCACCTCTTTTCTCACAGTGTCTGAAACAGCTTGGTAAATGATCGGTCTCTCTAAACCCCTGGTTTCAGACAGCCTGAGCCTACTCTGCTCTGATTGGTCAGATGGCTCAGTTTGTTGTGATTGGTCTACTCTCCTCTGATTGGTCAGATGGCTCAGTCTGTTGTGATTGGTCTACCCTGCTCTGATTGGTCAGATGGCCCGGTCTGTTGTGATTGGTCTAGCGCTTACAGTGCATGTTGGAAACCTAACACCCATTACCATATCTGAATTTCAGATATCAGAACTTGTATACATACAAACAGTAATGATGGCGTGGATTTTACCGTATCAATTAGAATCCCAATCCTTTAGAAGTGCTTGCAAAATGGATTTGCTTTCACAGCGCAGAAAACAGCATCTTCTCGACATGTCGACAACACAAACCAAACTCTTTCAGGCCTCAGCTAGAGCTACAGTGTTTGAGGGTCAAAGTAGATGTTGTTCACGGGCAGCCAATTAAGATTATATGCTGGCATTATGCAAATGTTTTCTCTTGCAATGCATATATAGTATATAATATGTTAGACAACAAACTATGTTAAGAGAGTTCATTTTCTGAACAGCTTCAAGGCCCAAACTGTGGAGCCCCTAAGAGGATATAGTGGTGAAAAAGTATTAATATAATCATAAAAATCATTGAAATATAGCATTTCCTTCCACCTCATATTATTCCCATGACTAATTTTGTGTTTTCACACAAGCTATTTGCAATTGAATGCAAAGTTTCTCGGAGGAATGCAGACTTTTTTTAGGTGGGCGCAGAAGCAAACAAGCAGTGAAATTTAATTTGAACACCCCCCCCCCCCCCCCCCCCCCCCCCATGCATGACCCTTAGGGGCTCCATACATAAGTCCCCAAAGTTAAATAAACACCCAAATGCATAATAAAAAAATCCGATACAGATTATGGTAATTCTCTGTCTTAAAATATTCTTGGTATGTCACAGCTTTTACTTCCACACACCGCAATGCACAGCGATTCTGTTGGTGAGAGTGACAGGAAATAAAGCAATCACATATATTCCTCTAGACGCCACAGTGTACAAAGCTTTCTGTCTGCTCTCTATATACTTCCAACTTGAGCGTACAGCTCCTAGTTATACAAGAAAACTCCTTGGCATAGTGCGGATGCCAAAATGATTACTATAGCAACCATAGTAGATATGCTAGAACTGCCTGAACACAGGATCTGATTTGATCACCAGTAAATAACAGTGTGGACAATCCTAAATATCACATTAGAAAACAAATTGTCATCGCCTGCATTGCAAACATAGCCTAGTCATTCCTCTCAATCAAATATATTTGTAAATCCTCCATCATACGTGGCATCATAGAACATTCAATCCAAAAGCTAGTATTAAAATCATAAGATGTCAGATGCTCAATATTCTTAAATGAGATTACACTTGGAAAGAGAACAGATTTTATTCAAATTTCCAATTGATTTTGCTATGAGACTGCTTGTTACACATGGATGCAGAAGGAGCTGACATTTGGAGATTTTTTTCTTTTTTTTCCGCCCTGTTTCTAGTGCGTTTTGCAGACCTGAACAACTCTGCTGGCATGTTGGACCTGGGATGTTATTTGAGATGGCAACAGATTCTTGGCTGCCTGGAAGAGACACTAATTACTTGCTTTGTAGTGTAAAATGGCTGCCAACTGGATTGTGCTGATGGAGTGTGTATCTGGAAATGTTCTTCCCTTGTGGTTGTCTGCAGATACTCGCTGTGATTGGAATGCGGGTTGCATCAGATATAAAAGTGCATAACGGTTCTACACATCTGAAAACATGACATTGAAACTGATTTAAGGGGAAACAAATCAATTAAGTATGTAACAAGTTTATACAGCAGTAAGTTGGCAAAACTCAAAAAATGTAATTTTGTGTGCCATGGGCAAAGCATGCTGGGAAATTTGCCCAGTTTCAGTTAAACTTAAGTTAGTCTAAATTAAAAGAAATAATTGCATACAACTCAAAACAATGAAACAGTTCAGTTTACTTAAAATAGATCAGTTCTGTGAACTTGAAAGAAAAAGAAAGTGCTAAATACTCAAAAAAGTTAATTTGACTGAACTAATTAGTTTAATTTAAGTTTGTCCTACTCAAACCAATTCATTATTTTGAGCGTTTACAGTGCATTTAGACACACTGGAAAGTAATAAAAAAAAAAAACAGTTTTGTTAGAGCTTTATCCTTAGAATAGTCGGACCATTTAAAACCCTTTAAATATTAGTAAAATGCTAAATTGCTAGGTTGCTTTACTATCCCATGAGGCCTCGGGTCAAAAGTTTTGTCTGCAGTAACATACGTCACATTCATACCGAACTTCAAAGTCAACATGGTTTTGAGAAAAATATGAAATGGGAGAAAAAATTGCACTGCACTTTTACATTCACAAAAGCACCTCCCATTATTTCCATCACCAGTTAAATATTAATATATATTTAAATGCAAATGTTCCTCCTGTTTTATACTATATTTTTTTCAAAAGAGGTCTGTTGTTGTTGTTTTCTATTGTGCACACATTCTTACAACGTAAAAAGCTGAGGCAAGAATCAAATCTCTCCAATTTCTTTTGGCAAGTTTGACTCATTTTAGAAAAACAGTTTTTAATCATGAGCGAGTTTTAGCTTGGCAACTTTTAAAGTATCTTCCTCTACACTGCTTGTTGCCAGGTTGAGGCAATGATCCTTTGAACCTGCAGTTGTGGGATGTTATCCAAAAAAAAAAAAAAAAAAACCTTCACAAAGTTGCCGGCCTCTGGCAGGGGAAGAGTAATGTGTCTGGGCCCGTCTGATGTGTTGGCCCTGTGTAACAGATCCTGGACGCTCATCTGTCCTGCCGTCTGATATGTTTTCTGTAGGCAGGTCACTGTGACATGTTGTGGTGTGTCTGGAAACACTGACACATGACATGTCCGTCTGCGGCACGCCAAGTTCCCGGCCTTTTGCTTCTGGTGATATTCAAGACATAATGCTTATACAGAAAATGCATTTATAGCAAGACATATTCATTTCAGAAGGTATATTTCTATAAGTTTAGTTATGTAGCCTATATACACATTATTCAAAACTTTGCAGTTTTACAATTAATAAGTAACTAAATATTAAAGAGGCTAAATGCGTTTTTTTCTGAAATTTAAACTCGCGACTGACACCTGTGGCCAAAAAACAGAACTGCTCTTCCTTTCTGCTCACTCTCGCAGCGCGCGCTCGTACGTGCACACTTCACTAACAGCATTTACAAGTGAACTGAAAACAACACAGTGCTATTTCAATTAACAGTTTTATCACGTATTACCTTTTCAGAAGAAAAAAAGCCATTTCTGGGTCACTTCGTATTCCCAACACAGATCTGAGCCCCCAAGGCTCAAATGCGAAGCCGATGTTCACTCTAGTCCTTGCTCGGCGCCGGTCGCTCTCAATCTTCGATCTTTTTCGGCCACTTGTCAGGGGTTTAACTTTTTTAGTCTTCTGTGGAGTTACTGTTGGTGTCCGAGTTGTCCTGGGTCTCTTCTGTGTATTCGCAAAATCCATTGCACTGCTTGCGAGTGTAGGCTACTTGTTGACTAGCGGTGGTGGCAGAGTGATCTGAAACGTTTAACATGAACGCGCTTGACGTCACATCCGCAGACAGCGCGGGAAAAATCCGACCCGACAGAAAATAGGACAAATAACCAATGTGAGCGGACAAGGTGTCAGTATGCTCATCAGGAGATGTTTAAGTCATAAATGGTAAAATAAAAAGGCTATTGTTACGTTTATTTTGGGGAAAAAGTTCCATATAACCCTTTTAATAAATTAATAATATTAATAAATCAATTATATATATATGTGTGTGTGTGTGTGTGTGTGTGTGTGTGCGTGCTCGTGTGTGTGTGTGTGTATTTTTTTTTGTTTTTGTTTGTAGAATAACAAACTACATATGTCTTCACACTGCATATGTGTGATATTGTATGTTTTTTATATGCAAATTGACAGACAGATCGCTTGTTCCAGCCTGTGTCAGGGATGACAACGGATTTTTGTCTCTCTGGAGGAGACAGTAATTACATGCATTGTATTACAAAATGGCTGCCAACTGGATTTTGGAAAAGCAGCGTTGGTCTCTGGTGGATGTTTTCTGCGACTGTGGAGGTCTAAAGATTTGTCCTTGGAGCAGAATAAATGTTGTTTCAGATGACGGGTGCAGAAAGCTTATGTGTATAATGGGCCTAAAAATAAAAAAATCCATGCTTTCAAAAAATAGATGCACAATAGACTTACTTAAGGATTTCCAGTATTTCCTCTCTCAGGACTCAGAATGAAATGGCTTAGAAGAATCCTGTTTTGATGAATTTTAAATATAAAATTGCTAATGCCACTCACTCACTGCAGCTACAAATAAAGTGTGAGTGTGTAATGCAGAGAAACTTCGAGAAACCTGTGCATGCTTTCATCACCAGCAGGGTGGATTATTGTAATGGACTCCTCACTGGCCTTCCCAAAAAGACCATAAGACAGTTGCAGCTCATTCAGAACGCTGCTGCCAGGATTCTGAGCAGAACCAGAAAATATGAACATATCACACCAGTCCTCTCAGCAGTCTTTGCACTGGCTCCCAGTTACATTTTAAAGTATTATTACCGGTATATAAATCATTCAATGGGACCTAGGACCTCAATACATTGCAGATGTTCACTGAATATAAACCCAACAGATCACTCAGATCATTAGGATCACATCAGCTACCAAGGGTAGCCAAGGGTTCACTCTAAGCATGGAGAGTCCGCTTTTAGCTACTATGCCAGCCGCAGCTGGAACCAGCTTCCAGAGGAGATTAGATGTGCTCTTACAGTAGTTACATTCAAATCCAGACTCAAAACACATCTGTTTAGCTGTGCATTTACTGAATGAGCACTGTGCCACTGTTCGTCCGACTCTTTGTACTGTATTTTATTTTTTATTCTAAACTGTTTTAACTATTCTTATTTCTTTTGATTAGGGTTAGGGTTATGTAAAGCACTTTGAATTACCATTGTGTATGAAATGTGCTATATAAATAAACTTGCCTTCAAAGGAGCGTATTATTATTACGTTTTATTTTAGGGAATTTTTGCTTTACTTGTATTACTTGAACTCAGTTAGATTTCTGAAGTAAAAGCAATTTCTTTTAGAGCTCAAAAGCATGCAGTACAGTTTTGCAGGTCATCATGACTTCAACATTTCCTATTTTTGTCTGCTTTAAGAAAAAGATTATAAAAACAAATCAAATCTCTTTCCTAAAGCCAACTTCACTGCAGGGTCAGCTCAACCAGAGGTTCCAGGCAAAACTCTTTTTTTTTTTTTTTGATAATTTTTTGTTGTCTGGTGAAGGAAATACATATAAATGAGGATGAAAGCTAAAATATTAAATGTCATGGGTGTATATTTACTGAGTAATCCACTATTGTGTAGAGGGGGGTCAAAAGGACTATTTTCACCTGAGATGTGGAGCCAAATTACAGTGGGGTTGTAAAAAGGACTTTAGAAAGATGGCAGCATCATTATTTTATATTTACATAGGGATTGGTAGGTCTATTAGTTAAATACGTTGACTTTAGCAATCTTTGTTGCATTATATGCGAACGGTGACAGTTCAAAAATGGGAAAAGGCACTTATTTAATTATTTTGCCCCAAGTTTGCATGCTTGTAACTCAAGAATTATTAAATATACCTTAACATCCTTTTAGATTCTAGGTCTTAATAAACTTTTCTTTTGGTATCTTCATTTTAAAGGCCCTATATGTTGCTGTGTCAACTGGGAGAAACTGGGTTTTAGGTCCTCAAACGTCACATTATGTGTAAGAAAATGCTTAACGTCATGTGGGCGCCCAGAGCCGGTCCTAGACCTTTGGGGGCCCTAAGCAAAATTTGGTTCGAGGCCCCTTTGACCGTTTTAAGGCCTAAAGAAAAGCAATGACTACCTTATAACTATACCATACTATATAACTATATTATACTGTATATACTATGTTTGATGTCTAACAGGAAAATTATGATACCACTGAGCTGAATGGCAGTGCAAGAAGACACACACACACACAAACTTGCTGAATAAAAAGACAGATAAAGTGATTATCACTGAACAAAGATACATTTTTATTGACACCAGAGTTTAAGAGTCACAAACTACAGCACATATATATACACTCACCGGCCACTTTATTAGGTACACCTGTCCAACTGCTCGTTAACACTTAATTTCTAAGCAGCCAATCACATGGCGGCAACTCAGTGCATTAAGGCATGTAGACATGGTCAAGACAATCTCCTGCAGTTCAAACCGAGCATCAGTATGGGGAAGAAAGTTGATTTGAGTGACTTTGAACGTGGCATGATTGTTGGTGCCAGAAGGGCTGGTCTGAGTATTTCAGAAACTGCTAATCTACTGGGATTTTCACGCACAACCATCTCTAGGGTTTACAGAGAATGGTCCGAAAAAGAAAAAACATCCAGTGAGCGGCAGTTCTGTGGGCGGAAATGCCTTGTTGATGCCAGAGGTCAGAGGAGAATGGCCAGACTGGTTCGAGCTGATAGAAGGGCAACAGTGACTGAAATAACCACTCGTTACAACCGAGGTATGCAGCAAATCATTTGTGAAGCCACAACACGCACAACCTTGAGGCGGATGGGCTACAACAGTAGAAGACTCCACCGGGTACCACTCATCTCCACTACAAATAGGAAAAAGAGGCTACAATTTGCAAGAGCTCACCAAAATTGAACAGTTGAAGACTGGAAAAATGTTGCCTGGTCTGATGAGTCTCGATTTCTGTTGAGACATTCAGATGGTAGAGTCAGAATTTGGCGTAAACAGAATGAGAACATGGATCCATCATGCCTTGTTACCACTGTGCAGGCTGGTGGTGGTGGTGTAATGGTGTGGGGGATGTTTTCCTGGCACACTTTAGGCCCCTTAGTGCCAATTGGGCATCGTTTAAATGCCACGGCCTACCTGAGCATTGTTTCTGACCATGTCCATCCCTTTATGGCCACCATGTACCCATCCTCTGATGGCTACTTCCACCATGTCACAAAGCTCTAATCATTTCAAATTGGTTTCTTGAACATGACAATGAGTTCACTGTACTAAAATGGCCTCCACAGTCACCAGATCTCAACCCAATAGAGCATCTGTGGGATGTGGTGGAACGGGAGATTCGCATCATGGATGTGCAGCCGACAAATCTGCGGCAACTGTGTGATGCCATCATGTCAATATGGACCAAACTCCCTGAGGAATGCTTCCAGCACCTTGTTGAATCTATGCCACGAAGAATTGAGGCAGTTCTGAAGGCAAAAGGGGGTCCAACCCGTTACTAGCATGGGGTACCTAATAAAGTGGCCGGTGAGTGTATATATGTATATATATATATATATATATATATATATATATATATATATATATATATATAATTTAAATTAAATAGAGCAAATAGAATAACATTTAAATAGTATATTATATAAAATAATAAATAGATTTTTCAAATAAACAAAATTAACAATAACATCTAAAACACCACAAAGAAGATCAATAGTAACAATATTAAGAATAAGGTAACATTTCAATATAACTATTAAAATCCAATCCAAATAAAGAAAATAATTATACATAAAGTTAGACTTAAATTTTAAAATGCAGAAGGTTATCATTTTACAGCCCCTTTATACTCACCAACAGCTGGAGCTTTGCTTACTGGCAGCATATACTTTAATAGTGCTCCTAAAGGGACATAAGGAGTAAACTAATGTTAACCCTTTAGTGTAGAATCCAAACTGGGTTTATTGTTCTGTTAAATGCTTTAACAGTAACACCACAGCAAATGGTATAGGCCTAATACTAAACCAATTTTATGCAGCATGTTATTAGCATGTAAGTTAAACAACTGTAGAAAATTAATACAAGCACGATTTAGGCTAATGTTAAGACTTTTAGTGCAGATTATCCATATTACAGAAATCGGAAAATTAAGCCTACAGGCTTACGTACCTTTATCTTCTTGCTTCTTCTCTTCTTCCAGGGTCTTTTTTGTCGTTTTTCTTGGCCAGAAAGATATTTCCGTTTCTTGTCAGACATCGTCGATTCGTCGGAGTCGCTAACTGACTGACCAAGTGACAACGAGTGACATCATAGGGGCAGTCGGGATCAAGACATGCGCGCGCCTTCGCGGGGAGCTCCCGGTTGATTTGCCATAATACAGAACTAAATAAATAACAACTCTGTGCTTATCATGATGCCTGATAAAGAGCGCTGTAGGTCCATTTCTTGTTATATATTTATTTTATGTTACTTTCGTTGTGCGATTTCCCCCCCCCACCCCACTACCCCACTACCCCCCCACCCCACTACCCCACTACCCCCCCACCCCACTACCCCACTACCCCACTAGCTAGCAGTGACTCTAGGGGGCCCTCTGCTGGCCACAGGACCCTTTGGAATTGCAACGGTTTGTTTCTCTATATACCCGGCTATGTGTAAATGTGGCCTTAGTTTTCAGTTTGCAACTTTCCCCTGAGTTCGTTTGTTGTCATGGTTGTTGATTTGATTGTCATTCTGTTCAGCTGTGCGCACCTCATTATCATCAGTATTTAAGTTAATTAGTTTGTCGGGTATTGTCTATGTTACGTGTGTGAACAGCTCTCTCTGTTTTGGATCTATGCCTTTGGATTTATTAAAGACTGCCTTTGCTCTTTATCATCTTGTTCGTGTTGATCATCTACACAGCGTAGTGTGACACGTATATTGGAGAAAAACATTTATTTAATCCCTTTTCTTTTGAATAAAATATCAAAAGGATTAACAATGCAAAATAATTGTTATAGGCTTCTTTGTCCATATTTACCAAGGGTGCCAATAATTCTGACCAGGGCTGTACATCTTGGATGGCCTGAGGGCAGGGCCGTGGAAAGATTTAGGTTGGGGTGCTTTATACACACAGATATAGTCCAGACACACACTCACACATAGACCATAAACGGAAACTTTGTTCAATAAAATAGTTTCAAAATTAAAAAGCGTACCATTTCTCAGTTGCAAAGTAATGTCGCTGTTCTTGAAGCACTTCTCTGTTACTAGCTCTAATGACGTTTTGAATTAGGAACTGAGGCTTGGTATCTGATAATAATAAATAGGACAAAAACCCGACAAATGTCTTGAAATACAACATCTGAACAATGCCTTGAGGTGTGGTCACCGACACCGACCGGAGGAATAACTGACAACGAGCCGTTGAATTGCACTTCGAGTTGTGGCTGCATTACAACGTCGGATGTGCATTATTTTTAAAATAATTCAGCAGCCCATCGTCAATTATTCCCAAATCTAGCAAACCTTGAGTTATAATCTGATGGAGAACACGGACTTGTGAAATGCCTCACCTGATAACGGTGGCGGTCTATCTGGCTGCAACACGCGATTCGCGTCAAGCAACGTTAATACAGTCGAAAAAGACAATTTTACAAGAGTGCAACATAGTAAAATAACAACAAAGAAATAAACTTACCTTGAATAGTTTTCTTCTTTAGTAGACGCAGACGGTAAGAGTTTTGAAGAAATTCTGTTGACCGCTTTCTGCAGACGAGAGCTTGTGTCGTGTTGAAGTAGCTCCTCCCCCATGTGCTGCTTTTTACAGCCAACCGGTTTACAGTTAAATGCTGTAAATTTACTGCAAGTGCTGTAAATTTACATGATTAAGCTGTTCATTGAAATAACAGTATTTTACTGTTGGAAATTGGCTTTTACAGCAATTTTTTACAGTGACTCCAAAACATAATTAGGAACCTTTAAAATGGCATAATAAGGTCACTTTAATGAAAGCATACTGTTTTGGAAATTACATTTTGGAACAAAATGGCCAATGCCTTTGTCTTGCTAAGGCTAATTTCAAATTACAATCTAAAATCTACAGTATGCATAGAAAAAGTTTAAATGTGTATCATAAAAATTAAAAAATAAAACCCATTTGCTTTATGGGTCTGGTCTGGATGATGTGTATTGAATCCATGTGGTTTCTATACTGTTTAAAATCACATAAAACGAATCAGATATGATTCGAATGTGCAAAACATGTGGATCATGGCGCAGCAATCAGTGGCGTAACTATCGGTAAGCAGGGTACGCGGTTGCTTACGGGCCCGGACCAATCAGGGGCCTGGAAGATATTGATTGACAGCCGTGGCCCCCTATCGCATTTTACTACTTTTACTCTGATCGCATTTTACTTTATCTCTAAATTATTTGAATAAATAATGACAAAAACATATTTTATTGATCATTAAATACATGTTTGATACGAACAATGATGGATTTTGGTGTAATTTGTTTCGAATTGAGACTGGGGATTCCCCGGGTGAACATGCGTATTGCGTCACTCAATTTGCCAATTGAGAATGCCCGTGCGCACCATCAAGATCTTAAGGATTTAATCGACAACTTTTCACAGAGGAAAGGACGGAAAATGCCGCTGTAATGCAAGTGAGCATCTTTGTTATGTCTTTGGACCTAAGCCTATGTGTGTGTAGTCATTTGTTGTGGTGTGCGTAGGATACTCCTGATTTTGTCAGGCATCTCATCTCTTATATGCGTCATCACGTGCAGTAGTAGGGGGGCCCGCTTTGATAATCCTGCATAAGGGCCCGGTGTTGGCTTGTTATGCCACTGGCAGCTATGCAAACATCTCATCGCTGAAATATCAATACGAGTAATTATAGGGTCACAAATTCTTCATCATCAGTTTCGTTGAACATTTGTTCTCCAAACAAACTGCCCATTTACTTCTAACACCTTACAGTATTGTATGCATTATACATCATACACATTTCTGTGAATGTGATTGTTCTGAATATTACATGCAAACTGGCAAGTGTGTAAAGAAAGCTAACAAAAGTGACGCCATGATGGAAATGACATATAAAATGGGATCATTTAAAATAAATTGACTTTCATTTCATTTCTCAATAAAATACAACCAAATCACAGCCAGCAAAGACATCCAACCATAATGGCTTTATGAAATTAAAGATAAACACATCGTGTAGATTAATGTGATTAAGACACTTTGGGGAAAGGCTGTCATTTGGATTCATAAGAGAACATGTACAGTATTTTACCACTGGAAAACTCGTTGACAACTCTCATAGAAATGGCCTCGTCTTGTGATCTCTGCTTTGGTGGAGTAGAGAGGTTTTTTTTTTTTTATTCTTAAAAATGACTTTGAGAGACTGATTCCCTTGGAGTTCTGAAAACATTTGATGCCTATCTCTTCAGTAATGCACATTATTTATAACACTGACCTTTGCAATATGGAAATACAGACTTTGGTCTAGATATTTATTGTGGATTCCAGAAAGCGGAGGATCTGGTGAAGTGTGGTGCTGAATATACACTACTGTTCAAAAGTTTGGGGTCAGTTAGTTACAATTTCAAATAAATAGTAACTATTTTTTTGTAGTTTGTACCCTAAAAACTAACTATTAGTGTACCCCCATGACACAAAACATATTAAGCATCAACTGTTTTCAATATTGATGATAATATGCAATGTTTATTGAGCAGCAATTCCGCATATTAGAATGATTTGCCAATCTTTTAAAGCAACACTAAGTAAGATTTTTTACCTTAAAATAATGTTTCCAAAATCGTTTCAGTGGTTCATTAAGTCGTTACAGGGTGAAAGGCATGTCTGGATTCACTTTGTGGTCCTATATCTGCTATAACCACGCTATGTAAGATTGCCAGATCGGGTCGCGTTTCTGTTGTTCTAATGAGACATAAGAAAACTACAAATTTGCCTTGCTTTACGTCAAGCGTTACAATAGTCATTATTTTGTTTGTTTTTTTCGTTTCTGATGTCGCAATACATCATACTTTCATGAAATCATGCAACATACTCTACCTTGTCTGTGGACATCATTCATTCCAAAGCCGGTGCTGGATAAACAACGAGCGTGCGTGCAACAGTAGGCTGCGGTAGGCTAAATTATTTACGACAGCGGTAATGGACAATTCCGCTTCCAACCTGTAGGGCGACCGCAGAGGAAAAGTTATTTGGTGTTGCTTTAAAATACAAGAGCCTTGATGAGCATATATATATATATATATATATATATATATTAGGGCTGTCAGTTAAACGCGTTATTAACGGTGTTAATTTTTTATCGCGATTAACGTTTTTTTTTGGCCTAGCAAACTTTGCCATTTTTTTCACATGCTTTTGCAACAGGACGCGGCATGCGCTATGAAACCCATTAATTTTAATGGCTTGCGCCGCACGAGAACGTTTTGAAAGCGCAAGCGGATCTAGCTAGACCGGAAACAAAACAACAGGTACGACGCCGCACACACTTGTTTGGGCTTGCGAGCCGGCCAAATAGTTGGTTAGCGTTACGTTTTGAGTGGATGACGAGCGCGAGACGCCGAAATGGATGCCAATAAGATTCTGAATGGAAAGTTTACTTTTAAAAAGTTGCCAAGTGGTTCCATTGACGAGACCAAAGTGATCTGTGTGTTTTGTCGTTGTGAACTGAGCTATCATCATCGCAGCACGTCCAGTCTGAAATACCACTTGATGATGGCCAAGCACACACAAAGCTGATGCGAATTCTCCGCCCCCTCGTCAATATCAGGACCTCGTCAGTATTTCTTTCACCCTTTTATTGATGGACAGTGTTACATTGTGTGAGAGGTTCTTTGCTCCAAGTGAGAATGTTAGTGTGAAATTGAACACAGTATTGTCAATGTTGTTTTCAATAAAAAAAAACATTTGCACAAAGCAAGCAGATCCACTTTTCCATGTTGATAAGAGCATTAAAATGAGAAAAAAATAATGGGACAAAAAGAAATCAAGAGACATTTAGAATAGATAAAAATGTGTGATTAATTGCGAGTTAACTATGACATTAATGCGATTAAATATTTTAATCGTTTGACAGCACTAATATATATATATATATAAAATAAAATAAAAATGAGCAATATGTTTGTTACAGTATTTATTCATCTTTGTTAAAATAAGTTAATAAAAAAACAACTGTTTATTGTTAGTTCATGTTATCTCAGGACCATTAAATAAATAAAAAATGCTTTAGAAGTATTTTTCAATATTTGTTAATGTTAACAAATTGGAACTTATTGTAAAGTGTTTCCTTATAACTCGCTTAACTAACAAAATAGAGAAAATCCCAGAGTTTTTCTTGAAATTAATGAACAGAAAAATGATAGTAACAAAAGTAAACTGAACGAATCAATTATCCTGCCCGAGTAAATTCTGATTATACAGCAGTAAGGAATGGGTGCATGTGAAAACCTGACAGTGTGTTTCTGTTAACTGAGAATTGATGAAGGCTAAGAGCTCTCACCATATGCTTTAGTCCAATTATGCTAATTATAATGCTGATGATTATGAGGTTCATAATATTAGCCAGTAGCCCACAATGTAACCTACAGATGATACTGTACAACCCAGAGAGCCCAAAAACGCAATATCTAAGCTTTCTAGAAGACTTGACTGTATATAGACCTCTTCACAAAACAGCACCATGTTATGAGACCTACGACCAAAAAAGCACATGGCACGTTCATTCATAATGAATGTAATAAATAAACCATGAGTACATATACTTTGTATATGCAGCCAGTGCCCATGAAGGTCCGTGGCTCTTCTATACAGAGCAGCTTCCTGAAATCTAGGTCAATAAGAGAAAGAGCATAAGTTGTCTCTGTGGCATTGAGCAGGGAAACATACAAAGAGAAGGAATCCTTAATATTCCCTAAAGGACGGAAGGTGAGATGTGGTTCAACCTGGAATGTCTCTCTCTCTCTCTCTCTCTCTCTCTCTCTCTCTCTCTCTCTCTCTCTCTCTCTCTCTCTCTCTCTCTCTCTCTCTCTCTCTCTCTCTCTCTCTCTCTCTCTCTCTGAGCATGTTTGATGAGATCACATACTGTATGGAGGAGGAAGAGAGGATGCAGAAAGAGTAAAGGTGTATCCTGTAGCATCCTTCTGGTCTGCATGCAGGGTTTCCTGTGCCACTGAGACCATTGCTATTAAATGACAGGCTTTCAATTGTATCCGTACTACAGTGCCAAGATTATGTTTCTTCATACAATAGATCATTGAAAACTAAACAGAAATGCTATGACAAAACAAAGAATAAATGTTCTTCTCTCACTAATCAAAATAAATGTCTGGACTGGATTAATAAGTAAATGTTTTTGCTGGTTTTCTGTGGATAACTGTATATAATATATATATATATATATATATATATCCACAGCAAAATAATAATAATGATCAAGTTATACAAAATTCAACTCATTTTTTATGTAATTTTTAAATGTCATTTAAGTAGAAATGACTTATACACAGGGGTGCACATAAATGGTGCGCATGTGCTCATGCAAAATAAACGATGTGCACCAGAAAACGTGGAGGGAAGCGCTTTTGAGTACCAACATTTTTGGGGACGGGGACACGTTTACTTACTGGAGTAGGATTTTTCCCCATCTCTGGTAAGATAGCAATCATGATAAGTGTGTTCATTAATTATTAGGGGTGCTACAGATCGCAGTTGATCCGTGATCCGTATGGACCAGACCCCACAGTTCGGCACACATTTGATTTGCGGATTAACTATTAACCATCATGGAGTGAAATTTTGGTATTAGGACGTGTTTTGTCTTGCCAATTTACACATTCAAACTATTTTAAACGCAGAAGAGGAGGCGAAAATCGTGACTCACGCGCTGTTATCTGTGCGCACAGCCTCAC
The DNA here is from genome assembly GCA_029959095.1 of Rhinichthys osculus. Lineage (NCBI taxonomy): Eukaryota > Metazoa > Chordata > Actinopteri > Cypriniformes > Leuciscidae > Rhinichthys > Rhinichthys osculus. Next base: position 13,640,826 of record JARWKJ010000009.1, on the reverse strand, counting down.
ACACCCGAAGCACGCGTACACGGAGAGAGAGAGAGAGAGAGAGAGAGAGAGAGAGAGAGAGAGAGAGAGAGAGAGAGAGAGAGAGAGAGAGAGAGAGAGAGAGAGAGAGAGAGAGAGAGAGAGAGAGAGAGAGAGAGAGAGAGAGAGAGAGAGAGAGAGAGAGAGAGAGAGAAAGGGGCGCTTTTCAGACAATGCTCGGAGACCAATTTGATTCCTCTTTTGCGTTAACTTGAACTGAAACATACACACAAAAAATTATGTCAAAATACCTGTCTCGGCAACTATTCTCTTAGTTATGTCATAAGTGAACAGTTGAGAAGAAAAAAAATGGATATGTGTCAGTATATTCGGTCTGTGCATTCAGTTTTAAAGTGACAGCAGCCTAATATTCCTGATGTTGTCTGGGTCATTAACCCTCTGGGGACGACAAACGCACCCGTGCGTTTTGGCAGATTTTTTTCACATAGCAGAAAAATAGACTTAAACTACTCCATCATTTCTGGTCATTCAGAGTTAAGACATATTCAAAAATAAACTGTTAAATGTCTACTTTTTTATGTGCCCACCTACAATCGAAATAAAATATTGTGCTTTTGTAAAATAAAGAAAATAAACAGGGTGTGCGTTCTGCTTCTCCGTGTCCGTGAACTTTTTTTCTGGAGCACGTCTCTAAACTTAAACAAAACTCAGCGAATACTTTTCACCCAGACATGAGCAATATATGTTTATGATCATTTAAGTTTGTACTTTTAAATGATCTAATTTAAAACTAAAATAAATATTCTCTGTTTATGTAATCTATATAAAAAGAGAGAGGTGTCAGCCGTTCTCATTATCGTACTCTCAGCACATTATTTTCCTAATGTGACACGCCCACGGAGAGCGCGCGCTATTCAAACGCTAATGATCTAAAGCAACACACTGAGATGTGTAAACGCCCACATAAACTCGGTAAACACACTATATTTAGTCAGATTAATGTACTGTTGTCTTGCGCGGCTGTGAGGAATAATCCTGGGACATTTACCTACCTCAGAACAAGTGCTGGTTTATTTTCACTTCGAGGAGCGAGCTGAGCTGTAAGTGTTTTAATTCTTGTGCTTTGTTCTAATCGCGATATATAATAACGTTATTGTCTGTAAACGCAAAAATAGCCTACTGTTTAAATTTGAATCATGTTTCTGTGTGTGTGTGTGTGTGTGTGTGTGACTAGTTTTGGATAGATTATAAAGTTTTAACTCTAAAATAGACATCAAATAAGCTTTTGTTAGCAGTTTCTGCTCATATGTTAAATATATAGTATGTTTTGTCAATAAACTAATCAACTAAGATGTTATAGTGTTTGTTCCAATGCAAGCTATATCAAAATAATGAATCCTTAACTTTGAAATATGTATGATAAAATGTATTAGCCTACTAAGACATTTATGGAAAAACAAAATTTTCTTTTCAAGATGTTTCCAACTCTAACTTTGAACCAATTCTGTAGAATGGCCCATATAACCTATTTGAACAGGATTTGTTTCCAGGTATGACAAAAAATGTGCTTTTGACTTTCATTTATATTTTGATTTTATATATACAGTATATATATATATATATATATATATATGTATGTGTGTGTGTATATTGTCCTTGCATTCTTTCTTGTGTGACACACCTGAATGAAAGGCTCATTATTATGCGGGTCTTTCTCTTCTTGAACCACCTAATTATTCACAATGGGGTTGGGCCGTTCACGCCCATTCGCATATTGCCTTGGCTAACAAAAAATGTTTTTCAGAATTTAAAATAATCTATTGTGTTATGTGAATGATTAGACAGGATGATGTTCAGATCATTTTGAAGCAAAAACTCTAGGCCACAACTTCCATTAGTCAAAAGTCTTGTGGACACATATTTAGTATGTGTTTTGTGGCTTTATTTCAGAAACTTTAATTTTGAGTTTATTCAAAAACAATGCATAAACAATATTCTCTCAAAAATACAAACATGTACATACATATTATGGTAGCCCTGTTTGTGCTAAATAGAGTGTAATTTCACCTGTGCCATTAATATGTTTATAAGCAACTGGAAAAAAAGCACAAATGTCAGTGCATGTCAAAACATCTCAAGGACCCCAAAAGCACCTTGGTCCCCAGAGGGTTAATGTAAATAAAATAAAATAAAAAAACGTCATCATCATCATCATCATCATCAACCATTTTCGAGAGAAAAGAAGATAGTGAGAAGAGCAGTCAGGAGGAAAGTGAGTGGACAGCTTGTAGGATAAGTGTGCCGCGTAAAGTGTGAGAACTCCAGGTGCTCCCTTGAGAACCAAACCAAAAAAGTTATGTGCACCCGTGCTTATACTACTAACTTGACTATACTTAATTTAAGGCAGCAACTCTTTTTTCCTGTGTTATAATTAGCAATTGCTATGTGTTATATGTTAATATCTAACTTTAAAGGGGATAATCTGTAGAAAAAAATCAGTCTACTGATAATATGCTTAATATTTGTCATATTAAAGGGGTCATACACCGAAATATATAACTGCTCCCATATTTTAGGAAGAGGGTACCTAGAAAGAGGATCATCTTTTGGGGGGATCCTTACTATCAAAAACGTTTTGACAAAACTTCTATCTGCCCTATAGAGCATGGAGTGCTTCAATGAGCTAATAAAATGCATAACATAATAATGAAGAAGCTAAGAACTTTACTGCCCAATAAAAATAATTCGGCAATAAAGCCATAATCTTCCTCACACCTTCTATGATCAGCATTAAAGAGATAATGCTATGATGGTAGGACACACACTTAGCATGGCTTGCTTTATTCTCTGAGGTACACTTTCGCATAAACCCGTATAAGTAACGGAGGAACGCCGGCAGCCGCCTCCACACAGCAGGACGCCTGGCTAATGAAGCCGCTGCATTATCCATCTACTGAAGAAACCAAGGAGAAGGACGAAGATAAGCTTTTGTATTACACCATGATGCTAAGAAAAGAGCTTTGGGAAATTTCATTGCTCAGATGAGTGGAATGATTCCCCTCGTGTCGTGTGTCATGCGGTAATGCACTCCGGGTGATGGTTTTCAAGGTACCATTCAGGACTAAGGTAGTTTTTCACACATTACTTAGACGTTCAGCTGAATTCAAGTTCTTAAAAGCCATTAGGACTCGTGTTACAGTTTTTTTTCAGTCGCTTTGGTGCATTTCTCAGATCACAACTAAAATTCTCAAAACTACTTGTTCGCATCATGTAGTCACTTGTGCACATCATAAAAGCAATTTCTCATTGGTTTGAACAAATTGCAAATGCTTCGGTACATTCATGCAATTGATTATGTACAATTGTCTGCTGTTTCCTACATTATTAATTGCTCATGTCATGTTGAGCAATATATACTATATGGTTCTCTGATGAATAGACTTACCAACTCAAAACATCTAGGCATTAGTTCCTTTTATAAGCCATTAAATGCAGAATGGTTGAGCTAGTTGTCAAACTGTCAAGCATATTTCTATACATTTATATTAGACTTTGGATGGATGGATGGATGGATGGATGGATGGATGGATGGATGGATGGATGGATGGATGGATGGATGGATGGATGGATGGTCGGTGGTCGGTGGTCGGTCGGTCGGTCGGTCGGTCGGTCGGTCGCCACTCTCACAGTTGAACACTTTGATTGAAGCGTATGATTTTCACAAGTGCTTTCAGGTTTTGTGTGAATCAGCTGTTAAATGAACAGTGGCCAGTCCTGTGTGTGCTGTCTGACGAAGACTAACCTCCGTCTAACAATCACACTCTCACATATGTGAACACATACACCTCTCACACATACACCAAATCCCTTTAATTAGCGTGCCAGCGACTGCTAGGTATATTTAAGCTATCATGCTTGAAATATCATGGATGTTATGCTTGAAGCTGAGATGAGAGGATCTCTTGACAGTTCCTAGACGGCCTGTAATTAGTGTCTAACTGATATGCTACCTGCATTTCTGTGCTGTTCTCACACTGAGATCATAAGTATCCAGGGATCTGAATTTGATCAGCACTTTTCTCCAGGAAAATTAATACACAGGGCACCATTTAGGAAAGAATCTAATCTAAGACATGGAGGAAGAGAAGTGTGGAATCATGCTATAAAATGGATGCCTTTTCTTGATTTATACAACTGTTTATTATATATATGTTATGTTTTACATATATATTATATAATATATAATAAGTATTATATAATCCATGTTTCTCAGGCAGTGAATCAGCATATTAGAATGATTTATGAAGGATCGTGTGACTGTATTGCATAACGATTATGTAAAGAATTTGGAAACAAAATGGAAATAAATAGTATTTAAAACACACACACACACACAAACCAAATACAGTGACTGTATATTTGAAGATGTAAAAACACATACTTTATATAAATAAAATATATTAAAACTGCACCATTTTGTAGAATGACCTAGCTTTAGTAGAGTGTAGGAATTCATACCAATGAGGGGATCAGAAACACAGCTGTATCTAAGGCCCCATCCACACTACTGCGTTTTAGTTTAGAAACGGAGAATTAAAACGAATACGATCTCCGTCCACACCAGCGTTTTAGCTGCGTATTAGAATTGATCTCCGTCCACATTAAAACGACTGAAAACACGGATCACGTGACCATTCGCCAACACTGGGCATGCGCGTGCCGGTGTAAACACAACTTCATTGATAAAATTATCCCACCATGCAAACCGACGCTCCATGTACGGTCAACGCCGCCGCTGCACACGGGAATTGTCACAGATCGCTCGAATAGTAGCTTGACTCCGGCGCATGTAGGCAGTTATAGCGTTGTAAAATGCAGAATTTACTTATACAACAACAGCTGCTAGCAAAGATATACGCCATGACTGATGACACCCAATCATAGAGCCGAGCGTGAGCCTCTACTACGTCATCGTTTCTAAAGTCCTCCGTTTGGACCCGTCTACACTAAAACGCCCTCCGGAGATTCAAAACGAAAAACGGGTCGGCAGCGTTTCTAAACTTTTCCGTTTTGGGTCTCCGTTTTTGCCGTTTTAGTGTGGACGGGAGGTGCAAACGTAGCAAAAGGTCTCCGTTTTTAAACGAAAACGCAGTAGTGTGGATGGGGCCTAAGAAACATTTCTGCTAAGGCTGGAACAGGCTTTTGACTAGTGCAGCTCTGACTGATCAAATTAGCCAAGCTTATGCAAGTCATCTGGGTAATATACCTTTTAATGCAAGGCCTATCTATATGGACCCCATTTACCAATTAACGTTCTAATTAGATTCCACACAGCAGTCCAATTTTATTTTAGCTCATAAACAGAGTGAAGAGGGAGGCATTATATTTAATCAGCCAGAGCACAACACCATTAACAATAGCAGTTAAACTTTGTTCACAAATGCACACAAATCTGATTTGTTTGTTTTTTAATCTGCACTCGATGAAATCAGATCAGTTTGTTCAGTATATGTGGTCAATATCCGGTGCACAGATGTACTTACATAAAAAAAAAATAAGTACAAAGAACAATTGTCAGGCGCTGTGTAGGTTGTAGTAAGCGCACTATCATAAAGGATAACAAAGGGAGTTTTTAATAGTAAATTGCACTAGAAACATGTAGGAGAATCACAGGGAAAAAAGCTCAGGAAATAACCATGCCTAACATAAACAATACCAGACAATCAAACAAAGGAAACTAAGGGATTTAAAACAAGGGAGAGTAATCAACTGAACAGAAACAGGTCAAACTAATCATCCAAAGAAAACTAACTAGGGAACACAGGCAGGGACAAAAGAACACAGTGAAAAATTATTCATTTGAATGTTAGTCCATGGATAAAGACATCTAACATAAAGTAGGACCAAAAAGAAATACATTTGAAATCCAATCTGAACAAAGATCAGGGGCCGTATTCACAAAGAATTTTATCTTACCATTAGGAGTACTCCTAAATCGCACTAAAATATTTTAGCTAGGAGTTTTCTCTTAAAAGTTATTCACAGCGCCTTTCAGACCTACTCTTAGTAAAGAAAAATGACAACTCCTAAACTAAGAGTGAGTCTTCGTTGCTATGGATGACGTCACTTCTCATGCACGAGCTTCCTCGCAGTGATCACGGTGATTGGTTGTTAGATGACAGGGCCATCATGCGGAGCATAACACAGACGCAACAAATCATGGAATTACGACATCTAAATATGTCTGTGTCCTACACAAAATAATAATAGTAATGTCATCGAAATGCATATATAATGACATGTTTGTGCAGGCCCCAGTGAAGTGTAATTCTAAAAAGGTAGAGAGAGAGAGAAAAGTCGTGAATTAAAATAAATTAAATCAAGGTAGCCTAATACCCCAATGAAAACCGTCACTTGCCTAATAATGAAAAACAACACTTGCATTAACACTTACTTGGTTAATTGACATCCTAGCCTAAATAGACTACTTAAAAGCAGGGAAATGTTGCTCTTATTGAAGTAATGTAATAGTTGAATGACAGTGGATTATAAAGTCGGCAAAACGTAAAAGAAAGCCCAACTGGACGCAGGATCAGTTACTGCTGCTGGCCGATTTGGTGCTGAAAAAAACACACAAAAAAAACATAATAAAAGTGAAATTCGACACTGGGATATCAAGCAAAACTAAGCGTGAGAATGGGAGAGGATTTGTTTGCAGATCAATGTAGCATTCCTGCTTGTGTCGCGGACCCCGGACGACTGCGAGAGGCGCTGGTGTGCGCTACGATCCTTTGTGAATTGGTCTTAGTGAGTTAGGAGTCCTCTCGACTTCTTTTAAGCTGTCCCAGACTTAGGTGCTACTTTTAGGGCTAAAATGCTTCGTGAATTACTCTTAGTGAAAAAAATTAGGAGTCCTAAAGTTAGGAGTGACACGCCCATTATTTTTAGGAGTTGCTCCTAAATTCGCCAGTTAGGAGCTACTTTTAGCCTTAAAATTCTTTGTGAATACGGCCCCTGGTCAATAGAATTCAGTGCACTAGAAAAAATAGTTGCGCACCAACTCGGTAAACAACATGTTGCTTCAGAGTCGTAGAGCCAAAAAACTCATTGCAAAAACGAGATTGCCAACGTTACAATGAACAAATAGTGTTTTTAATTCATGAACTGATCAAATTTTCAAAACTTTTCACTTTTGCACTATTTATAAAATACAAATATTTTTGCTAGACCTTCTCTTGTCTGGATCTTATTGTGCGGTTGGTAATCTCTTTTTTCCAATAGAATAATATTAAAACTGTGGTAAAGTTGAACTCTGCTACTTGTATACTGTACATGGAGCCATAAACTTCATGAATGAAGTGTTTTCAAATGCACTGCACCTGCAGCACAACCCACTTAGAGATAAAAGAGCAAAGCCTATAAAGATTTGTTTCCAAGAACTAGAGAGTATACTAAATTACTATATTTTAGTTATTGTATCATCAGATACACATCAATATATCCAGTCCGATCTCACGGCAATTCGTACGAATTTTACGAGGTGGCTAATTCGTTCTAATTGATACGACCTCTCTCGGATACAAATTCGTACGATTTTTGCTAATTCGTACATATTTTACGAGTTACCAAATTCGTAGGAATTCGTACGAATGACCTACCCCTGACCCCGCCCCTAAACCTACCCATCACGTGGGTTTAGACAAATCGTACAAATTCGTACGAGTGAGGTCGTATAAACTAGTACGAATTAGCCACCTTTTAATCACTCGTACGAATTCGTACGAATTGGTCGTAAGATAGCGTTGATATATCCTTATTTATCATGCTATTCATCTCAACACCACCTGAAGTAAGTCATGGAGGCTTTGAACAACATTAGAGAAGTAAATAATAACAGGGTTTGTTTTTTGTTTGTTTTGCTTTTTTTGTCATATAGGCATTTAACAACGAGTGAGAGTAGTATATAACAAGTTTTTTGTGTGTTTTTCTTTGTTGTTGTTTTTTGTGTTTTTTTGTCATTCTGGCGTAGAAGCAAATAACAGGGTTTTGTTTTGTTATACGGCCATTGAAAAAAATGAGTAAGAGAAGTAAATAACAGAGTTTTGTTTTGTCATACGGCCGTTGAACAAAATGACTAAAATAAATAAATAACTGTTTTCTTTTCTTTTCTTTTCTTTTCTTTTCTTTTGTCAACTTCAACTGCATTCAAAGTACAAAACATTTGATCAGTTCATGCATTCCCGGGAATATTAAATGTTAATATGACCCCTTTACAACCAACCTGCCCAAGCATGAATTAATGTGACTAGAGCGATGACAGATGCAAAAAAAACAGGTTGTAAACTTGTAAATCCCAACATGACATCATGACTTTGCGTAAACATACACACCACTTTCAAGTCAAGTGGCGTGTTCTCTATACGCATTTTGAGCTATCCGCGTGTATGTCCACGCCGAAACGAACCGTCATCTTTTGCGTGTATGTCTACGCTGTTAAATGTCCGAGTGATTCTGCGTGTATGTGTACGCCGTTAAATGTCCGACCGAAAGGAAGCAAAATTCATATCTACATCTGTGGAGCAATATTTTTTTTCCTAGGATGGTAGGGGAACACTCATAAATGGTATTAACCCCAGTGACGGGTAGGTTTAGGGACGGGGTTGAGGTAGGTCATATATTTATATATACAGTAATGTAACGTTAAGTCAACGGCGTTGATAAACACGCTGAAAAGCGATTATGCGTCACGCCAAAAATGGAAATACGAATTGGCGTGTCATACATACGCCATTTCATGAGATCAGTCTGTAAATCCTATTAACAGCCAATGTGTGCATTTCAGCCCGTTTTCATCCCAAGGCGTCATACATGTGACGCTTTGGACATTTCGTCGAAATCTTACGCACATGGCATCCTTTAGCGTCAACATGAGACGCAGAACCCAAGGCGTCATACAGGTGACGCTCGTCTAAATCCTAGCACATGGCATCCATTAGCGTCAATATGAGACATAGATCCCAGGGAGTCATAACGGTAACCCTACCCCAGACCAAAACCTACCCATAACAGTGCGTGTTATATTGACGCTAAAGGATGCCATGTGCGTAAGATTTCAACGAAGTGTCATATGGCGTCACCTATATGACGCCAAAGGATGAGAATGTGTTGGTGCATTTATGTGTGGCCCTTCCTGTGGGATAACGGCTGAGCCTCAGTGCTGCAGAGGTGTGGCTCAGGTTCTATAGCGCTTTAAAGAGCAGCTTTAATCATCTGCTAGGTGTTCAGTTTGTTTTGACAAGGAAATATGAGAATATCTGTGTTTAACACCAGCTTCACGGCATATTTTCAAAGCCCTCAAATGGAACATCAAAGCGAGCGATGCATGACAGTCAACCTGCAGGAAACATTCACTGGCTCTAAATCATCACCCCTTGTGAACATTTGCTTTGTTAATAATGAGAGCATGAAGAAGTCAGTTGAAGGTTCCAAGGTTGAGCGTTATTTATAATTCCCTATTCATGCGGGGCTTAGCTGAGATGCAATTATTGCGCAAATGAATGAATTAATCGAAGACATCCCAGAAGTACACTCATTAACTCCGGTGTCAACAGGCTTTTCGAGGGGAACGTATATCATTGTTTCTTCAGTTAGTGCTAATGTAGGGTTGTGCAATTATTGGAAGACCAATTACACAGTTAAAATCCTGAAAAGAAATCACCATCAACATGTTTTATTTAGCAAACTATGTCAATATACACTCACCTAAAGGATTATTAGGAACACCATACTAATACTGTGTTTGACCCCCTTTCGCCTTCAGAACTGCCTTAATTCTACGTGGCATTGATTCAACAAGGTGCTGAAAGCATTCTTTAGAAATGTTGGCCCATATTGATAGGATAGCATCTTGCAGTTGATGGAGATTTGTGGGATGCACATCCAGGGCACGAAGCTCCCGTTCCACCACATCCCAAAGATGCTCTTATTGGGTTGAGATCTGGTGACTGTGGGGGCCATTTAATACAGTGAAGTCATTGTCATGTTCAAGAAACCAATTTGAAACGATTCGAGCTTTGTGACATGGTGCATTATCCTGCTGGAAGTAGCCATCAGAGGATGGGTACATGGTGGCCATAAAGGGATGGACATGGTCAGAAACAATGCTCAGGTAGGCTGTGGCATTTAAACGACGCCCAACTGGCACTAAGGGGCCTAAAGTGTGCCAAGAAAACACCCCCCACACCATTACACCACCACCAGCAGCCTGCACAGTGGTAACAAGGCATGATGGATCCATGTTCTCATTCTGTTTACGCCAAATTCTGACTCTACCATCTGAATGTCTCAACAGAAATCGAGACTCATCATACCAGGCAACATTTTTCCAGTCTTCAACTGTCCAATGAGTGGTACCCGGTGGGGTCTTCTGCTGTTGTAGCCCATCCGCCTCAAGGTAGTGCGTGTTGTGACTTCACAAATGCTTTGCTGCATACCTCGGTTGTAATGAGTGGTTATTTCAGTCAAAGTTGCTCTTCTATCAGCTTGAATCAGTCAGCCCATTCTCCTCTGACCTCTAGCATCAACAAGGCATTTTCGCCCACAGGACTGCCGCATACTGAATGTTTTTCCCTTTTCACACCATTCTTTGTAAACCTTAGAAATGGTTGTGCGTGAAAATCCCAGTAACTGAGCAGATTGTGAAATACTCAGACCGGCCCGTCTGACACCAACAACCATGCCACGCTCAAAATTGCTTAAATCACCTTTCTTTCCCATTCTGACATTCAGTTTGGAGTTCAGGAGATTGTCCTGACCAGGACCACACCCCTAAATGCATTGAAGCAACTGCCATGTGATTGGTTGATTAGATAATTGCATTAATGAAAAATTGAACAGGTGTTCCTAATAATCCTTTAGGTGAGTGTATGTGCCTCTAGCATAAACAAAAAGGTCCCCCCCCCCTTTCTTGAAATTAATACTTTATATGAGAAAGATTCTATTTCAAATAAATGGTGTTCTTTTGAACTTTCGATTCATCAAGGTATCCTGAAAAGAATCACTGTTTCTACAAAAACATTCAGCAGCATAAATGCTGTCAACATTGATAATAATGTTTCTTGAGCAGCACATTAGCATGTTAGAATGATTACTTTAATGATGAAAATTCAGCTTCATCACAGTAATCAATTACAATTTGAAATATATACAGAAGACAGTTATTTAAATTTTAATAGTTCAGCACACTGTATTTTTGATCAAATAAGTGCAGATGAGCATGAGACTTCTTTCAAACAAGTTTAAAATAAAATTCAATGACTCCAACCTTTTGAACTTTATTTTATCACATTGTAAATCATATATTAGATTTGATTAGATATAGATATTTTCTATTGAACACCGACAAAAACATGACTAATTAAATGTGAGATTTAAAGAATTTTTGCTATTTAACAGCTCCTAATATCACTCCGCAATCTCTAAAAAGTAACTTCAATCAATATTTAATTGTCCATTTATCCATTAATATGATAAACATTCATGTAATTAATCACATTTATTTGGAAAATTAACCTTTATTTACCAAAAAAATGAATACAAGACCCTTTGGTGACCCTTTAGGTCAAGATCACCCTGTCTGGGTTTACTTTGAGATAATGACCGGCTGCTGTATATTATTTCTTACATAACAATTGATGCTCTGACCTTGAACAGGTTTGTTTTTGACATTTGTTGTCATGCAAAGCTCAAAACCATTTGTGTAATTAACTGTACTTTCAAGCTCTGCCCTCCACCATCTGTTGCTGGTTTGGTTTGTAGTAATTTGAAACAACGAGGACTCTTAAAGTTGCTTGGGAATACATTCACAACTGATAGGCATGAGGTGTGAAATGCCTTTCACTCAACACGTTTCCACATTAACATTTAAACACGAATGCTATTTTTGTATTATGAACTCTCCTCTGTGCCGAGCTGCTTATAAAATTACACTGTGTTTCGTGACATCATTAGATGTGCATGTTAATACATAAAAACGTTTTTTGGCCACATTCCAAAATTGATTGTTGTTGAAGTGTGTATACACTTTAAAACAGATTTATACCCATTCACTGTTCTCTCTTTCTCTCCCATGTACGGTAGATTGGCAGAACTGCAATACCATTAGGCCACTCCGACACAATGTTGTCTATTGTACTTGATCAAATGCCATAGCATAAAAACCTTGTTTACCAAGTTGGCACTTGTTTATTTCCTTTTGGAGTTGTCTTTTTCTTGTAGTGTAAAAGGAGATCAGAACAATACAAACTATTCCTTTCGGTTATGTTATATGTGCACAAATACCAGCATAAGTATGGAAAAACGATCACAGCTTAGCAGCAAATATGACACTACATATGTCATATACTGTATATGTCATGGTGTAATTGCATCTTTGAGGTGTATTGAGCCCATTTTATTGGGGGGAAATTCTACAGCTGTTACAGCAATCTGTACCCATAGTTTAGCCATCTATGAATATGGTTATGACAATAATGTGCACTGAATAATAATCCATACTCTTACATTAAGTTGTTCACATTATTTTGATGAAATGAGATTATTCTTCCCCGGGAGATAACAGAGTGGGCAGGCTAATAATGATCTTGATGTACATTTCCACTTGAAATACATTGAATGATTTTAGATTTGAGGTCCTTGTTAAAGCAGAATTCAGTGAACTTTGATTTATTCGTGACTGATGACTAAGGAATTGTTCGGGCAGATAAACCAAACTCAATCGAGTGTTGGTAATGGACATTAGTTTCAACTCCCCCATCCCAAAACGCTCGCCCATCATAATTACGTTGAAATCTTTTTTTAGTTTTTACACATATTTGGCAGGAGAAAAGGATGAAAAAGAAATAAATAGATTTAATTTTGGATTCAGCTGCCAAACCTGTCATTATGTTTAATGTATCGTTGAGATTGTTGAATAAATCAAGATTATTTGGATTTATTTTAAGTCTACAACCATTTCTTCTCTAAATACGTCCAATTTGCTCTCTGCATATGCACTATGCATAATTAATACGGCTGATTTGTTTGACCATTTGCCAGTATTATTTACACAGATGCTGTTGATTTAGTAACTGTCTCCTCAACTTACAGCACAGTAATAAGTTTACTAAGTTGAATACGTTTACTGTTACCATTGTTATGTTTCTTGACCTGATTTTGGTGGTCTGTGTGGTGTTTTAATGTATTTCATGAGCTATTGTCAAAGATTAAAAAAAAAGTTCTCCCTCTACATTTTTATAGAAAAAAAATGATCATATGCACACTAAACTGAACAAAAAATGTATTTCTTCTGATGGAGCATGGGTGGGTGCATGGGTGGGTTCATGGGTGGGTGCATGGGTGGGTGCATGGGTGGTAGCATGGGTGGGTGCATGGGTGGGTGCATGGGTGGGTGCGTGTGCCTTCATGGACCTGGACTATCTGGAGCGTCTGGCTCGGATCCTGGACATGCCCGTGTCTGATGTTTCAGGGACGGAGCCAGTGTCTGTTCCAGGGCCGGAGCCAGTGTGGTCTGTTCCAGGGCCGGAGCCAGTGTGGTCTGTTCCAGGGCCGGAGCCAGTGTGGTCTGTTCCAGGGCCGGAGCCAGTGTGGTCTGTTCCAGGGCCGGAGCCAGTGTGGTCTGTTCCAGGGCCGGAGCCAGTGTGGTCTGTTCCAGGGCCGGAGCCAGTGTCTGTTCCAGGGCCGGAGCCAGTGTGGTCTGTTCCAGGGCCGGAGCCAGTGTGTGCTGTTCCAGAGCTGGAGCCAGTGTCTGTTCCAGTCCCAGAGCCAGTGTTTGTTTCTGTGTTTGTGTCTGTTCTTGTAACTGTTACAGTTCTTGTGTCTGTTCCTGAGCCGGTGTCTGCTGTACCTGAGCCGGTGTCTGCTGTACCTAAGCCAGTGTCTGCTGTACCTGAGCCGGTGTCTGCTGTACCTGAGCCGGTGTCTGCTGTACCTGAGCCGCTGTACCTGAGCCGGTGTCTGCTGTACCTGAGCCGGTGTCTGCTGTACCTGAGCCGGTGTCTGCTGTACCTGAGCCGGTGTCTGCTGTACCTGAGCCGGTGTCTGCTGTTCCTGAGCCGGTGCCTGTTTCTGCTCCTGTTCCATGGTTGCCCGAGTGGTCACCGCCGCCCTGGCCGCCCGAGGGAGAGTCGCCGCCCTGGCCGCCCCATGGACTGTCTTCTCCGGCCTGGCCAGTTTATAGATTCTTGGCTTCGCCCTGGCCATCGGCTAAGCCCTCACCCCTTGTTCCTGTCTCCCTTCATGGACCTGGCCCACCATCCCTCCCCCGATCCTCCACCGTTTCACCTCCCTCCTGAATTCTTGTGTTGTGTTGTAACTATGTCGTGGAGCGTCTGGTAGCCGCTCCGTAGAGGGGGGGTTATGTCACAGTGTCTGGTTGTGTTTCCCTTGTTTGTCACTAGAGGTCCTCGTTCTCACGGTGTCTTTCACATTTGACTTCATTTCCCAGCATTCTGTCTGTCACTCATCAGTTCATTGCACTCAGCTGTTTCCCATCACCTTGTTAGATTGTGTGTGGATAAATACCCTGTCTGTTTTAGTATTTGTTACGGATTCCCTGTTATGTATCACACCACTTCGGATGTTTGTTCTTGCCTGTTTCCTGTTTTGTTTCTTGTGTTGGATTGCCTTTTGGATTTTGACCTTTGCTTGGACTGGATAATGATTTACGGATTTCTCTATTACATACTGCATTTTTGGATCTACCCCTGTTTCCTGTGTGGATCGTGACATATGTTTGACATTTAAAAGAGTTTCTATTATGTTTAAGTTTTTGTGGTTACCAGTGTGCTGAAGAGTACACAACATGCAGGTAAACAATACATTGACGCTATGACAGTGCTAATGCCAGGGACAATATCTTACTTGTTAAAATAAATACACTTGCCAAATAAGTTAGATTAAGCATGTGTTATGATAGCTGTGGATTTTAACTGAAAATGATAAGATTAATTGGTTCCAAATCAAACAGCTGGAGCGACTTACATTTATGTTTGTTTCAAATTATTAAGTTCCTCTAACTTAATATATTTTGTAGGTTGAACATAAGTTTGTTCACTATGACTGCATCGCATTAGTCTAAAAAAGTGATAATTTAAAGGGTTAGATCAGGTAAAAAACTCAATTTCAATTGCAATTGCATGTTCCCGCTTTTTAAGGTGACACGGAGGTTAAAATAGGAATTAAACTTTTTAGAAAGGTAAAGTTTAAAACATTTATTGTTACATATTAGATTTATATTGTATTATTGTTTTTAGCAAACAGCACACAGTATACAGTATAGTATGCAGGCAGCAAGCAGTCTAGCGGCTAGCTATTTCAAATGCATGTTCTTGCCTTGGCATGAAACACCACTAAAGCATGCCATGCATATATTGGGAATGTTCCTTTTTTGAGGCTTTTCACATTAAAGCTCATTATGCAAATAGTCTGTACAAATTAAGCATGCTAACACGAGTCAGTTTTTTCAGTACACACATCAACAAAAAAGACACACAACCTCTTCCTGGATTTTCAGAACCTAAAGGTAAACGTGGGGGACAAAATGTAATTTTTGAGATTAATTTTGTCAAATTTCTTTGATGACCTTATCCTTGGGTTTAGCCAATAGACGGCAAAAATTCAAAGGAGTGCGGACCTGTTTTGTAGATTGACACTGGAAGGATGAAATGTATGAATTGCTTCTTTTGTCCTCTTATATTTCATATATAAATTGGGTACGGGAATGCTGAATGCAGATTCAAACGTGAGGACCTTGAGATGTAATTCTCTTGTTTAAAGTGTTAAATATGTAACGAATCACACAATAATAATATACATAAAATGTATTTAAGGGGGGCCGGAAGGCCAATTTAGCTCAAAAGGAATGATTCATCGATTTGCAATGAATCTTGACCGAATCACTATGGAACCGAGCAAATGACTCGTTTAGAGTTCATTTGAACGGGCCGTAATTATAACCTTGGCAACAGATATGAATATCCAATCTATAGTGAAACACTATGTATTAGCAAGGTAACTTTAGATCGACAGTACAAGACATTAAATGTGCAAGCACAACACAAGGCAAATATCTTTTCAAATATATTGACGACTTTATTAACTATTCTAAACACATAATAAAACTAAGGTCTAAACACAATCACACACACGCATTCATACAAGGCGCAGAGGAAGAGAGAGAGAGAGAGAGAGAGAGTTTTCAGAGATGCACTTTGTAAGACATGACATGACCTGAACGAACCACCAAGCATTAATTTAAACCTTCGTTTCTTAGACAGGTTATTCAATTTACATTTGCACCAGTTCAGATAAGAGTCTGGAGTAGCTGCTACTTGCTTGTCTTTGCGTTGCTTAGGGAGTTCCCTTTTTGCGGTGCTTCGTCAAAGGGGTTTCCCGACCGGGTCCGTGTGGCTGGTTGTCTTTGAAGTGCCTGGATGGAAGTTTCTGAACTGCCGGTCACGTGTGATTGGCAGGCGAATAAGAGTCTTTACAGTTCGAAGCGCGTTGCAGGAGAGACGTTTAAACGAACTTCGCAGCAACTTAACGTTGAACCGAGACTTTTATGAAAAAAGAAAATAAAGGAAGAAATGAAAGTAAGACGAGTTAGGTGGCTTGAATGAGCTGTTTCAACCCCGATCTCGATGGGTTATTTGTCTGCTGGTCTAATTTGGTCTGGTCGATGTAGAAGCGTGCGAACACGCTCGTTGGTGTTTTCAGAGAGAAGCACGAACAGGAACACTCTCTTGCTGTTGCTAGAGAGAGGCGCAAAACTTAATTCAACACAGAACCGAACTCAAAACCGAACGGCAACCCCGAACTGCTCTCTGAACCGAATTTCTTTTTCAACTCCCTACTCTAACTCCTTTGTTCGGGTCTTTAACTTAATCGTTAGTCCAACCTCTTTTGGAGAATTCTGACCAATGAGACAATGGCATCATTTTAGGAGGTGGATTGTTCCTACTTATCGTTATCTGGGATCTGCTTGGGTTCCAGCCCTTAGCAGAGAAACAAGAGACCCCAGTTTAAACATTATAGATTATTATAATCATACAAAACATTTTACACAGATTTCAAACAAGCCACCTTTTGAATTAAGGGCATACAATTCTTTTGATTGGAAGCACGATACCCTTTCATCCATACACACAGTTATATCACAATTACATGATTTATATGTGATCTACGCATAATACAAACATGAATTGTAGGAACAACAAGAATTATGATGTTTGATTAAGTCCACGGAGCATTGTTCTGCGTGAGTTTTAATGGGTTTGATATGTAAAGTCTGTGTAAGTCTCTCACGTTCCATGGAAAGGGGTCTGTCTTACATCGCTGTCCTGCTCAGCAGTGGTGATGCTGAGGGAGGTCAAAGGTGGTCAGGCCCCTTAATGGTCAGGCCTCGTCTCACCATTTCTGAGCAGCTTTGTCTTGCTTAAGGATGAAACAGTGACAACATTCTTCCTGTTTAGGTTTATCTCTAATGCCTGCGGGGCCATAAAAGACTTCTCTGGGGGGGTTTTCTAGACAATTTGGAGCCAGTCTTGTGACTTTGGAATGTGGTATTCAGACCCGAAATGCTGAATCACATTTGAATGAATCCCATGAGAGATTAGAAAGATTAATTCGTGTTTGGTTCATCCTTAAAGTCTCTACAAATACATAGACTTGTATACCTGCAAGTACAGCAGAGCTACTATAATTATAAAATGTCTGCCTCAAGAGGACACAAAAGAACAACACACGAGTCTTGTGCTTCAGAAATGCCCAAGCAACCACCTCAAACGAGTCTTAAGACAGGACCTGCTCTTATGGCCTAAGAGAATCTAGTTTGCTTTGCTAAGTGCTAAGCTGGCAAGAAGTTCAAAGTGACCGAACAACGGTCAGTTTATGTTCTATAGCCCCAAGGCATTACGCATGAAGAGAACCGACGATAAGGAAATGCAACAGTGGCCTGCTGCAACAAATGTGCTTCTCCTTTAGGCGGTCCACCGCAGGGGAAGCTTTGAAGTGCAATGACAGTGCCGAGTGGATGCTAAGAAAACAGAATTTAGTCACTTTCACATCGCCAGGCGGGGCGATGGCAGCTTGGGTATTGAATCAAGAAGTGCTGCAGGTCTAGAGGAATTGCAGTATAATCAACCTAATAATTTCACATTTGATGAAAGGCCAAGAGTGTGACTGGAATTAATATTTGACCAGAGGGAATGGAGGAAATATCAACTATGGGCACAGCTAAATGCTAATTATCAGCCAGGTTTGCACACTGGTACATTCATAAGATATGTGAGTGCTTTAGAAACTGTACCTTTATGATCAATTAAATCATGCCAGAAAAACAATGTTAGAACAAACCCAGCTGTCGTTGAGATATTTTCAAGAAATAAAGGTAATCTATTGTTCACCCAAAAATTAAAGTTATCTTAAAGAAGATATTTCCCCCAAAAGTTGGTCGGTTTAAATATTGTTTGGTCTCTAACTGAGAATGCAAACTGAGAATATTAGGCAAACCTGCAATAATTAAATGTTAAATAATAACACTAATATACTTGAATCTCACTTTACTAACCAATGTATTTGCTGCTGGCCTTCAATAATCCAGTTCAACCATACAAATAAGCCAAGAAGACTTTAGATTAACATCACATTTGTGTTGAATTCTTTTGCATTTGTTGCTGAAGAGTGCATGTTTAAGTTTTTTTTTCTCCTGCATCCTATTCTTCTGTGATTCAGAATTAGCCTGGTAATACCAGACTCTGCTACTTCACTTTGCTTCGTAGACAGAGTCTGGAATGGCATAATAGAGAAGTGTTTTCTCTCTCGCTAGGGGGCGCTTGTCTGAAGTTTAAAATCATTGGTTACCCATAAACCAATCAGATAAGTTTATATATGACGTATGTTATGGGCCGACACAGCCGCATCGAACCACAGACATCATGCATCGAACTCAAATCTATGATCGAACTTCCACTTTAAACCTGCTGTAAACACTTGATGATGCGAGCGAAATACCGGAGTGAACATGGCTGTAAGCGACTTTTGCAGATTATGCGAAGTTAATCTACGCATCCACGGTACAATCAGGGCCTCTAAACTGATATTTGACAGTAGAGAGAAACAAAAAAATATTTGCAGCCAACTGTCAAGGTTAGGATTTAGTTCTGTTAAACACAGCTCTTTGTTCATCTCGAGTCTGTCGGAAATGCTGCAACTTAATTGCAAGATTACAGCATGTCATGGCAATATTTAAGACCTGGAAAAGAAAGGAGACACTGACCTGTCAAAAGGCTCCCCAGTTTCTCGCTGACGATCGGTAATAGTTGATAAATTAAACTTTTCCCAAAGGGAGTAGGGCCACAACATCACCTCCATTCAAAATGTTTCATACACACTCTTCTTGTTCGGGCTTCAGTTTGCAAATGCCGGGAATATTCTCCACAACAGAGCGAATTGTATCCGCGTCTCCATATCCGCGTTTGTTTTCGATTTCCCTGACCTAATCTTAAACTCGGCGCTTAGCGACTATGTCACGGCTTTCAGCACGCCCTCTGTTCGTTGATTGGCCGGCTGTTTTCAGGCCTGAGGAAAACGGATAGATAGGCCGCTCAGACTGAGTACAGAAGCGAAATGAAAATGAGCGGAAGTACGAAGTCTGACGTAGTCAGGCTAATCCAGAATGGCAGAACGGCTGAAAGGTTTGTTTGAGCTGTGCCCTCTACTGTACAATGAATGAATTTGTATTTTGAATTTGTATTTCCTTCAGCCTGAGGCTTATTCCTTTCACTTTTGGTGTGAAAAGGCCTTTACATTTGATGAGGTAAAGTACCGCAAACGTAACGCATGACTTTTCATAAAAAAGTAGTAACCCACAATTAGTTACTTTTTTAAGGAGTAACAATATTGTAATGCATTACTTTTCAAAAGTAATTTCCCCCATCATTGCATATCATATAAAACAGCTCAATTTGAGGGACATCCCTCACAATCAGTTTCAGAAATAGCTTGCAAATAATTAGTTGTATTAAATGTGCATTTGCAAAAACATGTAGCCTGGGAAAACCCAGACAACTTCCGGCAAATTTAGATTTGCTCTGAAAGTTAGTCTGGCAAAGAGCTCATTCAAGCCCATTTCCAATCCGTCGAAATCGACCCACCAATCAGAAACGTTGGGGCGGGCTTTACACGATGACGTCAGCGCTGGGATTTTGAAGCAGATTTTGTAGCCTAACTTACAAAGATGGATGCCGCCGTAGAACATCACTCGTTCGAATCAGCTATCGCAGCTGTTTTAAGCGTTTTGAACTATTCCTTTTTGTTAAAAACCGAGCAAAGAACAACACACGGAGTTCTCCGCCGCTCTGCATACGTCATCTCCTTCATCGCTCTGATTGGTTTTAGGTCTATCCGTGACGTCCGTTGGTGACGCCCCTCTGGAAATGATTTGTCTATGACGCTTTGCCAGACCACAACTCAGTTACAACTGAGAATGGTCTGGTTTTAACCAGGCTAAAAAAAACATGTACTTGCATATAATATAGTATTACTAAAATAAAAGGCCATAGGTGTACTTAAAGAGAGTACACTTTCAGGACTGTTTGTATGTCACTTAAATGAAAATTTTTACTTTGAAGTACATTTGTTTAAAAAAAATTAAAGTACACACTTTTATGTGCTGACTAATATACTAAAGCACATTTAAAGTTCTTGATTATAGTTTTTACTGTTGTGTTATTTGATATTAAATTTTAAGTTGATATATTTGAAATGTAGTAAATTGCGTCTTCCTCATCAGAAATGTGTAATAACAAAAAAAAAAGAAGTACGCTTTAACCATATTTCAAAGACAATATGTCACGGAGCGCGCGGCTGTCACTGAGCGCGCGCCTTCACCTCTCCCCGATCTCACACGCTCCTTGTCACCTGAGTTCTAGAACTGCACTTCCCATCATTCCCCTCTGCTATCATTAGGTTCCATCCCTGCCTGGTTTCTCCATCCAGTCTCATCACTCCCACCTGTTAATCGTTACCTACCCTTTATCTGGACTGCTCAGTTCTATGTTCATTGCGAAGTCTTGTTTTGCCACGCTACATGCTGAAACGTGTTCCTTTGTTTCATGTCAGTGATTCCTTGTTTTATTACCTGTTTGAATAAAGTGCTGCAGATGGATTCGACTGCCTCCTCTCCGTCATTACAGAAGACTTCGCCAACACAGGATCCAGCAGACTTCCAGCGTCTGGCTTCCGAGGTTTCATCCCAGGCATCTGTGTTAATCACACACCAACAACAGCTGGTCAAGTTAACTAACCTCACTGAAGAGCTTGTGAAGTCCGTGCAAACCCTCTCTCAACAGAACGCGGTCTCTAATCAAGCTCAAGCCCCCGCAGCTGCGGCTCCCTTAACATCAAGCGTGAGTACGACTTCAAGCAACCCAAAATTATCTTTCCCTGAGAAGTTTAATGGCTCACCTGCTGCCTGTAGAGGATTTCTGTTGCAGTGCGACCTATTTATCAACCAACAACCCCAGCTTTATCCCACTGATGCGTCCCGCGATTCATTTATCTGCTCTCTACTCACCGGGAAGGCGTTGGAGTGGGCGACTGCTCTCTGGTCAGGAGGTCAGCACACATTTCCCTCTTATAACGTGTTTCTGTCTCAATTCAGAGAGGTGTTTGAACATCCCGCGGGCGGTAAGGAGCCAGGAGAGCTACTTCTCGCATTAAGTCAAGGGAGTTCTACTGCGGCTGACTACACGCTTTCATTCCGCACCCTGGCAGCTCAGACGGGTTGGACGGAGGAGCCACTTAAGTTGCTGTACCGAAAGGGTTTGAATTCTGCGCTGCAAGGGGAATTGGCTTGTCGCGACGATGGAAGGACCCTCGGAGAACTTATGGAGCTCGCCATTCGCCTCGACAATCTCATCCGCTCTCGACGCGCACCTCTCTCGCCCAGTCTCTTCACTAATCCACCAGCCAGCTCAGATTTCGAGCCCATGCAGGTCGGCTTCACACGTCTCTCTACGGAGGAACGTGAGAGGAGGCGGCGGAATAAATTGTGCCTGTACTGTGCTCAAGCCGGTCATCTGAGAGCTTCTTGTCCGGTGAGATCCAGATCCAGAGATACTTCTGCGGTGAGTTCTTCGATTAATCCTCCTAACTCTAACTCTCTCAGTCTCGAAGTTTCCTTTAGTTTTAATGGAAGTAATTGTGAGACAAGGGCTTTAATTGACTCTGGTGCCGCTGGGAATTTTGTTGATCTGGATTTTGCCTTGTCTAATCATCTCTCTCTCATCCCTTGTGAGTCTCGTGTGGCAGTGGCAGCCCTGGATGGACGCCCCCTGGGGACAGGGGAGGTACATTACATCACGCAGCCACTTACTCTCAGCTTCGGGTCTCGTCACACGGAGAGAATTCAGTTGTATACCATCAGTTCACCTCATCATCCAGTAATTTTGGGATTGCCCTGGCTGGAGAGACACAACCCTCTAATTTCCTGGACTGAGAGGAGAATTACTCAATGGTCTCCTTTCTGTCAGGTCCACTGCTTGCCTGCTCTCCATGGTCCTGAATCAAGCTACAGTCCCTCTGAGAAGTTGAACTTGCAAGGAGTTCCTGCGGTCTACCATGATCTTGCCCTGGCATTCAGCGAGAGAGAGGCTTCACTTTTACCCCCGCACCGGGCCAGTGACTGCGCTATTGAACTGTTACCCGGAGCCGTTCCCCCGCACGGCCGTGTGTATCCACTTTCGCAACCGGAGACTGAGGCTATGAATTCGTATATCGAGGAGCAACTTGCTAAGGGTTTCATCACCACTTCCACATCCCCCGCGTCCGCTGGATTTTTCTTCGTTAAAAAGAAGGATGGGAGTCTCCGGCCCTGCATTGATTTCCGAGGTCTTAATGAGGTAACCGTGAAGTATCGTTATCCTCTGCCTTTAGTCCCTGCAGCCCTGGAGATGCTTCGCTCAGCCCGTTACTTCACCAAGCTGGATTTGAGGAACGCTTACAACCTCATTCGCATACGGAGGGGTGATGAGTGGAAGACGGCCTTTTCTACGACCACAGGGCACTATGAGTATCGGGTTATGCCATTCGGGCTGTCCAATAGTCCTTCTGTGTTCCAGTCTTTTGTTAATGAGATCTTTCGTGACATGCTGAATCAGAAAGTTATTGTTTATATTGACGACATCTTGATTTTTTCAGAGACCCTCGAAGCACACGTCCAGGATGTGCGTGCAGTCCTCAAACGCCTAATTGAGAACCAGTTATATTCCAAAACTCAGAAGTGCGAATTTCATCAGACCCGGATCGCCTTCCTAGGATATATTATCAGCGCCGAGGGGGTTCTCATGGATGACAGCAAGGTCAAAGCTGTGGTGGACTGGCCTCAACCTTCCTCTGTGAAAGAATTACAGCGATTCCTGGGCTTTGCCAATTTTTATCGTAGGTTTATACGTAATTTCAGTCTCATTGTGGCTCCTCTAACATCTCTTCTCCAGGGGGGGGGGAAGCGCTTCCGGTGGTCTCCCGAATGCACTTCAGCGTTTTCCCGGCTGAAAGAGAGGTTCACGTCCGCACCCATTCTCCATCATCCTAACCCGGAGAGCGAGTTTATCGTGGAGGTTGATGCTTCAAGCACTGGAGTTGGTGCAATCCTGTCTCAACGCCACGGTAACCCCGCTAAAATGTTTCCCTGTGCTTTTTTCTCCCGCAAGCTTAATTCGGCGGAGCGCAATTATGATGTGGGCGACCGAGAGCTTCTGGCCATGAAAGCAGCCTTGGAGGAGTGGAGGCACTGGCTGGAGGGTGCACGTCAGCCTTTCACCGTCCTCACTGACCACAGAAATCTTGAATATATATCAGGTCCGCCAAGCGTTTGAATGCTCGTCAGGCTCGCTGGTCACTGTTCTTCTCTCGATTTAATTTCAGGATGACGTACAGACCTGGGTCCAAGAACGGGAAGGCCGATGCTCTGTCTCGCCAGTTCGAGGAGTTCAATGAGATTTCCAAGCCAGAACCCATCCTTTCCTCCACTCTGATCGTTGCTCCAGTGCAGTGGGACATCATCTCGGAGGTTACCGAGGCACAAAAAGCTCTTCCTATTCCGCCGGAATGTCCAGAGAATCGCCTTTTCGTGCCTCTCGAACTCCGTGATCGGGTGCTTCAATGGGTTCACAGCACACTCAGCGCTGGACATCCAGGTATCTCTGCTACAGTACAGCTAGTCTCCAACCGCTTCTGGTGGTCCACCCTCCGGGCTGATGTTATCAAATTCATTCACCAATGTTCCATCTGTAACACTGTCAAATCTTCCCACCTTAAACCTGCCGGTCTCTTACAGCCATTGCCAGTGCCTCAACGCCCATGGTCTCATATCGCTGTGGATTTCGTAACTGATTTGCCTCTGTCTCAGGGATTTACCACAGTTCTGTCAGTCGTGGATCGCTTCTCCAAATCCTGTCGTTTTATCCCCCTGAAGGGTCTGCCCACTGCCATGCAGACTGCGGAGGTGCTTCTCAACCACGTATTTCGTCTTTTTGGTCTCCCCGAGGACATCGTCTCCGACGGTGGTCCCCAGTTCACTTCCCGCATTTGGAGAGAGCTCTGCTCCAAACTCAACATCAATGTCAGCTTCACCTCGGGATACCATCCGCAGGCCAACGGTCAGGTTGAACGGTTGAACCAGGACCTCATTCGCTTTCTGCGGACGTACTGTCACGAGAACCAACAGGACTGGAGCCGCTTCCTGGTCTGGGCGAAGTACGCCCAAAATTCCCTGGTAAAGCCTGCCACTGGTCTAACACCCTTCCAGTGTGTTTTAGGTTTTCAACCTCCCCTCTTCCCGTGGGCAGGAGAACCGTCAGACCTCCCTGCGGTGGATGCGTGGCTGCAACGCAGCGAGGCCACTTGGAATGCCGCTCATGTCCATCTGCGACGTGCCATCCGGCACTATCAGCTGCATGCGGATCGAAGGAGGCGTGAGGGTCCCCGGTATCGGCCTGGTCAGTGGGTGTGGCTTTCCACCCGTGATCTGCGTTTGAGGCTCCCAAGCAAGAAGCTATCCCCTCGCTTCATCGGGCCCTTCAAGATTCTTCGGCAGATCACTCCGGTCTCGTTTCGGCTGGAACTCCCAGCACATTATAGAATCTCACCCACCTTTCATATGTCTCTTTTTAGACCCGCTGCTGCTCCCAGGAGAGAGGAGGTCCAGGAGGAGGTCGGTCACGTGCAGGCTCCCCCCATTGAGGTCGGAGGCGAGGAGGCGTACCGGGTACGAGAGATCCTGGACTCCAGACGCCGCGGCGGGGCACTGCAATATTTGATTGACTGGGAGGGGTATGGCCCCGAGGAACGTTCCTGGGTCAGGTCTCAGGACGTCCTGGACCCTGCTCTGCTTAACACTTACCATCACACTCACCCAGATCGTCCAGCTCCAAGACCCCGTGGAAGACCTCGTCGTCCAGGTCCTCGCTTCCGGAGCCGCTCGCAGGAGGGGGGCTCTGTCACGGAGCGCGCGGCTGTCACTGAGCGCGCGCCTTCACCTCTCCCCGATCTCACACGCTCCTTGTCACCTGAGTTCTAGAACTGCACTTCCCATCATTCCCCTCTGCTATCATTAGGTTCCATCCCTGCCTGGTTTCTCCATCCAGTCTCATCACTCCCACCTGTTAATCGTTACCTACCCTTTATCTGGACTGCTCAGTTCTATGTTCATTGCGAAGTCTTGTTTTGCCACGCTACATGCTGAAACGTGTTCCTTTGTTTCATGTCAGTGATTCCTTGTTTTATTACCTGTTTGAATAAAGTGCTGCAGATGGATTCGACTGCCTCCTCTCCGTCATTACACAATAAATATGAAATTGCATTTAAAGATATACCTAAAGTCCTCTCAAAGGTTCTACTAATTACATTTAATATAACTACATTTTCATTTAAGAACAGCATGCATTTTAAGTGTTTGAATACATTACATTCAGTATAATCAGAAAAATCTCATATCCATTAAGATTTACTGGGATTGCTGATATTTTTGGATTGTCAAAATTGCTTCCCAAAGGGGTGGCTGACATTTTAAATAGTGCAAATTAGTTTGAAATAGGCAACCATAAGCAGCCAACTAGTTGCTAGGCAACCATATGGCATCCCAAATGACTCAAAATGCAATTAACCATAGACCCTCCATGCATGGAAAGTTTGGCGAGTTTGCAACATAAGAATAAAAAGTTATTGCTGTTCAAAGTTATGAATAATAATGACAAAATTTAATGAGGTACATTTTATGAAGAAAGTTTTTGGAGCACAATATGACTTTCCGATACAAAACTCACCACAAGGATTCTGGAGGTTTCTATGATAAGATATGTGAGGTGGGGCTTTTTTCAGTGGAAGTCCATGAGATTTTTTTGCCTGTAAGAGAATTGTGTCATTCATGTCTGTAATCCAAAGTTGCAGACATGGTTGTAATACTGAAAAGAAAAGCAGTAGACACCCATATTACACTGGATTCCTAATGATTTACAGGAATGAAACTTCTCTTGCTTTTAATTGGCTAAAGAAATACAATATACTGCTGAACAAACATTAATTTGTGTTCTATAATATTTTCCCTATATTTTACTAATGACAATTTTATAATGCGTTTATGTAACACAAACTTGTGCATGGAGTCATCATTGTTTTTATACAATGTAAAAAAAAAAATTAATAGCATGTGTTTTTTAAAGCCACTCTAACTAGCTAACTGTCTAACTAGCTTTTTATCACAGAGCATGGCAGAAATATATTTTATAGTTTCTATACTGTAATAAAGGCTGCTGTCAATTAGCACTGCATTATTCATTACTTTATTGTTATGAAAACACCAAGATGGCTTGAAAAAGAAAACCAAATAAACCATATTGTCGCAGTCATGTCTTTATTGTCTTCACGTTTCAAAATGTCTCTGCTTTTTATTCAGCTGTATTGATAGCTGGATGCCTTTGTCCATATAAGGGATATCCTGGACCGTCATAAATGATTACTTCCATGAGTCCGTTTCGGAGTTTCTACGCGATTGCCCTCCGGCTTTCAAGTATGAATGAAACAGACATTACATGAGAGTGTTTAGCGATACATAATGTTTACATTGCCTCATTTTGCATAAGAAGAAAATGTCAGATCATGCATAGACTATCTTGTCTCTATGATTTTAAATCAAGATTTATTCACATTGGCCCATGAAAACAACACACTTACCGTAAAAAGTGCGGGGGAGAATTTACGTTTTAATAAAAGTGCAGGGGACACGTACCCCGCATATTCTACGTTCATGTATACTAGGCTATATAAATAATCCTAAAAGAAGAATGACAAATAGGGCACATTTAGACAGCTTGACAATGACAATTTTATGTTGCAGTAAGTTTAAAAAATGCAAATGTGGAACTGCAAACGAGACATGAGAGCTACAGCATTATACGTGAATAATGACTTTCATTTTGGGGGGAACTAATCTTTTAAAGAAATCTTCACTTTGGAGTTCTAATGCTCCCGGGCTCATTAGATTGTAATATTAGTATCCTTATCAGGGAGGCATGTGACATCAGCAACACATTTGCACATCTGCGTCTCGCAATTGAATGATCATCCAAACATTGTTAATTGCACCCAGCTTTACTGAAGTGAAACAAGAAACAATCTGTTGCTGTGATGCCGACAATACGCTCTTCACCCGCCACCCCTCCGATTTCCAATTCATTAGGTGAATCTGAGTTTAGAAAGCGCACAGAACACTTTTAAACAGCTCATTTTGTGTGTGCAGCTGTAGATAATAAAATCATAACTTGAGTATTTCCCTGATGTTCTATAATGCGGCTCTTTTGTAGTTTCAAGTCTTGTAAATAAATAACGCTAACGTTTATTGCACACTCACAGGGAGCTTTCGCTGTTTATTTCACAGCTCCTCCGATGCGATTCATCTAAATGGAATAACAAGAAAGTTGCATATGATGCTTAGGCTTTGGTTCTCACAGTAATTCAATAAACGCCTGTGCGTATAAGTACAGAAATCAGTTTTCTCTGGATCGTGTGAGAAGTCGCCGCAGGAAAAGAGCAGACTAGCTCAAGGCCCGGATTATACTGTGAGTAAATCACACTGACACAGGCTGAGAAAGAGAGTCTACATTGTCTGATGGGGGGGATCAATCACTGCAGTGATTTGCAGCTTCTGTGCTAACACACATAACCAGATCCCTCCCGCCTAAGTACATTATCCCAACTCTGCAATTCTGTGACAGTCCAATCCATATGGTGTGGGCGGAGAAAGGTGAACATCCCAGAGATAAACTACGCTAGTGAACAGCTGTCATGTTACTTTACGCTCAGGCTTCTGTTTGCCGACCACAAATCTTTGAACTGACTGAGGAGAATTGTGGTATTTTTTTTTATTTTCTTCTAAAAAAGTATACTTAAATTGTTTAAAAATGAAAAGGTGGGATCCAAATCATATACAATTAATGGCACCCACTTGTAGCGTTTTCTTTTCTTTTCTTTTTTTGGGAGTGTGTTGGTTAAGTATCTGGGTAAATGTCATTTCACCAAGTGCTAATTGTTCCTGGTTCAACATCTTTGTTGATCCTGGAACAACATTCCAATCAACCTATCAGATTTGAGGTATAAGTTTACAGTTTATGTCAAGTTTAGTCTTTCAACCAGGCTTAGGTGCTTCTACATCAGTGTTGTTTACCTATATTTTCCCTCTGATTTTAGAGATAAAATATGGGTAGAGTTAGGTTTAGGGGTAGGGATAGGGATAGGATTAGGACTATGGGTGGTGGGTAAATGTTTAGTCTTTTTCAGATCTTCCAATCTAATGGACGAAATAAGCTCACTTAATTTACATATTACATCTGCAAGAAATCAGGAATGGTGAGAGAACATTGTGCTTGGTAAATTTTTCGTCTTCAGACCAAACTTTGGTCTACAGTTGGCAACATGTAAATCCTGTTAAGAATTTGTTCAGTAAGCGGGTAGGTGATATTTTGTGGCTGTTCGAACGCACGACCACATGAGTGTCTACACTATAAAGCAATCCAGTCGAGTACGTTTCGACTAACTCTGGATGTGGTCGAAACAAAGTGGACAAGCTCAAAAAAATTCTAGACTTTGTTTACACCTGTATTTAGCTTCACTTGTGATCAGATTGATGAATACACTTGTTAATACTAGGAGTAAACAGAGCCTGATTCACTAAATGAGAAATAACAAATCATGTAAGGCCACAAGCACACTCCCCAAAAAAGTCCAATAAAGCAATGCGTGCTGCAATTGCCTATTTTCCTTACCTGTTTTGAGGCTTATAGGTTGTGAATGTTGAAGTACTGCAACTTGGCTTTTTTTATTATTATTTTTTATTAGATACAGTAGGGTCAGTAATCAGAATATAGTTTATATATGTTTTATTATTCAACTCATTCGTCTGCGTGTCTTTATACATATATTTTTTTTTTTCTTGTTTTGTTGTTTATTCATGTAAGTGGAGTGGAACTCTGTATAAACCCAAGTGGGTTTCGTTCCCCTCCTTGTATTGTATCCTTGTGATATTTTTGCAGAACAAATAAAATAAAAATAAAAAATAAAATAAAAATAAAAAAATAAATATGTACTGGGGGAGAGGAAACTGTCCGAGGCTGACCACTTATTTCATAAAAAAAAAAAAAAACATTACATAGAGTAATATTTTGAATATTTTTTTAATTTGATATAACTGTTTCTAATTTTATTATATTTTAATATGTCATTTATTCCTGTCATACAAAGCTGAATTTTCAGCAACAATTACTCCAGTCTTCAGTGTCAATGAAGTCAAAGTGAAATCATAATAAAATGCTGATTTGGTGCTCAAGAAACATTTGTGGAAGCCCTGATATTTTTTCAGGATTCTTTGATGAACAGAAAGTTCAAAAGAACAGCATTTCAGTCATGACAGATCTTGGAATAGATTTAAACATCATTTACTGATAAGAATGGAATGTACATAGGCTAGTCTTGTCGGAGTAGATCTGATGCTGCTGCATGAGTTAAGTAGCCTGGCATGCCAGACCTACATCAGGATGTTAGGTCTGGGAACTCATCATTGACAGGGCTCAATACGAGGGGCGGGATAAACGGTCGTCTTTCAAATTCCCTCTGCACGCAATTGGATAGCACTACAACCAACCAGAGCAATGAAGAAGGTGACGTAGTCAGAGCGACGGAAATGAGTCGATGGGGTAGTGTTTCGCGTATGTTGTGTTGTCAAAAAGTTTGATGGAGAGATTCCTGTAAGCTACCAAAGTTATGGTAATGCAGCACAATGACTGTTGCCCTTTTTGTTGAAAAAAATATGAGAATTGCGGGCGTGCTTGTACATTCATCAAGCATTTTCGAGAAACGTCAAACGTTAAGTATTGCTGCCGAGAGACTACTGCATGTTGGAGTGGCGATAGTTAAAACACCGGCAAAGTCGAACAGGATTTGTCAGCGGTGTCTCACCCTTTTATCGAGACTTGAACGTGACTTGCCGGTGTACTGGAGATGGGTGGAGGATGAAAAGAACGAGGAAGCCTCCGCAGTAAAAACCAGGACAGGTCGTTCAGATAAACAAGACCGTGAGCCTTCTCCGTCGAAGACACCCAGGGCCTTGAAAAATTTCTGCCATAAACCTGCAAGTCTTGGAAGAGCTAATATTCGACGCGGCATCACCAAGGTATGTTAGTTGTATTGTAACATATGCTTTACATCCAGTAACAGTGCCGAAAAGCCTGATTTCAATTACAGATATGTTGGCCACCAGTTACTCCGGGAGCAACATTAGTTATTGATTTGTTTAGTTGTACTAGCCCTGTTTTCATACTCTCTAACCAAAGCTGTTGATGTCCTCATGTCTATCAGATGTCTATATCAAGGGCTTTGGTTTTAAAAATTATTTGTCATGCCATATGTTGCAGACTTTTGTAGGCTATTCGAAGTACAGATGTTGCTTGGAGCCAGTTGGTATATTAAACTTTTACCGTATCCAGTCGGCAAAACTCTGAACACATCTTCCTTTTTTAAAAATCATCCAGAGTCTCGCCAAAGCCGAATCGAAAGACAGCTGCCATTCTTTGTTTTCAAGTAGCAGTGAACCGTCGCATCTCTGTCGTCATTATGTTAAGCCCGCCCGCCGACTCTATACACGATGTGATTGGCCTAACTAGAGTTTGGTTTTTCCAGCTCGAAAGTCAACGGAGAGTTGCTAGACTACACTGGCTGCAAAATATTTTTTGCAGCCGCTAGGGGGAGTCTAGATTTCTAGGCTATGAGTTAATGCTATACTGCTGAAACATAAACATAAAAACAGTGAAAGAAAGTGAGCTCCTGCAAGAACCTCCTAGCAGATCAATGCAGGTGGTGCTGGGGAAAGTGGAGGACTAAGAAAATTACAATGGTGTGCTGCACTGAGACGTTCAAATAAACTAAGCCGTTCGGAAATAAACAGGTTATGTTGATAGAACAAACAGGCTGATTGGCCAAAGCGGTCGTTTTTAAGAGAACCAATCAGCTGCTTGGAGGAGTTTCATGATTGAACTGTGTATTTATCTGAATTAGAAAATGTTGTTATATTATACAAGTCTTTACTGTACATTTTTATCAATTTAATGTGTCTTTTGAATAAAAATAATTCATTCATTAATTTCTTTTAAAAAAAATCACTGTGACACCAAACTTTAAAGGGGTGGTATAATGCCTTTTTCACAAGATGTAAAGTAAATCTCTGATGTCCCCAGAGTGTGTATGCACCCCACAGATATTTTATATAGCATGTTATATTTGTCACTTTTTGAGGGTTAGCAAAAAACGCACCGTTTTGTGTCTGGCCCTTTAAATACAAATGAGCTGCATGCTGCTCCCGGCACAGCGGGCGGAGTTTCAAGAGCTTGTGTGTGTTAGCAGATTACCTCACGCAGACACACACTAAAATGTCAGAAACTGTTCTGCCTTTTATGTTTAAACCGGAGTCAGACAAAGATGGAGAGACTAAGAAGAAGTGACAACATGTAGAATGCAACAGGACGACTCTGAATGGTTAGTTGATGAATTTATGTTGCTGATGTGGAGTTAACTATCTTCAATTAGCATATTCTGTCATGATAATCTATGAATCGCTCGTATAGGAACTGTTGTGAGATGCACACAGAGTGACTTTCTATTGCATGTGAAAAGACGGATGCTACAGTTTGAGCTGACTCATCTCAACATCTCAACTCATCTTGAGCTTCCTCTTCTCAACATGGACTGTGTGTTCCTGGGGGCGGGGTTTATGTAAATTTTAGGGTTTGTGATGTCACTAATCTGGGAGGAATGTCTTGTAGTCCCTACCAGCCATTTGTTGTAGTCCTTAATAAACGATTTCTTTAAAAGCAAATATCTCCCTTTGCTTTGAACTTTGAGCGTTGTTGTTTATGCTCGAACAACATTACACACTAACTAAAGTTAGAAAAGTGAACTTATAATCAATCACCCCTTTAAAAAAGTCCATTCATAGTCAATTTTTAAAAAATGAGATCAGGCTGTAAACATGAAAAAAAAATCAATGTATAATGCTGGATATAAGATCTACTATAATGATATTATCATTCAATGTCTCATTTTAACAAAATGTCACACATTCGGCAGGTGGTAATAGTACATTAATCGGGTCCCATAAATAGCACTTAACACAAAATCTAAAACAAGACTAATTTACATACATAGGAAAGAGGCTGTGTTTGTGCTGATCATTATACCAGTGGAGATATTGCCTGTTAAACTGGATTGAGGTTGATTATTGAATAAGTCGCAGGTGTTTGTGCTGAAATAACATGCACTAGAATGGCGCAACTGTTTAGTGAATTTGCCCCGCTGTGTCTTCAATTCTAGCACCAGAAACCCTTGCAGGGAGAACAAGGATGGGTTTTACAAGAGAGGCAGTATTACTCGTGTCTTTGCAGCAGGAGGAAGCCGAAGACGCAGCGGGATTAGAAAGACACACAAACGCGGTTTGAGATGAAATTCTGAGGGGGCTCTGTTTCTCACAATCCACAAAAAAGACCATTGTTTATTCCCTTCACGTGCTAAAAAATGTGAAAAGATTGATTGCCAGAGAGGCAGGCAACCTTTTGGCGGCCAGCACAAATAGCTACAAATTACAGAGTGCTGCGTAAACGAGAGGAGAGAGGTAAAAAGAAAAAGAGTGTGTGTGTGTGTGTGTGTGTGTGTGTGTGTGTGTGTGTGTGTGTGTGTGTGTGTGTGTGTGTGTGTGTGTGTGTGTGTGTGTGTGTGTGTGTGTGTGAAATCTACATTATGGAGACAAAATGTCCCCACAAAGATGGCAATAAACGAAATCCTTGTCCTGACTCCTTATGGGTAAATATTTTGGTCCCCATGAGAAAAACAGCTTATAAATCATATTAAGTGATGTTTTTTTGTTTTAATGTAAAAATGCAGAATGTTTTCTGTGATGGGTAGGTTTAGAGAAAGGGTTATTGTAAGAAGAAAGAATATACAGTTTGTACAGTATAAATATACACTGTACAAACAGTATAAATATACACTTTTTCATGTCTAGAAAAGTCCCCATAAAAAATGAAAACACAACATAAGTGAAAACACATACTGAATAGAAAGTAGTGGAGCCTAACAAGCAGTAAATAAATAAACAAACAATTTTATGTAATTCAGTGGACTGGTATACATTTTATCATTATCGTTTAAACATTTACCCTTTGAGATTTATACTGTATATGAACAATAGTACAGTCAAGCATGCAAAGGACGGTAATGCGCAATATATTATTTATAAATAATGCCTTGCTTGAAGTTTACACATATACTAGAGCAAATTGGTTAATTATGTGTATTTACGCAATATCTTCAAAGATATCAATGGAAAGCTGGAAAATTTGAATGATGTACTACAGTGTCATTGTGTAAAAAGTAAGTATGATGTAAAAAGTACAGTGAAATTACTATGAGAGTCTTCCTGTATTCAAAGTAGGCCTGTCTAAAAACACAGTTAAGTAGAAGTGAAAAATATCACTTTTATTAGGAAAGGTTTAGAAATAGACTGAGGAACAAGTAACTTTGGTGCATACACTTTTAATTTAAACTAACTTATTTAATGTCTGTGAGGTTTACACACACAACTACTGGCCTACGTCTATTACACAAACACTGTATAGTGTGACTGATACGACATTTATTCACATGTTGAGGTCTATTACATTTTACATTAAGATTTCATGAACCGTTTTAAAGTTAAAATTGACTCACAGTTTGATTAGTCCATTGGCGCTGTAAAACATATACACTTTTTCACATCCATGCAAACATAATTGAGTAAAAGTATTCTGCTCCACAATAGTATTTGAGTATAAAGTACACATTTCCCAAAATAATTTCATGCCACTCGTGGCGCCAAACAAAATAGCAAAAAAATAATCATCTTGTGAATCTTTCATTCACTGTTTGGTCAGACAGATAGTTCTCCTGTTGTTATGCATTTTGTTTTGTATCTTGAGCATTTCTTTCCTTTGTGAAAAACAATAGAAGAAAATCTGAGGAGTCTTTCAGATTTGTTTGTTGATACAATGTGGTACTTCAATCAATGCGGTTCATTCTTTTTTTTGGAAACCCGTTATTTCTTTTTTCAAAACATGTACTTTTGTGTTTCGCAGAAGAAGAAGAAAAGATGGAACAACATGGATCTTCAGTTTGGGGTGAACAAACCTTTAAGCTTACAGACATACTAATATGATCAATTATGACATCCTTCACATACATTTTAATTGCTGATCACTTAGTCTGTATTTTACTAAATCAAAAACTTCTGAAACAAAATGTGAGAAAAGTTATCTAATCCACAGCAGAAGGTGGAGGGAAAGAGCTGAAATGATCCCATAAGAAGAGAGTACCTTTTGAAGAATACTCTCTAATCCCTGTCATTCTACAGCACTGCAGAGAAAACTCCTCTAAACCAAGTCTGCTGGGTTTAAGGCCTCTTCAGACACTTTCTTATCCTCACCAGATGTTGGGACAGGCAAATGATTAGCTATTTAATTAATCGTACACCAATTTACTTGCAAATGGAATTCTGGATGAGGCAATGAGGAGGAATGAAGCTGACATTTGTCCTCCATGGCCTACTATCCATTGATGTCTTATCCATTTGATTAACATGAAGGTTAAAATGGGCACTGGAGTTTCCTTTGTCCTCTGCAATTGTCCTCTGTAGGGGAAGCGGTGCTGTGATGGGCTCAATGTAGTATACCATCTAACCTTCAGGGGTAGAGTCTCTTGAAGTGGAGATTAAGATCGGAATGATTGCCTCTGGCAAGGAGTCATTTCAGGTACCTATCACGTCTACCATCTCAGTGAACTTTTCTACAGAGGTCGATTAGCATAAATAGTGAAGGGAGTCGTCAACAAAACAGATTATAAAACATAGTTTGAAGAGAAAACTGGATATATCTCTGAGAAAAAATGGAATTGGTTTCAAATGTAATGCTATTTGCGTGCCTTTAGTACCAAATATTTCATTGACTAACATTTTGAACTGCATAAAAATGTAGCTGCGAATTCCCAAAATGAATGAATCATTCATTCATTCATTCAATTCCCAAAATATTTTGTCACTTTTGCACGTTTCAATGCAAAACAAATATTTCCATTACTTTTTCATTACCTTTTTAGTCATTTGTATTGTATAGGGATATTTCTATTATTTTCATTTAGACTGATTTACTTTGGAGTTTGAAAGACTATTATAATTTAATAATATTCAGAAATGTTATCAATTTGACTGCACTAAAACTAGGATGAGAACAAACCAACTGAATTGAGCTGGATAATGACATCATTGTCTTCTGTAGAGCAGCCTTTTAAGTTGTTTCATAATTGATGAATTTGGCAGAATTGACAGTGTTATTGACCTGAACTCAATCAAGATTTATCTGACTTGAGCTAAATAATGACACTATTTTCTTCTGTAGAGCTACTATACAGAATTTGTTTCATAATTGATGAAATTTGCAACATTGATATTGTCCTGTTTAATACTGTGAGGCTGCTCTGAAACAATCTGAATGAAGTGTGATTTGGCTTGACTTCACTGATTCACTAATGAATCATTCAGAAAAGAACCAACTCAAAAGAACAATTTGCTTGCAAATCAAACATTATTATGGCTTGTCAGCAATATTTACTTAAGTTATACAAAGTTTTACAACAAATGTGACTGCAAATAGGATTTCGTTTCCCAAAATTCTAAAACCAGCTGCCACATGAACAACCTCCAACGTTGAAATGTGGTTGAAATAATGTAAGTTGTTGTTCCAACATTATAAATCCTTTCTGAAATTGCAACAAGTTCTGTACAAAAAGTATATAAGACGTTGAAGCAAAGTTGCATTATCAACAGTGATTTGCAAAATCGAAACAAAATTCAGCTGTGATTCAACCTCTAACCATGATGTTGTATTAAATGAATAATGAATTCTAGAGAATAATAGGAAAAATATTCGGCAGACTCACTCCTCGTGTTTGCTGGATAACAGGTTAGCCAGGGGATCGCATAGCAGCACGATATTGAAGGTAGGCAGCGAAACCAGCTCCTGTAATATCCAGAGTTATCTAGGTCATGCACATGTGCCCCATTCACAATGTGTGCACTGCCCCTGCAAGAGACAAACACTTATAAGGAAGCTTATTAATGGGTTTTGTAGAATACTTTCATAGATATTTCCTTTGGCAAAAACAAACAAATTGCTTGTTGGGCACAGGCACTGTGAGGAAGAAGAGCAATTGGAATTCCATCATTCTGCTGTTTCGTTGGGTGTTGTATTATTTGAGGTAGTCCTGATTGAGCTACACAGTCGAGGTTCAAGTTATTATGCTTTTGTCCTCAGTGGACTCTCTACACTGTATATTAATGCTGTGTTAAAGGGGAACTTGGCAACTCTTGTCATTTCTTCACTGATTGTCACTTTTGTTGCCGCATGTTTTTTCATTGAGCTCCCCCTACAGCTGTGGGGCGTATATTTCACAACACTGTCATAAAAAACTCACTTGCGGCACCTTCCTCCCGCTTTCTACCACTGCTCATGTGCATTTGTTATTATCGGAGCCGGCCAACTTTATCGTGTGGAGCTATGTCTACCGAGATGGTAATATATCATGCACAGTATCATAGAATTATGTCAAATTGCCATAAAGCAGTTCGTGTTTCTTGCTCGTTCTCGCTTCTCACGAGACTTCTATTTCCAACTTACCGGGACATTAGTCCCCATGTTGCAAGGTTGGTTTTCCCGCCTGGGAACGCTGGGGGGAGCGGGGAAAGTCACCATTCTCTCCAGAACAGGTTATTGAACCATTCAAATGATTTCTAAACGGTTTTATTAAGTTGAAATAGTTGCCAAGTGCCCCTTTAACCTGAGACATTCCATACAGTGTGAAGATGGTATTCACCTGTATAAAAAACACAGATGATGTCTAAAGATATTTTACAAAGATATTTCATAAAGAAGATATTTAAAGAATGTTGGTAACCTAACAATTGACAGTAGCCACTGACTGCCATAGTAGGGAAAAGAAATACAATGGAAGTCAATGGCTACCGTCAACTGTTAGGTTTCCAACATTCGTTAAAAATATCTTCTTTTGTGTTCAACAGAAGAAAGAAATTCAGGTTTGGAACAACTTGAGGGTGAGTAAGTGATGACAAAATTTTAATTTTGGGGGGAACTATGCCTTTAAGGCATTTCTAGGCATCATAGACGAATCCCATTCGAAAAGGTAGGCAGACAATTATGCTGTCTTCTAAGCTACCTTGTTTGGCCAAATTCCAAGACAGCTAAATGTATCCCTCAAGAATAAGGCAATCCAATGATGAATTGTGGCAAGCTCAGTGAAGTCATTTTTGAATATGTGGATAACTGTGGATTATGAAGAGTGAAGCCTATTAATCTTACTCTATTTTCTCTTGACCTCTGTTGACCTTTGTGGAGTTGTGTTCTTGTTAACTGTAAAAAAAATCTAGAAGCTATTACTATTTGCTAGATTTTTCCATTGCAGGGGAATTTCTTTTCATTTATTATGAGGTTTCATTCCTAAAGACAGTAACCAACAGCATTTTAAAGGGTAAAGTTTCCTGCAATTGAATAAAATCAAGGTGGGCAAATGCAGTCTTGTGTGTGTTAAAGGGACAATAGGCTTGAGAATTTCTTCTTTGGTGTTCCACGTTGAGAGAGAAATACATAGTGGTTTGGAATGACATGAGGGTGAGTAAATGATGACAGAATTGTCTTTTTTTGGGTGGACTGTGCCTTTAAGTTATAGGAGCAGTAGCCAACAAATGTAAAACCCTAAAGAATATGGAGTTTTTGACAAGGCGTTTAGAACGTCTCCTGCACTCCTTCACCTCACATGGATTGTCTTACTCTTCATGCATTATTAATGGTTCTGGGTCAATGTTCCTGTCTTAGAGACATGGGAAATGAGTCTGAATTCCAGTGACTGGAGAAATCTGTGTTAAAACCCAGAATGCGTCACATTGGAAATCTTTCACGGCTCATAATGGGAGAATGAAAAAGCAGAAATGAGAACGAAGGGACTGGAGAAACTTCCTGAAAACTAGATTATCTTTTCACACGATAATCTGCGGGTCATTATCCAGTCTTTCAGCTGCATTCTTTATTATCAGAGAATCATGTTTAAAGCTCATATTTGATCTGGTCCACAGCAATGTGAACAGATTGCATTTTTCGGTAACACTTTACAATAAGGTTCATTAGTTAACTTTAGTTAACTCCCTTGGTTAACATGAACTAAGAATGAATAATACTTCAAATACTTCAAATGTGTTAATTTGTTAATTGTAAATTTACGTTAATAAAATCATAGGTTGTGTTTTCCCTCAGTGTCTTTAAATGCCATGAGAGACACGACAGACGGACGGATGGATGGATGGATTATTTTTTAGAATTCCACTCTAATTGTGTAACAGAGGCATTCACAGGAAGTGACAGGCTCTCCATGTGAAGATTTAACTAAAGGCTACTCACTTCATAGTGTAAAAAAATTGACTGACAGCAGGACTGTGCTGTAGAGATAAGAAAGCAGCTCTGGCCATTTGGAGGGACTGTCAGCAGCAGAGCTTTAAGCAGGTTGTGACATTTTCAGGGAAGTCCTGAGTCTCCAGCGCCATCAAAAGATGTCAGGATGGCGTCAAATGACAGGTCCAAGAGATGGATTGTGACAAGTCAAAAATCACCAGCATTTAATGCTTTTTTCCCCCCACCAGCATGTTGACAGATAGCTTGCTAAAGCCTGTCATGTTATATTAACTAAACCACAGTTAGCATACAGGCAATTGTCCTTGTAAAGTCTTATTTAATTTATCTAAGGTTAATGTAACTGAAAGTAGCAAACATTTTATTTGCAACTTTTGAAACCATCAGGCGCGAATTCACTAAGAATGAGCAGCGCCTGCTGATGTCTGCATTTTAGCACCCTATTTACTACAGCCCAAAGTATATTTTAGTTCTGACGCTTAGCATATGAGCCTCTCCAGAGAGTGTCATTATTGTCCAGTGTTATATATAAAATTTCTCTCCAGAAGTTATGAGTAAAAAAAAAAAAAATAACTAGAGTTGCAGGTAAATCTGAACCCTCTCCCACAAGCGCTTGTTAATGTGTCTGCTTCTTTTTTGACTGTGAAACAATGGCCAGTTTTGTCAACGTGTGGGAATCAAAGTGCAAAAAGAATTCAAAGAGTATGCAGGACCTCTGACCCTATAACATCGGGTCAGAGGTCAGCCTTCCGCCGGAACTCGACTCTCTTGTGAATGCCAAATACAAAGCTGGGAAGAGCCAGAATATTATTTCACATAACTCCTCATTTATAAAATGTTGTGTAGAAATCATCCTCAGTTGATCTTACGATCATTTAACGTAGGCCTATGTGTGATTTAGAGAACGAACGTATGCACAGGAAAAGTGCGTATGCCTCTCTTCCAGAATGAAAGAGAGTGATCTTGAAATTGTGCGCATCTCAATGGTTTCCGATCTCCGTTTTGTAAACGTTGCCTAATTAATGTCATTAACATATAAAAGAGCACCAGTCAACGTCCAAAGCCTTTACTGGAAAATGGCGAGCGGCAAGAAGTGTTCAGATTTCCAAATACCCGCATTACTTCGACGTCAAAGACCGTTTCAATAAATATGAAAGTTGCCGTATGCACTTTTCCTTGTGGCAGAAAGTCGGAGTACTGCAGGTATTTGGATATCTAAGCACTTCTTGCCGCTCGTCATTTTCCAATAAAAGATTTGGATGGATTTGCACACTTTATAAATGAGGCCCCGGTTGTGTTCGACTGAAAGAAGAAATATACACCTAGGATGGTTTGAGGGTGAGTAAAGTGATTGGGTATTTCCTTTAATTGTATTTAATGTGGTCTTGTAGTGTACTTCTAATCTTAGAATTATATTTAAAATACACTGTACTTGCAGAGAATATAAATTGAATGAAATAATAGGCCACTTAAGTGTACTTAAAGAGAGTACACTGTCATGAGTACACATTTAAAAAGTGCACTTTGTAATAATGTTAATTTAGAAGTTACCTTAAAGTATAATTTAAATCATTATGTTATAATAATATTTTATAATGCTTTAAAGAAGTCCACTTATTTTGATGTGTTGACTTGCATACTAAAGCAGATGTCAAGTACTTGATTATAATTTTACAATGTTACATTTCAGGTTTTCTATACCCTCACCTAAAGGATTATTAGGAACACCATACTAATACTGTGTTTGACCGCCTTCAGAACTGCCTTAATTCTACGTGGCATTGATTCAACAAGGTACTGATTTTGATAGGAAGGCCCATATTGATAGGATAGCATCTTGCAGTTGATGGAGATTTGTGGGATGCACATCCAGGGCACGAAGCTCCCGTTCCACCACATCCCAAAGATGCTCTATTGGGTTGAGATCTGGTGAC
This sequence comes from Rhinichthys osculus, assembly GCA_029959095.1. Classification (NCBI taxonomy): domain Eukaryota; kingdom Metazoa; phylum Chordata; class Actinopteri; order Cypriniformes; family Leuciscidae; genus Rhinichthys; species Rhinichthys osculus. Next base: position 13,599,755 of record JARWKJ010000009.1, on the reverse strand, counting down.
TGTGGGGGCCATTTTAGTACAGTGAACTCATTGTCATGTTCAAGAAACCAATTTGAAATGATTCGAGCTTTGTGACATGTGTGCATTATCCTGCTGGAAGTAGCCATCAGAGGATGGGTACATGGTGGCCATAAAGGGATGGACATGGTCAGAAACAATGCTCAGGTAGGCCGTGGAATTTAAACGATGCCCAATTGGCACTAAGGGGCCTATAGTGTGCCAAGAAAACATACCCCACACCATTACACCACCACCACCAGCCTGCACAGTGGTAACAAGGCATGATGGATCCATGTTCTCATTCTGTTTATGCCAAATTCTGACTCTACCATCTGAATGTCTCAACAGAAATCGAGACTCATCAGACCAGGCAACATTTTTCCAGTCTTCAACTGTCCAATCTTGGTGAGCTCTTGCAAATTGTAGCCTCTTTTTCCTATTTGTAGTGGAGATGAGTGGTACCTGGTGGAGTCTTCTGCTGTTGTAGCCCATCCGCCTCAAGGTCGTGCGTGTTGTGGCTTCACAAATGCTTTGCTGCATTCCTCGGTTGTAACAAGTGGTTATTTCAGTCAAAGTTGCTCTTCAACAAGGCATTTTCGCCCAATGGACTGCCACATACTGGATGTTTTTCCTTTTTTACACCATTCTTTGTAAACCCTAGAAATGGTTGTGCGTGAAAATCCCAGTAACTGAGCAGATTGTGAAATACTCAGACCGGCCCGTCTGGCACCAACAACCATGCCACGCTCAAAATTGCTTAAATCACCTTTCTTTCCCATTCTGACATTCAGTTTGGAGTTCAGGAGATTGTCTTGACCAGGACCACACCCCTAAATGCATTGAAGCAACTGCCATGTGATTGGTTGATTAGATAATTGCATTAATGAGAAGTTGAACAGGTGTTCCTAATAATCCTTTAGGTGAGTGTATATATATTTAAAGGTACTACTTCATCATTGCAAATGCGTAATTACAAATGTATTTGCATGACATAAAAGTTTCAATAGAAATTCTATTAAACCATAAATGCTTGTCAATACAATACATTCAGCAGTACTCTTTAACTAAAAAAAAAAAAAATACAATACAAATGTAAATACTCACAGCACAGCGCTAAGCGCATTTAGCACCTGGTAAACTGGATTATGAGTGATTAACAAATATGATAATGACTGTTTAGTGAATTCTGTGTCTAAACAGCTGGTAACTGAGCTGTTCCCCCAGTCTTTTTTTGTAAGAGAATGAAAAATAGCTGACTAACTTCTTTAAAGAGGAATAGGGAGTCGAATTTTAAAGCTTAATTTTGCGGCAAATCTTTGATAAAAGTAAATCATAGATCGTTTAATGTATTTTAAGAACAACAAACATGAGAATAGATGCTTTTCCAAAAGAACATCGAGTGGTGAAATGCAACCCATAGTGATTGGTTTGGAAATTAAGAGGCAGAAAGAAGTAAATGTAATGTATGTTGATTAAAAGACTAATGAGGAGTAATAAGGGCTTTTTATGGTAATAACCCCCAAATTGTGGCATAGCACGGTTCAGCGTTGCCATATAACAAACTCTGACAGACCACAGAACACACACACACAGTCTTCAGTTGAGAGTCGGGTGACAGGGGTTTTGAAGACGACAGTGAGGCCTGTCAAAGAGATGGACAGCATCCTCTGCTTAATATAACCTTATCATCTCTCTAGCAGGCGGCGAGTCAAGCCTGGCAGAGCCAAGCACTGGGGCAAGACCTCTCCCGCTGGACCCACGTGTAAAGAACTCAGAGTTCACTTACGGCACATCAGTCTTCTATGTGTTTAGTGCATGTTAATGGATCTGTTTGGCAGACTGGATGGGTCAGACAGCAAAGGAAGGCTCGGCGGAGACGTGCTGCCCACTGATGGTGGTCCTTTCATTTGAGGGTGTTTTATTCTGATACTTGATACGCTCTTGTGTGTCAGCTGACTTTTAAATAGAATCAGATGAATAAAGGCTGGGAATGAATTCATTTGGCGGTCCAGGAAGGTCAGCCTCAGCAGAACGAGCTGGTATCTATGCGTGTTGTGGTGGGAAGGCAGGACCTTTCAGGCTCTGACTCAGTGTGTGAGTAACAGCTAGAAGGCTATAATGGGCAGCTGAAATCCTCACAGAAGACTCGAGGCCTGTGCCGGGTTCACAGATAACAAGAAACTCAGGAAATGTCATCTCTATATGCCTCACTGTTTACACAGCCAATCGTGTACAAAGGAAACAGGAAGACCTTCCCCGTGTTGATCTTTTATCGACTTTTCTGCGCTGTGGTTAAAATGACACACTCCTTCCTGAAGATGTGATATTTATCATTTTGCCAAGCCAGAGTCAATAATTCACCTTGTCACTGTTATTTCATGTGAATGGAGACTGGATGTTTTCACAAATGGTTTCGCAAATTCTTTCACTTATGCACAAATAAAATGAAACAATTCAAATATAATATATTCATGTCCTGTAAATATTTTTAAAAGTATAACAAATGATATAATAATTAAAAAAATTATTCACATTTAAACGACTTCGAGAATCACAATATATATAAGGAGATAGGTGATTTATATGTATATTGTGAAAGACAATAAATAGGCCTATATATTGTTTTTATACATGTTTTTTATATATGAAAATCTATATGGTAATAATTATTTTTTAAGAAAGGGGTTCCCTTGCAAGAGGATCATTATATTTGGGGTCATTAACATCAAAATTCAAATTCGTACATAATATACTTATATTTTTAATCACATTAATTACATTAAATTCTGATTAATTAAGAAAATTTGTTACAATTAATCTCAGACATCAATATTTGATGAGCAAAGGAACAATGTACATTACATCATTGTGGAAGAGGATAGACATTTCAAAAAGTGACTGCTGAGATCCACTCGCCAATGTTCAGTGCTAAAAAAGGGTTTGCACTATATCAATACACGTCATACTTATAGGGCTTAGCTTGATGCTCTGTAAAGTTTTTCGCTGTACATTAGCTACCCATCCTTTCACCTTAACATCCCCCATCCCCATCATGCCATCCCAGCCCAGCCCTGGAGGAAACATTTTGCGCTTTGCCCCCGTTGCTCATGGCAGATGTCAACACTGACTACATTACCAGTCAGATGTGGTTTGCTTTAAAGAGTCTGCTTTGACGGCGGATGTCACAGCCGTTAGAGGCTGCATGACACATCTCTCTCCCTCTCTCTCTCTCTCTCTCTCTCCTCTTAAGACTTTGCCCTTCATTTCATACATCCATGTTTTCAATCATTCCTTCATTCTGCTGCTCAGACCCAGCAGGGAGTTCAGCCTACCTCTGGGAACACCTTAATGAAAAAGTCCAACATTCAATGTTTTCACTTGGAAACCAACGATTTCTCACAGGATATCAATCAAGAGCATCCAAGTGTTTTATCAATATGTAAACGGCAAGGCATAATTTTACTGTTAAAATAACTTTTAGAAGCATTTCCAAAGTCTTAAAAATAACAACAACCAAAAACGCAATTTGACAATGTTTTTTTTGTTTTGTTTTTTTTCATAAAACTTGCCCAAATTCAAGTGCTGATAAAAAAAAAAATGAAATAAGCTAGAATAAAATGTTTAAAAATTGTTCCATTTGTCCTGTTGTTGACAGATCCAAGTGCATGGAGTATGTCCAACCCGATCTCACGGCAATTCGTCCATATTTTACGAGGTGGCTAATTCGTACAAATTCATACGACCTCACTCGTACAAATTCGTACGATTTTTGCTAAATCGTACATATTTTACGAGTTACCCATTTTGTATGAATTCATACGAATGACCTATCCCTGACCCCACCCCTAAACCTTACCCATCACTGGGGTTTAGACAAATCGAACGAATTCGCACAAATTAGCCACCTCGTACTCACTCGAATTGGTTGTGAGATAGCGAACGTGCAAATGTATACTGTATCTAGTGTAGACACCATCACTGATTATAATGGGTTCCATTTGCTTTTGACCCGATGTGGCACTCACATTCAGTATAGGCAAGTGTCAGCTATTAAGCGACTGAATGCCAGTGGGCGGGGCCTATGGTGTGATTATGTATTCGTCAATGTCATGTTCTGGAGGTGGTCATAATCAAATGTATTTGCCTGTTAGACGTCACAGATCCCGCAATATCAAAATGAGTATTTGCCATGGTTTATTGAAAGGTCATTTGTGCAAAGGTCATCAATCATGTGGTGTTTTGTTTTCCAAACTGTATTATTATAGTTGTTATATTACATCAGATACAAAGGAGATGTTAGTAGTTCAAGTGTGATGACATATTAACATTATATTAATGATCAACATAATAGTACATTAAATATTAACCGGACAGCTTTTCTCACAGGTCATACAAGTTGACTTTTTAATGATAGCTTATCATATTTTTAATGAAGGTCAAGTGCTTCTGATATTTAAAAAATGCTTGAAATCAATATTTGAGTCAAACGAATATCTGTATTCTCTCACAGCTCGTAAATCATCTGACCAAATATTATCATAGCCTGTAGCCATCCTCGTTTGACCCTCGTTGAGCCGGACGCAAATTGGTATCGCAGGGTGGGTGTCAACAAGAGCACGGACCTCCTGTTCGAATCTCAGATGTCAGTGGGACGCAATGAAAATTTACAATGGGTGAGTCAATACATCCCTGACCCGATGCATCATTGATGAAGTCTCGCAAAGGCCTGGAGGGATGGAGACATTATCAAGCATTAGTCGGTTTCGAAGGATAACAAGGGCACCGTGTGCAAAATCACTCCTCAACACAATTAATTTAATTTAATGACATTGATTTAGTTTGATACATTCCAGACTATTGTTGGCACTGACAAGCAGCAAAAGAAAGGTTATAAGTCATCCCTCGAGGAACACGGTGAAGTCTGTGGTGACCAATTCTGTCATATTAGCATTTTTTGGTGGATAAGTACTCAGTGAAAAAGCTAATTATGACTCAACAGCTGTTCAATTTGCAATTGATTGACTTAATTACTTCTTTCAGTGAATCCCCTTTTTTTTTTTTACACGTAGTGGTCCTATTAATTTTCCCCATGTGGAAAATTGGCAAACATTTAAAGCTAGAAATCCAAGCCTGATGCACAGAAACAAGTTGAATTTTAAATTGAACTTCAGGGGATGCCTCATATTAGACAATCTGTCACTTAAATTCTATTCAAAGTTGACAAGATTAGAGAAAAATGTGTCTCTTTTTAATAAAAACAATGTTTGGTTCTATTTTACATTCATTTTTCTCACTTGAAATATTTTTTCTGTCTATAACTGCATTTATGCATGTAGGCCTGGTCAAGATGATCTGCTGAGGTTCAAACTGAGTGTCAGAATGGGATGAAAAGTGATTTAAGTGACTTTGAACGTGCCGTGGCTGTTGGTGCCAGACGGGCTGGTCTGAGTATTTCAGAAACTGCTGATCTACTGCAATTTTCACACACAACCATCTCTAGGGTTTACAGAGAATGGTCAGAAAAAGACCAAATATCCATTGAGTGGCAGTTCTGTGGGCAAAAATGCCTTGATGCCAGAAGTCAGAGGAGAAAGGCCAGACTGGTTTGAGCTGATAGTCAAATAACCACTCGTTACAACCGAGTTCTGCAGAAGAGCATCTCTGAACACGTTGAACCTTGAAGCAGATGGGCTACAGCAACAGAAGAACACGCCGGATTCCAATCCTGTCGGCTAAGAACAGGAAACTGAGGCTACAATTCACACAGGCTCACCCAAATTTGGAAAATTGTTGCCAGGTCTGATGTATCTCCATTTCTGCTGCGACATTCAGATAGTAGGCTCAGAATTTGGCGTAAACAATTAAAAGCATGGATCCATCCTGCCTTGTACCAGAGAATGTCTAATAAGGGGAGAACTTCCACTCTCAGTAAACTTCCGGCTTCTGAACTGGTTGCAGTTCCACTCTGGGTCCATATGAAGGTGCTCACAGGACGAGTGCAGAATGAATGGAGGTCTATGGAGCTATACCCCTCATAATCCACTTTTCTCAGGATATAATTTTTTGTCTAGTAATTTGAATGTTGTATTCGAAAGGAGATGCAAAGAAATTACACATTTCTGGGTGTTAGATTTTTTAGAGTCACTTATTTGCTTTAAAAAAGTCTTTTAAAATGTCAATGACGTCATACACATTGTACGACCAGAGATACTGCTTTACGGCAATCCTTCAGTCACTTTGGTGCTTTCGCGCTCTGCACTTTCTTTTATCTCGAGGCATCTACAACACAGCTGACACAGTTGCTGTGTGGAAAAAAAAAATTTGGCCGAAAAAGTCCGCCTTAACATTCTGGTCCCGCTTCGGATGCCACGATGCCATCAGGCGGTATCTCTGGTCGTAATCAGTCCCCCACTGACCAATCAGTGTTCATTAGCAGAATGCTAGCGTGTTATGGGCAATAACAACTCACCCTGTAAGAAATTGAAAGGACATAAGTACTCGTTCATTCAACTTTCGACCTATAACCCATGTTGAACTTGCAAAACCTACAATCAAATCTGAGATTTCTCAATGGCAATCGGGTGAAAGAGACAAATTTAGCCGTCTGGCTCCATAGACTCCCAATCATTTTGCACTCATGGGCGATCGCCCCCAGTGGAACTCTGGTGGAACTACAACCAAAATTCGGTACAATAGGACTTAATATGGAGTGGCCAGGCTCTCCGTAGACGGGCTCTGCTTGTACCAATGGTTCCAGATCGGTGCTAGCAAGGTGCCCCTAATAAAGAGGCAGATGAGTGTCTGTCTGTCTGTCTATCTAGACAGAAGCAGAGCAGTAAAGCACCATCCGTCACCTGAAATACCCAATAAATAATCAGACCTAAAGAAGAAAATGGAACGAATTAATGCATAGAATCCTATATCATTCCTGAAATAAAATCATTTCACGTTGAGCCAAAGTTGTGGATGCTGGTCATGATGGAATACCATTTTTTAGTGCTAGTCCTACCGCATTATGCAAACAGGAGTCATATACCTGCCAAATCCATTAATAATACACAATAATAAAAAACAATCAAATAAAATTATTTATCATCTATCTAAAGCTTGCCCCCAACTCACCTTCTCAACGTTTTGAACAGCCAAGATATCCCTGCATCTGTGTCATGGAGAAAATAATTATATATATCAGAGGATCAGACACACCCATAATTTACATCCTGGTACCGGTATCATTTGTACTGCTGCTGTGCTGTATTTCAGAGAGATGTCTTACTACAGTTTTTCTCGATTGCTTAAACACATTTGCCCACTCTGACATCACATTTTCAAAACAGTTAACACACAGGATAAAACTGAAGCTCAATGGCCAAAATGACTCATTTTGTTAGCAAAATGCTCTAACACTCACAAAACATTAAAAACATGCAACATAAGCAAAAATTCTCATCAAACACCACAACTTATGGTCAAATTAGTTTATTCTTTCAATTAATCATTACACAATGGACAACAAAATACAAAATACAGCCATCAATATGAAATATGATACTTTACAAACTCAAATGGATACTGAAAAAGAAAGCTACCAAAGGCAAATTATGGGTGGAAATACCTTTAAAAAGAAAAAAAAGATTTATACTGTATATATATTTTATCTTTCACATTTAGTCCATTCGTTCTTGACGATTATGCCACAGGTTCTCATCAACATCGCATTGAATGTTTTCCCTTGCAATGCACCGAGGGAAATACCTCCTTGCATGGCGTATCCATCCCTGGCAGTCCTCTGCACCTATTGCCAGGCAACCAGCATTCATTGCCTCCAGGAGGGGCATCTGCTCATATGGCCGGTGATCATACACCTTCCACCTCCAAGCAGAGAAGAACTCCTCGATTGGGTTCAAAAAAGGCGAGTATGCAGGGAGAAATTGCATCATAATACGAGGCTGTGCTGCAAACCATTCATTTACAAGGCGAGAGTGGTGGAAAGCCACATTGTCCCAAATTATGACATACAGAGTAATGCCAGGCCTCAACAGCCCTCTCTCCTCGGGTGGAATGAGTATTTCTTTCAATGCATCAAGAAATGTGATGAGGCGTTCTGTATTGTATGGACCAATAGTTGGTATGTGGCAAAGGACCCCATCATTGGAGATGGCAGCACACATGGTGATATTGGCACCCCTCTGACCTGGCACTGTGACAGTGGCCCTCTGCCCAATGATGTTCCTCCCGCGTCTCCTCACTTTACAGAGGTTGAAGCCGGCTTCATCCACAAAAATGAATTTGTGATGTGCCCCTTCAGCTTCAAGCTCCATTATTCTCTAAGAAAAATAGCAAATTCATAGAGCAAATGATTACAGTCGCATGTAACTATGGTAAACAAGGTATTACAATAAAAAAAAAATCTGTACCTGCACATACTGGAATCGTGCCTCCTTTACGATGTCAGAGTTTCTTTGAAATGGAACTCTGTACAGCTGCTTCATTCTGACCTGGTTTCGTTTAAGGACTCGATCTATAGTTGCTAAACTCACACTGTTTATATTTCTAAATGCTCCCTGATCTGCAATTACTGCTGCCTGGATTTCACGCAGTCTGATTGCATTGTTTGCCACTACCATATCTACAATGGCTGACTCCTGTTCAATACTAAATATCTTTCCTCTGCCACCAGTGTGTGGTAATGTGTGGATTCTATAAAGTAAAAGCAAAAAGCATGTCAAAATTGACATTACTGTATGACAGTCACATAAATGGGATTGATAAAACATCATTACTGTAGACACAGTTTGTTCTGCTAACAGGGCAATACAGTAAAGCTGAAATACACAGTGGTATACATTACAGTAACACTGAATTACCTGTTCTCATTACGAAAAAGCCTGACAATAGGTGCCACAGTGCTCCGACTCAGAATGGGCTGGACCCTTTGTCCAGCCTCTCTAAAGGACAAGCCATGATTGATGACATGGTCAATAATTGTAGCCCGAATTTCATTTGAAACTTGAGCTCGATTTTGTCCTCTTGCTGCTGCAGCTTCTCCACCACGCATACAAACTCCTCTTCCTCGGGCCCCTCTGCCATGGCCTCTTACTCTCCTTCCATACCTATGGCCTCTTTGATCCATGCTTGCAAATAGCAACACAGGGGTGGCATTTTTTATAGATGGATGAGGACTGATTGCTGATTGAAGAGTTGTGCAAACGAGTTTCACACAGGTGCATAGAGATTTATAATTATGGAAGTACTTTCTATCAGCTGTGAATAGATGTTTTCCTTTTGTTCAACACAGTGAATCCAATAGAGTTTGGGATCTTTCAATGAGATCTGTGGTAACTGTTTTGACAAAGGGTGTGAAAAATGTGTGAAACAAATGAAAAAGTGTTAAAACATTTGCAAGAGAAGACTTCTGCTGTGCTAATAATGTGATGATGAAGATCAAGCGGATCCCAGTTTCATTTAGTGTGTCTTAGCAAATGAGAAAAACTGTAATAGAAAGCAGTGCATAGAGGAAGAGCAGAAAGATGCTTTGTTTAGCAGTGTGGGGCTTCAGTGCTGCAGAGTGTTTCATGCTGAATACTCATTGAATAGAATCAGACAATAACAGTCGAAGCTTTGAGACAAAAATGAATAAAGACAGACCTTGGCAGGCTGAGAGAGAGAGAGAGAGAGAGAGAGAGAGAGAGAGAGAGAGAGAGAGAGAGAGAGAGAGAGAGAGAGAGAGAGAGAGAGAGAGAGAGAGAGAGAGAGAGAGAGAGAGGTACGGATAAAAAGAGAGAATGAGAAAGACTGGATGGCAAGATCGCCTACTGACTGTATAAATGTCCTTGAAACAAACAGAGGTTATAAAGGGATTGAGAAATGGAGGAGGAAAACAATGGGATGGAAATGAAAGGCAGATGGCAGAAAAAAACCCAAAGGAGATGAAACTCACGCAAAATATATCTCACTCCAGGTTGCTCTGGGAACATAAACCAACAGTGGTTAAAGGCAAAGTTCACCCCTAAAATGAAAATTCTGTCATTATTAGCTTACACTTATGTTCCAAATCAATATTTTCTGTAGAATAGAAAAGGAGATATTTTGAAGAATCGTTTCAGAGTTTATTATGTAATGTAATGTAATCCTTTTATTGTCATTGTAACCTGTACAACGAAATTTAAAAGTGCCAAACAGTTGGTGCATCTATAAATCATTATCAATAAAAAAAATAAAAAAAACACACACCACCATTCATTCTGTCATAGTTATTGCACAATCTAACTATAGTATTGTTTTATGAATGTTTTTTTTATGGCATTAAGGGTGGTTATTGCTGTTGGATAACAACTATTTTTAAGTCTGTTTGTTCTTGATTTGATTGTCCTGTATCGTCTGCCTGATGGCAACAGTTCAAACAAGGAGTGACCGGGATGGAAAGTGTCTTTAATAATGCTCTGAGCTTTTTTTTGGCACAGCGAGCACTGTGAAGGTCAACCATTGTAGGGAAGGGACAACCGACTATATTCTGGGCCATGTTAATGACCAGTTGGAGAGCCTTTTTCTGGGCTACTCTGCAGCTAAACCACACACAGTATGTTAAGATAGATTCTATGTAACACCTGTAAAAGGACAACAGCAGTCTCTGAGTGATGTCGTTTCTCCTGAGGACCCTCAGGAAGTGCAAACGTTGTTGGGCCTTTTTTAGCACCTTCACACTGTTTACGCTCCATGTCAGACCCTCCTCAATGTACACACCCAGAAAACAGAAGTCCGACACCTATGGTTGACACATATAGTCCCTATGTCTCCAAAAACATCCTAAAAGCACGAGTGCTTTAACTGACAAATTATAAAAATGAAAAAAAATTACACCAAAAAAATATCAATTATCAATAGTACAAAAGAAGTGAAAAAATTAGCTAAAATCATGTTATAAATTATAATATGAATTATTATAAATATATATTTTTTTCTCTATTTTTTTTTTTTTGCCCACTATATAATGTTGACAAGATTCTTCTAAAAATGTCAATTTTATATTCCATAAAAAAAGAAAAAAAAAGAAATCCGGTCTACATATTGCACCCGACATAAGTAAATGGTCAAAATTAGTAAATGATGTCAGAATAGCATTTCTGTGTGATTTATTCATTGAAAAAAAAATCAATTTGTAATGTCAGTAAAAACATGTGAACAGTAAACTGAACTCTCATATTATTCCAAACCACTAACTTTGATGGAGAGTTTCAGGGGAATAGCTGGTATAATGCACTTTATGATTTCTTTCACACACACACACACACACACACACAATTGGTAAACACACTGGTAAATTATTACTATTGATAATGGTTGGCTCATACTATTCCCACCCATGAAACTGACAAAAACCACTCAGGGACTTTTCCTGCCAACTGAAAGAAATGAAGACCTCTCTCTTCTATGAGTTTGGCACGCAGCTTTATGGAAGTCAGTCAGTCAGTTCTGATTGTGTTCTAAGTGAACGACGCTTTGGGAACGCGTGAATGCGTCTGAGCATCAATGTCAACTAGTCCAATGGAAAGAATGAGTGTCACGGGCGGGTGACGTCATGACCAGGAAGGGATAAGAGCACATCCGGTGCAAACTGGCATTAGCTTCGAAAATTGCCGAAGCAAGCCGATCACAGGGATGCAGAAAGTATGGCAGGGTGACGCATCGTCTCGTTCCCTTTCTCAGGGAACTATGGTTACAGTCGTAACCTGAGACGTTCCCTTTCGAGGGAACTCGTGATCCGTCAACGACGCTTTGGGAACGAGAATACCCAAAACGCCAGACTTTCAAATGTCTGAGTGTCAGCCTGTTGTCACACTGCACCAAGCACCTGGGATCCAGGGGCAGCATCCAGGTCCAAGCTGTAAAACCTCACGAATGTGAGCGGTGAGGACCAGCCCGCCGGATCACAAACGTCTTGGAGAGAACTCCAGATAATACGCTTCGAAGCCATAGACCCTAGTGGAATGAGCCCTGACCACCAAATGGTTGGCCAGAAGACTCACAAGTAAGAAGGATAGTCTCGACTATCTATTTGCTCAATAGGTTGGATTTTCTCGACAGAGAAGTCCGATGAACATAAGTGTCCAGTGCTCGCACTGGGCACAATAGGTTCAGCTTTTCCTGGTCCGAAAAATGGGGGAGGACAGAAACCTGCAGCACAATAGGCCTCGGAATAAGGCACCTTTGGAACATATCCATGTTTCGGGTAAGATTGCCTTGGCCATCCCCGGTGCACTCAAGGCAGGTGGGGACCGAAAGGGCCTGAAGGTCTGACTCTATAGGGACGAAATAGCTAGCAGAAAATAGTCTTAAAAGAAAGGAACTTCTCTGAGACCAAATCTAAGGGCTCGAAGGGAGCCCCAGATAGGCCTTCTAGAACTATTGCAAAGGTTTTTTGCGAAGGCTGACACCGCATGCTCCACTCCAAAACAAACTACACAAAGCTCGTGTGTGTCCCCACCCGTTAAATAACGCGGGCAGGGAGAAGCACAGAGTTTGTAAAGTTGTTTCGCCATAACTCTTCCCAATAATATCGAACAGACAACAATAAATAGACAGAGACAGAGTGACACAGATCGCTTGCTGAGACACAGAAGCTAATGCCGGTTTGCACCGGATGTGCTTTTATCCCGCCCTGGTCATGACGTCACCCGCCCGTGACGCTCATTCTTTCCATTGGACTAGTTGACATTGATGCTCAGACGCATTCACGCTTGGGGCGTTCCCAAAGCGTCGTTGACGCATCGCAAGTTCCCTCGAAAGGGAACACTTTAACTGAGTCCAGCCCGGAACCATATAATTTGCTGTCAAAAAACGCGGCCGTTAAGTTTAAATGACAGTTGGCCACCATGGCCCAACAACAGTGGGGGAAAACAGGACCTCATAGAATCAGATCTCTGACAGGGCGAGAAATTCCACCAAACTGCCTGTCTGCAACTACTGTATATCATTTGACAATTTCAAATATATTATGACACATTTAAGCGTTATTGACCCTTTCCCTTAAAAATATTACTGATAAATCCTACATCTTATAGTTAGCATGAAATGGATGTTTATTGTGATGTATATCTGAGTGAAACTACTTCTTGAACAAGAAAAAAATAATTTTTGTTCATGGGGAATTGATTGGATGGTTGAGGTTTGCTATTGGTCAGTCTCATGTGAGTGACAGGTTGTCCCGCCCTCGTACCATTAAATCACATCATCAGAGAAGAGATGTTGTCACATAATGGTTAGATTGATTTGTTTAGATCCAGTGAAGACGTGTCATAGGCGTAATTTTTGGGGGTGGGATGGATGGGACATGTCCCCACCACTTTTTTTCAGGGTCGATATTGTCCCCCACCCCTTTTTGAAACATTGAGGCACGGATGTACCTAATACAAATAAATAAAACATCTACAGTTAACTAGCAGAGCATTCATTTAGTTCGCTATTAAATAAGAGGTCTAGCGCTAAAATGTGTTGTTTTTTAAATCAAGCTGAGCGCTTGTTTTCGCTGCTATCAGTGTCATGGATACAGTGTTCTCTTGTGGCTCGCGCACCGTCTTCACTCGGACGCGTGCTTCAATCTATCTCCGTTGCGGAGACTCTCTATTCGTTCCGGTGAAATCACAAAATAAAATGCACACAAATGTGTCCCTGCTTGATATAGACTGTAACCACTGATGAGCATATTCGGTTTTGATGAGAGAGAAAAAAACTATACGAGTGCAGACTAGAACCCGAAACCTCTGACACGCTTGGCAAAAGATCTACCACTAGACCATTGAAGAACTCATACAAGACTTTTGCGGATAGATGGATTTATTTACTGGTTGAGCAGAGAGGCTGCACAGTTTGACCAGCGGGCAGCGATGTAGAACTATTATTATTACAACTTGTAATGTATAACTATCAGACCGGCCCTCGCGGCCTTGAAACACTACCGGCCCACCGGGAAAAGTCCCGACTCTCCCGATTGCCACTCCGCCCCTGACAGCAGCGGCATGCCTTACTTGCTCACAGCAGCATGTTGTGAATGTAGTATTGGGAATGTAGTAGACCAAACATATTAACTTGGTCATATATCCATTACCATGCCAAACACTCAGAGAGTTGTCATGACAGAATTACATTTTTTGTGGACCCCCTATATATTCCTCATATAAAAAGGCAAGGCAAGGCAAGTTTATTTATATAGCACATTTCATACACAATGGTAATTCAAAGTGCTTTACAGGAGGAAATAATTAAAACAGTTTAGAATAAAAAATAAAATAAAGTACAGTAAAAAAAAGATACAGTTGAGTTTTTTTCATGTAGGCCCAATAGTAAAACCAGCAAGTCAGAGCTGCTTGCATTTTTGCATCTGATTTTCATCTAATCACTCCTGAGTCCAGAAAACAGGCCTTCCTGACCTAGATTGGTGTTCTCTGACTGTAAACGGAGAACAAATTTTAGGCAGCCCATGCTAAGATAAACAAAGAGAATAGTCAGACTTTAGGATAAGCAGAAGTTATACTGTGATACCCCACAGACTATCAGTCCACACCATTCCAGATTGACAGAATGTGATGACCTCCCTCTAGATCTACTGTACTGTTTCACACTAAAGTTGCTACAGAAAAATATCCATCGAACTGTCCCCTCCATAAATCTTTTGTTTTCTCATTTACACACTCTCTTTCTGGGCATTTGCACAGATTGTGTCCTTCAATGTGCATTTGAACAGCGCCTTTAGAAGCACATATTTTATATTATCAAAAGGGTTTATGTTTACTAATGTTATTATATGGATGTGGAGTTTACTAATGTTCTTAACAGGGTGTTGTTTACATTTGATTATGTAATGTGTTTTACGACCAGTAATAATAATATTCTAAAATGTGGCATTGGCTCTGATCCTGTCAAGAGTGGGTGCTTTCATTGTTTTAAACACAACCAAGCGTATGTGTGTCTATGGCTGAGAGACATTCAGTCCTTGACAGGGTAATCTGCATGGTACTTCTTTTTTTCAGAAATTCACAGAATGAAACTCTGTGCACATTGTGCCTTATGTTTTCTGTCATGGCATTGTGACCTTGTGTTTGAATTTGTTTGCATGAGTCAACACAAGCTCATGTCCAGTGGCCAGACATTTGTTTTGCTGCAGAAACATGGCCTGGGTCCACATGGGGAAAGGACAGCCTTGACAGCACTATGATCAGGTGAGTGGACTAAAATCTGCCTTAACTTGCTTCACACTATGAAGGACTCATGCTGTGAATATATATATTTTTTTATAATCAGAAATGTGAGGGAAAATGTATTACTACGTAGGTGAAACACGTTTGATCCAACGCACCGCAACATTTTCCTGATGCATAACGTACGTGCAATGACAAAAAGATTACATTTAAGGAATTTGATTGTTTAAAACCCTTAAAGACCTAAACGGCCGCCGGCGGCATAAAAATAACTGTTGTTCTTAAATGTTTAATAACTTTTGAACCACTAATCCAATTTGTATGCTTTAAAAAGTCCCATAAAGAGGAGATTCGCGGCTTTATTTTGGTATCGGGTTCATCGCAATTGGACATTCAGATGCTCCGTAGTGAATGTGATTGCATCATCAAGTTTTGATCAGCATTGATTCGTCAAAGAAACCCATGTGATTTGTTCCTCTGAGCCAAACGAGCAGTTTGTCAGAGAATGTCTAATATGGGGAGAACTCCCACTCACATTAAACTTCCGGGTTCTGAACTGGTTGCAGTTCCACTCTAGGTCCATATGAGGGCGCTCACAGACGGAGTGCAGAATGAATGGAGGTCTATGGAGCAATACCCCTAAAAATCCACTTTTCTCAGGATATAATTTTTTGTCTAGTAATTTGAATGTTGTATTCGAAAGAAGATGCAACAAAATTACACATTACTGGGTGTTAGATTTTTTAGAGTCACTTATTTGCTTTAAAAAGTCTTTTAAAATGTCAATGACGTCATACACATCGTACGACCAGAAACCTGCTTTACGGCAATCCTTCATTCACTGGTGCTTTCGCGCATAGACAGACGAGAGAAGCCGCGAAATTTAAAAATACTACTGTTATTGTGTCACGAAATGTAGTTTTAATAGTTTTTCAGTCGACAATGTAGTTGTTTAAAGCTCAAATCTGTGGTTTATTTATAAAGATAGCGCCTATTTAAAAGTTTGATCTGACGTTTTCGGAGTTGTGAGGACCAGTCTTTCACCGGGTCTCAGCGCTCTGCACCCCGCCTGGAACAGCCTTTCCTCGGCTAGTGCTTGTGACGTTCGCCGCCGGCTCTGATGTCTCTCTCTAGTAGTGAGTTAAACATGAGATATAATTCGTCTTGTGTATATCTAACGGGAGATCTTTGGTATCATTAATCGTATCATTTGTTCCCTGGCAAATCGTTGTGGCTGAGGGCAAAGTGAAGTTTCATAACTTTATATTTTGGCTATTTTAACGTTGTACCCTGCTGTGTCTGAATGGTTTACTTTATTTATTGTCTTGTATAACTTATTATACCTTTTAGGCTACTTATACTGTTATAATGTCTCTTACTGATCAATAAAACTGAAATTTAACAAAAATAGACAGGGTTGTGTCATTTTATTTTATATAGCCTATATTCTTATATAGCCTTTTCATTACTATTTTATTTGCTGTATACTGTTTGTTTATTTTATTGACTAAACTATTTACTATTACTCACTGTATCTTATATTTACTATTTGCACTGCATTGTATTTGTACCATATCGTTTATGCCACGATGCCATCAAGCGGTGTCTCTGGTCGTAATCAGTCCTTCACTGACCAATCAGCGTCCATTAGCAAAATGCTAGCGTGTTATGGGCAACAACAACTCAACCTGTAAGAAATCGAAAGGACATAAGCACTCGTTCATTCAACTTTCGACCTATAACCCATGTTGAACTTGCAGAACCTACATTCAAATCTGAGATTTCTCAATGACAATCGGGTGAAAGAGACAAATTTAGCCGTCTAGCCCCATTGACTCCCATTCATTTTGCACTCGGACGATCGCCCCCAGTGGAACTCTGGTGGAACTACAACCAAAATTCGGTACAATAGGACTTAATAGGGAGTGGCCAGGCTTTCCGTAGACGGGCTTTGAGTTTGTTGATGCTTAGTCCCACCCCCAAGCCCAGATCGGTTGAAACTACATAAATATATATATATAAAGTCACATTTGCTTCAGTGCTCTATTACAATGTTTCTATTTATTTTTCTTCCTGAACTTTTTTGGACACATCTACATTGTAAATAACACCAGATTTTCACTGAAAATCGCCTATAATAATGTTATAATAAATGGCTATAACTTGCTTAGGGATTGTTACATGTAGTAAAAATTTCATCTGGAAATCTAGAATATCCAAGTACAACTTTCTAAAGGAAAAAATCCAAACTTCAGGAGGATTTGTTTGAGCTGAGTAAAAAAAAAAAAAAAAAAAATCTGCTGCCGTTTTTCTTAAATCTGGTAAATTTATCCATTCTAAGACACAATAAATGTAAAATTGGTCATTTAAATGAGCTAGATTGAAACATCAAGTTCTCTTGTTTAAAATGATATATGGTACTTGATGCTGACTGCTATAATGGGTTAGAAAAACAAAGAAAAGAGCAGGCGAGTCATGTGCTCCAAAAATGGTCTAGGTCTTTAAGGGTTAATGAATGTGTTGTTGTAACTATCTGTAACACACTTGAAGGAATGAACAAGCGTGTGAGTTGGTTGGGTTCTTTTATTCAGCCAGCGTCATTCGCAACAGCTCCGTACCACACAGTACAACATAACTCAATACTCATAGTCCCGTTCAAACCTCGCGTGAACTAACTTTTCTTTTTCTCTTCTAGGTTTTTCTCCGGGGGTATTCCTCTGGCTTACTGCCACCCACTGGACACCCATCACATAGCTGTATACTACAAATTAAAATGCAGGTACTGAATAATTAAATAACCATTATTAATAAAATAACAGAAATGACAAAAAACTATTACATGGGGGGGGGGGGGGGGTCTAGCTTTTAACTCACAATTATCTTATAACAATTATACTACTCTATCAATGTATATTCTATTCTATCAATGTATATTCTAGATTTCCCCACATTCTCCCCTACAAAACAGAATGTAGTCCTGACATTCTCAGAATAAATTACTGGTTATCTACCCGTAGATCATTTCTTTGGTAGGAGTCAGTGATACAACAGTTTTAGTACTCGTGCTGTACTGTCACCCGACACACAACATGTATCTCCTTTTCCATGCAGTGTGTTTGTAGCAGACATCATTGTGCACCATGATCTTCTACCACCATCGCTGTCTATCAACAGGAATCTGTACTTTCACTGAAGGAATCTAACCTTGCACCATTGAAACAATTTACTTTATGTTTTCTTCTGGAATGTTATGGTAACTATTTTCTCTTTGAAACAAAAATATGAACTCAATCTTATTCTGGTCTAATTTAACTTCTTACCATTTTAACTAGAAAATACTGTGATTTAATTCAGCAGTTTACCCATTTACAATACTAGGCTGACCTAAAGTATGGTAAGTAAACATTTTCTTTTGTTTTCGGTTTCTCAAAGGATATACTCTTTTGCAGACAGGTTGTGAAGAAGGCTCCCCGTCACTTTCTTCGGCATCATCAGTTTCTTCAGCCTCTTCTCTGGAGGATGACACATCATCATCTCCCCGTCCTGCTCCTTGTTCATGTTCCACCTCCGGTTCTTCATCATCCAGCATCACCGTGTCTTCTGAATCACGTTCTGGGGGTTTTGATTGTAGACCATTTCTGGCGCTCCGACTCTCCCTGTCAACTGGCACTCCAACCAGGCATTTCCAATCATCCTCACCATCTGAACTGTCACAGAATGTTTGATTTTGCTGTGTCAATGTTTTTTCTGTTTTGCCTCTTTTCTTGTTTTCCTTTTCAGGTCTTACCGGTAAGTATTCTCTCTCTACAGGTAAATAGTCACACGGTAACAGTAGGTTCCTGTGTAGAATTCTTGTTTTTCCTTTCCCCTGCTCAGGACGAACTTCATATACTGGACTATCCTGGTACTTCCTCTTGGTGACAACATAAACTTGTTCTTCCCAAAATGATCGAAGCTTCCCCGGTCCACCTTTTTCCTTGAAGTTCCGTACAAGTACTCTGTTCCCAGGGATCAGTTCAGCTCTGTGTACTTTCCTATCATACAAAGCTTTACCTCTTTCTTTCTCTTTGTGTGACACTCTTGAGGCTAACTTGTAAGCTTCTGTCATTCTCTTCCTCCAGTTCTCAGCATAGTCCTGGTAAGAGGGGCTTTGGTCCTTTGCTGGTACACCGAACATGATGTCAATGGGCAGTCTGGGTGTACGGCCGAACAGGAGATAATAGGGAGCAAACCCTGTCGCCTCACTTTTTGTACAGTTGTATGCATTCACAACTTTTGCAAGTGATGTCTTCCAGTCGGCTTTGGCGGTTTCCGGTAGGGTCCTCAGCATTGCTAGCAAAGTCCGATTAAACCGCTCAACTTGACCGTTCCCCTGCGGGTGATACGGTGTCGTGTGGGAGCCTTGCACACCACTGTACTCTTGCAGCTTTGAAAACAGTTTGTTATCAAACTCCCTGCCTTGGTCGTGATGCAGTTTTGTCGGGAACCCAAACTTCAAAACAAAGTCCCCGAAAACCTTCTCAGCCGCTGTCTTGGCACTCTTGTTTCTGCATGCGTACGCCTGCGCGAAGCGCGTAAAGTGGTCCATCACAACTAAAATGTATTCATAACCTCCCTTACACTTCTCTAGATGCAGAAAATCAATAGAGACCAGCTCAAATGGGTAAGTGGTGGTGATGTTTACCAGAGGAGCTCGGGTCAGTTTGTTTGGACGCTTGCTTCTCAAGCAACTACAAACACGTGTGACATAGTGTTCCACTTCCTTTTGCATGTGGGGCCAATAAAATCGATCTCTGATTAAGTTCAGCACCCTTTCTGCTCCCAGGTGGCCCATGTCTTGATGCAACTCCTTATAAACGAGCTCATGGTATCTCCTAGGCAATATCAACTGATGACGAGTGGCTGTTTTCCGAAACAAGAGACCATGTTCATCCAGGTATAATTTTGCTCTTTCCCTCATCAGTCCCCGAACCTCTCTTCCCTGACTTCTGTTCACAGGCCGCGGTTTCACTTTTAGGTATGTAACGGCTTCACTGATTTCAGGGTCTTCCTCTTGGTCTTTTCTCAGTACCTCCTTGGGGATCTCAGCAACTGCAGTGAACAGCTCCTCCTCCTGTTCTCCCGACAACGCAGTTTCAATTGTAAGTGGACACAACCACGGCCCTCTCTCCTGACCCTGTACTACCGCTGACTGAGATAAGCTGACCATGACTTCAGGGTGCACTTCTTCTGAACAGGTTTTCATGTACTGTTCCATATGCAGCGGCATACGCGACAAGCCATCCGCGTCCCCATTTGACTTTCCTGGGCGGTATTTGATGGTAAATCGGAAGTCAGCAAGTTCCGCTACCCATCTGTACGTTGTGGCATTTAACTTGGCTGTTGACATCACATATGTGAGAGGGTTATTGTCCGTGTACATAATGAATGATGGTGCATGATAGACATGTGACTCTGAACCGTTCACATATAGCCCACTTCATGGCCAAGAACTCCAACTTTCCTGAGTGAAGATGGTAGTTTTTCTCAGGAGGGGTTAGGGTTCTTGATCCGTACGCTATTACCACTAACTTGCCTCTTTGCCTTTGATAAAGCACCGCACCAAGGCCTTCCTGTGAAGCGTCGCAATGGAGTACAAAAGGTTCATCCAGGTCTGGATATCCCAGCACCGGTGGGTTAGATAAATAGTCGATTAACTCACAGAGGGCCTTTTGGTGTTCATCTGTCCACGTGACTGGATGTGATGACGCAAGCTGTCCTTGGCCATGTTTCCCTTTTCCTTTCCGCTTCATCTGTACTTTCCCTGTTGGTGTCTTTTTTTCAGCGAGCAGCAGATAAAGAGGTGCGGCCTTGCGGGAAAAGTTTTCAATGTATGACCGGTAGTAGGAGAGGAATCCTAACAACTTTCTCACCTCACCAACTGTCTTAGGGGTCCTTTCTTTCAGTGCTTGGACAGGAGCAACGTCAGCCGGGTCCATCGTGTACCCATCTTTTGTCACCAGCCTCCCTAGGAATCGTACCTGGTTTCGGAACACTTCACATTTTCGAGGCGTTAGTTTGACACCATGCTTTTGATAACACTGCAGCACTTTTCTAATGTCCTGAAGATGATCATCAAATGTTTTAGAATGAACTAAATTATCATCCAAATATGGTTGACATACCTCATCACGCAATTCTCTCAGGCACTCCTCCATGCTCCTTTGGAATTCAGCAGGTGCATTTGACAATCCGAAAGGGACCCTCACCCATTCATATAGTCCCCACGGTGTAATGAACGCAGTGAGAGGTCGGCTGGATTCCTCTACAAAACCCTGGTGATAGGCTTTGCCTTGATCAAGGACTGAAAACCAGGTGTTGCCTGCCAAGCTGTCGAGCATGTCCTGTATGCGGGGAATAGGGTGTCTATCTGGAATGGATTTCTTGTTTATCTCCCGATAGTCACAGCAGAGGCGGAGAGTTCCATCTTTCTTACGCACACAGACTACTGGTGAAGAATATGGTGACTTAGATTTAGTAATCCACCCCTTATTTAACAGATCCTCCAGGTATTCTTTAACCTCTCTGCGAAGTGGCTTCGGGACGGACATGTATGTGTGCTTCACGAATGTTGTATCATGGAGGCGGATTTTTAGCTGGAGAGATGGAATACATCCTACATCGCTGTCATCACAAGCAAAAGCACCACTCTCCTCCTTTAAAAGCTGCTTCACTTTCTGCTGCTGTTCAGGTTTTAAGTGATCAACGCATACAGGAGGGTCCCATAGGTTATCTTTTTGAACCGTTGGCGTTGTATTTGCGTTATATGTAGATTGGCTGACTTGTTCACCGTCTTTTTGGAACAGGCTTTGGCTGGTGTGTGCAACAGTCGCACTTGCAACCTCTTTCTGAGCGGTCACCGGTCTCACCTCGGCAGGGTAGATGGCTTTTACTCGCTGAATATGGCCCAGAACTGCCCGTGGAGGCAGGTCAATGTTATGAGTCGTATCATTAATCACAGGAATACAGATGCGTGAACAGGTCCCTCTCTTAAGGCAAACGATGTTTTCCTCCACCCTCAATCCATCTGGCCACTTCGCGCACTCATCCGGCACAAAAAGAGCATCTTGATCAGATAGCAAAGGGCCCGTTTTAATGCAACATTTGACAGCTCTAGTCTGTTTGGCAGGAATCTTTGTTACTGACCGTCCTACTTTCGCTACTCCATCGCTGAACCTTTCGTCTTGGCTTCTCACTAAGTTCAGCAAAACCTCGGCTTTCTTGCAGTCACAGGACAGTGCAGTACTCATGGCTTTGGTCTTTACATTGGTAGGTCGCTCTACACCACTGTTCAACAGGTACTCAATGACATTGTAACCAATGATGGGCTCCTCTGCCACTTCATCGTCACCACATACTAATACCGGTACCTCCAGTTCCAACGGTGTGGTTTCGTCTGTTCCCAGCTTGAATGTCACTTCGACCCAGCTTTCAAACGGGATCACTGTTTGATTCACTGCTCGACCGGTGAGGGTTCCAGGGCCTAGGATCTCTTCAAGGCCACGTAGTATTGTGTGTGGGAGATGTTATTTTCTCCACTTTTCATTCATGAGACAGACTTGTGAGCCAGTATCCCATAGCGCTTTTGTTGCTACACCATCGAAGAAACAGTTTACCATACATTTTTCTCCGATCAAATTCAATAACTGTGCATTATGTTTGGTGGACAGCTGATTAGTAGTTATGGATCGGATATGCTGCAGAGGACACTCCTTTCGCTTCGCTGCTTCCTGAGCTTCCAGCTGCTTAATGCTGTCACACAGGATGTCATGTTGATGTTCTGGCCACAGTGAGGATGTGGTGTGAGTTGTTACTACCATACTGCTAGCTGAGGGTCCTCTTTCGGTTCTTCCTGCAGCTGTTCCCCTGCACCCTCTGGAAAGATGTCCACTTTGCCCACATTTAAAGCAATGATCACACTGGTCACCTCTGCCATCATCTTGACATCCACGGCATCCTCGCTTCCTTTCTCTGGGCTGCGTGGAACGGTAAGTACTCATCGCTTTCCTCATTTCTCCGATCTCCTCTTTCAGCTGTTTAACAACCTCATAGAGCTCAGAGTCTTTCTTGTCCATGACTTGTGGAGTTTTCAAAGCTTTTAGTTGTGTGCATGTGGACTGTTCTTTACCTCCAACAGCATAACCCATTCTCTCTTGACTTTGACGTAGTTCTACTGGAACCTCACTGACTTTAGTTTCTTTGATGTTGGCATTTTTCTTGAACTTTTGCTGTCGTTCGCACTCAAGACTTGCAGCTTCGTTCATAGCTGTGATGAGAACCTCATCTGTGATTTTAGGATCATCAAGGCAGGTTTTTAGCTGATACTTAATGTGATCGTTTGATAACCCTGTTCCTAGGGCGCGCAGGAATCTTCTCTGTATGAGATCAGGGCTGTACGGTTCTTCTCCATCTGGTTCTCGAGCAGCAGCTAAAAGTCTTTCCTTCAACTCAATGGCACGGAATAGGAAGTTTTGTGGTGACTCACGGCTCTCTTGAGTGATGTTTATCAGTCGATGATACAGGTCTGTTGAGCTTTCTTCCTTATAATGGCCTTTCAGAATTGTGCGCAGCTGAGAAAGGGTTAAATCAGTCTTGATCTCCAGCATATCACGCAGGCTCATACCTGGACTCACTGCTCTTATCACCGCATCAATTATTTCAGACTCTCTGTGTCCCTTGTTCACTCCAGCATCAATTTGGTGCATCAAGTTATTGTATGAAAGCTTATCTTTCTGACCCCGTTCTCCAATTTGGCCATTAATCTTAAAATCACGCCGGATAGTGACTTCAGGAACTGCATGATGATGATGGGGAAACACAGGGGGACTTGAAACATCAGGAACTTTCGAACTCAGGCGTTGTATTTCGTTTTTTAACACATTTGTTGACAACTCAAACTGATGCTGCAATTCTGTGTACTGTCTCTTTAAATGCGCGAGCTCCGCCGAATTTCCGTCTGCGCCACCACCGCCATCTTGTACCGCGCGGTCACTGCTTTGCGTCATCTTGCTAGAAAACTCTAACAAATCTTTCACATGTTGACGGGCTACATCGTCATCTTCCGTCTCAATAACATTCTCTACTGATTCACTTATGAATCTGATCAGCGAGTGCCTTTTTGTTTGTCCCTCCTCCACTGACAGTTTCACATACACACACACCTCGTGCAGCTGATCGAGTCACAGCCGGAGCAACGCAGCGCTCAGCTGATCTTGCAGTTGCTCAATGTCCATGCTCAGCGTCTTCGTAGACAACTCACTCAAAACGGCACCGGCGATCCCATCCCTCGTCGCCAGTATTTTGTAACACACTTGAAGGAATGAACAAGCGTGTGAGTTGGTTGGGTTCTTTTATTCAGCCAGCGTCATTCGCAACAGCTCCGTACCACACAGTACAACATAACTCAATACTCATAGTCCCGTTCAAACCTCGCGTGAACTAACTTTTCTTTTTCTCTTCTAGGTTTTTCTCCGGGGGTATTCCTCTGGCTTACTGCCACCCACTGGACACCCATCACATAGCTGTATACTACAAATTAAAATGCAGGTACTGAATAATTAAATAACCATTATTAATAAAATAACTGAAATGACAAAAAACTATTACATGGGGGGGGGGGGTCTAGCTTTTAACTCACAATTATCTTATAACAATTATACTACTCTATCAATGTATATTCTATTCTATCAATGTATATTCTAGATTTCCCCACATATCACATTTATTTTAAGATAAAGGACTTGTGATTTTTACTTACAACAAAGTTTACAAAAACTTAAAGGCCCATTTATTTATAAGGGGTCAATATTATCAATGTTCCATATGTATATTATAATGTTGTGATTGCCAAATACACTTTACTTTTGTTAACAAAGTAGTATATATTTATAATATCAATCACTTATTGGTTTGTGGGCATGACCTTAAAATCTAAATTATTAAGAAAAAGTGAAACGATTTATTTTGGGGTTGGAAAAATGTCCCCTCTTGAAAAAAATGACTGTGGACAAAACAAAACAAAACAATAAAAAACAAACAAAACAAAAAACAAGAAAAAACAAATAAAGAAATAGAGAAAGAGAGAGAGAGATTTAATCAAAAGGGCATATATTTTGTTTTAATATTTTTTTTTATCCTACTGCTTGC
Organism: Rhinichthys osculus; assembly: GCA_029959095.1. Classification (NCBI taxonomy): domain Eukaryota; kingdom Metazoa; phylum Chordata; class Actinopteri; order Cypriniformes; family Leuciscidae; genus Rhinichthys; species Rhinichthys osculus. Next base: position 13,574,376 of record JARWKJ010000009.1, on the reverse strand, counting down.
TTGCGTTACGTCTAACCATATGATGCATCAGATAGCGTTAATTTAATTACCGTAATTCCTCAAATAAAGACTGGTATTCAAATAAACGCCGGGCCTCTGATAGTGGCCGGGGGCGTGGTCAACGCGGACAAATAAAGGCCGGTCTCAAATTAAGGCCGGGGAAAAAATAGTGTGAATAGGTACACTTTAATGTACACTCAAAGACGGACGCGCTCAGCGCTTGTCATATATCACAACTATTCAGTGTTTTTAACCACATGTTTATTTTAGGTTTCAGACATTTAAATAGATATGATTTATAATAAAACAATAAATTTATAGTTTGTAAAATACACAATGGTGTCTATGGAAGCAGCAATAACAATCCATTCAAATATTTGGCGACTTGTTTTATTCATATCAGATACACAGTGTGTAAGTAACTATAAAGTTTACTCTATTCTTCTCCCAGTTCACCGGCCACTTACTTTCATGTATTTCGGGAGAAACTGAAGAATTCACGCGCTGTAACGTAACAAATCCAACAGGAATCTCCGAACTGCGGTGCCCATCTCACGTTACAGATCAAGATCATTTATAAAGGGTTTTAAACGACAAAACAAACTCACTTACACGGATTTGAGAGTCAGAATAGAAGATAGTTGATGACATGGTAAGCAAGTTTGTTAATATTTAGAAATAAAAGCGCTACATCTGTCATACAGCGCTATTTTGGCTGTGGTGAACACGTGCCAAGCATGACGCGTCACCATGGAAACTTGGCTGGCGGGCGGGCGGGGATCGCGAATTAGAAATAAAGGCCTGCCTCTAATAAAAGCCTGCTTCAAATAAAAGCCGGCTACCATCTGCAGTTCAGGTAAATAAAGGCCCCGGCCTTTATTTGAGGAATTACGGTATAATAATAACAGTGATTTGCCTGATGGTGAATAAGATAATATGTGTGCAAAATAATCACTGATGGAGGAAGGAAAATTCATTTCATAGGTTTAATAACAACTAAAAGATTCCTTCTGCTCTGAGGCCAGTTAGTGACCTGAAACTAAATGTGTAAAAATGTTACCATTTATAATGGTGGCCAATAAGCACTGCATTTATGTCAGTGTCATTTCACCAATAAGCAACTCAGTCCTGCAGGGTCTTGCTCTCAGTCTACCATAAAATTAGATCCGAGTATATATTATATCCTGTCATAATTCCCATGATTCATAGCAGAAGCTGTTTTCAGGTCAGAGTGATTTTACGTTTGCGTAACTTAACACCACGTATGTTGATTGGACTCGCTTTTTTTGCAGCAGTGCTTTCAAGAAACTCATGGATGATAAGAGAAAGCTAAACTGAGGGGATGCTAGTGATTGTTCATCCAGTATAACTGTAAGAACTCCAAAAATATGGTTAGTTAACACATCTAAAATTAAAGCACATAATGAATTCATTTATGGCTGTCAAATCTGCTCTCCCTCAGATCTACCTTGTTCCTTTATTCAAACTAAACCCTGTTAGAATCCATGTAATGACAGGGTCTATAGCGCTAATAGCATGTTTTACAGTAGCAGTCGTTTAGCAGTCACGAGGAAGGTCTAACAGGGCTTATTAAGTGAATATCATGAGGCCAGGCGACAGTTTAAACTAGACTGCATGCTGTGAACTCATTATTTGATTGAAAAACTCACTGTGGAGACATTCTCAATCTTCTCTGTACGCTTTGTAGTTTCAAAAATGACGTTAAGTTCAGGTTCTGTAAAATGGACACTGTTAGAATACAAAATACACAATGCATGCTGAGTTTAAAGGCCAAATTGAGAACTATAGTGACCTAAACTAACATTATATCAATATTTTTTTTGCGTGCGTATTGTGATATATATATATCTATACAGTATATTCATGATTTTTTTCCCAAACCAGTTGAGCACAAATGTTTTCAAAATGGCTGTATTACTATAACAGTACCCTAAATAATATCTAACTATCTATTTGGACTCGGTTTGATTTCACATTGGCTTTAAAGGGGCTATATGTAAGAATTTTCATGTTACCTCTTGTTTTATTGTCAATGCGTCAACAGTTTGTAACAAAACCTTAAAAAACAAAACCTTCCCAGACTTCCTAGATTGTCTATTAAAAGCCTAGACTGATTTTTATGTGAAGGACTCGGGACGTTTTTGCAGGGACAATTCGAAGGATGGGACGGTTACGCGCTTCCAAGAGCCTCACTTCGGTTCAATGACACATGCAACGAAATGCTAATACGATGTTCAGTTGCATGTCGAAAGAGCCATTCTGTACTGTAATGTCAATGTGTCATGCAAAGAAAGATTAATTCAAACTATAGTCTCACATAGCCAGATCTATAGTCTCAAATATACTTTATAATCAAACTATCATAACAGTGTAATTTTAATGACCTCATCTGTCGACATGATGCCTGTAAAGCGCAGAGCTTCATTATGATCAGATGCTTTCTTAACTGCTGCTTTCTCAGCGCTGTCATTTTTGCTGTGCGTTTATTTTGTTATTGAGAGGAAAGCGTGCAGCATATCTCTACATATTCACCTTAACATCACTTTCAAGAGCATGGGCAGCATCTGGATGTTTGTTAACAGTATATCGCTGCAAAGGTATTTCCATCTTCTATTTATTTCTAAGCGAAAAACAAAAAACTTCACAGTGAGAATATCGGGGCATTGAATCACGTTCAGTGTCTTATAGATTACAGTACCTGTGCACGACCACGAGCAATAAGTTGCTAGCTGCAATTCATTTAACGGCCAAAAGTGTCGCTAATAACAAGGTTTTCTGAATCCTACAAAAATAGTCCATTTAAGCTCTGTCAAATGAAACATTTTCTTTGCTCGGGTTGACATTTCTCTCTCTTTCACACCCTGGAGTGATCAAGTGATGTCTCATGTGTAGCTGGTTATTTGCGACTCTTGCGTTTGCCTGATCCGACACCAGACACAACAGCTCGAAGCACAGGTGTGAGCCAGGGGAAGGGGGAAGGAGATTGCTTGCCAGAGCATGAACTGAGGGATCATCCATCTGCTCTTCGCCTGAGTCAGTGCTTACACCAACACTGGCTGCTGTTCACCAACTCTCAAGGGTGATTATGGGAAATGAAGTCTTCGACAGTCTGATTCCCAGGGGCTTTAGTCCCTGCCGTTGTGCTTTCAGAGGTTTGTGCAACTCAGTTTATGCCTTGAGATCACTCAAGCAATGTTCTGAAGGTGCTAAAGATTATCTCTCACCGCCTGACACGCGGCTCGTTCGACTGAAGGATGTTTCAAGCTCTGTTTGGTCACTAATTGATCAATTATTTGAAAACATGCTGATAAACGAGTGCTATCGAGAAGACACTTAAGCTCCTGGAAGCTACATTGGGCTGGAACGGAGCTGCTCAAGGCTAACTGGAGACCATTTTTTGTGCTTTCTGGAGGATTTTGAGCGTTGGTAAAGTTAGAGGGTCTCCAGCAGAGGTTGGGCTGGGGTTTTTTTTTTTTTTTTAACTTCCAGAAAATTATATAGGCATTTGCTGAATATGGTTAAGTATTAACATTTTTATTAAATGATGGTTCATCATTTGTGCACACTTCCTAAACTGCACAGAGAGTATACTAATATTAATCAGCTATCACTTACAGCCAATTACAGTCACAAACACATGATGATGTTCTGTTTATTCGAACACTGCAGTTTTGTCATCAGCTCATCAAGTTCTTCAAAGCAGGATGGATTCTGATTGGCTGAAAATATATATATTTTTTGTTTATCAAAAATTTTAAAGTAATAGACGTGATGGAGACTTTGTTATTCTCATAAAATTGGGACAATTAACTTTATAGTTATATTTATTGTGTGAATGGGCCTTTGTGGTACATTATTTGTGCGAATTTGGATCTATAACAACTTGAACTTTAAGAATGGAAATTAATAAAGGTTTAGAGAATTAACTCGTCCACCACCACACTCTTGTGGCAACTAAAATATTTTGTATTATATGGCAAATTATAAGACATCAAATGACCTGAAATTTATATTTATTTTATTTTATTTTATTTTATTTTATTTTATTTTATTTTTTGGACAAGAATGTATACCGTAGTTAGGTTTTGTTTATACATTTTGTATAGCCCAAACCTAAACCTAAACATAAAAATCAAAAGTACATTTTTGAATGACCCAACCATTTCTTATGATTTCTCCATCTTATGCAACGTCTTATGAGACCAGGTTGCATGGACTGACAAGCGTGAGTTCAGTTAAACTGGTGATTGAAGTTTTCAACGGTTTTTTTTATGGATTTGGTTAAAAAAAAAAAAAGTTTAAATAAGTTTAAGTTACCATGCCATTGAGCATGTATCACTCCAGGTCTATTTTTGCAGAACACCCCTTTTCTTCACTTATAATTCTTATTTGCATAATTTAGTGAGGATTTTTCCTTATGATAGCCCAGTAATCTGTGTGTTAATGCAACCTCTGGTGTCCAATCAAGAAAAAAAGGCACATTTACAACACATGCAATTTGAAAACCCAGATCGTTTTCTTCTATTAACAGCCCCCCTGGATATTTGGTCTGAATAGACTTGTTCATAACACAAACTCAAAGCTGAAAGCAGTCGTAAGATCTCTTTTAAGAGGCAAACTTTAGCCATTTTGGTGAGTTGGGCATGCAAGACATCGATTCCTCATTTAAATTCCTCTGGCCAAAATAATTCAGATAAATGAAGAAAGATCAATATCATGGATTGCTTATCTTTTTTTAGATCAGTTCTCTGACAAGACAATGAATGGCCGAAAGGAGTGAGTGGGTGTGAGTTCAAAGATGTAACTATGCGATCAAGGACTCAAACTGAGGGGCGTCAATAAATTTGATCCAGAGAGAGCTCTATCCGTCAGTCCCCGTGAATGCAGCGCAGCGGGACAGGCCACCATTGGCTGACTCCATCTTTGATCCACATTCCCACTGAGTCCCAGACACTAACTCTAGAGTCGTGACCAAACCCCTGGGGAACCATCCACAGGGGTCTCTCTGTCTACAGGGTATTAAAAGCAACATTGTCTGGCCTGCTGTTGGAGAACGTAGACACAAACTCATAATCAGAACCTGAGTTTTGGTGTATTGTGGGAAGAGCCATCAAAATTACCATTACTTAGGTACAAACAAAAATAATTAAATGTTGTATCAATGTTTGAGCATAAACAACCAATATCCTAGTACTATGCATGCTAATAAGCAACTAGTTAATAGTGAAAACTGGACTCCAAACTTAAGTGTTACCAAAGTTTTTTAATATCATTTAGAATGATGCTGATTATGAAAATCCAATCTCTTATCTGGCAAAAAAAAAAAAAAATTTGTAGGCTAACCCAAAGAGTTTTATGATCACTTTATGAACTTTTTCATGTGTCAAAGTGGTAGTTGCGTGGCTGTTAATGGAGGGACAGAAATTTCTCAGATTTCACCAAAAAGATCTCATTTGTGTTCCAAAGATGAACTAAAGTCTTACGGTTTTGGAACAACATGAGGGCGAGTAAACGATGATAGAATTTTCCTTTTTGGGTGAACTATCCCTTTAACTACCTAAGTTATATAGATCAGTTATTTAAAAAAGTGTCTGGTAAGAACAATATAAATGTTGCAACATGATTTCATTATTCCATCAGAATAAAATTAGAGGAAAGAATTAAAAATATGACTGCTTGAAACCATCTTTTTGCAAGCAACATAAATATTATTAATATTTCATTATATATATATATATAAAACAAATCTAATCTGAGCTACGTCCTCAAACTCGGAATTATAAACTTCTACTGCAACCATGGCTAAATTAATTTGCATCGAATATGTGGTCAGATATCTAAAAAAAAAAAATTAAGAGTTTACAAGTTGTCATTACAACTTCAACGAGAATGTGAACGCTTATTACAAGTCAGAACCGTATTATTACGGTAATTCCAACATGGCGTGAATGCACTTTTGTGATATCACCGGTAAGGTCATGGGTTCAATTCCCATAGAATGCAAATGATAAAATGCACTCCTTGATTGGAATGTAAGAAACTTCGGATAAAAGTGTGAATGTAAATGTTCCAGCGGGTCCTGCAAAAAAGATTAATGGGAATACTAGTGGATAACTCATTATTCGTTCTAAAGAAACCCAACAATCCTTAAAAAGTCCCTTCCAGCACACCTGGTTTTGACAGGCTCATATCAGGGATGGATTATGGGCTGCACCAGGTGGGTCCATCAGGAACCTTAAAAGCCTCAGGCCATGATGCTTGAGACTGCCAGACGAGGATGAACTCCAGGGTTCTCAGCGCATACGGACCCAGCTGACCGCTACGCCCCCTCATCTCTCAACACGCACACCATACTTGGGACACCTGCACCACTACAGGCTTTAAAGGCCTTCAGAGAGTAACACCAGAGCCCCTATGTTCCTCTTAGATGACTATTATTAGTCTAACTAATGTTATCAAAACAGCTTTTAAAGCCTTAAAGTGATGAATGTGGTGAAAATCAAGTTTTTAATGTTATTTATATGACTATGTGGTGTTTTTCATATGTTTTAAGACATCAGTCAACACCATTGTTGAGTATTTTCTCCTTAAACTGCAGTGAACAGTCTCAAAAATGCCCATTTCCTACCGTCACAGGCATGCAACCAATCCTGTAAACTTGCAGGGCTTTACTCCACTGACTTTCTCTGATGTTCAAAGCGTTTTTAAGGACACTGATTCTTAGAAGGCTAGCTGTCTGACTCTAAGATGGCGAACGCAAACGTGGTTTGTGTAACATTAGCAACACATGATTAGCTGTTTAATACCGTAGTCAAGCCAAAGGCTAATCATACCAATTACTGTTATGTCTCCGATAAAGAGAGCAATACATAAAAGTCAAGTCAAGTCACATTTATTCATATAGCGCTATTTACAATAAAGATTGTTTTACAGAGATAACAGGCAAATAATGCAAAAAAAGTTTGTTTCCAGAAGAAAATAGTGTCACAGTCTAGCTTAATAAGTTCAGTGATCTTTCATCTTTGTTTTTAAAAAAGTTATTAATTTAGTTAATTTATATTATATTTAGTTAATTTATATATATATGGGCAGTTCTCCTCTGGCCAATGAACGAACAGTGTATGATTATGATACAGGCAGCACTATAGGTCAGAAGTCAGACTGGTTTGGAACAATTAGAATATTATCCCGTTCCATCTGGTTGAAGATCGGAGTCATCACGCGCATATGGAGACGGGTTTGTTGAGGATCAGTGCCAATGGCTGTCGTGTCGATGAGGCCTTCACAGGGGAGAGTCTAGTTGACACAATCTCTGCTGACACTTCAGGGATGCGTTGTGGTCGTGTCTAGGTGCAGGTCCTCCATCTGATCTGGATACGGCCCGGATCCGGCTGACTACATCATGCGTTGTGGTCGTGTCTAGGCGCAGGTCCAACATCTGGTCTGGATACGGCCCGGATCCGGCTGACTACATCATGCGTTGTGGTCGTGTCTAGGTGCAGGTCCTCCATCTGGTCTGGATACGGCCCAGATCCAGCTGACTACATCATGCGTTGTGGTCGTGTTTAGACGCAGGTCCAACATCTGGTCTGGATACGGCCTGGATCCGGCTGACTACATCATGCGTTGTGGTCGTGTCTAGGCGCAGGTCCAACATCTGGTCTGGATACGGCCTGGATCCGGCTGACTACATCATGCGTTGTGGTCGTGTCTAGGCGCAGGTCCAACATCTGGTCTGGATCCGGCTGACTACATCATGCGTTGTGGTCGTGTCTAGGCGCAGGTCCAACATCTGGTCTGGATCCGGCTGACTACATCATGCGTTGTGGTCGTGTCTAGGCGCAGGTCCAACATCTGGTCTGGATCCGGCTGACTACATCATGCGTTGTGGTCGTGTCTAGGCGCAGGTCCAACATCTGGTCTGGATACGGCCTGGGTCCGGCTGCTTACAGTAAACCTCGGAATAAGCAAAAAGACTAACATTAGCGTAGATGCCATTCTTCTTATGATGTAACGGGTACATCGGGTGTTATAGGAAGTGTTCCCAGTTCTGGCTGACCTAATTTATGCAGCCAAATAATCATTTAACTGATTTGAATAATAGGAATGTATAATTTTCTATGTGTATGGCAGGTTAAAGAAAACACATTACCATTCTGATACATCTACATTCGCTCTTCCGCTTCTTCTTCTGAATGAGTTTTTGGTTCAAACATTGATTACATGGCTGAATTAAACCAATATTTCCACTTGCCATTGTATAGTGTTTACTACAGTTAAACGAGTAGGTCAGGTAGTTGGTGTGATTGAGCGGAGGGGGGACTAATTTGCATTACAATTTTTGAGAAAACTTCAATTCATCTTACATAATGCAAAATATAACAAATTAATCATTCAGGAATTGTACCACATGATATTTCACAACCCGAACTAACCTTGCCTAATGTCAAATGATCTGATATTATATTAATATTATATAATAGAGTGCAGGACTGCATCCTAAAACCTAGAATCATGCATGTTTACTCTTCCCAAATACAATGGATTTTTTTTTATGCGTTCTTTAATTAAATTTCTGAAATAAGTTATGTTGCTAACACAAGAGCATTTTCACATGTTGTTCGACAATACACATATGCTGGACAAAAAAAGCTTTAGTTCATTGACAATATAAACCATATTGTCCTTGTCATTTAAAGTCGGATAACGGGTAAGTCACTATAGTCAACAGAGGTGGACTAAAAAGGGCCTCGCAGGAACATGAAAGTCTCTTGTTTAGATTTTTAAAGGTTCTTGCATTCTATGTGAGAGATGACAAACAACCAGACAAGCACTTCGGGCATCCCTCTGCAATCCCTCTTCTCCTAAGTATGGCATCATTATATATCAAAAGCTCTTCACAGCACTTTCTACCTCACTGCAGAACCGTTCCTATTGCCACAGTGTCTTTCTCTAGTTTATGACCTTATCTCCAGCGATCACCACATTCAACGGCTTATCTGCGATGCCATCATTACTGCTTGTGTCGGCATCCTGCCTTCCCTGCATACTTTATGTCTCGATTTATTTACCTATTATTCTGTGACCACGATGCTCCTGAAATCTCCTTGGCTTCGCCCATGCGTAGTGTGCCAAACAGATCTCGCATGAGGTGTCAGCAAGTTGTACATCTTGCAAAGCAAGGCACTTTTTTTTACACCTTAATCTCGACCATCATTGGACGGAGAGACTCTGTTATTTGCACCGTAAAACATACTGTATACCAAACACCATTAAAGCAACTACCGATCCCGAAGGTAGGGGGTGAGCAAATCCTTGCACATAAGGTTTTGTACAGTAAGAATAGAGTTGGCTAGTGAAGGCGAACGTTTTTCGATTTTGAAATGGATTAAGTCCTCCTCCTCAATTTTTATCCTTCTTTTCTCCGCATAATGTGCTAGCAGTTTTTTTGGGGCGCTGCATCCTTTGCTTCCTTTCACTTCGATCTTCCTCCCAGATGGGCGCACGATTAGTTTGGTTCATTGAGGCATTCTTAAGGAAGGAGTGAAAACTGCCAAAAGAACGACAGAAAGGATGAGAGAATCATCTCTATGAGTCACAGGCAGTCAGCAAAAGGGCTCTATGCTCTAAATTGGGGTCTTCAGTACCATCGTAGCCAGCTTTCAAAACCTGTAGGCCCGGATTACCAACATATTGCATTGTTAGGAAGACTGTAATGTCTTTACACTGCCTTAGACAGATGAATGCACAAGCCATAAACCATAATGTGATTAATTCACGGGTGTATTTTCACACTGACCTTTCGTTTCACTCCTCCTCAGTCTATAGTGCAGGTGTGTATGTAAAGCTCAAAGCCACAATCAGTCCTTCTTTTCTAGATGCAACCATCTGTAAAAACGGCATCAAAGGTTATATAATAAATCCAGTCAATAGGCTGAAAAGAAAGAATGGGTCCTTTACAAATTTAAAACCTGACTGGAGATAAACTACAGCAGTGCAGAGTTTTGCACAAAAGTAAATAGGTCTCGGTGGTATGACATTATACAGTGAGTGACAGTAGAAATGTGTCAAATTTAATATAATATAATCATCAAATCTCAAATCACAATGATCAATAGGTCAACACTTAATGTCATTGGGTTTTTGAATGGGCTTCTGGTTACATGACTGAAGGACTGTGTTTAACAAAAGCGCAAGATATTTTCATGTCTTATTCTGAAACATAAAATACATCAGTGATACACCACTTACTTAATTGTAAGTGTTTATGTGTCTCGAAAAAGGCAATTGGGACTACAGAGGTTGTCAAAGACATTACATGTTAATCTGTTAAAGGCACAGTGTGTAAGTTTTGCCGCTAGAGGTCGCTCTTTTAAAACAATAACAAATACGCAGCTTAATGATGCTGTGAATGAGCGGGGAATCATGGGAGTTGTCGTCTTCACCTCAAGAGCTGATGGAGAGTAGTCCGACTAGACTGGGGCAGAAATCATGTTCATAGATTAGCTAATGTATTAAAGTTTTATTAGCGTTACTGTGGTATGAAGCAGGGCGGGGCCGAGAGACTGGGACATTTTGCGTTGCTTTTTTTATTGTGCTTACAGTATATGACGCAGTCGGCTGCTGCTGCTCTTTTTGTTTTGTTGTTTATGCATATTTTACAATTAAAGTTATGTTTAACGTCCTCTTTCATCCCTGAACTTGAACTTTGTTACGGTTACTGTTTTACTTCAAAACCATCATACTAAAAATGCTGTACTGTTACTCCAAATAAAGCTCTTTCTGATTATGCTGTGTTAGCCACTTGACAAAATTGTTTTCTCCAATGCATGGTACAAACATGTTACTCACCGTAAATCAAGGGAACAAGAGAATCAAACAATAAAACTAACCAATTAAAATAAAATAATAAATAAAATAAAATGTGTACGAGTATTTAATTCACTGGTTTATCAAGAACAGACATTATTTCTGGTTATGCATTATGTAAAACATTTTGTAAGATTTTCCAACATAAATAGCAACATAAAATAACATCACAATATAAAATGTTCATACCACCCACCTCTAGTGGCAGGTATAAATAAATTATTGAGAAGTGAATTCCCCGGAACCTTAATCCAAGGGTATATCTGTGAGATATGTAGCGTAATTTCACGCTCTTCACTCTCACAGAATCTTTTCAAAAGTATGTGTTTTTTTGTAGATAAGACTGTAGAAAGGAGGAAACCAGTTGTCACCATTCGGAGTGTTTCATTTTCTATATATTTATACATCAGGAGGGAGTTGGCGATGTGCTCCTGGAGGTAACTTCTGTCAGATTTGTTTGAATACAACAACCACACTGGGGTATACGATTCCAGTCTGTGAAGCTTTAATAAAGGGTCTCAACCCTCCTGCAGCATCAATTTACTATCAGCTTGTAAACTATGAGATTTATTGTATACCTTTACCAGCTAGTACTCCTTCCGCTCAGTGCTTTTGTGTGTTTTGAGCTAGTTCCAAGACCTGTCTTTTGTCTGCTCATGTGTGTAAGTGGATGTAAAAATGTACAACAAAGGTTGTGAAGAGAAGTGAGATTGGTAAAAAAAAAATATATACAATAGAGAAGTAATTCAGTGTGAGCTCCAGAGAATGAATAGAGTGTGTTTTGTGTGTGTGCATGAGGAGACAGACTGTTTCTAATAGGAATTTCCCATGCAGTCTTGCAGGCTAATGTCCTAGATCCTCACTGCTCTGTGGACAGAGGCAGAAAGACACTTCAAAACACATCAGTGCGCTATTGAGTGGACACTGAAAACCATCAGTGACACCTGCCAGCTCTCCACACAGGTGTAGTGTAGAGAATTTACTAGTGGTGTGTTCACCTGGAACCAGGAATGTATTTCACAGTTATGCACAAGGAACAATTCCATAATATAATATAATATAATATAATATAATATAATATAATATAATATAATATAATATAATATAATATAATATAATATAATATAATATAATATAATAAGCAATAAGGTACGAAAGACTGTGCTGTATCGTGAATAAGTCACGGCTAAAGAGCGTTGTTAGGCACGACGCGAAGCGGAGTACCTTATTGCTTTTATAAAACACTTACCAAACAAAAAAATATGTATCAATGGAACTTTTATGAAGCAAAATGACTAAAAGCCTTCATTCCGCTGGAAAAAAAATAGTCCCTGACCGAACAGCAACAGAAGTTACATTATTTCGCCATTAGATGGCGACAAAGAAAGTCTTTACAAGTGAGTCTGTCTGTAGAGAAGACTTTGTCAGTAGCGTCTTGCTTCTCCAAGTTTCAGTCCTTTCCATATCAAATGACTAGAGGGCAAGGGAAAACCCCTTAACTTTTAAAAGTGGACATTCAAACGGATTTTTATTATAGGATTGAACTGAAGGAAAATGCTATTGCCTATCTACTTTAAATGCAGATACACTCATTTACTCAATCTCTCACAATACTCTACTCTAAAGCTGAATGAACAATATCAATGAGAACAGTTATGTTTACGTTGCTGAGAGTGGTTGCTAGGGGTGTTGTGTAGTGATACATAGGGATAGATTGGGTGAAGCGGTCATAGCCGCGTTTTATCCAAGGGGGTAATCCATCGACCGGAAGTTGAAGCCGGCCGGGTGCCGCCATGTTGTAGCAGAACTTCACTTGCGTTAGCATTTCCATTGACTCCCATTCATTTTGGCATCACTTTGACAGCGAATAACTTTACATCTGAGGCGTTTAAAGACTCCATTTGTCCATTATTTATTTCTAAAGAAACACGACAATGTATAAAGGGCTCCATTTACCTTCTATGTTACATTATGGCCCCGTAGAAACCGATTTAGTAAAAATAGGCTAACGATTGCGTCATAACCACTCGACTCTCTGTCGCGCTGTACAGAAATTACCGTATAGACAGGAGGAGAAGCTCGCAGGCAATCGGGGGGACGTCCCGTCAAGGGAGAAGCCCGTAGATAATGAGTCCATAAAAGCAACGGAATACTTACTCCTGCTCACTCACGATAAAGGACTCTTTGCTCAAGTTCCCCGTCTCTGCAAGATTAACGTTGGCAATTTTCACGCACAGCTACTAGAAGATAAACGTCTGTCAGACAGGTTGCTCACGTCATCAAGCTTAGTTTGAGTCGGTTTGAGTCTGCGCGTCAGGAACGGAAGTGCTCAAAAATCGCCAAAAATGGGCTTTAACTGTCTCAACTGAGTTCCAATGAGATGGCTCTGTCCACTTCTTATACTGTCTATGGTTTTATCGTGAATAAAACACAGCTATTGACCAATCAGAATCAAGGAATGGAACTAACAGTTTTATAATGTAATATAATATAATATAATATAATATAATATAATATAATATAATATAATATAATATAATATAATATAATATAATATTTTTTTTTCAAGTGTACAAATATATTCAGTTAATTCAACAATATGCTGATGTTACATAATGCAATAATAAACTTGAACCATATTCATCTTTCAGCAGACACTCACTTATTATCTTCAATTATTTCTACCATCAGCACACTGTGAACACAATTGAGTCACAACCAACACATGTTATTACACAGCAAATTACAATATTGGACAAAAACTAATTTTCTAAATTTGCCTCAAACTATATTCAATGACAATCATTTTGAGGTAGAAGAACCTATTTTCTTTAATAATTCATTTACTTTTGCAGTCAGGAGCAAAGATTAACGTGGTCTTCAAAGGCTCTATAATGAATCATAATCGCTATGCGTCTCATGTTGGGGTTTGGAGGAAGTGGGTCAGCGGAGTTCAGGGAATGGTAATTTAAGATATAATCTATATTCCACTGCTGATCATGCAGTTATGTGTTTTCTCCTGAGCTGTATCCCAGGGACATGGAGAGCTCCCCTAGGATCATTTTTACGGGATGTACATTATATTGACTATTAAACGTATCTGTTTAAATGCAGATAGCTTGCACATTCAACACTGTTTTTCTAGCCCTCTTGAGCTGGTCTTCATGGATTCGTCTGACTCATCATTTTAGCAGAATGAATGTTTGATTTCTACTATAATGCTGGGAGATCAAAATACAAACGTGTAGGCATCTCAGTTTTAACATGTTCAAAGCACCATGAGGTTGATCAAAACATTTGCACAAGCTCAAGGAAAATAAAAGAGAAAAGCTGAAGTGTAAACACTGAGCTGGCATAGTAATAATGAAATCAAACGCACCATAAAATTAAATTTGGGTTTTTGTGGCATTTCAGTTTATATCTTTAGCTTTAAGGCCAAATTGGTGTATTACTAAAGGCAGAGCAAATAAGCTTTTAGCAAATATGCTAAAAACTAAAATTTACATTGGGGCTATTCACACAGAACCCTTATTACATTCAAATACACTCATGCTTTTCCATTGTTTTTCTATACGAGTCTTTGAACGTTGCACTAGTGGCTTGCATCTTTTCAAGCGTCTTAAATGCAGCATTCAAGCATTCTAAAAACGCAGACCTTTAGTTAAAGTCCCCCTGTGGTGAAAATCAAGCTTTTAATATTGTTTTTATGTGCTGTTTTTAATATGCTTTAAGACAAACCATGTGCAAAATCATAAGTCAACAACATTGCTGAGTATGTTCTCCTTAAAACTGCAGTGAACCAAAGACAAAAAAGCGCGTTTTGAAATCGCTGGTGTTTCTGACGTCACAAACTACCTTGTAACCAATCAGGTCAACGTGTGATCGTCAACGAGTGGTGGGGGGGCTAATTTGCATATTCATAGAACCAAATACTAAACGAGGCAAGGTTGTTAAGTTACATTCAAGCATTCAATTACATTCGATTTTAATATGACGATTTTTTTTTTCAAGGAAAAATCTTTTAAATATGTAATTTTGGGGATCAAAGAGGAGTTTTAAGGGATACAATTATTGACTACAGGGTGACTTCAAAATAAGTTCTAATGAGACCTTGTTTTCTTTTCATTCCACAGCCCTATACGTCTCCAGCCCTTTATGTTGATAACTGATATATCGTGCTTCGGGTTCTACAGTATATTAAGGAAATGTGCAAACATGATTTTGGAACAGCACTGCATTCAAGAGTATTTACATTTTCTTTCCGTTTTAAACTCTCTATGCTGTTTATATTTGTTTTTCTTACTACCACTTTTCTTCCTTCATTCTTGCATCTTCTCACCTCCAGTCACATGTTTTATGCAGAGAGTGGGTGTTGTGGAGGAACCCTAGGGGTTTGGGACACGCTCTGACTCTCTTTCATTGCATCTTTATATCTTCATCTCTCTGGACTGTGAAAGCAAATTGCCTCTCTTTAGAGCTCCCCTCTATTCACCATTTCCAGAGTGTAGGCAGAGGAAGAGGGAGGAGGAATAAAAGCCAGTCAGGATGGCCTTCAGTTACAGAAAACATGCTCAGCGTTAAAGAATAGAAAAAAAATTACAGCTGTCATGATTGCAGCCCAAAAGATCTGTCCTCCACTTCTATGATATTGCCACATAACTGCCGGCTGTTCAGGGCTCATTGTCACAATAACTCTCCGACTGGTCAAAGGTCTTTCTTGGGAGTGTCAGCACATGACAAACTGCACACAGTGAAGTCATAACACATTCAGGACATTGTTACCAAATGCCAAAACCATGCTGGAGTTAATAAAGTTGCATTTATGGTAAATGGACTGCATTTATATAGCGCTTTCAACAGACCCATGGCCACCAAAGCGCTTTACATATTGCCTCATATTCACCCATTCATACACTGACGGTGGTGTGGTGTTTAAGCCATGCAAGGCGCCATCCAGCTTGTCAGGAGCAGCTGGGGTTAGGTGTCTTGCTCATGGACACCTCGACACTTGGACAGGTGGAACCAGGGATTGAACCACCAACCTTCCGGTTTGAAGAACTTGTGTGGTTCCGGTTTGAACCACTGAGCCACTGCCGCCCCCAGTCTTATGGTCTTCTAAAACCATATGATAGCTGTTAGAAACATATATTCAAACCTGGTGAATCGCAACAGTAACATCAGTCATCAAACTATGACTTAAAAATGACTTACATTTCAGTCTGTTTCTTATAAAAAAGCATAATGCTTCAGAGGACTTGAAACATGATGCTCACCCTTGAGAAAAAAGTACACCTTAGCACACTTTTAAAAATTAAAAAAAAAAATCAATAAAAATAATAATAATAAAATCATTATATAGGCCTACCGGTACTTTAAAATGGTACTGGGTGGTATATCGGTTTCAATTTCGCAAACTATGTTTTAGGGATGATAATGATTAATCAACGATCGATTAATTGTCTTACTGATGGTCGATTAAGCAAGGCCATCATTAGAATGGGTAGTTTTGAGGTGCGTGCAGGTCATGCGCAAAACACGTGCAGAAAAAACACATGGAAATAATATAATATTAAGCGAGCGTGCAGTAGTTACGTATTCTAAAGTATACATATCAATTTGAATATGTCAGTCAACACCTCAAAATAAGTGTACTATTTTAAAGCATGACAAAGAATTCAAACTTAAAGTGTAACTTTTTGTATTGTTACAATGTCGATGGTTTGTGTTGATGAACATTGTTTACTCGTTCTCTGTCCAACAAATTTAGTTGTCTGCAAATCTCTGCCAGATGAAGCAAAATGTGTCAAAAATCACATTTCGTCAAAACTACAGATTGTACTTCCGCATTTTTGTATCCCTGCCCACGGACAGTCAGACCGACAGAGGGTTATTAACAGTAGGTTTATCACTGAAAATTGTATCGTACTTTGCCTGCTCTTTAAACAGCATTACGATAAAACATCTAGTTTGAAATGTTGACTACAAAAGATTTTCTGCAGCGCCGTTCTCTCTGCATTTATCATTCTTTGCAGTCTTTAGCCACTGCCTACAAATGCGCTGGATCCTTCACTGGAAACTAAAAGTAAGTCACTCCCGCTAAACGTTTACTCTATGAGTTCCTGCACCTGGGAACAATATAGTAAATCGACACCATTATGGCTAAAAGTTTGCTAAGAAGTATTTCCTACTAAAGCAAGGTGGCATTTGACTCTGGACAAGCGTATCCATAGCAGACTGGTGGGAGTGGCCTTGGACGACAACATGACCAGTGCATTATGGGTGTTGAAGTCTTCCTAGTTGGCAGAAGGGAAGACGACAGGCTTTTTTTTCTCTGTTTGCTCTAGTCAGGTAGCACTGATCTCATTTTTTCCCTCGCCTTTCTACTGTATAGGCAGCAAAGCTTTATTGAAAGCCCATTTTGCCAGTGGTAAAGTACCCCTTTCAGTGGCCTTTTATTTCATTCATATGAAGTAAGGTTTGAAGTACACTACAAGTGCATATTCAATACAATTAACCAAACTTCTTTTTCACAAGGGCAAGTAGTACAGCCCAATTTTATAATGCTTTTATGGTGGTTTTATGACATTAATGCTTAAAAGCCCCTGTTCCCATTCAATTTCGCTTGAAAAAAAAGAGAAGGACATTCTGCTATTCTTCTCTTTTTGTTTTCCATGGATAATGTTTCATGCAGCTTTGTAACAACATGAGGATCCATTTTTGCTTGCAGTATATTTTTAATACAGGCTGCGGTCACACTGTTAACAACAAAACACTATTTCAGCGTTTTAATTTTCTGCATAATGTTGACAGGAAGTTTTTTTTTTTTTTTTTTAACTTGCAGTTAGCCGAGGGTCTCATTAGTCTCTAATACGAGGCGTCAAGTGGGCAAGAGCTACTGCTCCAAAGAACGAAATGAAGTGGGAATCAGCAGCAGCTGGTCTTCCTGATTGGATAATATGTGTATCTTTGGTCTGGGCAGCCCACAATATGGTGGCAATTTCATTGCTAAGTATGCAATTACTGTGCCACAGCACTTGAGGTAAATAAGCGAAGGCGAAAAAGGTTATTATTCAGATCTAATGATGTAAGTGGACATAAACATCAATTACAGAGCTCTCCCACAGGTGCAGAACATTATGTTTTCAAAATTCACCGGAAACTACAGTTTACATCTTTTATTGTGTCATAATTTCTGTATATTGTTGTTTTCAGGGTCGCTTCAGGAAATCAGGGTCATTGAAAGTGGTTGACATGCAGTCGGTAGTTCAGAAGTGGAAATGAAATCCATCCCGCTGTGGCGTGTGTTTTGACCCTCAAAAGCTCTCCTGGCACCTACAGTCGCCAAGAAACTGCCACTTTCTCCTCAAATCATTCATCTTGAGCAGCACTGCATCTCTCGCACACTCACTCCATCTCTCCTCTCTCCCAGACAATCAGCCATAAACACTTCACCCTGACTGGAGGCGAACCAACCATTCGCTGAAGCACCAAGTGCACAGGATTAATACCTCTCACGAGGTGTAAATGAATTTAATTCACATATTTGGCTAATCAAGGGCAACGTTTTAATTTTACCCTCTATAAACAGCAGATCTCTTTTACATTTCCACAGCTTTTGTGAGGGGAAGACGCCTGAAGGGAAGTGCGAAATAAAAAAAAAATGGATGAAAATAATGCTTTTTAACAGGAACTGTTTAACAGGAACAAGGTTGCTCTGACATTTCAGTGGCGAGTGCGCTGATTCATTCCTCCCTCTTATTCCCGTCTCCACTCCTCAGCCCACGGATTTTAATGCTGTAGGCCTGGCGGCCTGCTTGCCTGCCCCCACTTAGCATAAGAAAAACATTCTCTTAACCCAACGTTGTTCAGATGCAGGCAGAGAGGAGATTGCGGCTATACAATGCATCGTTCTACAAAGTGGATACTCATCGTGTTGTTTGGTAATCTCACTGCCAGTACTTATTTGCCATATTGGTTGGAAAAGCATGTGAAATGCTCACAGCTCCTGCCATTGATATGAACACATAAATGACACAATAGTAACCATAGCTGATTACCCCAATATATCTGCGGAAAGGTCGAGATCCACCCATAAACACTAAAGAGAATTGACGTATGTGGCCAGTGCTGGGTAGTAACTGATTACATGTAAACTGGATTACGTAATCAGATTCCAAAATTAAGATTGTAATTAGATTATATTACATTTTAAAATGCTCATATTTTTTTATTATTACATAATTACATATTATTCACACAATGGCATATTAACACAATAAATCATTCTCTAATTCTTCTTTTTCATGTTTTAAATTTTCCTTACGACAAAAGGTTGAAATTCAAGAGATATTAGAAACAACCAAAATAACTATAGAGCTACTTAAAAGAACCATAAATAAATACACTTGGCACTGCGTAATTTTCTTATGCATGGCCGGACAGCAACATAGTGCCGACCCAGATCCGGCCCACATCCGTGTTGAATCCACATCTACCAGATGTGGGCCGGATTTGGGCCGATGCTATGTTGCTGTCTGGATGGTTTAGCATGAAGAATAATCAATACTGGGTTCCTTAACTGGCCATTTATTTATTTTGGAAAAATGCCAATTAAAGTTGGACACTAACAATTTGGCAACGACCGCAGAATAGCAAGGAACAGAACAACAGCAGAAAAAGAATATTCAATTCAATTCAAAGAACTTTATTTATCCGTTAGGAACTTCATTCGTGCTGAGCATCAATGCGTGTACAGTTCCACAAACACAGCACAATATCAGACACAATATAAATATGACATCGTGCTATTCTTTTTTAATATAAGTGCTTTCCCAGAAGCGTTGGTTTCATTCAAACACTGTGCTAGAGTACATTATAATAGTATTGTCATCCATAATGGAGTATGCTGAGAATTAAAAGATCAAACAGAATGTTTTAAACAAAAGCTTACATGATACTCAATACAGATCAGTCCCTCTTGGCTAAAGCATAGTCTTAGAGTTAGAGTTGATCGCTTGCATGCTGACATTGCTGACATTGACCCTTGACATTTATCCACTCACCTCTGGATGCATCCTAAAACCCTGTTTCATTTAAATCTAGCCAAGGACCTGTCAAGTGTGGTCATGTTAGCACAGCTGTAAATTATATAAGGGCAAAACATTGAAATACATGAAGGTTCTTGGCTCAGGCCTGTCTCAGCTCATTCTTTATCGGCCATGTTAAACATGACACATGGAGCTCACATGGGAAGTTCACATCGCTCACAGTCGCGACGCATAAATTCAGCAATGTGTCACCCTCGCTACTCTTGTTATGCAAATCCCAGGGCCGAAAGATAAGAGATTGGTCCATGAGATAATGCTAGTTCAATTTGCACTGCACTGAAAAGACCGTCTTGCTCTCGGCCTATCAGTGTGAAGAGCCCACTTGCAATCATAGGAGGTTTCTTTCATGTTTAGTGCATGTAGGGCTGCTGTGAGTCTGACATATTCAAAACTGCTGAAAGCAATAAAGAGCTTTATATGAATTTAAGGTGACGTGTGTAATTTAGATACTGGACTACTTTCTCATATCCCATTTGTGTTTAATGTGTAGAGACAACCAAAGAAGTTATTCATAGTTTGACTTCCCAAACAGAGTAAACCCTGTCAGTCCTGTGACACTTCAACATCTCTGTTTTTGTTTAAACATTGCAACATGTCAATGTCTTGCCAGTGGTGCGGGTTTGGAGCGGGACGGGGCTCTTTTTTAACCTTTAAGAACGTCACTATTCAATGTCATTATGGACCAGTACGAGTAGGACTTATTTTTTATTCTTCTTTTTGTGTTCCAAAAAGAAAAGAGAAAATCATACCATTTAAAAAAACCACCAAGGTTAGTAAACCCTTGAGAAAAAGTAGTACACTAGTATGTTTCCTGTGCTCGTTTTGTCCTAGTTCCATCGTTAGTTTCATTGGTTGTTAATTAATTTACGCACCTGTTCTGTTTTCCGTTGATTACTCTGTCTGTATTTAAGTCCTCAGTTCATTGTTTCTGTGTCAATGTTTTATGAGATTGTATTTCTGTTATTTACTCCAGCGTTCTCCTGCATGTTATTAAGTGTATTTGTTTGATTCCTCGTCTTTGTGCGATTTACTACAACATGTTTGACATTTGTAACAGTTGTGTATGTGTCCTTCAATTGTCCTCTGTTTGAAAAGATCATACAGTCAATGCTGGAAAAGGTAAAAAAAAATGCTAAATATGCTGGAAAATCAAAGAATGTGCAGAACTTTTTGAAGAACAGTGGGCAGTTTAACTGATCAGTACAAACAAGGGACTTGTGAACAACTTTCACAAAATATAAAAACAGTCATGGATCATTTAGGTAATGACACAGTATTAGAGGGATACTTCACCTCTGGAAAGATGAATGTGTATTTAAAATGGGTCATTTATGTAGAAGAAATGTGAAATTATTTTTGAATTTGGAGCTTTCTAGACTGAAAAAAGCCAGAAAATGTGTTTTGGCTTATGTTGATGAAAGACAACAACTCCCAGAATGCACTTGCTTTGCTGCCCTAGGAGGCCACGCCTACCGGTAACAGAGCGCAGTAGTTAAACAACAAGTCTAGGCTACTAGTGAGTCTCCGTGATGAGTCTACCCGGGATTTCGAGATCGCCCAAAATGTCCGGGATTCGTCTTTTGCGTTCTACAGTCACCATTCATCATGTTTACTGTGGCGAGCAGGACGAGACTGAGGGCCGCGGGAGACCGGCGCGAGGCCGGTGGCGTGATTACTGATGAATGAGCGACACCTGTGAGACGCATCGGTCTCGTATGTCTCACGGAGGAGCGGGAATTTTCTTAGCAATGTTAAAACCCACATCAACCGATCACTTGTTTAGCATTCATCTAAACACTACATTCAGATTCACCAATCGGAATGAATTCAGTTAGACTGAAACAAAAGGTGTGCATGTAAACAATGAATGGCGACTGCAGATAGCAAAAGCTGAATCCCGGACATTTTGTACGATCTCGACGGCCGGACATGTCCGGGAAAAAGAGGATGAATGGTAACCCCTACTACTCCGCTTTCTACTAAGTTACTCAGCTTTCTCCACAAAACAAGAGCCTGCTAGCTTAGCTTCCAAAAAAGATGGCTGACACTAGTATGTGTACATTCTGTGAGTGAGATCCCACCCTCTATGGGCGGGTTGAGAACATGCGGAACAGCTCCTTCTACTGGCTGTAGTCTTTAGCCTCTGGCCAAAAAATCCTCCGATGACGCAAAATGACGATTTTTGCGTCATCGAAGGATTTTTTTCCAGACAAAAAATACATACATCTCTCGTGTCAGGGGGAAAGGAGGGTGGAAAGCACGGTAATATGAAAATACTACAGGTTTTCTACTAATACAAAGCTTAATGCTAAATCCTGAAGTATCCCTTTAAGAATCAATGGTATATGTAAACTTTAGAACTGGGTCATTTTTATAAATGCAATTATTTTGTCTTGTGGATTATATGTAAACATCTGTTATGTGAAGTAGTTTATTCAGGACAGTTAAAAAAAATGTACAAGCAATTTTTATGGTCCCTCTTATTTTGTTAAATTCAATAACATTTTTGCAGATGTAAACGTTTTGAGCCCAACAGAGATAGTCACAGTGTCTCTGCATGCTGTGATATAAAAAAATGGCCATACAAATTGACAACTTTATTGAGTTTATGAACTCGAGTTTATGAGAAATATAAAAGGCAACTGTTACACAGACAAGTCAATATCTATTTCTCCTACATCACTCAACTGTCAAGCTCAACCCCAAATTTAGTTGATTATTCCATCAAGTCATTCAAATCTTTAGCCAAAAAATCCCTCCTCCAGATGGCCAGCCTTCTCAAGTGCTCTCTCGCAATTCAACAACCTCTATGAGCTGTATCAATATTAATTCATCCTGCTTCCTGACCTTACCAGGGGCTCGTTACTTGACAAGCGGGGTCAGTCTGCGTTTGGCAAGTCGTGTCACGGAGTGGTCGGCTTCTAATGAACTGGACACAGCTCAAGCCGTTCTGTGCCATACCACCTCATTATCACTCTGCCAATGGCATTAACAGAAGTGCTTGTCACATAGAGCTGCTCTCTTCTGCTTAGAAAAGCATAAATGTCGCTTGATTTAAAATGCTATCGATCTTCAGTTACATGTTGTGAGATGGTTTTTTTTTTTTTTTTTTACTGAGTTGCTTCAAAAGCAGTTAAAGGACATTGACAATCTTTGAATCTGCTAGAAGAACATATACACACATGAGTGACATAGTCTTACTGACATGACCTAAATTCCACTTAATCTAAATAGGCTGCCACGAGCAACTGCATTATTGGATGCTTTTTGGATTTTGATGGAAGTGTCGTCAAAGAAGTAACAGCATTTTTAAGCAATCTCGTCCTGAAAATGAGGGTGCCGTATGAGGGGCTATTTGAGGAGTTGAGGTTATAAGCACTTGCTGTTTTGTGTTGCTCAATTTAAGATGGGCTCTCATCTGAAATCTCTGGGCAAATCCATGATTAGTGACTTCTGATCTGGCTCTATCCACAAGAGGACCATAGTAGGCTACTGAATTTAGAGCTTTGGAGTCTCTGACACTTAAAAGTTGAATATGGTTTTCCTGATGACCTTTTTAATTTTATGTTTAGCCCTTTTATATATATATATATATATATATATATATATATATATATATACACTCACCTAAAGGATTATTAGGAACACCATACTAATACTGTGTTTGACCCCCTTTCGCCTTCAGAACTGCCTTAATTCTACGTGGCATTGATTCAACAAGGTGCTGAAAGCATTCTTTAGAAATGTTGGTCCATATTGATAGGATAGCATCTTGCAGTTGATGGAGATTTGTGGGATGCACATCCAGGGCACAAAGCTCCCGTTCCACCACATCCCAAAAATGCTCTATTGGGTTGAGATCTGTTGACTGTGGGGGCCATTTTAGTACAGTGAACTCATTGTCATGTTCAAGAAACCAATTTAAAATGATTCGAGCTTTGTGACATGGTGCATTATCCTGCTGGAAGTATAGCCATCAGAGGATGGGTACATGGTGGCCATAAAGGGATGGACATGGTCAGAAACAATGCTCAGGTAGGCCGTGGCATTTAAACGAATGCCAATTGGCACTAAGGGGCCTAAAGTGTGCCCAGAAAACATCCCACACACCATTACACCACCACCACCAGCCTGCACAGTGGTAACAAGGCATGATGGATCCATGTTCTCATTCTGTTTACGCCAAATTCTGACTCTACCATCTGAATGTATCAACAGAAATCGAGACTCATCAGACCAGGCAACATTTTTCCAGTCTTTAACTGTCCAATTTTGGTGAGCTCTTGCAAATTGTAGCCTCTTTTTCCTATTTGTAGTGGAGATGAGTGGTACCCGGTGGGGTCTTCTGCTGTTGTAGCCCATCCGCCTCAAGGTTGTGCGTGTTGTGGCTTCACAAATGCTTTGCTGCATACCTCGGTTGTAACAAGTGGTTATTTCAGTCAAAGTTGCTCTTCTATCAGCTTGAATCAGTCGGCCCATTCTCCTCTGACCTCTAGCATCAACAAGGCATTTTCGCCCACAGGACTGCCGCATACTGGATGTTTTTCCCTTTTCACACCATTCTTTGTAAACCCTAGAAATGGTTGTGCGTGAAAATCCCAGTAACTGAGCAGATTGTGAAATACTCAGACCGGCCCGTCTGGCACCAACAACCATGCCACGCTCAAAATTGCTTAAATCACCTTTCTTTCCCATTCTGACATTCAGTTTGGAGTTCAGGAGATTGTCTTGACCAGGACCACACCCCTAAATGCATTGAAGCAACTGCCATGTGATTGGTTGATTAGATAATTGCATTAATGAGAAATTTAATAGGTGCTCCTAATAATCCTTTAGGGGAGTGTATATATACAGTATATATATACAGTATATAGTGAAGTTCCAAGTGAGTAGATGATGACAGAATGTGCAAGTGAAAGGTGAAAAAAAACGCATGGTAACCCTTTAGATTTTTTTTCAAGGGCCTTAAAGAACGGCTCTTGTTCATTAGCCAAAGCAAGCCGGTAATGAGCATCACAGGCTGAAATCGGGTGGATCACGTTCTTTTTAAAGGTCATTCATGCCCTAAAATGCTGGGCTGGATGTGAACATGTTCTGCTTCAAATCTATTCACTCTCTCCCTCCCTCCCTCCCCCTTCACAGCACTGTACTCTCTAGTGGATGTCAGATGTCTTTCAAATAGCCAATTTCTGACACAAGGCCAGCATGCCGCAGGAAGCAGCTTTCAAAGTGATGGGCCCCGGGCGCCATTGGCCTGATTCAGCCCTACACACAGAGTGGAGAGATGAGAACTAATCCTCAAATTAATGACTGCTTTGTTTCAAAAGAGAGACCTCACACGACTCATATTTCCTCACATGAAAATTGTATTTGTCAAACAAGTCTGTGAGGGTAAGAAGCATTGGTTTCAAGTTTTGTAAAGTCTATGGGGCATATGCCGGTTGAAAGAGGGGAAAAGGGAAATCACCAAAGGGAAATCAAAGGGAAATGGGATCTCCATTTTTCTTCTACTCCCAGACCGAAAAATGGAAAGCAAGCCTTTACTAGACATCTCCGATTTTTCACCTGAGAACAAGACCCCAGTAACCTCATAGTGTCTACTGAAGACTCGGAAGACGACTAATGTCACACTCGAAACTCAAATTTCTTCCAATACTTTAATTCTCCATTATCTGGACTTTGCTATTCAAATTTATTTTATAGCTGTATTCTCTAACTATGTGCCAACAATTGTCTCATGGTTTCCTATTTTTAGGAATTTTTAGAAAAAAACAGAACTGATACTTTAATGAAACCTGAGATGGTCATAACATCCACAAAGAATAACGATAGTAGTATTGGTGATGATGATAGTGGTAGTGACTTTGACAGTGATAATTATGATGACTATGGTTGGTTGTGTTGATTATAGTATTGATGACAGTGATGATGAAAATTTGTTTTAAAAAATGGTAATGAGTGTAATGATAACAGTGGTTGTGGTGATGATTATGATAACAATGATGTGGTAATGGTAACAATGAAAATTATGGTTATGACAACAGTGGGGTGATGATTATGATAACAATGATGATGAGATGAAGATGGTGGAAATAATGAAATGTATGGTAATGATGTAATGATATTAGTGGGGGCAATAAATATGATGACGATGAATGATGGTGGAAATTATGAAGTTATGGTAACAATGTTAATGAAAAAATTATGAGAATGACGGTAATGACAACAGCAGAGGTGATGATGATTGTGATGATGGCAATGATGATAATAATCATGATGATGATACTGATTATGATGAAATTAAGATATTTGATGAAAATTCCTTTGCCGTCCCCCTTTTTTAGGTTTCAGGCAAAGCTTTTATATGTTTTTAACTTGTTTATACATACAGTAGCACCACAAACCCAGCTGGTTAACTTCTATCCTTTTGGCTCATGCTCTCAAGTGGTTTACTGACAGTAACTTTACTGTGAGAGAATTCAGAGAGGACAGCTGATACATCATCTGTCTACAGAAACTTCAGTTTGTGCCTTTGCATAATTGATAATCCCTACGTTTACATATCTCGAATGAGGCACATGCTAGCCCAATGTTGACTGGCGGTTTTCTCCTCCTGATCCCAGATCTGCACTTACTGACAAAACAAAGATTTTGTGGATCTGCTAAAGATATCATTAACTCTGCAAGGTTCATACAAAAATTCTTACCATAAGAGATGACAGGCACCTCTCAAAACATGCTTTATTGTTGGAGACGAGTCGGTTTGATAATATAGCTTTATCTTTCGGCTTGTGCTTGGCTGCATTGATGCACTCGCACAATAGATGTTTTTTTCATTGAAAATGAATGAATAGTGGTGCTGTATGTGTAGTCCAGGAAGAGAAGCGAAGACAATCAAAGACATGGGAAAACACACACACATGGTAAACAAAGACAAGCACACTCACACACAGGAACGCACTAACACACTGGAACATAGACTTTGTTCCAAAGCCTAGTGAACTGTCTACTGCCTACATAGACAGGTTTCTGACTGAAACTGAATCTCATGAGTGACTAATCTAGATCTACAGAAACTTTCTAGTGTCAAATGCATGTTGTTACGTCTCCCCTTTTTGTCTAGGGGTAAAATAGGGAACGACGAACAAACAGTGGAGAGACTTTGAGGATTTCCAGCTCTCCAGTCCCAGATTCACCAAATAATCAAACAAAGTTCACTTTGAAATGGCATGTCTGCCTTTTATTTTTGTACCCTAGCCGAAACTAGAAAAGAAATTAATAATATAAAGTAAAGGAACACATTACAAATAAATCAAAAACAAAAGTATTACCTCGGGAGGAGGGCCCAATTCAAAAGAAAACAAAATAACCTCTACCCAGGGACGGACTGGGACTAAAAAACGGCCCTGGACTTTGACTAGGCCCGGCCCAAAGCAATCGGCGCGCAGAAACTCGACAACAACAACAATAACGCCTGGCGCCTGCATGAGTATCACAAGACTTTAATTGTGGCTCATGATCCAAATTATGGATACTGGATACTGGTTCCAGTCCTGCATTCCACTTATGAAGGGACTGGTTTCAGTTGGTTTGGCAAATGCTAAACATACTGCACAATACAGGGTATGGTTCTCTTCACAGTATGTAAGCCATTTCTTTGTGTTTAAACACTCTCTGTACTGTCAGGTATTTTGTCTTCTTCTGAGGGTGGTATGAAAAAAAAAAACCTCTAGGCTGTGACTGTCTGACTTGGGGCGCTTAAAGTAATTTAAAGTTGATCTGGAGTGGGTGTCTCTCTCTGCTCTTGGTCTAAGCTCAACCTGAATAAACAAATGATGGAATGGATTAAAAAAAAAAAAAAACAGGTTTTATTTCAAGATAGCATGGAACATGCTAACAGCATATTATACAATCTATTCCATGCTGTCTTAAAATGAATTTATTACTTAATAATCTTAATTAATTTATGCAGTAATTAATCTTACTGGACAAATAATAATACCACATCTAAATGAAAATACACCATTACAAATGTAACTTCTGTATTCAAAATCTTCAACGTTTGATTTTAAAAGTAAAAGAACAACATATTTCTTAATATTAGCTACTGAATGTGGCATTTTACAGCTAAAATGTTGAAGTTTAGCTGTTTTAACTACTGTAATCATTAAAAATGTAGCAAGCTGAATATTACTTCCTACCATCAACCCTAGCAAGTAACTCTTTCTCCTCTCATGTTCCATACTTACTTGCCCTGTATCTGCCTGTGGAACCAGCTCATCTTCTGTCCCTCATCATCACTGGTGGCATGTTGCTGCATAGCTGTCTGGCTCACTTCTTCACTGCTGGGTCTGCTGCTAATATTTAACTGCGAGGTGCTGCTGCTGGCGGTGCTGATAAATATTTCAGTTAGTTTGCGACATTTAGCGGCTTCAGTATCTAAATTCCGCAATTTGTTTTTCTCTCGCCTTCTCAGCCCCACCCTTTTCTTTCCGTTTTTTCCCCGCGGCCGCGTTATGCATATTGTTTGTTTGTTTCTATGCTTCTATCTAACGTCTTTGCTGTAGGTTTGGTTTCTTCCTCCGCTTCCACTTCTTCTCCTAACGTTGGCGGCCACGGCCAGTGCAGCTGGCATCCAACTTTAAGGTGCATTGCTGCCACCTACAGTACTGGAGTGTGAAACAGACTAGTGGGGGGAAAAAACAGGCGATGACTGCGTGTGTGGCGGGTGGTGGGCCGGCCCGCCGGCCGTCCTGGAGTACCGGCCGTTCTGTGATTCTCCAGATCACACAGATGGCCAGTCCGCCCCTCTAAAAGGGGAATAACATTAACTTACCTATACAAAACAGAAAACAAAACAACAGATAAGTTCCCTCACTCCCTAACTAACCATTAAACAGGAGAAAAGTTATGGGTATCCTCCACCCTACATTACAACGCATTCTCATCCTTTGGTGTCATATAGGTGACACCATATGACATTTCGTCGAAATCTTACGCACATGGCATCCTTTAGCGTCAATATAACACGCACTGTTATGGGTAGGTTTAGGTCTGGGGTAGAGTACGGTTATGACGCCTTGGGATCTGCGTCTCATATTGACGCTAAACGATGCCATGTGCGTAAGATTTCGACGAAATGTACAAAGCGTCATATGTATGACGCCAAAGGGTGAGAACGGGCTGTACATTACCCACAAACTCTTAACTGATCATGAATGAAAAGAAAAATAATTTCAAGAGTCACGTTAGGACACACATTGTGACCACACATACACCAAAGAGCGCGACCAGCGCTCTCTTGTCTGGGCTTGGCGAGCGGAACAACCCCAAACGCCGCGATGTCTCTCTCTTTCCTAGGCGCTCTCGCACCAACCAGTGCGCGGACAACACTCACGGGTAAACGAGCACAGGTGGTAGCCCTTAATCCTATTAAAGACACACAAGAAAAGAGAAAGGCTGTGTCCGAAATCTCCCATTATTCACTATATAGTGGACTATATAGTGAGCTCGCCATTTTGTAGTGCTGTCCGAATGTATAGTGATGATTATTATACCCTATATAGTCCACTCAATGTATCCCAGAATGCATTTTGAAAAGTAGTGTACAACCGATGGTCACTAACCCAAGCCCTACATACCATCATGCATTGCGCTGATCGTAAAAGACCTATCAGCATCATCTTCATCTTTAACTTACAATTTGACGACGTCTCGCTAGCGTAGCAAGAACAGCACGTCGTTTTCTGTGTCTAGAAATCCTGTTTCTTTTGCTAAAATCTTCTGAATCACGAGAACAAACAAACAAAAAAGATAAATATTGAGTGGCATCTCCACAGAGTAAAAGCTGTTTTATTAAGAGTATTATGAGCAAGATATTTGATAACGTAGATCTGTTTTTTTTTCTAATGTCGACAGGCAAGAGAAAATGGTGTGGCGCGAAAATGAAAATATATGAAATATGTGTATTAATTTCATTTATGTTTATAAGTTATAATCATGTGTGGAGTAACACATTATAACAGAAACGGCAAGAAATGACTTTTAATTTTACAATTTTGGAGAAATAAGCTCAATATAATGTAATGTATTTATATAAAAAAATCTATTTAGCCCAGAGCTGGCTCGGCACCAGCTGACAGATGACGGCGCGTTTAATCAACGGCGCCGAGAGACGATCGAGTAGTGTCCGAAAGTGCTGTTTCTATTATGCTGGTGAGCTCACTATATAGTCCTCTACTCCCTACCCCCTACATAGGGGTTAGGGAGTAGTGGTTTGAGTGGAGATTTCGGACACAGCCAAAGAGAAAAATACACATGCACATAACACTCCTGGTATGTTACAGACACACAATGAATACGTAAAAATGTGTTCGCGCACACTATCAAATGGAGTATACTTTGAAAGGTTATATTTCTGGCTGTACACATATGCTAAGCATTTGCGTATTATTATTATAGAGTACATTTTTGGGGCATATGTAGACAGCTATAGTTCAGATCAATACAGCACTAAAACCGTCCTTCAGAGACATCAAAAGCATAGCCCTTGCACGCCACAGTCTTCCAGTGAAAAACAATTGCTACAGACAAGATAATTGCAGAAAAGCGTGAGCATCTCAATGGCCTCCATCTTAGTGTTGATCACCAATAGATGATTGTTTGGTCTGACTAGCAAAAGGCAAGTAGCAAAGCATTGTTTTGTTTGTGACATGCAAGATCCCATTGCACAATCCCATCTTCATTCCACAATGCCTGGTCAAAAACATTAGTGTGTCATCATAATTTGTGTTTCTATATTATCAAACAAGCTTTCCTTAAGCAGTTAGACTATGCTATGCTAGTGGATAAGCAGCTTGCAAAACAAAGGCTAACTGAAAACAAAATAAAACATATTTGATTATTTAATCTTAATATAATGTGATATGCAATTCCAAAGACACTATTATCATATGTTTACGATTAAGATTAAATCATGTTTACTTTGTTAAATATTTGTTGTGTTTTAGATATAAAACTGCAATGCAGTGATTGGTGAAAGGGAGAATTGTATGTCGTCATTACCTATCCTTCATTAACCTTTATTGATCAAGACTATATAGTTCACTGAGTAGGGCCCAACATAGGTTATTCTAAAAAAAAGAACAAAAACAGCTGTTATTTTCATTAAGGATGATTCTACGACTGTGAAGAGAGTGTCCATGTTAAACAAACATTTGACTGAGTAATCTGTTTGTTTGTTGACAACAATCCCTTAATCCCATCCGCTCTATATGTGTGTGAAAGCTGGATACATTAACAGAGAAAAAAAAGAATGCGAGTTCAAGAGCATCGACAGGATGCCAGATTGTCAGAGATAAACTTGGGATGAGAAAACGGAGAACAATAAGAGTGAGCAACTGTGGATTTTGTCCCATTCGAAAGATTATCCATAATATCAACAAAGCTGATCAGCCACATTGCATAAATACATTTTGTCAAGTGGGGGCTAAATGAATTAGATTTTTATGAATTAGATGTTTTCCTTTTTTTTTTAAATTTTAGTTTTTATTTATTTCCATCCACTATGGTTTATATAATATTTCTTTATATTTTTGCTATTAATTAATCAGCATATCATCTCATTTCACTTGGCCACCTCACCATTTGCATGTCTACAGCACAAAGCCCTTTTTCTAATAAAGTAATAATATTCTATATTAAAAAAAAATACTCCACTTCATCTCCACTGTTTATTTACTAGCTGTGGTTTACGATCTGTCCCACTAATCTCCCGGTGAGATAATCACAGGCCCCTCATTTGATCTGGCCCTCCTGGGTGAGGTCTGGCCAAAGTCTCCCATCAGCAATTTCCTGTTGTCATTGATTTTGCTGTTGTTCACCAGTACTCAAGAGACCTAATGCTCGTTTCAGCTGGCCCAGGACCAGTTTACCTGGCCTCATGCACTGCACATACTAATGCAGCAGATCTCCAAAGTGCTGACTTGACTTGAGCATCCAGGACATTGCAGAAAAAAAGGTCTCCTGATCTTGTGCATGGGGACGTGTGCTACTGCTAATCCCATTTAAAACTCCTCAACACTGTGAACGGTTGGAATATTCATGAGGTAATTAGAGGAATGCTAATTAATTCCTCATAAATTATTAACAAATTGCCGACACACATGCTAACATCTGTTTGGTTTTGGGGTTGCAGGAAGAACTATGTGTTGAGTGGTACCACACTGCATTCTAGTGGTTGGTGATGGTATTACATCACATCCATTAATTGAATAATTTGGGTTAAATGCAAGCTAAACTCTATTGAAATCATCTAAGACAGAGTTGATTACTTACTATGATTAAGCATAGATCAGTCTGTAAAGTAAACAAAATGACAACACAAAATGGAGTTGAATTTTATAACACTTTTCCCCACTAAAGTAACTGTCAAAGCAGCAATGCCTAACAGTAGTGGATATTGATACAAAAATATAGTCTATTCATTTATATAGATTATCATATTGTATGTATAGAGAAGCTTTGAGATCAGAAGGGGGTAAGTGTGCATCACAGAGGAACTATTGAGAGACCAGCTTGATGAACGGTGTTTAGGTTGAACAGGGGAACAAATCAATGAAGGGCAATCGATGATGGGGGGGGGGGGGGGGGGGTCAGCTTTGATGGACTTTGCATTACATACAAAGATGTAGCTCTCAAGCGTATGTACACTTGAGGATAGACTAGATAATGGCTATTGACAGCAAGGTTACTATATAGCAAAACAAGGCTCTGTAATCAAAATCATTCATTTTCAGAACTTTCTTTTACACGGATAGCTCACCCAAAAAGGAAAATTCTGTAATCATTTACTCACCCTCATGTTGTTCCAAATATGAATCGCATACTCTCTTGATTAGGTACTTATTTTGAATAAGTAACTTCACGTCACGGCCATGTTTTATAGGATGGATGTCTGTAGTAAGAATGAAATCTAGATGTAGTACATTCGCCATGCTGTCAGTATCATGTGACCTATCAGCGTCAGTTACGTCGCTTCACTGCCATTCACAAATCCTCTCCTGTTGCCTCATGGGATAGTAAAGTGTCCATCGTTTGCACACTTCAGAATCTCACCAGAAGTAGTAGTTCATCTGAGTACTCTGGAATTATGTGAATTCAGACATACTTATTTTGTCACATACTGTTTTTAACCTAGTAGTAGGGAAGTATGCCCAAATATGCTGCACACGTCCTGAAAAGCAAAGCCAAATCATTTCGATCACCCCCTGGTGGCTGGCTGCAGTATAGGTCATAAACCCCGCCGTCTCCGTAATTAATGGGATATAACAGCCAAACTAAAAAAAAACTTGTGGTGGTTTCTGTCATTTACAAGCAGACGTATGTTCAAGTGTTCGTTTTTCCAGTAAGTTTAGTTTTTGTTATTTGATGCTGTAATAACAGGGTGTAACATCTTGATTGACAGCTTCTCCACAGACTCAGGCTTTAAATAACGTGATCAACAACGAGCGTTTATGGGATATTTTGGCTTCATTTTACTACCGTGGAAGGAAGTGTAGACATGTCGTCCATTTATTTTACAGTACTGTCAAATGAAGAAACATCTAAGTCAACAGTTAATCCTGTGCACTCAACAATGGCAATGACACATTTCCTGTATTTCCTCTAAAATGGACTTTCTCAAAGAAAATGTATTTTTCAATCTTTAGTCTATGCATGCATGTATATATGAGATTATACAGACACTTACTCAACAATTAGCTATAAACCCTGAGTAGAACATCTCACAATTGTTGTTCCTTTGCAAGAGTGAGCCGGTTGCTGAGCAACAGCCTTCGCCAGTACCTTGGAGATAAAAGACATATGTGAAACAGACTGATAATTAAACAAATCACAAGGATCTGTTTTCTTAATTTAAGTGTTTAATGTCAGCTATTTTAATGAATTCGGGCATGTGACTTAGCAAAAGCATTGGGTTATTTTTACTTAGTCGCATGCCACAATTTAACTTTACATTTTGAATATGAGCAGCATAAGAGGTACAGGATTTGACAGACGTGTGCTGTTATCTGAGATGGGACCGGCCAGTTGGCTAAAAGATAACAAGCTGTCAGTAGCTATGTTTCCATCGACACGTTTTTATCCGAATTAAGTGATATCGAATGAAAAATGCCTTATGGAAACAGTAAAATTCGCTTGAATTTCATGAATATCGACTCAAATGAAATACGTTCGGTCTCATCGGATTTTATCTTGATCGATATACGGCTTATGCGATAAACGCTGATGGAAACGTTATTTGCCGAATAAATAATGAATTGCGATTAAGTTTTAGGTCCTTTTATGGTTGCAACACGCCACAAAACATGGAAGAAGAAGTTTGTTCATTTTCGCCCAGTATTTCCGCTCTGTTTGCGGCTTTGCGCACACATGGCCGGTGTCAACAAAGACAGATGTAAGTGGACAAAGCACAAAAATGCTTCAACCAAAGGGTTTCCGTGAGGTGTCTCTGGACCACGATCTCCCAGAACTGTTTGGAGCGCTGTCGTTCCCACACCACAGGCATTTACGTGCATCTGCATCATCATAGCAGTGTTGATACCGTCGTTGTTTTCTTATTATAGCTTGTTATTACATGGCTTGGTTGAATTCTAATGTAGAATGCTGTGTGTTATTTCTTGAAAACAGACAGCTACTAAGTATAACACACCGTTGCCATGAAAAACAGCGTTGCCATGGACGCAGTTCAGAGACGGAACGGACTATTTTCTTTAGCGGAAGGAGTACAATCGTTTTTAAATCAATAAACTCCTTTTTAAATCAATATTTTGTGTCAAATTATTTATTTATTTGGTAGGTAACGTTAGCCATGTAATAAGCGGGATGTAGACAACCCCCTTCAGGCTAACAACCGCCTCGCTATACATCATCCCTTACATATGTCGCTATCACCTGGCACTTAAGCACTAGGCTACAACTTGCAATATTGATCATTTGTTGGCAGATGCGCCATCCATTTTGTCTAGCAAAACTTTGTTCGCAAATGTTTGCTTGAATGTTGTGCGATTCAGCGCGAAAATGAATGGAAACACCTTAAAATGTCTCAAATCAATTCGATATACCAATTTGATCGCAAAACAGCATGTGACGTCATTACGCACAGGTTTTTATTCGCTTTAAAGCCGTTGGATGGAAACACACTTTCACCAGCTTAATTCGCATGAGTTTTTTTACCGAACTTCAGATGATTCGATTGACAAGTGGATGGAAACATAGCTAGTGGAAGGAACACACACTGTTACAGTAGAACAAGACAATCTCAGTTACTGCCAGAATCTTTGGAATTCCAACCACTATATGGAAAATGAACCTTTTTATATTCTTAAAGAACTATATTCTAAAAGGACCTTTGGATTTAAAGAGCTTAAATGTACTTCAAAAACATACTGTAACTTTCAGAACTCACATGTTCCCCCAATGTGCAAAAATATGTTTTTTAAACTGCATTGCAAAAAAGTATTGCTCTGGTGTAAGACAAATGAAGATATTAGCATATGACCACCAACGTTTACATGTCAACATTAACTTGGCAACTAAACCTGGCAATTAACGATCAAAGACAAGAATAGTTGGTACAGCAGCTAACAGTAATGATATAACTAATCAATGGATTCCAGAATTTGGAAAAATACGCTGTCAATTAGGTTATTTTTAACCAGTGTCAGGGCAAAAATATTAAGAATAATGCATTACAATGTTACATTACTCCCTAAAAGAATTTGTGTTCTTGGTTACTTTTTATGAAAACGTTACGTTGCATTACTTTTTCTCACCTAGGCTGGGCTTGCTTGTTTGTTTTTTAATAACCCAAAAAAAAAATCTACTTCTGGCAAATGTAAAGGCCCTTTCACACCAAACGTGAAATAAAAAAGCCTTTCACACCAAACGTGAAATAAAAAAGCCTCAGGCTGGAGGAAATACTAATTTATGAGTTTGTAAAAATGACACCTTTCAGATTAGCTGAACAATTTTGTTGTTTTAATTAACCCTAACTGTCTCTTTAAAGTTACATTAACTAAAACTCTTTTAGCGTAGCGTTTTTGCGTCTGACGTCATCCCTGTACACGTTTAATTTTTCTCTCAAAATGGCTAATCGGTCTTGTTTCACGCAATGTGTATTTGTCATTCAACTCACACAAGGTACACCATGCTGGTTGTCCGTCAGATCTCTATCCAGAAACTCTGCCTCTCTCCTTTACTTCTGATGCATATGATATTTCAGATGAACTTGCTGGTAAAGAAGATAATGGAGAAAATGATGCACTAAATGCAGCTAAAACATAATGTTGCCTCTTTTTTCTGAAGATGCAGGCTATTCTTTACATATCTAACACGGCTACAAACAAAATCATTGAACACCTCAATGAAATATACTCATTATCACAGCTGTTGACCAGTGAAATGGTTATTGATGGTTTTCAGAAGCATAGCTGCAATCTCAATGCAGTTACATTGGATGAATTGGTCAGTGCTGTCATGGATTGTAGTATTCTGTTCAGTGCAACCTCTGAATGTGCAGAGTTGTCTTCATTCAAACACAGAAAGTCATTGAACACAAAGGTCCACTTGTAATGCCTTTGCAGAATGACTTGCCGCAATCTGGACATTTCAGTATGTTCAAGTTCTTACAATGATTCAGTCTTTGCAGGCTTTGTTGAGCCCTTCAAATCAGGGAATATTTGCCGATTTTGTATGGCTACTACTGAGGAAGTGCAAGTGAATGCAGTGAGTGATGGGAAATTTTTCCATTGAACTAAAGCTGAGCATGACATTCATGTCCCCTACTGTATTAGGACATACTCTCTCTTTTCACTTGCACTCACAACTAATACTGTGACATTGTATGCCTATACAGAATTGAAAATTCTTCGCTTTTTGTTGAGTACAAAGAGGTTTTTTCCAGTTACACATAATGGAGACAAGTAAAATGTGGGTTAAATATGTATTTTATACGTATTTCCATGTATATCTAGTTAGAATAAACATTTGAATTGTTTTGAAGCTGTGCATTGAGTTAATATTTGTAATGTTGCCTCCTTTTCCCACAGCACATCAGCAAGCACAATGTCTTGTTCAATGATACAGTACGTGTTGTTGAAGCTGACCGTCCAAGAAAAATTGAAACGGCCAGCCTCTGTCACTGCACTGATTCAAATTCTAAAAGACCAACTTCAGCTGGATCTAGAGTTCAGTTTACAATATGAAGACCCTGATTTTGTAACTTTCTTGGATGACGTGATTTCTGAGTTCTAAATGAGGAAAATTGGATGTCTGGAAGTAGCTGTCAAAGCCGGGAAAAGAAGCCAAGGCCATCCTGAGAATGAACCTTCACATTCCAAAATTAAGAAACCAAGGCATTCTAAGGTTAGCCTACTTATTTGCCTAACTTTAATCAAGGGGAGGACGAAGCATCCCTTGAAACAATACGACAGGAAATTACCCTACAAGTAGAGAAGACAGAAAAAATAGTCTCATCCACAAGAAAATGTAGAAAACGTTTGGTCTACGACGACAGATCATTGTAAACAGCAGCCCATCAGTGAAAGAGTTTCTGAATCTCTGGCCTGCACTGCGTATAACATCTGAGGTTATACTAAGTGTCTTTCTTAATATATCACGTGATGTTGGTTAGTTTTACAAATTTCTCTTGTCTGATTCAGCTGTTTGCAGAGCACCAAAGTGTTACAAATGAGTACTTGCCCCACAAATTCTGCACTATTGGACCACCACCTACCTCGTTCGATGACAATTTTCCGGCAAAAAGCATCCGAGACAGAAGAAACCTTAGCTAATCTTTTGAAAGTCAGAGACGGACAAAAATAGTGTGTCATATTTGGCAAAATATACATTACATACGTTGTGATTGTCCTTGTGATTTTCGTAATTTTCATGTTTGCAGGAACTGCATGATGTCAACTTGTGGACTGCTGTCATCAGAGCTCTTCCGGTATTGGGATTCTTTCAGACCTCCCCTGGTTAGTCTTCATTTCACAATGAGGTATGTTTGTCTTTTTATTATTATAACATTTAAAGGTGCAAAACGCAAGTCTCTGAGTTTTTGCAGAACTACGCCCCCTCTGGCGACAAGCGAAACTGCAACCAATTCTGATTGTACATGTATCAAGCTTACGCTTAAAGCATTACACATTTTACGCATCGTCATTTGTTGTCATAAATAGATTGGCCGTATCAAACATTAGAGACTGGGCTATATCTTACCGTTTTCTCAAGAAAAAAGCCAACTGAGGATCCCGTTTGAGACCAAGAGCAGACCGGAGATCTCTGCATTTGTTGAATGCCTTCCCGAGGTTGACTCTCGTCTTACTCCGACGCCTGTCTGACTCCAATTTGGACCTTTTGGTGGCACTAGAAATTTTTTTTCTTTTCTTTACTTTATGTGGAGTTTGCGTTGGGGTTTGGAATGGACTACAAGCCGGTCTCTTTGAATCCATCTTCTACCTTTGACGCACGAGTTGTCCGCTGATGCGGAGAATGGCGGCGCCGGCGAATACACAAACCTGCGAGACATAGCCTGGTGAGCGTGAACGCGCGTGACGTCACGCCCAGTCTCAAATTCGATCCCGAATCCCTCTTATATAATTTACTGTACAGGATTATAGAGGCAATCTCAGTGCGCAGAGAAGGGCTCATTCAGCCCATCAGGCAGTTCTTTAAGCATGTATAGGATAGAAAAACAGGTATTTTTAACATGAAAAGTTGCGCAATCCACCTTTAAGGGATTGTTCACCCAAAAATGAAAATTCTGTAATCAATTACCTGCCCTCATGTCGTTCCTAACCCCGTAAGACTTTCGTTCATCTTTGGAACAAAAATGAAGATCTTTATGAGAAAATCTGAGAACTTTCTATCTCTCCATTGACAGCTACTCAACTACCACTTTGACGCACTACAAAAAGATTGCAAAACTAATCCATATGAATTGAGAGGCTTAGTCCAAAGTGTTCTGAAGAGACACAATTTCTTTATATGATGAACAGATTTAAGGCTTTTTTTAAAGGTTTTTATTCACAAATAAACATTCTCGTGTTTCGCAGCATGTTTGAGCTTCCGCAGGAGGTTTGTTATAGCAGGTCCGGTTGAGTTTGAATGTTAATATGTGAATAAAAGCCTAAATTAAATATGTTCATCACATAAAACGATCAAGTCTCTTCAGAAAATTGGGACTAAACCGCTCGATTCATATGGATTATTTTAACAATATAGCAATCTCTTTATTAACTTTTTGAAGCGTCAAAGTAATTGCATAGTTGTCAATGGAGGGACAGAAATCTTTCAGATTTCTTCAAAAAGATCTTCATTTGCGTTCCGAAGATGAACGAAAGTCTTACAGGTTCAGAACAACATGAGGTTGAGTAAATGATGACAGAATTTTTGCTTTTGGTTGAACTAGTTAGTGATTGATGTATTATTGGCCTAATAATAATGATCATGTGCTAACATTCTGTTGTTCTTCCTGATTTTTCTTTTTTAGCTGGATGATTCCGAAGTACAGATTGAGGATGCTCCAGTGGCCCTACTTACCATTTGTCCATGACAACTCTACGGCTCCAATTCATTACAACCCTGTCTCAGTTTCATTACAGTGAATGTCTCGGTTGTCCTTGAAAATGAATTGGTCACCACCCACAGCCAACTTCTGCAGGATTTTCTTGAGTTGATGTAGAGTTTTTTGTTGTTTTTTTCTGTTGCTCAAACAAAAAAAGTTACTCTGCTGAATGTGCACAAAAATGACTCATTAAACTCCATCCATCCATCTTCTTCCGCTTATTCGGGGCTGGGTCGCGGGGGCAGCAGTCTAAGCAGAGATGCCCAGACTTCCCTCTCCCTAGACACTTCCTCCAGCTCTTCCGGGGAGACACCAAGGCATTCCCAGGCCAGCCGGGAGACATAGTCCCTCCCGGGAAGGTGTCCAGGAGGCATCCGGAACAATCTCCCGTTCCATCCTTCCCTCACTCATGAACAAAACCCCAAGATACTTAAACTCCTCCAATTGAAGCAGGAACTCTCCACCAACCTGAAGTGGGCAAGCCACCCTTTTCCGACTGAGGACCATGGCCTCGGATTTGGAGGTGCTGATTCTTATCCCAGCTGCTTCACACTCGGCTGCAAACTGTCCCAGTGCATGCTGAAGGTCCTGGTCTGAAGGGGCCAACACGACAACATCATCCGCAAAGAGCAGATACGAAATCGTGTGGTCCCCAAACCTAGCTGCGCCTAGAAATTCTGTCCATAAAAATGATGAACAGAACCGGCAACAAAGGGCAGCCTTGCCGGAGTCCAACATGCACCGGGAAGAAGTCTGACTTACTGCTGGCAATGCGAACCAAGCTCCTGCTTCAGTCGTACAGGGACCGGACAGCCCTTAGCAAAGGACCCCACACTCCCGGAGCACCCTCCTCCGGGACACAGTCGAATGCCTTCTCCAAATCCACAAACCACAAGTGGATTGGTTGTGCAAACTCCCATGAACCCTCCAGCACCATGTAGAGGGTATAGAGCTGGTCCAGTGTTCCACGGCCTGGACGAAAACCGCACTGTTCCTCCTGAAAATGTTTATGTTTATTAATTTTATTTTATTTATATTTTTGGCAAACCTAAGATTTGTCATGTTCCTCTTAAGTTGTTTAAACGGAGTTGGTAATAGAATGAACAAGAACTGATTTCAATACAATGTTCATTCTACATCTTGGTTTATTCTGATACTTTGCACCTTTTAAAAGGGTTACTCCACTGATTTTATATCAATTAGAGCTGTGTAGAGATAATATATTGTTTTTACCAAACCTAAGAATTTTGAGAAATTGTTATTTGCTGAATTAGACTTTTGGGCATTCCTTGGTCATTCCAGAATATTTTGTCCATTGTAAATATGTTTCTTATGTTACTGTGAAACAGGTTTTAAGAAATGTGTCGTTTTATATTTACTGCAACTGTCTCAGGTCGGTTTTAATATAAAAATAAATGAATCTTTCAAAATGGTATTACATGTGTTATGTGTTCCTTTTAAAGTACTGATACATTTGACTATATTTAAGGAATTTATACATTCAGATGTAACTTAGTTAAATAAAATGACAAATTTGATTAG
The DNA here is from genome assembly GCA_029959095.1 of Rhinichthys osculus. NCBI lineage: Eukaryota > Metazoa > Chordata > Actinopteri > Cypriniformes > Leuciscidae > Rhinichthys > Rhinichthys osculus. The sequence goes on along the minus strand of JARWKJ010000009.1, from coordinate 13,533,210 downwards.
CAAGAACTAAAATAAAAAGTTCATCAACTAAAAGTTTTGTTAATTGCTATCAAAATGTAAAAGTTAGGTTACTGAGTACTTCAAGTTAAGAGCAATTAACATGCATGAGTACCACTAACTCAAAATCTGATAGTTCAGTTTACTTAAAAATTGGAAACATAATAATTAAAAAAATTGATGTCACTGATTACCTCAAATGTTTTGAGTTTTGCCAACTTATTCTGGTTTACAGTCTTTGCCTTCTGCATTTATGAAAGCCGCTATATGCTGCAGCTGCCTTACATTTGCAAACTGCTTATATATCCAATGAATGCTGCAACTGTTGTATCTTGAATCATATAAATGGTCTGATTAGAGAATACAGCTTGTCAGCTTGTTCAGTTTAAACATCTGTGTTCAGGAACAAATAATTGATTATATATTCTCTTATTGTGACTCATTGTTCTGATGAATAATTTAATGCTTCAATCACAAGAGATTCAGATTGCTGGTGTAGACCTAGATAAGCACTTTTTAAACCTAACAACAAAAAATGTCTGTATTGCAGAAGAATGCTAATTTTTTATTCATGAATAATATATTTAACAAAGCTGAGGCAATTTCTGACCCATGTAATGATTCTATCTTCTCAAAAATAATGTTCCGTTGGCATCTCTTAAAAATGGCAAAGTGTTTTTGTGAAAGCTAAAGCTGCGGAATCAGAAAGATTAAATCGATAAATGTAACAAATGTCTTTGGCTATTGCCTCAGGTGATGTAGCTATACACAATAACTTCATTTGACACAATGATGTCTCTTTTCTCTTGTGGAAATGTCTTCAATCGAATATAGCTAACGTCAAATGGCACACTAGAGGGCAAAATAGTTCTTTTTTTATGTGAAAAGGTGACCTTCATTTGACCGACCTCTATTTCTTGAAGGGATTGTTCGCCCCAAAAAAAATCCATCATGACTTTCCAAACCTGTATGACTTTCTTTCTTCTGTGGAACACAAAATTAGACATTATGAATAATGTAGGCCTACTTGTCACTATTTTAAGGATTAGATGGACAGGAACTACTGTGTGTATAAACTGATCAAAGGAAACCCAGCATTGTCTTGCAGTGATGATAAGCTCTAATCTTTCGGCACAAGAACTCTGTTATTTTTTGTTCCTGATACATGTGAAAGTAGTACAAGTGAGACACATCTGCCTCAGATAGATCATGTGTTTAGGCCAGAGGATGTGGTAAATGAACATTTCAGACACTGATAACCGCCAAGAAAGTTTTTCACAGCGCTAATGTAAGCAAAGAACTTTTGAGTCCATAAGATTCTTCTGTATCTTGTAATTTCTGCCTTTCTTTTACAATATATATTATATATGTGTATATTTATGTGTGCGGTTAAATACTGCAAGAAAAAAACAAACTTTGAAGTGTCTTTGTATGCTCAGTGATGTGGTATTTGGCCCTACATATCTTCACAGGTAAGCAGAAATTCATTATTTATTTAAACATATGAAGTTTACTTTTTAAATATAATATTCATTCTTTTAGTATATGGAGCCTGTGGTTGTGTGATGACAAGTTCAGACCAGAAGGTTAATGATGGTACAGATGTGTATTTGTCGTGTAATTTCTTCCAATGTCCTGGACATCGGGATTTCATTTCTCTCAGTGCGGAGTGGGAATTCCAGGTATGCTTATTTTTAGGTATACAAACCATCACAAATATACTTTACACACTTATGCAATGAATACTTTTTAGTTGTAACTTTAAAAACCTAAACTAGTTATTATAACCTATTGCTAGTATAACTGCTTCTATTGTTCTCATTTGTAAGTCGCTTTGGATAAAAGCGTCTGCTAAATGAATAAATGTAAATGTAAACTCATGCTTTAGTACTTATTCTATTTTTTTTTAAACACAGACTGTCTCTCAGACAAAAATAATCCTGTACTACATCAGCAATCAAACCGTATCAACACTGCCTGGCGTATATTTTCGTGGAGATGTCAAAATGGGGAGTTTTGATATACACCTCCCATCCGTGACCCATGAGAACAATGGAACTTACCTGTGTAGACTGCGTCTCAGTGGCAGGTTCTTCAAGAATCATACACATCTTATTGTCCGATCAGGTAACAGACCTTTGTTTGTTTTCTAAATGTATTTTTTGTTTATTTGGCTCTGTTTGGTTTACTCATTGTGGATCAGTTATGTTCATGTAACAATGCGAGTATAGAGTTTCTTATTCCCTGAGTATTTCCTGAATATGATGAACACATACTGTTAAAAAGTTAGGAGTGAGTAAGATTTAAAAAAAAAAAAACTTTTATTCATCAAGGACATATTAAATTAATCAAAAGTGTCAGTTCAGAATTGTATAATAATAAAAAGGATTCTATTTCAAATAAATGCTGTTCTTTTGAACTTTCCATTCATCAAAGAATCCTGAATTAAAATGTAACACAATTTCCACAAAAACATTGAACAGCACTGATTTTAACATTAATAGGTTTCACTAACATGAAATAAGAATGAACGATACTTCTACAGCATTTATTGATCTTATTAATGTTAATTTCAACATGTACCAATACATTATGGAAATCAGATGTTGTATTTGTTAACATTAGTTAATGCACTGTGAACTAACATGAACAAACAATGAACAGCTTGATTTGTATAACTAACATTAAAGGGTTAGTTCACCCAAAAATGAAAATTCTGTCAATAATTACTCACCCTCATGTTGTTCCAACCCCGTAAGATGTTCGTTCATCTTCGGAACACAAATTAAGATATTTTTAATTAAATCTGAGAGCTGGATCACTCCTCCATAGGCTTCTTAAGGGATCGAAACTGGCCGGCCCAAAAGTTATGAAAGACATCGTTAAAATAGTCCGAGTGACTACAGTGGCTCAATCTTAAGTTTATCAAGCGACGCTGCGACGAGAATACTTTTTGTGCGAAAACAACAAAACAAAAATAACGGCTTTATTCAACTAATCATTTCCTTCTCTGTGGGCCTGATATTTCACGTAGTGAAACTACCGGTACGCAAAGCTTCTATACGTCATACGCAGGCTCACTATTGGCCGACGCTGGTCATGTGTGTGATGCGTGTGACGTACAACCTAGAAGCTTTGCGCAGTTCCACTACGTAAAAAATCACGGCCGTACAGAGAAGGAAATGATCAGTTGAATGAAGTCGTTATTTTTGTTTGTTTTTTCGCGCACAAAAAGTATTCTCGTTGCTTGATAAACTTAAGATTGAGCCACTGTAGTCACTCGGACTATTTTAACGATGTCTCTCATAACTTTTGGGCCGGCCAGTTTCGATCCCTTAAGAAGCCTATGGAGGAGTGATCCAGCTCTCAGATTTAATCAAAAATATCTTAATTTGTGTTCCGAAGATGAACGAACTCTTACGGGGTTGGAACAACATGAGGGTGAGTAATTACTGACAGAATTTTCATTTTTGGGTGAACTAACCCTTTAACAAAAATGAATAAATCCTGTACAAATATATTGATCATTGTTAGTTAATGATCAATTTCGTTAGTTAATACATTAATGTTAACAAATGAGACCTTATTGTAAAGTTTTACCAAAATTAATATGGCTGTTGAAAATATAGCTTTGCCATCACAGGAATAAATCACATTTACAATATATTTAAATAGAAAATATATATTTTAAATTGTAATAATAGTTCACAATATTACAGTTTGTATTACACTTTTGATCAAATAATTAAAATTGATCAATTAAAATAAAAAAAAAAAAAAAAATCTTTACAACCCCATAATTGTGTCCAAAAGATGCCATACCAAATGCAGCAAAATGAAAATGTTACTTTTTATAAGTTTTTAAGGGGTCATATAATGCCATTTTTGTACAAGCTTATATGATTCTTTAGGGTCTAAATTAAAAGTTTGTAATATACTTTCATTAAAAATTCTCATTAGTATTGTAAGAAAACACTTATTTTACTTGGTCAAAAACAGCTCTGTTTTCAGCACGCCGTTTCAGTGCAAATGACTTTAAATGATAATGAGCTTTGCTCACCCCGCCTCTCTGTTCTGTGCATACACCGTTTGTAACACAATAACACAATAACCACGCGTTGTTCAGTATAAACGTGGGATTATGAATTATATTGAGAACATCATACATAGAAAACATGCCGTAATGTACCCTAAGTGTAAACCTTAGACGCATTCATTGTGAAGCGTGCAGCTAGCGATTTGCAAAGATTAATATAAATATTAATATAAAGTTTAATAAAATGTTACACTCACTTCAGTTGTTCTGGAGGTTCAGCAGGAACACGAATAGCTGGGACCGATTCTTTTTTCATGAGCAGCTTCTTAGCAAAACCAGCTTTATACCCTCATTTATAAAGCAGTCTGGTGAGAAATGATTTGCGCAAACAAGAAAGCATTGACGTTGCTCGTGGGGAATATTCCCTTCGAAAACAAACTCAGCCACTGCGTCTTCAGCGGTTCGGATTTAGGAACATTAAAATGACTGCTGTGTTCGTTATTACACCCAAGAACAGAACACCACAATCGCTTAGACGCCATTCTGCTCATAGACAGTGCTCCAGCATATCAACAATGGCCGGTCCGCGCGGACTATGATTGACAGCTCCCTCACGCGCGAGGGCGGGTCTGTGTTGAAACGCTCCTGTCAATCAACAATCATGGGAGGGGCATCCGACCGTGTGACGTCACACGGTCGAACGGCTTGATATGAGGCAGGGGAAAACATATGAGGAGATTTAAAAAAAAAACACTGGATGGATTTTTATCATTTTATGATGGTTGTGTACAGGCACTGCCAACACACATTTCAGTACAATGAACTTGTAAAAGTGCATGTACCATTATATGACCCCTTTAAATCTGTATCAGAGCATGCCGAAATGATTGAAAACGCCTGTCAATTCATAACGTTCTAACATTCTTTCAGTGGATTAGTTTATATAAAGCTCCAACCTCAGTTCTTCTCACCTTTATTTTCTTCAGCACTGACCAGGAGAAACAGTCCAGGTGCGATTCATCCGCAGGCTCATCCTCCCTGGTGGCCGGCCCTGGTGTCAGTGGCTGGGTTTGTGTTACTAATTGGTAGTGGGTTTCTGGGAAGGAGGGCTTGCAGATCAATCCAGAAAGGTGACGATTCAAAGTAAGTCATTGTCAGTCCACAGAGAGATATTACAGCTTATAAGGCATTTTTCTCAGCTTGTCTTCATGTTGTGCTTTATATTCTATAGGCAAAATATGGAAGAGGTTAAAACCAGAACTGCCACTGAAGATATGGGAATCACATACAAGGTGACACTAACTTCTGTATTTCTGCTCTCATTTCCTCTCTTTGCTTTCTGCACTCGGTAAAGTAAATTAATAAATCAAATTTTCATATATTCCACTCTTTGTTTATTCTGTTTAAATCAACAAGTTTGAGGTTTGAATCTTTACTGAATGTGAATGTTTGAAGATGATTTTAAGCCAATGTCCAAAAGGGATAGTTCATCCTAAAATGAAAAAGAAGTCCTAATTTACTCACCCTGGTGTTGTTCTCCCTTCTTACTTTTATGGACCACAAAAGGGGAATAATAAAAAAAAAACACCTCCCACTCACGCTTGTCCATATAATGACAGTGAATAGTGATCAGCATTAAGCTTTTCAAAAAGTACGCATTAAGCTTTTTAAAATTCTCCTTTTGTTGTCCATAAAAGAAAGAATGGTAAAAGGTATTAAGACATCACCACCACCAATTATGACTTTATTTATGAAATTATTTAACAAAGAAATTGTGAAATTAAGGCAAGCCATTTTCACTTGGCAGCCATCTTTGAAATGCCTCTCAGTCATACAAGTGCAGCTCATATTTCTTTGAATCAGGAAACATCAAATTTCAAACATCAGAACAATGAGACTGCACTTGAAATCGCATACTTCCCTTCTATCACTTCAATAGAACATACTGTTTTTAGCTATTTTTAGTATGAAATAATTACTTTTTCAAAATAAGTACCTACTCGAGAGAGTATGTGACTTTGGATGCAGCATGCCAGTTTTTATAGCATCCGGAACTTCTAACGACAGCTGCAGTGATGCAATGACTTTATCAATCAGCGATTGGGTCTTGTCTTTTTTTCTTTCTTTTTTTTTGAAATCAGGACTTATTCCGCCATACTGCGCGCAGCATTTTCTCCCATTCATAAATAATATGAGTGCACTGTCTTTGTTTAAGCTTGTTTTGTGTCTCAGGTGGGATTTAGCTCTATGAATGTTCTGGCAGATGTGAGCACTCCTCCCAGTCCAGACAACATCTATATTACCATGGTAAGCAAGAAATTAAAGCAAGATATTAAATTATCATTTACTCACCCTCATGCCGTTCCAAACCCGTAAGACTTTCGTTCATTTTCAAAACACAAATTAAGATATTTGTAATGACATCTGAGAGCTTTCAATCCCTCCATTGACAGCTACGCAACTACCACTGTGATGCTTCAAAAAGAGGTCGTAAAACTAATCCATATATGAATTGAGCAGTTTAGACCAAATTTTCTGAAGACACACGATCGCTTTATATGATGAACTATTTGAAGCGTCAAAGTGTCAGTTGCATTGCTGTCAATTGGGGGACAAAAAGCTCTCAGGTTTCATTAAAAAGATCTTCATTTGTGTTTCAAAGATGAATGAAAGTCTTATGGGTTTGGAACAACACGAGGGTGAACTATCCGTTGCAACACAGGCTCATTAAATCAATATGTTTTAATATCTATTTTGCAGTGCTTTAAAGTACGCTTATTTTGTTGTGCTAATACTAAAGCACATGTTAAGTACTTGATTAGAATTTTGTGTTATTTTACATTACATTTTAGGTTTGCACATTTTAAATTGCAACTTTAAGCATAAAAGTTTACATGAATGCTTGTCAGTACATTCTCCAGTACACTTTAACCAAAGACAATGGAATTATGAAATTACATTAAAACTCTCTTTAAAATATTTATTAAAATATAAATGCACAGTACAATAAAATAGTTTAATAGAGTAAGTGTAAATGTATATCAAATTTCATATTATTCAAAATAATAATGGCAGATTTAAAGCTGCAGTCCGTAGCTTGTTGGGGGTTAAAAATTATCCAAAATATATATTTGAGAAAATACATAACCAGCCAGTGTTCAAAACTATCTGCTTGCCTTAGCTCGATTCACAGCGGTAAGCTTGTAAATAATGTTTTTAATTCCAGTGGTACTGGTGGATTTCCGTTGGAGATTCGAGCATGTCTTTGCGTCATTACGTCACATCTGTATAATATCTGTATATCGTCACATCACATAAAGAAGGGGTGCTTCTCATTTCTTATTTGTGCATCCTCGTTTCCTTTCCTCGCTTCCTTTCCTCGTGTCTCAGCTCCACCCCCTGTAGGACGCGAGGGAAGGCTGCAAGGAAAAAAAATGAGGACGGAGGAATTGAATGAAAGCTTTTTTATACATTGGAATACTTGATCACTCGAGCGTCACTTCACTGCGTCATCAGCAGTGCTCAAAGGATCTGCCCTTGTTAAGGTTTGTTTATTTAAGAAATTAATAATAAAGCAAGATACCTAGTTGAAATATGTGAGTTGTGTGGTTTATGTAAACTACAAAAGTAAAGTATAAATTCAAATGATTGTGACAGATGTGAAGGGGGAGGAGAATTGATACGTGCGTCATGTTTAGTCGATAAAACTCTTCCGCAAAGGGTACACCTGTGTATCCTCACTCATAGCTCCTCTGGAAGCCTCCTCACTCCTCGATCCTCGCGGTGCAATTAGAGAATTGAGATGTCCTTCAAGATGGCTAAGCTCGATTGGTTTCCGGGTCATAGGATGGAGGACGGAGGAGCGAGGAGACGAGGAGCACCCAAGGAGTCTCGGCTAGTAGGCTATGTTGAGTCATTACATCACATCCGTACACATAAAGGAGTTGGAGGTGGAGATTTATAGCCTTTTCTCACAGCACTTGATATAATTAAACTTATCAATTTGATGGCGGATCCAGAAAGGTTCAAACGACAATCACCAGTGACAACAGATTCCCCCGCTGTAAAATGCAAAAGACTTCGTTCGGACTTCGGAGTGGCTAACTTACAGAAAAAATGAGACTGCAACAACCGGACATATGCGAAAACAAGGAGGATACATATCGGAAGGACATTACTCACGCAATGCTGACGTTGTTAACATTAACAATTTGAGAACAAAGTATAATTTGCATGGTTTTGCGTGATTATGATAAGCGATTTTTAGATTTAATCAGCGCGATTTACTGCAATGTCAGAACCAGAACAAAAGTGGATGTTACTTACTTGTTCACATTACATTTTCCAGTGAAAATTATTATGTTGGTCATACTTCCAAAAAGAATAATCTGTGATTCTGAATGCCAGTATCCACACCGGCGCGGTGACTGACAGCCTCACAGTCTCCTCAAACACTGTGTTCATCCGCGCAGTGCCGTGTCGAGTCGAGGGTGTTGAACTACAACTAATTCCGCGAATGACTGCAATTGCAGATTTTGAACAGAGATGGCGACAAAGAGGAAAAACTTTGGACTGCAGCTTTAATATACTTCATCAAATGTTATGTGGACAGTAATTATACACATATTAATTCATTTCATAATGGCTTGCACCTTCATTACTGTAAGTAAAATAATGTGTATATGTAAATGCATACATCCCTTCCTATGTAAACTGGATATAACAAATATTTAGTAGAGCGAGAATGTGTTCAGAGGATGTAAAATGTTTTTTGTTTGTGTGTATTCTCAATTGCTGGGACCAGCACGGTTTCCCATTCACACCAGACGCTCCTGCAACAGCTGAACGCAGCAGACGTCTTCCCTCTGACTGGCAGCCAAAGGATGAGGAACCTGTATATACCCACAGCCACTAAGATATACAATCAGATCATGCCGCTTTGTGCAAAACTCATAAACGATGAGGCACAAACAGAATTGGTAATTATGTAAATGGATGAGTGTAAAAAAAGTTTGTATTGTCACATAGTAAAATGTGTCTGAGGCATTAGTCCCCATCATTCTTAAAGGTACACTATGTTTTGTTTTAAAAAAAACTACATGAATTTTTTGGAAGAACATTGTTTTGGTTGTGTTTCGTGACTGTGTGGATGAATATGTTTATACTGTCCATAAAACATTCACTACTAGGCTTAAGAGATGTAACCAGTTTAGATGGAAAGGATCTCATCTGAAGACGTTACTGTAGCTATATAGGCCTACACATTAATACACATACTTCTTTGAAAATAAATTCCAGCACAGACCAACAACCTGAAATGAGCCTTCACAGTAGATAATGCTTTACAATGAACTCTGAGCTACATGTGACAATTTATCTGTTCAATAAAATAACTCACTACCGGGGCTGCGTTTCCCAAAAGCATCGTAAGCCTAAGTTGATCGTAAAAACGATCGTACGACTGATCTTAATATTATGGTCTGTTTCCCAAAAGCATCGTAACTTAAGTAGCACTTGAAAATCTTCGTAGAACTACGAGTGCTCTGGAGTAATCGTAAATCCCCAAGTGCATCGTAAGAAGACAGAGTTATGAGGTCACCTGCAGGACAACCGGCAGATTACACTTTTATCTACATTTAACAGACTACACTATGTGAGTATAATATAAGGTTTTGATTGTACTTTATTGTACACTTTGTTGTACTCGTGTTTTGTTTAAATGAATAAAGGAAATAATTAAAAAGGGAAGAAAAATAGAAATACACATCTAAATTAAACGAATGAACAAAAAAAAATCATAAAATAAGAAATCTGGGAAATATGCTTTAAAGACTGGGCAAAATAGGGATGAATTAAAAAAATTCTGTCAACGACTTGCTGACGTGCATGAAAACCAGCCATGTATTGGGCATTTCTTGCGGACCTCCTTCCCTGATCTTTGAACACGGTTGCAGTTAGTTTGCAATGTCCTCCCAGATGTTTTGTTTTTCCTTATTTGTATGGTGTCCTTTAAATCTGTTAAAAATAAAATCTTTGTTTCCCTCTATATATCTTCTCTAAAAGGACATTCATTTGATCTTTTTGAAAGGTATCTTCTCTTGTTTTTTTTGTTTTTGTTCAGCCATTTTGTCAGCCTCTATAGGTGCTTTATATCTATATAGACTTGTCTTGATTTAATCCACAACAAATGACGATTATTAGGTTAAACGTTCAGAATCCGATTCCATATAAGGTTATATTTCAGCACTTTGCGAATGGACAGCGACGCTTAAGTAGCAGGTAGAACGCGTTCTCGCGCGTTCATGTTAAGTGCATTTTTGGGAAACGCGCGTGGTATTGCGGCGAGCGTTCGTAACCTTGCACGTAGAGAGCGCTCTTAAGTGCTAAGATACATCGTTATCGGGAAACCCGGCCCTGTTGAGTAATAAAAAAACGGATTGCTTTTTACAACATTTCAAATCCCTCAGTTCTTCATCTCTGAAAAGCCAAGCCAATGTTGATTAACATTTTATAAAGAGCTCTGTCTGACTCTCCTCTGTTTGGCGTTTGGGTGATTTCCCGGAGGTTTGAGATTTAGCGGCTCCATGTCGACCTTTCTCACTCGTTGTGACAACTAACCTCTGCCACTCACACCATACACACGTCAAAGTAGCCGGAACAACTTTTCTCTATTTACAGATACGAGACACGTGGGCGAGTGACGTGCAATTTCCCGCTAGAACCATCCCGTCAGGTCTAAAATATATAAACACTTACCATCATAAGGCTTACCATAGCGAATCGGGGTAAACAAAAACATGTTTTGGAAGAAGGAAGGAATGATGATGGATTGACTCATTTCAATTTTGCTAATTTTGAATTAAAAAAGTTTAATTAAAAAATACATGTCAATAATTGGTTTATTTTTTAACACTGCCCGACTGACTGTAGCTTACATTATCCCTCATAATAAATCTGTATCTCTCTGAATATGCATGTGATTCGTTCAATGCCATTTTCATTATTTATGAAATTAGTAATTCATCATTACTTTTCCTCTTTATCTTCTCAATGACTTCTCATCAGCATGAAATGACCACTTCTTCTAACTTCTGTCTCTATTGCAGACTCGCGTATTCATGCTCACTCTGTCCTTTGAGATTTGTGGAACTACATACCAAGTATTAATAACATAATAAAACTAGTGGCTAAAACCACATTGGCATTAAGGCACTCTCAGTGTACTCTCGTTTTACGCCGCCTTAGATGGTAGATGCTTATGTATAAAGTCTATATCCTTAATAGGCAGCAGCATCATCATAATTGTTCAGCACCATTCTCACCTTCAGTCATCTTCAGTAGGTGAGTGGGGTAAGATGAGCCTTTTTTTTTCTTTTTTTTTTGGTCCTCAAGATAAGAGAAAATTAGGCAGCAGTAGTACAATGAAAGTCTCTAAAGTAATTTCAGGATGTTTCCTATATAATTGATGACAAAGGGTTAAAAAAAAATATGGCTTCTTATTAAAGCTGCAGTCCGTAGCTTTTTTAAGTTAAAAATAATCAAAAATAATTATATTAAAAAAAAACTTATTCTGCCAGTGGTCAAAACTATCTGCTTGCCATAGCTAGATTCAACACGGTTAGCTTGTAATAATGATTTTAATTCCAGTGGTACTGGTGGGTTTCCGCGGGAAATTCGAGCATGTCTTTGCGTCATTACGTCACACCCGTACACATAAAGAAGGAGTTTCGGCTAGCCGGCTATACTGCGCGTGACGAGATGTTTAGATGTATAGGCTTTTCTCGCAGCACTTTACATAATTAAACTTATGGCATCCAGAAAGATCCAAACAACAATCATCAGTGTCAACTGGAGATTCAGCAGTTATAAAACCCAAAAGACTTCGTACTTCGGATTTAATGTGGCTAGAGAAAGAGAAAGAAACCGTCTCATGCGAACACAAGGATTTAAACATCGGCGGGGCTTTTGAAAAGTGCGTGAACTCCGTGTTTTGAAGGGGTTCATAACGGAAGAAGAGACAGCTTTTTTCTGCTGAACAAGTAAGACATTTCAATAGTTCAATCGTGTAACAGTACGCTTTCTTAATTCACACAGTTATGGAGTTTCCTTTGTTGTGCCTTTCTCGTTTTGCTATTATGGAGAATATGAATTCTGAACTACACAGGTAACCATAAAACACATTAAATTTAACATTAGTCACGCAATGCTGATGTTGTTAACATGAACAATTTGAGAACAAAGTAAGTTAGGCTATAATTTGCACGGTTGCTGTAAATCGCGTTGATTAAATCTAACAAAGCTTATCATGTCGAATGCTTTTTCCCCCTTAGTTGGTCAGAATAAAAATGGATTTTACTTACTTGTTCAGAAGACATTTTCTTATGAAAATTCTTATGTTGGTCAAACTTTCAAAAAGTGAATCTGTGATTCTGAATGACAGTATCCACACAGCGCGGTGACTGACAGCAGCACTCGCCTTAAAACACTGTGTTCATCCGCGCTGTTTCATGCCGATTTACAACCCACGTAAAGATGATAATTCCGCAAATCACTGCAGTTACAGATTTCGAACAGAGAGATGGCGACAAAGAGGAAAAGCTACGGACTGCAGCTTTAATAAAAGGGTTACCCCAGGTTAGGGGTAAGTTGATCCCGGTCAGTGGGTAAGTTGCACCATCTGGGTGTAAACTGACCATCTAACTGAATCTGAATCAAACCCATGTGAAATTTTAAAGACAATTTACCTCTTTTAAAAACTAATTTAATAATCAAATTGCCTTTTACAAATAGTCAGATTTATTTTCTTAAAGCCAACTTAAACAACATAAACCCAATCGAATTTGTAATTTAAATATAAATTTAATTGTTTGCATTTCTGAAACAATATGTTGAACACCAAAGTTGTAACCTTCCCAATAACAGACTAAATAGAATGTTTGTTAAGTAATATCAAATAAAAACTGAATTAGAATGAATGAATAACTGAAACTAATAAACATTTAGTCAAAAGGTTCTGCAATGCCAAACATGTTAGGCCATTAGGGACTACAGGTGGAAAGATATATGATTATAATCTGGTGAAAAGCACCTTCTGGTTCTTATGAGAGAAGGATTTGGTGTAATTGTACATTGTTTCCTATCAAATAAACTCAAACTCAAAAAAAAAAAAAGATAAACTAAACCAGTTGCATAATATTACATTGAAATTATACCAGTTTATACTTCAGAGATTTAACTTAAGTGCCTTATGGTGGGGTAAGTTAAAATGCTGGCTCAATTTACCCCAATGCATTTGGCTCACTTTGCCCCACAGCTGTCATTTTGGACAAAACTATACCAATTCAGATTAATATTTAAATGATTTGCATGGTTTTATACATTGCTAAATCACCAATATCATAAATATATATATATATATTTTTTAATATTTTTAGACCTGGGCAAATTTCATTTGATGTAAAAGCTATTACATCTGGTATACTAAAATGTTACTTTGACAAGCCAAAAACAGTTTTTAATTAAAGCAAATGATTGCCTTCCACTCCTCCCATGTGTTTCTCTTTTTTCAGTCTGGCAGAAATGATGGGTGGTCACATGACAATAAAAGTGTACGGTTGTCAAGATAAAGGGGGTGGGTCAATTTACCCACTGGCTCATCTTACCCCACTCTCCCCTACACTTTAATCTCCATTAGTGAGGAGAGGTGGTCCTTCTGCAAACTGGTGCGTCATTTTTTGGTTTTGCGTCAACGGCCGCGTAGATTTTCTTCGACTGATTTCTGATTTCACTGAATCGAGGAAGGACATGTAATATATAGATGCGTCCTGGTTTTTTTACGTCTTGTGAAATTATTTATATACCGTTTTATGTGTTGCTATTATAGTATTTTAATATTATAATGTTGCAACAGGGTTAATTTGAAACCTCGATAAAGACAAATGACAAACCACAACCATAATATCAACCAGTGCTCCTGCTTCAGACACTGCCAGCCATATCATAGCACAAAATAAAAAAACATATCCGTGTTTTTTATATGATTGAAACGGAGAAATAGATCTCACACACATTTTTAATAGTTATTTTCCGATTCGTTTATTGTCCGCGACCAAAATGACCATTTTATTGCATTCTGGGGGAACGCAGTGGGCGTCCGCTTTGAAATTATCCTGTGTTGCAATGGTGATGTTTTTGGGTAAGTAAAAACAGCTTCTGCTATTGAAAAAAGAAATAAATAAGCCCATCATTAAAATGATCATTTGACATTTTAATGATTTCAATAGCCTTCCAGCCAAACAGATGTGATTTCAGTCATGTTTCCCTGCCTTGGCTAGATCCTGTCATTAATATTATGCGTTTTAAGAAATAATGCAAATAAAATTAGGTGTGGGGCATATGTTATTACAGTACATTATAGCGTTTGATGGTGATTATTATTGCAGATTAATAATTGTCCCCATCAGCATTATCTGCGTTTTACTGTGATGCCATTGTGAGCGCATTTAGATCAGATTATGAAACGCTATGTCATAATTGGCTACATTTTTTTTTTTTTTTTTTTTTTTTTTTAGTTTATTGTCAAACAATAGGAAACAGCACTTCTGGGGGGTTTTTTTTCAGACGCAGATTTGATGACATTGAGCATTGCTGCGTTTTTAATGATCTGTTAAGCATACAATTCCGTGTCATATTAATGATATCTACAATCCACACTGTTTTTATCACGTTTGTTTATATTTTCCAGTAGATCTTTCTTCAGTTTACATCGTTGAACCAGTAGGAGGCGACAAGTGAATGTGTTTATGTGAGTCAGTCGTAGAATCTTGAACTCAAATGATTACATTAAAAAAAAACAATGACTAAACCAGCAACGATGACAAAACTAGTTCTACTTTTGCTTCAATTATTATACCATTTTTGTTGACGGCGCAAAAAAATAAATAACTGGTGATATTGTATGATAAAATTGAGAGCGGGAGAAGGGTGTCACATTTGATTTCATCATAACCAGATGAATACAAATGGTCACAGTATATAACATTTGAAGACGAGGAACAGCACTTTTAAATAATAATAACAACAATAATGACAGTTAAATAGGAAAATATGGAGACAATACTGCAGGTTGAGGAAAGGGGGCTTGGGATAGTTCACTTAAAAATGTTGTCATTACATACTCACCCGCAAGTTGTTCCAAACCTGTATTAGTTTCTTTCTTCTCTTGAACAAAAAATAAGATATTTTTAAGAATGTTGGAAACCAGTTGACTAATTGACTTGCATATATTTTTCCTACTATGGAAGTCAATGGGTGCCGTCAACTGTCTGGTTACCAACATTCCTTAAAATATCTTCTTTTGTGTTCAACAGAAGAAAGAAGCGAATACAAGTTTGGAGCGACATGAGGGTGAGTAAATTATATGACAACGTTTTCATTTTTGGGTGAGCTATCTCTTTAATGGAGAGAAGCAATATTGAACAGACATTTCACTTTGTAAACAACATGTAATACAAGGTGCTTCAGAGCAAACCAATGCATTAATAAAAAAAAAGAGAAAATGTTTAAAAGAGACTCTGAATGTCTGAACAAACACACAAGCTAGCAAGCTAAAATAATGCAAATCATAAACAACCAATGTGTGTGTTCTGGTTGTGAATAGGTTTACTGCTACAGATGTGGTCTCGTGGAACTGCTGCTGTTGAACGTTACATGAGGATTATTTATTTCAACAGAAGGCATACAGTATGCCCTACTTTCTTCTGCTTAATCCATGTGGTATAGTCCACATTTTTTAATTAATTAAAGTTTTATTACTTAACTATGGCTCATTGTCCTGCAGGCTTAACATAAAGGAAAAAGAGCTGCACACACCAAAAGAGTATTCTTAAAACGATTGACTGGGGAAGTTGCGTTCAAGTTTAAGTGAATACAGTGCAGTTTTTCTAGAAAGTCACCAGAGGGCGTAAAACACAGCATTTCACTGACAGAAGATGAACATGAGATAGAATTATAAAACCCAGTTTCACTAAACTATCTCCAAAAATCGTAATACTTCCCATCCTAGATGATTTAATGAGGTTAAAAGATAAGCATATTTTGTTATTTATTTATTGATTCATTGCAATATCATTCATAAATGTGGCTTAAGTATGCAGATATACGTATTTTAGGACATTAGATGTATTTTTAAAACAAATATTAATGCATGGATATTCTCAGCTTTCATCATCTAGTCTAGAGCACAGTGAATTCCATTGGCAAAATTATTTGCACACCAATACCCCATTCAGGTATACAGATGCATTGACTATGAATTGCAGGAATATTGGTGCAGCATCCTATTCTATTGGAGATTGAAGTTAATAATACATTTCAGTCTGCTTTCTGAAAAATACTGAATTATTCCACTAGCCACAAAAGCTATTGAACTCAATTTCACTATAGAAACCTCTTTGTCTTCAGTATAAAGGTAGACTACCGCTCAAAAGCTGTTTTTAGGCTGTAAATTGCACAAAAAAGAATTACAGTAAAGACATTGTTACAAAACAATCGGTTTCCACAAAAATATTAAGCAGCACAACTCTTTTCAACAGTGTTAATGATAAAAAAATGTTTTTTGAGCAGCAAATCAGTATATTAGAATGATTTCTGAAGGATCATGTGACACTGAAGACTGGAGTGATGATGCTGAAAATACAGCTTTGCATCACAGGAATAAAAAAATAAGAGTTGATTTAAATTGTAATACTTCATAATAGTACTTGTTACTGTATTTTGATCTAATAAAAATCCTTGGTGAGTATAAGATACTTATTTAAAAGACAAAAAAAACAAAAAAAAAAAAACAATCCCAAACTTTTAAATTCATACAAACTTGAAAGATAAACTATAGAAAACATTGGAGAAAATCTACCTAAGAAAAATAGTTTACAAGAATATGTTTTACTCATTACGTTATTTTAGATTTTTAGTCTCATTTTAAAGGGACAGTTCACTCAAAAATAAAAATGATGTTTTGAAGTGATTTCATTCCAAAACTATTCTTTCTTTCTTCCGTGGAACATTGTATGGACTCCTTTCATGCAATGAAAGTAAATGGTATCAAGAGCTGTCACTCTCCAAACAGAGCAAAAAAGCTACATAAACTTGCTCTTTTTGTAAGGAACAGACTCAAATTTAAGATGTTATTCACTGACGACTTTGCTTGAGAGTTATGGTCACCATTCACTTTTATTGTATGGAAAATAACTGCTTTGACATTCTGCTATAAATACCTCTATTTGTCTTCCATGAAGATAAAAAAAAAGTTAATTATACAGTTTTCTAAAGACATTAGGCTAGGTTGAGTAAATGATGACAGGATATTTATTTTTGGGTGAACTCTCCCTGAAAATAGTGGATCAATGGATACAATCAGTAACAGTTGTCTGTAAGCCGAATATGACATATGGCAGATTATGAGAAAACAATTGCTGTTAACAAGCTGGTTGAAGATCTGCTTCTCACAGAAATACAGATGTCTCACTCTTCTTATTTACTGTGCTAACATACCATGTTCAAAGTTTTGCCCACAACATTTCAGTCATTAAGCAGAAACTAAAATGTGGTGCATTAAACCGTCTAAACAGATTTGTTGCCATAACATTGCTTTTAACAACCCTATACTGAAATAAAAGAGAGGTACGAGCAGTGAAATGTCCCAGTGCTGTTAGACTGTATATCAGCACACCTAAAACTAACATATTAATGTTACAGATATATACACAATACACTATATGAGTCAAAATCTGCTAATTAAATGTAATGAATCATGTAATAATTTATACTCTTTTATTGGAAAATGAAACATCTTATCAAACTTTGATAACTGCCTTAATCTTTTAAACAACAGAAGATAGGGCTCAAACTACATTTTATAAGTCACCTGTAAAGTTTATAATATATATATATCTCATCAGCATATGAGGGCCTAATTGAACGACTGCAGGGACTCATCTCAAGATCAATCATTTAACAGTTCATCTATTGCCAAATTTATGAAAAAAAAGATCAGTCGAGAATAGAGAATAAAAAATTATTGAAAATATTCAAATCATAAATGTAAGAATCAGAATGCATAGTTCATGAATTAGAAAAATGTCCATCAAAACCAACACGTTGAATGATGTTAACTATAACCTGCCAAAGTTTTTCTATTGGATTGCTGTTTATTCTCTTTAGCATGCAGGGTGAAGAACAAATTTATACTCACGTGCGTTATGTATTATGCGCGTTATTGTCTCTGACAGACAGCATGTTGATGCTACTCAGCCCGCCATTTTCTCCCTGCTCTCGGAAAGCAATAGCGTAGTCAAAACATCCGGTAGTGTGGGTTTTCCATGTACTCGCTGGAACTCTCCTTCTCGTAAATACTTCTGTGTGTTGTGCACGTTATACAGTATTTTGACAGACATCGATGTTGTAATATTCAAATGATGTGGATTTGTACAAACATTACAAGGTAATGTTTATTTGTGTCTTAGCCGGAAAGTATTCAGTGAAGTGATTTATGAGTGTGTTATGTTGAGGTTTTTAGTTCTAATATTCCAATCGACAGAGTTTTTGACGGATGTAATGTAATAACGTGCATAACTACGTTCGATTTTTGGGTAATTATAAAACGTGCTTTAGACGTTCAAAATGCTTTTTGCGTAGTTCATTATACTTACTTTACGGACTAAAATTTATTTCATGGCTTAAATAAATTATATGTTACTCAGAGACTGACAAGTTTGGCTTGTCATAAACGTTACATTTAGCTGCCACGAATCCATTGACTTTGGAAAATCGAGTTATTCAAAAATCAAATAATTTTTTTTACCAAGAAAGGAGTGGTTTTTATGCACCAAGTTGTTTGTTTTGTCTCTTATAAAAAAATGTTTTTATTATTTAAACCCTTGAAAAGGCAAATCCTGTTGTAAATAATAGTGAAAAATCACTTTTTCAAACAGATGTTCCATTATTTCCCCTTAGCAGATTTTGACTCATATATATATTAAAATGTTATTATATAATTATTATTATTTGTTTGTTTGTGCATGCATATACAGCTCCACAACGTACCTTGTCCACATTTCTCCTTTAACCATAACCTTGAGAGCAGATAAAAGAGGACAGAGACAGCGCAGGGAGGGTGTAGGGATGGGGTTTGTCAGGGACTGTTGTGAGAGAGGGCGAGAGAGAGCTACACTGCAGTATTTTATGCCTACAGCACTCTAAACCGGTGAATATTGATACATGCATCAAATCGGTTCTCCAAGAGTGGGCTGGAGACATCAGCTGTAGTCAGACCCTGTATTTTCATGCTCATATAAACCCAAACAGTCATGTAATAGAGTTTACCGATACATTGTAGCTTTTTAACGACAACAGTTAGACTATTATTTATTAAAATGCGTGAATTCAGTGATTAAATGTGCATGGGGAATGCGAAGGAGTTCTGAAGCGCCTCTGCTGTAGCGCAGAGAGAAACCGACTAAATATACATGAAAGTAAAAGGGTGGGTGGGGACGACATTGACGTAGTGCCGGTGTTGAGTAACACACCCGGCCGAGTGCTGACTCTGCTTGTGTGTGTGTATTTATGCTGAACATGCGTGTGTGTCTCTGTGTGTGTTTATTACAGCACACACTGAAAGCACAAGAAGGATCCAGCACCAGCACAAAAACACTAGTATATAATGAATCATTGTATATCTGTATAGTTCCAATGTTGCTATGTAGGCACTCTGAATATAACGCACTATAAATCACTGTGATTACTGGAGGTATGCACGTACACATGAGGTTTGTGTGTGTCTGTGTTCTCCCGAACACAGCTGCTGTAGTTCTTGCTCTCTATACGTGAGGACACCTGATTTTCCGAGAGGGAGGGGGACGGACTAAAACTGCAGCACTTTGAGGGGGGTGGGGATGGGATGGGATGGGATGGGATGGGAGGGTGTGACGAAGTTGCTGCTACTACTGCAGAGAGCCGGGCCGATAAAGCATAACTGCTGCAGCAGTGGGAACTTGTCCAGAACTTGGTGCAGAATGGTGTCCATTTGGCAGAATTGTCCAAATGGTGCAGAGGTGGAGAAAGTAAACCTTCCTGATAGACAAAATTATGACATTTTGGCTGTCGATTCAATACAAATAATATCACCCAGTGTAAGCTTAATGCAGATAGAGATAAAGAATTTCCCATGTTTTCTACATGTGACCACATGTCCCACTTTTCCACCATCAGGCCAAACCGTTCTAATTGCCTAACCGTTCCATTCTGTGCCGTTCCGGCCGTGGTTTAATTTTCCTCTCTGGGACTCATAAGGGAGCTTTTTGGAATCTAATACAAATGCGTCAGTCATTGCCTTGGTTCTTTTAATTTCATTATTAAAGGAATAGATCCCTTAAAATTTTAAATTCTGTCATATTTTACTCACCCTCAAGTTGTTTCAAACCTGAATGAGTTTCTTTCTTCTGCTGAACACAAAAGAAGATATGTTGAAGAATATGGGTAACCAAACAGTTGATGTACCCCATTGCTTCCATAGTATTTCTTTTTAGTATTATAAAATTTAACCACCAATTTACCTCTTCCAGTCAGAATTTAGAGTCAAAAATAGCCATTTTATGTTAAGGTACACTTTTTAACTGTTTGAAAGTTATATAAGACCACTATGCAACTTATTTTGGAAGTTTAAAGAACAGCTTTTATATCGGTTGGGAATAACATTTCTACTCATACTTAAATTAATGACTTAATTTCAGTGGCTTTAGATGAAAAAAAACGTGGACCAATCAGATGACAGGAAAATCAAACGGCAGGAATTATACATGTCTATATATTTACATATCTTGTAGCCTGTCCATCGACTTCCATGGATGTGCTGGTGCAACAACAGATCAACGCTCTCAACGGAACTGATGTCAGAATCCCGTGTACATTCACCTCATGCTACAAGCTGGACCCCAAGCAATTTGCCATGAACTGGACCTATCAGGAGACACTCAACAGCACAGAGGAGATGGTGAGAGAAAATAAGAGACTTAAAATGTTAAATATCATCAAAATATTAGCCCCTTTCACACATACAGTCTTTACTGGTAAATTACCGGTAAGAGATCATGTGTGAATCGGACCTTTTAAAAAATACCGGTAAATTGGTTCCAGCAATTTACTGGTAAGGGAAGTTGTAACAACACTACCAGTAAATTACCAGTAATGTGTTCTGTGTGAATGCGGAATGAAAATTGACGGTATGATCACGTACAATGTCAGAACGTGCTGACGTAAGAAGTCTGCTTTGTGCCAATCATAAAGTTCTTATGGATATAATGCGATTACTCAGCACTGTTTACAGTTTTTCTTTTTAAATACGCGCTCGATGATCATCTTTGACCGTTGCGCCACATCTCACAGCTTTTTCAACGTGTCGTGCTCGAGACCCCGCCTTTTTTTCCATTCATCAGTATTATGCGTGTCTCGTGTTTTTAAGATAAAATTGAACAGATGGTGAAACTAAAGCAGATAGCTGTTGCTTCTGTGAACATCATATTTGTGTATTTACCAGTAAAGTCATTCTGGCAATTTTACGGTAATTTACCGGGATTGCTGTGTGAAAGGGGCTATTGAAATATCAATATTTACAGAAATATAAAAGTCAGATGATTCTTTTGTTTCGTCACTTTTCTCAATCTACCTTCAATTTCTTCTTTTCCAAGTTCATGACCTATAAGAACAGGATAACACCCCTGAAGCCAAGCCGATTTGGAGAGCGAGCTATTTTTTCTGGAAACCTAGATAAGAATGACCTCAGCATCACTATCTTAGATGTGCAGTTGACAGACGATGGAATCTACAATTGCTATGTGCGCAACCCTCCAGATCGCATTCAGGGTCACGGCACCATCCAGTTCAACGTGTTGACTGAATGTAAGACTTCAGCATGGGCTAAGATGCTGTACGAAAAGTTTTGGGTCTTCAACCAGGGTTGCTTCAAGACAGGCCATGATAAATAGGATTTCATTATTGCAGGTGTTGTTAAGTCCAGGATTAGAATAGAGTGCTGCAGAGATAATATATTTTTGTAGGTCAACCCGGAAATTTGCATCACCCTGGTTCCCTTGACAAAAACCCAATCAGATGTTTCTATTGGCTTTTGGAATATTGTAGAAAATAATCTCCTCAACCAACAAAAAGTGTATTATTCTTTTCACAAATTAACACAGCTTCTATCCTTTTAAAGCCTAAATGCAACCAGCAGGAGTAAAAAGCTAAACATAGGATATAAACAAACTACACCATGGTTGCATTATTTCAACATCACCATCACTAAGCTTCTAACAACTGTCAGTCTTTAAAGAAACACTAGAAAACTATAGAATATGTTAATAACTACTGTCTGCTCTAGCACCCCTAATGGCAACATTGAGAATGCAACCAGTACTAAGATTTTGGCTGTTTAGCATAGGCCAGTTAGCCACTGGAGGTAGATGCTGTAACTACTCAATCTTGGCCCAGAAAGATTTTATTTCATTTTTTTACATTATTTTACAAAAAAATTCAGAATATACTTTTTCCACTGAAGAAATATGCTGCTTTGGTGAAGTTTGTTGTTAGCATCTCTTCTTTTTCTCTATTTTCCTCTGCCCAGTGCCACCACCAAGGGATTCGACCATCGCTGTCGCCATCGGGGCATCTGTGGGGGGCATTCTTGCTTTGCTCATTCTGTCCATGGTAGTGGTGAAGTGTATTCGTAGACATAAGAACCAGGAGCTGATCTCAGACGAGCAGAAGATGGAAGAAGAGGGCAAAGTAGATGGAGAAGGAGGAACAGAAGAAGCAACAAAGTAAGAATTTTTTCTTCTTCTTTTCTTTCCCAGTATTTGAGTATTTCGTCTCTGTAAACAAACTGCTCACTTTGAATCCTGAAACAGACAGCCCTAACCCGCCATCTTAGCCATGGAGGCCTAACGTAGGGTGGAGCTCCATCCTTCACGTTCTGGTAAAACTGATTGCTAGCTAGTGTGTCTTGGTGGTCATGTGACTGTGGTTGACAGTGGCTCTTTCAAGTTCTCTTTCCATCATTTTTTCTTCAGTCTGTCCTTATTGTTTTTAGGTTGAATTCTGAATTCTCTGGTTGCTATCAGTCTTTGTAGTCTGGGGTGCGTTTCCCGAAAGCATCGTTAGCCAACTATGGTCACAAGTTCCGTCGTTATCAGCATAGTTCAACGAGTCGGTGTTTCCCGAAACCATCGTTCCAACGAACATTCGCAAACACCATCGCAAAGTTGTGTGGTTGGAATGACAGCTCTCGAGCTGTGGTTAGAAGCAGAGTTTCTGGACCTAATAAATCCTTAACTTGAGCAAAATAAGTAAGCTAACATTCAGTACAACCTGTGTCTTTTATTTAGAATGCATACAAATGTCGTTTACGTCTTTAAGTTTGTCAAGAGATTTAAAGCACCGTTTTTGAAGACTGCGCATGTGCGAACATGCTCTACTATGTAAGAACGAGAAAAATTTGAACTATTCCTCAGATGCCATGTCTGTAATTTTAAGTTATATCAAAACATTTAGCATTAATTCGATCTCAAACAGTTTCATTAAAATAAGTTATTACTCCACCACATGCGTGACGTCATAAACCAATGTGTTTGAACACCACTTTGCGACAATATGGTTTCGGGAAAGGGAAACAGTCATGACTACTAGCTAGTTGATTTCTTCAACGATGCATCGTACTATGGTAGTTAAGCAGCGAGTTACGTTGTTGTACGGGAAACGCACCCCTGGTTAGGTTCTGTTGTGTCTGTTTGTGGTGGTTGTTGTCAGTGTTTTTCAGCTAACCAAATAACTGCTCTTGCAATATATATATATTCCACTCAATATATATATATATATATATATATATGTATATATGTATTGCAAGAGCAGGTGTTGTGCAGTTATTTGGTTTGCTGAAATACACTATATATATATATATATACAAATACAACAATGCAAGTGAATCATTGAATCAGTAGTTTGAACTGCTTAATTGAAAGTAATGCCTAAAGCCTCGCTCACACTACAGGAGTTTTAAAATCCTAACCGATTTTGAAATCTGGTTGCAGCTCACACTTAAGGAGAATCTTTGCAGATTTTCTTACCTCAAATCTTAAACATGCTCACACTACAAGATTTGAAAATCGTGGCGCATCACACACTACACAAGATTCGTGCCAGAGAAAGGCCTCACGTGATCTCACGCAACAGATCGGAAGTGGAAAGGTGGATGTAAACAAAATATCTGTCCTTCATATCAAGTCATATTCGTGAAAAGGTGTGACCAAGGAAAGCGAAATCTTAAAAAAAAAATCATCCTTTTAATAAGGATATTTCTAATGAATGGCGTCAGCTCTGTTCAATACAATGAATCAATGCCATAGATCTCTATAAGGTAAAGCATCAGCAGCGTTGCTCAATGCCCATTGCTGCTCAGCTGAGCATTGTAAAGTGGAGCTCAAAGTTAAAATTAAAATAATTAACAGCTTGTTTCATTTAACCTATCTTTGAATGAATATAACTTTATAATGAATATAAATATTTTATAATGAAAATATTTTTGTGTAGGCCTAGGCCTAATTCTGTGAATTACACTGTGCAAACCAAAGTAATAGCCTACAGTAGCTACTACCCACCGGATGAAGAAAGGGCTCTCAGTCTCCACAGAACATAAAATATTCATATTATTTTATTTTTCGTGTTGGCATTTGAGGAAAAAACAATGTTACGGACATGACCGCTCTGGCGACTTTAAAATATGCTTTAAAACTTTCACAAAGACATCAAATAGAAAGCACAAAACCTTTCTTTAAATCGAATTTCGTTTTGTATTAATTGTATCTTAATTTTAAACAATGTTTCATCAACCAATTGCCTGGATTTTTATAAATAAGAAGTAAATATAGCAGACGATAGATAATCACGAAACGGAGGCGTCGGCGATACTTCATAAATGAACCGAAACTCAGCGTATAAGATAGACTTGCCTCACAGACATGTCTACTTTTAAACAGAACAATTCAAAACGAAAGAAAACAGACAACAGACTGCTCCAGTCTGCTTATGTAATCCGTATGAAATGTGCATTTCTCTCTGGCGCGTTCACTACTGAAGATCGCGTGCATCCTGCGGAAGACGGAAGAGTTGCAGATGGTTCAGGATCGATATCGAAAAATCTATATTTTTGACAACACTAGATTGTAGGCTACTTAGTTTATTATTTCAGATGCCTTTATTATGCATTTAGTATTTTATTATTATTTATTATACTGTATTGTGCTTATTTATTTAGCAATAAATGGATAAATGGAGATAATGCGCGCATCGCGCTGATGAGTCACTCAAAATTACCTCAATGGAAATTCCTTCACCATGAAAGCCCTACTTATTGGCTATTGTGACAGTACTGACGTAATCACAATCTTGCTCATCCCGATAAATATCAAACATGTTTGATATGATCGGGGCGAGCCCGATTTGTGTAAGAGCAGATCGGGAGGTGCAAGATTCGATCTGTGAATGCCTCAAATTACCAGATAATCTGTGCCGAACATCGGAACCGATCGAGGTCCTCGACAAGATTTTTTCTCCGATTCTCGGGAGGGGAAAATCGGGCATAAATCGGCCTAAAACTCCTGTAGTGTGAGCCAGGCTTTAAGGATTCACAGAAATTACATTTTCGAACTTTTTGGAACATTTTGGAATTTTTCCGACCGAGGTTCTGGCAAATGATTCATTGAATTAGTATTTTAAACCCAATTCATTGAGACTATCAGAAAAAAATAATAATAATCTTGGATCAGGAATTTCTTTTCCTACAAAATTATTAAATATACTGTTAATAATAAATTCTCACATTTCATTGTCTTTCTTTTACCTTCCAGAAATTTATGCCTCCTGCCTGAAGATATTTAAAATTTGTTGTACTCTTCGTCCTGTAACGTCTCATTCAACATTCCTCAGTTTGCTTGTGTAGCGACCAAACATGTCATGTTAGGAAGATCTCTGCCACAGTGCCATGACGTCCAATCACTGGTGAGAAATCACAAAGGGTTTTATACTGCCTCTTCCACTCAATATGGCAGGCTAATGTGATAACAGTGTCCTACAGAACTGTTTATTTGGTCCACCCTTTTTTCAAAGTCAGTATGTATGTTTTCTTTCAACTACTGCCACTATTAGCACTATAAATATTAGCCATCCAGTATTTCTGCTAAGAATTTTCTAAAAGGGAGAGTTTTAAATTATTCAAAGTCCTGCTTTATTACTGCCAAAGTTACCTTTATGGTGTTTATACATTTTGACAGTTTCTTGAGAAATCACTGCCCTCAACGTCCTCTTTATGTGGATGCAGAAACATAATGTGTGTGTTTGTGTGTGTGCCTTCTCGTTGTGCCAGTTTGCAAAATGCTGTGCTGTTTTTACAATCCAGCATGCACAACAGCAGAATATTTAGCAGTGATACCTTGAACCTACCATTATGGCAGGACCATGACTATCCATCAAAATCTATCATTTTCTTGTTTATATAACACACCTCCAAAACATGTACAATCATTGCATGACAATTTTCTTATACATGATACACACAAATTGCACAAAACAAATCATTACTTTGCATAAGCATCTGGCACATTCTATGAATAGAGTACACTTTGGTGTCCCATGACTTTTTAAAAGCATTAAGGCCCTGACACAAAAGCAGATGGTCGGCCATTGGCCAACATCGGGCCATCGTTGAACGTCAGTTGGCCCAGTTTTTGTGGTGTGTTCTGTCCCGTCTGCACTAGTTGGACTTTGTCGGGGGTATTTTGGCCGATTGAGCACGTGATCTTACCTTATGTTTTCATAACTTGAGCTGCCTGAAATTAACAAAGTGATCAGCATGATTGATATTTAATGGGAATGTGGCTAATGTTTCCACTTTTGAATGACGAATATAGACTATTGATACCTGCTGATATAGACAGTTGTTTTCTTACACGCAGGTGCAGAACGCATGTGCTGACAGTCGCCTGTAGCCTTTACGTTGTCTTCAAGTCTTTTTAAGGTGACAACACTGTCGGCTTTCATCGCCGCTAGTTCTTTAACATCGTCTTGGTGTGTCACGGCCTTTAGAGGCACAAATCCCTTGGTGTTTTTGTTATGACCTATTAGAAACTATGCTTGTTTTCTAATATAAAACTAATGTAGCATGAAGAGTCGGTAGGTTTTTTTGTTTTTTTTTAAATGGCAATTTTAGTCTGTTCCACCTCAGAGGACTTAACTTTCTTGACTATATCTAAAACTTAAAATCATAGAAGAGTTACATGATTTTAAAATATGGACATTGAAGTTTTTAACATTCTGCTAATAGTAAAAAATAAGTGAATTTTAAATTCAATTTAAAAAAACATTTTTTCCATTACAAAAACAAAATGTGTAACATTCCTTGTGAAGCCCAAAAAATAAGCTAAATTGGACCCTTTTACAGCATGACAGAAATTCTGAATAGAAAAAAATATATATATCAATCAAATATCCTATGGAGCGACAGCTTAATTTAAATATTTTTTCAAGTTTCAGGCAGTTTGTACCCTATTTATAGAAAATGCCATTTACAAAAACACTGTTTTCACACACAAACATCGTCATTTCAAGTGCAACGATTATGTGGCATTTGAAACATTCTGGTGGATACTTATATTTTTTTGATAAAAACCAAAAAACAAATTTGATTGTTGATATTATTGTGTTTGACAAGTATGTCGTGGTGTGTTATTTGGAATGTGTGAATTTATTTCACATTAGTATCTATATACGTTTATTTTTTTTCTCTGTACTGAATTTATGAACACTTCATTTTTAACCTGATAATCAATTTTCACAGCTAATCTTATAATCTGAAAGAGGCTTAAAAAAGGTTAAAATTGAAAGATGTCTCATTGGTGAAAGATGATTGAATGCGTCAAATTTAAATGAAAGTGAAACATTTCATGGAAAGATAAAAAATCAGAAGAATTGAATTTGGGTATACAGAGGAAATAATAACCTTTTATTGATTCACTTCTACATATTTCCCAAAAGAAAAAGAACAAAACCAAAACCAGACATTTAGTTCTGTTTAAAAAATATATAATCTGTTTCCATATCGAATGTGTTGGGAATCCATTTTGATTGTGAAACAAACATTGATTGTGAACTCACTTTCAGTGGACTCATAGTAGTATATAGACTATGGACTGTGTAGTAGATTATGTAGTGAAGGGGCAGTTCCGCTACATATCATCTGCTATAACAATTTCTGCATAGAATAGCATCAATGTTATAACAGTATGATTTTGTGTTATGTTCAGGAAACGTGAGAAGTATTTTTTAAATAGTTTAATTCAATAAATATAAATATATCTAAATATATATATGTTGTAATCTTGAATGATGTTGAAAAGTCTGTCTATTTAAATTGAAGCAATTAATAGAGATGTAGGTTACATTACATTCATTAATAAACAGTTCTTCTTTGTTCTGGCATAAAAAAAAACTTGAACAATATATACTGTACAGTATTTGCCTTCAAACCATAACAGTTTAAACTACTGTAGTACTTATTTTACTTCATTATCTATAGTTACTCGGTTCGCATGCTGTAAAATAAATTTATGCAGCACAGGCCCAAAGCCTGGAGCCACAGTGATTTTGAGCCTAGGATGCCTCACCCTTAGCAGGGCAAAGCCAACAAATTTTTTGGCTTATGTTCAGGCACTCTTTAACTCACTGAGTGCCCTTCTGATTGGGTTACGCTGCTTTTTTTCTCACTGCAAATGTATTATGTTACAGTTCCCCATCATCTTTTATCTAATTAACCATGGCTTTACTACAAAAAAAATAAATAAAAAACATGGTTATCCATGGTTACCACAAATAAACCATAAACCATTGCTAACCATAGTTTATCCATGGTATTAGTGGTAAAACTGTGGTTATACATATGGAAATCAATCCACAAAAAAAACAAGGTTACTTCATGTTTACTATAACAAAACCATGGTAAGGGATATGGATCATGACATGTTATATTGCTTCTTGTTATATCACTAACAAAAAATGTACCAAAAATACATGGTAGATCCATGCTGTTGTACCATTATAATTCGCTGTTACCTCTATACTTTTTTGTATGAATGTATTCTTATTTATGTATTCTGTTTATTATTATTATTTGAATTCAACATCTTTAAATCAGTGTTGATTTATTAAATATGGTTTCAATAAGGTTCTAATGACATTTACATATTGTGTAATCAGAACTGTTAACTGTTATTGCTATGTATTCAATTATAATTTCATACAAAATGACGCTTAGTTACTTTGTTCACGTGCACATGTAGATTGTGAATTATACTGTTTTGTTTGTATGTTTTACGACCCTGTGCATTTTTGCAATTGTGTAGATATCATAATGTGTGTCACATAATGTGAGTGACACAAAGACACTCCAAAAGGATAAAACATAACCATCAAGCTCATAATCTGATTTGCTGCACAGCAGTTAACATTAAGCCGTCTTTTGAAATATAGACTGTGGCACAGTGATTTTATGGCTGGTGCATTAATGGTCGCCATTTATAGGTTGAATTGCCTTCATCGCAGGCAACATGACTCTAAATCTCTGATTATCTTTTAATAATTTTGTAATTATAATTATATAACTACTATAGGTCAATTATAGCACAGATATGTAACCATGATACCATATTGTTGATTGTACTGCCTTGATGTTTTCCTTAATGCATTTGCCAACACATCAAGATCATACAAGCATTACATGTAAATGGACGTAATCAATAACAGCAGCGAGGCTGGTTGGAATGGCTTGGGGACCAGTTTTTTGCATTTTTCATGCATTTTTCCATCATGCATGCCTCTGTTTTAGTATATCTCTGAAGGTCTAACCCTGGCCTACTTTAAATACATATGCTTGCGCTGAACCATTACAATGAGCTGCATCACTGATTGTTTTTTTCTTCAATAAAAACAAAGAAAAAAGCATTTTGTTCCTGTTTTTTTTTCTTCTAAAACTTTTCACTAAAAATATTTGCATTTTCACTGAAAATATTAGCCTAATAAAGGATAGAAAATTCTGTTGAAATGAAAATCAGTTACTCACCCCCATGATGTTCAAAACCCATTAGGCTTCCTTTCTTCTGGGGAAAACACCTGAAGATGATCAGTTCCTTTAAAAGAAATATCAAATATTACAATTATTGTATTAAAATATAGTTCATTGCAGCCTACTGAGCTACTTTCAGCTATTTTGTCAAAAACAGCTAATGTTAGTGCTTGGCAATATGCATTACATGGACATTTGGAGCAGGTAGGCAGGGCAGGTGTTTTTAAGTAGGTTATACTGAGGGAAGCTGACAGAGGGTGTTGAGGGGGCAGCGTCTCTGCAGAGTGATCAACACAATGTAGCTACTGCTGGAGAAAATTGCAGCACAGGCAAAAGTGAAGGTGACTCATGCATGCAAATATACTCCGTAGATATTCATCAAAGTGCCAAATTCAGCTAGACCACAACATCATGACAACTTGAATATCAAGACTGAAAATCTGCCAACAAATTAAGTTAAACAGACCACCATGAATTATTTGAGATGTGCATCTATTGATTACTAATACTCCAATCAGATAAATAATTTTTATTTTAGTTTAAACATATTTTATTTAAATGAATCACATGTAATATTGGGGGTGTTGCCGCTACAGTGAGTCAGCAAGACAGATGTGATTTAAAAATCTGGTGTAAAAAACCCTTCAGCAACTCAATCTCCCTGCAATTAGTCCGTTTTTAGATGCACAGATGTGCTTGTTTCTTCTTTTTTTCTTATTTATATTGGTAATTATGTGTATATTATACTCAAATAACTTTATTTATGTATTTATTCTAGAATGACCCAGTCAAATTCCTCAAAAGACCAATCTTACCTAACTTATTAGCACTCTTATGTGTTCTTTTAAGAAAAAAGATTTTTTCTGTATTATATGTGTACAGATTTTGGCAATCTCACAATTATGTGTTTTTATTTAATTTTCCCAACTGTTTCCATAAGGATTCCTCTTTCGATCTTCTCATCGACATGTCTCTATTACAAGAGTAAATTTATAAACGTTTCAGCAATGCTTGGATCTGTGCTGGTGATAATTAAGAACCAATGTTGTTGGGTTTTTTTAGTAGCTTTGTCCATTCTCTCTTTTTGTCCCTTTCAAATAGTTTTTAATTAATCCAGATGCATGAAGTTCCCTTTCGAATGGGAACTCGCACTGCGTTCTAGGAAGCTAGACGCCTCAGTGTGACCAGTGTCTGAAGAACCTGTTTAACCCTCTGGGGTCTAAGGTGTTTTGGGGATCCTGGAGATGTTTTGACATGCCCTGACATTTGTGCTTTTTTCAGTTGCTTATAGACATATTATTGGCAAAGGTGTAATTACACTATTTAGCACAAACAGGGCTACCATAATATGTGAGTATGCTAATCCAAAATCGAAAATCCAAACACAGTCTAAGGTCAAATACCTGCAAGACTGTCCAAAAGGACACACAAGCAAAGAATAATCCAGAGCAACAGGCAGAATGAATCAAAACACGGGAAAACAGGACACAATGGCAGAGAATTGCAGACATAACATACGCAAGACTTAGCGAAGAGTGACTGAGAAACTGGTTATTGCCTTTCTGCGATACCTTCTCATTGTAGGCCTCTGCTAGAGAGCTGAGTCTAGAGATTATGTTTAAGCAGACAGGTTGTAGGCTGACTAGGTTAAGATAGAATGATTCTAGGGGTCGATGCTTATGATCCCCCTGAAGTGATAGGCCAGTGTCTTTTTTTTTGCCCCTGGTCATATTCTCTTAAAGAAATCTTTTATTAGGTAAATGATCCCAACCTTTGAGCTCTGCCCTGTGTCAAATCCTTCTGTTTTACCTAGAATGGTAAGAGTGAACTTCCTGATTGAGGCATGCAGCTTGGGGTCTGGGAATTTGGGAATTTACTCTGACAATTAGGCCATTTGAGTCTTTAGGGTTTAGTCACAGCCAATCTAGCATGCATTCCCCTCAGCATGGCAGAGTGGGCATTTGTTCCCCATTAGCGTCCTAGGACACAGTGCGAGTTCCCATTCGAAAGGGAACATCTCTAGTTAAAAATGTAACCTTGGTTCCCTGAGAAGGGGTCTCGTTGCCATGCTTCTGCTGCCTACGTGGTCCCTTC
Source organism: Rhinichthys osculus (assembly GCA_029959095.1). Taxonomy (NCBI): domain Eukaryota; kingdom Metazoa; phylum Chordata; class Actinopteri; order Cypriniformes; family Leuciscidae; genus Rhinichthys; species Rhinichthys osculus. Next base: position 13,500,868 of record JARWKJ010000009.1, on the reverse strand, counting down.
AGATGAAGAAGTGGATGACATTTTCTCTAGGTGCCATTCTTATACCTCACAGGGACGTAATAGGCAGTCGCCAGCCAATACAATTTTCGCGTTTAAACACATCCTTCAGACACCGGTCACGCTGAGGTGTTCCCCATTAGTGTCCTAGGACGCAGTGTCTAGTTCCCCTTCTCGGGGAACCAAGGTTACATTTGTAGTCATTTTGTAGACGTAAGTCATTTTTCATGCGCAGAAAGAAATGTGACTATCACATCTTGTAAGTGTAATAACACCGTTTGAAGCTTGCCTATATCGAGCTTAAACTGAAGCATTTTTATTAGTATATTTATTTTATTTTTTGCATAGCAAATCCTACAAGTACTTTGTATTTATACTTTGATATATTTGCCTGATAGAACTTTGGTTATGAACAAATAACAGTAATTGCAATACCAAATCACATTTTTAAATAAACTAATTGAATAATAATATTAATAGAAACTCTTATTTGATGAGAGTTTTAAACAATCTCTTGTACACTGATATTTTGCAAGACAAGCTTTGTCACATCAAAACCTCACCTTCACCTTCAATTTGTTTGTATAATAATAATAACAATACATACCATACTATAACCATGCTAAATTTCCCCATGAATTGTAAGTTACTCTTTGTAAGTGTAAAGATTTGTAAAAAGTGTCTCTTCAGTATAAGTTCTGTCAGGAAACCTAAAAATGTGCTTCACATGGTAACATCTAAGTTATCGGATTTAATTGATACAACGTCACTGAATCAACCTGACTGACTATGTTTCGGACCAGGTACAAATAGTTCCTTAAAGCCGGGGACACATGAAACATTCTAAGACTGAACTGAACACACTTACAGAAAACGTACACTTCCAACGCCTGGAGCAGATTTTAAACACGACTATGAACCCAGACTGAACGCACCCATCTCTGACTCAGAGTGTTTGGGCACATCAGTCGTAAGTATCAAATTACATTTATAATCGGCCTTACAGTTGTTAAGTGTGTCCCCGGCTAAAGGAAACAACTTCACAACTTTTTAAAACACTGCAATACATAATAATCTAAAAACAATGAAATAACATTTACACAGACATTAGTATCAGTTTGGAGTTTAAAGAGATTCAGATGCGTTTATTCACAGTACAGCAAGATAAAAATGACTTTTACTTACCCAGTTTTGAACCATCAAACAACAAGTCTGTGCTCTTAAATTCTAAAGTACAATTCTGTAAGTGAAGCCTGTCCTGCACATTAGTCCAAACTTCTCCTCCCCATCACATTCCATGCATCATAAAGTTGTAGAAAAAGAGGAAGCAAAGGAGAAACAGAGGTAGGGAGGGCTGCATCCTCCTGCAGACACTCTTGTAGTTGTTCCTGGGATGCTAAAGGTCTGAAGAAATGCAGCATTGTACTTTAATGCAGAGTGAGTGAGTAAGAGAGAGAGACTGAGAGCGAAACACATAGAAGGAGATTCTAAGGTCACTGTTGAGCACTTGAAATGCAGAGACTCTCTTACTCTCTACCTCTCCGGCTCGCTTTCTCCCTCCTCCTGCTGTTCTCCACACCTCTTCTCCTCCGCCCCTCCCCATTCCTCTCCGCCTTTCCCGTCTGGCGAAGTTTTGCAACATCATGCTCCCCTCGCTGGTGCAGTCCGGGGAGTTCAGCATCTTCGCAATTACGTTTGTTTATCATTGATAAACAAACGTTTCACCTCCAGGATGCTTTCCAGTATTTGTAAATCATTAGTTTGATAGGACAATTCGACGTGTGGCGTCCCGTATGTGACTTCCAGGTAAAATCTACCCATCCATATTAAGGTCACGGTAATAAAACATTATTTTCTTTTTCTCTTCTATTAAATGGCCATTCTCAATCCGACGCCAATGGTAGTGTTTCTTGCTCCAAAGTGTTACCAACCTCTGTCTTGTTAATGCCTTTCTCCATTCTTCAACTATGAGTGGGTCTCTCTTGTCCAATCTTTCTCTCTCTCTCTCTCTCTCTCTCTCTCTCTCTCTCTCTCTCTCTCTCTCTCTCTCATTCTTACTGGTTCTATACAGTAGATTGCAATATGGGAATTGCTCTCTCTCTCTCTCTCTCTCTCTGAATCTCCACCCTCACATAAGCACACACATATGCTGTAATATGGACTCCCAAGGTCACATTGTCCTAAGTATGTGTTCGTGTGTGTGTGTCCGACCACAGGGGGTTGATATTGAGTGGTCTCCTATAAATCACAACGGCCCACACATAATGACATTCTTTCAGTCAGATATCTCTGTGTGTGTGTGTGTGTGTGTGTGTGTGTGTGTGAACATCTCTGTTTAGATCAGATGTCTGTGAAACAGCTGCTGTCTCTTTTTTTGGTATCACATCTGCATCGAGCAACAACGTCGTTCTTCCGCAAATGTTCCCGATCAAAGCTAAAGATTCACAGTCACAGTTATCAAATAAAATAAAAAAACAAAAATGTATATTTTCCATATATTATTGTGGGATATTCTGCGCGCAGTGGGATGGTTGGAACTCAACTGGCCTAATTCTTCGGTTAGAAAGAACTGCAGCTACTCCAGAGTGAACTTGTCCATTCTCAATATTTATTAAGCCACAAAAGTGCAAGTCGTAGACAGGTTTACGTGGATATACATATAAAAGTGGTTTCTGTGAGAGAACAAAATAAGGATGATAAATATAAATTATAACATGATATGACAGAATATACACAAATAGTCCCTGTATACATATACATAGAGAGGTTAAAGTTGTATTAAGTTAAAGTAAACCGTATTGAAATATATATACTCTAAATGAAGACTGTAGCTAACAAGAGGTGTCAGATTACAAAGTGTGTGCGCTGCTCTAGCACTCCCGTACGCTCTTTGTACCATTATTAATATGCCGATTAGAAAAATATTTGAATCAACATGACAAGCAACTCCCTTTCTCATATGAATAAACATCGTTAACAAATATAACATGATGACTCAGTGAATACGCGCGAGCACTGCGCCTGATTGTATGTATATTGACACAATAATATTTCTGAGGTAAAATAAACTGAATCCCGCTCTGACACTCTCTAAAAACCATCTACAATGACATTAAATATCTTTACTCACGTAGTTATGAACGCACAGCAATACCACACAAAGAAGAAAGACTTTTAGGAACGAAACAATGCCAGAAAAACTCCGTGCGCTGGATGCTGCTGGATGAAACTTTTTGCGCATACATCAGAACAAGTCTGAACAAGTTCGCCTCGCGCATGCGTGCGGCAGGGAATTTTGTACAGCCGCCCCACAAATTTACACAGGAAATTTGTAAATCCACAAAATGTCCGAAATTAACTACTGGTGCTAAGAACTAAACTTTAGGCATTTCAGGTAACACAATGAGTTTAGCAACAGGGCGGACATATGTATTGCCCTTGATGTCAACTTCGACGGCTCTTATTGCACCGTCGTCGCTTGGTAGGACTCGGGTCACCCTACCGACAGGCCATTTTGCTCTGGGAAGTTGAAAGTCTGCAATCAATACAACCTGATCGACTGCTAGGTTTGGTGTGATGTTCTGCCACTTCTGTCGAAGCTGAAGACTGGGTAGGTAGTCTTTGAGGAACTGGGTCCAGAAGTGATCGGCGATCACTTGGCTGTGTCTGTAGCGGCGCCGTCCAAGTAGATTGCTGGGTCCATACACAGCCTGAGGTAGGGAGGCGTCCCGCCGCCCCATGAGCAGCAAATTGGGGGTAATAGGGTCAGGATCTGCTATATCAGATGATACGTACCCCAGGGGTTTTGAATTTACGATGCCTTCCACTTCGATCAATACTGTGGTAAGGACTTCCTCCGAGACGGTGTGATCTTTCAGGACAACTTGGAGGGCAGCTTTGACTGATTTAATTTCCCTCTCCCATACTCCCCCGAAGTGAGGTGCGTGAGGTGGGTTGAATTGGAAGGAAATTTTTTGTTTGGCTAGTTGCTCTTGGAGTGATGGTTCCATTTCAGTAAAGGCTTCAGAGAGCTCACGCTCTCCCCCCCTGAAGTTGGTGCCTCTGTCGCAGATGATCTCAAAGGGCTTTCCTCTCCTTGATATGAAACGTCTGAGGGCTAGTAAAAATGAATCTGCATCCATGCTGCATAACAAGTCGAGATGTACGCATCTTGTAGTGAGACATTTAAATATTATGCCCCATCTCTTTTCTTGTCGTCTGCCAATTTTGATTACATAGGGACCAAAACAATCAACTCCCGTGGACCAGAATGGAGGTTGATTAATTCTCAGACGGGAGGCAGGCAGGTCAGCCATTTTAGGTACAATGGGCTTGCCACGCCATTTGCGACACTCAGCGCGGCGAAGACTCTTTCTGAACCGGCGTGCATCAGGCGGTTATCAAAGTCTTGGATTAGCAGTTTTGTTATGGGGTGTTCTGGGGCCAACACAATAGGATGAAGTGCATCCTCTGGCAGTGTTGCTGCTTTGCGTAATCTACCACCCACTCTTATCAGATTAAGATGAGGATCCAAAGTTGGAGCAAGGGAGTATAATCGACTGTTTGAATGCACCGATTTATTGGATTTAAGGGCATGCACTTCCTTAGGAAAACTTTCAGTCTGTGCACGTCTGAGTACAGCAGTTTCAGTCTCTATGCGTTCTGTGGCAGATATAGGGGGTGCTGCCGAACCATGCAGAGACTGATATGTGGTCGTGATGAGATCGTCCCATGATTCGCAGTTATCTATATCAGGTAAAGAGGCATGACTGATTGTGACATTACCGCAGAATGTGGATTTACGGAGTTCTTCTGAATCTTCTACTGACACTGACGGGTGGATTGGCCAGTGGTCTGGAGATTGGTGCAGAAATTCTGGACCTTGCTTCCATCTGCAGGTTTGGGACAGATCTATGAGGGTCTTACCCCGGGTTATATCATCGGCAGGGTTGTTATTCGAGTCCACGTATTTCCAGTTCTCATATCCAATGAGGTCTTGAATCTCTGCGATTCGCGTGCCCACAAACACTTTGTAGTTGCATGACTCAGACTGTATCCAGTGTAATACGGTTGTTGAATCGGACCACATGATTGTCTGTCTGAGATTAAGTGTAAGTTCTGTGTTCAGTGTTTTGGCTAGCTGAGCTCCAGACAATGCTGCACAGAGTTCAAGGCGTGGAATGGAGAGTTGCTTCTTGGGTGCCACTCGTGACCTCGCCATGATGAATGCGATTTGAATGTCATTACCCATTTCTACCCGTAAATAGGCTACAGAGCCATATGCCTTCTCCGAGGCATCACAGAAGACATGCATATCGATAGTGGAGGAGGTGTTGTTGCATGCTGGTGTGTAACACCTAGGCAGTGTTATTCTCTGTAGGTTAGGAAGCTCTTCTTCCCAAGCATGCCATTCTGAGAAAAGGTCAGCTGGCAGAGGTTCATCCCAACTTCCAACTCTCTTCCATAGTGATTGCACCATGATTTTGGCCCTTGTGGTGAATGGGATGATGTAACCTAATGGGTCATACTGGCTTGCCAGGATGCGATAGACATTTCTCATTGAGGTTTCTCCACTTGTTGACACAGGCCTGTGTTTATAACCTAAAGTGTCCTGGGAACAATGCCACACTAGGCCGAGGGTCGACTCTTGTGAATCAGTTTTGTCTGCCGAAAGCCACCGTTCGCATCCTACTGATTTGGCTTCGGGGGGTAGATGTGCAATCACATTGGGAAAATTGCTAGCCCACTGCCTTATGTCAAAACCACCAGATGCTAATAATGCTCTCATTTTGTCAATGAGTTTTTTAGCCTGATGCTGAGACTGAAGAGATTGTAAACAATTGTCCACATAGAAAGACTGCTGGACAGACTCCACTACATCTTCATTGCCCTCACTGTTGTCTCTGACATGTCTCTGGAGGGCATAAGTAGCACAGCATGGACACAGAATGGGATGATGTAACCTAATGGGTCATACTGGCTTGCCAGGATGCGATAGACATTTCTCATTGAGGTTTCTCCACTTGTTGACACAGGCCTGTGTTTATAACCTAAAGTGTCCTGGGAACAATGCCACACTAGGCCGAGGGTCGACTCTTGTGAATCAGTTTTGTCTGCCGAAAGCCAACGTTCGCAGCCTACTGATTTGGCTTCGGGGGGTAGATGTGCAATCACATTGGGAAAATTGCTAGCCCACTGCCTTATGTCAAAACCACCAGATGCTAATAATGCTCTCATTTTGTCAATGAGTTTTTTAGCCTGATGCTGAGACTGAAGAGATTGTAAACAATTTTCCACATAGAAAGACTGCTGGACAGACTCCACTACATCTTCATTGCCCTCACTGTTGTCTCTGACATGTCTCTGGAGGGCATAAGTAGCACAGCATGGACTACAGGTGGTCCCAAATGGTAACACTCGCCATTCATAGATGTCTGGGTTACGATCTCTTTCCATGTCTCTCCAGAGAAAGCGGAGCAATGGCTGGTCTTCAGGTAACAGTCTGATCTGGTGAAACATGGCTCGTATGTCTCCACTTATCGCAACGGCATACTCTCTGAACCTGAGCAGGACTCCCAGCAGTGGTGGACCAAGAGTGGGACCAGGGAGTAGATTGTCATTTAGGCTCATCAACCAACCCCATAGGCAGTAGATTGTCATTTAGGCTCATCAACCAACCCCATAGGCACACTCCCACACTCAGTAAGTAAAATGTGCAGCGGTAGGCGAGACATACCTGGATGACATACAGTCATTCTATTAGATATCCAAAATGGCAAAAAAGACCTGCATATTATAAGGGTGAAAGAAGGGGAAAACTCCAAATGTGAGATGTGACTGTCTCTCCATTTTTTGCCATTTTGGATTACTGTGGCCAGGATAAAATCCAGTTTGTTGCTGTGTTTTTGGTGACTTTTCATTTAATTCCAGATAATATATCAAAGCAAGAGGTATTTATTTTAAAGTAAAATATCACAAGCACACTTTAAAAAAAAACAAAAAACATTTGACTACAATTAGTTTATTAGGTTTTAAATAAAATAAAATAAAAGTATATATACGTATAGTGGTCAAAATAAAGTCAAGCTCTAACATTTGCAGACTACTGCTTGATATGATGAACTTATGGAATAAAATAAATACAATTTGAGGCTGTCCTATGCCTTACTAGTTTGATAGCTGAGTCATAACTGATATGTTGTTTCGCTTTTAGGCCACAAGTCAAAACCACATATGCATTGAACGACCAAAGCAATTGACAAGTCAAGTGTCATAGTCCATAAAACTCTGACCACAAGGGCCCCAGTCCACTCCTCCATGTATTAAGCTTTCCATTTTAACAACTGCACTGCTGGCTCATCTGACGTTCAATCCAATTGTTACAATTCTGGGGGGGTGGGATGAGACCCAGATAATCAAATAATCTATGGGTAGTGCATTTCAGATTGCTTAGACTTGGAGCCAGACCTTTTATCGAAATAAACTTTGCTCCACTTTGCAAATCACGTTGTGGACAAGAACCAACAATTCAGATTAGAATACATGTGGATGACATGTAAAGCAACGATTAAAGATACAATAATGGCTGATAAAACAAGAAATAAACACTAGAGATCAAAAATTCTGTCTGCACTAATGTAATAAGTACTTACAATTTCACTCAATACACAATATATAGTTTTGCTCATGGATATCTAATTAGTCCCTCATGCATCTATCTCTCAAATATGTTATGGCACCAACCTTACAAACTTTAAAGTATGTTTAAAACACAATGTGCACCCTGGGGAATTTGCGTAGCATTCAGCCAATCAGAGCTAGTGATTTTAGCCAGCGACTGACATGTTTGTGTGCAATATGCATGAGAGGGTCAATGAAAATACTGCGGTCTGTGGGTGTGTTGTATAAAGCTGAGGCTACAGAATGCTTAGCTCGACGTTTTCTCAAGCTAGGAATATCTAGCATGTAGCTTATGCTTTAAAAAGGGTCTTGCTAATCATAAGTTAATCATCATTGTTTAGCTAAAATAAACAATAGCCGTTGGCCTAAGCAAATAAAGTGTTATTTTACAAGTTGTTTTATAATGTTGTTTTATTTATGAATGTTATTTAATAAATAAAAATAACATTTATGAATGCAATCTAAATTATTATTATTATGGGGACCAGGATATAAATGTCATCTGCACAAAGCAGCCAATCAAGTGTTTACAAGGCTAAAATGGCCACTATTGAAAACAAAACTGTTTAGATGCATTAAAACAGAGATTAAACCGGCATCATAAATTATGCACATAATATATTTGATATCCTGAATGAGTGCAGCTGGGATACTACAGGACTCTCAAGTGTCCATTACGTCATATTTAGTATGTCAGTCAAGCTATAGGCAGTGTTCGATTTAGCTTATCTTCCTGGAACTTTAATCATTGACCCAGTCCTGCATTGTAGGGTGGTTTGTGGTAGGTTTTACTTTAGACCTGGCAAAGCTCCAAAGAGAGAAACAGACTGAAAGAGGTCCATATGATTGAGGAAAAATCACTAAGGGAATCTTTGTAATTCCTTAATTGTTTTTCCTAGATGTCAATGAGATTAAATGGAGACCGCTCCTGCTTCTTTTTACTAGATAGGCTTAGAATACAACTTGAAACTGAAAACTGGAATATATCAAATTATATATAACAGATAAATAAAAGGAAATTCATTACGGGGACATTTTTTACCCCTATGTGTTTAAACATCTGGAAAATTTGGGTCACTTTTTAGTGGCATTTTTGCCCCGAAACGTGATAAATTTCTGACCTTGCTCCTGAGATTTGAAAGAGCAACCTCTGAGCAATAAAATATTATTGTGGGCAATGCAACAAGCTCAGACAGAAAAGTAAGGGAGATGAAATTCGGAAGGCGGCAGCAAATGAATAACAATAGCGTACGCAGATATAAAAACAGAAAGGGGGAGAAAGAAAGAGTCTCACAGGCACTAACGGGACACACTGAAGGTTTTATGATCTCCACATATGTGATTAGTCTAAAAGACAACCCCCCCACAACACACACGCATCCCCTCCTCATACACTCTCCCGCCCTCCCTTATTTCTCTCCTTCTTTCTCTCTCTCTCTCCCTCTCGCTCGTCCCGTACCTCTGCAGTGGCTTATTCTTTCCTGCGCCGGCTACAGACACACACCGCCCCCCTTCACCCCTCCTTCAATATGCTCCTCTTCAGGGGTAAGACCAACAGTCTCTTCCCCAGACTGAAAGTGGAGCTCTGCGCTGCAGCTGCTGCTGAATGAATGCAGCCTTTCCTGCGTCTACAACCACGCTGAGTGAGAGAGGGAGTGTGTGTCAGCGAGACACTGCCGCAACTGAGAGCCACTGATCTGAAGATCAGAACAACGGATCAGGTCCTGCCTTCGTATTTCTCGCTCTCTAGTTCTTTCTCTCCCCCTACCAGGACATACTGCAAAGGGAGATTTAGGACAGGAAGGTACTCCGCAAGCCTTCCCCAGCTGAAAGTCTTTCTGAATTGATTTTGGGTCTCCCTCAGATCTAAAGTATCCTCCCCAAGACACACAGCGGAAGACTCTACCAGGGACAGACAGACAGACACAAGAGGGCAGACGGTCTGACATGGAGTTGAAACAAGGTAGATCCTTCCTGCACAGGTGTGCGGGGTCCGGCGATGTAGTCCACGCAGGTCTGGTCGTCACACTTCTGATTGGTAAGTGTCTTGTAGTCTTTCCCTACTATCCCACCCTTGTACCCCTCTTTAGCTGTTTACTCTTAAGCCCACCGTCCTACGCTTTCCAAATGGGGCGGCTGCCAAAATGCTGCAGTTTTTGCATGGCTTGCCCAACTCGAGACTTTTTAAACAAGCCGGGTTACTTGTTGCTGTTTGATTTCCTAAAAGATCTCGGGTTTCAATGTCTCGAGAGGCTACAGTCTGGGAGGACTGGGTTCTCTCTCATACCTCTGGTCAAAGAGAGGGATAGAGGGGGAGACGACTCATGTAAAAGCATGCATGTCGGTATGTGGTACATATCAAGAGGGCATAATCAAGTTGGCATCAAACCTCTTAAATCAGTCGATACTGAATGTGATCATCAGTCCCACTTGTGCATTTTGGTCTATCGAAATTCATTCTTAAACGTCTTCACCTCCAGCGCAGTAAATACATCTCATTAAGTTACTAAAATAAATAATCAGGTGACTTTGCCCTTTCTTTTCAATCACCCTTTCAGCTATGTCCGTTGTTCTCTGGGCCGTAACCCTGTAAAGTTTGGGTGGGAATACGCCCTTCCCCAGTCGATGTGGGATTTTTAATGACTGATTCTTGAACTTTTACATTTGGTACCCCAAGTCTTGATTACATTCTTACTGAAAGAAATTCTTCATATTTTCTTTTTTCTGCGATGACTTTTATATCGATATCCGATGATCTCACTGTAAAAAGCATACGCTTTACCTCAGCAGCAGGATGTTTGTGGGATGTGGCTTCCTGCTTGGAGTGTCTTTATGATGTATTACACTGTGCGAGTCTTGAATCACACTGCACAACAGTATGCTGAGCTCACTGAATTTCGCCGCTGAATTACATTAATTCTTTTTGAGCAGGTGGGCCTGATTCTTCTTGCCCCCTCCCCTTTCCCTTTACTGCTTGTGAAGGTGAATCAGAGGCCGTTAAACTAGGTCATTTTCACTCTCTTCTTCATATTATGAACTCGGATGGTTAATATGCATCCTCTGCAGAGTTCCCGGTGGACTCGGGGAGGTATGATGTATGTTTTCATGGCACATCCGTCAGGTTATGAGAAGGTGCACCACTTAGCGGTGAATCATCATTTTGATAACGACACAGTTTTGCTGATGGTTTGATGACACTATTCTGCAATTGATAGAATGTGAGGTTAATTGCAATATGAACAATACTCATTCATGTATTATCAGAGTTCATCAGATCGGTCTGCTTCCATGCCTGTAGGGGGGAAAATGGATTGGACATTCTGTCCTGTGAAGGAGAGAAGGTCAACTATTGTTTACTACTACAAACACCTACACCATATTATTTAACACGAAATACTTTTTTTGATACTCCATCAGGCCTGCGAAAGAAGAGGCTTTACTTGCTTAGCAAGGGAAACGATTCAGCTTTGACAATGATTATGCGCCGAGACTTTTAGGTGACACAGGAATATTCTGAGGCTTGGAAGTTGGAAGTGAAATGGTGAAAATGCTTCTTAAATCAGTTCTGGTCTTAAACAATTGTCCAATACAGTTTATTAAAACTCCAAATGGACATGCTCCTGCCCTTACTAATATTACTAATTAAATGAAAAGGACACACAGTTTCTCCTGTGCACGAATGGATAAGACTTGGGCTCTATAAATAGTCTAAGAGCACATGTCTCCTCTAACGCGTTATCTCCTCTACCGTCACTAGTCCATCACAAATGTGATTAGGAGCTCACATGCAAACCCCTGAACAGAATCATCAGCATCATTGAAAATTAGCAACATTCTTAAATGACTGTAGAACTCACCTGATTTCAGGGAGAATGTCTATTTATTTGCGGTTCCCTTACAAAAATGTTTTTTTTTTTTAATGTGTGTTATTAGTATTCTTATTTTAAACTAAAAATAAGAATGTATACTTTCATTCTATTTTTTGTACTTCTCAGAAATGTTCTTTATGTCCTTCTCAGAAATGTACTTAAAATTGCACTTAAGTATACTTGACATACTGACAGTCCTCAATCTTTTGATCGAGGTATACTTAAAAGTATAATTAAGTATTCTAAGTATGCTTGACTCGTAGTGTTTACTCTTTTGATTGAGTATCCTATTAAATAGTGCTTTCACATAGTTTTAGTCTTAATTTTTTTTCTTACCTCTGTACAGATAAAACCTTGTCGGGATAATTCCGGTTCACGTGGCTACGCGGAAGCGATAAATAATTCTTTATTATAAATTTTTAAGGCCAGACAAGTAGTTTGTTGAGGGTTGGTTTGTAAAGAAGGACTACACGCCTGCGCACATATACACTCACCTAAAGGATTATTAGGAACACCATACTAATACTGTGTTTGACCCCCTTTCGCCTTCAGAACTGCCTTAATTCTACGTCGCATTGATTCAACAAGGTGCTGAAAGCATTCTTTAGAAATGTTGGCCCATATTGATAGGATAGCATCTTGCAGTTGATGGAGATTTGTGGGATGCACATCCAGGGCACGAAGCTCCCGTTCCACCACATCCCAAAGATGCTCTATTGGGTTGAGATCTGGTGACTGTGGGGGACATTTTAGTACAGTGAACTCATTGTCATGTTCAAGAAACCAATTTGAAATGATTCGAGCTTTGTGACATGGTGCATTATCCTGCTGGAAGTAGCCATCAGAGGATGGGCACATGGTGGCCATAAAGGGATGGACATGGTCAGAAACAATGCTCAGGTAGGCCGAGGCATTTAAACGATGCCCAATTGGCACTAAGGGGCCTAAAGTGTGCCAAGAAAACATCCCCCACACCATTACACCACCACCAGCAGCCTGCACAGTGGTAACAAGGCATGATGGATCCATGTTCTCATTCTGTTTACGCCAAATTCTGACTCTACAATCTGAATGTCTCAACAGAAATCGAGACTCATCAGACCAGGCAACATTTTTCCAGTCTTCAACTGTCCGATTTTGGTGAGCTCTTGCAAATTGTAGCCTCTTTTTCCTGTTTGTAGTGGAGATGAGTGGTACCCAGTGGGGTCTTCTGCTGTTGAAGCCCATTCGCCTCAAGGTTGTGCGTGTTGTGGCTTCACAAATCTTTGCTGCATACCTCGGTTGTAACGAGTGATTATTTCAGTCAAAGTTGCTCTTCTATCAGCTTGAATCAGTCGGCCCATTCTCCTCTGACCTCTAGCACCAACAAGGCATTTTCGCCCACAGGTCTGCCGCATACTGGATGTTTTTCCCTTTTCACACCATTCTTTGTAAACCCTAGAAATGGTTGTGCGTGAAAATCCCAGTAACTGAGCAGATTGTGAAATACTCAGACCAGCCCGTCTGGCACCAACAACCATGCCACGCTCAAAATTGCTTAAATCTCCTTTCTTTCCCATTCTGACATTCAGTTTGGAGTTCAGTAGATTGTCTTGACCAGGACCACACCCCTAAATGCATCGAAGCAACTGCCATGTGATTGGTTGATTAGATAATTGCATTAATGAGAAATTGAACAGGTGTTCCTAATAATCCTTTAGGTGAGTGTATATTCAAACGCGCATACCTATAGACTAAACACGTGATGCGCATGTGCACGCCGTCTGCGCTTTTGTGGGTTTGCGTTTTTAAGGTTTGCACAGAGATAACCTTTTTTTTCTCAAAAATTTTCAAAACTTGCACCTTGGAATCTATTTCAGGGTTTGCGTTCTCGAGCCACCAGGCACTGTTTTGTGCGGATGAGCGGGCCAGAGTGCTTTGAGTGTTTTCTGTTAGAACGGTGTCGTGTTAGCGGCCCCTAAGTTAATAACTAATGATCTTTGCAACTAACTTTAGCTGGACAATAACTTTATTCTAGAACTGCTGTAAAGAAACAATCAAACAATCTCTGTTACTGTAATTTCCTATTATCACTGTAAAGCTGCTTTGAAACAAACTATATTGTTAAAAGCACTATATAAATGAAGGTGACTTGACTTGACTTATTGACTTACATTGTTTGAAAATATTGATAATGAAAACAGATATGTTAGCTAAGTATCAGAATTTTTGTGTACATATGAATAAACTTCGAATCTACTTGACTGCTTCCCCTCTTTTCCTCCTTCTAAATCCTTTTTGGACGTAGTCTTTGACAAAAATGCAAAAAACAAAAAAGACACTAAAATGCATTTTCTGTAAAGCTGCTTTGAAACTATGTTTATTGTAAAAAGCGATATACAAATAAATGTGAATTGGATTGAATTGAATGACTAAATAAAGAATATTTAAAATATACTTGAACTTTACTCAAGTAAAATGAACTTGAAGTATACTTATTTTTGTAAGGGTTGCTGTCAGTGACTCCCACTTATGGCGCTTTTCCACTACACAGTACCAGCTCGCCTCGGCTCGACTCGACTCGACTCGCCTTTGTTTGGTTTTCCACTGTGTAAAAGTTGTACCTGTACCTGCTTTCGGGTACTTTTTTTCGTACCACCTCCGGCGAGGTTCTGAGCGAGCTGAGGCGATACTAAAATGTGACGTGAAAACAATTCCGACTGCTGATTGGTCAGAGAGAATCGTCACTATTCACTGCGTCCTCATTGCACGTGCCAGATGGAGTATCCAGAATAACCCCGCCATTTTTAAATAGTTTGGCTAGAGATAGTTACTAAACTTACTACTATTATTATGGCAACTCGGAAGAATACGCCGTGGTCAAACGAGGAGGTGCAGACATTCCTTTGTTTGGTTGCCGAAGAGAGGATCCAGCGAGAGCTTGATGGGGCAACGAGGAACGAAAGGCGTCGCTATGACGACCGGGTAGTATTTGTGGCGGTACTTTCTGCAATGGAAAACGGAGCGAAAAGCGAGCCGAGTCGAGGCGAGCCAAGGCGAGTCGAGTCGAGTCGAGCTGGTGCTGGTAATGGAAAAGCGCCATTAGGGACTTTGATGCTAAATTTAGTGACTTTACATACCCCTTTAGCAACTTTTTTCAACAAACAAAAAACAAGCAACCAATCTGGCAAGTTTTTGGACATACCTTAGCAATTTTCAATAGAAGAGACTATCATATGAAGGCTGTGGGATAAAAAAAACAAGTTATCTTGTGTATGATGATTTTGACAGGATTTTAGCTGTGATAAAAAAAATTAGGATGCAGAAATGTAGATTGGAAGTACTGCTGATTAGCATGTTGTCTTAATGGATTACATTTCAGTCACTGTTTCACACTCGTTCCAGAAACAGAAACAATATGTAAACGAAAACGGCTTCATTAGGTCTTTGGCTGTATTGAAATAAAGTATATTCCTAAGCATTTCCATTCATCTCAACTGCAGTTCCTCACATGTAGTTTCTTGTGTGTGGCCCCTCTCAGTTCCATAAAAAATAAATTGTGAGACAATTGGTCAACAATGGCTGCATGTCTCACAAATGGTGCACAACATCAAGTACTTGCAACATCCAATCAAAATAATTCATGAATGGCCGTTATTATTTTGATGATAATGTAAAAGCATCTACCGGCAGGGGCTAAAAGCCAAAGGTAATCTTGCCATTCTTGCAATGCTAAATATGCTGTGTAAAAGGTTTGTGTTTCAATTTAAACAATCAAACATCCTATTTGTAGAGGCTGTATTGAGAATGACCCAGGCCTTAAAGGGTCTTTGGTTTAATCCAACAGTAAGGGCTGTCGGCTCTAAAGTTTCTGCATGATATGCTGATGTCATAGGATGTTCTGAGCAAGACGTGGAGTTCTGTTACAGAGATCAGTCATTGTTATCCATCTCTCTCTTCAATCTCTTTCACTCAACTCCTCTCTTTTTTCTCCATCTACTCAATGTGTCCTATTAAGTAGCAATATGAACCGTATACCAGTACAGATTAGTGTTTGTGGTGTATATTATGAGTATTGATTATCTCCCAGGGGGTGAAAGAAATGTCTAATGGTGCTCTATTTTTAAATGCTTATAGTTATATCTAATAAAATTAAAGTTTTTGTAATGCATTTTACACATTTTGGCTGGGTAATCCAATATTAATTCTTAAACTCCATATATATATATAGGCTATATAAAACGAAAATGTACACTTAACTTGATTATGTTTTTAGCATCTCATTGACCAAATAAATTAACAGCACATATATGTGCTGTACTGTAAACAAAAATTAATTTTAAATTAACTTTCATCAAATCAAAATTGCTCAAATCCGCAACTGTTACATTATTCGCTATTATATCGCAATGAGGAACTTTAACTTATAGTCAAGGGAATGGCTTGTCTGGGATAGAGATAATGAGATAGTTGACTGAAAATTGATGGCCTGAATACGGGAAAGAAAAAGATGCTTATGAAGGGCAGAGTAATGGAGAAAGGGGAATTGTTTTCTTTAATTAGTTTTGTTCTCTAGAGTGATAGTCAGTAGAATGGTGGGTGTAGATTTAAAGGGAAGTTATGTAAATCAAATCTATGACAGAATAATAAAATTTCTCTCAGAAACTTTAGGTTTTTTTGTTTTAAACTGGCTAATTTGGTTTCATTATTTTTGTTTCATTTCATCTTAACTGTAGAATCTAAACAATGTTGGCCTTTAGCCTTTTGGGTAATTTTTATCAACCATTTATTTATTTTATTTACTAAAGGAAAAAAGCTGTTAGTAATCCTGAAGATATTGATTAGCTTGTTCAGGTGTGTTTGATTAGGGTTAGAACTAAATTCTACAGGACAGCGGCTCTCTAGGACCGAACTTGCCTACCCCTGGTCTAGACCAATGTCATTTTTTGTAATTTTATAGTTACATACTGCTCTAAGACTTGGGTTGAAGGTCCAAATGCAGCTTTATTGGGACATTCCAGAATCTTAATCCATATAACGAGCACATGGTCAAACACACGGTCAAACAATCCAAATTAGCAACAGGATACTGAAAACACAGGCAAAACGGGTAATCCACAATACAGGCAGAGAATCAAAAAATGAAATAAAACACTTAATGAGAACAGGCAATGGATACTTGGAAATGGAGACGGAAGGAGTCCCCTCTAGTGGCGATTATGGTCACTCCAGCTGGCGGATGTGACATAGACAGCAGGCAGAGTAGGTGACCAGGGTGGAGCAGGCAGAGCAGGTGACCAGGGTGCAGCAGGCAGAGCAGGTGACCAGGGTGGAGCAGGCAGAGCAGGTGACCAGGGTGGAGCAGGCAGAGCAGGTGACCAGGGTGGAGCAGGCAGAGCAGGTGACCAGGGTGGAGCAGGCAGAGTAGGTGGCCATGGCGAAGCAGGCAGAATAGGTGACCAGGGTGGAGCTGAGGGGACTGAAGTTCCCCACAGCAGAGCAGAAGACCACCACAGCAGACTAGACAGGGCTGATGACCACCACGGCAGAGCTTGGGGGGCTATAGACCACCAAAGCATAGCTGATGACCACTATGGTGGAGCAGGCAGAGCTGGTTACCACCAAGGCGGAGCTGAAGACCACCAGGGCAGATCAGGAAGAACTGGAACAAAGAGCACAGCGAGGTTAGGTTTGGCCTTTAGGGCTGTGTCAAAAAAGGCAGGATATAACAGATTGAGTCTTCAATCACGGTCTCCTTGACAGAGAATCTGGAACTTAGAATGACCTTTCTGGCCGAGACGAGACAGGCAGGGAGTTCATAGGCGACCTCCGTGGTCGTGACAGGACAGACTGAGAGTTCATAGATGACCTCAGTGGTCGTGTCAGGGCAGACTAAGAGTTTGGTGATGACCTCCGTGGTCGTGTCAGGGCAGACTGAGAGTTTGGGGACAACCTCCATGGTCGTGTCAGGGCAAACTAAGAGTTCAAGGTCGACCTCCATGGTCGTGTTAGGGCAGACTGAGTGTTCGGGAACGACCTCCGTGGTCGTGTCAGGGCAGACTGTGTGTCCGAGATCGACCTCCCGGCTGGAGACTCTGGCATGGCGGCCATGACGTGGTGGATACAGCCATAGATATACATGTATATCTATGGGTACAGCATGAATGTCACTTTCTTCCTCCACAACACCCACAGTAAAATCAGAGCCACTCGGATGCAATACAAGATCTAAATAATGTTCCAGAGTCCAGTGAGGATCGTTCAATGGCATAAACAAACTGAGCGGCTCAGATAGCCGAAGATGAAGATGATGAAGACTTCTAATGATAAATGTATAATTTCTTATTGAAATCTCTGACTTATGATTTCAAACTTTGCCATTTGGCAAATCTGAGCACAGTTTGAGCCAATGAGACACTAAAACTCTAGAGGAGACAAATGTGAGATTACTGAGGTCTTCTTCACAGAAAAAAAAATCTGGGAGGTTGAAGCTGAATAAGATTCTACAATATGTCCATGAAGACATCTCATTTGTCATTTTTCTTTCCTGTGGGAATCTATGACTAACTGACTGCCCATCCATAATAAACACTAAACAGCCTGGATCATCTGCTTGCAGGTCACCCATCAATAAAAACGGAAACCACTTGACAAAGTGGCTTGTGGTAAAATGATCAGAATTATGCCCTCCCCATCTCAGTGCAATGCCGTAGTCTGTACATTAAGTGAGAAAGCATTACTGTAAACCAGAGCCCCTCCCGCTTATCCTGTAGACTGCACTCAGAGTCTCTCAGGGGGAATTAGGGCCAATGGAAGCTGGAGGTACAGAGAAAATGGAGGGATGGAGATTGAGTGTGGAAGAAAGACCCGCAGCAATGGTGGATATATTGTCTGCTGCAGTATAAAATTCATTTAGTAATTTAAGAGAAGATGAATGCGAGAATGCAAAACTGCATAAAAACCTGTATATAATTATACAGTAATTATTTATGTACATATACACACACAATTTTGGTAACACTTTTCAAAAAGGTTTCATTAGTTAACATTAGTACCCAGACAGCAACCTAGTGTCGGCCCAGATCTGGCCCACATTTGGGGTGTGTGGAATTCACGTGTACCAGATGTGCGCCGGATCTGGGCCGACACTATTGCTGTCTAGCTAACTACTTTAGTTAATGGGAACTAAGAATGAGCAATACTTCCAAAGAATTTATTAATCTTAGTTCATTTTAATTTCAAACTGTACTAATACATCATTCAAATCATATTAACATTATATTAAATGTTAATAGGTAAAATATGATATGTGAAATGGAAATGGCTGGATATGAAGAAAGGGATAAAATGGCAGTGTGAAGAGTGAGTAAGGAGGAAATCTGGCCTAAAGAGGTAAAGAGAAAGAGGATGTAATGGCTTTGAGGAATTTTGCGCACTTTTAGCTGGATGTGGATGGAGGAAAGCCACCTCTCAGAATTTCAGACAGTTTAAAGACCTGGGATAAAAGGCAAAAATAAAAGGCAAATCAGAGTGTTCCCCACATGCTGACCTTACCCGGAGGTAAAAGTGAACTCATCCTGAAACAGTCCACTCAAAAAAAAAAAAAAAAAGGTTTGAGTTGAGATGATGAATTATTCACTGATGTTCAGCTTTGCAACTACGGTATTAGGAGGGACCATTAATCAGGTGGCAGGTATTACTGTATTCAAACTACACTTAAATGAATATAAATCCATTTCAGTTCTATTTTATTTCAAAAATTTTTTTTAACATTTTAGGAGGAACTCTGAGTTGAGTTGTGAAAGATTCAAAACCTCACTAAGGTAATTAAACCATAAGTTGGAAGCTGACGTATAAATGCATGTTACTATCAAGCGTATAAACAGCATCTCCTTTTGGCCGCATGATTATATTAGGCAGTGCTTTGTCATTGTCTACATATCAAACAAACATTCACTCAAAAGACACTGTTTTCTGTAATACCTGAGTCTATTTGGAAGAGAAGCATGTGTGAGTTTGTATCGTCCTTGACTGGCACAGCAGTACATGTTGGTCTCAGTGGGACATCTGTTCCACCGTCAGAGAGCACCAAGATCTTTCTTTTCCATCTGTTGCCACTTGCCACCCAACTCACCCTGTCAAGGCAAAAAGTGTGAACAGTGAATATAATCAAAAATAATCCCTTCACATTCCCATCAGTCCCATTTACTATTTTATACATGGTGAATGGCACATAGGGGATAGTGAACGATTCAGACAATGAATTTTATGCTTTCAATCGGGTGGATGAAGTCTGGTTTCACGTAGTCCCATATTGAAATGCATGTTTTAACTGAAAGCAACTTGCACTGATATCTTAAAATATGTCACTGCCATTATTTCTCAAGATGCCCCCAGTAATGTGTTTTTTTTTTTCTAAGGCACTTTTATAAAAGCTACTTAAATGTCATAATTGAATTAAGGCCTAATCCTGGCTTAAACTAAGCCATGTCTGTGAAACCAGACCTTGATGTAGGCTACTAAAATAATTCAAACTAAAACTGAAAAAAAAAAAATATATATATATATATATATATATAATCTAATTCAAAATATTAATAAAAACTATGATAGTATCTGAATTAAACTAAAAAAATCACTGCTATGCACACATATAAAAGATGAGATCATAAATTTACTTTAAGGATGCAGAACTATTTATAAACTTTGAAAACAAGCTTTAAGTTAATGCACCACAGATCCACCCAGAGTCCAGACGCAACAGTGACCATGAACTTTCTCATTCTGCTTTGGTGTTGGCACCAAACACAGAATGGCATGTCACCTATGCTAAACAGGTCAGAGTGAATATACAGGGTGCCTCAATTCACTCTATAAATAACATATAGCAGCACCCCAAGGACAGCTAAGGCACAACTGTCGGCAGACAAAGGCAATAAATAACATGGACCACCGAACATTTACTGTTCAACAAATCAGAGAGATAGAGAGGAGGGGGTTCAGGTATTCCTAAAATGAGATTGGATTTTAATTAAATTCCACAGCGACTGAATGAAAACATTGTAGGTTTTAATAATTAAGTTGAGGAATGTATCCAAAACACAATGGCAGTGAAAATTATGAAATGGTAGGGATGAAGGTTAGCGCTCAATTAAACCAGTTTGTAGATTAGACACACCAAGTATGATGGACACACACAAGTAATCTGCTGATTTAGTCATCATTTCTTTCCCAGAGGTTCAACATTGGTATTCTTTGTAAGTCTGCTAAATGAATATAATTAAGAATGCAGAGCCGGAATAGCACATTTTGGCAGACTCACTTAATTATCATTGCGTCTGTGGTGTTTGGAATAATATCTATTCTGTTTCCTCACTATGACTGGGTGGGCAGAGTTTTGTTGAGGTGTAAATGTGCAAGCGGATCCACACTGCTGAAGGTGTGCTATCCTCAGCAGTGAGAAGTCTTGTTCAGCACTTGTTCTACAATTGCTTTGGTTGGATTAATTATCAAAACCACTGGGCTGTTAAGTCATTCACTGTTTTCTATAACAGAGTGATGAAAAGCAATAAAACGATTTGCCGGATTGCAGAGGAACAGACATGTTCTTGCTTTCCACTTTCTTCTGCTCTTTTTCAGGATAGAATGTTTGCAAACACTTCCTTGCCATATGTGCTAAAGTAGACTATTGTTTATAATTTTTAATGTTTTCTGCGCTGATAATATAATAGCAAGCCTAATAATGTATTTGGTGTGAAATATGTGAAACATTCTAACATTGCAAAGCAACATTTTAAAAACATTATAAATGTGCGGCCACATTAATCGCTGTTCTGCGAATCACAGGTGAAATCTAGTCGTTTAATAGGAATCTACACAATCTGGAATTCCATATATTATAAGTAATAATCCAAACTTACGTTACCAAAACATTTAGAACATATTTTTGTTAGCGCAGCACATTAGCAATGTGTTAAAACATGCTAGAAGCATGCTAGAAACATCAAGTTCGTAACATGTTAAAACATTTTAGTAATGTTAGCTAAGAACATATAGCAATGCCAAAAAATGCAATGCAAGGAACGGGTAATGTTAGCATGTCAAAATGTGTTCAAACATTCTAATGCCTATGTATTATCAACATGCTAAAACATGCTAGAAACAAGTTAGCACAATGCTAAAACATGGTAGAAATGTGGTGAAACATGCTAACAATTTTTTTACATGCTATCGTCATCTGACCTTCTTTCTGTCTGTCTGACAGTAAAACCTTCAAAAGTCTAAAGTCTATCTCAGGTTAAAGGTAGAAAAATTATTATCTTTTGATATATCCTTTATGGTTAAAGGGTTAGTTCACCCAAAAATGAAAATTATGTCAGTAATTACTCACCCTCATGTTGTTCCAACCCCGTAAGATTTTCGTTCATCTTCAGAACACAAACCCTTTATGGTTAAAGGGTTAGTTCACCCAAAAATGAAAATTATGTCAGTAATTACTCACCCTCATGTTGTTCCAACCCCGTAAGATTTTCGTTCATCTTCAGAACACAAATTAAGATATTTTTGATTAAATCTGAGAGCTGGATCACTCCTCCATATAGGCTTCTTAAGGGATCGAAACTGGCCGGCCCAAAAGTTATGAAAGACATCGTTAAAAATAGTCCGAGTTAGCCTGACTTCGTCATACTCATATTCTAGTCAGAATGTGAGTCTGATACTGCTCCATAGGGCTTTGATTATGAGGCGTGTCTTAATCGAACCAGGAAAAAAAAACTCTGCACTCAATTGGATAGACCTACAACCAATCAGAGCAACGCAGTAAATGACGTATGTTGAGCGACTCATATCAACAGAACTGAACTGCACAGCACGCACTCACGAAAAAGTATTTAAAAGAAAAATGAGTGTTAACGACCTTTGCCGGTGTTGCAAAAAGAATTTAAGGATTCGAAGAGTACTTGCAAACTCGAAAAACATTTTTGAACGAAATAGAAAATGTGAATGTATATACGAACAAGTTCTCCGTTTAGGATTAGATCTCGACAGTAAAGCCAACAAATCTACTCGCATTTGTCTGACCTGTCTCAATTTTATAGCAGGGTTGGAGCGCGACTTGACTGATTTTAATAAATGGAGAGACGACGAAAGACACCAGGCTGAAGAAGCGTGTTCATTTGAGTCTTCAGAGAAAAGAGACCGGGAGCCAAAATTATGTTTTAATGATTATTAAAATACAAAATGATGAGTAATTCTTGTACTTTGTCTTGTTTATTTGTTCTGTCTTGCGTGGTGTTTTGGACATGAGTCTGGCAAATAAACTGAATTGAGTAACATCATCTAATTATTTAAATTTAAAAAATAAACCGCTCATAAGGGGTACAGTGATTACCAGTATGGGTATGGTGTGCGAGTACAGTATAACAAAGCGTCACCATTGTTTGATGCAGCGATGGCTTTGACATGAGTTGCATCGCCCTGATGCCCATTTCGGTTGCTTCTTTTACTTGGTCCTCCATGAGTGCGACCAAAGGAGAGACCACAATGACAACAGGCTTTTCATTGCGTCCCATATTCTTAGCGACCATCGGAGCCAGCTGGTTAATGAAACTTTTGCCGAATCCTGTAGGAAGAACGGCAAACACATCTTGACGATCGACAAATGCCTTTATTGCAGTTCTCTTTTCGTCTTTTAAAATTAATGCCCTGTCGATTTCTTTTACGACAGATGCAGTAGCGGAATCTATAAATCTCAATTCTCCAGCTGCAGTCATCTCTGAGGGAAACCAGTTAAAACCAAGCGCTCGTTAATGACGTGAGGATTACGTAACTGCAGATCATTTGTCTATCATCGTATAAAGCCCGCCCTGGCAATTTGATTGGCCCGAACATTTTTTGACTGATCATAATTACTCCTCAATGGAGCGAGTCCAGACCGAACTTCCCGACCGTGAGACCGTGAGATTTCACGTAGTGAAACTACGCAAAGCCTCTAGGTTGTACGTCACCCGCATCACACACATGACCAGCGTCGGCCAATAGTGAGCCTACGTGTAACGTACAACACAGAAGCTTTGCGCAATATCACTACGTGAAATCTCAAGGCCCACAGGGAAGGAAATGATTAGTTGAATAAAGTCGTTATTTTTGTTTGTTTTTTGCGCACAAAAAGTATTCTCGTCGCTTGATAAACTTAAGGTTGAGCCACTGTAGTCACTCTGACTATTTTAACGATGTCTTTAATAACTTTTGGGCCGGCCAGTTTCGATCCCTTAAGAAGCCTATAGAGGAGTGATCCAGCTCTCAGATTTAA
Organism: Rhinichthys osculus; assembly: GCA_029959095.1. Classification (NCBI taxonomy): domain Eukaryota; kingdom Metazoa; phylum Chordata; class Actinopteri; order Cypriniformes; family Leuciscidae; genus Rhinichthys; species Rhinichthys osculus. The sequence continues at coordinate 13,477,033 of JARWKJ010000009.1, read as the reverse complement.
TCAAAAATATCTTAATTTGTGTTCTGAAGATGAACGAAAGTCTTACGGGGTTGGAACAACATGAGGGTGAGTAATTACTGACAGAATTTTCATTTTTGGGTGAACTAACCCTTTAAACCAATCTCACAACACATTGTGAAGAACATAGAAATAAATCCCTCCAAAAATGGAAGAGCAAAATATCAAAATATATAATATTGTTTGCAGTGATATAAAAATTTTGGCCAATACCTATATTTTCATTTTATGATTTTTTCATTTTATTTCATTCATATGTTCATGATTTTAATTTCAAGGTACACATTGTAACTTTTGACCCTCTAGCGGTTATAAAACAAAACTGCATGCATTTTGTGGGAGAAAATTGTTTTGGTTGTGGTTTGGATCTGGGTGACTGTGCGGATGAATATGGTTATCCTATTTCTAATAAAACATTCACTATTAAGATTAAAGTTAGGGTAATTTTGGAGAGGCTAACAAATAGCAGGCTAGCTTTAAAAGCAAAAGATCCCACCCTCCCTTCAAAAACACATGAACGTGGACAGCCAGAGCAGAGTCTGCAAAGCGTCACGAGGGATGGCGTTAAATGACCTCATATCTCATGCTGCAGATTAATTTCGGCGTTGATGGCGTTGCCATGGAAACGCATAATTTCGAGAACAGCTCCAGGTTGAACGTCAAGGGTTGTTATCTCGTAATTATGGTAATTACTACATAGTGTGAACGCAGCATTAGCTTGTTGTTTTGGTTCAGGAGGAACTGTTAAAGGTGACTGCTGCTTGTTTGAGGCGATTGGTGACTGTCTGTCTACAACCCTGCATAGCCTCATGGAAAGTGCTGATGATGTGTGATGACCAAATGCAATGATTGGACAAATTTTTTTTTGCTCCTGAGACTTCAACAGAAGACATATTTGAATATTTAGACCACTTCTATAATTGATTGCTATCAGGATGTGAAGAGAGTTTCAACCAGTATAACAAAAAGTGTTTGTGAAAAACGTTCCGGGTTACTTGACTGTAACCCTGTTCCCTGAAAAAGCGGAACGAGATGCTGCGCTGCTTAGCGAATTGGGAACGTCTTTAATCGTGACCCGCTGTGAATATAGTGTGTAAACACGTCGATAGAATCGACTGGAAGTAATATAGCCTCGGTCGGTGACGTCATCGTCGCGCGCCCGCGTGCACTCGCGCACACTCGCGTGCACCCGCAAGGCTATAAATAGATGAGCCGCAGGTGCATCATCAGGATATTTTGTCTGAAGAGCAGTCCTGGGACATCATCAGCACGGCAAAGTAGCGCAGCATCTCGTTCCGCTTTTTCAGGGAACAGGGTTACAGTCAAGTAACCCGGAACGTTCCCTTTCAAAAGCTACAATCGATGCTGCGCTGCTTAGCGCATTGGGAACGAGAATACCCACGCCGCCGTGCTTGAAGGTGTCTGGACTCCTTATGGTTGTGTAGGTGTGCTCACAAGAACGCAAGAAAGCCCTAGACATTAGCTTGTGATGTCGACTCAAGGACATGAGAGCCCGGAGTGGCATGAACATCTAAACTATAAAACCTTATGAATGTGTGCGGAGAGGACCAGCCTGCCGCATTACAAACATGCTGTAAGGGGGCACCCCTTGCCAAAGCAGTAGAGGAGGCGACTCCTCTGGTGGAGTGAGCCCTTAGACCCGTTGGCGAAGCTTGGCCGCGCGCCTCATAGGCAAGAGCAATAGCATCCCTGACCCAATGTGACATGGTCTGTTTAGTAGCGGCAGCACCCCTGTTACTGCCCCCATAACAAACAAATAGTTGCTCTGACTTACGCCACTGGCTAGTACGGTGAAGAGCACGGACTGGACACAGTCTGTGAGATCTCTCCTGCTCCAGCGTTGTGAACGGTGGAGGGCAGAAGGCCTCAAGAGTGACCGGATGTACAGCTGAAAACGGTACTTTAGGCAGGTAATCAGGATGAGGATGCAAAATGACTTTCACCATTCCTGGGGCAAAGTCTAAGCAGGATGGCGATATTGACAGAGCCTGCATATCCCCGATTCTTTTTAGAGAGGTTATAGCCATAAGAAAAAACATCTTTAGGGTCAGAAGTTTGTCAGACGCTGACTCTAGAGGTTCGAAGGGGGTCTCAACCAGACCCTCTAGGACTATAGCTAAGTCCCATGAAGGGATCTTGGTTCTTACGGGAGGCCTCAGTCGTCTGGCCCCACGAATGAAGCGAGCGAGCAAAGGATGTCTCCCAAGTGGCACCCCGTCAACCAAGGCGTGGCAAGCCGAAAGAGCGGCCACATAAACCCTGAGAGTGGCGGGGCATGTGCCTGTTGATAATTTTTCCTGCAGGAAATCCAGAACTGAAGCAATCTGGCAGTTGACCGGATCTGCATTATGTAAAACACACCACCTTTCAAAAACACCCCATTTGTTGCCATAACTCTTTCTAGTGGAGGAAGCCCTAGCACTTAGAATAGTCTCAATAACGGCAGGCGAAAGCCCAGTGTCCCTCAGTTGGTACCCATCAGGGGCCAAACATGAAGGTTCCACAGGTCGGGCCTGGGATGGAATATTGTGCCCTCTGCCTGGGACAGAAGGTCCCTCCTCTCCGGAATCGCCCATGGCGAGCCGTTGAGGAGAGATATTATCTCCGAGAACCACATTCTGTTCGGCCAACGCGGCGCTATCAATAAGAGGCAAGACCCTTGCTGGCGAACTCTGGCTAGAACTCCCGGGAGCAGAGCCACTGGAGGAAACGCATACAGGCGCATTTTGGGCCATGTGTGCGCCATCGCATCCAGACCCAGGGGGGCTGGGTGACTCAGAGAGAAGTAGAGGGGACATTGCGCTGTCTGATGGGAGGCGAAGAGGTCCACTTCCGCTTTGTAAAATCTGGTCCAGATCTGATCGACTACTTCTGGGTGGAGTTTCCATTCCCCCGTCAGCAGTTTCTGTCTGGACAGTAAATCTGCTCCCACATTCTCTGCCCTGAGTGACAGGAACTTCTCCTGGGCCCAGAGGAAAATCTGCCTCGCTATTTTGTTCAGATTGCGTGAGCGCAGACCTCCCTGGTGATTTACATAAGAAACTGCCGCTGTGTTGTCCACCCGCACTAGGACATGACAGCCTCTCAACTGAGGGAGAAAGTATTTCAGGGCCAGAAATACAGCCATCAGCTCGAGGCAGTTGATATGCCAATCGAGCTGATGACCCTCCCATTCCCCTTGAGCTGGACGACCACTTAAGACCGCTCCCCAGCCCAACAGGGAGGCGTCTGTCGTTAGCAATCTGCGACGACAAGGCGCCCCTAGAGTGGGACCCAAGGCGAGGAACCGGGGTCTGAGCCACAGAGATAGTGTTGAGAGACAGAGATAGTGTTGAATTTGCGACACGACCGTCTTGACGGTTAACATCTTGAACTTGAGCGCTTTGACTGTACGGTTTAAGCCTCGAAGATCTAAGATTGGACGCAACCCCCCGTCCTTTTTGGGGACCAGGAAGTATCTGCTGTAATAGCCTGACTCCCTCTCTGGCAGAGGAACATGTTCTATGGCCTCTTTGCTCAGAAGAGTTTGTAGCTCTTGTGATAGTACATGCATTAGCTCCGGTCTTACGGAAGTGGAGACCACGCCGTTGAAACGCGGAGGACGATGAATAAATTGGATTCTGTATCCTATTTGTACTATGCTTAATACCCAAGCAGAAATGCCTGGCAGAAGTTGCCACGCTGCCAGACTCTCTGATAGTGGTATCAGTTTTAATACTTCCTCTTGAGGGGATGTTAGATGTTCCGTGCCCTGGATAAAAGCAGGGAGCAACGGAACATCTAACATTTCGCTGGAAACCGCTGCCCCCCGAAGCACAAAAGGTGGCGGGGATGGAGAGGTTTTGTGAGGGTAACGAGAAGGGGCGGTCAGATATAATACGCGCCCCGTCCCGCGGGGGGCTACCCCCACCAGACTGGGCGCCAGACCATCAGGACTTCTTCTTTCTGTTGATGATAGTCCTGAGGTCTGGCTTGGGAGGTTGCTGAGCCTGACGAGCCTGTCTCCAGTTCTTACTAGGAGGAGCACGGCTCGCCACGCTCTGCTTTTTAACCTCCCTAGGTTTTGAAGGACCAGGGAGAGGTTGGGTGGCCGATGGCCCCTCTCCTTGAGTGCGGCGAGGAAGGAACTGAACAAACGCCTCCTCATGCTTCTTGACCTCCCTGAACCTGGTGAGGGAGAAACTGGAGAGTCAAGAAGAAAGACACGATCTTTATCTTTGATGCCTGTGAGGTTGAGCCACAGATGCCTCTCCGTGCTTTCCAAAGCGGACATAGAACGGCCGATGGCACGGGCCGTTTGCTTAGTGGCACGAAGAGACAGATCTGTGGCTCGGCGCAGTTCAGAAAACGCTTCCTCATCTATCGTTGTACCCGCACTCAAGTCCTTCAAGAGGTCAGCCTGGTATGCCTGTAACACAGCCATTGTGTGCAGCGCAGCACCAGCCTGACCTGCAGCTTGGTAAGCTTTACCCACAAGCGAAGATGTTATTCTACACGGCTTTGAGGGGAGGGTGGGTTTTTTTAAGCGAAGATGCAGACCCAGGCGAGAGATAGCTGGCGAGCGTCTCTTCAACCTGGGGCATCTCCGCATACCCTCGCGCCTTTGCACCCACGATAGTCGAAAAAGTCGACGTCGAAGGCACGAAGACACGAGAGGTATATGGTTTTCTACATGATTTAGATAGCTCATCATGGAGGTCCTCGAAGAAGGGGAGAGACTGATGTTGAGGTCCCTCCCCCCTGCCACCGGACAAAAACCTATCCTCAAGCTTACTGCGTTTGGGGGTCTCTTGTTCACGAGGCCAGTCAAGCTGCAATCTGGCCACCGCGCGAGTAACCACCTCGAGAAGCTCCTCGACAGATTTATCGTCGCGCGAGGAACGCTCAGAAGTTGGCTGCTCGAAGTCCGTAGACCCAAGAGATTCATTATCGTCCCCCGCGTGAGCCGAAGAAGCACCGGGATGCGCTTCGGGATCACGCGAGGGAACGAGTGGATCTGGTGAACAAGCAAGCGAAAGGGACGGACCCGTCTCTTGCTCGTCAGCCAAATCCATTCGGGAGCCCCATGATGATAATGCGGTTGCGGACTGAAAGTAGCCAAGACGAGCGCGAAGCATTTTAACAGTGAACAGCTCACAATGCTCGCACTCCCCTGACTCCAATGCAGCGGCCGCATGCTCCTCCCCCAAACACACAAAGCAGTAAGCGTGTGTATCCAGTTCTGACATGGGTCGAGAACATGGAGGGACACAGCGCTTAGCTTGCTGACTCATTTCTCTTTTTGCTTTTTAAACTCTTTAAATGACGTTAAGAGATGAGAAAGAGTGAAAATTCTGCACACTGTCAGGTATAAAGCTAAATAACTCCTAACAAAGATCTGTAGCAGAGAGAAAATAGATGCTTGCACACCAACACAGAGAGGTCTCTGAAGACAAAAGACCTGACGATGTACCTGCGGCTCATCTATTTATAGCCTCGCGGGTGCACGCGAGTGTGCGCGAGTGCACGCGACGATGACGTCACCGACCGAGGCTATATTACTTCCAGTCGATTCTATCGACGTGTTTACACACTATATTCACAGCGGGTCACGATTAAAGACGTCCCCAATGCGCTAAGTAGCGCAGCATCGATTGTAGCTTTTGAAAGGGAACATTGCCTACCCTACCTTTAAGATACATAACCAGTTTAGACGTTTTGGTTTAGTTTAGGATCTCAAGCTGAGCTGAAGACGTTACTGTAGTTTTACCCATAGACACAAGTACTTATTAAAAATATCAAATATAACATTTAAAATATATTCCAGCACAGTGCTACAACAACCATAATGAAATGACTCTTCACAATATATAATACTTTGACTCTGCAATTGACTCTGTTAGAGCTACATATACTGTATGGCAATTTATCTGTTCAATAAATACCTTACTTACCTGTTGAGTAATAAAAATGCCATCTCTGCATCACTTTTAGAATATTTCAAATCCCTCAGTTCTCGCCAAGCCAATGTTGATTCTTGTTTTATTACGAGCTCTGTCGTGTTCTCTTTTTGTCAGCAGAATCTCCTATGTTCAGCGTTTGTTTAAAACTGGTGATTCCCCGGACCCGGAGGTTCGAGATTTAGCGGCTCCATGTCGACCTTTCTCGCTCGTTGTGACAACTAACCTCTGCCACTCACACCATACACACATCACAGTAGCCAGAGCAACTTTTCTCTATTTACGGATATGACGAGACGCGCATGTGGGCGAGTGACGTATGTACACAATTTCTTGCCAAAATCTTCACACTAGGTCTAAAATATAAACACTTATAATAACACTTATAGTATAAAAACACATTTTAGAAGGATTGATGATGTATTGACTGGTAACCCGAAGGTTGCGGGTTCGATCCTCAATACCTGCAGGAAATAACTGAGGTACCCTTGCCCTGAGCGCTCCCCGGGAGCCACACCAAAAATGGCGGCCTGCAGCTCCATGTGTGTGTGTGTCCATCATGGTTTACAGTGTGTGTTCACTTCTCATTGCTCCTGATGTGTGTGCTGCTCTAACTTAGATGGGTTAAATGCAGAGGACAAACTCCAAGTATGGGTTACACATGTCACCTTAACTTTCACTTTATAATTGGGAAATGTTATAAATTATAACATGTTGCACCACAGGACAACCACTTGAATTTAAGTCTACTACACTTATACAGTACAAAACAAAGTACTGATATGATATGATATTTCTATCTAATGGAAAAAATGTGTATGCCCAAAACAGTGTGTGCTGTGTATTTTTGTACTTAGAGTATAAAAACAATATCCTAGCTACATGCTCACATCAGAGTTATCTATGCTTGTGAAATTAAACACTGAGATGGAAGCATTTAAAAATAGTCCTTCCCGCAACGCCTCTCAGCTAGACACATGCTAAGAATACCAGAGCTGGGTTAGAAAACAACTCTGCATGTCATATTGAATGGCTCTTTTTCCCACATTGGGAATGCAACATTTATGAACGGATTATTAACCTTGATTGTGAGTTTTCAGTCTGTCAGCAGATTAAGCAGAATACTTTTTTTTTTTTAAAGCTGGGTTGTTTTAAACTCATGTTTGGGTCAAATGTGGACAAACCCAACCGTTGGGTTTAAAATTGAATGAAAAAATGTAAACCAACGGATGGCTTTGTCCATATTTGGCCCAAACATGGGTTGAAACAACCCAGCATTTTTTAGAGTAAGCTGTTTTCCTCATGGAGACCAAATAATTTCGGGGCAAGGATTTCAGAAATTGTTTCCCATACTATGTACCTATTATAGTAATTACAATAACTGGGTATACTAACCCTGAACCTATACCCCTAAACCTAACCATATAACTCATGTAGTTACCTTATATTAACCAGTACTCTCTTGGGTAAGAACAACACTGTAAGTACACGTAAGTGCACATACTGTAAAATAAAGTGCAACCACTGCCATCTTTGTAGGGAACCATACTAGTATCTCGTAATCAATTGTTTGTGTTAGGATGACAAGTCTTGATAATCGATGTTCATCTTTCCTCCATGTCTCTCAGGAGTGTGGTACGCTCAGGCTTTGGAGGTGAATACAGGGAAGGTCAATTTCATAGAAGTGATGAATGGAAGTTCAGTGCTCTTACCCTGCACTTACGCCAGCTGCATAGGCATTAAAAACCTTTACTTCAACTGGCAGTATAAGGACAATGGGACAATGGTTAAGGTGAGACATTCAGCCATCTCTCAATCACACTGATTTCATGCAGCTCATGCTAACAGAAGAACATTTTTACAGTTTTGTCTTTACCCATTTCACAATAATGCTTCACACAGTTCTCTTATCGAACTTTCATCTTGGCACAGCAGTTCATTTCACATAAAAAATGTGATATCAAATCATCTCATTCTTAATACTATAGCAAAAGTTGTCACCCAATAAGCACAGTTTGTCACTCATAAAACAAACACTAGCAACATCTACCATTACACAGTATTTATTTAATAATATTTATTTACAAAACAAAAATACCAGCTCTTGACTCTTTAGAATTCACTGCAGTTTGTTACATGGTCCATGTTTACATTACATTACAAAATTATTCCTAAGTTTTATTTTATTTTGTATAGATGGTAATAAAATAAAAGACTAAACACATGTAGGTGTTCAGCCACGTCTAATGTGTTTAGTATTTCATTTTGTAGACTTTTTAGAATTTATTTCAATATGGTTTTAGTGCAGAAACATGGCAAATTACTGTCTTGTACAGTTTTGTATTATGTTAGGTTAGAGCATAATAGAGCATATAAACATGCAAAATTAGCCTGTACATATAGTTTCGGCAGTGGTTTTGTGAGAAAAGTGAGATTTTGTGTAATTTGAAAGGAGTAGTCATTGAATGCATTTTGTGCCAAAGCAATGATAAATAGCTATTGTAGATCATGTAAAATGGTGACATATGTAAACAAATGATTCGTTTGTTACATTTCTATTTATAATTTGCACAGTTTAAATAACAGATTATTTTCATCAAACAATGTGAAGTTGACTGTTTGATTTACTGACACAAACAGCAATAAACTATTTTGAGACAAAGAACATCTGACATGAATCATTACTTATCAGAAATCACTGGTCACAGATCAGGTATTAGAATGAACATGGTTACTTACATGTTGTGGGTGGCATTACTGTTGAGTCCATATCGTAAAAGTCTGTTTGCAAAGCCTGCACCGAAATTGAGACTGATTTACCAAATAATTCACAGTGAAATGTACAGAATACAAATAAATAATGCTCAACTGAGACATTCACATTGATGAAAATAAATAACCACATTCCTAGCATTAGGATCCTTTGGAAGGTAATGTTATTTTTAGTCCAGTGATCGTGTATCACTCTTCTATCCTCGTCATCTCACTAGCACGCCAGTGGGCGGGGCCAAAGTTGCGATGATGAATAGGCGTTGATCTTCTTCTGCAGAGGCGTTCTTTCAAATATGACGTCATAAATCGCCAATTTTCCGTCATTTTCTGAGCTTGGTTTCATTAAAAGCTGTTTTTTTTGGGACTAACAAGGAAGTTTTCGGTTCTGAAACTATAAATTCCTATAGTATGATGACCTCTTATATGTCAAAAGCTCAAGGAAAATTTGACCCAATCATGACCCAATTAAACAGTAACTATTTTGAGAAATATTTATCTTGAAAAGTGAATTCAAGCAAAAATAAATACATGGCACTTAGTATGATGTTTCGTTTCTAATGCGTCGACATTTATATATTTCCCGTGATCTATTCCCTCAGCTTTGTGAGGCCACTATCCCAGCAGAAGGAGTAGAACCTAACGTCAAAATCTATCATGAGCGAGTGGAGTTTGTCGGCTCCAGCAAGAAAAATAACATCTCCATCTTACTGCATAATGTCACCTTCGAGGACCAGGGAGAGTACATCTGCTTCGCCCGCAACCCTAAGGAGAAGGAACGCAACCATAGTGCCATTTTCACTCTTTATGTGGTGGACGAATGTAAGTTTCCATTCTCAGTTTTGCAAAAGGTCTTACCCTAGTGAAAAAAAATAGTAGGCCTAAGCACAATTGATTAAATTAGTATACTTAAAGTCTGTTAAATTAGAACAACTAATTTTATACTAAATGTATTTTAGTTGTAAGTAGTGTTGAAGTTCAACTTGTACTAAATGCAGGATTCACTCCACTCAGCATAAACTTCAAATGTATTTTGGTGACATTACATTGCAATTCAATTGCAGTACACTCTGCAAGAGTAAACTTGAAGTGTGCTATTGGCATCATTATTGTGTGCTTCAAATACAATAATTTTCCCGCCACTCATCAGTCACCATGGACACTCATCCTCCACCACAGCTGCTCTTCATTTAGTTTGTTATCTCTGTGTATAGTTCCTCTGTTTTCAGTCTTCAGTGTTGGTCATTGTTTGTGTATGCGTGTGTTTTGCTATACTGTTACACCTGTTCACCCTTTTGTTTTAATACTATTTTGATATTTTGATCCTGCGCTTAGATCGTTAAAATAGCGCCCTAATGTTTAACATCAGCAAGGATGATATGATCACTGTATAATTAAAATACAAGATATTTAAAGTGAACCTAAAGTACTTGCAATTTCACTTTAGCACAATCAAATATACTTAAGTATGTTTTTAGTTGGACCTCAGCACAATTTCTGGATAACTGAAGTGCTTAATATATTTATTTTTCACTAGGGTAATTATATGTATTTTATACCGTGTGCTTTTTCACGATGTGTTATAGCACTGAAAGCATCTCGACAAGTGTTTGTCTTTGCAGTGAAAGAGGTGGACAACACATTGACCACAATCATTGTGTCCGTGCTCGGAGGTGTCATAGGCCTGATCATTCTCATAATGGTGGTGAAAGCTGTAGTCCTCGCCGTTCTAAGCCAGGTCCAGGAGAAGAAGTAAGTCAGATTTATGAGTCAAAATCTCTACAGTAAAGAATGTTCCCTTACTTTTTATGGCTAGATAATAACATAATCAATGAATTTTAGCCTGCCCTTTGTTGTGTGTTAAGATACATCCCTTACAAAAAAATAAGTGTACTTAGAGTTAATTTTATTAAGTATACTCAAGTAAAGTTCAAGTATATTTTTGTAGTAAGTAGTAGTAAGAATGTAGTAAGTATACTAATATCAATGTACAAGTAGTATACTTGTAAGTGTACTATTTCAATACTACTCAGGACTAAATTAGCACACTTTTTAGTGTATAAAAGTATACTTATTAGTATACTTTAAGTATTATACAAATACATTTTTCATTTGTACTGCAAATATACTACAGACGAACTTATATACTGACGGTTTACTAGTTAAATACATGTAGCACATTTTTTAGTTTATGAAAGTACACTTTGAAGTATACTCAGTAAACTAGTAGTTTAGTAGCTCTATTCTGCAATTAGTCTTCTTTAAGGGAATTTAACATCATTATTGTTTACTATTTGTATTTATGTTATTTTTTCACTTTAAGTATACTACTATGTTCCTATTTAGGTATTCATTTTTATACTTAAATAGACTTTTAACTCTTTCCCCGCCAGCATTTTTTTTTAAAGTTGCCAGCCACCTCCAGCATTTTTTTTTATCGCTTTCACAAATCTTTCATGGCCCCCAGAATATTTTGTTGTGAATATCTGAACACGCAATTTATCAAAAGAAAGAAAAGAGCCTCTGGTTTAGAATATATAAGCCTCTGCTTAAGAATGCATGATTTCATTCAAGCGTCATGCATTCTTTTTTATCAACACTTGAATGTGGGTAAGTTTCATTTTTAAAAAAGCAACATTTTAAGCAAAAAGCTGAGGAAATCGCATTTTTGTCAAAGACTACGCCCAGATAGGATTCAGAATGATGATCAAAACATAGGAGTCTCACTTTCATCAACACCCCATAGCTTGCCCATAGTTCTGTACCTCTTCCTGCGTTCGACATTTCATTCTGTAACGTTAGGTAGTTTTGATTTATATGCCGTTTAATGTCTGATGATCACGTTAGATTACATGCACATCAGCAATGCTTCTATCGCTTGTTTCTGCTTCTTCTTCACCTGTGTTTTGATCTGGAGATTCTGTACTTTCAGAGCATGTGTAATAGCGCCCCCTACAATATAACAGTGAAAACATGGATTGCCGGACAATTTCATCAATGGCGGGGAAAGAGTTAAGTAGATTTGAAGTAAATTATTATGTACACTACCAGTGGACTAGCCTACACAAAAAAAAAAAAAAAAAAAAAAAACACACATACTCAGAATTAATGCTTTCTTTATAAATCAATATTTTCAAACTATGTAAGTTTCTAATACAGTATTAGAATAGATAGATAGATGGATGGATGGATGGATGAATGGATGGATAGATGGATCTACAATGGGCAGTGGTTTGCAACATCACGAAAAAATCTGCAGAGTCATCTTTCCTTCTGTTCTCTGTAAATGGTGGCATGTGTGCTGCACACTAACAGAAGCGACTCTCTAGGGTCCAGTGCTCTTCTGGTGACTTTGACATGGTGACTGACTGTTATAAAACTCCCTGTGAGACCAGAGCAAATGTCAATAAATATCATTCTGTCATTTTGAGTAAATGTCAATAACAAGGCATTCTGGGTAATGGTGATACGGGTCATCCCTCACAGGACACCATTTCTCTATATCCTCTGTCTGAAATAAAATTCATTACAATCCTGAATCATTCTTAAGAACACATTCTTCAATAAAAGAGTAAAATTCTTGAAAAGAAAACTCAGTTTAAAATTATAAAACATAAAAACATGAAATTATGTCATAAGGGATAGGGTGCGGTCACATTATCAAAAATGTCATGGGCAATTAGGCCCATTGTCTGTTGTCTGTAGTGATTATGAAGCACAGCTCACTCTTTGTTCAGAACTGAACTTTCGGGTTGGTCAGCTTGGTGAATCCATGTGATCAGCTTGAATCAGTTGTGAAATTTACATGGGTAAATCGTTTGTCCTTACGCATAATTCCCAATCCCTATTGAAAATTCTCAGAACACCAGTAAATGTGACCACACCTTAAGTATCAGATAAATTGACTTTTTTATGTCAAGGCAAAGTTGTTGTCCTACAATCTCCTACAATGTCTGTGTCTTTTTTTTCCCTCTTTCCTATAGTAAAGAGTGCCTTGTGAGCTCTTCAGGGAATGACAATACAGAAAATGGCCTCCCGGGAACCAAAGCAGACAGCAAGCCAACACCAAAGGCATGAAAACAGCATGTATGTGTACATATGTGAGCATATGTACACATGCATAACTATAACAGATTGAGAGAAAGTCATAACAATGGACAGTTTTATTCTCTTTATCTCATGCTATATAAATATGTCATCATATATTTTAGACTGTGCTTGAGGAAAAATATGAAGTGCTGTAGGCTGGATCACTGGACAGAAAAGCATAATTGTACTACTAACAGAAAGCAGATGATGGCTGACGCTTTGGTGTGCTTGCATTCTGCTCTATCTTGTCTGTGAGACACAGCACACTCACACTGCCTTCGCAAACTGCCATATCCTTTCAATGCTCGACAGCACAAGAACCACATAACGAAATGTTTCATATAAACTTTTCTCGTGCAAATTTATACATCTTCTTCACACTGCATTCCAAACGATCCTGAGGTGGAATCACTCGCAAGCTGACAAGTCAGTAACAAAACAAACGCTAAAACAAAAATACTAAACAATTTACGCATAAAACCATGGGTGCCTCTTGACATTGGAATATGTTTACCACCAATTCAAGCAGCTAACCGATTCTGATTATTAACCTCTCCGACCAATTTTACAAGTTATAATGAGTTATAAAGAGCAGGATGTGAGTGCACTTGAAGGCCAGAAACACACTCTACGCAATAGCACCCCTTGTGGCAATGCTGATAATACAACACTAACTTGCCGTTCATTGTAAATTGTGTTCTGACACTGAAAATTAGGTTGCGTAGAGTATTTTTCATGTTTAATAGCGTTCTTTAAAGGGTCAGAAGGGGGAAGGGGGGGGGGGACTTACCAGAGATGCAGCTAAGGGGTGTATATCCAGGATCCAGCCAAGCACAGTTTATTCTATTCATTTCTTTTTCATGTTTTCTGCTTTAGATAAAACACAGGTGCCTGTAAACGCTTCAAGCTCCACATGCTTCCTGGGAGCCTTCAAATGCTATATAAATAATGCAATGCTCACATAAAATAAAAGCAAAAAACAAAACAAAAAAAAACCTAGAAAATAAACACCAATATAAAGACAATCCCCAGAAACCAACTCCCTGTAAATGAATGATCTTCTGATGCTGCTTTCAACAAAAATAGCCAATAACTTTGCATGTGAATGTTTTATACAGTACATCTAGTGTACTATGTATCCATTTCTCCGAATCGTGTTCTCCTGTCTTTCATCGCGTGATCTAAACGTGACTGATCAATCTGTGCTTGTCGTATACATCACCCTCGCTAGTTCATAACATCATACCATCCAGACTCCACACCGCCATTGTTGCTAACTGCTAATGTTGAATTTTGACATCTGAACGAGCAAGCTAGCAACCTCTGTGCGCTAACCTGCACCAGTCCTCACAGATGCTATGCTAAGAATACTGTTTTCATATCATCATACTATTCGTAAACAAGTGAAACACTTTTGTGACAAAATATAATCTATTGTAATACCTCACATGCCTCTCAATGGCTACTTACATGTGACTAGCATTAGCGTGAACCTCTCAAATATTCTCATCGATCAGATTAGCTTGATGCTAACTTACGAAAACACACAAATTGCAGAAAATTGTTTTTGTTCTGTAAGATGTTAAAGCGAATTCTGTTTGTCTAAACAAGCCAACTTTCCAAATGTTTCAGGAGTTATTTAAGATTCAAGTGCCAAAACTGAACTGCTAGTGGAACGGTGGATGATTTAGCTGTTGCCTCCATCTAGTTTTGTTTGTCCTCCTCTTTCCTTTTGTATTGGAAACCCCATAAATGCACAATTCTCGCTCATATCCATATCTGGTTTAAGTATAAATATTATGACAAATCCATTACATGTGATGAATGTCACTTTGCGATTGTACAGCAAAAATGCAATGAAACCCTGACTAGTCTTCCGCCATAACCCAAAGATGAATGTACGCAGTGGTTGTAGTTATGGCAAATTCAGAGGGGTTGTTTCTGGGCACTTTATTCATAAAGATATGTGTGTTTTGAATGCGCACTGTATATGTAGAGCGAAGAGAGATGTAGAATTTATCGCAGGATATTTGAATATGTAGTTGAATAGCTGCAGTGGGGATATTACAAATAGGGGAACAGGAATAATTTGTCTCTTTGAATGGCTGTATCTCTTATATGTGCACATATTAGCAGTCTTCCAAATCTCTTTTAGAAATCAGGGGGCTTCGGCAATCTCAACTGTTTGGAATGCTTTTGA
Organism: Rhinichthys osculus; assembly: GCA_029959095.1. Taxonomy (NCBI): domain Eukaryota; kingdom Metazoa; phylum Chordata; class Actinopteri; order Cypriniformes; family Leuciscidae; genus Rhinichthys; species Rhinichthys osculus. The sequence goes on along the minus strand of JARWKJ010000009.1, from coordinate 13,461,997 downwards.
CAGAGCGGTATGAATTCCAAGTATTTATTAACAGTTTTCATTTAATCCCTTTAAATTGTGTCCGTAAATGTGTCAAAATAAGCCATGATTTGGAGAAAGGGTTTGGTGCCGCTCTGTCTGTCAGATGCACTGTACAGTCATGTGATTAGCGTTGAGTGTCCTATCTGTTGTTGAGCTGGTCACATGGCCTCTTTGATTGATTTTTTTTTTTATGTTATGCTTCGTACAGCTTGTTGCCTTTTGTCATTTTCAGCCAGTGTATTTATGGATTAAACGATCGCATAAACAAGGAGATTACGTAGATCAGCAATACTGTAAAAAAAAAAAAAAAAAAATTGTCTGTAGCCTATAGGCTCTCACGAAATGGACGGTTGTATGCAAATGAGCAACGTTTAGTAGAGCTTCTTTGTTATTATTTAGCTATTTTAAGCAATCATGTTAACCCAATTCCTGTTCTGCTCATTTTTCGTGACTTTGTACATGTATCTTTTTTCATAATGATTTTACATTTATTAAAATCAGATATTTATTGATTAGTATAGTATGGTGGTTCTCAACTGGTTTTGCTTTTCACTGGACATCAAGTGGTGTACGAAATAATGCTTATTGTACAGAAGTAAACAATAATGCCTTCAGAATCAAATACTGAAAGTTGTTCATAACTGCGCAAAGATCTAAATGCCGTATTTAACGTAGTTTTGTTCATGGTTTTGGAGGTCACAACCTGTCTGTGTAGAAATCTTGACTATACCTTCTACCAAGTGGAATGTAAAACGTGTCAAAACACCACAAAATTATTTTTCTTTTCTTCCTAACTGTATTCTAACGTGATTATGTGGCTATTTTGTAGCTGTTTTGCATTTGATTTGGTTGGCAGACAGTTGAGAACCACTGGTATAGTGCGTAGATGTGTAGATAGACACAGATATGCAGTCTCTTGGTCTTTTTGCTTATGTCTGCTGAAATGGTTGGCTCAGCTCAGCCAAATCTGTGTGCGGTTAGTAATGTCTGAGCAGGCTGCATAGCTGCAGTGTTGCAATGCAGCACTCCATCCATGAGCCATGAATCTGCACACGTCATGCATTCTCTCTGGATCTGAAGGGCCATGGCAGGGAAAACTAAAGGGAAATGTCTGATTTATATCTTAAAAAGAGCATAATCATCCAAACAGGCCAAAATATTATGTGCTATCAAAAGTGTATACATTTTACTTACTCAAAATGCATGTCACATACTTACAGCTACTACTTTAAGGTAAATATCTACAGCTGCACTTTCAGGCAGGCTGCTTGATCTGGGTTGAAAGAAAATATGGGATTTGGCATATAAAATGTGCTTCATGTGCGCAGTTGTTCCTCTGTATTTTGCAGGGAGAATTTGTTCTACATACGTGGGTTGTCCAAAACCACTTGCACTCTTTTAAAATTCTTGTACTTATATTCATTTGAGAGTTTGGCTCTCTTCGATCTGATCTGATCCTATACGGGAGCAGATTGCCATTTTGTAAAGTTGACATACAAAATAATGGATTTCCAAGAGAAACAACAACTGGATTTCACTGCCTGGGTGACTCTCTCTCACTGCCAAGCCAAGAGAGTGTGAGGACTGCTATGTGCTCCAACACATTCCAAGACACTCTGTCTCCCTCTAGTGGATTTTAAGACTTCCAACATTTTTAAATGATTCAATGATTCCAGTCACACTGGCTATGTTTGGAATGGCAAATAAGCAGTGTTGGGGGTAAAGCATTACAAGTAACGCGAGTTAGGTAATCAGATTACTTTTTCAAGTAACTAGTAAAGTAACGCATTACTTTTAAATTTTAAACCAAAATATTGTGTTACTTTTTCAAATAACTAACACAGGCTTATTCATTTCACTTTTGGTGTGAAAGGGCCTTTACAGTTGCCCAAAAAAAGTTTTTAAAAAACAAACAAGCAAGCCTAGCCCAGCTGAGAAAAAGTGCTGCAAAAGTAACGTAACGTAACATTTCTATGAAAAGTAACTAAGAAATGCAATTAGTTACTTTTCAAGAGAGTAACGCAATATTGTAATGCATTACCTTTTAAAAAACTTACCCCAACACTGCTAATAAGTTTACTGCTTACTGCATACTGCACAGTATACATTGGATACTGTACACTTTTTTTTAAAATAGTATGCAAAACAGTATGCATTATGCTTCACTGTTTTCACATGACGCAAGTCTTAAATTTAATTCATTAAATGCCATCCAGTTGGAAATAAAACATATTTTCAATTTTTAAATAACATTGTGTAAAAATTAATAGAGATAAATCCAGAAAGGATATTAAAATCAATCCCACTAGTCATGTTGGGTGCATTGCATTGTGGGATACCAATTCTAGTATTATTTATATACTATTACTACATTTATTAATATGTTAAGTTACATTTTATTTTAATATTTTAAATTTCCATTCTGATTTTACTTGTTACTTCATTTTGCCAAGTCAACATTACTGTTTTTAAAGCTATAGTTCTTCATGTAATATTTATATTTACCAAAAAATGATTTTGAATAGTTTTAACAATGACACATGCATACTGAACACGTAAGCAAATGTGACAGGAATCACATGCATTTTGAAAACTGCATATTGCATACTGTAAAAAATAGTACTAGTAGAATGCTAGCATGCTAATCCAAACCTAGCCATTGTTTAAGAACATATGTAGAGTTTTAAAGTTTATATTTTACAGATGTGCATAAGTATTCTTTGTGCACTAAATAGACTAGACAAATTTAAGAGATTTTATTCATATATGTAAACCAAGAAAACAGCCTAAAGGATACAACTTTCAAAGCTACTTAAACAAGCCCTGCTGTACCACCCATCAGCACACCCAGGAGAACGTTCCTTTCATTTTACTTCTCTTCTGTATGTTGTAAAAGGAACTGGCTAAACAAAAAGGTAAAAAGATCCAAATGAATAGCATTGAATAACAGTTTGGTGAAAACCGGCTCTGGCTGAGCACTTTAAACGCTTATAGACACATGTCATGTACTCAGAAAAAAGAGAACATTTTAAAGAAATATATGTATGTACAGCTTTTGTCTTTAAATTTCCCTTTGTAAAAACATGTCATTCCCTTATCATAACTATGCACCGCAGTAGATTTCTCTGGATTGTAAAGAATAAACTAATAAATATATCACTATGAGAAATAAAGGTTTGCAAAAAAAAAAATATTACTTGTGTGTTGTGTTTGATTGGATAATCACATTTGTTTTGTTGAGTGAGTCATTGACGAAACCAAAGTTCCTTTAAGGCAAGTCATTTCACTCGGCGGCCATCTTTGAAACGCCTCTCGGGCAAATATTTCAGTCATGCAAGTACAGCTCCTATCTCTTTGAATGAGGAAACAAAATTCTTCAAAGCTGTTGACCACACTTCACTTTATTATTCTAAATTCAACATTTTACAAACATAAAACTGTACAATATTTACAAAGAAATATCCTTTACTTTCACAAGTAGGGTGAATTCAGGTAAAACACGCTACATTTGACACTGAGATGACTCTCAACAAAGTCCTAATTACACGAGTCCACCCTAAATAAAATAAAAATACCAACATTCATAAGTTAACAGTACATGAAATCATGTTTGAATTACATAATTTTAGCTTTGCGTGCAGTTTAAACGAACACATTTTTCTGAACACATATCAAAAATCAAATGAGTCTTACAACTCAAGAATCGAATACTACCCCACAAAGGGAAATATGTGACGACCACATAATCCTGGTCTGTACAAAAATAGTTGGCCTCTATAACTGATGCCATAACTTGTCCATTAAGATTTGTTAAACATTGTAAAAGCACCCATAGTATTTTGGCTGAGTAAATTAGCACTGGCATTAATTCAAGATTATAACATGGCACCTAGTATAAAAATCCTCAGACCTCACAAAAGTAAAAGTACAGACATCTTGAGATGAGAAGAAAAAAAAGAAAGAACCCTCTTGTGGCTGCTGTCTCAAAGTGCATTTTAGGTCACTTTGAATTAAAGGGACAGCTCATCTAAAAATAAAATGTCACCCTCATGATGAGAGGCTGTTCACTGCAAAGCCAATGGGTGGAGCATGATTGCAATCTCCCACTCCCCTGGATGTAATCTGGGAGTAATGGGTGGAGCTAGAAGATCTAACCATATCCCTCCACCTGTTAAATCCACAGAGGTCAACCTCATTTGGCACTTGCTCATGACTTTATGACGTTCCTTCTTCAGCAGAACACAAATGGGAAGAAATATAGCAGAATGTCCAAGTTGCTCTTCTCCATACAATAAAAGTGAACGACAAGAGTTTTAATTTAAATTCTTTTTGCATCTTGATTGACCCTGCAATCTTAAAATTAAAAGGTTCTTTATTGGCATCTATATTTCCATGAAGAACCTTTAACAGCCATATAAACTTTACAGTGCACAGAAAAAGTTCTTTAATAATTTAAAGAACCATTTTCCTTTCTAAAGTGTTCACACAAAGAAAAAAAGGTTCATCTAAGAACTGTTCAGTGAAAGGTTCTTTCGGGAACCCAAAATAATAATTATATGGAATTGCTGTGAAAACCCCCTTTTGTAACCTATATTTCTAAGAGTTTGTGCATAGTATGTAGGAGAGAAGCGTGAACATTCTTCAAAATGTCTCCTTTTGCGCTCCACAAAAGATAAAGTACTACAGGTTTGGAATGACATGAGGGTGAGTAAATGATGACTGAATTGTAATTTTGGACTGAACTGTTTAAGATTTAAGAAACCTTTAAGATTGCATTGGTGCGTCCCAAAAGTGGTAGTTCCACAAAGGACGACATTCACTTGTCTCCTCATTATTCATACAATATATAAGTGTGCAAAATCTTTAAGTACCTGAGTATGCTGACTAACAACTCCCACAGCGATTCCTCCGCACATTTGTGTAAATCAATATATCTTTAGTACCATATCTCCTTTTTGTGCATTGAGGACTTTGTGAATTCGTACTATGGGTTTTGCTGGTGTCTTCTCCATCCCAGACTCACGGAAACTCCTGAGGATGACAAACAACCATGAGTATTCCAATATTACTAGGTGTACACAAACACAGCAATTCCTGAACAATATGCTCATACCTGCATAACTGAATGGACCCAGTCAAGCATCTGGTCCATATTGGTGTAGACACCAGGACGACCTACTCTGGCACAACCCACACCCCAGCTCACTACACCCACCAACATCCAGCGGTCAGATACATACACCAAAGGACCACCGCTATCACCCTTAGAGAGAGAAAAAACAAACGGTTATTCTAATAACATTATCACACTCTATGAACTAATGGTACACAGAAAAGCAGAAAACGTACCTGGCACGCATCTACTCCTCCCTTCAGATAACCTGCGCAGATCATCCTAGGAGTGATGGAAGAGCCGTACACCGTGGGACTTTGGCACGCGGCTCTGTCTATCAAAGGGATCTGAGCCTTTTGTAACTTTGGAGACAAATTCCCTGCAGGAAAAACAGCCAGGTAATGTTAAATACTGAGAGAGGCCTTCAATGGCAAGTCAATTTGAATCTGTCAGGGAGGAAAAAAATAAATGGAGGATTAAAATAAAAAGACAGGAACCTTTTTCCGTCATATGGCCCCAGCCGGTCACAACCAGATTGTCGTCTGCTTTAAGGCCAAGATCTTGAGGTGGCAGGCACACCGGCCTACGGGATTCTGAACGGGATGAAAATAATGATATTAGTACCAATGTTCATTGGTACTAATGTAGCAATGAACGGAAGGGATGCATTGATATTAGAAGTATGAGCAATGCTGATAAGCTGATTATAAAAATTCTGTTTTATCTAAACTAAATTATTCCATTTTATCTGAATTAAAATCAAAAGTGGAGTTTTTCAAAAACATTGTAATATACAGTATAAAGTGACAAATTGATATTAACCCTCTGGTGTCGGTCAAAAATGACAGATTTTTTTTATTTCAATGAAAAGAATGTACTATATTTTAGTTTGATGTTTTTTATTTAATATTTTTAGGGGATTTTGTGGTACTAGATGATATTGATGCAGTAGTTATCCATTTATTCACTTTTTGAGCATAGACCTGAAAATGAAATTTCCAACTTAAACTGTCATACATCATGAATGCTTGGAGCACAGACTTAAGTTTGGTCTCTTTTTAAAGAAGACAATTGACAGATTATTGCTGAAGTGAAAACAGAGTAAGTTGTGTTCCAAATTTGAGGTTGATATCTCAAAGAAAAAAAAAGTGCTTTCAGTAAGATTTTGTTTTGGCGCAGTATCACTAGATGAAATTGGTTTCCCCATTTATTTCCAATGTGGTCATTTTTGAAAAAAGGTTTGACTATTTTTGTTTTTCAGGAACATTTAACCTTTTCGAATCATGTCCAGAATTTTCTTTTTTCACATATCAAGTGACAAAACCTAAGTTTTGTACCATTTCGAATCTTCAGGCTTAACTCTTCATATTTAGGCATCCTGAATTTTTTGGTGAGTTTGTGTGTGCGTGTGTGTGTGCGCTTGTCTGATTTACCTCCCACAGTGATGGGAGACTGGAGTTTTATCATGGCAATGTCATAGTCGTTCCGTCCTGAGCTGTAATCTCTGTTGACGATGATCTTGTCCACAGAATAAGCTCCAGAAGATCCCATATATGTGATTCCAGAGACTACATTCCATCTGGCCAGTGCCTTCTTACCATCCCTGATAAAACAGAAGAACAATGTGATCATCAATCATTGTCCTTTTAGCGTACACCCTGTATTAGTTCTATTTACAAAGCTTCCATTTATGCTTCAGGTAAGATGTGTGAACAATTCACAGTTGTGTTTCTTTTTTTGCATGTTGAATGAAAAATGACGTACAGCACAGTTTCTGAACCAGATGGACTTGAATGATTTTCAGAAATGAATGCTGTTTATAAAGAAATCTTTGAAGTAAGTGATAAAAACATGTCCACTTCCGTGACTCATGTTTTCCCCATGTAACAGACAGACGTAATTAGTAGACGTCACTACACGCACTTACTATAATAACAGTAAAATATGCATAGATACAAGTATCTAACCCTAACTCTATAGGAAGTACATGTAGTTAATTAATATTACTTATTACTTTTAACTATGTCACCTTCAAATAAAGTGTAACCCAAAGCACTTATTGTGTACACATACATGCATGCAATTACAGCTGTATTACATCTATAATTAATTACACCATCTTCACACCCTTAAACCTACCCATACCACCAAACCTGTTCTTAACCTTACCTAGATCCTACTTCATGTTGTATTGCAAAACACTTTTTCTGCCCTTGAACACAATAAGTCTACCATACCGGTAACACTTTATAATAAGTATATAGCAATAAAGTACTTACAAATCATTTGCAAACTATTAGTTTATAGTTAATTCATAGTTGCATTGTTAATATATTAATAGCTTATATACAAATAGTGATTTATTCATTCATTCTCACTGTAAGTTACAAATTATTGTTGTTGCTCATGTGAAGAGTTAATGTTTTTTCATGCTTTGTATCCTAAACCTAACCCTACCTGATGCATTTTAAAACTGTGATTTACATGCATAACATTTACATAACATTTGCGTAGACACAAAAAACATTGACAGCATTATTTAATGTGAAGAGAAGACTAGAGTATATAAACTAACTATAGTTTGCAAATGATTTGTATGTACTACATTATACTTCTTAAAGTGTACAGTATACACTTATTTTAATGTAAACTACATATTAGTTAAAGACTCCTAAAATAAAGTGTGACTGGTTGTGCTAACTAACTGAATGTATACGACCGATTCATAGTTTTCTATGACGAAACAAGGCTTTCCTCCATTTCCCGCCAGTCATTTTTACCAGGTTTGTACTATGTACCAATGTATTCAGACTGATATTAAAAGCCCAAATTCAATATACACCTTATTGATGATGAAACCAGAATATAAATGTCTTAAGTGTTTTTCCATAGGAAACCATTATAAAGAAAATGCTTAACCATTTAGATTCTGGGTTCATTTGCTCGACTATAGTATGCATCATCAATAAAGTGTATACTGAATTTGATCCTTTTTCAGCCCACTAAGTGTTTTTCATGTTTTTAGTGACTAAAATAATGCAGAAGGTGAGTATGTGGATCACAGGTTCTCAAAACTTGCATTTTGTTCACTAATTTTTGTTTTTCATCTTTTGAGAGGAGATCAAAAATTGAAAGGTCTGTGCTGCAGTTTCATGGATGTTTTGATGATGTATTTGTGCCAGTCAAATGACTTAGAACTATGAATAGAGACTCTGTTGATGAACCAGGCTTTGATAGAACTGAGCTACAAATGCAAATACAATCCAAAAGTGGGAACCTGCAATTGTTACTTTAAAGAGCTATTTCTACCTGATTTAAAGGGATAGTTCACCCTGCCGGAAGCTAGTTATTTTAGTCGATAAAGATTTAAATATGGATATTTTTCATACACAAACACATCGCTTCACTTCAGAAGACCTTTATTAACCTCGCAGATCCATGTCGAGTGCTGACTTTAATCATGAATAGATGCACTTTAATGGACTTCCAAAGTTATACAGCCATTCACTCCCATTATCAAGCTTGGAAGAGCCAGGACATTTTTTAATATAACTCCGATTGTATTCGTCTGAAAGAAGAATGTCACATACACTTAGGATGGCTTCAGGGTGAGTTAATAATGGGCGAATTTTCATTTTTGGGTGAACTATCCCTTAACTCATATAATGTATTGTTGGATGGTATAAATTAATGTATTTAGGTTGATTCAGTGATAGTACATAATGTTTTTGACTTGAATAAAATCTTAATTCAGTTTACCAAAATAGATTGATTAAAATATGCACAATTAACAATTGATTATTGATCTTAAATGCAAAAGTCATACATCACAACTGATTATTTATATTAAAAAAAAGTTACATCTCAGGGGCTACATCGAGTAGAAATATTATTACAAATTAAACTTAAAAAAATTAACTGTTTTGTATTTGAATATATTTTGTAATTTGTAATTTGTAATTTAGTCCTGTGATGCAAAGGTGAATTTAACACAATTACACAGTGTCACTTGATCCTTTAGAAATCATTCTAATATTTAACAACACTTTAGAAATTACAGGATAAACTAACGCAAACACATAATACTGACAAACATGGAACAATGAACAGAGGAAACTAAGGGTTTAAATACACGGAGTAATAAGGAAACAAATAACTGACAAGAAAATTAAATTAGTTACCAAGGGAACGAGCTGGCTCATGCTAGGAAATTAGGTCAACTTACAATGATGGGGAACACAGGCAAACAGGAACAGGCTTAGAACCAAAACACAATCATCTCATTTATAAAATGCGAGTACGCCGTACGCACAGATTTGAATCCACGCCAACGTTTACATTTATAAAAAAAAGTGCTTAGTTCCACAGCAGGGTCTAAGCAGACGTACGCACTTTTCCTTGTGGTAGAGAGTCGGAGATTTGGAAATCTAAGCAATTCTTGCCGCTCACCATTCTCAAGTAGAGGATTTGGACATTGACTGGTGCTCTTTTATATGTTAATGACATTAATTAGGCAGCATATACAAGTCGGAGATCTGAAACCATTCAGGTGCGCACAATTTCACAATCATTTGCGATTTATACATTTCAATTTTGGAAGAGAGGCGTACGAATGTGTTTTCGTTCTCTGAATCACATGTACACGCATATGAGAAATGACACGCATGTGAGAAATGAATAGGACGTGGGACGGTTTCTAAATGAGGCCCAAACGAAACCAAACCGAAACGGAGAATACACATTACAATTAGTTTACATAGTTCCTAATTTACACACCTGTTATGTTTTCCATTGATTACTCAGTCTGTGCAGTTAAGCCTTCGGTTCATTCAGTTCTTTGTTTCGTCTAGTTTACATTGTTGTATTCTGTTTATTTGTTATTAAAGATTGTTCTATTTGGATTATATCATGGTGCGCTTCGTTGCAAGCAACTCACCAGTTACAGTATCACTGTTTCCACAAAACTGTTAAGCAGCAAAACCTTTTCAACATTGACAATAATAATAGTTTCTTGAGCAGCAAATCAGAATATGAGAATGATTTCTGATGGATCATGTGACACTAAAGACTGGAGTAATGATGCTTAAAAGTTAGCTTTGACATCACACGAATAAATTACATTTTTAAATGTATTGAAATAGAAAACGATTATCTTAAATTGTAGTAATATTTCCCCAAATTACTCTTTTACTGTATTTGATTAAATAAATCAGCCTTGAGCAAAAACATAAAAATAAAATGCATTTTGTATTATAATGTTTATACACCTACCCATTGAAGCAGTGGGCCGCAGTGACCACCCAGTTTGGAGACACCAGTGACCCTCCACAGGTGTGCTGGCCGCTGTTCTGCAAGCTGACTTGCCAGGGCCAGTTCTCAATGATAGCGTCCTGTCCACCAACAATCCGGTCCTGGCTTCTGGACTTACCACAGTCTGCTACAAAATAAAACAGCCAATAATAATAATTCAAAACATAAATCAAAATAAAAAGACAAAACAATGCTTTTCTTATCATAACAAAAAATATATTATGCAAATATGTTTTATGTATGTTTTATGTTCTATAAATATAAGTTGTCTGTATTTTAAACATTGAAGGGATATATAAAGCTGCATGTCTGCAGTTCTCTTCCTGTTTTCTCTCTTTAAAACATGCTTTAGCATGTTGAATTGCCCAGTCCAGATGACTGACTCTGTCAGTGAACACACCTCTGAATTATCTGATGTTGTATCATTAGAGCTGTTCTTGTTTAAAGTCTACTAAAGTTGTGGAAGAACACTGCAGCCAGAGCGACTTCTCTAGGTTTATGTAGGCTATATGATGCGTCACATAGGTACCATAATGTGTAGTTCTATGTCTGTTTAGTTGCACTGTGTTTTGGTTCTGTTTTTTCCTGTTCCTTTTTTGCCTGTGTTCCTGATCATTATTAGTGCCCCTGGTGGTTAATTAGTTGCTGCACCTGTTCTGTTTTACCATGATTACTCCCCTGTGCATTTAAGCTCTCAGTTTCCTTTGTCCCTTATATCATCTTTGTTTTATGTGGTTGTGCTAGATTGCTTCTGCAGTCTCCTCTATGTTCCTTTGTGGATATAACAAAAAAGTGTGTTTGAATTTTCCTGTGTTGTGCGATTACTACAGCCACTACTCGTGACAGGTACTGGGCTACTCTGCAGCGGTTATCGTCCCACTCGGTTTAAAATAGTCTGAACATAAACATAGGCGTACCGTAGCGATTCAGGATAAGACAAAAATCTGGTTTGGAAGATGGATTCATGATGTACCAGCTCATATACATTTTGTAAATTTCAAACAAAATAAAAAAAAAAGTTACATGGTGTACCTATAAATTAACAGTTTGGTTATTGACTAAAGCCCTAATTGGTTGTTTACTAAAGCCCTAATTGGTTGTTGGATTAGGACTTCATAGTTACCTGAGCATTTTAACGTGACGACTGCTCCCGTATTGCATACCTTACTGAGAAAGAGGGAGAAAACATGAGAGAATGAGAAAATGTTTACAACCAAAAATTAAATATGAATTACGTTTGAGGTTGCTGTATATATAAAATCGTTTAAAAGTAGACATTTCAAACTTTCTATAGATATATTTCTAATGTCTGTGAGGCAAGTACCCTATGCTCCGAAACTCATCGTTTCGGTTCATTTATGTGACGCACTGTTGTTCAGGGAGACCGAGATGTTTTCTTTATTTTACAAAAGCACAACGTTTTGTTGTTTTTGTGAGTGTTAATAAATAAAATGTGAAAATTAGGAATGATGTATTACTCTTATCTGTATGACAAAAAAAACGACAGCGTATTTTAAACTGAAAAAAAGCAAGTGATTGCGCCGGCGGCTCCAGTAAAGCGCGCTATCCTTTTGCTGCCTTCCTTCCACACTCAGCACGAACACTTGGATATGCGCCTTATAATAGTGCACATTTTATCTAGGTTAATGTTAGTTGCTACTTACATGTATCAAATGATAAGCCATATTTGAGGTCGATGAATAATAGGCGAACGTTTGGACTTCCTGACTTTTTTTCTGCAATTAACCGACTAATAAAATCTTTTTTCTAGCTTCTAGTTGACAAACATTTCGTCGACTATTAGGGGGCACCCTTACTTAAAACCACTTTTTTTCTGAAATGCTTCGTTTACAAATTATGTGTGCGCATATTTCTTTTAAATAGGTGACACTTGGTTTGATCATCTAATGCAATGACAAGTGTAGAAGTGTATATACCCGAGTATATATACTAACCGATTCGTTACGGTGGACTGGAAAGTCTGGGGTTTCGATGAGCCCACCACACAGAAATCCATCTTCAGATTAGAGGACAAAAGACCCACTTGAACTGTGCTGAAAGACGGATTACTGCGAACACAAAATACAAGACAAACAAATTGAAACAATGCAGAATAAATGATGAGCTATATTCTATTATACATTTATTTAGCACTGAAGTCATTAATCCAAGACTTGTTATTCTGATAATAATTGTAGTTTTGCAAACTTTCAGTATTGATGTATTTCCAGTTCCTGAGTTTTTACAGTTTTCTCTTGTTGTAAAAGAGTTAGTTTACTCAAATTTAAACAATTGTTATTAATTACTCATCCTCAAGACTTTCGTTCATCTTCCAAACACAATTGAAGATATTTTAAATGAAATCTGACCTCCATTGACAGCCACGCAACTACCACTTTGATACTTCATAAAGAGATAAAACTAATCCATATGAATAGAGCGGATTAGCCCACATTTTCTGAAGAGACTAGATCGCTATATATGATGAACAGATTGAATTTAGGCTTTTATTCACATAGAACCATTGATCAGCGAACATAAACAGAAGTTTGACGTTCGAGAACAAATATTATTGGTTCTTGAGGAACAAACGTTATTGGTTCTTGAGGAAGCTCAAATGTGCGGCGTAACATGAACCTCATTGATTCTCACACGTTAACCATGCTTGAGCTTCCATTTACCATATCTGATGTGTGAGTTGATGAATGTTTATCCGTGAATAAAAGCCTAAATTAAATCTGCTCAGCATATAAAGCGTATCAGTTTACGGTCTCTTTATGAACTTTTTGAAACGTCAAAAAGGTAGTGGCTGTCAACGGAGGGACAGAAATCTCTCAAATTTCATTTAAAATACCTTCATTTGCGTTTCAAAGATAAACGCAAGTCTTTCGGATTCGGAACGACTTGAGGGTTAGTAAGTAATGAATTTTTTTTTTTTTTTTTTTGTGAACTAAACCTTTAAGAGTGTAATGACACCATGATCTGTGGACCAATACTCACAATGAGTACCCCAGCTTTTGGCACGCAGTCTCTGCATGTTGTTGGGTGAAACTTTCTTCACATACACTTTTCCATTTATTCTCAACGGAGCTGAATACCTGAAGCACATTACTGGTTGAGATCAGCCGTACTGTGCAGAAAGAAAAAAACGGTTTTAAAATTCAGACATTATAAAAGATTTATATTCATTATATGGTGGATATATTTGAAATATAAATCTAGCTCAGTCGTGAAATTCTAGATGGCGCAGATTGATAGGTGGTTTACATGCCATCTGCAAGCAATCACACCATTACCACATGACACAAGCTGATTGGCCTCTGCTGATTCTGTAGCCAATGAGATTGCTTGACCTCAACATTTAAATAGTCCAGTTCAGGGTTCACTAGGCTAGACCGATATCAGATATACACCTCTCCCAGCACCACCAGCCCAGATCTGCTATGGGATTTATGCATGTCTATTAATGCAGCAGCAGCATATCTTAAATGACCAAATCCATCCATCCTCCAAGACCATATACATTATTATACCATATTCATTAACACACACATACACACATACATATATAAATAATATTGGCATCTAGGAAATACCAGACAGAGAAAGAGGGTGAGGTTGGGAGATTTGGCTTGTTTGTCTTGAAACCAGACATACAGGTTATATCTGTGCTGACTGCACGTTTGTCTATGAGCAGGTAAGTGGGCGTTGGTGAGTGTGTGTGTGTGTGTGTGTGTGTGTGTGTGTGTGTGTGTGTGTGTGTGTGTGTACACAGGTGACTTACGGGGGAAGGTGGAGTTGGCTCCAAACGGCGTTACACAGGCTGACTCATCCTCAGCTCCACTGCAGTCCTCCTTCCCATCACAGGCCTTCTCCAGCGGAATGAACTTAACCGACTTTGAGCAAAAATAATACTTGCTGTCGATCAACTGCTTGACTACGTCATGAGGAAGAGGAATGAAAACAGCATTTGTTAATAAAGCAGTTAAATTAATCGGTGTTTATGTTTCTTGAGTCACAAAAGTGAAAGGAGTGACTAAATAACTGTTGTTGATGAGAAAAAAATATTGTGACTCAAAAAGTGAATGTGTGGAAGGTTATGACGAGAACAAAAAAAAATAGGTAATTTTCCCTGGCCCACATTAAAAACACTGGGAAGAAAACAAACATTAAATGTAGAGGAGAGCGGGGCTAGTTGTCACACAGGGGTGTGTGTCAGAGGGCTTTATCTGAGTTGATCGGTGTTCTCGGGACAAGGGTATTTTGGGCAAGTTGTCACTTTAAATATTATAAATGTTATAGGATATATTAATGTTATAGAATATATGTATTCATTAAAAGTTAATGCATTTAATATAACAATACATGCTGTATTAATACATGTATGCAGTGTATTACAGTTTTCACATTTTAAATATTATACATTTATATATAATGTCACGCGTTTTAAATGTCATAGATTTATACAATTTATGATGCATTTATTACGAATTCCATGTTTTGAATGTATAAATGAATCATATGCATTAATTTTTACATTTTATACATTTATATCAATGTATTAATTTAAAACATGTTTTAGTTGTTATAAATTTATACAATGTATTCACTGCATTTTTTACATTTTGAATGATATAAAGTTATGCTGTGTAATGTATTATAGTTTTCATTTGAAATATTATACGTTTATATGCTGCATTAACTGAATTAAGCGTTTTAAATGTTATTATTGTTATAAATGTTATTAATTTGTACATTTATTTTATATATATATATATATATATATATATATATATGGTTCAATATTTATGCATGTTAGCTGCTGTTACAGAAATTGTTTTGCATTTCATAATTGTTTAAATTTGATCAATTGTAATAGGCCGTTCCAGTGACCAGCTTTACATGCGTGTTTAATGAACTTTATCTTTCAATAACAGAGGAGCTGTCCAATAACTTTAAAGTAGCCAAGAATTTAGAGTCCGTTTTTGACTTTCAGACATACAGTATTCACTGGAGTGAAAACATGACAACTAGGCCCTGTATCATAATCACATGAGCTTAGAGATGGGGTGGAAATAACCTAGAACTTACTGAAGTAAGCGGCCACTGCCAGAATGGCCAGTATAACCACCACGATCAAGACTGAAATTATGATCTTTTTCGTTTTTGGTCTTCTCGTGTTTGGAGTCGTCATGAGTTTTCTGTGTCTTCCGGGCTGAGCAACTGGAAGATATGAAAATGTTGAAAATCAATGCAATCTTTCTTTCTCGTAAGACACCCACTTGAAATCATGCGTATTACAAAGGAGGGTATTGATAAATCAGGCAATAGATTACTGTACCTGGATGAGGTGGGTTTAAGGGTCTAGTATTCTCTTCAGGAACCTGAGCTTTAGTCTGTGATTGAGGAAAAGAAAAGGGAGAAAGTCAGAGATCATTTTGTTATTTCTTTGACACATACCCCTGAAGCTTTATGACTCAGTTTTGGATATCTCTTTCAATGTGTCACAAGGGATTTTTTCAGACTTTCTTGAAATCTCAAACACTTCCTTGTAAACCATCCTACTCAGCTTGAACATGTAGGCCGCAATTTATCTGCAGCAAGTAACAAACAGTTATCTGCATTTATCCGATCTCTGAGACCACAAAGAAGAAAGTGTGGTAGATACGGTACATCGAACATTTACATTTTTCACTGAAACCTGGACTTTGAAAAAAAAAAATGTATTCATGTTATAAAACTTTGCTGGCACGTTGGTTACATAAAATGTTCACATCTCATCTTCAATTTTATACCTGTTAATCTTGTTGTATGGTTATTCACCATCATATGGTTATATGATTTCAGTTACTGATATGGAAAATTACATTGTTGGTTTGCTTAGAGACCAATACTCTCATGGCAAAGGAGGAACACTTCCCTTGTACTTATGAAAATGTAATTTTGAATGTATCAGATATGACTCCTGACATCACTAACAAAGCTGGATGTAGACCTAAATAGATAGACCTATTGAGCTGCTGTTTCAATTCTAAGAGCATTTTTACATCTTACGTCAAAATAATTTCTCTTTTGAGCTGTATATTAATATAATCAGGCGACTGTTTTTAAAAGGTGGAAATTTGCATCCACCACAAGCAAAAAAAAATAAATAATTGTAATTACTAAAATAGTGTTACATTTGTATGTCTCCTTAAATAGCTTTTCCTAATTTTTATGAGTATTATATCAAAGTAAAATACACCAGACGGAATGGAAATTATGTTTGTAATTATTAATTAAATAATGGAAATGAATGTTTATATCCTAAAATATAGACCAGCATAGTTTACTATTGAGATTTCACTGTATGCATCAAAACTAAAAGTTGAGACCATTTTAGAATATCAGAAACAATATTTAATATTTAAGTATTATTACAATTGTGGATAAGTGTAAATGTTTACTAGTAAATATAAAAGCTTTCCAACTAAATAAAAAGCTTTCCCAAATTCAAGTTAAGATATTCTACTTGTACAATTTACTTTCCAAGTTGCATACCCATAATTCATGAACAACATTACAGTAAAACAACAAATGACTCAGACTTTCTTTTTCATCATCATACAATGTACAAACTTCTTGAATTTCAGCATATCTAGAAACCAAGGAGTTGACAGGATAGATATGCATGTATAGATATGTCAAATCTTAAGTTGGGACAAGCAACTAAGCTGTCTTCCACATAGTTTTGGCAAAACCAGAATTCCAAATAATATTTGTTCTTATTTGTTGAATTTTTATGTAGTGAGAAAAATAATGGACTATGATTTGAATATGAAGTGACATTATAAAATTATTTGAATGGTGATTTGGAAATAATGGATCAATTTGGCTGAATTATTAAAATGATACGAATTCCATTTTATGACACTAATGCCTCTGTAATGAGCCTCTAATCGAGTTTCAAACTGATAAGCCACAGGTCAGTTTCACTATTTAACTGCCACTTTGAACTGAGCTTTGAACTATCAAGAATGTGGTTTGCCATGTTCTGAATTTGTCTTGTGGTCCTTGTATCGGTGCATTGTGTACATTAAGCTGCATGACTGACTTCTCAAAAGATGGAAGTGGTCCAAACACAATGCATTGCAGCATCCCCAGTGTTTTAAATAAGGATTTAGTTTTTGGGTGTGTTCTTATTTTATGAACCACAGTGAGGGAACACACCTTAAACATCCATTTGTCTTCTTAAATCAAAAGAGATTTGATAATGGCTTTTTTCCACAAAGCATTTTCAAACAATATCCTCAGAACACTCCTTTGATTTATATAAATAATAATAATTAAACCACATAAGAAAGAAAAAAAGTTGTAAAAATTATATTAACTATGTAATACAACATACTAATCATTCACCATATTGAGACACCACATATCGTGTCAATTGCAATTGTGTAATATATAATTAGTTGTATTAGAACAGAAAATGACCTAGTCTGCATTGGTTTCACAGTAAAATTAAGAATACATCTTTGTATTGTAAACAAATACTGTTAAATAGTGTAAAATATTGGTGATATTTACAGTGCAAATAAAGTTCAAATTGAAAGGTTCACACAGTAGAGCTTGAATCCCCCTTTCAACAAATACTGAAACCACAGAAAGTTCTTTGAGAGACAGAGACTGAAAGTGGAATTTCAACTACATGGGTCATATCACATGAGGAGATCTGGACAGAGAGAACCCATCATGCAAATGGTGAGGATAGTTTGAAAAGAGGCGTTTACTAATAAGGTTAACAGTCAAATGTACAACTAAATTGTGTTGATGCACAGAACTAAATATCTAATAAGAAATCTTGTAAAACAGTAAGAGTGGCAGTTGACAAGAAACTAAGAAATTACAACAAAATAGCCTTGCTGTGATAGTCTGTATTACAGTCATACACTCGCAGCAACATTTTGATTTTTTTGATAGTAATAAAAATCATTTATTTCAGTTAAAGAGCAGATACTAAAATTAAAACCATAATGATAGCAGTATTACAGTGTTGTCACGTGTCGATTAACTGGTGGGAAAATATAACAAACAAAGCACAATGTCAGGTAAGAATGTGATTGATAGCATAAATGTTTTGTTCTTAATTATTTTCCACCCTATTCAGTATATATAAACAAAGAAAACAAAAGTCTGGTGTGGTTACTTTGAGAAAGAGATCAAGTCAAACATTAGGGTAACTCAACCATTATTGACACCCATTCCAAGTGTTGTTGATCTATATTCTGGTAAAATTCTTATATATATATATATATATATATATATATATATATATATATATATATATATATATATATATATATAAAAAAATGATCAGCTTTCAGGCCCCTTGAGGACTAGAAGACCAAATCTGACAGGCACAAATTGGAAGAGATTTCTCAGGTCAGAAGTATCAAAGCGGACTCCTGCCAAAGCGGATTAGTTACACATGCCAACCCAAAAGCTCCTTTCAAACTGCACCCAATTATTTGTTGTTAATGTCTCAGTTTTTGCATTTAAACCTTCAGGCATACTGAGCTCACATAGGCCTAAACATTTTATCAGGAACCAGACCTATTCAAATGACTGAAATGCAAAGTAGGATTTGAACAATGCACACAAGGATCACATTCTACAACATATATTATAGCAATAGTCTATCACACACACACTTTTTTCTGTGCCACGGATTCACAATCTATCATTGCACAAGCCTTCATTATTAATGCAAACACATCCTTGTTAGAACTAGAACGAAAGAAATGACATAATTGGGAGTAATACGGTACGCAGCACGATTGTATGATATAACATTGCTTTCATATAACAGTTGAATAAACAAGAACTTAATACGAAGTAACTTACATTTAGACAACCAGTAATTAGCTCCAAATAGTTGAAAATAGTTCCAAACAAAGACAAAGCAGAATCTAAACACTGTAGTGCGTTCCGTTCCTGAATGATTCTGTGTTTTTGAATATAATGGTTGAGTAAATAAATTATTCAATGACTCGCTCATAGACACTTGTTTTCGTTCCAGCATAATTCATTTTTCAATTAATCATTTGAATTAATTATTCGATGACTCACTTCGAATAAAGACTTTCACGTGTTTCATTTCTGAATGAATCGGTGTTGATTAACGAATAGATTAAATGAATAAATAAGACAGTCACTTGCCAGCACTTACACTGGCCTAAAAAAATGTAACCTGTAACGAAAAATTGAAAAATCCCACCACTAATGCACAGAATGGTAGTCTGCAGCACCCGAATATGCATATTCCCCTAGGTGAAAAGCAGTACATATTGAAAAGAGTAGTATTGTCTGAATTCACAGTATTCATAAAGGTGAAAAGTAGCTACCTAGAAGATAGGCTACTTCTGGCGAGATTCTGAAGTGTGCATCCATTTACACTAGTTTGTCCCATGAGGCCAACGGAGGATTTTGGAAGGACACGCAACTGACAATGACAACTTGAGAAATGTAGTCCATATTACATTTATTTAGCCAGATTTACATTGCTTTTTACACCGGGCTTGCGATTGTTCCCGACGCCCCCTCCGCGCGTTGGTCTGGTTGTGGTTTCACACTCAACTTGATTCTATCGAACCCTGGACTGGTGCCGGTGCGTTTACGTGCATATATTACGTGATCGCAAACGTGCACGGCGCATGATAGAAAACTGGACGTGGGTCAATATGTTGTGTTTATTAATTCGGTGCTACTATGCGCAGCTGAGTGAACACAAGTTTACTGTGTGTGCGTCGATCGCATAAGGTGGCCTTCTGCTGCTGCTTGCAAACGGACTCTTTTGAGGAGACAGTGGATTTCCATTCATTTGTTGCCCTGATTCCACGCGCAATGCACGAATACACTGCAGGCTCACTCTGGCTCATATCAAAGGTAAATCATCAACACTATCATCCATTACATGCGTTTTATTTAATTAAATAACGTTACATCACAATAAGCTAAAACGCATGCGCAGGCCACTTTATTTCCTGAACAAGTGCGCACCCGAGTCCGTTTTGCTTCACATTCACGCGAACCGAGGAATAATAATGAGTGCAACCGAACTCAGACCACCTCCTCCAGGTAGTCTCGGTTTCGGTACCCCATACCCGGGTCCGCATGACAGCGTTTACATTAGCGAGTTTCCATGCGAACCGTGCCCCGTTCCGAACTAAACTGCCAGTGTGAAAACACCCTTAGCGTAGCCTACGCTATCAACTGCACAGTGAAACTTGCTTGTTTGAGTAGAAATATTCAGTTTAAACTCACTCACCCTCATGGTTCTGCCACTTCTGGCCAAGGGTTTCTGCAATCTGCCGGCCGTACAGAACACAGCAGAAGACACGGCAGTGGAGACCGCAGAAGCCACCTCTATACCAGCAAAAATACCTCTTTTCTACAATCCTCCTTTTCTTAGTGCACTATAGCTACTTCTCTTTTTCTTGCCTTTCAACAGTGCTACCTGATCTGCCCAAATGCTGTTTCAAACTCGCTGTGCTGCAAGTCTTTTGAACGTTTTCACCCTCTGTCCTCCTGTGCAGATTTGTTTGGAATTGGAGTTTCCCTGCCCCCGACCAAAACCCTTAGCCTTACCTATGTAACACAACACTTCCTCCACCCATCTCACCTATGTCGATCGCTCCTCCTCGCTGCATTCAATCACTTCCTCGTTGGGACGAGGCCAAATCCTGTGCGTGGTTGATGATTGTCTGAACTCAGCTGTGCTTGTCTGCACGGTTTATAAGCTGTTTTATGATCAGGAACTGGCTCTCAATTTCCTGGATCTTTATTCAAACAGGTTTTAGTTGCTATGACTGTTAGTTTATCATCATAATTATGATCTATTTGAAAGTCTTTTAATGATGACTTCTCATCAGTTATTCATGAGATCAGGAATCTGCCGGTTGTCACACTGAAATAACTGACTGAATCATTCATGTTGCTGCTGTAGCCTATCATTGCTCATGCGAGAAAGAATATTCACTATTCAACTGATCTTTCTATTCTATACTTAAATATATATATATATATATATTAAATGTTACATTCATAAATTCATCTTCGTTCATGTTAGGCTTGTGGAGTGACGGAGTGGAGTTTGTGACTGTTTTAACTGTTTTCTACGGTGGCCGAGAGAGCTCAACTGCGCTGCAACTGAAGAAAACACATGCAAATAGAAAAACACCCGCAAAGAAAGAAAACATCTTCATCAGTTTCACAACACACGTGCTCCAAATACTCACAACACAACCAAATACAGAAACGTTTCCAGGTGACCCCAATAAGTGACGAACCCGGCTGGGACGTGCTTATTGCTCGTGAGCATCCCTACTCCCTTCTAAGGGCAGACGAGACGACAGAGCCATTGAAGTGGGGACTTTGGATTGAGCAGGGCACTTGTGTGCCATTATGTAGCCGTTTGGAACACTTGGTGAAGGGAGCGTAATTTCCTCATTAGTTTTACCTGGGATGCCACCTATGACAATGCAGCACGGTGTCCATCAGCTGAATATCTGTTCTTACTAGAAATATCTTATTATTGCTGTTAACATAACTGCAATATAATAATATACAAATAAATTTACATTTTATACAGAATAAGTTTTTAAAAGATGCGTTATTTATCTGTGTGTGAGTGTCTCAACTTTAAAACTTCCCATCTCATCTTCGGACTGTGCATTACCTAACATTTCTTATGAAACTTATTTAAACATAACATGGCAACATTTGTACAATGTAACTAATTTACCTTTCGCCTTTCTTCGCCTTTGTCGCCATGGCTTTTAGCTTGCTTAGTTGGGGACATACAATTTTATATTTAACAATACTATTACAACATTATGTTCCTGTTATCTCTGTAAAGCTGCTTTGAAACAATCTGTATTGTAAAAAGCGCTATATAAATAAAGTTGACTTGACATGTATATATTATTTATTTATGTATTTATTTTAGTTTTCATTTGTATTCTGATGACATTGAACATAATGTTAACATTTTGTATATTGTTTAAAAAGTTGTATGTCATAAACATGTCATCTCTGTATGTTTTGCAAAAAAAAAAAAAAAAAAAAGTAGACTGAGCTGTAAGCAAGTTCATCACTTATTGGGGTCACCTGCACCTTGGTTGTGTTGTGAACTTTTGCAGCGCGTTTCTGTATTTGGTTGTGTTGTGATTTGGAGCACATGTGTTGTGAAATTGATGAAGATGTTTTCTTAATTTGCAGGTGATTTTCTATTTGCATGTGTTTTCTTCAGTTGCAGCGCAGTTGAGCTCTCTCGGCCACCGTACCTGTTTTCACATTTGGTTTGATTTGATTAGGTCCGATTCAATTAATTTAACTTCACGATGCTATATTTCAGTTAACTTCACCTTACTTCACTAATTTCATGGTACTTTAATTTGCTTCAACTCACTGATTGATTTCACTTCACTTATAAAAATGTTAATTTTCACATTTGAATAAATTTAATTTGAATCAATCTGATTCTGTACAAATCAGTTTGACTCACTTTGATTTGGTTTGGTTCTCTTCACTATATTTTCCTGAAGTAAAAAAAAAAAAAACACTACCTGTCTTTTACAAATTACAAACCTGCGCACATATTTTAAAAAGCACATAACTATAGAATTCTGAATGAGCATGTGAACGCCGTCAGCGTTAATCACAGGTTCGCGTTTAAAGTCTGATCATTTCGACGGAGGTGAATCAATCAAAGTTAACTTTAGCTGGAAGTAACATTATTCAAGAACCGCTATAACGCCAAAACAATCTGTTACCTTAAATTATATGTTTATCTCTGTAAAGCTGCTTTGAAACAATTCATTGTTAAAAGCGCTATATAAATGAAGATGACTTGACTTGACTTGTCTAAAAGTGATTACCTGTCTACCTGATTAAAGTTTATTAGTGTGTAAATATATTCACATTTGATTTGATTCAATTACATTTGAATTTGCTTTGATTTGATTAATTTCACTTTACTTAAAAGATACCTGACAGAGTAAAGTTTATGAGTGTGAAACCAGATACACATTTAATTTGGTTTGATTCAAATTAATTTGGTTTAGTTTGATTGGATTCAGATTCGATTTACTTCACTTGCATGCCTGTTTACCTTTGAACTTTGCTATAGTTCAAAGGTAAACAAACACACCATTTATATAACCCTGGTGCTCTGTTATCACTGTTATTTATTTGTTTAAAGAGAGAGAGGAGTCTAAACTTTGAGTGACATGTAGAGAAAAGGTTCTCTGTGAAAGTTCTCAGTGGGAAAGTGATCATGTTTCTATTAAGGGTCAGGTCAGTGTGACCTCTCCTTGACCAGTGTGACCCCACGATACTAGTGCATCTCAGTCTTGTATTAGGAAACTGTGTGTAATGAATGCCATTGACACAGCCTTTGTTTAACACATACTGGCTCTCCACCGAGCCATGATCTGATATGTTTACCTTGTTAAACATGTTGTTGACACTGCCATCATTACAAAGCAAGTTGCTCTGCCACTATTGTGATGTAGTGATACTAGAGTCGCATGTGACTCAATGACTCAATCTGTTTTTGTATTTCAAATTATTCTTCAAAATTGAGCATGAATGTGAAAAACAAAGTCAGTGAGAACGTGAATGAGAATGTGGCTCAGACGCTTGAACATAAAATAGGAATTACAACGGAGCACTGTTTGGAAAACTGACACCAAAAAGCAGTGTTATAGCCCAAGCTTAAAACAATGTAAACACTGTTTACTGTATACGGGATTGAAAATGGATCCTTATTTAGCAGATCAAGTTGAAATTTTAATTAGAGCTCTTAACTCATATCCTGATATCAGGAAAATGTGCTCATTTTCCTTTATGTGCAATAAAGGAAATTGTACTTAATGTCAGTGAGGAAGTGAATGTCTATGTGTTGCATCATTAGTAAAAACCAAATTAAAATAGGTTGTGAATCTTTACGTATTTTCACATAATTAATCATACAGAAGGGCACATCTGAGTGTTGGGATAAATGTTTCATACTGGATAGGTTATAAGGTAATCATTTATTGTGACTGATAATATGCTACTTAATATATATATATACAGCCATGACAGGCAATGAATACACTCATTGACAACAATTATTCTCTATTTGAAGTCTTTTAAGGATGACAGCTCATAAAAACAGTTTTTAATGTAGATCAGGAATCTACCAGTTGTCACACTGAAATAACTGACTGAATCATTCATGTTGCTGCTGTGTCATTGCTCATGTTAGAATACGTATTCACTTTTCGACTGATGTGACCTCTTTCTCTTAAAAAAAAAAAAAAAATTACATTCAGAAATTAATTTTCATTCATGTCAATGTTAAGCTTATGAAAACACTACCTGACGGAGTGGAGTTTATGACTGGTCATTGGAGATAAAATAAAGAAAATATAGAGGAAGAGGATATGTGTTCAAAATATCATGCAGCAAAACAAAATGACATCACATAATGCTGGTGTCACAGCTTAGTTGCTGCAATAATAACTCGACGAATAATTACTCAAAAAGGAAATAATATATAATATAATAATTAAACTCAGACAAGCACTGAAGATGACAGGAGAATACAACAACCAACTAAAGACATCGCAGAACGAAGAACAGAATGAACTGAGGGCGTATATACACACTGGGATCGTTAACTGTAACGAGGTTCAGTTGTTATGGGAAGATGGAGGCAGGAACCGGTGAACATTCAACAAGTTTAATAAATAAATAAATACAAAAATGAAAGTATAAGCCAGCAGCCCCTCGCGGACGACTGCTGGCTACACAAAACAGAAACAAAACAAAATCAGGCCTGTTCCTCTCTCGATCTCCACTGTCGTCGCTCCTCCTTTTATGCTTCCGCTCCTCCGTGAGAGATACGAGACCGGTGCGTCGCGCAGGTGTCGCTCATCAGTAATCACGCCACCGGCCTGAGGCGGAGCCGGGGGGGACATAGGACGAATGTGAAGCCGAAGGTGCAAGCAGAACGACGTCTGACCAAGGCGGAGCCGGTGGGATGAGGGAGCTCGGTGGAACCATAAGGACAATGGTTTCTGGTGGAGCTGAGGGAGGGAGGAGCCAAGGCGAAGCCGATAGGTCGACAGGCCGCGGTGGAGTGATGGGTTCGTAGGCTGGAAGTGAGCCAGGGGAATCTCCTTAGGGTGGAGCTGGAGAAACAGGAGACTCCGGGCGGGGGCGGGGGGCGGGGGTGGGAGAGACTGGGAAATATCTTCCTCAAACACCTCCAAATCACTTCCATTCAATCCATATCCACGACGGCGGGGTTGTGTGCAGGGCTTGCCGCCATGCCCTTGAACTCCACAGTAACTCCCTCAGCGACGCACAGTGTTGCCAGGTCACAAACCTGGTCAGACTCTCCGTGTGGCTCAGGGGACGAGGTCTCTTCCCGTCCTCCTATAAGGCTTGGGCTCCACAACCTGGTGTCCTCTTGTAAATCCTCCTCCTGCATCTCGCATGGAAGGGCTGGCTAAACTCTGGGTCTGGAGTGGGGCTAGTGTGGTCCTCAGCCAGGCCCACGGTGAGTGCCGAATTGTTGATCACCGGCACCCACTCCACAAAAGTGGAGAAATCCTCCTTTAGACCATCCACATTTTTTCAAAATATATATAAAAAAAAAATTAAATAAAAAAAAAAAGATTACCCAGATTCCCTCTACAGGGCCCTAATAACACAAACAATAATATATGTTCAGCTGCTCGTATTATCACCCGTACCCCCTCTATTCATCACATCACTCCTATCTCAGCTCCATTGGCTACCTATCATTTACCGTATCAACTATAAAATACTTCATTCATAATCTCGCCCCTTCATATCTTTCTGATCTTCTCCATATACCCACAACCGCTTCTTAGATCCTCTTCTTCCATCCATTTCACTGTTCCCCGTGTCCGGCTTGTTGGGGATCAGAGCTTTCAGCTGCTCTGCCCCTCAGCTTTGAAACTCGCTTCCACCGGACCTCCGTA
This sequence comes from Rhinichthys osculus, assembly GCA_029959095.1. Lineage (NCBI taxonomy): Eukaryota > Metazoa > Chordata > Actinopteri > Cypriniformes > Leuciscidae > Rhinichthys > Rhinichthys osculus. The sequence continues at coordinate 13,435,516 of JARWKJ010000009.1, read as the reverse complement.
ATATTGATTCCCTCTCACATTTTAAATCAAAACTTAAAACCCATCTTTTTAGAATAGCTTACTCCCTCTGATCACAACTGGATTGTATTTTAATTGTATTGTATCACATAGTTTCTTAATTAAATATTGTTATTGTTTTGTTGATAATGTATGGTGACCTTGAGTGTCAAGAAAGGCGCCTAAAATAAAATTTATTTTAATAATAATGTTAATTGGGCCCTGTAGAGGATGGGCCCCCTGGGAATCTGGGTAATCTTTCTTCTTATTTATTTTTTATACTGCAAAATTCTATTTTTATACTTGCTGTTCAGTTTAGGACAGGCAAAGATGAACATTCTACACACATCCTGCCTAAAGCAAATACACACACTTACTAAAGGAAATCTGAATTAAACACGTACCCTAATTCACTTGAATTATTCTGGTGCTATTAATTATAACCCATAACCCATAACCCAGAATTACAAGATAATTTTTCATTGAAAAAAAGTTTTTGCTCTGTTTTTCTGAATTAACGAGTTAATTATCTCAGAATTACAAGATATTTTTTCATGAGCAAAAACTTTTTTCCATGAAAAATGATCTCGTAATTCTGAGATAATTAACTCGTTAATTCAGAAAAACAGAGTAGATTTTTTTCCTCAAGTGAATGCAATACGCTTCCGTACCATAGAACAATAGTTCCTCCAATTAGATTTATAATTATGTTCCCTTAAAGATCTTACAACTTTGGAGATATCAGCTCTTATAAAAGATCACATTTAATATAAATGAACAAAAATCAGCCAGAAAAAAAATAAGCAGAACTTACTGTGGCTGTATTCCTAAAGGATCTGATGTCGATAAAGACTGGCAGGTTGTGTTAAATCCTATTTTCTGCTCTTTCTCACGTCCTCAGTGGTCATGGAAATTAGTCTTCAGGAGGCAAACCAGTATCAGAACGAACATATTTTAGAATCAAGCCTCTTTATAACAACCCTTGCTGCCCTTTCCCTTTCCACCGAACTGCTTTGTCCATATATTCTTGTCATCTTTTTTGTTGTAGTATGTCTTATTCTATATGGAATGGGGAATAAGGAAGTGCTCGTGTTCATTTTCTCTATTGTTATCTTGCAAATTAGAGCTCTCAACACATCCCGATATTTGATATACAGGAAAATATGCTCAAATTACTTCATTACCAGAATATGTGTGGACGGAAGTAAATGTCTATAGATGTCCTGCATCATTACAGTAAATCCAAAGTAAAATAGGTCGTGAGTTTTTACTCCAACATAATTAGGACACATTGAGTGTTGGAATAAATGTTTCAATCAAATAAGGCATACATTGTCAGTGGTAATCATATGATAGTAGTTCTTATTATATTCATATAATACAAAGACGTTAGACACAATAAATGAAAAAAAAAATCATTATAGTGTTTACATCTTCGTATCATGTGGATATTTCAGATATGAATTTATTCTAATATTTAGCTTGTGCACTGTTTGTACAATAGTAGACATCTGTTTAAAGTGTTTACTTTATGCCTCCTATATACCAAGGCTTCGAAAGCCCTCATTTTAAACCACAAACGTGTTATTATTGTAATATTGCATCCTGCGAGCTGCACGTGACAGGTTGTGGTATTTGACTTGATCTCAGTGTTCAAAACATTCTGAGAACTCTGCAGTGAGCGCTGCATCCATCTGCCTTTCTTCTGCACGTTCTTCTGAGCTCTGCACCTGTTTGTGTGCAGGGCAGCGGCACTATTTGCATGAAATTCACAATTTTGAAATAAAGATAAAGAGGTAGGTGCAAAAGGGGAAACCCCCTCAGCAGAACATAATTTTCCTCTTAAAGGGTTAGTTCACCCAAAAATGAAAATTCTGTCAGTAATTACTCACCCTCATGTTGTTCCAACCCCGTAAGTATTTCGTTCATCTTCGGAAAACAAATTAAGATATTTTTGATTAAATCTAAGAGCTGGATCACTCCTCCATAGGCTTCTTAAGGGATCGAAACTGACCGGCCCAAAAGTTATGAAAGACATCGTTAAAATAGTCAGAGTGACTACAGTGGCTCAACCTTAAGTTTATCAAGTGACGAGAATACTTTTTGTGCGCAAAAAAACAAACAAAAATAACGACTTTATTCAACTAATCATTTCCTTCTCTGTTCGGCCGTGATATTTCACGTAGTGATATTGCGCAAAGCTTCTGTGTTGCACGTCACACGCAGGCTCACTATTGGCCGACGCTGGTCATGTGTGTGATGCGTGTGACGTACAACCTAGAAGCTTTGCGTAGTTTCACTACGTGAAATATCCTGGCCGTACAGAGAAGGAAATGATTAGTTGAATAAAGTCGTTATTTTTGTTTGTTTTTTGCGCACAAAAAGTATTTTTGTTGCTTGATAAACTTAAGATTGAGCCACTGTAGTCACTCGGACTATTTTAACGATGTCTTTCATAACTTTTGGGCCGGTCAGTTTCGATCCCTTAAGAAGCCTATGGAGGAGTGATCCAGCTCTCAGATTTAATCAAAAATATCTTAATTCGTGTTCCGAAGATGAACGAAAGACTTACGGGGTTGGAACAACATGAGGGTGAGTAATTACTGACAGAATTTTCATTTTTGGTTGAACTAACCCTTTAAATTGAAAATTTGTACTTTGATCCTCCACCTCACATTACATGTATCTGTTACAGACATATATAAAAAAAACTTTCCACAAGGCCCTCACTCTTTACATACTGTTTATGTGGTTAAGATATGCTCACTTGCTGCTGAGGGTAAAAGGAAGGGTGGTTTTGAATTTTGATGAGACATTAAAGCATCAACATGTGCGATAGCTGTGAGATAAAAAAAAAAAAAGAAGGAAAATCAGTCAATTCCTGCAAATGCAAGCTTCTGACATTGTCAGGGCAGTATTCAAACATGAAAAGTTTCATTATTTACTCATATGACTTTCTTTCTTCTGTGGAACACAAAATTAAACACTTTGAATAATATTGTGCTCTTTCCATGCAATAACAACGAACAGAAATTGGAGTTTTCACATTTCAAAAAATGTGCTAAAGCTCTATAAAGTATCAATTCATGTATTCATTTTTCTTGTCCCATGAATGCAATGTAAGTTGTTATTCAATGATGATCTGTTGACCATTGTGACCAGATCATTGAGTCACTGAGTTGAACTCAAGAAGCGAATCAATCAGATTTGTGAACTAATCATGCAAACTGTGAATTGCATCAACCAATTAATCGAAGAGACATCAGAGACTCATGATGGTGCCACAGAGAGCTACTTTAGTATGTTCCTCACAAACAAGCTACAGAAGACACGGCTTGTTTTTGCATGCTTTTATAAATGCCTCTCCGAGCTGATACGCAATCGGAAAAGGGAGAAGAATGAGTTCAGAAGAAAAAAAAACAGATTAGACCTCGGGTTGGTCGCGTGACAAGTTAACGTCACCCGCCTTACTCCATGCCAAAAGCATTTATTATCAAAAGGGTTTCTTTTGTAATTGTGTCTGGCTCAATCAGACAATACTGGGCGGAGTTAATGTAAATAGCATCTGCCAACAAAACGGGCTGTTTGCACTTGGTCTCTAAATAGACAAAGTAGGCTAATACCAGTTTGAAACAACATGAAAGTGAGTAAATTATGACAGAATTATCTTTTGAGGTGCATTATACCCTTGAGGTACAACAAAAAGTTGGAACAGTATTATTTCTAGAAATTAATAATATATGTTATTAATAAATATTTAATAATAATATATTAAACTAATATAATTACATGTTCCATTTTTTTATATATATCAGAAGAGATAGCATATATAATTAATTGTCAACATTCATTACCAACAAATGGGATTTCACAAACGGGGGGGTGCGATAAGTGCATGACTGTTTAGTGTTTAACTCTTTCTCATTTACAAGGCTGAACTTTATCTTTCTGGTTTTGTATGTCTTCTCTCATGTTTCCTGTTCTGTCTTATGCAAGCTACTTTTGAATTAAAGGGATTTTTTTTTTCATTCTGAGAGAGAAAAGCCATGAAGGGAGTCTTTTTTGTGCTAAAGTTACATCACTCCACTGAATTAGAAAATCACACATGTGGTCAAGCTAGCCACCAGCCTGCTGCATTTCATTTAGTGCACAACAGAGGGCAGCACGTACCACATGCACGTGTACCTAAACCGCTCCACCCCCACAAAGTGTGCACTGTAATGAATGAGAAAGCAGAAAATCTTTCCATCTGATTCATAACCAGACAGGTGACATTAAACTAGGTGACAAACGTAGGTGTATATAAGAAAATGGCGTGACGACATTCTGTGACATAGGCCTACTACACATTTACCAGAACAGAACGTTTACTTCAAATAAAAACATTCTAGCATGCCACATTTGTCCTTAAATCATGAAAATGATTATAACTCATGAAAATGAAAATGGAAACAGAGCCTCAATCTTGGTGTGACTGAAAGAGATGTAGTCAGTGATAAACTAAACTATGTAGCCAGTAAGCTAAAGAAGCAATCAGAGCAAGCGATCATAGTCAGGTGAAAATGAAGAACCAATGTGAAAGGCTGGGCCAGACAATGTTAAAAAAGAGAATGAAGACAGACCAGTTCATAAAACATCAGCTTTTCTCAGTCTACAGACGCACACACAAAGCCAGTTAGCGACATAGCAAGTTAGCACTGTATTAGAAAAATATATGTTTATCTAAGATAAAAGGAGCATCTTACTTCAACTCTTTTTCAGGGACACATCATAACAGAAGTACATCTATTCTCAAGAAAAAGGCATCATGGGTAAGAAACTCAATACTGCTGTTCATAAAAAAGCTCCTCTAACCAGAAGACATCACATTTCTAATTTAAAAGCGCTTTGTTAGTCTTATGACAAATTTCTTGTGAAGTTGCTTTGGATAAAAGCATCTGCTGAATGAATGAATAAACGGAAATGAATTAAAGTAAACGTGTTTTTGTTTTCAACATATTTTCACAATTAATATGCTAAGTTTATTTTGATCAGGGGCTGGTAGTGCATTCGTTCGACTTTTTAAATAGCACAGGTCTATCACGCGTTATAGGCTAAGCTAATAGGCCTTTGCTTTTAGCGGTTAGCACTTAGCATTCAGAACAAGCAATTGTTGTGATTTAAGTGTATTGCAACTATGTTTGTGTCCATGTTTGTGCTGTGTGTTTGTGTTTTTTGTCAAACTATTAGTCACAAGTTGGAAAACTATTATGCAAAATAAATTTTTATAAGGTGTTTGCACACAGATGTGTGTCTACAGTGTGTGTAAACAACCAGCCTATAATTATAAAAAATCCACCCAATACTTTTTTTATAATCCCCATAATTAATTAACAATCTCTGGTTTCAGATTTCCCCCTACTCTTAAGAGTAAGCCCCGCCCATGACTGGTGACGATCTGCCCTATTAGCATAGATATTTTGTGTGATGTACAATAAACTTCATAAAACTCATCAGTACATTTTTGGCCATCATTTGGATGGGGTCTGCTACAACAAGCCTGTACTAATAGTGGATAAAAGCAAGATGACATGATAAGTTATGACTGTAATTAAACTAAACTATACCTGTTGTAGCTCTGGGTCTGTAGGCTGAACACTGCAGACAGTTTCAATGTGTGAGATTGTCCTATTTTGTGGCCATAGAGCTCTTAAAGCTGCTGTCTTCTAGAAAGGGGGCGGAGAGCAGCAGTTCATTTGCATTTAAAGGGATACACAAAAACGGCGCGTTTTTGCTCACCCCCAAAAAGTGGGAATTTTAAAGGGTTAGTTCACCCAAAAATGAAAACGCTGTCAGTAATTACTCACCCTCATGTTGTTCCAACCCCGTAAGACTTTCGTTCATCTTCTGAACACAAATTAAGATATTTTTGATTAAATCTGAGAGCTGGATCACTCCTCCATAGGCTTCTTAAGGGATTGAAACTGGCCGGCCCAAAAGTTATGAAAGACATCGTTAAAATAGTCAGAGTGACTACAGTGGCTCAATCTTAAGTTTATCAAGCGACGAGAATACTTTTTGTGCGCAAAAAAACAAACAAAAATAACGACTTTATTCAACTATTAATTTCCTTCTCTGTACGGCCGTTATATTTCATGTAGTGATATTGCGCAAAGCTTCTAGGTTGCACGTCACACGTAGGCTCACTATTGGCCGACGCTGGTCATGTGTGATGCGTGACGTACAACCTAGAAGCTTTGCGCAGTTTCACTAATATGGTTTTATCAGTTGTTTTATCAAAAATATGGTTAAATGTTGTGCCTGGGGCATTTGTAACACAGATACGCGTTTCCCAGAAACGTGTATTTTTTCCCTTCCCAAACCGAAGTGTCGTCTAGCACACGCTGCTAATAAATACAACGTTATATTCGCGTAGTCCGTTTGCTTTGTAATAACGATTATAGAAGTGAATAGAGACCTACCCAGCTTTGCATGAACAGTGTTGCTCCTTGATATTGTTAGTGCCAGCCTCCATCTCGATTAGTAGGATATGCGGCGGTTAATTTTTTGACTCTGACCGGTATGCTTTTGCCTCTATTTGGAGGCCTTGTTGTTCCTTGCGTTTCACCTGTATGTCGTGAATATAGCCTTCGAACGTATATTGCAGCCCCTTTTGCCTACTTCTATCAGACACTTTATTTGCTGTTTGATAAAATTTCAGCAGGAAGAGCTGTCACAGCATAAGCCATGTTGATACCAGAGCCCAGATGAAGTTTGTTTGTCGGACGTAGCAACAGTAACTAAGGGGGGCGGGGCTTAGCCAAAGGCGAATTGTGTGCTGTAGTTTTGATACCATTGTTTTTTGAGTTATGTGAAGTGTTGTTTAACATTAAATGTTCAGAAAACTGCCTGTATGTATTTTAAAATTAAAAAGGAGGACAGATATATTAGTTAATGGTGAAAAATTACAAATTACAAATTGCCAGAATTTAAATATCTTGGAGTTATCTTAGACAGTTATCATATATTTTTATATGCTTTGAAAAGTATATCAAAAAATTGTCTGCGCAGTGATACCTCTGAAGAAACCTTAGAAATTTTTTATTTATACGGAGTCAACTTTAAATAGAAGCTGCAAGAATGTATTTGCATTCTTTGATTTTTTTTTTTGTTGATTTTTCTTAATGTATTCATGATCACAAGCAGGAAAATCTACTCTTAGACCTTTATATAGCCTACCTTATATAAATGTGCTTTAAAAGTATTTGACAAGAATAGATAGATATCATCATTGTTTTATAATTCAAAAGCCATTTGAACAAAATTTAACAAAAAAATGTTTTACAATTATTGTTTAAAGCTGCAGTCCACAGTTTTTCCTCTTTGTCGCCATCTCTGTTCGAAATCTGCAATTGCAGTTATTATCAACTTTACGTGAGTTGTACTTCAACACCCTCGACACGGCACAGCGCGGATGAACACAACAATGTCTGAGGAGTGTGTGCAGCACTCAGTCACTGCACCGGTGTGGAAATTGTCATTCAGAATCACAGATTATTCTTTTTGGAAGTATGACCAACATAAGAATTTTCACCGGAAAATGTCATTTGAACAAGTAAGAAACATCCACTTTTGTTCTGGTTCTGACATTGCAGTAAATCACGCTGATTAAATCTAACAATCGCTTATAAGTTATGATATCACGCAAAACCGCGCAAAATATACTTTGTTCTCAAATTGTTAATGTTAACAACGTCAGCGTCCCCTTCCGATATGTATCCTTGTTTTCGCATGGGTCTGGTTGCAGTCTCTTTTTTTCTGTAAGTTAGCCACTCCGAAGTCCGAACGAAGTCTTTTGCATTTTACAGCGGATGAGTCTCTATAGTTGTCACTGGTGATTGTCGTTTGAACCTTTCTGGATCCGCCATCAAATTGATAAGTTTAATTATATCAAGTGCTGTGAGAAAAGGCTATAAATCTCCACCTCCAACATCCTCACACGCAACATAGCCTTCTAGCCGAGACTCTTCTTTATGTGTACATATGTGACGTAATGACTCAATATAGCCTACTAGCCGAGACTCTTCTTTATGTGTACAGATGTGACGTAATGACTCAATATAGCCTACTAGCCGAGACTCTTCTTTATGTGTACAGATGTGACGTAATGACTCAATATAGCCTACTAGCCGAGACTCTTCTTTATGTGATGTGACGTAATGACTCAATATAGCCTACTAGCCGAGACTCTTCTTTATGTGTACAGATGTGACGTAATGACTCAATATAGCCTACTAGCCGAGACTCTTCTTTATGTGTACAGATGTGACGTAATGACGCAAAGACATGCTCGAATCTCCCGCGGAAATCCACCAGTACCACTAGAATTAAAAACATTATTACAAGCTTACCGCTTTGAATCGAGCTACGGCAAGCAGATAGTTTTGAACACTGGCTGGTTATGTATTTTCTCAAATATGTTTTTTGGATAATTTTTAACCAAAAAAAGGTACGGACTGCAGCTTTAATGTACAAAATTGTTAATTATCTTGCACCCTCACCCTTAAAAGCATTTGTTTTTTCGCGTACAGAAAATTTAAGACAAACAAGAGCTTCGTCAAGAGGTGACTGTGAAGCACATTTTAGAGTAACTGAGTTTGGTCATCAGCTTTTTAAGAGCTGTTAATAATATGTATATTGGGGGATGTACGGTAGTAATTTGGATTGCAGTTTTTATTGTTATGTGATGGATTATATGTCGTATATATTTTTCATTTGTGGGGGGATTTTATCATATGTAATGATCTTATGATCTTTTGGTATGTAATGTACTTTACTGCCCAGGCACAGCAGATGAAATTTAGCTTTGTAGCTAATTCTGGGGCAGTTTTTTTTACTGTCCATTGTCCCTGTCAAATAAAGAATTAAATAAATAAATAAATCTTCCAGATAGCTCCACGTCGATTGGTATAGCCGTGGCGTTTGGGATCTTGGGATTGTTCCTGCTGATATGTTTGATGCAGATATGCTGCAAGAAAATCAAACGCTGCAAGCGCAAAAGTAAGCAGCATCCTCATTACTGTCTAAAAATAATAATAATTAATCAATGTCCCTGACCAAACTGTGAGATAACAATTATGATATTTGCTTCCATTTTTTCCTTAACAGACCATTCGGTGAAAGACAAAATTTTAAAGTAAGTGAACTGACTAATATTTGTTTGTTTATGTGTGTGTGGGTGTGTGGTTCAGGTAAACCAATGGGGACACCTTTTGTTCCCCATGAGGAAATCACCTTAAATCATATATGTTTTTTGAAAATGTAAAAGTGCAGAAAGTTCTTTGTAGGTTTAGGGGTAGGGTTAGGGTTAGGGGGTCGAATATTCAGTTTGTACAGTATAAAAATCATTGTCGATAGAAAGTCCCAATAATACATGAAAACCCAACGTCAGTGTGTGTGTTAATGGTATTCTGTTTTAAATGTGGAATGATTGGTTGCTCATTTTTAACTTTAAATTGTGTGTATCTCTAGGAAAGTCGGGATGAAGAATTTGCCTCCGTTTTCAATCAGCAGAATCATTGACAAGAAATAACGCCCATAACTGCTGTCATTCTCTCAATGCCTGTAAATAGTGCACATGCATCCTGAAAGAATCTAATTTAGTCCATGTTTTCTTTCTTTACAGCACTTGTAAACTGTCATTTTTTCCATGTTATGATGTGCTAACATCTGTCAATTTATTTATTTTTTATTTCTGTGAAAAGTGTGAATCACGCTTCTGAAGTGAAGGTGTCAGTGATGGATGGGGATGATTCATAACTAGTTATGATCGCTTTCCCACAGCTAGGGAAAAGCAGCACAACTTGTTTTATTGAGAACGCTTCTCTTATTGTTTTTCTCATTCTCTGACTCAAAATTTGTCTCCATATCTTGCTTTTCAGTCTCACCACAAAAACATAGCGAAGCCTTTTTCTCAAGCTGAACCATTTCCACATAAAAATGACTTCAAAGGTCAACATATACACGGATGAAATATCAGTCTTCGGTTTCAGTAGAACGATCACATCATCCTCATTGTGATTGTAATGAAGTCCTCACGAGTGATAAATTTCCTGTTAAGCAATATAATGTGTGTGATGTGATTTGGATCTGTATTCCTATACATCATATCTGATGTCAAGGAAAATGTGGTCATGTTTGTATATTTTTCAGTTTAATGTATATGTGTGTGTGTGTGTGTGTGTGTGTGTGTGTGTGTGTGTGTGTGTGTGTGTGTGTGTGTGTGTGTGTGTGTGCGTGCGCGTGTCGAAATCTGCTAAGGGGTAAATAAATGTATGAAATCATGTTAAAATGTATAGTCTTTTATTGGAAAATTAAACATTTGATCAAACTTTGAATTGCCTTAATATTTTAAACAAATCAGAAGATAGTATTCAAAGTAAGCTACATATTATTATTTTTTAAATCACCTGTCAAGTTTATTATATTTCATCAGCATATGAGAGTAGGGACTCATCTCCAGATCACTCATTTAACAGTTCACCTATTGCCAAAATGATGGGGGGGGGGGAAGATCAGTCAAGAATAGAAAAGTATTGAAAATATTCAAACAAGGAATCAGTTATTAAATAAAAAATGTTCGTCAAAAAGAACACATTAAACATATTCACTAATGGATTGGCGTTTATTCTCTTTAGCGTGCAGTGTGAAGTATTTCACTATTCGCGGATCATTCCGATTCAATAGCGTTATGTATTATGCGGGTTATAGGCCTATTTCACAAAAATGGCCGCCGAGACCGGAAGTAGGGTAAACTCTTTTCTGGTGAAATCGCTAGCAGTTACAGTCGGAGGACAAATGCGGAGACTAAAAGCGGTTGCTTACCTTTTTATGTTTCAACCCAAAGAAGAAACAATCCTATTGATCACTTCACAGCTTTTCGTGTTTTGCGGGTTTTCATGGAACAACCGGGGAGAAGTGAAATCACGCCAGGCGCGTGTGAAGGAGGAAGCAGATGTTGAAATGGAGTGTTGATGCCGGTTCGGGACTGATGCCCTGACAAAACATGTTTATATTGCACTTGATTGTTACCCGATTTGCACGTCATGCACTTTTATTTATTATTATTACCTGTTGGCAAATTAAAATTGTTTGTAGAAGTTGTTTTCTGTAACTTTCTTTCCTTTTTACCTGGGTGCGCTATGCCAGGCCTGCTGTTTACTTGTGCAAGCAAGGGCAGCTGGGACATTTATTAAACGTGTAAAATACTTTCCAAACCGTTACATATAGTCTTATAAATTCAGACGTTTGTGGTTTAAAAAAATAAACATATTGGAATCATTTTTAAAGTTGTTTGAACACGGAGCAGTTTTTCCCGTGAGTGGGACTGGAAAACCCGGAGTGGATCAGGAGCGGAGTGAAAATAGAACGCTTCTGTGCAGAGAGGAACGGGCTTTAGCTCCAGTCCAGGCTTTGATCACATCTCCCTAAGCGGGTGAACACCTCGTCCTTCCGACCCATTCGAACTAAAATTAAGACATTTATTACACTATTTAAGAAATATAAGCATATTTACGGCCTTAAAATAATGAAAAGGGTTATTTAAGACATAAGGACAGGGGAAAACCTGATATTAACGGAAGTCCGTCGTAGCGACGGATAACTTTAATCCCTGTATATATTTTTTAGTGTATTACTGAATATAAAATTACATTATATATTAGTAAATATATTCTCACATTTTTAAATATATGAAAATGACTTGTTTCTATGCAAAAAGTGACTTGAATGACATGTTTCATTCAATATATTGTAATTATCACCATATATTATTCTGTATGTTTTCAAATATACTGTTAAACCATTTCATATATTGATCATTCATATAGGGAATATTTTCTTTTCATAAGTGGACCCCAGACAGTTAAATATTATTTTGTAACATGATTTTTTTTAAACATGTAAAATCAATCACTTCATTTATGTTTTTAGTCTAAATATTTTTTTATTTGCCTTAATTTCATTATTAGACATACTAGCAACGTTAGGTCAAATTCACTGTAAAGATGTACAATTCTTAGTTTCATTCATGATAACATGAAAAAGGAGCCATAATCTAGTAGTGGAAGATTGCTGCAATCTCCTGGACTAACACTTAATAACATGATTTTTTTTTAACAAAAGCCACTAGATTTAACTCATAGCCTACAATCAGACATCATTTCAATTTATTTATTTATTGTTTTTCGATATATTAACGTTAAATGTGAGCTTAGTCATCAAGTGTCATGCCAAAAATGAATGGAACTTTTTTTATGTAAGCACTAAGCAAACGTCAAGAATTTGTCCAATTTCGATCTTTTCACAACTCCCTGAAAACTATCAACAAAACGGACAACATCTGATATTCTTACTTTTGTCAGATAACGTTATATGAATGACTGGGAGAGAAAACAAGCTGTTCAAAGTCCATTTTGAAAATGAATAGCGATTCGGGCGGGCGGCGCGACCAGAAGTCTTTTTGCCGTCTGTGTCTGGCGTGATTTAACGTCTCCCCAGTTGTTCCATGAAAGCCCGTAAGACACGGAAAGCTGTGAAGTGATAAATAGGGTTGTTTCCCAGATAGCAAAAAATATCGGCACGGCTTCTTTTTGCCGCCGGCCCCAAACTGTCGGCTATAGGTGCGCCCCGCTGGCGGAGAAGAAACGTTTGCCGCCGAATACGTCACTCCCATTTCTTGCGAGATGCCGCCGGCGAACAGCCGCCGGGCCGCCGACTTCATTCTCTCTGGCGGTTGCCGCCGTCTAAATGAACCGCGGCCGGCTGGCGGCAAGCCGCTTTGAAATCGACCAGCCATGTCATTGGCATGAGTGGAACTGACAGCATTTTAACTTTCACATATAAAGCGATTATAATTATTATGTGAATTATATCAAATTTGTAGGTACCAAAGTCATTAGGGTTTATAACAGATTTGACTCAGTTTAAATTACGTTGGAACTCTGAAGCGATTCAGTGATAGGCCTATGTAAAATATATAGAATTATTTTATTCACTTAAGGTGACAATTCATTTCTTTGATTTATGCACAATTGAGATGCACAAATAGCCCAAAAAGAATTCCTTTTGTAAAACTTACTTGGCAATAAATATCTTTCTGATTCTGATTAGGTTTTAAAATAAATATTTCATTCATGGTATGAACAATTTAGCAGAATAAATGGATGAAGTTAGACTTTTAACCAATGCCTGAAATCAGTGAACAGTGAAAGACATCTGCAACTTGGCCAAAAGCTTGGGTATGCTTTAGATTTTTTTTATTAATTTGCAACCATGGTAATATTTATAATAAACATGAAAATCCCTGTTTTGACCTGAAAGATAAAGTGAAATATTTAGAAATATTTTGTCTCTCTGTCACCCCAGGAAATTTCGTTTGTCTTTCATTTTTTTACATGTTCGATTTTTTTTTTTTTTTTTACCTTTTACATGTATAAGGGATTCATTTGCAATTGCGAGTTTTGCAATCTGTACAAATGTTTAAGAAAGTATTAAAGCACAAACAGAGAAGTACCTCCACCGGCCGAGAGGGGCAGTCCCTAAAAAACGGAAGCAGAGGACAGATACTATTGGAGACAACAGTGGCCACTCGTCACACGATTTCAGTATTTGGAGAGGATATCCTATCTAGTCATTGACTACGATCTTTAAAGTAAGTACATTTTTCCTTTTTGTGTAACGCAATATTATGTTCATTTTTTACATTTTTAGGTCATCTTTTTCAAATATGTTCTTGCCTTACTAGTCAAGCTAGTAAGTTAGCCTGTTTACAAAGTTTGCGTCATGTTTCTGACATAGCTAATGTTAGTTAGGCTAACGTTACTTAGTTTCTTCCTGGCGTTAGTTTTTTCTTTTCTTCTTTTAACTATATTTACGTATGTTTATGCAAGTGTGAGTACTACAGTATGTGGTTTAAAATAGTATTGGTCAGTCGAATAATTAACTAACTTACGTAACTAAATCCTGAAGGACAATTCTCCCGCCCACGTGGGAATGGTAACGTTAACAACATCTTTACGACAAGAAAGACTGATCAGTATAACTTGTGTGGTTTTCTAACTAAACATAATGATGTTTTGTTTGATTCGACAACCATGCTGCTAGTCTAGTTTAACTTACAGTGTTAGCTAACACATGCTGCTTCGCCTTTTTTACTCACTGAATTCAAGCATGTTCGACATGTTGAAATGTATCTAACTTAGCTACAGTAGATCGCCAAAGCTTTACATCTAGAAAGAAAGCTTTACATCTAGAAAGTTTAACTTTTGGTGTTTTCTTACAAAAATAACGATGTGTGTATATATATATATATATATATATATATATATATATATATATATATATGTGTGTATATGTATATGATTGTGTTTTTCTGAACATGGTTTTCTGTTGATCCACTTGTGAAAATGACTCGTTTTTTGAAGGGGTGAGCATTTTAATGTTATTGATTTTGCCTGGAAATTAATCAAAAAGTATACTTTATGCAAAATGTTCTTCTATTTTAGATGGTTCACATTGTTCAGTTTATCAACGAGGAGGATCTGCCATTTGCAGTGGTTCCGCAAGAGTGGCTCAGCGAGAGCATGTGCCATTGGCCCCCATTTAACCTCAGGAAAAAGACGAAGGCAACAATTTAGCCATCCTCTGCACACCTCCACACAGCACCTGGGAGAAACATCATTTTAAGTTCATGAAGGGAGCAGGTAAATGGGTCTGACTTGTGTATTTGATTTTCCTGTATTTCATCTGTGTAATTTATTTTCTGTTTATTGTGGATAACTGACTCTTTCATTCATTATTCCCTGCTCTAGAATCTTGTAAGTCTCAAGAAAAAAAACTCTAGAAAGATGCATCGATTCCAGAAAACCAGGAAAATGCTGAACTGGTATGTAAAATCTATTGCTGTGATGCTGGATTTGTGATCCTGCCACTAAACTATACCATTTGTTAGATTTTCAAATTTCTGTTTCCTCTTTCTCGCAACCAGGTTTCTCCCCAGTAATCCAGACTCCACTTCACAGAGCCAAGAGTTTGAGTACAAGTAAGTGATGTTATTTGTGAAGTTTTTTTGTCTTGGAAACTATTGCTTCTATTTGAAGTCGGCATGAACCGGAAGTTACAAACGACTTTTCTCCAGTGTTGTGACGTATTTAAAAGTGAAAAAGTATATTGAACTGAGGGCAGGGTTTTACTCTAGCGCTCCTCTTCTCCATCTCTGCTCATAGCACGGTTTGAGGGGAGTTGCCACGCCCTCGCGCAATAGCACATGACCGGAAGAGAAGAGAAGTCGTTTCGAGGGGGGAGGGAAGGGTAATGTATTTGATTAAAGATTATAAGGCTACATGAATTTTAAAAGAATAATGAAGTGCACAGATAAATCATTTATAATAAACACTACAATATTACATATAAAAATACGAATTGTAAAATCTTACTTCAAGAGCAGGTGAAGCAAGTTCAACAAACAATGTTGAAGACGTTTGCTTGCACTGAGCAATTAGGTACAACTTGCAAACAGCACCTGTGGTTGTAGGTTTAATTCCCACTGGGGCTACCTGTACATGTAGTAGACCTAGATATAAAGTAAAATTTAACATTGTATACTGCATATATTACAGTCTGAATCCTTAGCCTTTCACATTTTTTATTTATTTATGAGAAGCTTCAGAGAAATGTAATTTGTAACACTTTTTTGCATTTTCAGCTTGGTGTAGGGGATAAAGCATGTTTTAGAGACATGTTCCTGAAGACCATTGTTCAAAGTAAGTTGGATATTTTTTTTAGATTTAAGTAGATGTGTATGTCCTATTGTCCTCATGCAATTCAAATTAAATGACAGATCTGTATTTTCTATATTAGCCATCCGGAAGGACCCGGCAACCCAGGATGCACTGATGAGGCGGTCCAGGTTAACGTTACGCGTTACCTGAAAGGAGCATCTGACCGTGAAGGCAGAAAAAGGCGCCGCACAGCTGAGAGGGACCCACAGCCGACCACTTAAAACTAGACTGACTACTGACACCCCAGAATCACTGACAACTGGAATCCTTTCTTTATCTTGCAGTCAGTAGAATCAAGACCCCTAAAGAAGTCAGAAGTGTCAGACTACACTCACTCACTGTGGAAATTACTTTATTTTTTTCTTTTTCAAATAAAGCTTGTAAATCCTTGTGCCACAGGTCAGCATTGCCGTTATAATGGCCTATTCTACTCCAGAGCTTTACTATAAATTACTACCACTTATCATATTGTTAGAAATGGTTTGTAAATGTAGTTATACTTTGTAGTTATAGGTATCAAATATCCTCTTTACTTGTCATAATGTTTACTGGTAATTTGTTACCCTAGAGCTGTCCTTTTTATATGAACACTTATTGTAAGTGTTGTAATTTGCTTGTAAGGCTGTTTAACCAAAATTGAATTGGAAACCTGCATGTTAGTATATTGATTTATTTATTTTTCTGTTATGTTTCAGTGATCTGAAACATCTTGTTTAAATGACAGTTACTGTACTTTGAAATGTAGAATAAAAATGCCAATTGTAAATTTGTCTGGTTTGAGCAATCATTATTCTTGATAAACTGCATGCTATAAATAAATAAATAAAAAATATATATATAGCCAGAATAAGCGGCGGCAGAGCGCTCGAAAATAGCGTTTGCCTCCGGCGGGCCGCGGAAGGACGGCCTTCAATATAAAGGCGGCGGAACGGCGGTTGGCCCGCGGGCCGGCCGCTTAACGAAGGCGGTAGGAAGGCGGCTGCCGCTTTTAAAAAGCGGCTGCCGCCGGCGGTGCGCCGTCCAACGTGTTTGCGATGTCGCCATTCTGACGCTTCTACTGCCGCCGGAGAACCGACGGTGGTCCGCCGACTCATTGCTATCTGGGTTCTTCTTTGGGTTGACATAAACACCATAAAAAAAGGTAAGCAACAGGACTAAACCGCTTATAGTTTCCGCATTTGTCCTCCGACTGTAACTGCTAGCGCTTTCACCGGAAAAGAGTTTACCCTACTTCCGGTCTCGGGGGCCATCTTGTGAAATAGGCCTATTGTCTCTAAGCCGCTCAGGCCCCATTTTCTCCCTCTTCCTGGAAAGCGATGACGTAGCAAAACATCCGTTTGTGTGGGTTTTGAATGCATGTACTCGCTGGAACTCTGCTTTTCAAAAATACTGTATTGTGCACGTTATATTTTGACAGAGATCGATGTTGTGATATTCAAAAGATGTGGATTTGAAAACAGATGGATTGTAAGGTAACATTTATTTGTGTCTTAGCCGGCAGGTATTCAGGGAAGTGATTGTTGCCCATGAGTGTGTTATGTTGATGTTTTTAGTTAGCCTAACCGACAGCCAGTGTTGCCAGATTGGAAATGTCCAAGTACCGCACCAGAAGCTCAAAATTATCGTATTTGGAAGAAAATTATCGTACACGAGTTAAACGTAGTGATGTATGTCTCGAGACCGGTCTTGGTCTCGAGACCGGTCTCGAGACCACTTTTACGTGGTCTCGGTCTTGTCACGGCCTTGACGGTCTTTGGTCTCGGTCTTGTCTTGGTCTCGGACCTCTCGGTCTTGTCTAGGTCTCGCTGTCTCAGACCGACATAGTGGTCAGGGGATTGAACAATACAATACTACAATATCCACGACGATATCCGCAACGGATTGAAGCGCGCGTCCGAGTGAAGACAGTGCGGTGCGCGCGAGCCACGCGAGAAAACACTGTATCCGCGCCACTGATCGCAGCGGCAACGAGCACTTTGATCACTTGATTTAAAAAACACATATCATGTACAGTTTTTGATATATTAATATTTAGTAAAACACATATCAGTGACATGATGGGTTTTACCTTCATTCAGGAGATTTTGGGTAACTGCACAACTGACAGATGACTTTGAGCGCACCGCCAACGGTGTGTGTGTGTGTGTGTGTGTAACCATAGCGACAAAAACGACCAACTTTCGGATCCTGCACTTAAGCCTATAATTTCGTTTTTAAAAATATAATTATGTATTTAAAAGTTGCAGAATGGATTCATTTGGAGACTTCGAAATCAGCAGAGATAGGCAGGCAAATGCAAAACAACATTTGACAAGTTATTGCTTAGCTTCAACACTAATGTTTTTTTCCCCTCCGGTCTCGACTTGGTCTCGGTCTTAGTCTCGACTTGGTCTTGGTCTCGACTTGGTCTGTCTTGGTCTTGTCTTGGTCTCGATACCATCTGGTCTTGGTAGTGTCTTGGTCTCGGTTTAGGCGGTCTCGACTACAAGTCTAGTTAAACGTACAGAATACAGCTATTTATCTAGACCAACAACTTTTTGACACGACCTGGAAATTACTTTATTGCTAAACTATCACCCTTAGATTGGAAACAACTGATCTAAGCCCCGCGGCAGGAACGTTAACTTTTCCTCGTCAGAGTCATTCTCCACGATGATTGGCCGACAAAACGTAACGTGAGATGTAAGACATGCGTAACACCACGTTCACGTTTTCCTCACAATCATGACGGTAGACGTAGGATCCACAGCTATAATGAGTATAGAATCCCTATTATTACAAATGACTTTCATTATCGTACATTACTGGATTTTTTTCATTATTGATCGTACATCGTACAAATAAAATGTAATACATGTTTTTAAATTCAACTCAAATTATTTTGTTCATAATATACAAATATATTACATGTGCATTTTGCAAAATACTGTAGAAGCATTTTTACTAGTGGTTTCTGACTTCTGGACCACGTCTATTGTGGTTGTTTCCTCTTTAACAACATTTCCTCTTTTATCTCTGGTGATAATCTTTATGTTTTTCATTTGATTCAGGTCTTGACAGCATTTGACCGCAGCTCACTAAACCGCAAGCCAGACAAAACTTCATTAGTTGTTCAACTGACGCAGTTCATGCGAACATTTGGGCCAGTTGTTTCCTGAGTTGGCATGCAGCAAGCGAGGTGCATGGTGGTGGTCTGTAGGAGGTGGTCTGTAGGAAGTGAGAAACAGCAGTTAACATCTATGGTTCAGCAGTCTCTCGATAACTGTTGTGACACCATGCCTGTTTAAAACAATTGGTGTGGTGCAACTTACACACCCACGGGATGATAAAAACTCTGTCTCAAAACTTCAGACACTGGCACATGGTGGCTTGATTACTTATAGGAATGGAACATGTAAAAATAAAAAATATTTTTGATTCTTTATCCACTATAATGACATTCAAAACCCACATGCTGTTATTTTTCACTGGAACACAACAGAAGACGTTTTTTAAGAATCTTGGATGTTTTCCTTACAGTGACATATTCACTAATTATATATATTAAGTAAAACAAAAATGAAAAATGTCCCATAGCATGGAGCGAGCAAAGCAGAGCTAAGGTTTTCAATGAATTCCTATGAAGGTTGAGCATCACTGGCGCGCTGTGAATTGTTGGATTGACAGCGGGTCAGAGAAAGCATTGAGAGCGGCTGAGGGCATCCAAAAGTTGAGAGAAAAAGTAAAATATATATATATATAAAAAAAATTATTTAAACCTTACTCCCCTGGCCTCAAGAAGCGCGCTGGAGGCTGCGCTCTTTAGCGTCCTTGTTATCGCAATCGCCTAGAAAGCCCGGTTTGAATCCCGCTTCAAGCGGTCTAGGTAGAACCGGAGGATACAAGGATACAATTTATTAACTGGTCAGGTTTCTGTATACCCTCAGATAAAGCCTCACAGGCGCCCCTGGCAACCAGCTTATGGATTTATTTCACAGAGGACAGCCTAATTCACGAGTTTGCCTGCCCATCCAGTCTTAATAATTAATGGTAAACACACTTGGCATGCTGTCTTCAAGAGGAACTTATGTTTGGAACTTCATTATATCTTCTAGTGAAATATGAGAATGCTTTTGTGAACTGCTATTATTCTTACACGGGCAGTTGCGTTCACTGCACCAGTCAACTTCAATGCATTCAATTGAACCTTTTTTTTTTTTTTTAGCAGTCTGAGATCTACAGAGCTACTGAGAAACTACAGTTAAAGAAAACCACATTCCTCATCGGGTCTTCCTACTCACTTCCGTTCTGGCACTCAGCACAAGCGTGCATCAGCTCATGTATGTGTCAGAACATTTAGACTTTTTGAATGTCGCATGATCTTACACAATGAAGTTGCATGTCATTCCATGGTTGTCTACTTTGTTGACTCATTAAAAGTTGATAACAGCATGGAAGTAGTAGGTGGTTATCTTTTATATACATATCTACATTTTTGGGTGGGGCAAACCCTGATATATTTTTTATGCGCAAAATTTCGGTCATGTGTGGGATACTATCTGAAAGGGCGGCGAGGACGCTGAGAAACCGCTGTCATGACTAAGCTGATTATTCGCATACTGGGGGAGGGTGATGTCAACTTAACCCACAAAAACTCCATGATTGTCCCATTTTCTTCTAACCTGTAGGTATCCTTCCTTTAAAGCGTGACACAGATAAACAAAGGCAGTCTGTCAAGGTCACTAGATGAGAAGATTAGTATTTCTTCTATAGTAGAATTTCCAGTGAGTGGGTTTTGAGATCTAGGTTGTTGTTTTTTCCCTGTTATTCTCCGATTTGGGTAGTTGGCGTTTCATGTCAAGTAACGGCTGTGTGAACTGCAGAACTGTGATCTGTAAAACTGATTGGCTGATGGAAGTCCTGAGATCAGAAAACAAAGACAGATGACAGGAAGTAGCCTATAGTTTGCTTTTTAAATACTTGCTTTTTTTTTAAAGAATTGGGAACTTGTAAAACATCTACTATACTTAAAGGTGAAAATTCTGTAATTAATTACTCACCCCCGTTGTTCCAAGCCTAAGACTTTCGTTCATCTTCGGAGAACAAATGAAGATCTTCATTTTTGATGAAATCAGAGTTTTCTCTCCCTACATTGACAGCTATCCAACTACTACTTTGACGCTTCAAAAAGTTCATAAAGAGATCGTAACTAATCCATATGAATTGAGCCGTTTAGTCCACATTTTCTGAGACACGATCGCTTTATGATGAACAGATTAAATTTATGCTTTTTCCTCATTGTTTTATTGTATTTTCCATTTTTAATTACTGTTAATGGAAATATATATATAGTTCTGTAATGAAACTACATTTCGCAGGCTGATAGGCCCTTTCCATGCAATCTGCAAGCAATCACATCTCCACTTCATGGAACAAGTTGATTGGTCACTGCTGATTCTGCAGCCAATGAGATTGCTTGCTCAACATTAACTAGTCTGGTTCAGTATTAGTTTTTTGCCTATTCCTGTGGCGCACTATAAGAGTTCTTCTGAAACCCTCCACCTCCCCGAGTACCACATGCATATCTGCTAGCTACAGGATTAATGTTTGTCTATTCATGCAACAGCAGCATACATGTACATGCTCACAGCAGAGTGTCTGTGTATCTAATGGTAGTATCAAGTCCATACTAAGACTTGTTCTACAAAAGATGATTGAAATAGAATTACTCAATACTTTGACAGCCCTTGTTTTTAGCGAGAAGTAGTTTGTTCTCTCTAAAACTGCTTTGGAGTGATATGTATTATAGTGTTGTCAAAAGTGTACAGAAGTATTTATTATAGTGTTGTCGAAATTTTTTAAATGTGAGAATACCAGCATTTCCCTCTAGCATTTTGAGCGCTGTTGAGCGGATTCTTAAACACCTCTGATTGGCTATTGTGTTCACACGCTCAACACATATGTCTGTGATTGGCTATGCACCCCTGGACAAAATTGTTCCGTGTAAGAAATCGTGGCTCATCTGAGCAGCAGCAAATCTTGCAGCATATGCCATATTTGGTCCGGTCATCTGGCACGGGTGGTTGCAGGTAAACAGACGAAGATGAAGAATAAGGTTCCAATATGAGTTTAATAGGCTATCAATAATTGTCAGAACAGGCAAACAGACGGGAGCAGTGAAGGGGTTAAGACAGAACTTTAATAGTGATTCAAAGATGATTAATAGAACAGAGCTGAACCAAACGAACTCATAATGGCGGTGGCCATGGAAACAAAGGAGTGGCGTGAAAATCAAATAAAGGAATGTGAATGAAGAATGAATGAAAACAAACTAAAACTCGATGGTAGCAAAGACAAACTGAACATAACTGTGACATGAAAAGCTCTATACAAATTAATTTAAAGTGAACTAACAATGCCTCAGGGTTATGCATCTAATAGTGGTTAGAGGAAAAAAAGTTTATGTTTAGAAAATGTTTTCTTTTATTACAATATTATTTTT
Organism: Rhinichthys osculus; assembly: GCA_029959095.1. Lineage (NCBI taxonomy): Eukaryota > Metazoa > Chordata > Actinopteri > Cypriniformes > Leuciscidae > Rhinichthys > Rhinichthys osculus. The sequence goes on along the minus strand of JARWKJ010000009.1, from coordinate 13,413,220 downwards.
TTCTAATAATATGAAGCCACCTTTATATTTTAGAAAAGGGAATCATCATATTTTGGGGCCATTTGCTGCAAAATGTTTGAAAACGCCTGGAAACAGATGAACGGGAGTGCTAAAGGATGGCTTTCTCCAGATATGCCCATTTTTTACTTTTCTATACAAAATTAAATATTATTTACTGCCCATTACTGATTTCAGTGCACTAGTCTGTAATACAGAAAGAGAACCGTTTTCACTATGCATCCGCCTGACACTTTCAGAATTGAACGTGCGAGATTTAATGATGGAGCGTTAGGAGGGTATAAATGTTGTTGTGTTTTGTATCAGATGAAGTTATGTGGTTTCTTTGAGCGACCGATTTGCTATTGAGATGAGAAGCAAAGGTACCTTCTGTTCTACAAATGACTGTTAACACAAGACCTTTCAGAGAAAGAAAATACTCAAATCAATCCTCATGTTGTATTTGAGTCCATATCAGAATCATCACTTTCCTTTATCTATAAATGATCCGATAATTATTACAGTGACAAGAACTATTTCTAAAGATGCACTTCTCCATAAAGATTTTCTTTTTTTTTCCATATTGTGGAATCTCCACGAGAGTTTTTAATGTTCTCTTTTATTGTGAATGGAGCCTTAAGCTTTGGGTGACAGCATGTTGAATCTGAGACTGAGATGTTGATGTGGGTAAAGTACTTTTTGTTTCCTTCCCTATCTGAAGATGGAGGTCATTGATTGCGGCAGAGCTTCGCTCTCTCATTCAGTTGCTGTGTTTCGTCACAGCGCAGTGACGGTATGGAAATACTGAGTAATGGGTTTGCACAAGATCTGTGAGTTTTTGCTACGGAAGATGTGTTTATATGCAGGGCTTTACTGGGATAAGGGTTTGGGTGAGCTTATCTTTATTCAAAATTTAATTGGGTTTTTCTTTTTAGAAGTGACTGTGGTTGTCATATATGCTGATGTGCTGTTAGAGGAAATCATGTGCAAACAGTCACAGGTTTTCGTGGGTTTCCACGAGAGGAAGTGCTGGGTTTTCCTGTGTCATTAGTATTTACATATATATCATTAAATTGGAATTTCACAAAGGATATTTTTGCCTCATAATTTGCATATGTTCTTGTTGGTAAAATGCAGATTCAACGGTTTCACATTTGGATCTTCTAAAGACTTTTGGAAAAAAATCATTTTAAATTCTTTGTATCCTGTTTGACTGACTAAACCGACACTAAAGTGAACAAAAATGAAAGATATTTTTTAAAGTAAAAAACTCACTACAGGTGGTGGCGAAGACTCTTTTAACTTGGGCCATTAAACAACATGCTCAAACACAGCAATGAAAGGAGGGTGTGGATGGAAAATTTGGGAATGGGAAAGCACCACTTATTTTCATAAAATGTAAAAATCTAGATATTTATTATTAGTATTATCATCAACAACTTCACCTTTACCATCATTCCATCACATTCAAAACCCCAGCCAACATTTCATGGTTAGATTAATATAGGCTAATTCAGATAGGGCCGACATGGACCCAAAGACCAAACCCATGTAGGGCCCATAACTCAATCCCATATCGTGCAAACATTGGTCTCAATATGAAATGTTGTCTGGAAAAATTCAAAATTCAGCATATCAAAAATGTCAGTAGATACATAAAATGTAAATACGTACAATTCATGTGCAAAACTGCAATAGATGAACACATGTATGTAACAATAAATGAACTACATCAGTGGTGGGTGGGATGTGTGACATTGGACGTCAAGAACTTGTAACAGCTCATCGTCATCATATTCTGATGCTAGTTCAGTCTTGATCACTCAATTTGTCTTCTCTCTGGTCAACATTTAGGCAAAATGATGAGACAGTGCTTGCAGGAAGTCACACTTCTGAGGGACAGCTTCTACTCTGAGGGCTTAGTACTAGCAACACAGCCATATTTAGCATCTCTCTGCTAAAAAAATGGAGCAAACGGCAGGAGGAGAAGCAGATAGCTTTGTTCGGCCCATATTTGCTTACACATTCATGAAAAAGTCTTATATCTCACGTGAATGTCAGTTCTACGTCTCCTAATGTAAGAGGCAAAGTGTCAAGTTGGCAGGGCTCTTGTAGAAGTAGTGGACAAGTAATGAATAGTGACGACTCACTTGAGTTCTCATCTGACTGGGAGGACAAATCTCCCAGTCCTAGCGCATTCACAGTCTGTACAGGGGATTTTTTCAAATAGCTTGGTCTGTCATTGTCGTTATCGGTAGTACTGAGTTTCTCATGAGACAATGAACCACTGTCTGTTAGGAGCTTCCTGGTTTTGCACCAAATGCAAGTCTCAAAGTCAGAACAAGAGCAGGTCACGTGACCAGACCGATAACCACTGCTAGGTCTGGCCATTTTAGTGTCTACGTCATATGGAACGGTCGCCTTACTTTCAGCATCAGCAGAAGGGCTCTGACTACGATATCCATCCCCACCAACTACTATCTCAGACAGGTCACCATCCGCCCCTTGGAGGGTGTCAGAATCATCCTTGTTTACCATTCCCAAGCCACTGTCATCTTTTCTTTTACTGTTGCTGCTATTTACTCCACCGTCCAGGAAAGGGAGCTCTTCCAGGCTTCTTCTTCTTCCACCGCTGAGACCGCTGTCCTCGGTTCCTGTCAGACTTCCACAGCCACTGTCCTCATCTCCCGTATGTCCGTCTGTGCCTCTGTTCTTAAGCGAGTTCTGCTGGCCCACACTTACGCCACTGTCCGTACTCTCTCTTCTCTCTTTGTCATCCTCAGAAAGCTCATCGTCCTCATAAAACGCTTTACTCTTTTCCGCCATTGTGTTCACCACCCATCCCTTGTCAGTGACGGTTTCCACTTGGATCAATCCTACATGCATAGGGTGCCATCCATTCACAGCGGATTTCTGATGGACAATAATATATGATCAAATAATGGTTAACGCTTAGTAGTAAATCTCACAAAACAACAAAAAATTATATTTAAAAAAAAAGGAAATATTATTAATCAGCAGGGATACATTAAAGTCAAATGTGAAAGTAAAGACATTTATAAATGTTACAAAAGATGTCTATTAAAATAAATGCTGTATCAGCATATTAGAATGATTTTTACGGAAGAGGATTAGGGCCCAGCAATAATAATAAAATAAAACCATCTCGAGATTAAAGTCATTATAATGCGAAATTAAACTCGTTAAATTTCGAGAAAAAAGTCGAAAAACAATCTTGAGAATAAACTCATTAAATATCGAGAATAAAGTCGTTGTGTTTCGAGAAAAAAAACTCGTTAAATTTCGAGAAAAAACTCTAAATACAATCTTGAGAATAAACTCATTAAATTTCGAGAATAAAGTCGTCGTGTTTTGAGAAAAAAACTCGTTAAATTTAGAGAAAAAAGTAGAAATAATCGTGAGAATAAACTCATTAAATTTCGAGAATAAAGTCGTTGTGTTTCGAGAAGAAAAAAAAGTCGAAATGTAGAGAATAACGCATTCGATCAGTGTTCATTGCATAGCCATCTGATAGAGGACATGGCAAAGTTGGATCACTTAGTCAAGCTATATTTTAGACTTTATTTCAGTAACAAAGAAATACTATTAACTTTAGCAGTATTGTATTGTATTGTATTGTATTGTATTATAATGTATTAAAAGTGTCACTGAATTTGCCTGTGCAGAACTTTACTGTTAAAAGACGTTTGAGCCGTCACTTGAACAACTGCTGCATGAACAACGAACAGCGCTGGCGCAAATGCACTCTGGCATATGGACAGCTATGATAAATTAAAACCGTATGTACGGCATTGCCATTAATGGCTGTATAGATGGTTACAGTCGTTACATTCTGTGGATGGTGGCGTACACAACCAATAACGATCCTAAAGTAATAGCCAGTTAGCTACTTAATAAAAACAGTTAATGGCATAGGAGGGTGTCCCGAGAGCTCCGCGCGGACATGGGGACAGAAAATGGTAGTGTGGCAGCAATGCAAAGGTTTTTACAAAGTAACCATGGAGACAGTTTCTCGAAACACAACGACTTTATTCTCGAAATGTAATGAGTTTATTCTCAAGATTGTATTTCGACTTTTTTCCTCGAAACACAACGACTTTATTCTCGATATTTAATGAGTTTATTCTCAAAATTGTATTACAACCTTTTTTCGCTAAATTTAACGAGTTTAATCTCGCATTATAATGACTTTAATCTCAAGATGGTTTTATTTTTTTATTATTGCTTGGCCCTAATCCTCTTCCGTAGATTTTTGAAGGATCATGTGACGCTAAAGACTGGAGAAATGGCTGCTGAAAATTCAGCTTTGCATCACAAGAATAACTTACATTTTGAAATACAAATAGAAAACAGTTATTTTCAATTGTAAAAATATTTCACAATATTACATTTTATTTTTCAATGTTTTTTTTTGTTTTTTTTCAGCCTGGGTGAGCACAAGAAAATTATTTCAAAAATATTATCGACCCCAAACTTTTGTACAATATACACATACACAAGTGTTGTATTTGAGTTGATATGACAATCAGAAATTGCCAAAATAGTTTCATTCTGAATGGTATTGTGTTATCATGGACCAAACATCAATGAGATCATGTACGTAAATCATACGTAAATCCCCAGCACTTCCATTTCTGCTACTGTTCCTCGAAAGGAGAACTGACACTACTGAGCCTCTCTTCTTTAGATTTCATTCCCCTTTTAAGAGCCTGAAACTGGCTTGCTCTAACACTTTTGGTTTTGATGAAACTACATTTATTATTTAAATATCACCAAGTTGACTCACCAGAACAGCCGGCATTTTACCGGGACGCCTTAAGAAGAAACAGACTACAAAGATGAAGAAGGTCATAACTCCAACAACACCAATAACTGCCATGTAGATCACCATAGACATATCTGACAAACAAGAGGAATCAACATTAAGTCTCAGTGGTTGAAATATTCCCAAAGAATTAATAACAACCGCATAAAAAAACCAAAACGCAAACAATAAGGTCTTGTATCAGTATCACCCTGAATGGGTTTATTTTGTGCAACATACTAGTTACTAAATAAATCAATACAACAGTGAAATATACATTTTAGAATATTTGTGTAAAAATAGAAGACTTTTATTTATTCAAATGCGTACCTGCTGATGGATATATGCACCGTGGTAATGAGGTGTTGCTCACATCACTAGATATCATCTCCACTTTTACATGGACACAATACTCCTGCCATAATGGTAATGAAGTGAACTCCACCTCACCATCTTCGTCATCATCATCGCTTACTGTTATAGCCTGCATCCGAGACAATACAGGTTTAGAGATTCCAACGCCATGCAATATAACAAGCAAGTTCATTTATTGTAAAGGTGGGGTAGTTAGTCTACTTAGTAGTTTAGTAGTTAAGTCTACTAAAAAAACCAACCTGACTCTCCTGTCCTTTGGGATACAGAATGGCAGAGTAACTTGGTCCATTCTTAAAAAGGTCTTGGAGAAATGGCTTTCTGTGAATCTTAACCTTCACCATATTAGCAGTGGAAGACAGGTCAAATTCTGGAGCCAATAATTTACCTAAAACGTGGAAAGAACATGGATGTTAAAGGTTTTTTATGTAACCATTAATGCCAATAAACAAACCTTATTTTTGTAAACAGTAAAACCTGATGTTCTTTATACTTAAAATATTGAATATTAGCTTAATTTAGTGCTGTTTTATTCAGTTAGTGTATTTAATTTTGGGGGGTAAACAGTTGTTTTCCTATAGTAACACAACGAAAAAGGCCTGGAAATACTTACTCAGATATAAACGTATTCTTCTAACCGCAGACCAGGAAAAGTTGCCATTTCCTTGCAATTCAACCTTTATTTTCATTTCGGGTTTAAATAAAAAGTTCCCAAGTTCACATCTAGTTTCTGTAGTCATGTTACACTCTGGCACAATGTCCCACTTAGAAGAATTATGACCAAAATACCTAAAAGACAAAAAAACAAATACATTAGTTTTTGGAGAACTGTAAACTTACTTCATTCAAAAAAGGTAGGCAAAAAGAAAAAAAGAAAATAATGTTTAGTAGACTGTGAAACTGTATATTAAGACTGCTTACGGTGCTTGCTTTACTTGATAAAGCGCATGTATGGGGGCTCCTTCAGGGGGATCCCAGAGTGCAGTTACATTTCCCTCCCATATGTCAAAGTCTAGTACTTTACCTGTAAACAAAATAGAAATATTGTCATTGTTGAATTATCTTCAGACTTTCCCAGACTCTTCTCTTCTCAATAAAGAAGTGGTTTATGTGCTCTTGTTCCAGTTATAGCAGCATTCTCACACTTGATGTACTGTTTGTATGGGCCATCAGCTGTACTTTCCAGATGTAGGTGGCATAGCATGTTTTTTGGGGTTTTTTATTAAGTCAATTTGCTAATGATGTCTACTTCATCAAGCAAACCTCTACTCAAAATGTTTAAAAAATAACTGACACAATGCCATACAATAGGCTACAATGTAATAGCGATGCCTGGGTATAGTTGGTTGGGGGTTGGGTAAAAAAAGAAAATCCAATTACACAAATTTGTGCTTTCTCTATCTGTGTTTTCTTGTATTTTCTATGTTGGTTTGACAAAAACATACCTTTAAAAAACTGATGAATATTTAAATAAATAAATAAAAACATATAGTCGTAGCTATATATTCATTTGCACCAGTGGTCACAGGGGGACGCCCAAAACGTCATCGCTGTGACAGAAACTGGGGCAACAGTTCAAGTCAAGCGCCCACTTGCACTTTATATTTCTTTCGCATTCTTATATTTTTTATTTAAGTATTGTGGACATATTTCATTTAAAATGACAAAAATAATTTATTATAACAAATTAATTAAAAGTATTTTTCTAATATGTAACAGTACCGTATATTGTTATTATTGTCACCTTGCATAATGAAGAGTGAGCCCAAAAAAACCCCTAATTAATCAAAACTCACTTACTTGCTATGTAAACCGGGAAGTGCATCAATGTGACCAGAAAAGAAATCCATGAGATCCAATCCATGTCTATGTCAGTTGAGAATCATATCCAACAACACATTCCAGGCCAGTTCCATACAAGCACACGCGCAAAATGTTTCTAATAACCCAATAACCGTTCTAACAGAGCCAGCTCAATGTTCAGTTACTCTTCAGTTGCGTCCGCACGTCTCTCTCTCTCTCTCTCTCATGTGAGTGAGGTTGAGTGGTTGACTGACTCTCTATGTATTTATACTGTGAACTTCCCCTCTCTGTTTTGCTTCAGTCAGTCTTCCGTGATGGCAGATATTTCCCCCAATCTAAGATAGCAGCATGGTTTCTCTCGCTCTCTCTCTCTCTCTCTCTCTCTCTCTCTCTCTGAAACGTAGCAAGTGTGAAAACTGTTGAGTGTATAAGCATGTGTAAACATAGAACATGAATCTATACATGTTAATGATTCCAAATTTAGATGGAAATACCAGTGCAAACATTACATCGGGGGAGTACCAGAGTTAACATATTTATTTCTTGGTATTTACAAAGGAAATTTTTGTTAGTAATAGCTCATTAAGTTATTACTGTTTTTGATGAACACTTCTTCTAAACTACAAGAACAGTTGCTTCTCAATACTGAGCTACAGGTTTGCATATCAACATGTGAACACATGCACGTGTGTTTGTGTATGCATATCTGTGAATATAATCTTTAATGCAGTGGTTAGTGGTAATACAAGCACAGCGAATGCATATTATTTTGTTACACTTTATTTTTATGGTCCCTTTTACACATGCTGTTGACTAACGTTGCACCTATGCATGTCTACTAACTCTCATTAGATTGTTAGTAGAGTATTAGTAGACTGGAAGGGTTAGAGTTGGATTAAGTTGACATAGTTGCAAAGACAGACAACCAGCTTTAAAATTTGGCTGGGTATGGTTGACGACGACTCGCTGAGTGTCACAGTTTGACTCTTTAGTTTCCCCCGTCTCTGTGTATTTGGTTCAGTCCTGTGTCCCAGTTTTCCCGCTCCTCGTTTGTGTTCAGTTCCTTCACCTGTGTCTAGTTAATTTGCCCCAGCTGTGTCTTGTTCCCCTATCTGTTCTCTATGTATGTAAACCCAGTTATTGTTTATGTTACATGTATGTGGTTCTCCTCGTGTTCAATTAAATTCCTGTGATTACTTCCAAGTTCCTTGTCGTGTGCTTTATACACCCGAGATCGTGACTCACTAAGCTCTTATGCATATTTTTTTTTATTATGTATTTTTACTCTTATGAAGTTTTGCTGTTTTGTTTATTTTTACATGATCTGCAAAGAACGTGAATAAAACTCACAAAAATACAAGCACAGCGAATGCATATTATTTTGTTACACTTTATTTTTTTGGTCCCTTTTACACATGCTGTTGACTAACGTTGCACCTATGCATGTCTACTAACTATGATCTGCAAAGAACGTGAATAAAACTCACAAAAAAACAAAAAATAATAATGTAAAACAGAGAATGTGAATAAAATAAAAATGTGATAAACGAAGAAAAAACAAAGATTGTGAATAAAATAAGTAATACATTTTTTAAATCACAAAGTATAAAGTAATTCAATAGTGTATTAAAAATATTGTTGCACTAACTTCTATTAATTTACTCTTTTATAGGCTAATTAACCCTAACCCTATGTTTTTAAATCATAGTATAAAGTAATAAAACATTTATTAAAAAGTAACTTCCAATAATTTATGCTTTTATTTCTTATGCTTTTAAAGTATAAACTAATAAAAAAGTATTAAATCATTGGGGGGCAGGGTGGGGAGGGCTTTCTCACGCTTTATAAGAAAACTGAAAAGTGGCTGACATTTGATTTCCTTGGTCTGCATGTTTCACTTTCCCATTTGTTAAAGAACTGAAACATCCTCCCAGTTCACACCGTTTAACCAGGCCTGAAAAGTGCGCTTAAACTGAAACATAATCATCTAGATTCAGTTCCATTTGAAGTTATATTCTTCACTATTTGAAAAGAAAAGGCTGGACCAGATCTGTGTTCTCACCAACGGATTTTCACACTCCTGATCTGAGGTCAAATCACATGAAACATGACACAAAACTCATTTAACAAGTCTGCTTTGGGTAAAAGCTATTTATCAGCTAGAAACATGTCAGCCCCGTTTCTAAATGATTTGCCGTGATCTTATTATAGCCATTGTACATTTTTAAACAGGATCATCTCACCAAACAAAACCATAAACAGCAATAGTCATATCTTGCATGCTCAGCTGCAGCCACCATTAATAAAATACAATAAAATAAAATAAAATAATGGAGAATTATGGTTTAAAATTGATGTCATGGTCTGATAATGTAAATAGATCAGACTCAGGGTGAATCACAGACTCAGGAATCACATCTATAAATATCTAGGGCATGTATCTATATTTAGACTCAATGCATATGCATACTAGATCTAGTACACAAACATGAGAAATGAGCAACGCGCACAGAGACAAAGAAAACTGGCTGATATCAGTGAGTCATGGAAGATCGTCTAGAGTTCAAATACAACTTAGATCATCACATGGCCTCTCTAAGAAGGTTCACTGAATGAGGTTGAAGTTTAACTTTGTTGATAGAACACTGATTTACCCAGATTAAAATGGTTTGCTTAGACGAGAGTTGCAGACGTTGCCATAAGAAGGTCTCTGACCCCTGACATTCAAAAACAAATCTGTCAGTGAAAACAACACAAAAAGAAAATGGCACGGTGACAAAGTTTCCCACTCTGTATATCAAACTAATCAAATACGAACTAGCAAACCCTTTGCAACTAATATCTGCACTATGATCCTTTTTGAAATATTATCAAAAGCTCTTAAACTTGCCATCTGAACAGTTTTTTGGGACTAAAAAGACATTTGTACCTACGATGTAATCAGAAATGCACTTGTTTCCTTTAATTTCTATTTAATAATGGTGAAATGTAAATGTTTTAAGCATCAATTTGTTTATGCCAAAATTTGGTTGACCAGTGCTGAGTGCTGCTATACACAAGGAAGTGTGTTTGAAATTTGCCCATCACAGGGTTTCATTATTACATTTGGTATGTAGCTACTGGTGTTTTCCGACTAGTTTCATGGTGTTTCCTTTGTTTCACTGCTCCTTTTCAATAAAATAGGGGGCAAGAAATGAAAATAAAAATGGTCAAAAAAATTTCAAGCACTATATTCTCTTTTTGTCCAATTGTCATTTTTGAAACATTTTTAATGATTTAAATAGTTTTAAGATTTTATCATCTAGGCTACATTAAAACTTTGTATGATCTTACGTAGCTCAATCATGACAATGATATTGTACACTCTAAAAAAAATGGTTCTTCAGCGATTCTTCAGGGGTTCTTTGCGGTGGTCATGGTGCTATATAGCACCACTACCATTTAAAGAACCTGTTAAGCCCAATTTGGTTCTTCAGCGGTTCTCTGGGGTGGTTAAGGTGCTCTATGGCACCTCTCAAGGTTCTACATAGCACCATTTGACAAAGATAAGTGCTATATGGCACTTAAAGTGGTTCCCCTATGATTACAAGCCAATGAACCACTTTTAGTGCTATTTAGCACCATTTTTGTTTAGAGTGTATTTCTGTTGTTGTTTTTTATTACACAAAATAATATAGGCCTATTGAACATGCTTGCATTATTTTAAATGTGCATTTGGCTTCTTGTCTAGTTCTTCGTGTAATTCGTTCTGGAGATTTATAAATTACACTGATAGTGTCTACGCAGTATTTAATTTCCTTACCCATCCACGAAAAAAAAAAGAAGAAGCAACTTGTTCACTACTCGGGATTTTCTCTGTCATCAGATCATTCCACCTGTGTTCCGTTCCGTACCGATGTTTTCACTCATTTATTTTGTCTATGTTAGTCTTTCTGTCTTTTTACCTCACATCTTTTCCATTTCTTCGGCCATGCACTAATTATCCCGTTGTCTCCCCTGGGAAAGCACGATAAAAGTTTGTGCAAGTATCTGCGCTTGCCAAGTTTGGCTCTCGACGTCACCAAACACACTACCAGGACTAAAAAAACAACAACCCGTAGCAACACAGTAAAAGTAGCGCGGACAATGGCAACACTGAATACGCTGGCTACAAGCCCATCTACTGGAGGCAGCAAATAAGCGTGATGATTGTAGTAAAACACAGCGGCTCACGTCATTTCAACGTCGTAAAATAGCTACATTGAGGGGAAGTGACCCACCATATAGTAACATTTTTATATTGAAAACTATTATGAGAAGAGTCTTGATCGTATGCGAGTGCACAAAATTCAGATAATTCCTCACAGAAACACACACACACACACACACACACATTTTTTGTAACCAACTAAGTTACTGAATAAAAGTCACCATGAAAGCTCTTTGTCTAAAGCAAATAATGACGCTCAAAGCCCAGACAACCTAAAACAGGTCAAATGTTGCCCTCTTCTGGTAAGATATATTGTTAACACCACTGACCCAAGCTTGTTTCATTTACATTAATTGTACTTAGCAGGCTTTTAACTAACAGCATAAAGTCAAGGCCATATTGGTGCTTATTATTGCCGTTAGAAAAGACAATATGAGAGTGACAATGTAAAGCAACCAATATCACATTTATTTTTGCTTAGGCCTACATCTCATTTAGTGAGAGATTATCTGCAAATAGATTCTACCACCGGTAAATACACCACAATACCTTAAAACTAAAGTCATATTGACGGCTTACAGGTCAGCAATGTGTGTTTTACAGAAAAAGTGTTCCAGGACTAACTTATAACTTCCTCTTTGTCCTTCCTCAGATGGCTTCCTTTTGACAACATAACACTTTCCCGTGTGTTTCCCCCTGATAAAGGTAATTTTGCTACCATGTCCCTTGCTACCAAGAGTATAGTCAGTGAGTCATTTTTATTAGGTTAAACAGTGATTTGAATTTGATAACGTTTTAATTTAAGGCCCACCCACAATTGGCCCATCCAAAACTGGAATCCTGGCGCCGTGCCTGATGCAAATGCTACCGTAACCTGATACTGAAATCGATTTAGAAAATGTAATATGAGTACAGGAATTTGTCTTAAATTATTTAATTCATATTATTAATTATATAAATATATATATATAAGTATATATATATATATATATATATATATATATATATATATATATATATATATATATATATATATATATAAGTATATATATATATATATATATATATATATATATATATATATATATATATATATAATTCGAGAATAAAAGAAAACTAAACCGTTGAGCCCGATTGCCAAACAATCTGTTTCTATGGCAACCATGGATGGCGCGTCACGGCCGCTGCTGCCTCTCTGGCGCGTCATCATGTTTGATTACGTCACAGACAGCACAGATTATAAATACTCACGCTCTAGTCCTTGCAGTTCACCGTTATTCCCGAACAGAAGCGATTTTGAGTGAAGTATCGATTGCATTATAGCAGAGAAGTTTAGTAAAACGACATCGTCATTCTATACAGACAGAGTCTATACTCATCGTAGGCAGCTACTCACAGTTTATAGACTCAACTGTACAGAGTCACACACAGTGTGGTTGATTGTCGTATACAGTTTGACAACTGTACATCTTTGATTTGTCAGCATTAGATACACAACGCGCAATGTCTTCAAACTACATTGAGGTGTGTATGGAGATCTACGTTGACGGCAAGTTCTACACCTCTGAAACTTGCTGGGTGCCAGAAGAGGAAGATGCGCAGGTGGAGTTTAGGGTCAGCGAGGCGCTCTACGACCTTTTCGGTCCCTCGGCAATGATCGATGCGAAGCTGGAGGTCGATACAACTGAGGACATGTCAGTCAGTTGCAACGTTTTACAGGGGAACGTTGTGGAGTTTGACCTTGATGTGAACAACACACCCTCAGCCTCAGCTTGTGTAGAGAGAGATGAGCACCTGGAGGTCAAGAACGTATTCTCAGTGTTGCTGCCACCAACAGAAGCTCCTGAAACTCCCGAGAACAGCACAACAGGTGAATGTTAAACATACACAGGTCAACATGCACCTCTGATAAATGTTCTATATATTTAACGCTAGGGGCGCGGGAAGTAGGGGAGCTTTTCACAGGATAGTAAATGCAACACAAAAAATCATTTACATGTATTCACTTTTAGCATTTAGTAATTTATTTGCAATACAATTTATTTGCATTGCAAGTGGGTTATTTTTTTGAGTGTTATTAAAATGTTTTTTTTTAAACATATATGACGTCCTAGTGTGACCGTTGCAGTGAAAAAAGAAATAATTTGCCCGCTACGAGTTATTTGAAACTGCGTCTGCCTTTTGAGAATTGTAAAGTGTTACTGTTGTTTGTTCAATGCATATTTTGTATGTAAATTAGTTTATTTCTCAATGAAAAAACTCCTTAGCGCTTAAAAAATGAGGACTTCGCGGTGTGCCAGACCGTTGAGGGCGCGTGCACGGCATTTTTTTGTAACTTTTTCCGTGCGTCTCCGCTTACGGAGATTTACGACTTTGAGGCGAATCTGGCCGAGCAGGTCTCATCACACCGGCACCCAGTTTGCTAATGTCTAAATAAGTTGATCACATTTACAAAATGAGCCTACAATAGAATAATAAGACTTTTTAAATGAACAAAGGTCCAAGTTCAATTTCAATGTTCATGAAGCTACTAAATATTCATTGAAATACTTTTTTTTTAAAGAGATCGGTAATTTAGTTGTATGCATGTTCTTCTCATATCCATATATTTTGTTATAATGTCACAAGTTATAATCTCAAGGTTTACTGGGTTTTACACTTAATTTGTTGTGTGGTTTTGGTGAAGTGTACTAAAATAAACAAACAAACAAACAATTACAACAACAATTACTCTAGTCACCACTTGTAGTACAATGGCTATAAATTAACAATGAGATGCAAACAGAAATGTCTTTCAAGTCAAACTAATTGTTTATATCTAATCTGTGGTTTGAGATGTTTCTAATAACATATTCTTCTTTTGTTTTTCAGAAAGTACACAAGTTTGGCTGATGAAGAGAATTTCTGGATTCTATCAAATGCTTTTTGCTGCTCCAGAGCCACTGTGTGTCCCAGGCATTCCTGAACCAACACCTGAAAGAGATCTGGTTGATATCGAGCAATCAAGTGTCCCAGTTCCAAGTGTTTCTGAGCAGGAAGCTGAATTGGATCTGGTTGATCCAGAGGACTCGAGTGTCCCAGATCCAAACCATTCTGAGCAAGAACCAGTGCCCTCAGAAGGTCCGGAGGTTCAAGTCAATGATGCCATCTCAGACCTGAAGAGCCTGTCTGATGATCTGACCGACTCAGCGGGGCCTTCAGGGAGCAGAAGTGGGATCGATCAGGGTAGCATGGAAGCCGAATTGGATTTGGTTGATCCAGAGGACTCGAGTGTCCCAGATCCAAACCATTCTGAGCAAGAACCAGTGCCCTCAGAAGGTCCGGAGGTTCAAGTCAATGATGCCATCTCAGACCTGAAGAGCCTGTCTGATGATCTGACCGACTCAGCGGGGCCTTCAGGGAGCAGAAGTGGGATCGATCAGGGTAGCATGGAAGCCGAATTGGATTTGGTTGATCCAGAGGACTCGAGTGTCCCAGATCCAAACCATTCTGAGCAAGAACCAGTGCCCTCAGAAGGTCAGGAGGTTCAAGTCAATGATGCCATCTCAGACCTGAAGAGCCTGTCTGATGATCTGACTGACTCAGCAGGGCCTTCAGGGAGCAGAAGTGGGATCGATCAGGGTAGCATGGAAGCCGAATTGGATTTGGTTGATCCAGAGGACTCGAGTGTCCCAGATCCAAACCATTCTGAGCAAGAACCAGTGCCCTCAGAAGGTCAGGAGGTTCAAGTCAATGATGCCATCTCAGACCTGAAGAGCCTGTCTGATGATCTGACCGACTCAGCAGGGCCTTCAGGGAGCAGAAGTGGGATCGATCAGGGTAGCATGGAAGCCGAATTGGATCTGGTTGGTTCAGATGAATTTCCAAGCGTTTCTGAGATGAAGGAAAAAACCTGTTTCACATTGGTGGATCGTGTGAAGGCCTGTACACTGCCTCAGAAACCAGTCACTGAGGTCTGGAACAACATCTTCATTGGAAATGAGTAAGTCTACAACCCATTTAGACTAATATGAACCATGTGATTAATAATGTAATGCAGGAGTATGAACTTGAATCAAACACAATTATATTTCTACATTATAAATCCTCTTTAGCAAAGACTAATCTTGGCTGTTGTGTTCTTGTGCAGAGAGATAGCAAGGGACCGAACGAGACTGAAGGAGCTGGGTATTACTCACATCCTCAATGCTGCTGCCGTGAAGAAGAAGCTGAGGGTCTTGTTGGGAGTCCCACGGGAGAAAGACCTGAGAGAAACAGTTAATACAGGGGCGAGTTACTACAGAGGCATGAACATCACTTATTGTGGCTTGCCTACAACGCGCAACAGTTTGAAAATCAACAAATACCTCTTGCAGGCTGCCAAATTCATCCACAAGGCCCTGAAAAACCCAGAAAGTAAGATCTTTTATCAAGTGTTCTGGAGTGACAAACTGTTTTGGACTTTTTCTGACTGTCTTTCTATTTTTATTTCCACAGATAAGGTATTCATTCACTGCACTGAGGGTGTCAGCTACGCCCCTACTCTTTTTCTGGCATACCTCATAATCCACCAACACTGGAGAGTGGAGGATGCCATTGATTATCTCATAAAGGTTAGATACATCAAGCCTGACATAGACTTGCTGAAGCAGCTGGCAATCCTGGATGAGGAACTTCTGCACAATAGATCTACAAAATATAGAGGAGAAAACAAAAGCTCGATATACAGGGAGCCAAAGATTAAGACCTGTACACATTTTAAGAAAGATTATGCAATTTATAGACGTCGCTCCGAGACCGATATAAATCAATAAAAAAAAATTGTTAAAAAAAAAATTACAATTTGAGATGCAGTGTTGTCATTGTTCCTGATTTCATAATTCCTTACATCATTCCTTAATCTGCTTGTGGTATGTGTTTGATATGAGACTTATCTTCACACCGGTGTCTTTTTCTAAGAACAAATACCAAACTTTTTAGAAAATAGCAAGTGCTATTCGCCAAAGTTTTTTAAAAGTAGTTTGCAAAGTGTTTACTCTGACAATATATTTATAAATATTAATTTGACACAAAGAAATGATATAGGTAAATGAGGAAAAGTGAGAAAATTTGTTGGTTGTTGGTGACATCTGGTTTTAATAATGGGAGCCGTTTCCTGGGGGTATTCCAGAAAGCATGCTTAACTTAGTTACTTACTTGCTTATTAGGCTGCATAGATTAGGCCAGCCGGAACCGGGAACACTTGTGTTATAAGTAAATCTAAGGAACAGAATGTTATCTACGCTAATGTTAGTCTTTCTGTTTATTCCGAGGTTAACTGTAATCAGCCGGACCCGGGCCTTATCCAGTGGACCTGCGTCTATACACGACCATAACGCATGATGTAGTCAGCCGGATCCGGGCCGTATCCAAATCAGATGTTGGACCTGCGTCTAGACACGACCACAACACATGATGTAGACAGCCGTATCCGGGCCGTATCCAGATCAGATGGTGGACCTGCGTCTAGACACGACCACAACACATGATGTAGTCAGCCGTATCCGGGCCGTATCCAGATCAGATGGTGGACCTGCGTCTAGACACGACCACAACACATGATGTAGTCAGCCGGATCCGGGCCGTATCCAGATCAGATGGTGGACCTGCGTCTAGACACGACCACAACACATGATGTAGTCAGCCGGATCCAGGCCGTATCCAGATCAGATGGTGGACCTGCGTCTAGACACGACCACAACGCATCGCTGAAGTGTCAGCAGAGATTGTGTCAACTAGACTCTCCCCTGTGAAGGCCTCATCGACACGACAGCCATCGGCACTGAACCTCAACAAACCCGTCTCCATACGCGCGTGATGACTCCGATCTTCTACCAGATGGAACTGGATAACATTCTGAAAATTCCAATCCAATCTGTTTTCTGACCCATAATGCTGCCTGAATCATAATCATACACTGTTCGCTCGTTGGCCAGAGGAAAACTGGCCCCTCCCGACTGAGCCTGGTTTCTCCCAAAATAAAATTCTCCATTCTGCCACCTGATGGAGTTTTGGTTCCTTGCAGCTGTTGCCTTTTTCACCTTTCTTCGCCTTTGTCACCATTGGCTTTTGGCTTGTTTAGTTTCGGGACATTTAATTTAATATTCAACAATATTATTGATCTGCCGGCATTGGCACAATTATATGAGAACTGAACTGAGCTGGACAATGACATCATGGTTTTCTCCAGAGTGGCTATATATATAAATGGACTAAATTAATTAATTTATTTATTTATTTTAAAAAATGAATCATCACTGAGCTTACTTAAACTGGACTGTGACGCTATTTTCTTCTGGAAACAAACTTTGTTGCATTTTGTTTAATGTGTATTATAAAAAGCGCTATATAAATAAAGGTGACTTGACTTGACTACCGTAACATAACATAATAGTTTCTTGATCTGATTGATATTTGGCGTGTAACTCGCATTAAAAAAAAAAAAAACAGTTTACATGGGGTCCTTTTTAGGGCGCATTCAACATTCAAATCTTATTTCTTCCTCATTTGACTGTAATATTTCTCTTTCAGTTTCAAAGAATCACAGTGCCATAATCACTCTCTCAGCCCACCGTCTACCAGAACTCATGTTTAACAATAACGTGTTAAAATGTTCTGTTTTGTTAATGACTAACAATGTTAAAACTATGCCTGAATTAACTTTAATTGGCAAATTGGAATGGGTTAAATTTAGCATTAAAATATTGGCAATTAAAGAAGGTAAACGAATTGTAAACAGTAAAGTAACAATGTCTTTCTGAAATAGTGAACGGACTGATATTGTTTTTATAGGTAGAAGCACTAGACTCTAGAGCAATAGAGTATTGACCAAACTCAGAGAGACTGGAAGTAGAGATTGAGTTCCTCTCAATAAAGCAAGAGCACCTGATGGGATTGAGCCCATAATGGCAATTATTTGTGAGAAACAGGAAACTGAAAATGATCTAGAAATGTGTTATACGAAAACAACAACCCTTGAGAATTGATTAATTGACTGACTAACAAGATATTTTTATCAAACTAATTCTGAAAAAAAATATAGCCTAGGTCCTATAGGTCAACCGTGTTTACATTTATTTCATGTTCTACTGACATCAATTTCTTCCTGTTTTATTAGAACATTTACAAAAATGTATTCAGTTATTTTGCCAACTTATACTTGAGAATGAGTCATATGGACAGTTTTTGTTAGAAAATGACATATTTGTTTAGGTAACGATGCCCATCTAATCACACAAAATGGTTGATTTTGTATAAAGACCAAAGGAGAGTTTCTGCCATTCTTCATTTAGCCAGCAGGAGGCAGTGCAGAGTGAAGGCGCACTTTATAAACTGAGTTGTCTGGCTTATACCTGCTGACATCATGAAGCTGTTGTCTTCACCTGTATTACATCATCAGTCTCTAAATATATGTCCCCTATGTTTGCTTTAGTGTTGAATGTTAAACCTGAGCCTTTTGAAGTGCCTTTTGCATCATAGTCAAACTCATAATACATTGCTATTTGTTGTTTGTTGTTTGAATACATTTGAATGCGGGGTCTTTAACATTGTGCCTTGAGATAGCATTTTACACTATGGAATCATGTTATATTCATGTAAATAAAAATCTGTATTTTATATGGTAAATAACTAAAAAGTAATTTAATATTTTTTAAAAAATGTGTAAGTGTTAATGCAATGGGAAGTTTCTGTGACATCACTCATTGATTACTGTAAATAACAGAACAGTCGTGTTGTCAGTAAAATCAAGTGGATCAGTTTCAAGGTGGCTTTTGTTACTTTTCTCTTTTGTTAATACAATAAATTGCCGCACATGAATACATTCTGTGCCTCATGCTCTGTTACAGCAGAAATCTGAATGAGGTGATGTAACCTGACTATTACTTTATTATATTCTGCTCTCTTTCTTTTTCAAATGTCCACTGTATGGTTGGTTGGGGGGGGGGGGGTTTGTCAATAAATCAAGGTTGTCTCATGTCTGTGCTTTTGTCATGAATAGAAATTTCACGAGTTCACACTTACAAATAAGTCAGATAGAATAAATGGTATGCATATTTTGGCGTGCTGTCCGAGGAGAGGGCTCCGGGCTCGGTATTTGGCCCGAACCCAGAGTACTCCCCCCGTATTCCTGTGGCTGTGGAAGGAACAAGCCGAGAGTGAGGTGTCGGGGTGGTGGAGCCGGGATGCTGAAAACCT
The DNA here is from genome assembly GCA_029959095.1 of Rhinichthys osculus. NCBI lineage: Eukaryota > Metazoa > Chordata > Actinopteri > Cypriniformes > Leuciscidae > Rhinichthys > Rhinichthys osculus. The sequence continues at coordinate 13,393,820 of JARWKJ010000009.1, read as the reverse complement.
GTCAAGGAATGTAGGTGAGTCGACTGAATGCCTTTATATATGCTTCCTCTCATGCTGATGGGAAAGTCATGATGATTGTTGATGACAAGTTAATTGGATTGATTATTTTGAATGTGCTCCTCCCGAACTTTGTTTAGTTAAACATCATGTGTTAACAAAGAGTATTCATGGACAGATAAACCAAGATATTAATAGAAGGAAGGTAAAAGAAAGTTATTGTTCCCAGCAGTATCTGCAAGTTCAAAAACTATCCTTGAGGTGTATATTCACAAAATGAAAAGAAGCTCATGTTGTTGAAGGACTGCACATTCTGCCTTTGGCAAAGAGAGATTGAAATACAGCTGTCTTTGTGCCTCGTCATTCTCTCTTTGTGAATTGTCATTTGAGAATTTCCCGTTCACTGTGGTGACTCAGCTGCCACTGCTGTGATGATGATGATGAACAATGTTTTCCATTTGACCACTGCTGTGCTTGAAAATGTTGCCGTGCTTCAGTGATCCTGAAAAAAAACTGAATAGGCCTACCAAAGATTAAAAAATTGCAAAGATCTAATTCATAATCAAAATATTAAATTGGTCCAGTTTCATTTCACTGGTGTTTAAATAACATTCATGCATTAAAGGGCCCCTATTATGGATTTTTGAAAATGACCTTTGATGTGTGTAACATGTAGCAACATTGAGATTTGCCTTAATTAGCTCAAATTATTTATAGGGAATTTTAATAATTAATCATAGGCTAAATATGATTAATATCTTGCATGTTACAGTTAAATTATCGAAATTGAAAATAGATCGATCGTATATATGAATGGTAAATCATAACGAATTATAATTCCTCATTCATATATCAATGGTCTCATTACAGATCAATTATATGAGATAACTTTAAGGGAATTAATTTAGTTATCAAACAATCGGTTTGTCCAGCAAACAGCCGTAAGATTAACTTACCAACTTCTCAACGAAGTTATCCCTTTTTATAAACTCCAAGAAATATCAATGTTCCGGCCGTGAACATTAATTTTCTTGTGTTTATAAAATTTAGGTTACTGAAATAGTAACAACTTAAAGCTTTGTAGCTATAAAGATCATCATTTCATTGACTTGTAATATAAGCTCTTAGACTGAAAGCAATCAAGAATATGGTTTTAATAATTGAAACTACGGATACAGAATTCTACATTTAAACCCGGGGATACATGTATGTACAGTAAACATTAAAACTAACGAGACAAACGAATAACGACGGGAGAGAGAGAGAGAGAGAGAGAGAGAGAGAGAGAGAGAGAGAGAGAGAGAGAGAGAGAGAGAGAGAGAGAGAGATCTGGAAAAGATCATGAGTTTGGCTAAATTCATCACAGACACAGAACCTTTGAGACAACAAGAATCAACAGATCTTAAACCTTGAATGAATGGTAAACGGGTACTTGCACCGGTAAAGCTCTTTGTGTGGCTGATGTGACGAAGCCGTGTGTCTCTCTCGGTCATGTGAACGTCGAGCGTCCAACTGGTTCGTCCAGCGCGCAAGCGCGAGCGTGGCGTGTTTGAATGTCCTTGGAGGTGAGCTTGCCAGCTGAGCTGAGCTGTGTTCATTTTCCTCGCGAGAAGACATGAACAGAGGAGACTTCGAAAAAGATAAAAGAAACTTGAAGAAAACAAAAAGAGAAATGATGGATCATCACAGGAAGGCGATGTCCAGACGCACGAGGAGTCACATGATGAAGCATCGAAGAGAGCAGGAAGAGAGCGTTCAGGAAGAGAGTTTTTTTTAGAGTTTCAGAAGCATGAAGGGAAGCTCGGCTTAAGGACACTTAGGTTCACGCCCCTTCTGGCATGAAGGCACCAATCAGCTGGGGAAAAAAGTGCCTGCGGAAGATTCCTCTTTATCTTGTCAGGATCATTTATGATGGTATAACATTTTGTCATTCCTACCTAGAAAGATTGTACAAACCGGACAATAGATTTTACAGTTATATCCTATGTATGACTGGTTCAGTCAAAACAAGACGGTCAAACAGCTACCAAAAATGGCAGGTAAAAGTAGAAGAACATAAAGTTACATTCATATGCAGAATTACAAGCATTTAAAAGTTTGATTAACACACAATAAAATTGTCAGCATTCCAGTATGGCATGTGACGACATCTAAGCACAAAAATGAATACATTTAAAACATTTAGAGGTACTTTTCTCTGAAAAGTTCCATGGCTGGTGTTTGTGTGTTAATGTGTTGGAATGTTGGCTCCTTGTGCCAGGCAATATTGGGGAACATTCTTTTGATAAACCCTTAGACTTCAGAGCAATACACTAGCAAACCACACCTCTATTATAAAGCAAACCAATAACACATGCATATGTACATACATTAAAAGGACATTTCTATCCTAAGTTACACACAAAGGACGTTTGTGTGTGTGTGTGTGTGTGTGTCTCTGTGTGTGTGGGTATCCTTATGGTCAGCATCTGTCCATCCGTGGTGTATACCACGTGAGGGTTTAGTTCGCAAATGGTTGTCTTGAAGACAAAAGGGTAGTTTTGTGTTTAAATCTTATCAGCCTACGGAGACATAATAATTGATGAGGGGGGGGAAATTAGCTCAAGACCCTGAATGGATCAGTTCTTATTCTTTTGTGACTGAGCACAAATTGCAAGCAGTGTAAGGATTTTAAAAACAACGGGGCACTGTTTCTTGATTGCGCAATGCGTCAAATGAAGTTAATCAATGACCTGCTAGCCGACATTGGGGCACCATATCACATGATTTAAGGTTTTGTGAATTAAACATATGTGTTCATATTTGTTCAGTAGTGAAGGAAAACAGGATTCAGTCAGTCGCTACAAACATAACTCTGTGAAAGAAAACATCCTGCAAAGTTTTAAATCTGAAAGGGCACCGTATATAACGTTATTGTCTTTCAAAAGTAAGAGTCGACTCTGAGTCAATGAAAGAATTGTTTTGCAAACGATTCCTCAGCCGTATCGCTGTGACGTCAAGACAAAACATTAGCATATTGCCCGGCCACTTATTGCGCGTGCAGACACCAGGGAAAACTTGAACCTCAAACCGGCAGCTGATTCCTGTGTGGATACTGGACAGCATCATGTCGAGAAGACCCTGTGCTCTACAATGTGAAGGTCAAGCCAGTTTTTTTTACTGCCCAAGGACAAGCATGTGAAGAATCAGTGGTTAAAATTCATCTTTACCATGATATCACAGCAGTATAATCCTAAACATTTGCTGTGTTCCCTTTATTTTACTGACGACTGCTTCTCAAATCTCAGAGTTCAATGCAGGATTCGCAAACCGCTTGCTCTTGAAAGATGGTGTTCAAAATACTTAGTTTTGATTTTTATATTGTGTAGGTCTCCTGCTAACTGGCTAACTCAAGTTATCACTGTCTTACTGAAATACTTCTGTTAATCAGCTGTCGGCCACTATTACCTATAACTGTCTATTAAGATTGTCTGTCGTTCTTACAACTTTGAGGAAAGATTTGTTTTACCAATGTTTATGTTGTTACATCAGTCATTCACTATAGCTCGGCTAATGTACATTTATTGATACAGTTTCCACGTGTTCACCGCAATATATTAGAAAAATACTCTGTAAATAAATTAGTACAAGTAAAATAATCGGTTTGCTTATGGACATGCACTTGTTAATGCTGATGGTGAGGAATTACGGTTGCAACATCTTATAATGTACCGTCAAAGTAGTGTATCACTGAGAAACGTTCTGCTCGAGTCGTCCTTGCGATGGATCAAGATCAAGATCAAGATTCCTTTTATTGTCATTCCACAGTACACTGTAGTACGCAATTACATGCAAAGGTCACAGCTTAAAAATACAGCACAAAAACAATTTAAAGAACACTGTAGAAAACGAGATATTAGCTACATATACAAATAAAAAAAAATTAAAAAAAATGCTTATATGGGTATGCAGAGCATGTAGAGTGATAAAAATAAATATACAACGTCTAAAACCGGTAAGTATCAATATATACATTTGGGAGCATAAATATCCTCATTTAAAATTTAAAATAGTGCAGTTGAGAATAAGGTGCAGTCAGAACAGATACATGTAGTATTCACATTGATTGGTTTTAGTGGGTTTTTCTGTTCATAGTCTAACGGCAGTGGGGAAGAAGCTGTTTTTGAACCTTGCAGTCCTTGTTCTCAAACTGCGGTACCTCCTGCCAGAGGGGAGGTGGGAAAATAATTTGTGGCCAGGGTGAGTGGGGTCCTTGATGATTCCCATTGCTCTTGATAGGCATCTTTTCTGGGCCAGCTCCTCAATGGTCGACAGAGTTAGTCCCAATAGTCCGCTCAGCTATCCTCACCACTCTGCTCAGCACCTTTCTCTCTGTAGATTTACAGTTCTCAAACCAGAGAGAAATGTTGCTGGTCAGAACACTTTCAATGGTGCCCCTAGAAAGTGGTCAGGATGGATGGACTAAAGTGGGCCCTCTTCAACCGCCGCAGGAAGTACAGGCGCTGGTGTGCCTTTTTGATGAGGGAGGAGGTGTGCCGGTCCCAGGACAGGTTGTTGGCCACTTGAACCCCCAGGAACTTTGTGTTTTTTACGATCTCCACAGCAGTCCCATTGAGGTGGATCGGGGCATACACAGGCTGATTTCTCCTGAAGTCAATCACCATCTCCTTGGTTTTCTCGACGTTCAGGGCTAAGTTGTTTGTCCAGCACCAGTCTGCAAAGAGTCTCACCTCCTCCCTATATGCCCTCTCATCTCCGTCCTGGATAAGACCCACCACTGTCGTGTCGTCCGCGTACTTTATGATGTGATTGGTGCTTGACTTTGCACAAAAGTCATGAGTCATCAGTGTGAAGAGAAGAGGGCTGAGAACACTTCCCTGCGGGGAGCCAGTGCTCAGTGAGATGATGGTGGATGTGTTGTTGCCTACTCGCACAAACTGAGGCCTGTCTGTGAGAAAATCCAATATCCAGTTACACAGAGGAGAACTTATGCCCAGTGCGTCTGAGCCCAGTTTGTTGACCAGATGCTGGGGGATTATAGTGTTAAATGCCGAGCTGAAATCAACAAACAGCATCCGCACAAGAGAGTTCTTGTTCTCCAGGTGTTCCAGGCTAAAGTGCAGTGTGGTGGATATGGCATCCCCAGTAGAGCGGTTTGGACGGTAGGCAAACTGAAATGGGTCCAGTGAAGGGGGGAGGGCAGACAAGATGTGGTCCTTTACTAGTCTCTCAAAGCACTTCATTATTATAGAAGTGAGTGCTACGGGCCGGTAGTCATTCAGACTATTGATGGTGTGTTTTTTTGGAACAGGGATGATGGCTGAGGTATCATGTCTGAACCAGCGGCTTTCCGTGGGTCAATTTTCTTCAGCACCCGGTGGACATCCGCTGGATCCAGTGTGAGCACCTGATCTCCTTCCTGTGGTGTGGTTTTCCTCGCTGGTGTGGTATTCTGTGCTTCAAACCTACCGAAGTAATTATTGAGGTTGTTGAGGAAATCCATGCTGTCGTCACAGGACTGGGGAACAGTCCTACAGTCCATGACAGCCTGGATTCCCTGCCACAGTTTCCTGGTGTCTCTATGGTCGTTAAAGTGACCTTGGATTTTTTGTCCATGTGCTCTCTTTGCCATTCTGATTGATTTGTTCAGATTGGCTCTTGCAGACCTGAGAGCAGTGACATCCCCAGATTTGAAGGCAGAGTTCCGGACTTTGAGCAGGGCTCGGACCTCTGTCGTCATCCATGGTTTCTGGTTCGCCCGGACTGTAATGTTTTTTGTGACACAGACATCATCCATGCACTTGAGTATGTATCCTGATACGACTTACTCAGCATACTCCTCGATGTCTGTGGTATGGCCTTAATGTCTGTGGCACAGGCAGCATCTCTAAAAATAGACCAGTCAGTGCATTCAAAGCAGTCCTGCAGAGCTGACATGGCTCCCTCCGGCCAGACTCTCACCTGCTTTACGGAGGGCTATGCTCTGACGAGCAGGGGTCTGTATGCTGGAGTTAGCATGACCGAGATGTGGTCAGATGAGCCAAGGTGGGGGCGGGGTAATGCCTTAAATGCTCCCTTAATGTTTGTGTAAACATGATCCAGTGTGTTGGTTCCCCTTGTTGCAAAGTCCACATGTTGGTAAAAGTGAGGGAGGACTTTTTTCATGTTTGCCTGATTGAAGTCCCCAGCAACTATGAGTACTCCCTCTGGATGTATAGTTTGCAGCTTGTTTATGGAATGATACAAAGTTTTTAGGGCTGTTTTAGTATCTGTATGTAGACACCAGTGATGATTATGGCAGAGAACTCCCTTGGAAGATAGAAGGGGCTACATTTAACTGTCAGAAGCTCAATGTCCGGGGAGCAATGAGAGTGGATCCCATCTATGTTTGTGCACCAGCTGTTGTTGATATAGATTTTGCACACCCCACCGCCTTTAGATTTTCCCCTGAGGGCTCTACTTCTATCCGCACGGAAAGTAGTTAGCCCCTCCATGCTAATGGCGTTCTCTGTGACTGTGTCATTTAACCAGGTCTCAGTGAAAATCAGAGCACAACAATCGCTCACCTCCCGTTTTGTTGTTAGGTCCAGTCTGATATAATCCGATTTGTTCTCCAATGAGCGGACATTAGCCAGCAGGATTGATGGTAAAGGCGTCCTGCATGGGTTAGCTCTGAGCTTAGCACTAGCTCCTCCGCGCTTACCCCTCTTCTGCCTCCGCAAACATCGCCTCCGCTTCCTCTGATGGCGGGTAGCGCTGGAGCGAAGAGTCGGTGTTGTGCTGGCCTCTCGCGGAGAACGTAGCAGTCCGAGCGTCTTGAGTGAGTCCGCAGTGTTATGATTAATAGTTCCTATTTTACCAACTGTGAGCAGTAACATTAGATCATGCCGATCGTACGCCAGCCTCCTCTTGCCTCGTCGTACAGGAGTCGGGTCTCGGTCGGTGTTTTTAACTCTTTCGTCTGTATTTTTGCCGTGAGCCATTGCAGCCGCTGCCGACATGGGCGCCGCCATTTTGGATTTCACGTGGAGGTTCGGGTTGAATGATTAGTTCATTATATTTCATTATCGGACTCGGGCTCGCATTGATATGGTAAAATCGACGTCATTGTTTGTTAATGTCTTTAGTTTACGGTGTAGGAAAGCATCAGGACAAGCAGAGCTGACGTTGTTATGGCAATGGGCGTGTTTGTTTTCGACGCGCGCGCTGTACGCGTTAACCCAATCACAACAGACTGAGCTGTCTGGCCAATCAGAGCAGAGTAGCTCGCGGAAACGAGGGATTTAGAGGGATTGATTCATCTGACGAGTCGTTTGAGAATCATTGAAAATGTGGTGATGTGCAAATGTATATTATGAAGAAATGAAACAGTTTTTTTACCTTTGATGCATGTAAACCTGTTGTAGGAGACATTAGGAATCTTTAAAATAGCATAATAGGGGCACTTTAAAGGTGCTCTCTAAGCGATGTCACACGTTTTTTAGGCTGAAACATTTTTTGTCACATACCGCAAACATCTCCTCACTATCCGCTAGCTGCCTGTCCCCTGAACACACTGTAAAAAAAAAACGCGGTCTCTGTAGACACCCCAGGCTCCACAAACGGCAACAAAAACAAACTGGGCAAACCTGGACCCCAAAACACAACAAACAGTGTTCCAGCCAATAACCGACAAGAATGACATGGGGGTGGGGGTTGGGGGGGTTAGTGCACGTGGGGGTGTGGAGGAGAGAGAAGACCACTGTATAAAACATGTGACAACTTGCCCCAAGCACCCACACTAACTTATTCAAAAGGTGCATTCGCGCCATGTCGTAGTTTCTGCAATAAGATGCTTTCAACTTGTAAAAAACTTTCAAGTCCTCATAGAGCTCCTAATTACGATGGGAATTTTCTGAGAGCTCCAACTTGTACCACCTGACCTGACCGCTGCAGTTTCATCTAGGCGTTGATGGTGGTGCCATAGAAATGCATACTTTCCAGTCCGAGGAAGTAAACATCTCAGAATATAATGTCACGTGTTGTCATTTTGAGACTACGGCAATTACGACATGTATGTACATGCTTGAATGCAGCAAAATACCGCCTTGCTTTAGTAGGAAATACTTTTATGGTGTCGACTTGTATTGTTTCAGTTGGGCTAAGTTACTTTCAGTTTCAAGGGAAAGATCCAGCACATTGTAGGCAGCAGCTAAATGGCTGCAAAGAATCGTAAATACGACTAGAACGGTGGAAAGAAACTGCCGTTCTGTCAGTTCTACCCGAGTGGTATTTCAAGTACAGGTAAGAAATTTGTTGCCATAGTGTTCCATTTTTACCATAATGCTGTTTAAAGAGATTTAATTTTCAGTGATATACCTACCCTTACAATAACTGTTATGTTAATAACCCTCTGTCGATCTGACTGTCTGTGGGCGGGGATACAAAAATCATAAATCGCGTCATACAGCGGACTTTTGCTGACAAATAAACGTGAACGAGTTAACATGGTTCATTTACACTACTGACATTGTAACATTACAAAGCTGCCTGAAAAAAGTTACACTTTAATTATTACCCAACTTCTGGCCTGTGCAGTTCATCTTTTAATGACTGAATGAATGGTTAGAATTATTTAAGTTTAACATATTTAAATCTCTGATGAAGCAAGCAACTTTTAGTCCAACTAGTCATTATCCAACAGAACTACAGTAGGCAACATTTGAAGTGGATCAAAACCTTTCATCAAAGTTATACATGAATTTTAAACAACACCCTTTCTTGTCTTAGGGACAATATTGATAACTTTTTAACATGGAAGTTATTTTTGTATGAAACTATTTTTAGTTGATCGTTTCCAGCTGAGCTCGAGGGCTCTCTGCAGGGCTCTGGTGTCATGAAACTGGTCGGGCAGGTAGATGTGACACTGGCATTTCTACATTGAAACTAAAAGAGGGAGGATAAGAGGGCAGTCTTAACTATGTCTTGAAAAGCAGGTGAAAATGGAAAAGAGGGTGTCATTGTTCCTTTAGGACTGTAGAGACAGGTTGAAATCCTGTCCAGCCAAATACACAGTCATTTTTGGATCTAACCATAGTTCTCACTCCTGTTCCTAATGGCAGACAATGACACGGTAAGACAGAATAGTTTTGGCTGCAGGCTGCAGGCTGTATGCTTTTGTATTTATCTCATTGTATTGTATTGTTTTTATGCATGTGTGTCATGTTACAATGTTCTTTATCGTGTGGTTTATTTCAGTGGACTTTTTATATAAATGCATTTGTAATAAGGGTCTGGCTTGTATGTTGAGCACCAGATGGTACTAAGAAAGTTTTTGTATTGCTTTGTAAAAACAATGAAATAGAAATGGCGAATAAAAATAGAGCTGTTAATTGGTTCAAATGATTTTGAAGTGTGATTAATCTTAAGTGTGATTAAACAAATTTGAACTTAAGCATTAATGCATTACCAATATGTGTCACACCCTCATTAGGACAAAAAAAAAGTTGTGGCATTAACATTTTTCACACATTTACCAAGTTTAGGAATCACTAACTAAAAGAAGGCCTATTTACTGAGCTACATGATCAAGAAAGTATTAGAATTATAAATAAACGGTATGTACTTTAGAATAAGGTTCCATTTGTTAACAATCTGTTAATTTTATTCAGTGGACCTGAGCTAATGTGGACTAACAATGAATGCATTTTTTAGCAAAGAGGAATAATTTCATTGTTAATGTTAGTTAATGCATTAACTGATGGTAATTAATAGGAAGTGTCACCTAAATGATTATACTAAAGTAAAAATATAGTCAAGATCTGCTTATATATATACAGTATATATAATATTGTTCCTCAGTTAAAGGTAATACATGAAACATTAAAGCTATATATATATATATATATATTATTTTCTTCATTTTTTTTCACTTTGACAGTTTGCTGATAATTGCTTTATATATAATTGCTGATCATGCTATTTTGGGTAATGGTAAGAGTTTTGACAAACAGTTCCTCCACATTGATCTGAAAACTTTCTCATTCCCTGTCTAAGCTTTGGTATCATACACTGAAAAATGAGACTTAAAACACACCTCATTGGTCAAATTTTTTGAAGGCGTTTAGCTATATATTTAATAATTTTAGCTGTCTGTATCACCCGAAGGACTTGTTGTGAAACCCACTTAATGCTAAAGAAGTATTTAAAGATAATCTAGGATTTTGAGGTAGTTGAATAACACTCAGGATACCTTTGGCTTGCTCAGTTGGGGATATTCAAATTAAATGACCCATCATACCACTGATCAGCTCTACCAAACTTGGATGTCTTTTTTCAGTAATAAACAAACACTGTTAAGTTGTTTTGATTGATACTGTGAAGCAGCTTTGATACAATCTGTATTGTGAAAAGCGCTATATAAATATATTTGACTTGACTTGACTTACATGCATGTCAGACAGAAACCCACTATTCTAGACTGAAACTGGGGTCAGTGTTCTGGTATGTCAATTTAAGAGGCATCATAGACCAGGGTATTTATATATAACTATAGTTAAGTAGGTTTAATGATTACTCAAAGAAACATTAATATGATTATTATAACGTTATAATGACCAATTCACATTTGACATTATAAAGAAGGTAGTGGCACTGCAGCAAAAAAGATCAACTAAATAGTTGAAAACTCTATATAAAATATCAACAACTAAATGTGATTTTGGTAACAAATATGACTGGTCTGGTTGAATGGGTTAAGCACCCATATGTATTAACCTATTAGGCAGGCAATAACAACAACAACAAAAAACAGCTTCCATGCAGGCTCTAAGCTTTGGTGTGAAAAGGGGTGCTGACTCATGCAACTCTTGTGGCGAAATTACATCAATACAATGTGAATGTAATGAACATTCAAAGCCCAGAAAACATGGCCCACCTGTCAAATCTTGACAGTGTGTGAAACATGCATAGTTTTGGTGACACTGCGGGTGTAAACAGACAAGTTTATTGTTATTTGGTGAAGCAGTGCAAACACACCACAAGTAACACCTACTCACTGCCTGAAGAGGTACATCTTTCAAAAGAGGCCATTGAGCTGGAACTTAGAAAGTGAGGTAGGCTGTGACCTTCAAAATACATCAGTCACAAAACACAACTCAGGACTGCATTACAAAGCATCTGGTAAAACTGCATAGTTTCCAAAGGAGTTCTGCAAGAGACTATACTTAACATGTAATGGATAATGTGTAGTCAAGCCAGTCATTATCACCAAATGAACCCCAACTGGGTCAGGACCGTGACATGGATGGTATGACTTTTAAAAGTCCCATAGAAAGGTAGATTAATCTCATTTGAATCTGAAAGGTAAGACTGATCAACGCTATCTCACGACCAATTCGTCCGAATTTGACGAGTGATTGGTCAGACTAGTTTTAAGACACAGTCTTTACAAAATATATATGCAACTGAACTGGGCCTCTGAAGTCATTTTTACCTTAATCGTTACCTGAGACAAAAGTAGTAATGTAATTAATGATAATAGTAAAAATAATAAGTAGTAATTTTACTAATGTCACCCGGACACTATATGATTTTAGCCATGATTTCCCACTTGCTGACCGTTAATGGAGACAGAGCAGTGCTCATACACGTGAGTGACGATCCCTGTGTGTCAATGTTCAAAGACTAATAACAGATGACAGATATTTCGCAGGTTAACCCTTAAGTGTCACGGGCCCACCGGTGGGCCCAAATTCATTACATTTTTAAAACAGTAATATCCTATACTAAACCTAAACTAATCTTGACAAACTATATATCACTTGAAAGCTTACAATCTCTAGTTTCCATATTTGGTGATTGATTTTCAAAATAAATTACAAAGGAGCCGTAATTTATCAATTTGCAACAAGAATATTGGTAACACTTTATTTCGATAGTCCACTTTAGACATTCTACTAACTATAAGTAACTTTTAAACTACATGTCAACTAACTGTCATTAGAGAATTAGTAGACTGTCTGCTTAATATCTGCTAACACTTTATTTTGTTTGTCCCCCAACAGATATTCTGCTGACTATAAGTAACTTAGCAACTACAAGTCAACTTGTTCTCCTAACCCGAACCCTAACACCTAACCATTACCTACCAGTCTACTGACAGTCTACTACAGCCTACTAATACTCTAAAGACAGTTAGTTGACATGTAGTTGAAAAGTTACTTATAGTTAGTAGAATGTCTAAAGTGACTATCGAAATAAAGTGTAACCAGAATATTTTCATACTCCTAAGGCGTGATTAGACCTTTATTTTGAAATAGCAATGAACATGAAAAATCATGAAAGAAGGGTAGAAACCTCAGTTTGTTTTCATGCCAAGAGTTCAAAAGATAGCATCCATTCAATTATTTTAGAAAAAAAGGTCTGAAATTTTTTTTAAATATAACGAAAAAAATTATATGATGTGGCAGGAAGCTAAAACGCACATACTTGTTCTTTTTATGTTTCTTAGAGGTTGAATTCATATCAAAATCTGCCAAACTTCTCATATTACTTCTGAATAGGATGTCTACTTCATAAAATGTATGACAATTGTGGAAATAATGGTTCATATCACTCAAAACACATTTGGAAATGGAGGCGCCCTTATATGGGCAGTAATGGAGTCTGGTTGTCACCTAGTGAAAAAGTTTGGTACTGCTCCCAAACAAAATCTCACTGAAAGCTCATTTTTTGAGATATCAACCTAAAATTTGAAACACAACTTGTTCAGATTTTTGGCTTTGATTTTTTTTTTGCAGTTTTAGAGTCGCCCAGGTTTTGAAAATATATATTTTATATAAAATATGAATAATTACATTTTTTACATTGTACATTTTCATAAACTCAAACTTCTATAACTTTTTCTCTGTTTCACTTTCTTAATTTATTTCACTTCTACAAAAATCTGCCAAATGTCTTCTTTAAAACAAGACCAATCTTACGTCTATATTACAACCATTTAAGTTCGAAATGTGCATTTTCATGTATATTCAAAAAAAGGGGGGTGACACTTAAAGGGTTAAATATCTAGACCTGTCTGCGATCATGTGAAATGTGTTTTGATGGGGAAAGACATCAGTATTGACAGACATTGTGCACTGTGAAAAGAAAGTCACATGTCAAGTCACCATAAAGTAAAAAAAATTTAAAAAAATATTAAAAATTCTTTATCCGTGCACAACATTATTTTATTGAATAATCTTTCATTAAAATAACTTCCCCTCCCTCTTGTAATGTCTTCTCTTCTCTGATGATGCGTTTAGTGGCTTGAGGGCAGGGCAACCTGTCACTCACATGAGATCGACCAATAGCAAACCATCTCCATCCAATCAATTCCCCTTGGACAAAAGTGCCACTCCCGCCCTAAATTTTTTTCTTGTTAGAGAAACTGTCTCACTCGGATATGTGTCACAATAGGGAATAAAAGACTATCGCAACGTCGATTTCATGCCAACTTAAAAGTTGTGTTAAAAGTTGCCGCGATTGACTAGTCAGAATCACGTATTCCAATTAGCCATGTGAACGTAACTTTAGTATTAACTAGAAATACTGCAACTACCCTCCTCATAAACATGGTAGACAAACCTCCAAGAAATAAAACTAATACTTATTTTTCTCACAGATTGAAACCCTCCAAGATTAGAGAAAATAATCAAAATCATTGTTTATCTTGATTATTTTTTTCAATAAATCAGTTGGTTAGTTCATGAAGTGGACTGATCCAGTTCTAGAGAGCAGCTTACTGACTCAAACTATTCGGTCACAAAATTGGAGGGAATATTTTCAATGATTATTATTTGGATTGGACAACTTTTATTTGCATTATGTTTGAAGCTTGAAGTGTTATAGTGACCAGTCATCATCAGAACTTCTTTTGTATTCCACAGAAGAAAGTCAGTCATACGAGTTTGAAATCCTTATTGAACTATTCCAGTAAAATAAATACTTCCTGTAATGAAAGCCACCCATTCAGAAGAAGGACTGTATTCTTTTCAGGACTGTTGTGCTAACAAGGAAGCAAACCATTCGATTCTTGCGACCAAACTGTCTAGGTTACAAATCAGCGTGAAGACATCAACAAATTGTCAGAGGCAATCTGCCTACCTTTCCTAAAGACAAAGTCTTTCCCAGAAGACAGCGCCCTTTACAGAATACCCTGGTTGCATCTGTTCTGTCTTATCATGGATGATAATGGATTGGGCAGTCTGAACCAATACAATCAAAGGGGTGAAAATGAGCAAGACAAGGAAATGAACGAAACTCAAGCAGTATGTCTAATACAAATGGCAGTTTAGGTTAAACGTCAAATTTTGTACAGATTGTCAATATAGAAGGTTATGTGCAAACACAGCCTCAGTGATCAGGTTCGATCCCATTTTAGTGACCAAAGAATCAAAGTACACTCTATTGTTTAAGTATTTGCCAAATCAAATAACTATTAAACTTATGTAGCATACAACAACAATCTAATAAAAAATAAAGACAATAGTAAACACAATTAGGCCTTCATAAAAATAGGCACCGAAGTCAGTAACTCCAAAAATCGGATTAAAAAAAGTTAATTTTGTTTTCTCATTCGGGAAGTTGTTTTATTTGGCTGTGCATCACAAAATTTCATGGCAACTGTGACATGGCAAAAAAAAAAAAAAAAACATGAAAAGCTAAACTAGAAATACAAGTATATTGTACAACATATTTGTAATGGCATTTGACTAGAATGCAGAACTCATAGAATCATGTTGGGGAGTATAAGGCATTTTAAGTATTTAGGACAAGGAACACAAACAAGTTCTACTAAGAGCAATGTGTGGCATCTTTTGTATGTAAAAAAGTACACGAACTTGTCAAACCACACCAACTATAATAGAGATGATGCAAAAAAAGGGCAAGTGTTCATTCTCATTTATAGAAGTTGTTTCTTTCACTTTCTCTTTTGTAGAAGGACCTTCCTCCACCATACTACTCTGTGGCTGTGGACCCACAGACCCCTCCTATGACCTACGAGGAGGTGATTTGTCAGGACAGATATGGTGTCGCTCAGAGAACTGTGCCATACTATGTTCAGAAGGATCCAGCACAAGTTCAGGTACCAGCTGTCATCGTCACTCAGCGAGTTGTCGGTAAGTACGGAATCTATTTATTCGCTCCGATTTGCCGCTTCCGAAAAAAAAGCTTTCTACATAATATGCTCTCGCTAAATGAAGCTAATATCTGCATACTGCTTTTAGAAATTGATCATAATCAAAAAAGGGGGACCAGTACTAGCTGAAAAGTTGACCATTTCAAATGGAACAATTCAAGCCTTTTTAGGCTGCCTTCACTTTAAGACCGAATGCATGGATCCAATATACTTGTGCATTTTCTTTCTCAACTGTTTACGTTCACTTAAGACATAAATGACTGTCTACGAGGATACTTAAAAAGGCAGGCATTTTGACACATAAGTATGTATTTAACTGTAAGCCCAATTAGGCGGGAATATATAATATATATATATATATATATATATATATATATATATATGAAACTTTCTGACCTTGACACACAGTCATGACAATCTACAAAGTCTTGTTTGTGAGGTTTCCTGTTTCTGGGTTTCTTGTTGCATAACAACAAGAGGGCTGGACAACATGTTTTTGTCACCACTCTGAATGTTTTTTGTCACACATGACAGGCAGAGAAATAAGATACTGTGGTCCCAAATTAATAATCTGTCCCCACAACTTTTAAATGCATAGCCTTTAGTCATTCTTACCCTCATTCTTGTTCAATTGTGGCCACGTTGTACTAATTTGGTCTCTTTAATTCAGTTAAATCATGCAGATGATTTAACTAAAACGATAGAACAAATTATTAAATCATGGGAATGTTTTCCTAATTCCTGTCAACGATATCTTGTCATGTTTTATTAATCATTTTTACAATAACAAGGAAAGACTATGCCTCAAGAGTATTTTTTCAACTTTGCATTCTCCAGACATTTACACACCCTAAACATTTTTACTTCAAACCCCACCCAAAAAAAACAGAAATTGAAAATGTTGATCACAATGTATATTGAAGTCATTGCATCAAGAAACTGAATTCAAATGTATTTTTGAATAAATGAACAGTCCTCGACTCGCCTACAGTTATAGTAGTTCTACACACTTTTGATCACAAATGTGGGACACTAGTTTAGTTGGATTGCTGATTTGTTCTTGTTCCTTCAGTTCCTCCAAAAAGGCAGGAGTCTTGTGGACGGAGAGGCAAGTGTTGGGGAGGATGGGGAAGTGTGCTGTTTCTGTTGTTTCTCATTGGACTGGCCATCTGGTTTGGAGGTAAAGACAGGACTCACCATTAATGCTCACCTTTGTACCTTAACCCCTTTCCCTGATTTTTCTCTTTGCCTTTCTCTCACTTATGGGGATAGTGCGTTACGGATCCAAGTCATATTCCGTCCATTATGAGGACAATTGCAAGGGAAAAGATTGCAAGGAAAATCAAGACCACGAGACGGATGACGACCTGAAGGGGTGCTCCAACTCCTGCAAGCTGTGTGACGGCACCAAAGACTTGCAATCGGCCAGCGATGAGACAAACTGCGGTAAACTCACTTTCTACAGCAACGAGGCGGACTATCAGATGTAACTGATTCATAGGAAACATTACAAAGAGATTATTGGTTGAGTGTTTCGGATAATACTTTGGTAAAAAAAAAACACAAGGTTGACATGTCTTGATAAGGAAACTAGATTTGAAGGTTAGCCAGAAACTGACTGGACTGCAATAAACATTTACAGTACACAGTAAGCCCTCTATTTATTTCTATGAAAAAAAAATGGCTGTTAAAAAGTACATTGCGAGTTGCACCGCAAAGAGCAAATATATCTAAACCTCTTTAAAACAACATCTGATCATTTTTATCTGCAATGTCTGACAAAAAACAAAAAAAATCTTACCAGATTAGTATTGTTTTTAATGTTACATTTAAGCTAAATTAAGCTAATTCTATACCGTATTGTTATTGTTAACTAAAACTATTTAAAATAGTTTTTGGTAATTAAAATAAAATATAAATATTATAATAAAATAAAATAAAAATTCCTTAACTTAATGAAATAAAAATGTTAAGTAACTAAAATGGCCAAAGCTAAAACTGTAAATTATATATGTACAGTTTATATGACAAAAGCACATACCTGCAACAGAATGACTAAAACTTACACTAAAATGAAAATTGGAAATAAAAAAAACTTTAAATAATTCAAAATATTAATAAATACTATACTAGAAGGCTATGTAAATAATACTAAAACAACACTTATTCAATATATATTGCAGAAAGCAAGTCTTTATCTTGCAATATCTCAAGCATTTTTAAGTTGTTTTGATGATGGTCACATGTTTACTGTTAAACAAGTTTTAAAAAAATGGTAACGCTTCCTTTTACAGTACTGTTACCCATGTACTTATATGTACTTATTATAGTAATTATACTTACTGGGTAATAATTAGGTACTAACCCTGAACCTACCCCTAAACCCTAACCCTAACCCATGTACTTACCTTATATTCGCCAGTACTTTCTAGGTAAGTACACTGTAAGTACACGTAAGTACTGTACTGTAAAAGGAAGCGTTACCAAAAAAACTATTAGGAAATGTAATTTCACTGTTTAACATTCCTTTCAATGTTCTCAGTGAGATTTGGTGGAGGTGACGTGTTGCAGGTCAGAACTGCTCCGGATGGTGGATTCCTTCCAGTGTGTTATCAGGGATTGGATAAGAGTTATGCTGACCAGATCTGTGAACAACTGGGCTTTAGAGGGTAAACATATTAATCCATCACTAATAAGAGCATTTCTTGAAATTCTGCTACCATTTACTAGTTGGTCCATACCCATATGACTTTCTTTTCTTAGTAGAAAACAATATGAAATTTTGAAGAATGTTCACGCAGCTCTTGGTCAGCAGCGACTATGGGTCCATCAACCTTAATAGAGCACTAAAAGCAACATAAAAGTCCATATGACTTTTACATTTACAAAATAATGTATTATGTGATCCAGGATAGAAAGAAAGTCATACAGGTTTGGAACGACATAATGGGTAGAATGAATGATGACCGATTTTTCATTTTTGGTTGATCTTCATTGGGTGAACACTTAATGGTCCAGATATAACCAAATATGAATCTTGTTTCAACAAAAACTATTTTAATATAGCTGATGTCTTGTGTTTCTTTTCCCTTAGGTCTTATGCATCAAGTGCAGTGAATAGCGAGATGTCCGAAGCCCTTACTTTAGAATCTAGATCAGACAAACTTATTCAGGGTCTGGTCAAAGTCAGGTAAGATCAAATCAAGTGCAGATTGTAGAACAGCATCCCAGCTAACAAAAATATGTTCTAAAAACGTTTCGCTAACATTCAAGCTATGAAAAAGTTTCTGAATCTTCAAAACATGCCTTAAAGGAGAACTCCGGCGCAAAATGAACCTTTGGTCTAATTACACATTGTTACCTAGTCAACCCTTAACTGAGATTTGCTTTCATGATTATCGAATGTAAATAGTTTTATCTCTAAAAACAGTTTAGCCTATAAAGCTAGTATAACGCTAGTATATTGGGCATGGAGTAATGACAAATAAAAAACGCTTGTTAATACCACTAACAAGGCTGAAAATAGCCCCACACTAACACAGTAGCATAATGAGTGTCCCTACCCTCAAACCGAAGCATTGAGAACTTTGTCAGTGTCCAGACAGTTTAATAAGAAGATATTTTATACATACAGTCAACTTCGCGTATACAGGCAAAGGCCATCTTTGAAAAACAGTCTCTACCAGTCGATCTACGAACGCCGATCCAAGCCTGCTGTTCGCGCTCACCTTATCACAACTAATCTCAGATAACGGTTGACAAGGTAACAATGTGTAATTAGACCAAAGGTTCATTTTGCGCCAGAGTTCTCCTTTAATGTATACTAAAACTTTCCCTTCCGGCGTTTTTCACCGCTAGCAACATTTTAGCAAAAAGCAACATTTTGAACAAAAAGCTGAGAAAATCTTGTTTTCGCATAAGCAATGCTTTGATCTTTGTTTATGCTTCTTTTTTGCCTGTTTTGATCTGGAGATTCAGTAGTATACTCGTTAAGGAGATGTGTAATAGCGCCCCCTACTGTATAACAGTGAAAACATGCAAAGCAAGAAAATTCTGTCAATGGCAGGGAAAGTGTTAAAAGATCCTTATTTATGATGAATATTATATACAGGCGAGCAGATGAACCCATAATATGAACGCAATTCAACAGGCTAAATGGTTGAGCGTTTATAATGGTTTTCTGTGGAAAAATGCTTAATTAGACATTTATATTCTGGGTTCATCTGCTTGCCTTTGCATAGTATATATGATAGTATATCATCAATAAGGTGTATATTGAATTTGGTATTTTAATATCACTGTCTTATACTTTATTAGTACAAACCTGGTAAAAATGACTGGCGGGCAATGGAGGAAAGCCTTGTTTCACCCTCCTGGGCGTTCCTATAAGGGTGTGAATTCATGTGAAAGCTGTTCATTAATGTTACTGGAACAATGTTTGTTACCAAAAGTTCTGGGAATACTCCCTGTTAGCTGGGATAAGACCTTTTGTGTTGTCAGGGTAATAACTTCCTCAATAGTACATAATATCTGTCTTTCACCATTTTTGTTTGTTCAGCCCGAGCTGTTTGAACAACAAGGCAGTTTCACTTGAGTGCACAGGTAAGAATACATTTGATCGCAGTTTATATCAAATGACTGTGACGCATAACTAAATGATACATGTAATACATCACAGTATACCTTCAATCATTGTTCACTCCATAAGTGACTGACATTGTTTGGATATTGAGTAAATGGATCATCCTTCTCACACTGAACTGTTGAATTAATAGTTTTGTTTTTCAGATTGTGGCAAGCAGCAAAGTGCCTCCAGGATCATAGGGGGCACGGCCTCTAAATTTGGCCAGTGGCCTTGGCAGGTTAGCCTGCGTTTCAATGGACAGCATGCTTGTGGTGGATCACTCATCTCTCCAGACTTTGTTGTGTCAGCTGCCCATTGCTTCAAAAGGTTGGTTATTAGCCAGGGATTGACTAACTAGGTCAATTCTAAGCAATTAAATATCGTTCTCCTCTTCATTATTATACATAAATGTATTATGTAAATAAAAAATTTACCTACATTATAAAACTGTATTAACTATATTTAATTTAGTCTTTTATTCACATATTAACATTGATCAGAGAACATTTAAAGGGTTAGTTCACCCAAAAATTAACATTATGTCCCGACTCACCCTCATGTCGTCCCAAGCCCGTAAGACCTCCGTTCATCTTCGGAACACAGTTTAAGATATTTTAGATTTAGTCCGAGAGCTTTCTGTCCCTCCATTGAAAATGTATGTACGGTATACTGTCCTTGTCCAGAAAGGAAATAAAGACATCAAAGTAGTCCATGTGACATCAGTGGGTTAGTTAGAATGTTTTGAAGCAACGAAAATACATTTTGGTCCAAAAATAACAAAAACTACGACTTTATTCAGCATTGTATTCTCTTCCAGTTCTGTTGTCGAGCGGCGTTCAGTGACGCTGCTGACGTGTAATCCGTTTTTTTGCCCAGCCATATTTATTTGAACCCGAATACACGGACGCACCAGATACACGGACGCACCAGATACACGTCAGCGGCGTCTTACGTCATCAGCGTCACTGAACGCGACAGTATACCGTATACATTTTCAATGGAGGGACAGAAAGCTCTCGGACTAAATCTAAAATATCTAAAACTGTGTTCCGAAGATGAACGGAGGTCTTACGGGCTTGGGACGACATGAGGGTGAGTCATTAATGACATAATTTTCATTTTTGGGTGAACTAACCCTTTAACAGAAGCCAGTGGCGGGCCGTGCATTTCACACCTAGGCCTTCAGTGATGTCCAACCTGAATTAATAACTTTTAATAGTGTAGCAGCGCACGCACATACTCTCTATAATTGTTGTGAATTCCTGTTTTTACTTTGCACCGGCAGTTATAGGGTTAATTGCGGTGAGTACGGGAAAGGCCGGGTAGAGAGAAATGAGCGAGTGAGTTCGGCTTTTGTGTTTGTCGACAATGGTTCTTGCGTTCCGTTTATAAAATTCCGAAACGGATCCTCCCTTTTCTTATCCTTAAATGGTTACAATAGTATTAATGTTTGAAAAAAGAAGTTGCTTCGATCATAAATTTACAAGAAAAATTAGGATGAAAATCATATTCACCACGGACAAAAACGGGGGCAAAAAATGCATTATACTCTCCAAAACTACTGATTTTTTTTTTTTTTTTTTACACAAATCCATCCTAATTTCTTTCCTCAAAAAGACTTAAAGGTGCCCTAGAATGTTTTTTTTTTGTTTTTTTTTATATAATGTTTCCTGGGTTACCCTTATAATGTTAGTATGTTTTTTAGATAAAAAATATTCATAATTTAGAAATAAATGGCATTTTTCCTAGCCTGCTTTTAGCCTCTGATTTGAACACTCTGTTTGAAGGGGCGTGTCTGCTGTGGCATTCAGTGTAACCGCGGCCACTGCTGTGATTGGCTGACATGCTTGCATATGAAATAGCAACGCATTACATATGAAACTCTCCCGAATACTTTTCCTACTGCTATTATACGTTTTTACTATAACAGCTATCGAGATTAACGAATCGTGAGATGTTTTTAAAGTATTTAGATCTATTCCCATCACATAAAATGTTGCCGTGATGAGCATTGAGCAGAGGACAGTGTGTTGATCGCGAGAATGAAGATATTATCATTGCAAAGCAGTTCCTGCACTCTCTCTGCTTTCACCAATGCAAACCATAGACTGTAAAAAAAGATTTCTCTGCAAACACGATGATGTAAATAGAGGGTATGCGCATGACGTCACCGTCGGGAGTGAATGCGGTCACGCCCACAAGTGGCAAGAAGACTGAGCGGCAGCATATCTGATTGGTTAAAGCAACAGTTTCATTGCCATTCATTTTAAGTTACATGCGCCCGCACTGTCGATTCTGAAGGCCTGAAGGCAGATTTATTTGACCCTGGCAACACATGATGGCTGAAATATGATTGGATAAAAGCGCTAAAATAAATATACACTGGAAGCAGCGCAACCAAGAGGAAAGCTATTTAAGAGAATCGACTATTGGAAATAATTTAATACTCATTCATACAATAAAATATATTAAAGTGCAAGTCAGTGATTCTGATAGTGTTTAGGCCAGCAGAGAAGGCCTTGCTGGCCCTGACGGCCCACCACTGACAGAAGCTCAACCGAACATGCTTGACACCCTAGAACTAATCTCATTGGTTCTTGCTGAAGCTCAAACGTGCTGCATAACACGAGATTGAACCTCATTGGTTCTCGCACGTCTAGTGAACATTCTTGAGCTTCCCTTTACCACAACTGATGTGTGAGTTGAATCTTGATGAATGTTTATATGTGAATAAAAGCCTAAATTCAATCTGTTCATCATATAAAGCGATCATCCAGAAAATGTGGATTAAACCACTCAATTCATATGGATTAGTTTTACAATCTCTTTATGAACTTTTTGAAGCGTCAAAGTGGTATTTGCATAGCCTGTCAAATTCAATGAAGGGACAGAAAGCTCTCAAATTTCATCAAAAAGATCTTCATTTGTGTTTCGAAGATAAATAAAAATCTTACGAGTTTGGAACGACATGAGTAATTAATGACAGAATTCAATTTTTTTGGGTGAACTAACCTTTTAAGGCCGTTCACAACAAGAACGATAACTATAAAGTTAACTATAATGGTGGACAATATTATTCTGCTCATTCTAAACACATGCTGCCGTTTTGTCAGCTGCTGCTTTAAAATCTCAAGCTCTTTAACGTCTACTGGATTCTGATTGGCTGTCATTGCTTTTAATCATTCATCAGCTGGAAAAAAAATAGTTAGGCCTATGTAAGTGATTCCAATGATATTGTTTCTCTGTGCTGTTATCAATATGGTTGTGCTATTATTTTATACTTAGATCGATTTTTATATTGCGAATTATATTAATATCAGCCAATCATGCTTGGTGTAGATGAGCCTTTAGACACTCGATCATGGTTTACCAAAGCAACACCACCTAGATACGACAAATGATTCAAGTTTTAGAACAGTATAACGTAACAAAGCCTCATTGGCTGAAATCATGTGACAAGTTCCGGACCACTGATTCAAAACAAAAGATTCGCAAATGTTTCAAAGCTTCATGTTTGTTGCTAATGCAATGTTCTAGTTAAGCTGCAGGAACTAGCGTGTCAATTATCAAATGTTTATTATTTATAGCTGCTTTGAGTTTCAGCGAGTTTTCAGACATTCTTTTTATGTCATTACAACATTGATGAAAAATAAAATGTTAACGTGATAATCTTTTTCTCTTGAACACAGAGAAATGGCGAATTCTGGATATTGGCGTGTTTATGTTGGGGCTATTTCCCAGGATACCCCTCAGACTCCATTATTTGTGAAGAAGATTATGGTGAATGAGAATTTCAACAGCAAAACCAATGATTATGACATCGCCTTACTGAAACTCACCAGTCCTGTTGCTTTCTCCGGTGAGTTGGATTCACTTAATGGAGTAGTTCACACAAAAATGTAAATATTTGTTCTACATTTTCTACAGTGAAACCATTTAGTGACCCTTAAAGAACCATGTATTATTTATATTCTGAATATTCTACAATGGTTTAACATTCTCTTTCACATACAGATACCATACAGCCAGTTTGCCTTCCTACATTTGACCAGACCTTTTCTGATGGATTAGAGTGCCGGACATCTGGCTTTGGGACAACACAAGAGGGAGCAGGTACAGGGAGATAACAATGAGAATCAACGAAAATGGTAGAGGGAAAAAAAATGGGACAAAGAGTAACAACATGTATTATTATAATTGACTTATCAGGACAGTGTTATAGTAGCCTGGGAAAACCCAGACAACTTCCGGCAAATTTAGATTTGCTCTGAAAGTTAGTCTGGCAAAGAGCTCATTCAAGCCCATTTCCAATCCGCCGAAATCGAGGCACCAATCAGAAACGTTGGGGCGGGCTTTACACGATGACGACAGCGCTGGGATTTTGAAGCAGATTTTGTAGCCTACATTACAAAGATGGATGCCGCCGTCGAACATCACTTGTTCGAATCAGCTATCGCGTCTGTTTTAAGCGATTTGAACGTTTCCTTTTTGTTAAAAACCGAGCAAAGAACAACACTCGGAGATGTTTCTGCCGCTCTGCATACGTCATCTCCTTCATCGCTCTGATTGGTTTTAGGTCTATTCGCGACGTCCATTGGTGACGCCCCTCTGGAAATGATTTGTCTATGACGCTTTGCCAGACCACAACTCAGTTACAACTGAGAATGGTCTGGTTTTAACCAGGCTAGTGTTATAGAGAAAGTAAACATACTAAATTTAGTGGGTGAATCTCACAAATCTGGTTAAAAAGAAATAAAAAGTGAGAGAGATAGAGAGATAAATAACAAATTACATTTTGCATGAAGAAAATTAAACTTATTTTTCTATGATTATTAAGATTTTTTTATGCATGTGTGACTTGTCCTGAAATGAGTCTCAACACAAAAAAAGCTGATATAGTATTTCAATTGTAAAGTATACAACTGTATTTATACAACATGTGTTGCCTTCAGTTAATGCTGATTTTGTTATAAAACTTGTGTGCAGATATAGTATCATTAAAAATTGTAATTTAAATGATAGCAATCATCATTGAGAATAAAGAGTATGACTAATAAACTTAAAATTTTAGGTGAAATATAACCTATTCATACTATTTATAAAATTCACGCTAGTACAGTTTGCAAACTGCTGATTAGAGCTGATTTGAAGTTTGTCCACGTCACAGTGTGTGTCGTCTTCTAAGCTTTTTAGCCGACCTGGACCTTTGACTGTGAGTGTTTCCATTACTCTACAGCCCAGGGCTCTAACATTCTTATGGATGTGGCAGTGAATGTCATTGACACACGTGTGTGTAACAGCAGTCAGGTGTACAGTGGAGCCATCACTAAGAATATGATGTGTGCCGGCGATATGAATGGGGACCGGGACTCCTGTCAGGTAAATCTACCATTGGCTCCATAATACTAGACCACAGTGACCTCAGGCAAATACATTATTTACTGGCCAGGTCTCGTCCAGTGTTTCTTTGTCTCATGACATTGATTTATTCTGGTGTTTGGGCAAATGCTGTTGGTGTTCACTGTTCACAGTGCTGCAAATATGTTTTATTCAACCAAGCATTTATTATGCAAGCATGACGAAATTTGCTTTAGGAACTATTTTATATGAAAATTACAATATGTCTATGTCACACAGATTTTTGTTTTGTAAAAAACTAATAGGAAAAGGAGTATAATCTTTTCTTATTTTATCTTATTTCTTAGAAATAATATTAAATAATTTAGTGCAACCAACAAAATCGTGTGGTGCAATATACTGTATTTTAAAAGTACTTTTCTAAAAACAATTAATTCGTTTTGT
The DNA here is from genome assembly GCA_029959095.1 of Rhinichthys osculus. NCBI lineage: Eukaryota > Metazoa > Chordata > Actinopteri > Cypriniformes > Leuciscidae > Rhinichthys > Rhinichthys osculus. The sequence continues at coordinate 13,368,237 of JARWKJ010000009.1, read as the reverse complement.
TTTAAATTGTACTATACACTATTTTAATAAATGTTTTAGAAACACTTTACTTAAACTTTTATGTATAATCCATTATACATGTATTCATAATGTATTATATATTTTCTTAAATAATTTTGACCACAGTTAAAATGCATCATATTTGCAGATTCTTTGTTAAATCTGAAATTGGTTCAATGAATAGTTCAGAACAATAATGCTTTATAACACAGTTCATATTACAGTTCATGAAACCACGTAATTCATTATAAGGTGCATTACAAGGCATAATTAATGCATTAAATATAATTTTATAATGCATTACATATAAAGGCTTCACAATGATCTGAAGTTCCATTCTCTTTCTCTCCGTCCTTGTTGTTGGTTTCAGGGGGACAGTGGAGGTCCACTGGTGTGTAAGGAAGATAATGAACGCTGGTATCTGGCCGGAATTACCAGTTGGGGAGACGGTTGTGGACGAAGACAAAAACCAGGAGTATATAGCAGGGTGACCGGCCTTCTGCCCTGGATCTACAGCACAATGCAGGTAAGGTGTACAGCATGGTCCAACATGAGTCCATGTAGATCATAATATTATTCTGTATACTTAGTGCTTTCTCTTAACATGTCTATATCTTGTCATTTGAAAAATTAGCAAGAGAAGCCCTGATGCCTTTCTTCTGTATGGTGTGTCCATCCCTGACAATTTGAACAATGACAGTGGACACAGGACAAAAGATGAAGGACAGAGTAATGCACTTTGACATGGGACAATATTGCAATATTGTAGCCACAATTGGACAAAGAAAAATACTTTATTGATTCCACGGTCTCCTACAAGAATAAAACAACTCAACGCGGGAAAGCAGAGCTGCAGGCATTGAAGCGCATGCAGTTCGCCTCTGTTGCTTTCCTCATTCTTTTCTATGCATTTATACTGTAAGTTCACAGCACACTGCTGAACCTGAGCCTTTGTTGCTTCTTTAACTCTGTATCCTTGCACTGATTCTACAGAAATAATGGGAGTGTTCTACTAATATGTATTTATTAACCAAAAGGGTGTTAATTTTACTTGAAAATCAGTGTCTATGAGCTAAGATAAAATGTGATTGTGTTGTTTTAGCCTGTGTGAAGGCTCCGTCCTTTTCTCTCTGATTCCTATTGCTTCTTTATAAATCATGCCAAAAGCAGATACAGTTTGAGCTTTATTCTTCAAGTGTGACTGTTGAAAGAGTGCGAGGTAAGGTCTAAGTAACATTTGCCAACCATTTTAGGATAGAATTAATGATGAGGCAAGAAACATTATTGTGGTTTTCAGCACATTAAAGGGATAATTCTCGTGGACTAAACCACTCAATTCATATGGATTGGTTTTACGATCTCTTTATGAACTTTTGGAAGCGTCAAAGTTGCGTAGTTTTCGAGGGACAGAAATTTCTCAGATTTCATCATTTGTGTTCCGAAGATGAACGACAGTGTTATGGGTTTGGAATGACTTGAGAGTAATTAATGACCGAATTTTCATTTTTGGGTGAACTAACCCTTTAAGCATAAGATTACGAGTGAATGCGTTTACATTATGAATGGATTTAATAAACCCTTGAAATATCCTTTTCATTACCTTTTCTGTAGCCAAGACTAAGTCTTAAGACTAAGACTTTCAAAAATAACTCCACTTTGAGGAATACCCCACCAAGTGGGACATGTTATTGCAGAATCAATGTTGTCCCTGATGTTTCTCCTTAAACACCTTGTAAAAAAAAATATATATATATATATTGACCAGATGGAGACAAATGTCCATATATATGGAGACAAATGTTGATATACAGTCTTGCTCAAAAGTTTACATACACCTTGCAGAATCTGCAAAATGTTAATTCACGAGTACACACTTTTAGAAAGAGTAAAGGTTTATGTGTATTTGGCATGCTGTCCAGGGGGAAGGCTACGAGCTTGGAATTTGGCCCGAACCCAGAGTTTTGTATGATCCCTCTTATTTTGTGAAAATAATTAATATTTTTCAGATACTGCAAGTATGTAAACTTTTGAGCAAGACTGTTCCAGTTTACAGTACTTCCAAAAAAGCTATGAAATCATGGATAACATAGCTAAGATAATTTGTTCTTGGAAGAATTTAATGAGAAATGTTTGTGCTCATACTCTCTTAAAAAGAAAGATTCCAAAAAGGTTCCGCAGCGATGCCATAGAACCACCATTTTGGGTTCCCCACAGCACAGAACCTTTCAGTTAATAGTTATTAAAATAACCATTTTTCTCTGTATGTGAATAACAATGAAAATAACTTTTTTTTTCCCGTATAATGAACCTTTTGTGCAATGTGAAGGTTCTATGAATGGTAAATGTTCTTTATGGAACCATGGAGTCACGAGGAAATGATATGCTTAGACTTTTGGATACGCACTGAAGACTTGTGTTGCATGGTGGTATACGCTTATAAAGTCCAACCAACCAACGCGTGCGGTGTCTCTCATTGCGCGCGTGGCAGGGCGGGAACCGAGAGAGAGCGCGAGAGAAGAGACAAGGGACAAGCCAACAGTCGGTATATTTATATCAGAAAAACCTTGTTGGCTGCCATACAACATCAAACGCTCGTTTAAGCGGATTTTTGCACATCCACAACTTTTCGTTACATTTCAAAACGCCAAATTACTTAACGGCTTGAGAACCCGACAGTCGCGCGGATCGTGTCTGGCAATTGGAAGCAGCGTTTGCCCCAGTGTTGCCCATCCACTTACAATTAAGGAGACGAGACGAGGTAGGGTATGAAGTCACTTTACCAACGAGGGCGTGTGCTGTTGTTTTATAGTCTTGATGTTGTTGCATGCTGTTTTCTCATTATAAATGTGGTATTTTGGGAATGACATGCGTAATTGCTGGCTTTTACTCCAATTACATCATCAGTCTAAGTAGCCTAATGTAAACATTTAATAAATGGACTGTGGACATTTCAAAAGCCATATATATATTTTTAAATGTATAATACGGTTTACGCATAGAAGTGAACACAGACTTAAAAAAATTAATTATTTTACGGCTATTCAATTAATGTTTGAATACACATTGCTGTACAGCGCCGTTGTTGTTTCGGGAGGGTGTGTCCGAATTGCTTTGTGTGTTGTTGCCTCGTTAAATGACTATTTACATGACCTCTATACATCATTCGTGTTATGTTTGCGGCTAATTATTATCTGAGCTATTTATTTGCATGATAATAATGAAAATGTGTTAATGTGTTTCTGAGCAACTTCTTCCTCCGAAATGAGTAGGGAAGTGATGATGGCGCACGAGCGAATTAGAGATAAAATTATGAGAGGGAAATGTATGGGGGAAAGTGGGGAAATGATATTTTAGTATGCATGCTGAAGGAAATCCACAGGTTGGGAGGGGTCCGGTGATGATGACCACGACTGAGCTCCGCGCGCACAACAGGTAGCTCGTTATCTTCGCCACTGATCGATACATTATAAACGAGAACGCAGAGTAAAAGCGCTTATTACGCGGCGCTCTCTGGAATACTTGATTCTGATTGGTCAATCGTTAAATATTTCTTAACAATGACCTTCATGACATCTCCACTCACAAATCAAAATTGCATGTCAATTCATTTGGCAAGTAGTCGTGTAACAATTCAGATAATGTACATTCACAGAACAAACCTTTTCAGAGTGATACAGTGTGATCATTATTATTTTGGAATCATGATTATTTAACTGTACATTATCCCTTAAAATGTCATTTTATTGGATCCTATAACAATTGTATCTTGTGCCCTGCATTTATACGGTTTTGATGACGTGCCCGAATACCATCGTGTTTTGATTTCTAAATAATGTCTGGGCAAGGATTTGTCCTGTTGTCAGCTGCCACTTAATACGCTACATCAGATATTCTGCTCTTGCCAAACAGTGATAGCCATCATTTTTAGTTTCTAGGTTACCATCACTATCTCTTGCAAAACTACAGCCAGCTTTCTGTACTAATAATCGTAATCACCTGACGGATACAGTTGCCATAGCAATATTTTTGCACCCTGATAGAGCCGCGTCTGGCAGCGCGCCAATGAAAGCTTTGTTGTCATGGATACAATTTACGCTCGTTGTGGTTGATCAAAGGCTTAAGGGTCTCACCTTAAATAGTCAACGATGACCTATTGTTCACAGCGAAATTTTATTCTATAAACTGAAATGCTTGATCTGTTTCAATAAATCTACAAGGCTAATATCCTATTCTGCTGAAATATGGTAATCAGGATCAGGCTAATTATGGGTGACATTGCATATGACTGGTAGTGTATGAATCAAAAATCATATGAGCTTACAAAAAGGGAGAATAGCCTATACAATGCATTCAATATTGTTTTGCTGTCTTTTGTATAGGCCTACCATTTTCTGTCATCAACACCCCCGCAGGCATTTTAGGTTTTTTTCTTCCCTGCATCACATCATTTCTAAATGGAAAAATAAGCAATTTAGCTAATCACAATGGTGTCAGATATTATTTTGCACATAAAACAGGAGTGAAGGAAAGGGAAATAGGCACAGCATTCTAAACAGACGGCAAATACTGAAGGATATGAAATTATGATACATAATGTCATAATTTTAATGGGAAAACATTGTTGAATGTAAATGGGGGGGGGGGGGGGGGGGAAACTGTATATAAATAAGTGCATATAAATGAACAGTTGGCCAATAAAAAGTTTGAGTCGCTTTACACTTTACCATAAAAGTAAAAGAATTTAAAGGAGCACTTCACCCATTTCAACATTAATCTTTATTGAAAGTGGGTCATATATGTAGTCGAAATGTAAAAGAAATTTTGAATTTGGTGCCCTCTTGACCGAAAAAAGACAGAAAATAACTTTAGGGCCCATTTGTGTGTAAGACCACAACTCCCAGAATGCACCACGTTGCACAGCTCCGCAAGCCACTCCCACTAATCCAGAACAGCGCAAAGTCGCAAACATCAGAGAAATCACTCTTTCGTCTACTCTACAGGGCTAACGTTAGCTGCCACCAGAGTTAGAAATTCATTTCACACAAAATGTATAGTTAGTTGGCTGTGGCGAGCAGGACGAGGGACGTGAGAGCGGCGCGAGGCCGGTGGCGTGAGTGATAATGAACGACACCTGTGAGATGCACTGGTCTCTCTCGCGTCTCTCACCGAGGAGCGGACGCATAAAACGAGGAGCGACAGGGCAGATCGAGAGAGGAACAGGCCTGATTTTATGGTGTGTTTTGTTTCTGTTGTGTGTGGCCAGCAGTGCGGGGCTGCTGGCTTATACTTTTGTTTTGTATTTGTTTATTTTACTATTAAAATGTTTAAATGTTCGCCGATTCCCGTCTCATTCTTCCCACAACAACGAACCCCGTTACATTGGCAAACTCATTAGCGAATTAGCAGCTACTCCTCGTTTGTATTTCTTTCTATATGGTGATTTATTGCATGATACCTGGATGTTCCAGTCAGAACATATGCGGTGCAACACTAGGATGGTTCACATCACAACACAAACGTCCGTGTGCACAAAACTCCATGTCCGTGTCTGCCTCTGACATTTCTTCTAGAAGGAATTGGCATTTTAGAGATTATTTGCAGCAGACAGACTCTAGCTCGGTGTCCATAGGCGCACAGTTACAGCACGAGCACCACCAATTCGCTACAGCGCGAGGCTTCTCGTCTGCGCCGGGCTGGTCTCCTGCGGCGGCCGCTGCCGCATCCGACGCCGCCGCCGCCTCTTGTTCCTCCATCAGCCTCAGCTGCTCTTCGCTATATTGTGGCTAGTATAAATAGCCACGAACATCAGTTTCGAGCAAAAGATTTTCAAAATCCTCGTCTTTCATATCGTGTGTGTGTCGTAAATTCAGGCATTATGGTAAATCTAACTCCTTGAGCGCTTGTTAGCTTAGCTTGCTGTCTTCCAAGCAAGATGGCGGATTAATAGTTTAGTTTCTTCAGGTTTAGTCCCACCCACTGATCTGTAATAGGCCGGTGGGGTGAGTGGGTCCCACGCCCTTGAATAATAATGAGCTAAAGGCTGTAGTTTTATTAATATGCAATGAAATTTATCTTCCGTCCTATCGTGACGCAAAATGACGATATTTACGTCACGATAGGACGGAAGTAAAACACTTAAATCCTTTTTTCTCCCATCTCAGAAAAAAAACAAGCAAAATTCCACCATCATTATAATATATGACAGGGTTTCTAACAATACAAACCTTAATGCAAATGGGTGAAGTGACCCTTTAAAAGAACATTCTATGTTCATAGAAATCCATAATGCATAACATTTGATTATATTTTAAAAAAAAATGGTTACTTATTATTATTATTATTTTTATTTTTTACAAAAATGTATAACAATACAGCTTACATAATCCCAGGAGAACAAGGAAAAAACAGATAGACAAATTAAGTATAAAATATACATATAAACTAAAATATGCTACAATAATAGTGATATATTTGGTGCAAAGAGGTGTGATGGCAACTTGAAGAATCCCATAACACTTAAATAATACAATAAACAAAACAATATAAAATGAAATGTAAAACACCCAACTGAAAAATAACAACACTGTTCATATATGCTCTGTCTTTAAATTCTTTGAATAATTCGATGGTCATGTGTCTATTTCTGATTGTACGTCTTCTGAATATATGTTTTGTATTATGTAAGTGTTATGTGATATTTAATTCTTGATACTGCCATCATACCTCCTGTAGCACCACATATAACACTCTATTATTGTAGCATATTTCCCAGAGCAACACATTCTAAAATATACTATTGATGTTAATTGGCGAGAGAAGGTTCTCTCCTATGTGGTGTTTTTAGCAGGCCTAAAGGTGCATAAAACAGCGATAATTAGATGGGGAGAGAATCTGCTCCAGTTCTGGCAGATTAAAAGCGAGTAAACACTTGCACTCCTCTTACACCTAGTCATGAGAGCTCTCAGCCGGCGTCAGGCTCTCTGTTGATAATATTATTCGCTCTCATTCATAGCGCGAGTCATATCATTGAGGTCAGATTCTCTCAGCATCCAACATACGGTCTAGTAACTACTGCTTTGCTACATGATGAAGCGGTATTTGATGACGAAATCAGTGCAACAAAAATACCACAATTATGCACTTCACTTGTAACCTGTCGCCATATCTTTAAGATGAATTCTTCTGTTCAAAACGGGACGCTCAGTGCGGGACACTGAGCAGAGTATTCAAAATAAATTTTTTAAATAAAAAAACATAATCTAATGACTCTAACCATCTATCCATTGTAGGTAGTTGTTTGTTTGTATTTGCTACTTGTCAGAATAGAAATCCATAATTCATATGACAGTCATTGGGAGTGAATTATGTTTCGTCTCGTTCACAAGCCATCCAAATAGAGCGACTGGCTTCCTTTTGTCCATCCAGAGAACACTGGAAATATCTGTAGCCGACAACATAGTCTAAATTGATTCTGAGAGTGATTAACACGGGTCAGCGACTGACTGGGGAGGCATTTCTTGAAAGGATAAATGAATTGGCTGCATCAGTACTCTGCCATTAATTAAAGCCTTGTGAAGGCATCCATGAGTTCACTATTACTTTATTCTTTCATTTTATTATCACAGTATGTGCATTGTTGTTGTATTTGTGTGAAGTGGAAGCTTCGTTTTCAAGAAAGAATTATTGTGCTATAAAGCTCTTTCTGATATGATTCTTCTGTTGACTTGTTGCTTAAATGTATAGAGCAAGGGTTCACAAACTTGCATGCTTCATGGTTAGCCTTTAGTAACGATGAGAGAACAAATAACGTGGAAGTCCTCACTCTTCATTACCAAATGATCTAAGCGAACCAAACTATAAGTGTGAACACACATTAAATAGTGTACCAGTACACTGCTGACCAAAAATTATATATATATATATATATATATATATATATATATATATATATATATATATATATATATATATATATATATATATATATATATATATATATACACTATTGTGTACAACTTTACATAATACTCAATTTTATCCCTACAAATAACTACCTCATACAATCAGTGTTGTTGGTTAAATTCACAATTTGTGTGGGTGTGCAATGCATTCTTTAATGTGACGGATATTGAAACACAAGTGTAAATGTTAGTGTCTGCCATCAGGATGAGAGGAATCAATCTGATCTGACAGACATTGTCTGCTGTTTACAATATGCTAAAAAAAAAATCCGTTATAACACGACAAAACGTTTAGTGATACTCCTGGTGTAGTCTGTCTTATGTTTGAGTAGATCAGTGATGCTTAATGACATTAATCTGGTTAAACAGAACAACCCATGTTGGTTTTATCAGCTCATTGCAAACACTCAGACTGCTCCTTGTGAATTCATTAAGTTTGGTATTGTCCATTAGCTGGCAGCAGTGCCTTTGGAATGGCTGACATGCTGATAAGACTCTGAAAAAAGACCAAGATAAGGGAGCTATTTACCAAGCTATGCTATGCTATGCTGTGTTAACATTATCAAACATATAGTTGTAGCTAGAGCCATGTGTCTCTTGATATAGTTGGGGAAAAGCACGAGGTTATCCAAGATGGTATTTGTATGGTGCTACAGGACGATTTCCCAGATGTCCATCATTTCCTCGTGGTCCATGTGCTCCTTCTTTTGTTAGGACATCTGGTAATTTAGAGGTAGAACAGCGGTAAAATGTCGACATTAGTGAGTTCAACATTATGAGATTACATTGAATGTAGCTACTCTAGACAGTCAGTCCAAACATTCATATCCTCATATTCAGAATATTGTTCAACAAGTACAGTTTTCAGTGGCCATTCTTAAACAAATATATGTGGTTTGGTTTCTGCCTTCTGAACTTCCAGAGCACTATATTATTTCAACCCCGTCATAAGTTTGGGATTGTTTAAAGGTGAACTAAGTAACTTTTTTACCTTAAACGAACAGCTTTGGAGTCATTGTAATGTGTATATTACTGATTTCGTGTTGAATGGTGGTCGTCTCGCACCCCCCTGGTGCCTGTGAGCCGCAAAACCACCCTTGCAACTTTGGGCCGCCGGCCTCCGTGTTAGGAAGTTTCGTGTGATATCAGGTCTCGCGAGGTAACGAATTGCTTTACGGCAAAAAACAGATCTGATAAAATTCTGATAAAATGAGCATCAAACAGAAATAACCCGGCGCCGTATACATGTGGTGTGCGCACATACAATACAGACTGCCGACAGTTAAACATGGCGCGCGCAGCTCTTAAAGGGGCCATACCTTATTTCCACTCGTTACAGCGTCCATCCTACTGAACAGGTACCGGTGTACAGGGGGAGGGGATCAGGCCGTGAGTGCGAGCCATCTCTGCGTGAGTGCTATTCACGACAGTACAAGTACTCCACAGCGACTCTAGGGGTCGCTGTTTGACAAAAACGGAATTTCTACTTAGTGCTGTTTTAATTTTTTTTATTATTCACACAATTCTCTTTTAAAACATGTTTAATGTCAGCACTGTTACATTCATATTGTTTTTGGGTTTAAACAGCCTTGTCTAGCAAATAGCACTTAAGTTGAAAGTATAAGTGCATATTTCAGATGCGGTTGTCAGATTCACTTCTCAAATGCTCTGTCAGAAAGATCAAACATGTATTTTAAGGAGAAAATGTCACAGTATAACTGAGTTGAACAGAACAGGGACAAGTTAAAGAATTAATTTAAAGAACATTTAGATAATGTTACAACCGTATTTGGATAAATATATATACAGGGTGACGGAGGAACTGATTAAACTGATTAACAAGATAATTATGGTTACGGTTCTGGTGTGAGGATGACAGCACACGACGACAAAGAAGACCTTGGAATAATATTTTAATAATTAAACTGGAAAAAGTACAAAGAGTGTCACAAGTCCACATACCAAATACGGACAGTACAAAAGAAACACAAAATGGGGTCCAGAAACAAACTGACATGTAACACTCTGAAACAGCGAATATTGCACACAGATTAGTTTTTTTTACAATTCACTTTCAAATGTGGTTTTAAATCAGACATCTGATATCTGTTACAGTTTGACTCTTTTGTTTCCCCCTTTTTCTTAGTGTTTTGGTTTAGTCCTATTCAGTTTTCCCACTCCTCGTTTGTCCTCAGTTTATTCACCTGTGTTTAGTTAATTATCTTCATCCATGTCACCTGTATCCTATTCATTATTGTCATCAGTCTCTGTATTTAGTTTCCCTCAGTTCATTCAGTCTTAGTCCGTTCTCGTTAATGTTATACTGTGTTCTCCTGAGTTTTCAATTAAATCCTGTTTATTCCTATTCCCTATTCCTCATCTCCTCGTGCTTCCTACCACTGTGTACCGTGACAGAAGAACGGACCACTAAACATATGGATTTTGCAGCAGTCCAGATCCTTCTCCTTTCCCAGGAGGATCAGTCCCTCGAGGCCCACACACAGAGGTATTTGGACTTGGTACCTCTAGTTCATTATGATGACACCAGCCTCTGTGTGTTCTTCCGGGCAGGCCTCAACGCTGAGACCAAAGCACGCCTGCCCGGAGATGGACCTCGGGGGAACTTCGCTGCCTTTGTGGAATGGGTATTAGCCAGCTGTAACTCTCCCTTCACCGTCAGTCCAGTAGAAGAGGATCTCGCCAGCGTCCTTCCAGAGCCTTCACAGCTGGTCCAGTCCAGCATAGATCCAGAGCTTCCACCACTGATCCCATCCAGCCCAGAGCTTCCATCGCAGCTGGTCCTGCCCAGCTCAAAGCCCTCTTCGCCGCTGGTCCCGTCCAGCCCAGCCGAGCCTTCACCGCTGGTCCCGTCCAGCCCAGCCGAGCCTTCACCGCTAGTCCCGTCCAGTCCAGCCCAGTCCAGCCAGAGCTTCACGTCCAGCCAGAGACTGTTCACATCAGGTCTGCTCAGCCAGAGACCGTTCACGCCACGTATGCGCCGCCTGAGACCTCAGTGACCGCAACACCGGCCATTATCGCCACAGCCATGTGGTGTGTGTGGGCTGCGCATACACTTGAGCCAGTGTCTGCTGTTCCTGAGCCGGAGCCAGTATCTGCTTTTCCTGAGCCGGAGCCAGTGTCTGCTGTTCCTGAGCCAGAGCCAATTCCTGAACCAATGTTTGTTTCTGTGTTTGTGTCTGTCCTTGTGTCTGTTCCTGGGCCGGTGTCTGTTCCTGAGAACATTCCTGAGCCTGTCACACTCCCCAAGAAAGTTTTGGGAGGGGGGGATATAGGACCCCGCCATGGTCACCCGAAGGGTCGTCTCCTCCATAGCCACCCGAAGGGGCGTCTCCGCCCTGGCCGCCCGAGGGAAAGTCTCCACCCTGGCCCCCTGCGTTACCTGCTCCGCCCTGGCCTCCAGCACATCCTCCAGGCTTCCTGCTCCGGTTTGGCCTCGCTCCTGTCTGCCTCCATGGCACCCACCCCCCCGCCCCTATTGATGTTCTACGGCGCGAGGTCGGGCCTTTTTGGGAGGGGGCGTACTGTTACAGTTTGACTCTTTTGTTTCCCCCTTTTTCTTAGGGTTTTGGTTTAGTCCAACCCGATCTCACGACCAATTCATCCGAATTTGACGAGTGATTAAAAGATGGCTAATTCGTAACAATTCGTACAACCTCACTCGTACGAATTAGTACGATTTTTGCTAAAACGTACATATTTGAAGAGTTGCCCAATTCGTATGAATTCGTACGAATGACCTACCCCTGACCCCGCCCCTAAACCTACCCATCACGTGGGTTTAGACAAATCGTACAAATTCGTACGAATGAGGTCGTACGAATTCATACGAATTGGCCATCTTTTAATCACTCGTCAAATTCGGACGAATTGGTCGTGAGATAGCGTTGTTTAGTCCTATTCAGTTTTCCCGCTCCTCGTTTGTCCTCAGTTTATTCACCTGTGTTTAGTTAATTATCTTCATCCATGTCACATGTCTCCTATTCATTATTGTCATCAGTCTCTGTATTTAGTTTCCCTCAGTTCATTCAGTCTTGGTCCGTTCTCGTTAATATTATACTCTGTTCTCCTGAGTTTTCAATTAAATCCTGTTTATTCCTATTCCTCGTCTCCTCGTGCTTCATACCACCGTGTATCGTGACAATATCTGGACATCTACATCTAAATCCGATTCCTATTGGAAATCCAAGACAGCACAAGGTGAGGGACCAACATGTCATTTACCCACAAATATAACTTTTCTTAATTATGAAGCAGACCTGCTTGTATTCGTTCGCACAAAAACGGCTTCTTTTGTTGAGGCGGAAAGAGATTTTGCACACACAACATCCAGGAGCACAGAAATGTTTTAGCTGCAGTCCCATTCATTTTATAAATAAAAAAAACATTGTTACTGAAAGGCTACATTACTTTTCAGTAACATGGTGATAACGTCACTGTTATTAAGTAGCCTAATTAATCTCACAGCTTCACTTTGTCTTTATGAGTGAGTCAGTTTGTGCAAAATGCTGATTAATACAGGGATCCGAACGATTAATTGAATCATTCACACAAACAATTAATTTCAAGCATTCAGGAACAAAACCATTATATGTGTTACTCCATGCTGAAATGCAACTCTGTTTGGAACTATTTCCGTTGGCGGGGCAAAGTAAAGGAACTGTCTAAAATTTAAGACAAACAAAATTAACTGTTTAATCCCAAATTTTCCCCAGAGATGACATAAATGAATTTGTATGGTATTTGTTAAGGGTATTAAACAACCAATATCTAAAAAATATGTAAAAAAAATCTTTTTAAAAAGTCAATGAAAAACTGGGTTTTATGTCTGGTCACAAATGTGACTGTTAGTAGACTACAGGGAGTCTAGGTATATTGTGTTAATGTCCCACTCCGATCATATTTTGAGCTATTTTTAAACATTCCCAGTGGTCTTTAAATTATGATTATGCCATTTTTAGCCAAAATCACAAAACCTGTGCCATTTTCTGGGACTTCGCTTCAGCAGAGCTGCAGTAGCTCATTAGCAATTCGCCTCTGCGTTGTGGGCGGAGCCGTTGGCACGGAGACGACCCTCCCCCTGCCCGTTGCTGAGAGCTCTGTCTCTCCCGCTAGCTTACACCCCCAATACCGGTGGGGCAACAGTATTATATGCACGTTTATTATTATCCGAAGTTAATCAAAGTTATCACCGATCACCGATCATTATTTCACTCCAAGACGTCGCGTGTGGAGACGCCCAGTGGAGTTACTACGTCACAACTCCAGTCTATTTTAGCCGCATTTTAGCGTCTGCTACTGATTCACAGCCATTTGAATGTAGAAATACTCATAAATACAACTTTGAGCTTATTTTTCTCAAGATATGTCCTCTAACATCAGAAAAATGCCACAAGAACATGTTAACACCTAGAAAAACATTATTTTCATCGGAGTGGGTCTTTAATGCATTCACAAACAGACAAACCTCCAGCAATTATTTTAAAGACTGGGCTAAATAGTTGAAATTAATGTATTATTCCATTAACATAGTAGTAAACATTGTCTGGCTCACTTTCAAACAGGACAAAATAGCATTCATATGCAGCAGTATGGCACAAATAATCAGATACAATAATGACAAAATGACAAATAGTAAAATGGAAGATAATTATTATAAATAAGTAAAGATAGATAGACAGACAGACAGACAGACAGACAGACAGAAAGAAAGAAAGAATTGTGGTCACAATTGTTACCAGTGGGATTAATTGGTTAACTTAATATGAATGGAACTGGTGTGTAAAAGTAATATCACACAATCGCACTGCCTCCTTGTTCCCTTTCATAGGTCTCTCAACACTACGAATATCGCTATTGAAAACACCTTTGGTGTGGACGAATGTCCAAAGCCCTTAAACCATCACGCCAATTTGATTGGGCAATATCGCAATATCGGAAACTGTGTTTGTCGTGTTCTTTGCTATAATTCAGAGCAGTTTTACCACCTTAAGTTTAAGAAATGCATCGACCTGTGTGACAGGTTCATCGCAGGAGGAGAGACTCGTGACAGGTGCGTGCAATGTCTGGGTCTTAAACATGCCCAGGCAGCACTTAACGGCCTATCTGACTGTCGTCACTGCGTTTGAAAGTTTTGCGCTCAATACTCACCTGCTTTCTGAGGAAAGAAGGCCTCAGAACCACTCTAACCCCCGCCTCTCCATTTCTGCGGTTGCCGAGGCGCCGCACATGATGGATGCTTGGGGTGACGATTATGAGCCCGAGTGCAGACGGAATATTCGCCCTTTCTCTCTCTCTCCCCGAGCCGCTTTGCTCGTAGACGAGTGTGGCTCGGACCCCGTCATTTTCGTTCGTGATGATTTGCGTGATGAAATCCAGACATGGTTACTTGTGCTGTAAACAAGCTGGGGCTGGATTAGGACGGCTCAAACTCAGGCCCAGTTGAAGCTGGACGGTCGCTATTTGACTAGCCCCCAGCCCAGCCCCGTAGGCCTCTCCCCTTCTTCCAAGACCTCCACCACAAGGTTTTGAAGTCATGGTAGCAGCCTTTTTCGGCGCGAATCACAAATGCCGCGTTCATGGATTTCACCACCATCTCCAAAATGGCGGATCACGGCTTCACGGCTACGCGGCAATGCTGACCGTCAAAGAGACTCTCACGGCCCATCTTGCGTTGGCTGTACTTCAGGCCTAATAAGCAGAGCTGCTTAAAGAGTTGGATGAGGGAGAAGGCCTGATTCCAGAGGCTGTTAAAGAGCTCAGACGGGCCACTGACTACCAAGCATACTGCCCGAGCTACCAAGCATACTGCCCGAGCAGTAGGCCGGTCCATGGCGGGTATGGTTTCAGTAGAGCGCCACCTTTGGCTGACTCTTACTGACATCACAGAAAGAGACAAGACCTTCCTATTGGATGCCCCCATGTCCAAGGACGGTCTATTTGGCGAGTCTGTGATCGCTGTGGTGGAGAAATTTCAAGCAGCGAAACCGGAATCTGCAGTTTTCCGCCAGCTTATTTCACGTAGGCCTAGGGAGAGCGAGCGACAACCACCCACAGTCCGTTCGCGCTCGTCTTCCCTGCAGCACCCCCATGAAGCACAGAGAAGTGAACCATCGCCTATGGAGCCCCCTCGCAGAGACTGGGGCGCTAGGTTACATTTCGTTCACGACGCAGAACGATAGACCTGGGTCCGATGGCCAAGACCTCTCGATCCCAGGCCCCCAGAAGTAGTTCCTGATTCCTTCGCTCATCCTCTGAGGTCTGGCTCTCCATCGGAGAGTTTGGACCAACTGCGCAAGCGTATTCGCCTCTCTCATTTTGGCCTCCTTGCTCCGACCATAACCATTCCGCCGCAAATTGTGTCTCGGGTGGAGCTCCCTCAACAAGCAGCACTCCAGACACTCCGCGCACTCACGCCTTCGGTGTTCCGGGGAAAGACCTAGGGTCAGGGGCGTGTGGCCCGTTTGTGACGGCATTAAAAAAAACACATTCTAAATGGTGGGCCAGACCGATCGGGAGATGAGACCGTTCCATGTAGAGGTTCCTGCAAAGTCGTATTTCGGAGGGTGCGGCCCCGGTCACTCTTAAAGTGTACGTGGCAGCTATTCGGCAGAGCATGTACCAATAGGAGGTTGTGGCGAGCAGGACGAGGCCGAGTGACGTGCGAGAGTGGCGCGAGGCCGATGGCGTGAGTGATAATGAACGACACCTGTGAGACGCACTGGTCTCACATCTCTCACGGAGGAGCGACGACAGTGAAGATCGAGAGAGGAACAGGCCTGATTTCATGTTGTGTTTTTTTGTGTGGCCAGCAGTCGTCCGTGAGGGGCTGCTGGCTTATACTTTCATTTTTGTATTTGTTGATTTATTTATTAAAATCGTTGAACGTTCGCCGGTTCCCGCCTCCTTCTTCCCATAACATCTGAACCCCGTTACAGAGGTGTTTCTGTTGGATGTCACCTCCTGGTTTCTTGTTTTCTAAAAGGGACGAGACAGCTTATACCTTTCCGCTCTCTACGAATTCCCGCTTGGGATTTAGCCATTGTTATGGAAGGTCTGGCAGGTCAGCCGTTTGAACCATTAGAATCTGTGTCAGAGAAGATGTTGACTCTTAAGACAGTTCTTTTGGTGGCCCTTTCCTCTCTTAAGAGAATAGGGACCTGCAGGCTCTTTCTGTCAGCCTTTCCTGTATAGACTTTGCCCTGGGGCTGGTTAAAGTCTTGATGCAGCCCAGGCCAGGATACATTCCTAAGGTTGTGTCAAACCCTTTTCGTTCCCAGCAGGTGGTTTTGGAGGCTTTTTCTCATCTTGATTCAGAGACAGAGTGATGCACAGCCTCTCGGCCTTTGACTGGTCAGGGCACTGAAGGTCTATGTCGACCGCTCAGCCCAGTGGCGTAGATCGGAGCAATTGTTTGTGTGTTTTGGTGGTAAAAGCAGAGGGACTGCTGTCACCAAACAGAGAATGTCTCATTGGGTGAGTGAGGCTGTCTCGGCAGCTCATGAGGTGTGTGGTTTGGCCTCGCCTCTAGGTGTGAGTGTCCATTCCACTAGAGGAATGGCTTCTTCTCAAGCTCTGTTTAGGGGCTCTTCTTTGGAGGATATTTGTGTTGCGGCAAGATGGTCCTCTCCGAACACTTTTATCAAATTCTATGGTCTTCCGGCTCCCAGGTCTTATCTGCTTGAGCGGACACTTTCCACGGTCATCCAGCTATTCTCAGGTATGTGAAGGTGTTATGGTATAAATCATTCCCATAGCTATATTCACAGTGATGAGAGACCTGTGAAAGGGAACGTCTCTGTTATGTATGTAACCTTTGTTCCCTGAGTAGGGAACGAGACACTGCAATGCCGACCTTCCCATATTTGATTAGTGCTTCCTTTGTCATGGAATCTGAGGAAATCGCGCACACCACACTAATATGAAGCATACGTGAGTCGTGACGTATTCTTAGGGTGGTGCTAAGAGCTATTGGCCAAATATTAAATTGGCGTGATGGTATAAGGGCTTCAGACATTCGTCCACACCAAAGGTGTTCCCCAACCCTCCTACTCAGGGAACAAAGGTTACATATGTAACCGAGACGTTTTCCGGTAATTTGTCAGAAACAGCTCAAGCTATTTCTAATTCTTACATGACTTTTTCAAATCTGTAACAGAGTTTATCTTTTGAAAATTGCGAACTAGTGACAGATTCATAATCCGTGTAGAGTAGTTGTGAAGTTTCACATACAAGGGTCTTTGGGACGTCCTTGGGTTTTCCTTAGATATTTGCTTAGGCTACTTGTTTTTTGAACTGTTGCTATTGTGTTGCATTGCACACTAAACTGAGTTAAGTGAGTGTTGTGTGAATTAGTTCAGTATCTCGAAAATTTCAACAGTTATTATACCTGGCAACACCATTTTCTCAGAATGACCCGGTTCCCTTTCACAGGATGATCATGACACCATTTTGAGATGATGACGATGATGCCCTACTTAACACCAGGGTGGCGATGGCAGGATTGGCTTTAAAGGGTAGAGAAGCAGAAGGGGCGTTTGGTATTTTTAGAATTTAAAACATGCCTTTTTCTTTTCTATGTTAAGCCATATGGCTACACGATTGAACAAATATTTTAAAAAAAAATGTACTTCTGACAATGACTTGAAGACTGTTTTGTCTGTGAACATTGGCTGTTTCTGTTTTTCTAATAAGTTTTTAGATTTTTTTTTTTTTTTTTGCCGCTTGTCTATTAAAGGAACTAGAACTGTCATACGCTGAAGAGATGAATAGATTTTCATAAGTTTGAAAAGCTGTGCTCAATGACTGTGTTGTGATTTGTTTTATTGTTCTTGTGACACAATCCATTTCTTGAAACACCCAGAGAAATATAGGATAAATGTCCTTTCTGTGGTCAAGGGCAGTTAATCTCCTTTACCCTGTGTCATTTTCTTGTCGATGGCTCTCCAATGCTTAATGTCCTAGTAAATGACTCTGCTCTGATCTGGTCCCTGAAAGCTGTCATAGGGATTGTGGGACTGCTGCAGAATCCAGCAATATCCTGCCCATGACATAATGAACAAATGACTTTGTCCTCCTATAACAAATGTTAGTACAGCACTCACAGACAGAAAGTCAAATCACTGAGAAAAATGTTAGGAAAAGAAAGACAGATAGAGACAGTGAGACAGCTCATTTTGAAGAATTGTAGACCTTTACATGAGTATATCCACCTGTCTGTGTAAACATTATGTAAAATGCTAATTAAATAAACCTGGAAAGTTTAGTAGAAAACTCATAAAAAAATATTAATTTGAGGGACTACAGGACTTCTGGCAGGATGAATGATTACATATAGTTAGCGAATTAGCTCAAAAAGGGAATTTATATGTATAATTAATCATAATTTGTTATGATTAATTATTGTCTAAATATTTAAATAGCCTAAAAAGGGGATACATAGCCAATGTATTTGTACCTATATAATTAATTATGAATATATAGATAATCTAGATCAGTTTTTAGAATAACTTTTAACAGAATTAATTTCACATCGACTAATCTGTTCGTCAACCGAACCGATACGTTCTTCTTATCAACGCTCCAGAAAGGTTATTCTTCTGGTCATGAAGAATAACTTTTCTGTTCTATTAGATTACTGATTAAAGTACTCAACAGTATAAAAGCTTGTAGCTTAAGATCACACATTTAAGAGACTTTGGTCGATGAGCAGCAGACAGACAATCAAGTGTATAATGTGTTTTAATAAATTAAACTACGAAAACATACGACTACACTAAAACAAATAATGAGAGTAATAAATAATAAATAGAGTCCACTTATGTGTGGATTTGTCTGCACGTCGACGCTAGAAGTGTTTCAAAATCCACAGATGCGTGAGGGGATTTACAAATGCACAAGAAGCAATTCACAAATGCGTGCAGTGATTTACAAACGCACAGAAAGCGGTTCACAAATAAATGCCAGGCAGAGTTGTGTTTGTGACATAAAACACATTTGTAAATATATATATATTTTTGTGCAAATCTCATTTTATTTATTTGTGAGTTTTATACATTTTTGTGAAACTCTTCACATTTGTTATTATAACCCCATAGATCCTCGGTGTGTCCGTGAGTTTGAAGCGTTCTTCCGGAGAGCACGTCGTTCGCGGGTTCCTTCAAGTAAACCTTCAAGGTTTACTTGAAAGCAAAGTTGCCGGAAAATCAGGGAAAGTCCTTTTCACCCGGAGATAGAAATGAATGAGCACGGACCAAAGACTAAAACAAGGCAAGACCAAAACACAAGACAAAGCTAAGACTAGAGAACAAACAGCAAGCTAGAGACTTTTGTCATCGTCCTTAAAGTTAAAGGAACAGTAAAATGACCAATAATAGTAGTTAGAAAACTTTCAGCGGGAGAGAGTTTCTTTTGTATATTCTTTTGTAATGCTTATACCGGTGTGGTGCCGAATTCTGACCCCCGCCAAATTATTACCCCCCTAGTATGGTAGGTTTAGGATTAGTTGTAGGGGAGGGGTTAGGATTAGGGGTGGGGTTAGTATTAGGCAATCAGGTAGCCTACTGATTTCAACGAGGGGGGTAATAATTTGGCAGGGAGTCGAAATTCGGCACAACACCGGTCTCAAGCGGAATCTGAGAAACCCCATGACCTGTACCTCAAATGCAACCAGCACAGCCTTGAAGAAGATTTTATAAGCTGGTTCAGTGGCTAATTGTTTGGAGTTAGAAATATATAACTCGCGCTGCATATTTAGTCATTTTGCCTCAGATACAGGATTATTCGCTTTAACAAGCAGGTTGTTCATTACCACGGCAACCTTGCGTGTCATGCTGAATGCGATTTTCGTGTTTAAAAAATAACTATACATAAGAGAATACATAAGAGACGGAGAGATGCAGATAACCATAACGTTATATTATTTAAGGTTATTTCTATTTATTACGATATTGATAAATGAACTGATGTTGTCAAGTAAGCTTCATGCTTTCCCCGTTATTCCTTTGTGGATCCTCTTGATCTGGTTTCTCCATGTTTCTTTGACTAATCTCAGTGTCTCAGTCTCACGCACGCTGCACGCGAGTTAACCATGTTCGACACATTTAACTGGGAGTGGGGCCGTCCACACTGTTTTATCCATTGTAGGCACCGCTCAAGTTGTGTTTTCGGCTTTGGAAACGGAAAGAACACATTCAACTCCTCCAGACAATCTATCGGGGTACCTAGTGTCCGATTTACAAACGCCGTGTGGGCGCACCGCTTCACCATCTTGCTTGGAGTCAATGTTTGACGGACCTGCTCACGTAGTAACGGTTGCTATGATGTGTGATTGGACAATGGCCGTTTTGTGGGAGGGGCCTGCGAACGGTCAATTAACACAACTAGAAAGTCACAACCAGGCTAAAATAAGGGTGGGGAACATGCATACACACAGGAATATATCATATACATTGTGGAATAACTTATATTATGAGTTAAAGGTGCAGTGTGGGATTTTTAGCGGCATCTAGTGGTGAATCCTGCAAATTGCAAACAGCAAGTCACTCGCGGCCTATCCCTCGGTTTTCAAACTCGAATGAGAAGCTACGGTGGCCGACGTAAGACAAAATATGTCGTCGTCTGAGTCTGAGTCAGCAGCAGAGAGTAGTAAGTCAAGCAATGAGGTTTCTTTAGCGCTGTTTGTTCGCTTTCAGCTACGGTAGAAACATACCTTCAGACCTTCATAGAAGGGGATTCCCGCGCCTATGTAGATATAAATGTCTCATTCTAAGGTAATAAAAACATAACGGTTCATTAAGTAAGGTCTTTATACACCACTGAAAACATAGTTATGGATTTTATATTGCATCTCTGTCAATAGATCCTCAGAAATATTACACAATGCACCTTACATAATATAATAATAGTAATCAGCTGATTGTCTCACGAACGTAACCAGCAGATTCTCCCCACAAAGCAAACCCATAATACAGCGAGGGAGAAGACCCACATGAAACTATGCAACTATATATTTTTTCTAACAGGGTAGTAAAAGTTTAGCTGGCTAATATGAGCTGTTACTGTGGCTGAGCTGGTTAAAGCGTAAAGCCTTGTTTAAACTCGACGCGTCCGCATGAGCCCAAAGGTGCAAAAATGACGTGATTGTGACATCGCGCGCGCCTCCGCATCCCCTAGACACACTTACTACACACAATAGGCTTTTTTTCTCTGATTTTGGAAACTCTAAGCGATCGACTTAAAATGCTTCCAAGATCGACGGGTTGGTGATTCCTGTAACTGTTTTACGGTCAATGACAAGAGTAGCCTACTAATCAGCTGTCTCACGAACTTAACCAGCACATTTATCCCCACATAGCAAAGCCATAACACAGCGAGGGAGAAGAATTAAGTTACATGAAACAATCCAACTACATATTTACACCACTGACAAGGGAAAAGTCACTACTCACGGTGTTTATGACTAGCTTCTTCTAGCTTCCTGCGGCTTCTCTTTCAATGTAGTGACGAAACGCGCTCTGTAACGCTGTGTGTTCGCGTTCGGCTACTGTAGAAACATGACGTCACAATATGGCGACCTTCATAGAAGGGGATTCCCGCGCCTATGTAGATATAAATGCCTCATTCTAAGGTAATAAAAACATTACGGTTTATTAAGTAAGTTCTTTATACACCACTGAACACATAGTTATGGATGTCATATTGCATTTCTGTTAATAAATACTCAAAATTTTTACACACTGCACCTTTAAATGGAAAGAATGTTTGTGTATGTATTGGTGCGTCTCTCAGATGTCCGTCCATGCCACATGGTCTTCGTGCCTACCATGGGAGGGAAGTTGAATTGAATAAGATCTTTCTGAAGCTCACGAGGGAGTTTGGAGGTGTTTTCTGTTTAGCATCTGCACTAAAGTGACAATGGGGCAATTTGATTTAGACTCATCGGTGCTAGGCCTGTGATTTACATGAAGAAGTCCAAAAGGTTAAAAGCTTTCTGAAGCTTAGAACGAATAAGCCATCGTGATTTCGCCCAGGCGCTACAGTAATGTGACAAATTAAAATTGAAATCTTGTACAACGTGTGGTTTAAAAAGTGAGTCATGCTACTAACTGTGACCTGCAGAAGGTAGTGTAGACCTCATTTCATAAAGATGATGTCATGTCTCAGACTTTTTTCTCACACTGAACTTGCCACCTATAACTATGTATATGTATTATTGGTATTGGAGTATATGATATATGAGGTGAATTTCAAATATGCTGCTATTTTGAAATTTATATTCATCAAAAAATCTTGAAAAAAAGTCCCACTAAAACATTAAGCAGCACAACTGTTTTCAACGTTGATTATAATATTAGCATATTAGAATGACTTCTGAAGGATCGTGTGACATTGAAGACTGGGATAATGACACTGAAAATTTATATTTGCCATCACATGAATAATTGCATTTTAAAATATATTAATTAATTTTTTTTATTGTAATAATATTTCACAATACTATACTGTTTTTACTGTGTTTTTGACCAAATAAATGCACCCTTTGGCCTTTGTAAGCCTAAGAGACTTCTTTCAAAAACATAAATAAATCGTACCAAACAATTTTGGACGTATAAAACATCCAAACTTTTGAACATGTGTAGTTATATGTATATTTTATATGCCTTCAACCTGATACCAAATTACTCACAATGTGATATAAGATTGTGGACATCTGGGCACCAAACACTGTTACGCAACAACTTTAGCCCAGACATAAAATGACACACACACACAAACACACACACACACACATCTGGTTTATTCAGTGAACTCTGAGAACATATTTAAAAAAACACAAGATGTGTATCTGTTATTTATGAGGCTAGGGCATCCAATTTTAACCTGATGCTGCCGTCAGGCTCTTTCAATATTGCAGGTACAATGACAATACACCACTCAAGGACAGGACATAATCATGAATACTGTGAGATCTTTCCAGTCTTTCTGAATGTGGTAAACATGTAACCCACTAACACCAATTCTCAGTCCATTTACTATTTCTCTCTCTCTCTCTCTCTCTCTCTCTCTCTCTCTCTCTCTCTCTCTCTCTCTCTTTCTCTCTTCCCATTGCAGTTGTCATGGAAACTGTTCTGGTCTTCCTTTTTTCCCTCCTTGTCTATGTGGCGGGTAAGTGCCCCCTCCATCACACTCCAGTCTCCCTGTGTCCGCTGGGATCGGAAAAAGCTGGAAGAGGATGGGGAAAAAGCCATGACATGATGACACATTAGCACCATCCTAGAGTTCTTAACTGAGAATTTGATCAGTGACCTTTCCTATCCTGGGAGTGTGTGTGTGTGTACTCTATAGTTCTTCAGTAGACTGATCGAAAGCTTCATGTTTATACGTGTTTTTACATGCCTGTGAATTGCCGTCCTGCTTTTGCCAAACAAACTTCATTTCTGAAATGAGAGCGTCCATTTAATACATCTCATTCCTCTGAGAGACTCCACCCTACCCACAATTAGGCCACAAGAAACCACCAGCACATGTGCACGAGATTCATTCTCACACACACAGCTCTCTAACTGGTGAAACATTTATCCTTTAGCTCCGTCAACAAACCCGCCACCCATTGCTGAGTGCACTGACGACTGTCAGACTGATTTTCATCTGGTTATCTTTCACACTGCAACCACAAGGTTCATTCCCTCTTAATTCCTTTCTTTCTTTCCTTCCTTCCTTCATTTCCATTCATTAATTTCATTGTTTCATCTTTTTTCTTCTTTCTTTAATTTTTCCTCCCTTCTTTCATCAATTCCGTATTTAATTCCTTCACTGTCTCTTTTTAATTGCCGCTTTCTTTGAAAAAATGACCTTTTGACCTTTCCCTTAAATAAACCCTATCACCGTTCAGTGAGCAGTTTTTAACTCTTTCCCCGACTATGTTTTTGAAAAACTTTCCCAGCATTTTTTTGCATTTTCACAAACGATTAATGGTCGTATTTTAACGATTCATAGAATATTTTGTTGTATGAATACCTGAGTATATCAAAAGAACAGACCATCTCCTTTAGACCCTCTTCTATTCTAGCTTCATGCATTCCTTTTTATTAACACTTGAATTTGGGTAAGTTTCATGAAAAAAGCAACATTTTGAGCAAAAAGCTTAGAAAAACGCATTTTGGGCCGGTTGGCATTCAGAACGATGATCAAAACATGTATGGAGTAGATTGAGTCTTTCAACACCCCCAAAGTTTCACAGTCCTGTATCGTCCTGGGTCGACATTTCATTCAGTAACGTTAGGCAGTTTTAATTTAGACACTCTCAAAAATGCTGGGTTGTTTAAACCCAACTTTGGGTCAAATATGGACAAACCCATCCGTTGGGTTAAATTTTTTAATAACATTTTTAACTGAACGTTTGGGTTTGTCTTTAATCTATATTTGACCCAAAATTAGGTTAAAACAACCCAGCATTTTTTAGAGTGTATGCTGTTTAATGTTGATGATCGTGTTATTTTACATATGCATCTGCTTACATATGATATCGCTTGTTTCTACTGCTTCTTCGCCTGTGTTCAGTACTCTTTCAGAAGATGTGTAATAGAATACACTACCATAAAACAGTGAAAACGCGGAAAGCCGAACATTTTCGTCAATGGCGAGGAAGCGTTGTCTCACAAATTATGGAAATTACCATCAATGGCGAGGAAAGAGTTAAAAGAACCATGTTTTTTTCACTATAAAGAACCTTTTGTGCAAGGGAGAGGTTTCATGGATGTTAAAGGTTCTTCATGGAACCAAATATGACAAAGATGAAACTTTAGTTTTGAGGTATAGTGTATTTTAGTAATCATGAACTATAGGTATAGGCGCAAGCAATAAGCAACAGCTTTCAGTGTTTTTATCGTAAATGTTGGGTCACCTGTACCGCCACCATGCAGATTTCACAACGTGTTCACGCTGATCGTGTAGATTCGCTGCGGTGACCACCAGAAAGCTGTTTAGTTTGAATGTAACTTCAGTGTGAGCTGTGCTCCATACGTAACCACAATATTGACAAGAGACAATGGACCTTTCTTGATTGGAATGGACTCTTGAGTGTATTATACATTTAGCCTTTCTGTTTCCACTTCCCCTCTCTTTTCATTGACGTTTTGTTTTGTAATATTGCTGAACTTGCTCTCCCCCTTTTAACTCTTATGTGAAGATAATTACAGATTTTCCAACACTATGCTGTGCATCTCTATAAAATTATGAAATATGTTGACAGACTGACATTTGTGAGTCGAATTAAATAATCAGCAGAACCTTTACAAAAAAGAGGCAGAGTAGTAATATCCATCCTATAAATAAGGAGCCCGTTCTCATCCTTTGGCGTTTTATAGGTGACGCCATATGACATTTCGTTGAAATACTACGCACATGGCACCCTTTAGCGTGAATAGACGCAGACCCTACCCCAGACCTAAACCTACCCATAACAGTGCGTGTTATATTCACGCTAAAGAGTGCCATGTGCGTAGTATTTCAACGAAATGTCATATGGTGTCACCTTTATGACGACAAAGGATGAGAATGTGTTGAAATAAGTCCACCTGTCAAATTATCCACTGCCACCTATTAAATGTAATATTAAAAGACTTTTTAATGGACTGTGGTGGAGATGCATCTGATGTCAGGCTTGTCAATAAGCTTTAAGACATTCTTTTCATTCATTAAAAAGCTCATTCCAGTTTGGTGATTCCGGCTAGTTTACGATCAACGATCAACTACATTATGATAAGTTACTAGCATAAGTTACCACATAAAAGCATGAGACATTTAGACAAATATATTTTAGTATTACAGTACAGGCAAATCAGAAAGAATTTTCTTTCGTGTCTCACAGGCATCAACTAGTCTAATGCATTTCTTAAAGTTTAATACAAATTGTATTAACCCTGTCAAAAACCCTGTTATTGTCCCTGAATCGTGCACATTTATTAAGCAATGTCATATTTTTGCCAGTATTGCATCATAGCTTTGGGCACTCTGATCTTTCTCACAAACAAAACCCTCCACAAACAAATAACATAATGTAACACTCTTGCTTTAGGTATTGAATGTTTTAGTGAACATAAACATGCATAATAATGATTATTATCTGTTTTTCTTTTTTTACATCTCTGATTCTGCTCTCTGCTATGATCTTAGCTTCGTCTGACTCTGCTGCCCAAGGCAAGTTATTACTGTTTTACCACGTATATATATATATATATATATATATATATATATATATGATGTATATAATTTTTTGTCTAATTTCAAATTGTTTTCCATCAGATGGAAAAGAGAAGGAAGTGGACCCATTTGCGTACGGTAAGAATCAATACTTTTGAGAACATTTAACTGCTTTATTGCACCATATGACACACAGGTAGTGTTGGGGAAAGTTACTTTTAAAAGTAATGTATTACAGTATTGCATTACTCCCTAAAAAAGTAACTGATTGCGATACTTACTTTTTATGTAAAGTAATGTGTAACAGCATTACTTTTTGTCACCTGGGCATGCTTGTTTGTTTTTTAATAAGAATAAACAAAAGTTCTATTTTTGGC
Source organism: Rhinichthys osculus (assembly GCA_029959095.1). Taxonomy (NCBI): domain Eukaryota; kingdom Metazoa; phylum Chordata; class Actinopteri; order Cypriniformes; family Leuciscidae; genus Rhinichthys; species Rhinichthys osculus. The sequence continues at coordinate 13,341,680 of JARWKJ010000009.1, read as the reverse complement.
AAATGTAAAGGCCACACCAAAAGTGAATCTTAACATGGTAAACAAAGTAACTTGCCTAGTTATTTGAAAAAGTAACTCAGATGTTTTGTTTTGAATTTAAAAGTAATGCGTTACTTGGAAAAAAAGTAATCTGATTATTCATCATTGGCTGCCCAGACATGAACAACCACTTCAAAACACAGGTTTGGCCTCTTTTAGAGAGTGGCTAGAGGCAAGTCACTTCTGAGCGAGGCCACGATTTCAACATCACGCCAAGAGTTAGCTTGAAGCAAAAACCTGCATTCTGAAGACATATTAGAGTTAAGCTCTTTGACCTGTAAGCTGGTGCTATGTTTGACACAAACTAAATTCAGCTTAAAGGGATAGTTCGGCCAAAAATGATATTTAACACATGCATTACTCACCCTCAAGCCGTTCGAGATGCATATGTCAATCTTGTTTCAGACGAACACATTTTTCAGTTATTTTAGAAAATGTCTTAGACCCTTCAGTGGATTTAATGTGAAGCAATGGGGTCCACCTCCTTCACGTCCCAAAATGTGCATACATCCTTCACAAAAGTAATCCATCCGGCTCCAGGGGGATAAACGAAGGCCTTCTGAGGGTAATCCGTGCGGTTTTGTTGTAAAAATATACATATTTAAAACTTTATAAATGAAAATATCTGACTTCCGGCAACGATCGACGCGCGTTCACGGGTGATGGAAGTCGGCGTACGAGGTAGGACGTAGCGTAGGAACCGTCGTGACGTAGACGTTGTTTTGCTCTGCTCTCTGGCTGCGCAGGCGCGTTCGTTCTACGTCACGACGGTTCCTACGCTACGTCCTACCTCCCGCCTACCTCATACGCCGACTTCCATCACCCGTGAACGCGCGTCGATCGTTGCCGGAAGTCAGATATTTTCATTTATAAAGTTTTAAATATGTATATTCTTACGACAAAACCGCACGGATTACCCTCAGAAGATTATTATTCATAATAATATTCATATTCATTTTTTGGCCGAACTATCCCTTTAACGCCCAGGATGGATGGTGGTAACTCAGTGGTTAAAGATACAAAATTAATTAAACAAGGTAACTTAACCCCAGATCTATCTATCTGTCTATCTATCTATCTATCTATCTATCTGTCTATCTGTCTATCTGTCTGTCTGTCTGTCTGTCTGCCTGTCTGCTGTCTGTCTGTCTGTCTGTCTGTCTGTCTGTCTGTCTGTCTGTCTGTCTGTCTGTCTGTCTGTCTGTCTATCTATCTATCTATCTATCTATCTATCTATCTATCTATCTATCTATCTATCTATCTATCTATCTATCTATCTATCTATCTATCTATCTATCTATCTATCTATCTATCTATCTATCTATCTATCTATCTATCTATCTATCTATCTATCTATCCCAGGCTTTATTGTTTTTTAAATTTATCAGTGCATGTAAAGCGTCCACAATTTTTTACCCTTGAATATCCATGTGACACTCAAGAATATCACAAGCAGGTTTTGCAAACTGCGAATCACTTTTTTTCACATACTGTAAGCTTGAGTCTTTCTTGAAAGATTACTTAGAAAATAAAAAAACCCTTTATTTCTTAACCAGACTACGAGAGTTTGAGGATCTGCGGTTTGGCGTTTGCTGTGGTGCTGTTCGCTCTCGGAATGCTTCTTATTCTCAGTAAGAAGCGTCTTTTTTAATTTGTTAAAAAGTCATAACTCATCATCTTCATTCAGAAGCTAAATCACTCAGAAAGTACTGTTAAACAAAAGAGATCAGAGTGCAATTGCTAAACCGAGCTGCCTCACGGATATTAATAATACAGCAGTGCTTTTATTCAACTGAGCATGAGATGTTTTATCATGAAATTAGACACATGAGTATATGTCACTCTGTGTCAGAAATATAAATAAAGACCCACTCACTTATCAATATTTCATGCAGGTTTCGATGATAACATTAGTATGGGATTAATATTCCTATTCCCTATTATCCCATTCATTATCACAAAATAAATCCCTCCAGGTTGTTTGTAAAGTTTGACATTCCTTCATATGTTCTAAATGGTTTTGTGTGTGTGCACCCTGCAGGCCGCAGATGCCGATGCAGTCTCAAACAGAAGCCCAGGTTAGTCTCACCCAGCCTCTTTGATATTCTGACAAACGTTTCACGCGTTTTTGTTTGAACAGAAACACCACCAGTTATAATTCTCTTTACACTTCATACTGTCTCAGGGCTCCAGGAGATGAAGAAGCTCAAGCAGAGAACATCATTGTCTCCAAGGGTAAGATTTACAATCTTTTGTCATAAATTGGTCTTTTGATCGAACATTTTTGACTACTGTTCCTCTTTTATTCTTCTATGTACAGACAAGGAGACTCCTAAAGCAGAGAACTGAAACATACCAGGTACAGCAACTTTCCATATGAGTGTCATTATAGAATCAGAAATTATGTTCCAAGATATGATGTTCTAAAAAAAGGTTCTAAGAACATTTTGCCAATGTTCCTGTTAAAGGGTTAGTTCACCCAAAAATGAAAATTCTGTCAGTAATTACTCACCCTCATGTTGTTCCAACCCCGTAAGACTTTCGTTCATCTTCGGAACACAAATTAAGATATGTTTGATTAAATCTGAGAGCTGGATCACTCCTCCATAGGCTTCTTAAGGGATCGAAACTGGCCGAGCCAAAAGTTATGAAAGGCATAGTTAAAATAGTCAGAGTGACTACAGTGGCTCAATCTTAAGTTTATCAAGCGACGAGAATAATTTTCGCGCGCAAAAAAACAAACAAAAATAACGACTTTATTCAACTATTCATTTCCTTCTCTGTGGGCCGTGGTATTTCACGTAGTGAAACTACGCAAAGCTTCTAGGTTGTACGTCACACGCATCACACACATGACCAGCGTCGGCCAATAGTGAGCCTGCGTGTGACGTGCAACACAGAAGCTTTGCGTAGTTTCACTACGTGAAATCTCACGGCCCACAGAGAAATGAATAGTTGAATAAAGTCGTTATTTTTGTTTGTTTTTTTGCGCGCGAAAAGTATTCTCGTCGCTTGATAAACTTAAGATTGAGCCACTGTAGTCACTCTGACTATTTTAACTATGCCTTTCATAACTTTTGGCTCGGCCAGTTTCGATCCCTTAAGAAGCCTATGGAGGATTGATCCAGCTCTCAGATTTCATCAAAAATATCTTAATTTGTGTTCCGAAGATGAACGAACTCTTACGGGGTTGGAACAACATGAGGGAGAGTAATTACTGACAGAATTTTCCTTTTTGGGTGAACTAACCCTTTAAGTTATGAAAAACGTTATTTCTGAATTTTCTCAGAACGTTCAAATTGACCTTTTTTTCAACAAGGAACCAGTATAATATATTTTGATCAACATGACATTAGCGACTGATAATGTAGAATACAGCAGACAATTGCACATAATCAATATTATGAATGTACCAAAGCAATTGCAATTTGTTCAAAAGAATGAGAAATTGGTTTTATGATGTGCACAAGTGACTTGAATGTTGAACAAGTAGCACCAAAGTGGCTGAGAAAAACTGTAACTTTGAACAAATGTCCTATTAATGTTACTGAAATTAAAGTTTTTCAATACTTTGATACTGTAGAACCTCTGTTAGCCAAAGTTCTCAGAACGTTCCCTGTTAGCTGGGTATGTGATGTCTGATTTATTTCTTCCCAGTATTGTTGAACACATAGCCGTGGCTGAACGACTTCACTGATGCTGAGGATGGTGATGATGATGATGATGAAGCTGATTCCAGACCATGGCTATGAGAGGAGAGAGAGGAGACAGGGATTTGTGGGGGGAGGAGACTATAACTCGGATTTTTAATGGGCCAGTGTCTTGTATGTAGACCTCTAGTCCTGTCACGTGAACAGTAACTGTATTCGTCTTTCCGTCTGTGCCCTTTTGCAACAGTCCGTCTCGAGTGAGTTGTTTTAGCAAAACTAGCCACTTTCTGCAGATTATTCTTAACGTTTCTGGCTCCTCCCCCAACTGAACTTGTGCGTGTGGTTTAAAGGAACAGTTCACCCAAAAATGTCATTCCAAACCTGTATGCAGTTATATTTTTTACGTTGAACACAAAAGGAAACAAAAGATTGTCTATGTAGCACTTATTATGTAATGGCTAAATCTTAAAAAAGGACAAAAAAACACCATAGTTTTCATTTTTGGATGAACTGTCTCTTTAATCATTTTGTTTTAGCGTCTAAACAGTGAATAACTATTACTGTTATTGGTGGTGTGACCACTTGTTATTGTCATTTGTGTCCCACCTGCTGTGTTTTTTTTTCTCTCTTGTAGATTGTCTAGATTATAAGCAGACATATTTAAATACACTTAAGTATTCAATATACGTATTGATTCACATCTGATGCAGAATATATATTTGAATATACAGCGTGTGCATGTGTGTTTGCCATTGGATAGATACTGTATAGAGCTTATAGGAATGCGTACCCACATTCAGGGCACCTTCCTCCGACAATCTTTCCATCATTCTACACATATCAAGCACAAAAACAAAACAGTAAAACCACTGTACCACAAGGGGCGCCATACCGCTGTCCTCTGATCAGCTGCAACACTGCCGGGCTCAGCGCCCTCATTCGGACCCACAGTCTAAACATCTGCGGCCTGAGAACGAGACCGCAGGAGAAGATCCCTTCACCATAGTGCCGCTAACCTGTGTCTTTTACCTTTTCATCACACGTCTTCTGTAGCTTATGCATTCTCTTTTTTTAAAGGGATAGTGCAGACAAAAAATAAATATTTTGCCATTGTCTACTCACCGTCATGCTAATTGAAAATGATTTTCTTTGTTATGTAGAACACAAAAGGAGACATTTTGCAGAATGTCCATGCAGCGCTTTTCCATTCAAGAACATAAAGCGCAAACTTCAGTTTTAACATGAACACTGGCGTATGCATGCACACATGGCCCTTCAAAGTGTACTCCATTTGATATAATGTGTGTGTGAACACATGCGTCAACACAAGTGCACTAGAGAGTTTCATCCTTGTGTCTGTACTATTTCTAACCAGAAGTTATGAATGGCAAAAAATGTCTATTGTTGTTTCCAGTTATAGTTGTTGTTTCTTTTTGGACTGTGGAATAGTGCAAAATAAATTCAAGGCGTATGTACGAGCTGAGCATACATGTAGCTAGAAAAAAGCACGTAACTATCATAAATATTCCACAAATAATGTGGAATATGTAAGGAAATGGCTGAAACTTAAATCATTATTTGCTGAAAATCTCCACTGTAGCTCTAAAATCTTATATAATTACATAAGATGCTTCACTCGTATTGTTTTGAATGGGGAAAAGTGAAACGCTCAATATAATATAGCGGAATTAGTCCCGCCTTCTAAATAAGAGCCAATCACCGTTTGGTAAAGTCATCTCGTCACTGCAGCTGCCGTTAGAAGCTCCGGAGTCAGTCAGACGCGCACTTCCACTGCCATTAGCTTGATCCAGCCTGAAAATGTTGTTTTCTGTCATGATTCGAGCGTTTAGAAACAGAATAGTTGTTGTCAGATTTCATTGGTGATTTCAAATTTGAAATTTAATCGTATAAGCTTGGCGAACAGTTTTGGAGAATTTGATGTTTCCCCTATTCAAAAAGATAGGAGCTGCACTTGCAAGCCTGTGAGAGGCGTTTCAAAGATGGCCGCCGAGTTAAATGACTTGTCTTAAAGGGACTTTGTCAACATGCAACTCTGCGACATATTTTAATGTAAGCGAGCATGAATGGAATGGGAAGGTTTTCAGGGAATAACAACTTTTGGTTCTGACATTTCAAAGCTAAGGTGAATGTAAAGGTGATCATTTTGTAATTTGAAATCACATGACAGTGAGTAAACAATAACAGAATATTGATTATTGGGTGAACTATCTCTCTAATATCACTCACATTTATAATATAAACTGTTCAATGGGACCAAAATGTCGGCGTCTAAAGAGACCAACCTTTGCATTTGTGTGCGTCTGCGTACGTGAGTGTGTTGTTCCACACATCACTTGCTGTGGTAAACACATGCGAGTTATAAAAAAATGTTGGCTAAGTTCATAAAGAGAGAAGCGTTTCACAGAATATTAATCACATGTAGCTGTTCAAGAACACAGTCTAACGCTACAGATGCTTCGCTATTAGAGAGGAATTTTAAACATATTCGTCTCATATCTGTGCAGCTACTGTGTATGGCCACTCTTTGTGCTCCGAAATAAATAAAGTCTTTGTCTGACACAGCCATCAGTGTGTAGATTCTTTTTTTTCTATCTCCGAACAGAGAGTCAATCTCTCCTTTTCTTCTCGCGTCCTTTAAAAAGGTCATCCATCACCTGCCAGAAAAGCAGCTCTGATCAATATGTCAGGTGTAATTTTATTTAAGACCATTCGGACTCCGTTATCCATCAGAATGATCTATTTGACACCGTTGTAGCGTCTTGTCCCGTGTAGTCGTCCAAAAAAGGACTTGGAAGTCAATTATCGACAGCTCGGAAAACTCTCCGTCACATCAAAGTTAAGACACAATATGGCCACGATCACTCCCAGTGTTTTACACTGCTGTAATTGGACTTCCCTTGGGCGATGATTCCAAAGGTTGGGCTCAATGGTGTTTTATCATAGGTTGAAGGCCAGTGTTTATGGGCTAATAAATGTGTTTCAAAGACTGGTGTGGCGGCCAGATTTACAAATGCTTGCTCTGGGAGGCAGGGAGGGGTAGAGGGATGAAATACACCTGGACTAAAGGCACACTTTCACATTAGACAAGACTTCAGAAGGAAGAGGAGCTTTCCACAGTACAGGTGAGCTGAGATGGCAATGACTCCTGCACTTGTGTTATGGTTTCTTTGCAGAATGTTATACATCCGAATTTCTAAAACGGTAGAATTTGAAATGAACTCGTTTTCATTGGTTTATTGTTCATGACGAGACAACTGAGGACATGTTTAGGTTGTGTGTTCATGCGCTTGTCCTGTTGAAATTACTTCTATTCAGGGCCTAAAAAGAATTTCAAATATGAGGCTTATATTCCTCTCAAATTCTTTTCAAATGTTTTCCTTACCAGGCAAAACTCAGTTAAAATGTATTTTTATGAAGCTTCATTTATGTGCTTTTTATTATTAGCCTTTTTTTCAAGCTGCCTGAACACACATGTCTATATGTGGGCTCAAAAGTACTGTACATGTTTTGAGAAATACAGAAAAAACTAATCCAATTATATGATCAATAAGTTATAACAACATGTGTTTTTACATTGCTTTAACTCATCAAAATAAGTTAAGCAATTTTCAACTTTTTTATAACTCAAACAAGATTCATTTTTTTAAGTTGGTGTTTTACAATTTAAGTTGAAATGACTTAAACATCCAAGTTGATTGTACTTCAAAATTGAAGCCAGCAACTTTCTTTTTTTCTTTTTTTTTTTTTTACAGTGCATGATTTTATTGTGTGAACATGTAATTTTGGGGTCAGTGTAAACCATTCGATACAAAATATAATAATAGAAAATAATACAAAAAAATAGCATAAAACTAGGGAAAACCGAAGATAATCATTTTGAATTAAATCAATTTTGAGGTCAATTTGATGGAGTAACGTTTTGAACAAAACAAATCCAAACGGATAGGAGTTAGCATTATCTTATTGTTTAAAAAAAATGGTTTGAACATATTGAAAGATACAGTAAAACAGTTAGCATGTAAAAAAAAAACCTGCATGAATTGCAATTAAGAACTACTTATCAAGTTGACATAGTGTCCATTTTACAAAGTTTTACATGTTACTAGTCAATAATTAATTGCGGGTGGTGTGATGCAGCTTAGATCAAGAAATGCTGCTGGTTCGAATAATAAACTTGCACCATGTGCCCCTGAGCAAAGCATTATAGAAAAAAAGTTAACATCATGGACACAAAGTGTTTGTTTGTCTGACAAGATCTGCATGTAGAATTGAAAAGCAAACTGCCCTGACTGAGGCTTTATGAGTCACTTTCTCTTCAAAGCAGCATGTGTTAATCATTACAGTCAGAGATATGGATTGGAAAGAAACACAGAGAATCAATATGAGTGCTATCTTAAGAAAGCCTGAAGGAGCTGAATTGAGAGAAATGCCCGAAGGTCTGCAAATAACCCTTTTCTTTTTGGTTATGGAGTTATGGCTCTTTGAATATGAGGGGTCAGTGTATTGAAGATTTTAAAGATGAAAGATTCCAGTAAAAGATTTTAACTAGTACTTCTGATGCACAAAGAAAATCTTTAGTCTTTAAACAAGGACTGTTGGGATTATTTATAATGCTTCATTATAATTTACATTGGCAGTTTTGTCATTCCGGACCGTGACCCACAGAAAGAGCAGCCATGTCCTCTGGAGCAGGTGAGTCTCGTTTTCTCTGAATATTCTGCTCTCCTACTCTCCAGTTAATGAGAGTCAAGTCAAGTCAAGTCACATTTATTTATATAGCGCTTTTCACAATACAGATTGCATCAAAGCAGCTTCACAGTGATAACATGAAAGTAGTACAACACAGTTCAATAATATTGTTGAATATTAAATATCCCCAACTAAGCAAGCCAAAAGCAAGGCGACAGTGGCAAGGAACCAAAACTCCATCAGATTGGATGGAGAAAAAAACCTTGGGAGAACCCAGGCTAGTCAGGGGCCAGTTCTCCTCTGGCTAACAATCATAGGGTTTCAAAGAAGCTTTACAGTAAGTGCATATCAGAAAGTACCTGGAAAAAATACATTTAGTTAATCATGTAATATTAAGGGGATAACATATCGCCGGCGTTGAGTCGTCTCTTCGCAGGCGTTGAGTCGTCTCTTCACAGGCGTTGGTCTTCTCATCACAGGCGTTGGGGCATCCGAAATCCCCGTGAGAGGCAGGATACAAAACTGGAGCCTACGAACGCCATTTTTCTCGGGACAAGCGTCCCGAGATAACAGCAGAAAGGCAGATGGGAAATAATTAGCATAGCTGATGTTCATAATGATTTCCATTACACGGGAGTAGGTGTTAGAAAACCCTAATCTCACAACTCTCCGCAACCCAAACTCTCCGCAACCCAACCGCAACCCTACGGACCGACCCGTTTGTCTATAAGGCTGTCGAGCCCCACTGGTGCGTTAAGCAGTTTCAGTGGCAAACGGTTCCGCATGGCATAGCAGAGGACTAAGGTAAGCATTATGTGAATGCTTGACTAAAGAGACACGTCTTTAGTCTAGTTTTAAACTGTGTCAGCGAGTCAGAGCATCGGACCGTATCGGGAAGGCTATTCCAGAGTTTTGGAGCTAAATGCGAGAATGCCCTCCCTCCTTTCGTGGACTTCGATATCCTAGGAATGACCAGAAGCCTTGAATTTAGTGATCTTAGAGAACGCGGTGGATTGTAGGGCGAAAGAAGGTCCGTTAAGTACATAGGAGCTAAACCATTAAGGGCTTTATAGGTCAGTAGTAGTACTTTGTAATTGATACGGAACTTAATAGGTAACCAGTGCAGAGATGATAAAATCCGTGTTATATGATCATATTTTCTTGATCTAGTAAGAACTCTAGCGGCTGCATTTTGCACTAACTGTAGCTTGTTTATTGAGGATGCAGGACAACCAGCTAATAAAGCATTACAGTAATCTAGTCTCGAGGTCATGAATGCATGAACTAACTTTTCTGCATCAGAAACAGATAGCATGTTACGTAATTTAGCAATGTTTCTAAGGTGGAAAAAGGCTGTTCTTGTAACAGATGAAATATGATTTTCGAAAGACAAGTTGCGGTCTAGTATAACACCCAGGTCTTTTACTGTAGTGGAAAAAGTAACAGGACATCCTTCTATATTAAAGTCGTATTGTAAGAGGTTTTGTGTGTAGTTTTTTGGACCAATAAGTAATACCTCCGTTTTATCTGAATTTAATAGCAGGAAATTACGCGTCATCCAGCATTTTATATCTTTGAGACATTCTGTCAATTTAGATGAGGTAATGTTTTCATCTGGTCGTGATGAAATATATAATTGAGTGTCGTCAGCATAACAGTGGAAATTAATTCCATGTTTTCTGGAGAGAGAATGTTGTCCATAAAAGTAAGCCCTCCATTGTGAGATTGTCTCTATTATTCTCAGAGGTGCTGTGTTATTAAAACAGAACAAACACTTTAAAACAAACACAGTATTGTGGGTTTATGGTATGGTACTAAACTAATGATTCATTGTATTTGTAGCCAAAATTATATAATGGCTGATTTTATAAATCTGTGAGTGTTTCTACAACTGTGAGCACGTTTAACTCGGTGGACAAAAAGCACTTCTCAGATGATGTATTTGTGTTGTGAAAATGAATTTGTATTATTTATTTATTTTTGTATATAAAATGGCCAACTCTTTTGTCTCGCTATATAGGCTAATTATGCAAAATTCACTCAAATATTTCCACACTTTTTGCAGAGTTTGAAAAAATTGTATTAACAAATATTCTGTTTTTTTTTAAAGTGGTATTTATATTGACCCACCATTACACACACACACACACACATCATTCAAAAAATGTATCAGGGTTTTGTTAAAATGACAACACAACAGATGGACTGTCAAATTGTTACTTTTTTTAAGTTTTTTTAATGTGTTTTTATGATAAATTTTCATAGAGTTTGGATCTGAGACAAGGATAAACAATAAATTAGATGTAAAAGATATTTTGAAATATAGCTGAAATAAATTATGCATGCTAAAACGTTTCCATGACAGTTTTTGGAGGGACCTAAAAATTATTTTAATAAAAATCAATCATTAAAAAAACACCCAGAATCTTATCAAAATACATAACTTTTTACATAACCGAAAAATTATTGTACAACCAAATAGGTGGCGATATGCACTAAGTATGTAAATAGCCATTAAACAAAAGAAGAAGAAGGTAGTGTGGCGCACTTTTTAGACTCCGTTTTCTTTGGTGTCTCGTCAATTCCTCGCTCTGTTGAGAATGTCTGGTGTGTTAAACACATAATCTGAGTTGGTTGAACATATATTCCCAGATGCGGTTTTGGAAGGTTTGGGTAAATCAACCAATAGTTCATTGTATGTTTGATGGTAAGATATCCCTGCTTTCTGGAATAGCCTCCAGTGATCGACAGGTGAAATAGTTCGCTTCTGATAAGTGTGGACACATTCGGTGGACTGTGTTCTGATTTGATCGGATGTTAACAAGGTGCAGAGCCATTGAGACTATGCCTCATTCATGCATTCATTCATTCAAATAGCTTTAAAGTAGAGGATATCTTCACTTATTTCCTTCATAGCACAGAACATCACATTTTAATTGTAGGCCTATTCTATTTAATTCTGTCTCTCTCTCTCTCTCTCTCTCTCTCTCTACCAGCCCAGCCTACAGTAGACCCTGATGCAGACTTTGTCTATGGTAAGTCTGAACAATCTTCCTCTTGAATAATTCATTGTGTTTTATGTGAACAATACAATTCTAATTAATATCGGGAATCTTCTTATTAGGCCTACTGTCATATCCAGAATAAGATATTATGAATTCTACAAATCTGAATAAATGCCCATTCACTCTGAGAACAATAACGATCACTAACAATATAGTTTCAATAATGGGAATAGTGTCCACATCTATTACTAAAACGAACGACACAAAGGAATAATATGGTTGGAATCACTTTCTGAATAATTGTTTTCCATGCTGATATAAACACATTGACAGTCAATCAGAATTAATCACCGTGAAATCAGAATGAACATTGTATTTCGATGGAATATTGCAGTATTTATTAGGATATAAATGACTTATCCGTGCACATCGTTATAATATTTGTTTAGTTCATGTAGTTAATTTTGTTTAGTTCATTTGCTCGTCTCTTCTCTGATGATGTGTTTAGGCTGGGACAACCTCACTCGCATGCAAACTACAACCATCCAATCAATTCTCCATAGACAAAATCAAGTCCCGCCCTACATTTTTTTTTCTTGTTCGAGAAGTCATTTCACTCCCATTATACGTCACCACAACTTCCGTTTCAGAACACTTGCAGCGCGGTGTGGTGGAGGCTAATACAGTTAGCCGAGCGTACCTTATCTCATTTGATTTGTGTGAACTGGAAATATTTTTGAAAAAAAAAAAGCCGGCTGAATGTACCGAAAATTGCCTGTCGCATATTATAGCAGGTTGTATTTTTAAAATAAATACAACCTCATATTCACCTCTCAGTGAAATCTGAGAGGTGGATTATTAAATTTTTAATAATGAAAATGTGTGAAATGTTTTGAATTGAAATATTCGCAGCTTAAATATAGGCAAACATGTTGAATTTCAGCCCAGCATGGTTAATGTTAATGTTTTCAAGTAGGCTAGTGCAATTCATCAAGCTTTTTTGTTTAAAAAACATTTGTCATTATTTTACTCCCATAGTACTGCCCTTAAGACCCGTTATCATATTTCTGTATCAGAATTATGCGTCATGTATTTCTTAATCAGAATATCTGTATTCAGAAGCTGTCTGGCTCTGATTCACAGACTATGAGAATCTGCGGATTGGAGGCCTGGTGTTTGCAGGGGTCATTGTGGTGCTGTCTATCCTCCTCCTGACAGGTACTGTTTAGCGTGTGTGTGTGTGTGTGTGTGTGTGTGTGTGTGTGTGTGTCGTATGAGTCATGTCAAATCACTCATGTAATGTGTAATGAATGTCTGTTCCTGTAGGTAACCGCATCAGACGGTGTGGCAAGCCTAAAGTAAGTGCACTTAACTTTGTAGTGTGTTTCTGGTGACATCTAGTGGTCAGAGTATAGTAATATTGTCATTTCAAAGAGGGAAGTTTAGCGGAGGTTTTTTTTGTGGGCTTAAAATTAATGATATAGTTCCTTACTCCAGGTTCTGCAATTAGTTTGTCAACATGTTACTGTAACATTGAAAGCAATAATATATTTATATATTTCATGCTTGACTTTCATGAGCTGACAGTCTTTAAATGTCTGTGTATTTGTGTGTCTGTCAGGCGAAGCATGGGGATGAAGACATTTAAGATGGCTCGTGTCTGTACTGGATGGTTTTGGGATGTGAACAGCCTGTGAAAGTCCTATTATTATACCTTTTTTTCGTTATTTAATTGATTTGCTTCATTAAATACATTGATTTGGAAAAACAGATAACGATGTTAGATACCAATAAAGGATAGTTCTAAAGTTTTATTGAGAAAGTATTTCATTATTAGTGAAATTGTGTATATATTCTTGCTACTTTTATTGATTTACCTTATTAATACTTGAAATAAGAACATATACCTTATAACCTTCTGATAATATAAAATGTTACACACTAGAGGGCGGTAAATGTCAGCTTTTGGGATACAACCTTCAACTCAAATTCAGGTGTTGCACTTTAAAACTTGTGTCGAGTGTTTTATGTGGAACGATGCTTGATGCAATTAGTACTTAGTTTTCATTTTAAAATTAGCATTAAATTGCTTCTCATGTCTGAATGTGAGGCTAATACAATATAACAAATAAAGAAGAAAATGTTAGCATATTTCCATGTGTATTGTACTTCATAAACAAATGCAGAAATGCATGTGATTATATAAAATAATAGCAGTAAAATGAATTATTGTTGATATATTGTAACTAACGTGGCTATTTCCTTAACAACATCCTAGCATTTTAATACTTAATCTTCTTTAAAACCATCACTTAAATTCTGTAAAACTGATACGTTTTCCATTTAAATGTATAATGTTTGGCTTCAGTGGAGTTCCAGGAAACATCCTGAGGTTTGTTTAGCCTGAGCAAGCACAGATTAATGCAGATCTGTGCGTATTCACTAATCCTGAACGATCATTTCTCAAGATTAAAACCTGCATCCTGTGCAAAGATCAGAGATAAACTGACTGGCTAAATTCTGCTTCACTCAGGTTCCTGTCGACTACTCGCATAGGGGATAGAGGGAACTACACTAACATTTTCCACTGGTGGCACTTGCGCTACTTACTTTTTCAGTTATAGCGCAAAACATGATTTGGTCGCACAAATTATTTATAGTAAGCTACTCTGGATAATAATGACCAATAATGAAACTGTATTGCATACAGATGTGCTTTTTATTTTACTTGCCATCTTTTAAACGAAATGCCTTCTTGTTTTCTTTAAAATTGGTTGGGATAGATTTACTGCAATAGAAAATACAGTAGGCCTACACAATAAAGTGCTAAATGAATTTCTTTTGGATTTCAACATGCTATTGCAGGCACAGATGGGTAGACTTCTGAACTCTTAAGGAAAAATAAAATAAATATAATCCACTTTGCGTGCTTCATACTGTCATAGTGAAGCTTCAATGATTTGTGTTTGAATTGTTTTGACGCAGTTACAAATTTGGACAGTCCTGAAGGCCCACAGAATTTACAGTAGGGCTGCACGATATTGGTAAAAAATGATTGAGATATTTGATTTTTTTTCTGTGATATATATTGCGATATAAAAACAATTTCAAACAAAAAGCTCTATTTGGAAAGAATGAATCATTCTAGAATGACTGGGGTTTTGTCATGGAGTAAATCCACATAGAAACTAATATTAATAGAATGTTTTAATGTAGTTAACTAGACTTTAATAAATGGAACCTTATTGTAAAGTGTTTCTGATTTATGTCTCTTGAGTTCAGTGTTGGACAGATCAGTTGTTTTAACCATTCATTAAAGTGAATCGGTTCAAAGGAGTCATATTAGTTCGCGAATCGGACGTGTCATTAACGGACCACGGCACACGTTGTGTGATTATCCAGGCAGTTTAGGACATCGCACAAGATTTGTCTCACTCTCAACACAGAAAACATTTCATCACTAGATAGATTTTTTTGTTTTGTTTATTGAAAGTGTGGTTTATGTCATATTTGTGTGGAAAGCTTTTCAGAGAAGATGAGGCAACGTTATTTTAGCACAATTCACAACCAGTGGTAGTTCAGGAAAAAAATACCATCGTGTATTCTCAAAGATATTCAGTCAACTCAATTCATTAATATGAGCGAGGGCGGGAGAGAGAGCAAGACAGTGTGAAGACGGCGAGAGAGTGCGCGCGCGCGGCTTTCACTCTCTCTCGTTCTCTCAGTTAAACAAGCGCGAAGCCAACTTGATGTGTTGAATGCTCAGAGAACGTTATAAAACGTATTCTTAAAATACACATTTCTGTTTTAATAAATGCTCATAGTAAATCATAGCATATTGCTTAAAACATATAGGTACAAAAATAATCAAACGGTGATACATTTGCGACCCATTAAAAATTAGGGTCCCAATGGCATTTCAAAAGGTCGCATATGCGACCATTTTGGTCGCAGTGTAGTTCCCTAGCTATATGGGTCAGTTACTTAGACTGTCCTCAAATATGACAAATGTAAAAAGTTTCAAGCATTATTTGATGATTAGAAAACATCTATAACATATAACATACATGACACAGACTACTAAAAAATAAATAAATTAACAGCAGCAGCAGCATTATTTTCTTAATGCAAATAAATGCTAAAAAGTAATCCTAAAATAATCATTAAGAGTAACTATTATTATTATTATTACACCCTATTACACTACTATTATTATTAGTGGCCAAAAGTGATGTCCGACATATTCACCCTTTATTCAAATATTATTAAAAATGTGTTAAAGATTTTGAAACCATATTGCGTAGTTGTATAGGATTCGATTGTTTTATTTGTGATTATGCAATGAATACATAACATAATTTTTGGCCAGGCTGTCATAAAAAGAAATTATGAACACATGCAAAAACAAGAGAGAACCAATGAAATATTAATAACTGATTATGTTGTAGTCAATTTTCCTCTGAGACTTTTGTTTTTCTATGCATTTTATTTGAATTGTTTTTGCATTGTAAAATAAAACCTGGAGCTGTTGTTTGCCTTTTTTCCAATTAATTTAGTCAGATACCAAGTTAAGTTAAGTGTTTTGTTTTTCCCTCTTAATTAAAATATCTAAAAAATAAAATATTTCCCTCATAATTTGATGGTTTCATCAAACTTGTAGGGTCATTAAAAACAAATATCCCCCTCTACATTTTGTATATATCCGGTCTCCACAAATAAATAACGAAACAATAAATAATAATAAAAAATGCAAAACTTAATAACACATAACTTTGTTTAAAACATAATATGCAAAATAAATGAATAACAAAACAATCAGCAGATGTGAGGTTGTGAAACATGTCATCCATGTGCATTTCATAGCATGCAAGTGCATATGAAAAAAACCCTACATGAATTTCCTTGAAAGCAATGGCTGCTTTCTATAAAATAATAAGTATGTACCCTTTGATTCTTCAAAGAAATCTACATCTGTTTCCCTGAATTCGTCGGAAGTGTGTTTTTTTCCTAAGCCTCGTGTGCTGTTGGGGTTGTGGGCGACTCTAAATGACGTTTGCTCATATTTAAAAAATGTTCCCTTCATTTAAATGGCATGGAACTTGTTGACTTTTCTCACACTTCTTATATATACACAGAAAAAAGAGAAATGTTATCTTAGCTTGTATGTTAGTGTGACAAAAAAGGTCACGCTCAGGCATCACCATGAATACAATTGAAAAAAAAAAGATTTTGTTTAACTTGAATTTTACATAAAATGTTGCTATTTTATTATGAATTAAAAAATGTTTTTAAAAAAACGTGTTTAGTTAGTGATATATTGCATATGTTTGAAACAAAATTACATGTTACTGTCTGGGCAGAACCCAAACATCCTAAATGAACACCGCATAATCAAAGATTTGTTGGTTTTTCCTTAATTCGGTGGCTAAACAATATCAGTTGTGCAGTACTACAAAGTGGTGTAAAGTAGCCTATTTGAGTAAATGTAACTAGTTACTGTAGGCCTACTTAAGGATCTTTTTTGCTACTCAGTATCAAAGATATTAGCAACTTTTACTCTACTTACCTACATTTTTGAATAAGTATGCGTACTCTACTCCAATACATTTGTAACTCGTTACATTTTTAGGGGCCAAGCCCCGAAGGGGCAAGGCACCTATTGTATCTGTTAGTTTTCTTATTATTATTATTCTTCTTCCGCAAATGGAAGTCTATGGCAGCCCTATGAACCGTACATAGGAAAATGATGAAATTTGGCACACTTGTAGTGATGCTAATGAATAGTAATTGGACCAATTTTTGACCCTCTAGGACCAACTCTATAGCGCCACCACCAGTTCAAAAATTCAACATTGAAATGGTTATAACTTTTGAACCCTTTGATCTAGAGACATGAAACTTAGTACACCTGATTCCACTCATCATGCTGATCACAACCAATACCTTACATTAAGACCCCGCCCATTACAGTAGTGGCCATTTTGAAATGTACAGTATTCAGTTATTTCGCTACTCCTCCTTCAAAATTTGTCCAATTTTCTCCAACCATGTGCTCAAATGATCTTCGGACTGAGCCGCATAAAAGTACTGTTCCCGATTTTTTTGTTATACTGGAAAAAAAAAAGTTGTACTGTCGCAAACTTAACGAGGTCCACCCAAAATTGGCTAAGAGGCTGTATCTCGGCCAAAGTTTGATCAATCGATACGAAAATTGGTACGCTTAATCGGAAGCATGATCTGAGGGACCCTGCCAAAGTCGGGAACAGCGCCACCTACGGTTCATGAGATATGGAAAATTGCTATTTTGGCCAATAACTTTTGAACACTTTGTCAGAAAATCATAATTGTGGTATCTATGGATTCCTTGCATCATGCCGAATCCGTGGATATCGATTTTGCCATGATGGGATGTACCATGTGTCCGCCATTTTGAATTTTGTCATAATTTGCAATATCTTTTAAACTATTTGACATATCAGCACACAATTTGGTAGGGATGACCGACACCATGTCCTAAAGCGACATGAGAAGTTTGATCACAGCGCCACCTAGTGTTCCAGAGATATCATTGCTTTTTGAAAAAACGCTTATAACATTTGAAAATATTGTTCAAATTTTGAGTTCTTTATGACATTATGTTCCTTGGTTTATGCCGATTTAGACGATATCTCATTTGTCATTTTCCAACAATGTGACTGGCCGCCATATTGGAGCGAATGTAAAACAGTTTTTTCGCTACTCCTCCTTCAAAATTTGTCCAAAATTGTCCAAAATTTGCTCAAATGATCTTCAGACCGAGCCGCATAAAAGTACTGTTCCCGATT
Organism: Rhinichthys osculus; assembly: GCA_029959095.1. NCBI lineage: Eukaryota > Metazoa > Chordata > Actinopteri > Cypriniformes > Leuciscidae > Rhinichthys > Rhinichthys osculus. Next base: position 13,323,452 of record JARWKJ010000009.1, on the reverse strand, counting down.
TTTTTGCTATACTGTAATAAAAAAGTTATGATGTCACAAATTTAACAAGGTCAACCCAAAATTGGCTAAGAGGCTGTAACTTGTGAACAGTTTGTCACAAAATCATAAAATTGGTGTCTATCGATTCCTTGCATCATGTCGAATCCGATGATATCTATTTTGCCAGGATTGGATGTACCACGTTATAAGCTAAATTAGCATTAAGCTAGCTTAGCATGCTAATCTGGTTAACATGTCATGGAACTTTTTTGTGAACTCATTCTCACACTGAACCCTCTCCTCTGCTGTTTTGAAATTCACATCCTCTGAGTGGCACAATCAGCTAAACCATGCATCTCGAATCCCGAACCATTCTGGTCGTGCGTTCGAGTCCCATGTGGGACGACTTTAAAATTGTGTATAAAGTTGTCATTTCAATTCCTTCCGGCTCTGCTCTGCTGTTGGTGCTTAAATGCTCGCTGAGCTTCATTTACATGTATATTCAATTTGTGCTGTTTTTGTTCTTGCGGCTCTGCACTGCTATTGGTGCTTAAATGCTTGATGCGCTGCTGTACTTGCAGTACTTGCTGTACTTGCTGTGCTTGCTGTACTTGCTGTACTTGTTGTACTTGCTGTACTTGCTGTGCTTGCTGTACTTGCTGTGCTTGCTGTACTTGCAGCTTGCTGTACTTGCAGTTTGCAGTACTTGTTCTGCTTGCAGTGCCAAGCCTTTGAACTTTGCTGTACTTGTTCTAATTGCGGTGCCAAGCCTTTGAACTTTGCTGTAATTGCGGTGCCTTGCAGGGCTTGGCCCCGTGTTGCTGCTTGCAGCTATATTTGCAGTTTATTTCCGCTACAGAAGAAGTGATATCGCCATCTACAGGCCGTTGAAGGTACTGTATCGTGTGTGTTTTGCCCTTGCTCACCCAAACTTGTCAACAAGGCTACTTTACACGAATGTGAGTGCATTAGCGTGTAGTTGCTGAATCGCAGATGTTTCATATATGAGATGAGGACGAAACCAGCACATCCAGTGCAAGTAGGCATTGACTATTTAATTTTTCTTAACATTATTTTATTTATCCGTTGATATATTGAGGAGATCTTTTTGAAGGATAGATTTGGTTTACTTCTGCCCTTTTTGAGCTCTTGAGCTTAACTGAGACTTGAGTGTTTGTAGAAATATAAGAGGTGTTTAGTTTTATTACTATTTTTGAAAATAAACATGTGATTGCTCTCTTCACAAATCAACTGATCCTTGTTTTTTCACTGACATGTCTCTTAGGTGTAGAACAAGATAGTGCATATTTGAGCTTACATTCAGTATGAGTAAAACAATATTCAAAGTGTTAGTTCAACCAAAATTGGAAATTCTGTCTTTAATTACTCAATATTACTTTCGTTAATCTTCGGAGCACAAATTAAGATCTTTTTGAAGAAATCTGAGAGATTTCTGTCCCTCCATTGACAGCTACGCAACTAGCACATAGATACTTCACAAAGTTCATAAAGAGATCGTAAAACTAATCCATATGAATTGAGTGGTTTAGTCAACATTTTCTGAAGAGACTCAATCGCTTTATTTGAATTTGAACAAATTGAATTTTGGCTTTTATTCACATATAAACATGCATCAACTCACACATAAGTTATGATCAACGACGCCATTTCGTCGAAATCTTACGCACATGGCATCCTTTAGCGTCAATATAACACACACTGTTATGGGTAGGTTTAGGTCTGGGGTAGGGTACGGTTATGACGCCTTGGGATCTGCGTCTCATATTGACGCTAAACGATGCCATGTGCGTAAGATTTCGACGAAATGACAAAGCGTCACATGTATGACGCCAAAGGATGAGAACGGGCTGGATCAACGGAAGCTCAAGCATGTTTGCTTGATGTGTGAGAACCAATGAGGTTCATTCTCAGGTTATGCAGAATTTTTGAGCTTCAGGAAGAACCAATGTGGTTTGTTATTGCGTGTCAAGCAGGTTCGGTTGAGCTTCTGTTTATGTTTGCTGCTTAATGTTTAAACGTGAAGCCTAAATTCAATCTGGTCATCATATAAAGCGATCGAGTCTCTCCAGAAAATGTGGACTAAACCGCTCAATTCATATTAGTTTTTTTTACTCCTTATTGACTTTTTGAAGCTTTTTGGAGTGGTAGTTGCTTGGCTGTCAATATACAGAAAGTTCTTAGATCTCATTTGTGTTCTGAAGATGAACGAAAGTCTTACAGGTTTGGAACGACATGAGGGTGAGTAATTGATGACAAGAAGCAAAAGCCTCTAAAAGACACCTGTCAAAAATGAGATAATAATATTGAGTGAATGCTCTCCGCACATAGTAGTATACGTTCATACTTTCACTTCAAACTCACTAAATCCAAGCCTCAGCCCATTCAGAAATGTCGGTACTTAGAAACCTATACATAGGAGCATATATATATATACACATATACATATATATATATACATGGTAGGTCAACTCACCTTATTACACACTCTTCTACATCACGTTCTGTATATCATGCTGTATATCAAAGTCTTGGTCATTGCCTTTATGGAAGTAACGAACTGCACGGTTAGACGAACAGAAAGAAACGGAGAGCTGGAGAAGAGCCAGCGCTCAGGAAGTTTGAGGTATTGTTCTGCAAGCTGACAAAGAGCATTAATCAGCGCTCTAGGCCTGAGCTTAATTATGCTTGAATAAATAAGTCATTAAAGGCAGAGACAGGGCCTGTCAGGCGCACTCATGAGCTACAGCGACACCTTCATCTTTCTCCTTCTCTTTCCCCTCTCTCATTCTCTCTTGCTTGTTTCTTCTTATATTTCATTAACACACAAGGGAACAGCGTTGTTTGTCCCCATAATGGGTTTCCTTCAGAAAATTGTGTATATGTGCATATGCATAAAGAGTTCAACATTTTTACATTGTTTTTTTTTTTTTTTTAAAGCTGCAGTCCGCAGTTTTCCCTCTTTGTCGCCATCTCTGTTCGAAATCTGCAATTGCAGTTATTTGCGGAATTATAAACTTTACTTGAGTTGTACCTCGGCACGGCACAGCGCGGATGAATCCAATGTTTTGAGGAGAGTGTGCGGCTGTCAGTTGCCGCGCCGGTGTGGATACTGGCATTCAGAATCACAGATTCTTACTTTTTGGAAGTATGGCCAACATAATAATTTTCACCCTAAATTGTCATCTGAACAAGTAAGTAACATCCACTTTTGTTCTGACCAACTAAGGGGAAAAAAGCATTGCAGTAAATCGCGCTGATTAAATCTAACGATCGCTTATCATATCACGTCAAACCGTGCAAATTATACTTTGTTCTTAAATTGTTAATGTTATTAACGTCAGCATTGCGTGACTACATTTAATGGCCTTCAGATATTTATCCTTGTTTTCGCTTGGGCCGGTTGCAGTCTCTTTTTCCAAACTCTCAGTCCAAAGTCTTTTGCATTTTACAGCATTTAGCCGAGACTCCTTTATGTGTACAGATGTGACGTAATGACTCAATATAGCCTACTAGCCGAGACTCTTCTTTATGTGTACAGATGTGACGTAATGACTCAATATAGCCTACTAGCCGAGACTCTTCTTTATGTGTACAGATGTGACGTAATGACTCAATATAGCCTACTAGCCGAGACTCTTCTTTATGTGTACAGATGTGACGTAATGACTCAATATAGCCTACTAGCCGAGACTCTTCTTTATGTGTACATATGTGACGTAATGACTCAATATAGCCTACTAGCCGAGACTCTTCTTTATGTGTACAGATGTGACGTAATGACTCAATATAGCCTACTAGCCGAGACTCTTCTTTATGTGTACAGATGTGACGTAATGACTCAATATAGCCTACTAGCCGAGACTCTTCTTTATGTGTACAGATGTGACGTAATGACTCAATATAGCCTACTAGCCGAGACTCTTCTTTATGTGTACAGATGTGACTTAATGACTCAATATAGCCTACTAGCCGAGACTCTTCTTTATGTGTACATATGTGACGTAATGACTCAATATAGCCTACTAGCCGAGACTCTTCTTTATGTGTACAGATGTGACGTAATGACTCAATATAGCCTACTAGCCGAGACTCTTCTTTATGTGTACAGATGTGACGTAATGACTCAATATAGCCTACTAGCCGAGACTCTTCTTTATGTGTACAGATGTGACTTAATGACTCAATATAGCCTACTAGCCGAGACTCTTCTTTATGTGTACAGATGTGACGTAATGACTCAATATAGCCTACTAGCCGAGACTCTTCTTTATGTGTACAGATGTGACGTAATGACTCAATATAGCCTACTAGCCGAGACTCTTCTTTATGTGTACAGATGTGACGTAATGACTCAATATAGCCTACTAGCCGAGACTCTTCTTTATGTGTACATATGTGACGTAATGACTCAATATAGCCTACTAGCCGAGACTCTTCTTTATGTGTACAGATGTGACGTAATGACGCAAAGACATGCTTGAATCTCCCACGAAAATCCACCAGTACCACTGGAATTAAAAACATTATTACAAGCTTACCGCTTTGAATCGAGCTAAGGCAAGCAGATAGTTTTGAACACTGGCTGGATTTGTACTTGCTCGAAAATTTATTTTGGATAATTTTGAACCCAAAAAAGTTACAGACTGGAGCTTTAAAGTAATTTTAAGGATTCAAAGCATTAAAAGTATTTTTTTATAATTAATATAATTGTTTTTCATTATGCAAAAGTTAGCTCCAGTCCTCGAATCTCATTATTTATTTTATTCCTATTTATATTGCCCTTTTATATGCTTTTCTATATCTTCAATTATTTATGAAATATATTGAGGTGTTATTTCTCAAATGACAACTTGGGTACTGTACACTTAACAAAATTATACTTTGGACCAATTTTTACAGCCAAATTTAAATTATATTCTCAAATTAGATTTATGGTTTTGTTTAAACCTTAAATTTTGACTTAATATTAATCAAAACTACTTCATCTTACCCCTCTCTCACCGGAACCCGAGCAAAGCAGAATTTATCTTGATTTAGGCATTAAACCAGGCGTTGATGTAGTTTAGACCCTTATGTTTTATTGAAGTTATTGAAGAAATTGAAGTTATCCTTCTTTTTGCATATGGAAATAAGATGAAGCAAGTATATATACCTTGTGCTGCAGTTTTAATGTGATAAAAATCTCAATAAGCTTGCAGAATAAAGTGTAAATAGTGGTCTGCTTACAGGTGCTCTTAATGGTGAGAGGGTCAGTGCTGGTCGGTTCCCACACATGGAGAAGTGTTTAGGCCTGTAGGGTATACATGAGTGCACTGGGTCTTGTTGCATTTGGTCAGCATTTTAACACCCCCGCTTAGAGCTTAAGGATATACTGGTTTAACTTGTCGTGAAAATGGGGGGGGGGTTGGTTTGACTGTAGCGTGGGAATCAAGATACAATCTAGACACACAGGTCTGGATGGAAACTTCAACTTTAGAACAGAACAAATCATGTACTGCAAAAGTGGACTAGAATCTATCTATCTATCTATCTATCTATCTATCTATCTATCTATCTATCTATCTATCTATCTATCTATCTATCTATCTATCTATCTATCTATCTATCTATCTATCTATCTATCTATCTGTCTGTCTGTCTGTCTGTCCTTCAGATATTCACCATTTGTTCTTCATGGAAGAAATAAAATGAAGGTGAGTAAATAAATAATAGTATTATTTTGTGTGAACTGTTTTTTAACCCTTGTCTGCATTGTAAGATCTTCCCACTAGATGTCAGTAAGTATTCTAATTGATTCAAATGCACTGCATATCGTTATCGCACTCTCATATACACACCCAAGTCCAGGGGAAAATATCATCCCGTTTTGACCTCATGAGCGCTTAAGAGAAATATTTCATTTTGTGATAGGATCATTTGGATTGAATTGAGTTACAAAAGATCATACACTATGTCCTCTGTGGTCAAAGAAGTCCTTACAAGCACTTACTCATTTAGAATGAAGAATTAATCAAGGTACATTCAGCTCATTTTCTGCTGATAAATTTTAGTCTTTAGGAATACAGTTTAATTATATATATATATATATATATATATATATATATATATATATATATATATATATATATATATATATATATATAATATCTTTAGAATTTGCAGCATAATTTTTTTTAATATATATATACAGATACTTATCACATTTACATCCTTCTAAGCCCTTCACAGATTGCTTATCCATAAATTCCCTCCTTGTTTCACCTTTTCCCGACTTTTCTCCTCTCTCCAGTTCCTGCTCCACTGTTTCTTCCGACCATAATGGCGAGAGATTCTCATAAGATAAACACATGAAAAAAAGAGGAAGATCAGGAGATGAGAGATTTGCAAAGCGAAACAACCAACCCCCCATTCCCCTCTTTTCCTCTCTCTCTCTCTCTCTCTCTCTCTCTCTCTCTCTCTCTCTCTCTCTCTCTCTCTCTCTCTCTCTCTCTCTTCTTTCCCTCTCTCTTTCATTATCCTCCCCTGCTCATTTGAATAAATTAACACCCCCCTGACGTCTCGCTTCACCACCTTCCTCTTCCCCCCGATTTCTCCCCCCTCAACAGGCTGCAGGGAGAGCGAGAGCTCCAGAAATATCCTCCTGTTTCCACACACGTTCATTCACTTACTCCCTCATGCACATAGACACAATCACACCCACCCTCTAATACACCAAATTCATCCCGAAAGCTCGGGTTCAACAGTCTCGTCTCCACTAACGCAAAACAAACCCCCTCCTCAGCCTGCAAAAAAAGAAGAAAAAAAAACATAAATTACGAAATAAAACATTTGGTCTTGCAAAAAAACAGACTGGCGCGCATGTGCAGTCGCGGGTCCCTCCCTCAGCTGACTGACTTGGTGCAGCTCACTGACTCATTTGACTAATGCTGGCGAGCGTAACATGGCGTACAGTTCTGTATCAGGCTGGCTAATTAGCGCCAGTGCAGCTCCAGCGAAACTGGGCAAGTCGTGTGCCGCCATGCTAAACCAAAGCACCATCTGGGCCTCCTCGGCCGCCATTTTGGATCTGCATGGCGCTAGTTTGCATAGAGCACTCTAATAAGGCGGCCATACTGCAGGGGGAGCTTTGAGAAACGGTTAGCCACCATTACGGACGGCTAGCTATTAGTGCCCTCCCGTTACCTGCGTGTGGCTGAGGTGGGTAGGCAACAACCCTTGCTCCCTCGCTTCCACTCTGCTACCACCCTCTACCCTCAGTGACCTTGCAGGCATTTGGTTGGGGAGGGGGGCTCTCTGCATTAATACCAGATACATTAGCGTTAATATGATTCTACCATGTAGCCATGGCCTGAGGGGGACTCTGATTGTCTGCGTATTAGCATTACCCTTCTCATTAGCCCACCCGCTTCTGCCTTCTCCGCTCTCTCTCCTTCCTTCTCCTCATTGGCGGACTCTCTCCCTCTCTCTCTGTCTCGTTCTTCGCTTTTCTCCAGGCAACAGATGAGAGAGAGTGATGCAGATGATTTGTATTAGCAATGATTTCAACAGTAGCTGCCTGCCTGCAAGTCAGTGGTCACTTCCTCTCTGATGCACATTGTTTAGATACATAGACAGTTCTAGGTTTCTTTCAGCCCAGTGTGGCTTGTACTTTCTTTCAGAGTGTTTGTGTGTCTCCATAAGTGTGTGGGAGGGTAAGGGTAGCATTCCATCTTCTATATTTCCACTTGTTACATAAGTGAGTTGAGAGGAGCGGTAGAGAGAGGCCTCTGTACATTTACATTTACATTTACATTTATTCATTTAGCTGACGCTTTTATCCAAAGCGACTTACAATTGCTATATATGTCAGAGGTCGCACGCCTCTGGAGCAACTAGGGGTTAAGTGTCTTGCTCAGGGACACATTGGTGTCTCACAGTGGATTCGAACCCGGGTCTCTCACACCAAAGGCATGTGTCTTATCCACTGCGCCATCACCACCCCTCCTACCCCTGTAGGAAACAAAGAGTCGGGCTGATCTGCTCAACTGCTCGTTTCTCTGCTTGTTCTTTTCCATAGAAACCACTGCAGGAAAACAACTGTATCCGTATCAGAAATATTCAGGAGCTTACTGGTGGGATAATCCCTATGTGTGCGACCACTTCCACGTAATGGCAAAGTGTAGAGTCATAGTCGAGACCAGCTTATTATAGTCATAGTCTTGGTCCAGTCATGGACTCAGGAGCATGTTGACTGTCTTGACTTGGACTCGAACCTGTTCTGGTCTAGACCTTGACTTGGACTCAAATTAGCTGGTCTCGACTACAACACTGGCCAAGTGACCCCTTAAGGTTATCAGGGGTCATCCCCCTTGACACCAAAGAGTCATATGAATTTCACATCATTGTGCCACTGTGCTTGACCCTATTGGTCATTCATTTCAAACTAGATTGGTTGCTCTTAGGGTGTGCTCACACTTGGCATGTTAATTTGATTAAAACAAACTCTGGTGCAATTGCTCTGAACCCTGGTCCGTACCAAACAAGTTGACAGAGACCGCTGAAAAGATGGGTCTCGGTCTGCTTCCAAACGAACTCTGGTGCAGTTCGACTGAAATATGCAACACAGACCAAAGACATGTAAACGAACCAAAAAGAGGGCATGACGTCACAAGATGTGACCCTTAACGGGGAAATGAAGCAGTCAATCAAGTTTACATGATTTACAAGATGGATTTCCACTATAATCAACAATTATATAAGAAACATGACAAATGTAAACATATAAAAGAAAAAAGAAAAAACGTTATATCTTTCGCCGCCAGGGCGCCACCATTGTGCAGTATTGTAACCTGTGACATCACGGGGTTGGTTGGCTTTAGTTTAAAGGCTCTGGGCAGTGAATGTCCCGACATCAAACTGTCTACACCACGGTGTTTTGACCGCGAACAACTAACGTTAGGTACAGTCATTATTAGCTAACAGCTGTAAGCATGAACTAGCTAATGCTAACTTAGTGTTTAGCTAACTTAGCGAAGTTTATTGTACCAGACAAAAAGACGACGTCTAACGTTATACGTTAACAAACTGCACATGGAAACATTGTTCGCTATGTCTGCCATCATATTCCTGTCTCTTGTCAACCTTTGTCTCTGTGTAAGTTAGCATGTTTTTGTTAAAGGGGAAATGAAACGTCCATGTTTTCGCACTGGTAGTAGCTACATATATTAGAAAAAGTGTCTCCGCTCTGACATCCTTTTAGGGAAAGCATTGCCACTTCCAACACGTCTACCTCCCGGCACAGCATGGTAAATGTGCGCGCCATGGTGATGCAGGATTGACCACACAATACATGGTCAAGATCAGCCTCTTGATGGACTCTGACACGGTGGGCATCGCAGTACAACAGCCACACTGACACCAGGTAGCGTTGCCAACCCGCTCTTCGGCCCAAACCACCACCGGCTGTTCGACATGGCGACGTAACTTACATGGTGTTGACAAGAGACAGGAACATGATGGCAGACATCACAAACAATGTTTCCATGTGCAGTTTGTTAACATATAACGTTAGACGTCGTCTTTTTGTCTGGTACTAATAAACTTGATTACCTGATTTCTCTCATCATAGTTGTGCCGTTGCCCATTAAAGTTTGGTACAGGCATCAGTACCGCTTCTCCTTGCAGCAGATCTTTTTTTGTTTTGTATCTTTAGGTGTTAAAAATAGCTTTGATGGCTAAGCCAACCAGGACTAAATGTATTGTTTTCTTTTTTTGGTCCGGACCAAAAGAACCAAGAGAACCCAACTACAAGAGTGAACACATCATTAAGATTAACCCAACCCAAAACTATGGCCATTGTTAGGTGAGGACAACCAGGAACGTTGTCCTAGACCTAGACACATTACTCTCCGAAAAATGTGTACAAATTGTTTAGCTTGTTACGGGGCAATACCTTGAAAAATGCATCTTCGTTCCTTATCTACCCTAAAAGTTACATATCATTACGTTACGGTACTCTTAAAGTACTAATGTGAACCCTTTAAAGGTTCTGCCCCAGTGACAAGTGGTTCTACCCTTAAAAGGTACAATTTTTGCGTGGGATTTTTTTTCTGACAGTGATAATGTTGGGTGCTTGCAAAGATCCCTTATGGTATAGTCATTGGGTAATATTGTAGAAGGGGCTGACCCATAAAAATGTTATCTCAGGCCCTGGTAGTTTTTGCAGGGACACTGTCCCAAAGCAGACTGCAAGAATGTCAACGTGAGGTATCTGGCTTTGTCCAGATATTTACTGTTCTCTATCCATATCAGAAATTAATTAATTAATACATTTTAATGCAGTGAATTGTTGCCATTTTGTACTCTCTGAAATGCAAACTTGTCCTTAATAGGGCCATGTAAGCAAATAAACTTTGCAGAATTGGATTTAACGTGGTTAAACTAAGATTTGTTAAACTAGGTTGAAAATTCTATTCTCGTATTGGTTGAAAGCATAAACTTAACCTAAATATTATTATCTAGAGTAGTCATAATTTACATATAATGTATACCCTTAATCAGGGATGGAAGATTCTGCTATGTAAACATAAATTCACTAATGATTATTCCATTGAAAGGATCTGAAATGACATGACATGATATGAACTGGTGTGTTGCTGACTGTCCCAGCATTGTCTGGGGCTGGGTAAGGATACGTTACTGTCAGCGTGTGTAGAATCACATGTCGGTGTGATGGATTTCTGTATCGGTTTAATCTCTGACAGGGCTGCACATAGCCTATAATCAATAGCAGTACAGCATGTTACAGATCAATAATTACCCGAAGAGAGTGTGTGTGGGAGTGTGAAGCCAGAGCGCTGGGGCGGAACCATCAAGCCAAACACTGTAACCATCGGTTGCAGACAATCACTTTACAGTTTACACATTGTTGTCATTTCTTAAGTTTTCCCGGGTGGGGAGGTAGTGTGCCATACTGTAATTTTACACCCAGACATGCACTCTAGCATTGTTACATATAATTATCAAAATATTCCATTTCCATCACTGCTTTATTCTTATAAGATAAAGGTTTCGCCGATTTCCAAAATTGTTTGCTTAATCTTAATTATAAGGTTTTAATAATCTAATTACAATTTCCACTGTTTAATAAAATCTATTCATATAAATATTTGTTTTTTGCAGACTTTGCTGGTGTAGAAAGCCACTATAGTCACCAGACGATCAAGCCGGGGTGGTCTGTGAGCATTATCCGCCACTCTAGACAATACACGATACGCCCTTCGCATGTCATTCCTCTCATTTTGAGCGCGGAACAATGCCGGCGCTTCAGACATTCTTCGGCGCGCCTCTGGAGCACGCGTTCTCTCTCATTCACATACGTTAATGTATGGAGAGAGCGTGACAGGGTCTCGTGCTGTTCCTCTAAGGACGCACGCGTGCCACTCAACGAGTAGTGACATAAAGAACGTAGGCTACGCGGAGCGTTTTGCGCGCAACATTTACACGAACTTTACTTGAAATGACTCTCAGTCCTGCCGGGGGAAAAAATCCCCACATGTTTTGATTTGCGAATCTTGGTTTAAGGTGGTCTCTTAAAAACAAGCTGGTTTTCCGTCTGTTGAAAAGTGCCTAAAACCAGCAAACAAGTCTGGCTGGAAGACAACACAAGGTTTAAGCTGTTTTTCTCAGCAGCGTTGAATCAATGCGAGATTTCTGACGATAAAAGGTAAGCCGTTGACATCGCAAAAAGTGATCCGCCGTGCGTAAAAAAAGCAGTCATTAGTTCCCAGGTGCGCCATGGTTACATTGAGTGCCACAGAATGCCCCGGCTGACTCCAGCCACGTGGACCGCTCACAACAACAACAACAACAACAACAACATGTTAAGTCCTGTCCTCTATGATGCACTCAACCCACCCCCACCAACAAAACTCCGCGCGCCGTCCTCGCCGCGTCTCTCTCTGGCCCCGCACCAGCACCTCTCCATCTCGCCGTACCATTAGACTACCGAAGGAGGGGCCGTTCGGATGACGGTCCCGCGGAGGGGAGGGTACGAGAGGCGGGACCAAAGTCTTCCCCGCTTCTCGGCGCTGACGAGTAGGGGACTAGGGCTGGAGAGATCGCCGGGGAGCATCGTCACCACTCCTGCACGGAGCCTCGCCTGGCCGAATACTGCACAGTGCACACGTCGGGATTGCAAAACATTCCTGAGAAATATACCTGCTATTTATGGCATGTGGCTGGTAACTTTACTCCTGCTGTATTCTTTTCAAGAAGGTACGTAGTCAGTTTATTTATTTATTGCTGCTTTTTTGACTTACAATGTGGGAAAATAACTGCACACTTTATTCAATTCAATTAAGTGGTCATTTGTTTGCACAAAAAATGCACTGTTCCAAGTTCAGTGGAAGGAGTTCCAACGTTATTTTATGGTGCGCTCACATATCTGGATTTTAAGGAAGTTTATTTCTCTCTAAAACTAATATACAACTTCGTTCCAAATGTTTTTAGTTGCTTAAAACGGGGAAAATTGTTTCTCTAGTCGGCGATTAACGGCGAACAGAAGATTATGAGGCTGTAGGATCTGCATGTTCCCGTGCGCAAAGATGGGGGAGATAGCATGATTTGTATGCAAGATATGAATATGCTGTTGAGTTATGAATATGTAGAACGGGAGCAGATTTTTGCATCGGTCGTGTGAATTTGTCATACACGTTTGGCCTTCTGTATGTTGCTTGTTGGGAAAAGTAGAGTTGGTCAGTGAGGTGTCATTTTTTTCTGCTCTTGATACTTTTTTTTTTTTTTTTTTTTACTGCGCTAGAATAAGAATGTAATTTTCTTGGATCTGAATAGGTCTGTTCGTTGTTTATAGTAACATGCTGTTGTATGCCTTTAGGGAAAAGAATAATTGGTATTTTTTAATAAAAAATCATATGTCTGTGGTAGAGGGTGAATATATCTGCATAGATCATGTGAAAAATAGAATGGCTTATGCAGCCTCATTTCCAATTAGCACTGGTGCAATTAGTGGTCCTCCATTTTCTAAGCCAACAGATTCCTGGTTTGACTGTGCTGATGGTGGGTTTGATATGGCACATTTGAATTTGTGTAAATGGAAAACGAAGATGTGGTTTATTTTGATCATAATTAAGGTTATTTATTTGCTCATTCAGTTAGTTTTACGCATCAATTTCTGTCATGATGTCTCCTCAACAATTTTGTTTTTGACACCTCACAGCATACATGCCCCTCCTTTCCTCACCCTCCAGCCTTGGAGATATGCTTTCAGTTTTTGCTCATATTTTTTCCCCCTAAAATTATCTGGCAAAATATTTTGGGATGAAACCACTTTTCAAAACGTCTATTTTGAAGTGTTCTTTATCTGATATTGCATTGTTAAGTATGACTTTTTATTTGCCCACAAACAATTCAAACGCGAATGCTTTACCTGGTTATACAGTACTTGAGTTTGGATGCTTTAGAATTGATTGTTTTTTTTATTTATATATTTTAATGTAATTTGATCGGGGATGTAAGGTCAGAATTATTCTGTTTCTCTTGCAGTGTGTGTGTGTGGATTTGTGAAAGAGAACTGTAGTGTGTATTAATGTGTGTTTGTGTATGTTTGTGTGTGTTCTTGTATGGGGGAGGAAGGGTGCAGTAGGGCGTAAAGTGCGTAAAAACGGGATATGGAGGGCGTAAAGAAACTTATTCTTGTCATGTTCTCTTTTTATTTAATAATTATCATAGTTTATATAGAGTTTTCTGTAATTCTCACAATATATATCTTATTATGTATCTTAAGCTCTGATGACACGGTCGATAGGAGATGTAAAACGCACATCAATTATCATACATGCATATGCATTAGGACTGCGTATTTTTCCGAGAGGGCCGCGCCTCCATCTTTTTCACTTTCAAGGAATGTAGAAACATTTCTCCTTAAAAAGCTTTTTTCCACATTTCCAGAAATAATTGTATGTTATCATAAGAACACATTTTAGTCGTTTTTGTTAAGAAATAAGCAGCCATTTTAAATGTATTATTATGCATTATCGTGACCCGGGCAAGTTGTAACATATTACCCCCCCTGCCTCACACCTGAACCCCGGGCTGGGAAACCGAATCCAGGGTAAATTGTCGTCTCGAGGGTCAGCTTGTCTTTTTATGGAAATGCAACTAAATTAAATGAAAAAGGCACAGAGGGATGCTGCAGTATTGAAGGTTGAAATGTACATTGTTATTTGCATGTGAGTTATAATTTGATAAAAAAATGATAATTAATATTATAATGAACAAAAATAATAGCAAATAGTATAACTATTATTATTAAAATAATTCATAAAGCCTTAGTTTATTGGAAGGATTTGTAATTGTGTTAATAGGGCCTATAACATTTTAGAATTAATCCATGTTATTATCCAGATGTTGAATACTCTTTGTGATAGGTCTCGATTTTTTTTAAATATCAAACAAATGTTTTTTTTTTAGCTTTAATAATTTTATTTATGACATATTTGCTTGGATATTAAATAATGAATAAAGGGGTGGTATAGGCAGTGTGTGTACGCTTGTGTGCATCTGTGTCTGTCCAATATTTATTTTAAGGATCAGCAGTCGTCAGGTCGACAAATTTGTGTGGTGGCTGCGATATTATCCGGTCTGATCCGATTTTCTGAACATTTGCCTAAATTAAAATGTGATTGAAAGGAGCTTGCCATGCACGTCCAACACATCAGACGCTTTCAGAGTCAGACATATTTTTCATAATAATGGCCATGTGTATGTTTTACATCAACCATAACAGAAATATCTGAACATTTTTAAAAAAAATTCCCCACTTTCATGAGATTTCACCTCCAAACTGCTCGCAATGTCAAACCGGCTGCTCACATCAGGACACCTCCATCCCACCCGGTCTCCCCCTCATAGAAATATGCAAAATTGGTTTCCTTTCTCTCCCCCCCCCCCCCCCCCCCCCATCAAATCCCCTGTTCTTCCCAGCTGCGCAATTAGTAGGAGATCTGCCGCATCCCCCACTCCAAAAGTAAATCAGGTCATTGGCCATAAGGACTCCATTTATTTCTCTCTCTCTCTCTCTCTCTCTCTCTCTCTCTCTCTCTCTCTCTCTCTCTCTCTCTCTCTCTCTCTCTCTCTCTCTCTCTCTCTCTATATATATATATATATATATATATTTCGTTATACTCGTCATATAGGCTACACCTGTTCCTCTCTTCTTTCCATGACACTGTGTTCATAATACGATACTTCCTCTATAAAAATAAAGAGTAAAGCCATGTGTGAAAGCAGCATGAGTCACAGGTAAACACGTTTCTCCCATGAATTGTGTAGTAACTTGAACTTTTCTTCTTCTTGAAAATAAGATGTTTAGATTGAACAAGGTTGTCCCATCAGTGATTTTATTAAGTCCACAAGGCACGAATTATGAATGTTCCGAATTTAAAAAAAAAAAAAATATCCCAAATTATTCCCAGCTAAATAATGTTACTCACTAGTGGAAACTGATTTTTTTTTTTCATTAAAAAAAGTTAAATAAATAAATAAAAAAGTTAGTCAAAGAATGTGTTTTATTCCTGTAACCGATGGGAAACACACAGTGTCAAACATTTCTTTGTCAAGAAAGTTGCAATCAATAAAGTAACAATTTAATATTTTGAAGGCAATTGTTGGATAAAGACAGTCGATTATCAATAGGCTATATATATTATATATATATTTTATTATTTAACTTTTTTATTATTATTATTATTTATTTGTTGTTGTTATCTAAATCATAGACTCTTGAAATATCAGTATATTAGAAAATACATTAGCAAATTGTTTATTATGGCATGCTTCCTTTCATGGAATTAAACAGCTCTGGTCATGTGACTATTTTCACCAGTCATGTAGCCTAAAATATCCATATAAAATCAAGTCTGAACTCTGTGTAAAATGCACCATTAACTCTTTTTTTAGACCCTTCAAACTAAAAAGAAAACCGGTGAGATTTACTGGGTTAAGCGCTGTGCTATTCTTCCCTGCACCCCGCCGCTCGACCTGCCATTTCAGCTGAAGTGCGGTCAAAATAAAAATCTTTGTGTCACTCTCGCGTTCCGCTTCGACAGGTGACCGCTGTTCTTCTTTCAGAGCTGAGTGTGCCGGTGAGTTAAGCGCGTGAACAAACACTCCTCGCCTCCTGAGAGCACCTGCTGCTCGCGACACGTCGGGGCCACTTGTCCATCCAATCGGACACCACGCGCAAAGCATCCGTTCTATCAAGAGTCGGATAATGTGACGTGCGGAATCAGGGTGTTTGACTCCTCTATTTAAAGGAATAGTTAACCCAAAAATGAACATTCTGTCATCATTTACTCACACTCAAGTTGTTCCAAACCTGTATGAGTTTCTTTCTTCTGCTGAACACAAAAGAAGATATTTTTCAGAATATGGGTTACAGCAGTTGATACACCCCATTGACTGAGATATTATGGAAAAAGTCAATGGGGTTTGGTTAGCGACATTCTTCTAAATATCTTCTTTTGTGTTCAACAGGAGAAAGAAATTCATACCGGTTTGGAACAACTTGAGTGTGAGTGATGACAGAATTTTCATTTTTTGGGTTAACTATCCCTTTAAAGCGCGTCTTGAACCCTCCCAAAACACCCAATCAAATGGTTGGAGGTTAAAAAACTGTCTACAGGCTATTCATTTTATAGCCTACTCTCTCTAAGTATATTAATATGTTTGTTTCAGAATTGTTTTCAATCAACTCTTTAGAAACAATAAAAGTTACAGAATCAATTCGTCAGTGCACTACGTAGTCGCTCAGGAACAGAAGTAGCGGTAACCATAGCAACAGTACGCTGCTCGCGCGCTTTCCATTATCTGACGATCAGTGTGGATGGGAAAACAACACAACTGTCAATATTTTTTTATCATAGTTTTAAATATCACAGATATAATCAAAAACACAAATAAATTGCTTTGTTTTAAACGTCTCTAAAACAGGAATAGTCTGGTTTATTTAGGAAAGATAAACGTCTTTCAGTTCGATAAAAAGCGGTTGTGATCAACCTCGAGGGTGAGTAAGTTAGCTAGCAGCTAATGACAATGTTATTTTCTTCTTCTGTTTGTCACCCGTCTCTTTAGATGGCGGTTAGATAGTGGTGAGAGGTCCTCAACATATTGCGTCCTGAAAAGTACTTTTTAAAAGTCGACATCTCTGAAAGTGGTTGTTTATTCCGCGTACAATCCAGTGCCACACTAACGTAGTCTACATAAGTAACGTTAGGCCTACATACGTGGGTCGTACGTAGCCTACATTTTACGATCAATTCGTCAAAGGTCAAACGTCTGGTAAGTTTCTGTGTTAAGTTCGAAGTTAGTTTACTGCAATGTAAAAAACCTGCTCCTCATCTCTTTGGATTACATTCGTACGTCTAACGTAACGTTAGCTGTTTGTGAACGCAAATGTGGAGTGTTGCCACTCTTTTTCAAACTTTGATATAATATGTTCATATCTAATTTACAAATGAAATTAGTTAAAATTTATGGATATACAAGAAACTTTCGATTTGATTAAGATTTTATAATGTCAGTCATAATGGTCACAGAGACTTTCCCACTCCACTCAACTCCAGGATGGTGGTTGCCGCTATGTATTATAGTGATTTCACTCATGTACTTCTTTCTAACTGATGGTGTTACCAGAGAATGTCTAATATGGCAATGTATATAGAATGTCTATATCCGTAGACGGACTTTGGTGTTACTCACCTTGTGTTACACCTTGTGTTACAACACTCCTGGTTCTCCCTATATTGTACTTAGTAAATTATGCGTGGACATGATTTATCTCAGACATAGTTACTTCCATCCAGAAAGGGGAATACATTTTTTACTGTGGTTTCATGTTGGTCATTTTAGTATCAAGACAACTTTAGAGCAGTTTAAAAAATAATGATGATAAAAAATAAAGGGTTCCCAGTTTTTGCCGAAGAACCTTTCAGTGACCAGTTCTTAACAGAACCTTTTTTTTCATAGTGTGAAGAATATTTTGAAAATCTAAAGAACCTTTTTCCACTTTAAAGAACTTTTTGTGTAATGGAAAGGAACCATGGATGTTCTTCATGGATCCAAATGCTGTAAATGTTTTCTTTTTTCCCTGACGCTGCAGTACCGCAAAAATAAAGGGGTTGAGATCCCTTACCCAATTCAAAATCCAACCACTTCAAACCGAGATTAGAAAGGAAGAGACTCATCAGCCTCAGTCTCTTACATGACCATGATCATATCATATATTTGATTCATTATATAATGTAAACAAGATAGATGAATGCAAAATGCTAATTATTTAAACAAATGTATAGATATGTCTCACACTTTTCTCTCTCCCTCTTCTCAAAGAGACTGCCATGCAAATGTGGGAGGTTACATGTGACTGGTTTCCAATCTACTCTAGCTCACTCACGCAAAGCACTGAACAATCACAGGGACAACAGTGGCAGGCAAGATTTACTCTAATATACCAGACCAAATGTAATCTAAACACCAAGTGTACATGTGTCCTCCTCAGCCTAGCTATAAAGAAATGCCCGACACACACACACATACACACACACTCATTCTCGCTATCATAAACCCATTTATAACTGGATGTAGCGTAGGGCTGACTTTAGATTCAGCTGGAAGTTACTCAGCACCTGTAGTATTGATTTTTCCTTGACTGCGCCGTGCATAAATGATTATCGGTTTGATAAGTGGCTTGTCTGAGGAAAGGTATAAAAACAAAGGAGGAAGAAAGTCAGCCTCTCTCTCTCTTAATCTCATGAGTCATCTTAAAAAGGTTAAAGAAAACATTATGACACTGGAAGCTGTTAAAAAATATTCAGCGTTGTAGCGCGATACAGACAGGCTTGACAGCGGAAATGGCCCTTGAACAATCTGCGAATAAATTAATTGGTAGGCTCGGAGGCAAATGGATGGTTGAATTGCGTTGTTGTCGAACAGTTGCGCGTCCCAAAAATATGTGTCTGCATTTAGACATGTTTATGTAGGTGAGACAGTGATCGGAAGAGAGATTGTGTGCAGATTTCTTTGGGGACAGGGTGTGAAGATCTATGCGTGTGCATGTGAGAGAGTGTGTGTCTAAGCAAATGCAGATGAGCGACCGAGAGAGCTGCATTATGCATAGCGGCTCACCATTGGCAATTGCCTAGGATATCCGCAATACATATTCAAATGGCATTTTCATAGCGATTGAACAAAAAAAATATATGTATATGTTGTGCAAATGCTAGGAGGACCACACATAAAGGGGGAGTTAAGAAAGAGAAAAATGGAAGGCGATTAACAGGGAGAGATGGCGAGAAGGAGGGAAAAACAACATGAAATGATGAGCAAAGACATTTTTGAGCTGGAATTTTTTCGGTTGGAGGAAGTGGGTGGAGAATAACGCGTCCATCTTGAGGGTTAGACAGATAGATAGGGAAAATGGGCATCATTAATGGAGCGTTTCAGCATTCCCATGCAGCCCTTTCCCTCGTTTGGCATATGGCAATGAGAATAGCAAGGAGCTGCAGGGCTTCGTTAGCCCTCACACGGAAGTCATCTCAGAACAAAGAGAGAAGAAATTGGGTTATCCAATTGCCCTTTCTCTTTTCTCTCCTTAAGACTCTCCTAAATTACTGATCATCTACCCATGGACCATGATGGACATCCTTGGACATAGTGGTCAACCATTGTTGCATGTTTTGTGGGGGTACTTCGGTTGATGTGTTTCCTTTTTTTTCTCCCCGATGAGTTTCAATGCATAGCATCAACAAATTTATTTGGTGGCCATTCAAAATTGGCTGACATTTCGTAAGAAACATCGCTAATATATTTCTTTACAATATGGTGTAAGTTTTACTAGTGATTTTATTTATTTGTTGGCTCTTAAAAATGTGTGATTTGAGAGCTTTTTGTCCCTCCATTGACAGCTACGCAATTACCACTTTCAAGGTCCAGAAAGATAGTAAAGACATCATCAAAATAATCCATGTGACTCCAGTGGTTTAACCTCAATTTTATGAAACGTCGCTAGTGCTTTGTTTGCGCAAAAAAAAAAAAATAGTGGTCGACCGATATATCGCCACGGCCGATATATCGGCCGATATTTGGATTTTTTTAAATATCGGCATCGGCCGATAAGTTTTTCTGATTGGCCGATGTGTTGGAAGCGGGACTTTTATTTTGACGGCACTGCGGACTTTTATTTTGACGGGCGGCGCTGAGAACACCAGCACCTGAGAAGAGAATGGCAGCGCCTAATCACACAGCGCTCACTCACATTCTCCATCTTCATTAGTTTACGATATCTGTCAGTCAGTTCTAAAACTTTGTTAGACAGAACCGGTGGCTACAGAACTGGTCAAAGAAAGTAAATGGTATGCGAAAAAGTAATACGTTTACTTTTATATTATTTGTAACCGAAAAGGCAAACAATCAGACTAAAGTACTTGCTCATTTACGTCAACATTCAGCAAATGCGCATCTACATAATTTAAACAAATCTCTGAATATCTAATAAACATTTCACAAACCTTGCAGATTTAATCGAATCCAGCTGTGATATCTTGTGAAGTGTGCATTTGTAGCCGGCATAAACGTGTGACTGCGAATGACGGTCGTGTGAAGTGAGTAAATGTGAACAGAAGATCAGCTTCACAGGAGACTCGATCGAAACACTTTAAATCCTTCATTTTAAAATATGATGTGCTATATCCAGTGGCCCACTGTGTCATATTCATGTCGTTTTCACTGTGTGCTGCTGTATGTAAAATTAGCGTTACCTTGTCAAAAGTCAAAGTAAAAAAAAAAGTCTTTATTTGAAAACATATGATTATCAGGGATTACTGATTAATTACCAGATTACTGAGTGCCCTGTTACAGTGTTTACTTACTTTTTATTCCCATATTCATATATTTTTAAACAATTACTTTATTTGTGAAAAAATCTGTAATAGGATTGCAGATTCAAGAAGTTGCCATCTAAAGTATAGGGCCTAAGCATGTTTATTTTAAAGATTTTTAAATATTTATTAAATTTATCAAATTTATTAAATATTGATTTATATAAATATAAAGTGTGTTTGTGTGTGTGTGTATGTATGTATATATATATATATATATAATATGTATGTGTGTGTGTGTGTGTATGTATATATGTGTATATATATATATATATATATATATATATAAATATCAGCCTTATATCGGCCATCGGCCACCCTGCTCTCTAAGATATCGGCATCGGCCATCAAAAAACCCATATCGGTCGACCACTAAAAAAAAACGATTTACCACTTATTTACAAAATGTTCGTCTCCAACCCACTTTCCCGCAACTATGTCTGCTCTCGTGTCAACACAATACGCATGTCGTGGTGCATGCAGGAAGTTAGTAATTTGTAAATAAAGTGGTAAAAAAAAATGTTTGTGTGTGCAAACAAAGCACTCCTGTCACTTCATAACATTGAGGTTAAACCACTTGGGTCACATGGATTACTTTTATGATGTCTTTACTACCTTTCTGGGGTTTGAAAGTGGTAATTGCTTAGCTGTCAATGAAGGGACATAAAACTCTCAGATTTCATTAAAAAGATCTTCATTTGTGTTCCGAAGATGAACAAAAGACTTACGGGTTTGGAACGACATGAGGGTGAGTAATTAATAACAGAACTTAAATTTGTGGGTGAACTAACCCTTTAAAGTCGCCAGAAATGATGTCATGACAAAGCTGATTGGCTGATTGCCACAAAAACCCTCAATATTACACTTTTAAGGTGTGGTCACATCAGCAAATTTTGGCAAAGTTTTTCATTGTCAATAGTGTTGCGATCTATGAAGCACTGCTCACTCAGAAGTACTTTAAAACCAAGCAGCTTTCTGTTCGGCATGGCGAATTCACATGACCAACTTGAACATGAGCGAAATCTGCATAGAGAACTTTTTTGCCCTTTTATGAAACTGCTGATAGCAGTGATTCCTATAGAAATAACTGGAATTCCAGAAATAACTGGAATTTATCACATGCCATTTACAGCTCAGATTATTGGCTCAAAAAGTTTCGTGGTCCCATGAGCAGAGGGACTGCTTTCTCCTGGTAGAATTCTATGATAGCGTCCCAATAGTGACACCTGTTGATGTGGAGGACAAACTGCAGCTGTCCTGGTCTCGAACTTTTTCATTTCCCCCTTCTATACTTCAGACCCAGACAGTGTGGGGGGATGTGGATATCCTCAGGCCCTCCCTTTTGGATCCACAACCCCTTACCCAGAACCCCACTGTGAGATTATAGATATTGCAATCTTTATTATGGGGGTTTATGCTTTAGGCTATAATCTGCAAAGGCATAAGGGGTGGGGGGCAGGGGGACTAACCAGTTGACCTGTTTTTCATCCCATATCAGTACGACCATGACCATATTTCCCAGTGTTGCTATGTTTTGTTCAGATCTACAGTGAACTGATGTGTTGTCATGCAGGCTTTCCGCTATTGTCTATATTTTCTGATGCCATGCGCAGGATGGCGTTTGCTCTTGTTTGTCCAATGATAAGCGAGAGATGTTTTTTATATCTTTGAAAGAACTATTACAGATTAACAGTTGTTTGTGTTTGCTTAGTTTTAAGTTGCATTTCTGCCAAGAGGAGATTGGCGCTGTCTATAGTGCTGAAATGTGTTTAGGGACCATTCAGTCACTGTCCATGGTCCTGAAAAGAGCGGAATTATATTTGACACAGCTCAGAAACCAGGATAGAGTGCACTCTGCTCTCGTCCCAAATAGCACTTAAGGCTGACGGCAGCCAGGGACTGAGTCCATTTTGAGCATGTCAGGGATCTTTGCTGTTTAACTCTAATGCTGGATCCCAGAGGTTCTTTATACAAAAGCGTAGGTCAAAACATTTGCTTCAAACCCTAGATTTGTCAGTGCAACTGTGGCACTAAATTAAGCGCTGACTTCGCATGCACAGCAAAGCTCAGTCTAGTCCAGCGGTTCTGAAATGGGGGGAGGGTCGTGAACATCTAAAGGGGCTAAAGCATTCTCTAATTATTTATAAATGAATCAATAAAAAAAAAATAAAAAAAAATTGTTTAAATAAAATGAAATGTTTATTTGTTTATTTATTGAAATGCTACTGTGAAATTGACTGCACCACTGAGCTTTTTATTTATTGCAGCATATAACCTTGGCAAACAAAACTTTTTAATTCGTCCTCTCAAAAATGGACATCTATTGGATCACAATTGGATCTAAAACATTTGCATTTCCACTTCTAAGAGATATATACTCGTGCTGTCTTTCCTTCAAATGGTTATAAACAAACAGGTTATAAACAGTTCTTTATGACAGTTCATAACTTTTTGTAAATCAGTTACATAAAAACGTATATTTTACGTTGTTTAATCTGATACCGAAAAGTAAGACTGATTACCCCTAACTAACTGCTAGTTGGTCGTACTTGTTCTTAAAGTGAGAGTTCGCCCAAAAATGAAAATTCTGTTATCATTTACTCACCCGCAAGTTGTTTCAAACCTGTATGAATTTCTTCCTTCCGCTGAACACAAAAGGCAAGTTTTTAATAAACTTGCCTTTTTGAAAATACAAAAAAGAAGATATTTTGAAGAATATGGGTAAGCAAACAGTTGATGGGATTCTAGATTATGTTAAGAAAATTGTTAGAAAATAAAATACTTGTGTTAGTTGCATAGCTGTGTAGGCAGTCTTTAAAAAATAACCTTGACCCCCTGTAGGGGACTTTTGATTAATAAAGGTTGAGAACTTCCAGTCTAGACCTTGTACAAATGTAATCCAGCACATTTTTATTTCATGCGAAGCGAGAACAACGAAAAGCATTTTATTTCATTCCCTTGCAACCTGTGACTCCTGACTCCACAAAACCATTCACTGCAGCCCCCCATCCAACCTACTCCTCTGCTCACTCTAGACCTGGTCCTGTCTGGACTCATGCCCCCTGGCTCGCACCCACCTCCATAATCTGCCCTCCCCACAGGGCAGAGTGAGAGGGGAAGCGATAGAGGCCCTCCACCGTGCTGCGATTATCAGGCCAGGAAGGCTCTGTGTGTGTTAAATGTGAAAGGAGATTATATGGATTTAACTCTCTGCGTCTGGCGTACAAATTCCAATCACATAACATATCCCTTCATGTTCTATGGGAATATAAAAAGAGAGGGAGAGAGAGTGATGGATGGAGAGAGAAAGAAACCAAACCCCCACCTTGCCCAGTAAAAGCTTTAGCTCTAATCTCAGCCTTTCAATTCTCTAGCACCACTTTTTTCATGTTTTTCATTCTATTTATGCTTTGCATGTTTTTTTTTTCCTTATTCCAAATGGATATTATTATTGTCCTTTGTTTCTCGAGACTGTAAAAGGAGTAGCCTATAACTGTCAAAAGTAATAATAACATAATTTTAGTCCGTAAAACAATAGAATGTGATTATTTACAAACCTTTCATGTCTTTCCAAACCCATTTAACTTACTTTTATTTAAAAATTTTTTGTGTGAAGCACAAAAGAAGATATTTTATAGAATGTCCAAGCTGCTCTTTTCCATACAATGAAAGTGAATGGGGACTTGGCACAGCCTTGGTTTCATTGCATTTAAAGAAGCAGCATTTTCATTTTTAGGTCAACTAATCCTTTAATATTCAATTTGATTGGGTATAAAGTCCAATTTCATATTTATTTTTATACATTAGAAGTCTTCTGTGCATGGAAGCTGATAGTTTACTTATCTATGGCACCCCATTGACTTTAATGGCATGCTAGCATGTCACCATTATTCTTTCGAACACAATGAGAATCACAAGAATGGGGTTAATCCAGGCATTGTTGACATAAACCTGGTGGGGGGCATTAATTAAATGTAATTGCCTTAGAAGAAAATGCTCTTGCTTTGGGCTTGTGTCTCCCTTGGCTCGGAGCCAGAGCTGAGCTAAGCAATTTTCAGAATACAAAAAGATACAGAGCCATCCCACCAGAACCATGTAATCCGTAATAGAGCCTGCAGATAATAGAGACGGCGGAATGGTAAATCACTAAAACGCTGCCTTTGAAGGACATCATTAGCTACGCTGCTAAATTAACACGCGTTAATTTACGCAACCATCTTTTTTCCCCTCTTTTCTCACAGTAGTCCGGGTTTGGTAATACACAAAGAGCGAATGATTGTCTGATCCACATTAGCTGTCAGAGAGGTTTGTAGATACATAGCGGGGGTTCTATGACCTATTTATTCTCCTATCAGATGGCAGCATTCAGCACGGCTCACACCGCACACATATTAGATAAGTGATATTCTTTAATGCCTGCCCTACGACTGCTTGTTATCACTGTCATTTGGGTTAAGGTTGGATAAGTTAGGTTCCTTTGGTAAGGAAGCATCTGCCAAGAACACATATACTATAAAAAGATGTGATTGGAGAGTAAAGATCCACTCTTGCTGTGGACAAAGTCGGCTTTTGTTTGGAAGGCTTGCTGATTTCTGCATCTTACTTTGTTAATTTACATCTGTGTTTGCTTCTGTGGAAATTGCAGCATTTTCAGTTTCAGAGTCAATTTAAATGAACACTTTCTATTGATGCTAAAGAATCTGGGGTGTGTTTTCCAAAAGTGTTAGCCAACTATGGTCATAAGTTCTGTTGTTAGCAATGATTTGGTGCTTCCCGAAACCATAGTTCCACCAAACATTCGCAAGTTGTTATGTTGGAACTACAGTTTTTGACCTGTGGTTAGAAGCATAGTTTCTTGTTAGTACCACATGTGAACATAATCATGCTCTTGATCAAAATAACCAAGCTTACATGCATTACAATTTATATCTTTCATTCAGTGCTGGGCAACGATTAATCGCTATAAATCGCATCCAAATAAAAGTTTGTGTTTACATAGTAAATGTGTGTGTACTGTGTATAATTATCTTGTTTATATAAATACACACATGCATATATATTTAAGAACATTTTCATGTATATACTGTATATAATATTAATACTAGGGCTGTCAAATGATTAATCGTGATAAATCACATCCAAAATAAAAGTTTTTGTTTACAAAATATATGTGGGTGCACTGTGTATAATTATTTTATATATATAAATACACACACATGCTTGTATATATTTAAGAAATATTTTCATGTATATACTGTATATAGATTTATATATAATTTATATTATATATACATATAAATATTGTATATATAAATAATATTTTTTTTCTTAAATATACATGCATGTGTGTGTATTTATATATATACAAAATAATTATACACAGTGCACCCACATATATTATGTAAACAAAAATGTTTATTTTGGATGTGATTAATCGTGATTAATCATTTGACAGCCCTAATTAATACATAATTTATATTATATATAAATATTGTATATATATATATATATATATATATATATAAATGACAAATTTTTCTTTAATATATACATGCATATGTGTGTATTTATATATAGAAAATGTCACAGTACACACACATATATTATGTAAACACAGACTTTTAGTTTGGATGCGATTAGTCACGATTAATCGTTGGCAAGCATTAATATATACAAAGTTTTTCAAGATTGTGCATTTGCGAATGCGCACCAGACACCCAGGGAACCCCGGAATATGACGCAAGAGGGAACCCGTGATTGAACCGAACATCTGTAAATAAATCAAAACAACGAAGAACAAAAATAGTGCAGTAGTCTTCAAATGCCATGTTTTTTATTTACTGGCAATAATCTGACATTAATTCGATCTCGAACCGATGAATTAGCATAAATTGCTACTCCATCATCTGCGCGACGTCAATCGACTAGCTACAGTAGTTAATTTCTCTAACAATGTGTCACACTTTGGTAGTTATGCAGCTAGTTATGTTGTTGTACAGGGAATGCAACCCTTAGCTTTCATATAGATTGTGCACTTGGAAAATGACAGACAAATAATCAGATAAAGGACAATTTTTGGTTACATCATCTTCTCAATCCAGTGATTGATTTCTAAATTTGAATCGAGTTGTGCTGACCCAATGGGAACGTCTCTGGGATAATCCAATCAGAGGACGGTAGGGCATGCACTTTACCAGACGTGATTGTGAGGTGGAAGTTTGCCAGAAGGACACGCAGAGCTTATTTTATGATGTGCTGCCCATTTCAAAGTGCAGTAACCCAAAGGAACGAGTATGAGTTGGCCCCTTAACCTGTCCAGGTGTTGATTTGCAGAATAAAACTCTTTGGTCACTTTGTGACTGACCATGTTGTCTCTCTTCCAGTGCACAGCGAGGATGTGGTCTCGACGCGGCTGTACTTTGTGAATGCTTCCCTGCAGAGAGTGACCTTCTCCAGCTCAGTGGGGGTGTCCCTGCCCTGTCCTGCGGGTGGCGCCCCCCATGCCGTCCTCCGCTGGTACCTGGCCACTGGCGACGACATCTACGACGTGCCACACATCCGCCACGTTCACGCCAACGGCACGCTGCAGCTCTACCCCTTCTCCCCCTCTGCCTTCAACAGCTTCATTCATGATAATGACTACTTCTGCACTGCCGAGAACCAGGCCGGCAAGATCCGCAGCCCTAGCATCCGTGTCAAAGCAGGTGAGACCTGATTCCATACATCTGTCGCCCTAGCTATCCATCTATCTACTGTATTTATATGGTGCTGCAGTGTTGTGTAAAGGTCAGGGTTGGCAACTGCAAAGTTGTTGGTTCAAGTCTCACAAGGAACAGGCCATAAGCTATCATTTTCATGTCCTTGAACATATGACCTTTGGATGAAAGTGTCTACTAAATAATAGCTTACTTGCTCATTATATATTAAACCGTGATCCTGTCAAAGGCGCATGGACAGATAATTTTGTCAATGAATTGAAATAAATATACTTGTATAAACAATTATTCAAAAGATTTTCTCAAAGAAATTAATACTTTTATTCCACAAGGACTCACTTAATTAGTCACAAGTGACAGTAAAGACATGTATAATGTTACAAAACTATTTCAAGTAAAAATGTATCATGGTTTCCACAAAAATCTACATTGACTGTTTTTAAATATGTCTAAATATTACTCTAAATGCAGCCTTGATAAGCATGAGAGGATTCTTTCAAAAACACTAAGAATATTTTTGTGTATCCTTAAAATAGAAATTAATATTTCTTACCAGCCATAAAACTTAGTTTTTTAATAAATACAACAAAAATACAATTTTAATAAAATAAATATAAATAAAAATTAAATTGTCCATAACAATATTTAAAAATGAAATAAAAACTCCCTTGAATATTGATAACAAAGAATGCTGGCCATTGTGACATGATACATGGCATTGTGCTTTTGTTCTTTATATTTTGGATAGTTTAAAAAGAGGAATATTCCACACCACATGTTTTTTTTTTGTTTGTTTTTTTTGTTTTTTTACCTAGATACATTTCTGATTTCACATTTTCTTTAGAAGATTTGGTGACCAGGGCTCCAGACTGCGACCAAATGGTCGCATTTTGCGACTAAAATTTGAGAGTGTGCGACTGAATTTTACATCCAGTCGTCCAGTAAATAATAATTCCGGACCAATAATAGACAGAGCAGCGCATAACCTTTCTTATGTATATCAATGGAGCAGCGCCCCGAACCATTGACAGTAAAATAAAGACCCGAACTTGCCAGTCGCGGGCCGATCTCGCTCAAGCGACACTGTTACTAGGAGATCCAGTGAAGAAATCCATTGAATTTGCCTCAGAATTAATAATCATCGCTACGAGATCCAGTGAGAAACATTCCGATTCGGCGCAGAGTTCTGCTATAAACCATAGATATCAGATCAAACAGCGCTGACGTGGAAACCAGGAGAAAAACTTATAGAAGGCTTTCAGTCCACAAATCAGCAACATTCATCATGGATTTAGGCTAATGTAGTAAGTAACTCTAACCATAAATATGATAATGTGACAGAAATAGTCAAACGCAGCCTACACATCTTTTCTAGCACTTCAAAACTATAATATCATATATAAATACTTTTTTAAATTTATTTTTTTATGTGATGATCAACACATTTTTTGTTCATCCTTCAAAGATTATCGGATAACTCCTATTTAAACACTTATTTAAAAAAAATACCATTGTAAACAGTAGGATGTTTATTGGCTATGTTCACTCCTTAAGATAAATTTTTTCACTCCTTTTGTTTTTTAATTAATATTAAGACATTATGATTGATAATAATAACAACAGTTAATTTCATCTACACCCTACATCAAGCGTAGTGATTTATTGTCAGCCCCAGTGGTACCAGAATTTTTTCTTTTCTTTTTGTAGAACTCAGTGTGAGTTCTCATTTGAGGTGATGCTGCCCTCAAATTTGAGTCTGGAGCCCTGTGAACTTAAAATAAAACTGCATATCGTAATATCTGTACGTTAAGTCTCTTTATTATTAAAGAATTTGTCAGTATTACAGTTATTTGGGGGGAAATTTGAATAATTGCATTGCAAGCTGATTTAAGGTGTGCCCCTAAATTTTCTGCTTGTGCTCCTAAAATTTTCAGTCAGGGGCAACAGCGCTCCTAGTAAAAAAAGTTAGTCTGGAGCCCTGCCTTTTTAATAAATAAAACAAAAATACAATTGTAATAAAATAAATATAAAATAATATTTATATTGTCCACATAACAATATTTAAAAATGAAATAAAAACTCCCTTGAATATTGATAACAAAGAATGCTGGCCATTTTGACATGAGACATGGCATTGTGCTTTTGTTCCTTATATTTTGGATAGTTTAAAAAGAGAAATATTCCACATGTCACCACATGTTTTTTGTGTGTTTTTTTTACTTAGATACATTTCTGATTTCACATTTTCTTTCGAAAATGTCCTAAGAATCATTCAAATCACTTATATCCGTGAGGGTCAGATTAACATTCTTACATTCCGACATGCATAATTTACATCGCAGTTCCTAATACATTTTAATTTACAGCTCTTGTATTGCCACTTGACATATTAATTTTGGATCTTGTGTATACCCTTACTATAATCTGCGCACTTTTATCCTAAATGACTGCAATTGGTTTCCGTCAGCATGTCTTTAAGGACCATATTGCTTGGACAAAAGAGCAAAGTCAACGTAGGCGCTGTGGCAGAGGGGGGCACGTGACGTTACAGGTGGAACATGAGTTCTTAGCTTAACATCTGCAGTAACAGCAGAAGTAGCGGCCGCCATATTGCTAACCTAAATAAGAATGTAAGTGCCAATTGGATGTCCCAGTGGCCGGCCTGTTGACCTGGCTGCTTTAAAAAGCAGCGCACAGACGGGCACACTACGCTACAGACAGTTGGCGGACTGACCCTCCCACACGGTGCCAAGGTCAGCGCTCGTGAGTGGGGCTGGGCGCCCAGCAACAGCGAGGGATATCCATACACTTCCCTACACTCACACACACACACACACACGTTCGTATGCCAGCCTGCGCAGTGCCAGTGTCCCTCCTGTCTCCCAGTCTCCATCTGTCCTCTAAGCTAGAGTTCCCATCTCACACACACACACACACGTACACGTTCACCTACTCTGAATTTCCCAGAAATAACCCCATCGAGCGACGCCAATCTAACACTATTATAAATAACATCAGCTTGAACGATTCTTCAAATGTAACCAGGCGAGTTCGGTCCACGCTGCTCTTTCCACCTCACCTGCATTAACATTAAAGTCTCAGAGGATGGAATGAATTACCTACCAACTAGCGACAAGACGGGGGTGACTTTCGCCTCAAATAATTACACTAATTAATCAATTAAGTGCTGAGATGCAGCAAAACTGCTAGTGGACCTAGCAACCCACACAGAGCCCTGAGGAACCCAACACTGGGGCTCCCTCACCAGCCAATCAGATTCTGGCACTGAAGGGTTGCCATGGGTACGGTGAGGGGAGGGGCAGGGTGTGGCGCTGAATGTCTCAGGTGGCACTGAAGAATGATGACAGCTGACAGCTCACTGTATGACACCACCCCCCCCCCCATGCTTCTCTCTCTCTTTCTCTCCCTCCTCCTCTTTTCTCACCCACTCTCCTGCATGCTGATCCTGTGCCAATAATAGCACGGGCACCTGTGTGGATAGCTCTACATTTATGAAAATCTCCCTATGAGGACTTCATGTGAGTGTGTGTGTTCCGCCCTGCGCTCACTGTTCATTTTTCATTTAGCCTTTTATAGTGTCTCAACTTCTAGCATGTCAATGGTTTGTGTCCCTATATTCATATGTAGTAGAGAAAAGCTTCTATCTATCTATCTATCTATCTATCTATCTATCTATCTATCTATCTATCTATCTATCTATCTATCTATCTATCTATCTATCTATCTATCTATCTATCATCCACCTATCTATCTATCATCCATCCACCCATCTATCTATCTATCTATCTATCTATCTATCTATCTATCTATCTATCTATCTATCTATCTATCTATCTATCTATCTATCTATCTATCTATCTATCTATCTATCCATTTATCTATCTATCTATCTATCTATCTATCTATCTATCTATCTATCTATCTATCTATCTATCTATCTATCTATCTATCTATCTATCTATCTATCTATCATCTATTTATCCTATCATCCACCCATTTATCTATCTATCTATCTATCTATCTATCTATCTATCTATCTATCTATCTATCTATCTATCTATCTATCTATCTATCTATCTATCCTATCATCCACCCATCTATCTATCTATCTATCTATCTATCTATCTATCTATCTATCTATCTATCTATCTATCTATCTATCTATCTATCTATCTATCTATCTATCTATCTATCTACCCATTTATCTATCTATCTATCTATCTATCTATCTATCTATCTATCTATCTATCTATCTATCTATCTATCTATCTATCTATCTATCTATCTATCTATCTATCTATCTATCTATCTATCCACCCATTTATCTATCTATCTATCTATCTATCTATCTATCTATCTATCTATCTATCTATCTATCTATCTATCTATCTATCTATCTATCTATCTATCTATCTACCCATTTATCTATCTATCTATCTATCTATCTATCTATCTATCTATCTATCTATCTATCTATCTATCTATCTATCTATCTATCTATCTATCTATCCACCCATTTATCTATCTATCTATCTATCTATCTATCTATCTATCTATCTATCTATCTATCTATCTATCTATCTATCTATCTATCTATCCTATCATCCACCCATCTATCTATCTATCTATCTATCTATCTATCTATCTATCTATCTATCTATCTATCTATCTATCTATCTATCTATCTATCTATCTATCTATCTATCTATCTATCCTATCATCCACCTATCTATCTATCTATCCATCTATCTATCTATCTATCTATCTATCTATCTATCTATCTATCTATCTATCTATCTATCTATCTATCTATCTATCTATCTATCTATCTATCTATCTATCTATCTATCTATCTATCATCCATCCACCTATCTATCTATCTATCTATCTATCTATCTATCTATCTATCTATCTATCTATCTATCTATCTATCTATCTATCTATCTATCTATCTATCTATCTATCTATCTATCTATCTATCTATCTATCTATCTATCATCCACCCATCTATCTATCTATCTATCTATCTATCTATCTATCTATCTATCTATCTATCTATCTATCTATCTATCTATCTATCTATCTATCCTATCATCCACCTATCTATCTATCTATCCATCTATCTATCTATCTATCTATCTATCTATCTATCTATCTATCTATCTATCTATCTATCTATCTATCTATCTATCTATCTATCTATCATCCATCCACCTATCTATCTATCTATCTATCTATCTATCTATCTATCTATCTATCTATCTATCTATCTATCTATCTATCTATCTATCTATCTATCTATCTATCTATCATCCACCTATCTATCTATCATCCATCCACCCATCTATCTATCTATCTATCTATCTATCTATCTATCTATCTATCTATCTATCTATCTATCTATCTATCTATCTATCTATCTATCTATCTATCTATCTATCTATCTATCATCCACCTATCTATCTATCATCCATCCACCCATCTATCTATCTATCTATCTATCTATCTATCTATCTATCTATCTATCTATCTATCTATCTATCTATCTATCTATCTATCTATCTATCTATCTATCTATCTATCTATCTTTGTCTGTCCGTCCATCCATCCAGTCAAAGGGAAGCTTTGGCCAAATTATAAAAACAGAATACGGTCTTAAACAAAATGAAATTGAATTCTTCTTCAACTCACTCTTCATTTGCTTAATATAAGCTATGCTATATCAACTTAACTATAATCCTAAATAGACTGTCTTACACCCTGTATTGAGTTTGTCTAAATTCAGCATGAGGGTTAAACACAGACCTCGTGCGTTGAGCGTGACAGGTGCACTGTGACACTAGCTCACACTTTCTTTCTTTCTTTCTTTCTTTCTTTCTTTCTTTCTTTCTTTCTTTCTTTCTTTCTTTCTTTCTTTCTTCCTTCCTTTCTTTCTTCCTTCCTTCCTTCCTTTCTTTCTTTCTTTCTTTCTTTCTTTCTTTCTTTCTTTCTTTCTTTCTTTCTTTCTTTCTTTCTTTCTTTCTTTCTTTCTTTCAGCCCTTTGTTTCTTTGGCTTCCTGCCTCCTGATAGGTCATGTTAATGTTTTTTTTTCACCTTTACATTAATGAGCACCATTCACCACCTCATTCTTATTCAGTTTAGTTCTTTTCCCCCTTTTTATACGTCTTGCGTCATGAATAAGTAAATACGGTGTTTGGTTTCTCTCAAGTTAATTATTTAAACGATAGTGATACAGGACCCAGTCCTCCTGGTGTGCAGAAAGAGAGCACCAGCCCGTGTGTCAGTCCGTTTCCAAGCAACCGATGAGTATAGTCAGGCATCAGTAACATTCTAATGATGCCGCACATGAAGACGGAGAGTCATTTGCCCATAAAAAAATGCTATCTGCCATTGTTGTCGGAGAATTCGTCTGTGAATTTTACGCATGCATTATTGAAGCCTTAGAAATGTTTTGGCTTGTTTACGCTCTTTCGACTGCTGTAAAACTACATTCCACAGCCAGGTGTAGCGCGATCCGAGTTGAGGGGAAAATAAAACTAGCTAATAGGGCCGGTTTGAGTTAGTTTATCTTTAGAAAGTCAATAAGGCCTGAGACTCGCAGTCAATCAATGACTGAATAAATGATTATTTGTAGACTATGGAGCCCTGAGTGTAATAGGGAGTTCTATTGATTTGGTCTATTGATTCAAATCTCATCTGCATCAGTAAGAAGCTGATTAGTTAACAGTGGGCAAATATACACAGTCTGCTTTAACTTACTTAAACGTCTTTCATTTACATATTTTGATAAACTAATTAAATATAAAGAAAGAAAGAAATCTAATCGCTGGACTCAACGATTCATGACTTAACCATCAGACAAGGACACTGAATCGTCTTGCTCTGGGTGACACCGACACCTGGCAGAAACTGTTATTAATGACCATGGAAATTCACCCGCAAGCCAGGCGTTAATGATATATAGAAGGAGAGGTAGTGAGTGAAAGCGAGACAGGAGGGGGTGGCCTCAGAGTTTGGTTGTGGGTGATTGCCACGTTTCATGAATTCTCATGATCGGTCTCTTTTCTGATGGGGTGAAAAAGCTGCGTAGTTGAATTGGTCTTGAATCCAATTGCAATACCCACAGAGTTCTCTGAAAACATCCCCCGACTGCGTGATCAAATTTGCGGCGTCATGTTCGTGAATGAGATGCCCTCGCTCTGCGTCTTGCGTTACTTCCCCAAAGAAACGAGGGGGAAATTAAAATCCGTAAGTAAATAGATGTTGATGAAAGACACAAAGCAAATTGAGTCCCTGAAATTAAAATGAAATTCAGCGCCTCCTTTAATCTGTTCGCACTCCCTCGTCGCCCTTTACCGTAGGAGGATCTCCTCGCCCATAAATAACATCTTCGTACCCAGCTTGCTTTGTGTGTTCTTCTCGCCTATTGATTTTTCGTCCAGGTTCCGGTTGTCAGGTGCAGAGAGGGTCCCTTTAGCGGGGGCAAATGTTTCTGACAGCTCCAGAGGCTCTGCACCGGCGTCCACTCACCGCCGTCTGCATGCATTGCCAGGGTGATTTATAAAAAGGCCACTTCCTGAACTCTTGAACACCTCTTGACAAAAAAGAGATTCAGTCTCCATCTCAAAAATCCAGTAATATAAGCTCTAAATTGCTTGATAAAATGAATGCATTTGTCCCAGATCAGGTCTTTTTGGATTCACAGAAAAGGATACCTCGCCTCCATTCATAAAAGATTTCATGTAATATTTTACATTCAAAATGTAACTAAAATTTAAAATAAAATGAAAACGAATAAATAAATATTTCATTAACATTAAATATAATTAATACTTCTGTCAAATCGATTAATCAATTTGTATTTATTTAATTATTATGCTGTCAAATCGATTAATTATGATTCATCCATTTGACCACTAATAATTAAATAAACATTTTTTTTGTACTATTTACTATTTTTATTATTAAATAATTTTGATATTTTTTTATATTATTGTATAATTACATAATAATAATGTAATGTTTAATCATTATTTATCTAATAATAAATTCCAACATCTGTTTCTTCTCTGCCTCATCATGAACAGTGTTCAGGGAACCTTACACGGTTCGCGTGGCGGACCAAAGGTCCATGCGAGGCAACGTGGCCGTCTTCAAGTGCCTCATCCCCTCTGCTGTGCAGGAGTACGTCAGTGTGGTGTCCTGGGAGAAGGACACTGTCTCCATCGTCCCAGGTAAGACATTCCTCGCACTGTTGGGCTGTTTAAAGTAACCGCTGATTTGAAATATGTCGTTTTCATACATTTTGGACATGCAACAAATCCAAAATTCTGTACGGGATGGTATGTTGCACCTGTGATTTTGTGTCAGTTTGGTTTATTTGTTCCCTGTCATTCAAAGGGCGGGATGGTCATTCTGGTTTCAACGTGTGGAGAACAACGGATGTTATTTGAGAGTCCAAATAGGGTCAGGGGTCACAACCTTAGCCATATGTAAACATTGTCAAGAACAGATTTTATTATATTTAAATCCATTCCACACAATTCTGGAGAATTCTCTCTGAAATTCAGCACAGAAAATGAATAAGACAACAGATTTCATATGGTCTGGGTTATAAACTGTATGGAAAGCCAGCAATTCAGAAGTTGGATGAAACTATGGATGCGCTTTGCACTTTTCTGCGGGATTGGGCATTTTAATTTGGTTAGCACAGTCTTGCAAGTTGTGCAGTGGCCTTTTGCTCTTAAAATATTTCGTAAATTATACAGTAATGTTATTATATTTGAAATGTATTATACTGGATATAATTCAATGCCTAAAAGGTTTGTGACCTTCTTATTGGCTGCATAAGGAAGTTTGTACTTTAAAAAAAAAAAGACAATCACAATATAGAAAGAATACATGGAATGTTTTGGAATGAGAATCTAGATCCTCTCATTTATATAACATTATGATTCTAGTTCATCACTAAGGTGAAAAACAGTTTCTGCAAAAATAAGAAGGCCTAATTTCCAAAATAGATTTTGGATTTAATTTGGTGTTTTTTTTTCCCTTGAACATTCATCTGAGATGTTCAAATGAAAATAAACACAGCCTGGCTGGGAGACCCTCATATTCTCAATATGGTCTTGGGCAACCCTGTTAATCAGTCTGATTCATTTTGGCCTTCCTTAATGTCTCCCATTTTGTCTGGATGGAGTATAAACTGAAAAATAGGACAGATCAACAAAATGGAGCTGAATAAAGACACGTAATGCCCTGTACTGTCAGCACGAATGATTTTCACTCATTTCCAATATTATCTAACATGGTATGCGTGCAGCATTACACAGAGATTTTCATCGGGGTCATGTTCGTGGAGGTTTGTCTGAGTAATAGGGTTGTAAATTTAGCCTAATTTAAGCAATGAGTCAGTATGACCAACTAGTTTGGGACCATATGTTGGTTTGTAGTTATCGAAAAACATATTTCAGAAAAATGACAGTAAAAAAATGTTTGATAGTTACAGTTTAGTAACTTAAAAACTAGCTACTTTTCTTGCTAGGTAAGTTTTATAATAACAATGGTGTATGTAACATATCTAACTGTTAGATATTGTTAGATGTAATTGTTAGGATTTGGGTCTCTATTGCAGTGCTATTTTTGTATAATTTTCTCTTTTATTTGACTAATATTTTAAATTAGTTTTTAGATTTGTATTTCATTTTAGTTTAAATGTGAGTAATTTTGTTATGTGCTTGTCTTTTTTTATTACTTTTTGTTTTTTTAATATTTGTATATAGCTTTAATTTAGTTTTATTTTAGTTTCAGTAAATTTAGTAACTTAAATGGGCTATATGTAGAATATTAGCGACCCCGGGGCCATTAAAGAACTGCAGCCAGCAACTTATTGCTGTTGTTCATGCACACGTAACGTGATTCAAGGCCCCGACATACTCACGGTGAAGTTCTTTTTGTTATTTCCTCTCAATAAACGCACAACAAAAATGAAATTAGCAGTTAAGAAAGCATCTGATCATAGCGATGTGGATATGTTTGCACCAGCTCTGTGATTCACCGGCATTAGATGATGTAATTAAAATGATACTGTTGAGATACGTTTGATTATAGAGTATATTTGAGACTATAGACTGTATAGATGTAGTTATGTGAGACTATAGTTTGAATTAATCTCTTTTCTTTGCCTGACACATTGACATTACAGTACAGAATAGCTCTTTCGGCATTAACCTCCTGAACACATCCTTTGGATTTTCCCAGCGAAACCGGACCAAGTCCATCACATAAAAATCAGTCTGCTTTCATAGACAACATGAGAAGTTGCAGAAGGTCTCGTTGTGTACAAAATGACAAAAAGCAATACAAAAAGCGATTAATTCTTACATAGGCCTATACCCTATATTTAAAGTCCACATGGACATTTCTAATTTAAAATGTCCATCTAATATTTATATTTAATTTAATTTAGGGTTTTTAGACCTCCTCTATAACTCACACTGCATGTATGTGTGTTTCTATGTGTGAAAAATCCAGTCTGATAGTGGACAAAAGCTTTCCCACGTTATCAAATTCACTCTAAAGGCAGCAAAATGATTCTGCCAAGAGTGCTTTGTGTGTGTGTTCAAACAAGGTAGCGGTTTTCTTGAGTAGCGGACTTCCTAGCTCAAGTGGCAGTTTGTGTGTGTGTGTACGTTTGTGTGAACCCTGGCCTTGTAGTTGATTGGAAAATCAATAGGTGCTGCTTACACCGGCCAAGTCAGATGGAATCAGTGACTAGAGTCTCTCTCTTTCTCTCTTTGCTCAGTTCATCTTTCTCAATGGAGGTGTGTGTCTCCCTGCCCTTCACACCGGAGCGCTCATTGATCCGCTTTAGCCGCTGTGTCAATGTGTATCAGTATAAGGCGTCCAGAGGTTTCCAGCAAGTATTGATTGATTACATGCTTGGATTCCCCTCTCTCTCTGGTCACAGATGCGGACGTTTGAGTGGTAATCCACACGACTCGGGGGATTGTGGGAAAACGTCCATGTGGATGTACAGCTTGGCGGAGTGTGTGTGTGTGATCCCATGGGCAGTACTTTTGTTGTTTTCTCCTGTATCTGTTGTGTAGCATTGTTGCTGTTGACCGTGACTTCCAGCTTCATTGATTAACCAGTCGCTTTAATAGATTAACAGAAGGTCACACTTCCAGCTTTAGCAAACTGACTCTGACACTCTTTGCTTAAAGATTACCAAGTGCATCAATCGAGCTAAAGAAATTCGAATGATTTGCTACAACATGAGCAAAGCTAACATTTGGCGCACTGGTTTATCTTGATAAACGTAATGGACTTTAGTTATGCTGTGGAATAAAGGAAGGCCGCTCAAAAGGATGCTTTTTCAATATAATGAAAGTGAATGTTGACTAGTAATGACTAGTGTTGTCAAGCTTAACAAATATTTTAAAAAGCACCATAAAAGTGATCTATATGATGTTTGCACTATATTCCGAGTCTTCTGAATGCTTGTGAAAGCAATATATGAGCAACAGACCAAATTCAAAGTGTTATTTACTGAAAATCTTGATGTCATTGACTCATTGACGTCACCGAGAGCTAGCCTATATATATTATATTACAAAATAGTAATAGATTAAGTTTCTATTAATCAAAGAATCTTGTGAAAGATGCATCTCAGTTTCCACAAAAAAAAATATTAAGCAGCACAACTGTTTCTGAAGGATCATGTGACACTGAAGTCTGGGGAAATGGAATAAATCACAGGAATAAATTACATATTAAATATATTCAAATAGAAAACCGTTATTTTAAAATATTTCACAATGTTTCTTGTCTTTTTCTTTAATCAAATAAATGCAGCCTTGGTGAGCCTTGAAAAAACACTTCTTTCCAAAACAAGCAAACAAACAAACATTTTTAATGGTAAAATTTGTGTACGATATAAGAATCTGAGAAAACGAAATCCGACACATGGGGCTCAGACCAGGTACTAAGGCTTTTTTTTGGAGAGCTTTCAGTTACTGTAAGTGCACCACGGTGTTACCATGACAAATGTTCAAAAGAAAGAAAAACTGGTTATACGATGGTACTTTTTATTAATGGTGTAATAGCGGTAGGGTTCACTTGTGGATGTAGGAGGGCTGGAGAGAGTGTGTGTGTGTGTGTGAAGCAGTAAGCTGATTTCTGCTGCGTGACTCATGTTTAAGATGGCAAGATGTGTAAGAGGATCAGAGAGAGCAGTGAGGAGTTAGAGCCGGATTTACAGGTTCAATTACACTGCCTGTCATTAGTCTACCCTTGTTTTAGCTGGGGCGGGGGGGACCTTACACCCCACCAAAACACATTTTCCTCACCGTCTCAATTTGGCCTTTCCATTGTCTTCTATTGTTCTTTAATAAGCCAATTATTATTATTATAGACTAATCCTAAACTAAACCCTGACCTTAAATGTGAATTTGGTGTTGAAAGAATTTCTTGTATTTTATGTTCAACATGTCATATGGAGCTGCAACTGTTGTAGAAATTACACACTTTTGACCCTAAAATACAACTGGCATACATAGACCTGAAAAAAGTGCTCTCATTGTGGTACATTTTTTCCTTTAAGGATGTCCTCAAAAGGATTTTTTATACAGTCTCTGCAATCGAGCTCACAAGCTGACACATACGGTTGAACTTGGGGTCTCCCTCCACCACAGCCCTTTTTGAATGTGTCATTTAGCCATTTTGCTCCAAATCTATTCCCCACCCCTCCATTCATGACGCTGGGATGAGGCGTATAACATCCAGGCAATTCCCTGTGTGAATTTAATGAAATGCAAAAAAAAGATGGAGGGATGCTAAATTATTGATCTGAAATGGAAAAGAAATAAAGAAATAAGCACGTCAGCATGTGTGATGTGGAATCATTATGCTGATAGGACTATTTATTTGAAGGGCGAGGAAAAACTGCATCTTGTTTGCAGTAAATCTCAAATAGTGGTGCAGTTTGTGAACGTGAGCGTGTATGTGTGTGGCTGTAGTTCTACACCAACCTGACACTTCAAGGAAAAGCAAGCAAAACTGAAATAATGGGCAAAAAGCTCTCATTTTTTAGTGATAAAATATCTTTTAACAGTAAAATGAAGTCCAGGC
Organism: Rhinichthys osculus; assembly: GCA_029959095.1. Classification (NCBI taxonomy): domain Eukaryota; kingdom Metazoa; phylum Chordata; class Actinopteri; order Cypriniformes; family Leuciscidae; genus Rhinichthys; species Rhinichthys osculus. Next base: position 13,282,650 of record JARWKJ010000009.1, on the reverse strand, counting down.
TTCTGCTTAACGGCCTTGCTTCCTACTCGGTGCGTTGTTAGCAGTGTGATCTCACTCAATATACTTTTCCTTTACAATCCAGTAACAATCCCAGACACATTGCTGATCTAAAATAATGAAGCTCTCCACATTCAATCGCCCCCTTGTCCTCCATTTGTTTTTCTTTTATAGTCCTCTGTTAGTTTAACATCATTGGTATGTTCCAGCAGCAGATATTTTGCACATTAAACACTACATTTGCAAACTCTATGAGTGACAGAAAGTGGCCATGCTACTGCTCTCTCATATGCCAATATTTGACTACCTGATAAGTCCAAGACTGTAACACTTAGATACATATACACAAACTGTGACATAATTACTAATCTGGTGAATATAAGAAAAGGTGAACATTTTATATATCCAAGTTTCTTTTAATATAATGAAATCCAGCAAAAATACAGCAAAAGCCTAGGCGTTGCCATTGTCTATTTTGGAGTGATTGGAATTTATCCTAAAAAATTATAATACACTAGATAGATAGAATCAATTTTATAGACTGAATCAGCCATTTTTGTGTCAAAATTTTCAGTGAATAACAACTTAAAGGTTAGTTTACTGAACATTCTGTCATCATTCTGAACCAGTAAAAATTAATTTGATTCATGTGGATTACTTTTACGATCTCTTTATGAACTTTTTGAAGTGTCAAAGTTTTGGTTGCGTGGACTTTCAATGGAGGGACACGATTGTCTCAGGTTCCATTAAATATATCTTTATTTGTGTTTTGGAGTTGAACAAAAGACTTATGGGTTTGGAACAACATCAAGGTGAGGAGATGATGGCACAATTGTCTTATTTGGGTGAACTAACCAACCCGTTTATATTTTGGTCTTTTCTTCACACAAAGGTATCATATGACTTCTGAAGACTTTGAATATTGTATACAACTATTGTATGGACTGCATTTGTGTTGCTTATTGTAATTTTTTTTTTGGACATTTTGGGGGGGGGGGGGTTTGTTACAACATGAAGGTAGGTAATAGAGAATTTTTGGATGAACTTTCACTTTAAAGTGTTCCTTATTTGCCATCGGTGTCAGTTTGTCTGGGATAGTGTGAAATGTATGCACCAGTGCGTATGTAAGAGTTTTGATCAAGCAGTTTTGTTCAGATCGTTCTCCTCCTTTTCTGTAAGCCCAAAACAGTGTGAGTTTTATCTTATCTCCATGGCAACGAGAATGAAACGACGGTCGGAATGAGGAAGGTGTGAGGATGCATCGCAGTGTGATTTTCTTTTTTTGTGTTTTTTTTTTATTAGTGTACCACCATGGCACCACACACATATACAGTCCAGTGCTTTCACAGTTTTGCACATGCCACAAACACATTCCGAATGGCTGACAGATTCCTGCTGAGAGGGGCATAAACTCCAACCTGGACAGACTTCCTTGAACCAAACACTTCTACAGAGAAAGCTCAGAGGAAAAACACAGAATGAGAGAGCAGATTCAGAGGAGGAAGTCCGTAGATCCGTATTCATTGTTAAAACGCGTCCAGATTTATACATTTAGGGTACATTTACACAACAACATTGTACTAAAAAACTGAAACTTTTTTCTGTTTTCCGCGTACAGACGACAACATTGACAAAATGATCCCCGTTTACATAGATCTGCGAAAATGATTAAAAACGCTGTATTCTGCTGCCAGGCCAGTAGTTGGCGATGTCACTTTGTACAGAAACACTATGCACATATAAACTGAACACGTAATACGCATGTGCAGGATGTCGCCGAGATTTCACAAACTGCACTTTTGTGGTTTGCATGGAGATGATAATGGGATCGTTTTTCAAAAAACATGCACTTTGAAACCTGTTTTCAAACACTTGCTTTTTCAGACCCCCAAAACAGCGTTATCATGTAAACGAACAGCCGAAACTTAAAAAAAAACGTTTCCATTTGTAGTTGAAAACGGTGTCGTGTAAACGGCTACATTATATGTATACATTTATTCTAGCACTACTCTACACCAGTGTTGTTTTAGGTTTATTATTTATATATTTTTATATTATTTATTCATATTTATTATTTACTTTGATTTAGCATTTATTTTATATTTCTGCTTTGATTATTTTTTTTTTTTTCTCAGTTTTTGTCATTTTAGTATCTTATTTATTTCAGTTAGTTGCCCAGGAAACATTTATCATTTTCGTTTTATGTTTTCTAATATTTTTTTTAAGTTTATTTCAATAACCAAAGATTTTTAATACTAAATCTAAATTTGTTGGGGAGGATTTACGTTTAGTAACAATAACTGCACTGCATTACACCCAAACACACTTGTCCAAAAATAAATATTTGTCATCATTTACTTTAACCTCATGTTCTTCTTAACCAGGTTTGTAATGAATTTTTTTTATTTTATTTTTTTAGAACTTATATGAAGACTTTTAGCAGAATGTTCACACTGCTCTTTTCCCATTCTATTATTAATGTGCGCTAACGAAGTAAATAGGGTCAATTTTGATTTCATGACGACTTTAATAGTGGCGCTCATTTTTGGAGCTCAACAGTCATTTAAAGCGATCCATATGACTCATGCACTATATCACAAGGCTTCTGAAGCACTCAAGCTCACATGGAATGCTTTTATAGCACTTTCCAGAACTTGACAGTCCAAGTCCCCATTCAGTTTCATTGTATAGAAAATGTTAAAGCTGGTTTAAAATTAGACCTGCCAGTGATGGTAAGATGAGGTCACATTGTTCCAGAGGAACCCATTAATGATCAATCGTCACCTCATATGCGTGTATTCTAATGCGTAGTGGTGTGAGCCTGTAAATTGTTCATGTAATATGTGTTTGTGGGTGAGAGAGAGAGCAGTTGGTCATGTCCTAACATGCCCCTCACATGTCACGAGTTACAATAAGTACACACACACACTCATGCATTATGGAATAGCTTTATACAAATTGTCCTCTAAAGTGGGTCTGAAAAATAAATCAATAGTCTGAGCAGTGAATGGAGTGTATGGGTTCCCTTTCAAGGGAACTTCGAGCTGCGTTTGAGACGCGGTGGGAACGCTCTGCGTGATTGCGTCATGAAGCACGTGTAAAATCAGTCCAATGGAAGCCCGATACGTCATGGGTGACGTCATAGACCAGGAAACTATAAAGCACCCTTGAAAACAGACCGCGACAGCTTCTGTTGTCTTCAGCAAGCGCTCTCTGTGATTCTGTCCTTGTCTATTTATTGTTGTTTGTCAAGCCCAATATATATATCACTATCTATCATTATGGCGAGCAAAGCAATATTATAGACGTTGTGTTGTTCCCTGCCCTCGTTACATCACGGGTGGGGACACACATCAGCTTTTTGTTGCTGTTTGGGAGTGGAGCATGCAAACAGTCATTTCTCGAGGGATCTGACTGTGCATTGCGAGAAGCTGTCCGTGAGGACGCTCCGCTCCCGCCGGGCGTTCTTCGAGGAGGACGTTTCGGTTCGCGTTCCCCGAGCGGGTCTCTCTGTTGCCGAGGCACGGAGACGGCTCGTATTTCGGGGTTCGAAAACGGATCTGACAGCGGGGGTTGGGACGGGCTCCGCCCTTTCTCAGCTTTCACATGCCAGATCTAGTGTGCTGCGATTTCCAGTTCCGAGGAATTGGTATCGTTAGTGTTTTGTTTAAAAAGAAAGAGAACAAAACAAATACAAATCTTTATAAAAAGGCAGATGTTTGAGTTTTCAATGAATAAATTTTCCAGCTCATAACTCTGTTGAATAAAGAGGAGCTTTTTTAAAGAGAAAAAAAAAAGGAGGTTTTATCTAGTGCTGTTGCCAGTTTAATATTTACTGGCCAGTTGAACATTATGAGATTGAAAATAAAGAAGAGTTTGTTAGATGAACTGTATCTTAAAACAGGAAAACTCTGTATCTCAGCCTCCTCGTCGGGGACTGTGGTTTTTCCCTATCTCCACACTGAGGTGTCGAGATCGTGGAATAAACCGGTTTGTATTTTATGTGTTTAATCCCCAGATGTCTGACTATAGTAATGTTTGGGTATTAAGTATCATAGTATGACATTGCCTCGGGTTAAAGAGACGCTTGCGAGCTTTCTCTCTCCCGAGTCGGCGTTATCGTTATTAACCCCGACGTTACCCACCAGCCATCTTAAGAAAAAAAAAAAAAAAAAAGTGAATACATTTTTATTAGGCAGCGCTGGTGGGTAGAGTATATAAGGACATGGATGAATGTGAGGGGCGACTCTCTGAGGAGGGTCGCAGCGCTGACAGTTCGGTTGTTTCCTGCTGGTGGCCGCAGAGTGATATATATGTATATATATATATAAGTCTTTTCTGATATAAAGATAAAGGAAAATAAAGATATAATTATGTCTGTTCTTCTGGACGCTCCGCTTTCAAGAAAACTAAGAAATAAACCATTCAGCGGCGTTCCAGAGGTTTCTTCCTCACCAATCTAATGTTCCTGAGACGGCCAAAAAATATTATGCTCCTCTCAGCACAAAGTGCAAAACAGAGCGTCGCCATTCGGGCTCCTCCGCAATTGAGGGGTACCTGGTGGCGGTCGCAGTCTAGCCAGTTAGAGACATGCAAGATCTGTTTTATCTCTAAAATAGCTTTGACAAAAGAAGAAGCCCTGACGCCGAGGCGATCAGGCTTCTAAGGGTGGTCCCCTCTGGGGTAGGGACGGTTTTGAGAAATCGTTTCTCCTCAGCGCCCTTTGGGGTGCGACTCTCTGAGGAGGGTCGCAGTACTGCCAGTTCGGTTTCCCTGCCGGTTCGCCGTTTCAGGGCACCAAGGTGTCAGTGTCCCCAAACGAGCCTTCAAATAAGGAAAAAGAAGAGCAGTCAGTTCGGTTTCCCTGCCGGTTCGCCGTTTCAGGGCGCCGAAGTGCCTGCTTTTTTCAACGATCCTCCGAGGAGGGTCGTAGGAACTAAGCTAGTTAGAGGTAGGCAAGATCTGAGGACTGTCATCATCTCTAATAAAGCTTAGACAAGAAGTCCTGTCGCAAGAAAACGAGGCTATCAGGCTTCTGAGGGCTCCTCCGGGGCAGGGACGGTTTTGAGAAATCGTTTCTCCTCGGCGACCTCTGGGGTGCGACTCTCTGAGGAGGGTCGCAGCGCTGCCAGTTCGGTTGTTCCCTGCCGGTTCGCCGTTCAGGGCACCGAGGTGTCAGCGTCCCCATACGATCCTCCGAGGAGGATCGTAGAGCGGTCAGTTCGGTTGTTCCCTGCCGGTTCGCCGCTTCAGGGCACCGTAGTGACTGTTCAACCAAGGGACGGTTTTGAGAAATCGTTTTTCCTCTGGGGTGCAACTCTTTGAGGAGGGTTGCAGCGCTGCCAGTTCGGTTGTTCCCTGCCGGTTCGCCGTTCAGGGCACCGAGGTGTCAGCATCCCCATACGATCCTCCGAGGAGGGTCGTAGAATGGTCAGTTCGGTGGTTCCCTGCCGGTTCGCCGCTTCAGGGCGCCGTAGTGACTGTTCAAACAAATCCAGAGGCCAGTCTTGAGAGACTGGTTCCCCTAGTAAATTTCTGGCAGCGTGGAAACTACTGCCACATATTTCTAAGTGGGTCCTGCACACTATAGAAAAGGGTTTCAGAATTCAGTTCGGTTCTCGTTCGCCCAGATTTCTAGGGGTCCTCCTCTCATTGGTGGACCCCGAGCAGGCTTTGGTTATGGAGCAGGAAGTACTGTCACTTCTGCAAAAGGAGCTGTAGAAGGGGTTCCTCCTCCCAGCAGACAGCCATTACTTCATTGTTTCCGAAAGAGGATGAGGGAGGTTCCCGAGGTTTGCTTTCGGGGGCAAAGCATTCCATTATCGGGTTCTTCCATTCGGCCTAGGTTTATTACCCCACACCTTTACAGTATGCGTGGATGCAGCTCTGGCTCTTCTGAGACTCCAGGGCATTCGCGTATTATACTACATCAATGATTGGTTGCTCCTAGCTCAATCTGAGTTTATGGCAGTTCGGCATCGAGATGTCGTTCTGTCTCATTAAGGATGTTGGGGTTGCCTCTCAACGCCAAGAAGAGTGTGCTCTGAGGACCACTTTTCTAGGTGTAGCAATTCTTACAGCCGTAATGAGGTATATCTAGGCCAGTCACTCACTGTGAAACAGTTTCAGACTGGTGGGTCTCATGGCAGTTGCGTCCAACGTATTACTTTTGGCCTTCTGTTCATGAGACCCCTGCAGTGGTGGCTCAGGACCAAGGGGTTTTCTCCGAGGGGAAATACTTTTTCGCATGATCAAGGTCACGCGGCTATGCCTTCGTGCTTCGGTCATGTGGAAGAACCTTGGTTCCTCGCCCAGGCCCAGTGTTGGGGGCTTCTTGTCGACGCATATTGCTATCGACAGATGCTTCCCTCACAAGTGGGGGCGATCATGAGTGGTTGCTCAGCGAATGGCGGACAACACACTGATGGTCTCGTATATCGGGATATCTATGCTCCCGGAGGTTCTGGAGAGGGTTCGCCGGGAAGGGGCTCATCTGCTACTAGTAGCCCCATACTGGCCGACTCGAGTTTGGTTCTCGGACTTTGTCTCTTCTGGACGGCTCTCCCATGGAGATTCCGTTCAGGAGGGACCTGCTGTCCCAGGCAGGGGGCACGATATTTCACCCTCGACTGGAGTTGTGGAAACTGTGGGCCTGGCCTCTGATGGGGCCAGGCTCATAGAATCCAGTCTCTCGACTGAGGTCGTTGAGACATTCTCCATTCCAGAGCTCCTTCCACGAGAAGACTGTATGCACTGAAATGGAAATTTTTCTCCACCTGGTGTGGTAAGCGTCAGTTAGATCCTGTTAACTGCCCTGTTGGTTCAGTTCTCGATTTTCTGCAAGACCGTTTCTCTGCTGGATTATCTCCTTCCACCTTAAAAGTTTATGTGGCGGCTATTTCGGCCTATCATACCCCTCTGGGGGGTACTTCTTTTGGGAGAGATCCTCTGATTACTCGTTTTCTCCGTGGTACATTGAGGTTGAGACCTGCACTGCACTCTAGAGCACCGGCTTGGGATTTAGCCATTGTACTTGAGGGTCTGGCTCTGGCTCCCTTCGAGCCTATTGAAGAGGTTTCAGAAAAATTCCTCACTTTGAAAGCTTTATTTCTCCTTGCTATTTCATCTATCAAGAGAATTGGAGATTTGCATGCCCTGTCGGTTGCTCCGTCATGTCTGGAATTTGCACCTGGTATGGTGAAAGCATTTCTATACCCTAGACCGGGTTATATTCCTAAGGTCCCAGTTAATGTTGGGGGCCCAATAGTGTTGCAGGCCTTTTATCCTCCACCTTTTAATACCCCAGATCAGGAACAACTGAACCTGTTATGTCCAGTTCGGGCATTGGATGCCTACGTTCACAGAGCTGCCCTGTGGCGTAAGTCAGAGCAGTTATTTGTATGTTTTGGGTCACTCAGAAGAGGGTGCCCTGCATCTAAACAGGTTATGAGCAAATGGATAGTCGAGGCTATATCATTGGCTTATGAAGCGGCCGGTCAGCCTTCACCTATGGCTGTACGGGCCCATTCTACAAGGAGTATGGCGGCCTCTACGGCCTTAATTTCGGGTGTTTCCCTTCTTGACATTTGTAATGCGGCAGGTTGGTCCTCTCCACATACATTTGTCAGGTTTTATGACCTTGACCTCTCCACTCCTGGGGCGAGGTTGCTTGCTTCTTAGTGTGCGCAAGGACTTCACACAGAACGGGCATTTGTCACTATGGCGTAGTGGGTATGGGGTTCCCACCGCGTCTCAAACGCAGCTCGAAGTTCCCTTGAAAGGGAACGTCTCAGGTTACGTATGTAACCCTGGTTCCCTGAGAGGGAACGAGACGCTGCGTTTGCCTGCCATACTTCCTGCATGCCCTGATCGACTTGCTTCAGACTTTTTCAGAAGCTGTCGCGGTCTGTTTTCAAGGGTGCTTTATAGTTTCCTGGTCTATGACGTCACCCATGACGTATCGGGCTTCCATTGGACTGATTTTACACGTGCTTCATGACGCAATCACGCAGAGCGTTCCCACCGCGTCTCAAACGCAGCGTCTCGTTCCCTCTCAGGGAACCAGGGTTACATACGTAACCTGAGACGTTTTTATTTGGAGGTGCTGAAGGAGCGTGTGACGGATGAGGGAAGAGGGCACTGAACTCCAGTGGGGACTCGCTCGCTAAAGAGGAATTACACCACACTGATTTGACTGGACGTTTCTGTCCTACAGTGCATTTCTCCAGTCACATTTATTTAGTCACTGTTCAAATACATAGATTTGTTTGACCTTTTTACCACTTTTTTTTAGGGCTAGCACTAATAAAAAGTTTCAGCGTATTACAGTGTGTTTTTACCATATCTTTGGACATTTATCATGGCAATATCATGGTTTTCTTTGTATCTTCAGTACTATGCATATTCATGGCATATGAATATTGTAATCATTCAGTACCATGTAGTCCACAGCTCAGCCAAAATATGAAGACAAGGCCCATTCACACCAAGAATGATAACTATAAGGATAACTATACGATACCCGGCAAGCAATTTTGCATTTAAAAGATGTCTAATAGCCGTCCAAGCACAGCCCTGACATCTAGGCTAAAACAAGGCAAATTTTGGGCTGTCAGTGAAAATTTAACAGATGTCTAACCATATTCCAAGAATAGACATCAAAGAAATGAAACCAAACACCTTGTAATCTCTGTTGGCTTTACTTACATGATGGAATATCATACCTCTTTCAAGTTATTTTGTCTAGAAGTGGGTTACTCATAGCCGGACTTTATCGGGTCTATAGTTAACTGAGTGTGAAATTATGGCTATTGCTTGCTGGGTATTGTTCTGTTTATTCTTCATCGCACACGCTGCAGTTTTGTCGTCTGCCGCTTAAAATGCTCGAGCTCTTTAAAGTAGAAAGATTCTGATTGGCTGTCAATGTTTTTATAGTCTTGAACAAAAATCATTCTGAAAGTGATTCCAACAATATAGTTTCTCTGTGCCGTTATTGTTATAGTTGTGGTGTGGATTCTGATATTCGTTTATGTTTAGAACGTTTTTTAGATCTATATATTTGTCATTATCATTATAGTTATCGTCCTTGGTGTGAACGGGCCTTTGTCAGTAAAATATCATTGTGTTTTAATGTTATGATTCATTTTAATGATTTTTTTACTTCATAACCTATTCTCAGTTGAGATACATTTTAGCAGAATCAGACAAATAATATTATGAATGAATGAATGAAAAAAATATGTACAGTATGTACAATAACTTTTTAAAGCTCGGGCAAGTTATATATTCTCTATTTTGATGTAAATGAGAAGCTGGCAAACTTAGAATTCTAGACATAATCAGTGAGTGTGAATGAATGAATGAATCGAGTTCTCAGAGTCTGTCCATTTTTGAGCTGCGTCCCCACAAAATGAATAAATTTGACAACTCTGAAATTTTGTTGTACATAAAATGTATTGTTATTATTATTATTATTAGTTGTAGTAGTAGTATTTTACATTTATGTACAATATAATTTCAGAGTTCAGTCAAATTTATACTTTTTGTGGGGATGCAGCTCAAAATATTGGACAAACTGAAAGGCCTAGACTTCACCAGCGTTCGTGTGTGTGTGTGTGTGTGTGTGTGTGTGAAAGTACATCCTGATTTGCTTATAAAGGTACAAGTAAAATGCCTCAATGAATTGCAGTGAGACTCAGCTGATCACACACGGGCCTCTGTGTCTACCAGCTACAGCCATTTTCTACCAATCTGCATATTCAGCCCCTAGAATCTCTACAGCACACAGAGAGAGGGAGAGGGAAAGGGAGAGAGAGGTGAAGATGGAGAGCTGCTCTGTGAGCGTTAGTAATCAGCGCTCTCTTTAGTGGAGCGTGCCTCCACTCCAGCTGCTCCCTCAAACAACCACACCATTTCCTCTCTCTCTGTCTGTCAGTCTGTCTCAGGGTTAGAGAATGAGTGACAATATTCCATCAGAAAGTGGCACAACAAAAATAAAGAAAGAAGGGACAAAGTAAAAGACAGAAAGAGAGGCAGGTGCTGAATTATGCAGACAGGGAAAGAGTGATGAAAGCTGTGGTCGGGCCGGACAGATGGACACAGAGTGAGAGAGAGAGAGAGAGAGAGAGAGAGAGAGAGTTGTGCGCTTTTAAGTCACAGAGTCACCACAGCCTCTGGGGAAAGAAGGGCTGATGGCCGCGTGAGCGCCCATTAAAGACTCCCTATCTGTCCCTTATTTATTTATCCCGGTCTCTGTATCCATTAAAGAGCAAGGTGCTAAAGGGAAGAATCTGTGTAGAGGCATCCTACCTGCTGTGTGTGTGTGTGTGTGTGTATTTGTGCGAGTGTATGTGTGTGTGCAGGGGGAGATGAGGGAAATGGAGGCGTTTACTTATTGATGTGTGTTTACGGGGTCAGTGGTGGTTTGAGCAGAGGGTTGGAAGACTGGGCTTGTTTATTCACAACCGTGTTTGGATGTTTTACAGGGAGAGCAGGTGCAAAGCATCGCCGCGTGTTTAAGAAGAGACACCAACGTCCCATTGCCCACAGAGAGAGAGAAAGGAAGAGTTTTAAACATTAAAACATGCCTCAGGATGGATAGATAGACAAACAGATGATAGATAGATAGATAGATAGATAGATAGATAGATAGATAGATAGATAGATAGATAGATAGATAGATAGATAGATAGATAGATAGATAGATAGACAAACAGATGATAGAAACAGATGATAGATAGATAGATAGATAGATAGATAGATAGATAGATAGATAGATAGATAAACAAACAGATAGATAGATAGATAGATAGATAGATAGATAGATAGATAGATAGATAGATAGATAGATAGATAGATAGATAGATAGATAGATAGATAGATAGATAGATAGATAAACAGATGATAGATAGATAAACAGATGATAGATAGATAGATAGATAGATAGATAGATAGATAGATAGATAGATAAACAAACAGATAGATAGATAGATAGATAGATAGATAGATAGATAGATAGACAAACAGATAGACAAACAGAGAGAGAAAGGAAGAGTTTTAAACATTAAAACATGCAGATAGATAGATAGATAGATAGATAGATAGATAAACAAACAGATGATAGATAGATAGATAGATAGATAGATAGATAGATAGATAGATAGATAGATAAACAAACAGATAGATAGATAGATAGATAGATAGATAGATAGATAGATAGATAGATAGATAGATAGATGTGGTGAGAAGGAGATAGAGAGAAGAAACGACAGATAGGAAGCTAAGAGAGGAAGGAGTGCAGTGCGAGACGAGAATTTCAATGGCACTCCAATCACCCAGCCAGGCTCGTTAGCCTGGGGAACATTTGCATAGAGCCTCAGTGAATTCATTTGGCGCTACCCAGAGAAGATGGCTTCCTCTCTACGCGCTTAGTTATGCAGCAAACCCCACACTGCGCCATCCGCGCGCCGCATGTGTGTTTCAGCGTTTTGTCATCTTTGCGAATCTATGTATGTTTGTGCATAATATTTCAATATACAAGCTAGATCCAAAAATAGATTTATTTCATAGCAGTGAAAAGTTAAATGCAAATGTACAGACTGAAATGAGACCTGCTTGACCAACAGTACTAATTAGCTCTGCCGTAATCTGTAATGAGGACCCCGGCCTTGATGTTAACCTGATTTAGTGTGTGTGTGTGTGTGTGGCTGAATACATGTCACTCCAGTTCATGCTTAGGAAGGGTATAGGCAGTGGAGATGTCATGCATAATTAGAAATGCGGTGGATGTGTTATTTGAATTATTTCATAGGTCCCAGAACGGAGATTAATGCTGTTTGACTGCAGCAATGATGACTTAGTGTTGTGTGTAAGTAAGATCTGGAACTGACATTGGCAAGGAGGGAAAGATTTTGCCTTTGAGAAAATGATTCAATGAAAGGCTTCTGTGCTCCTGAATGTTATTGTGGTTGTACTGTTGTGCTGAATATCAGCACGGCTGTGCACTGGCCGTAGGCATGAGGATGCATGCCGAGAGCCCGTCTTAATGCCTCTGTCTCTCTCTCTGTCTTTCTGGAGGTATGATTGAGTACTGGTGGGGGAGATGGCTTCTCAATGCGTCATTAATGGCTAATCAATGGCCTCTGTGTTATATAGTGAGCGTCCTGGGACTCCCACAAGTCTTTAATCTGGACATCATCTCACTGGCCTCCCAGAATGCCTGCACACACACACATAGACACACACTTACACATTTACGGTGGATCAATGTTTCAGAGAAAAGTGGATTCAGTATCTGTAATGCATTTTGCACTTGCTTTATAGCTGCATAATTTGTAATTTGTGCATTGTTGCTTTCTAAAGGGGGCGTTCACACTGACATATTTCTGCAGCGACAGCCAAAACTCATTCATTTTCAATGACAGAGCGACAGTGCCTGTCGGCGACGCGATCTGGGAGTGTTCTGCGATGTGGCAAAGTTGTGAAGCTTCATTTTATGCAAATGAGCTGCACCAATGGAAGGGAAGACACTCTATTTCAGTGTTTGCAAGACAGATAAAATGTTTATGTTACTGTGAGTAATCTTATTTTCTATGTTATTTGTTTCTGTCCATATACAGCGAATCAATGCAGAAAAAACTGTATTAATGATTGGATCTGAAAGGGTTTGATTCATGTATTGATAATTGTTTATATTGTTCAAGAAGTATTATGCACTTGTGCTTTTTAAAGACTCACATTTTCCTTTGCAGGATAATGTTAATTCCTAGGAAAGGTATTCATTGTCAAAATAGAAGAACATTTTTTTTTTAACTCGTGATCAGATTTGTGATAAAACAGCATTTCTATTAATAAAATTCACTACAGTTTTCAGCTGAAATAAACACTAGTGGCAGTAAAACATAAACAACATATTCCTTTTCTCACAAATGATTATTACAGGGGCAGATTTCCTTTCCCATTACTATAGTATGACATCAAAACATTTTTACCATAGTGATATTTGCAGTACATATCCAGCTCCATATGTATGACTTTTCGGATGAAGTAAACTTTCTTGGTGGCTCACCCGGTTCAGCATTGCACACTTGTGATACAAAGCGCTCGGGTATGAGTCCCGTGAAACACAAATGAAAATAAAAGAGATCACAAACTTCCATTCCGAACTGCCACTATATGTATAACATCTTACATCATAAAACATTGCCAGATTCCTGATAATCTCTTTCAGATGTAGCTAAATGTGCGTTTTTGCGTCATTAAATGATTTTGCGACCTAAAATCAATTTGCAGAAATGTCTGGCACGTTTCCCCAATGAGCCTAATTTGTATTTTCAAAAGCTACGGCCAGTTAAAAATGAAAAAAAAAATTGCTGTCATTGTGAATGGTGCATCAGACCTTGACCATAACTATATCAACAGTTAAGAAGTATTTTGTGTACTTTTATTTTCTATGTTGGGGTCTTATAGGTTGCAGCACAGCTTTATATCTGTTTGAGAAGTGTCTTCTAACTTGTTTCCCTCTGAGCATAGTTATTTATGAGTTAAGAGCGTGTTTGAGTGTGAGTGAATACATGTTTTTACCTCTTCTCTTGACTTCCACCTCCTCAGGCACTCCTTTCCCTCCACTCAATATTCATCCTTTGTTTCTCTCTCTTAAGAACATTGCAGGTGCACCTGACCCCCCTCTCCCGCTCAGAATCGTTATTTCTCTCCTCCTGCTCATCTAACTAGCTTCCCCATCCATCTCCTCTCTCTCATCCCTTCTGTCTCCCCTCTCTTTTTCTCAATGCCCCCGCTGAAGTGTCAGGCAGTATGCATTTCTGTTGCTCTCTGCCCAGTTAAAGTCCGGCAGCTTTGGTCCAGTACCCACGCTTTGCACTGCCTTGGGCTTGTAATGCTTTTTTCCCCTTTCTTTTTGTCTTTTAACATTTTGTGAAGACATTTTTTTTTTAAAACACACTTGACTACACTGACTGTATATTGAAACTCGTCAGCAAATTTTTACTGAGTTGTTTTTCTTTAAGAGTTTTTGCTTTTGGTTTAAGTTGTTGCGTATTGTTATGCGCTCACACTGTGGTGTGTACCTCAGGGTTCGATCTTTGGCCCTATTTGTTTCTCTTCTTCTTATGCTCTAAAGGATATTGGTCATGATCTTTTTTTCTGGCTACCTACCAACACAGAAGGAAAAAATGTCTACGTCTGTAAAAAAAAACATTTCACATACAGTACACACATGCAAAGAGCATGACAGTGTTTTCTGCACTGAATATCCGCAGTGCGGATTACAGTTCATGTCCGGACCGAAGCGATATCAAATTAAAATGTAAATGTTAGTATTGAAATTGTACAGTATTTATATATAATATTATTTTTATTCAATATTCGATAATAACTTATTTTTCTTGTTAAATATAGCCTACTGTTTCACTCATTTTTATGTAGAACACTGCTAATAGCTTTTGGCTAAGCACAGGATGCTCAAACGTAAGCACCCTAAAATGCTTCTAGGACATCTGGAGGTCATTGAGCTGTCCAAAGTATTCCAAAAGTTCACCAGAGTGGCCTTTATCACACCTGTTTAACTGAAAGTGTCTTAGTCCAATCACTACAATACAATGTCTCAGTGTTTTGAAACATGTCAACAGCATGTAGCTGTTTTTAGCTGTCTCCTTGGCTGGAGAAGTTATAAGGGAAAACAGAGAAGGGAGGGAATGTTTCTGAGCCTGAAGCTGACTAAGAATCCCAGAAGACAAAGAGGAAGAGAAGGAAAGAGAGAGAGCGGAGGGAGGAGGGGTGGAGAAAAGAGAAGAGCAGGCATGTAATTTGAATCTCATATACATTTCAGTTGAAAACCAGCCTAGCCTTGATACAAACTCTCTGGAGACCACCACACACCCCCTCCACCTCCTCAAACACACACAGGCACACACAAACATCTCTTCTGCAGTCACCATACCTTTAATACAAGGCCTAGGGCATCAGAGCATGACCGCTTACCATGCACAACAAACACACAAAACACACACACGCACACACACGCTGACTGGTACACAGTTAGTCTTTCTGCGTGCATTGGAACACATTGTTCTTGATGAATTTGCTGAACAGCTGAATGCTCACAGTCTTGCTAGCGTAAAGCAAGAGTCGGATGCTGAAACATGCAAGATGGAAGAGTATGTTTACACATATGTGCATGCACATGCGTTATTGTTCACGTTTTGGTTGACACCTCTCAACTAGTCTCACACAATGCTTTATCAGACTGGCAGGAGGTTGTGTTTACAAGGTACAAGGTGTAATGGCCGGTTTTAAAGACAAATTAATCAATGGATTTGTATTTTTTTATTTTTCAGCACTAAGTTAACTAGTTATCTGCAACATAATTTCAGTATAGTTGAATCTGTGATATAATCAGTATTTTTTTGTATATATACAAATGTTAATGCTATTATTTTCATGACTTTTATTGTAAACCTGCCCCTAAACTGCACATAAAAACTAAACGGACTGTTATTGGTCGTTTTATAAACCAATCAGATGGCTCGTCCTGTTTAAGTGGGCGGTGCTTGGCCAAAATAAGCTGTGGTGTGGACCAGACCTTTTGTCTTTTAGTCAAAGCTCTGGCTGCGTAACACTACCAGCTTTCATTTATCTTTTTGGTTGCACTTTTTAAAGGTGTCCTTGTAACTTGCATGTAATTATGCATAATTTATAGTTATTATCATAGTAACATGTAACGTTTAACAAGAACACTAAAATAAAGTGTTTCCATCTTTTCTTTTCTTATGTGCATTATGTATGTGCACACTCATTCGTCGTTTGTGTTTGTCTCATTCTCTCTCTCTTCCTTCCTTTCACCTCATGACCTTCTCTGTCTTTCTCTCCATTTCTCTGTTTATTCAGTTGCACCCACCTCAGTGTTTTTGAATGCCCATGTATTTTTTCCCCATCTCTACACACTGTGTGCATTCTATCTCTCTCTCTCTCTCTCTCTCTCTCTCTCTCTCTCTCTCTCTCTCTCTCTCTCTCTCTCTCTCTCTCTCTCTCTCTCTCTCTCTCTCTCTCTCTCTCTCTCTCTCTCTCTCTCTCTCTCTCTTCCTCTGATTCTCTGATAGACAAGAACTTGCCTTGTTTATTTGAGAGGAAAACAGACTCACATTCATCCGCTCCTTGTATCTCTTTCTCTCCCTCTTCCCTTCACTCCTATCTGTCTTTTTGAAACCCTCTCTTGCTGAGGTTATGTTTGTTATGTTCCTGTCCCTTCCTGTCTCTATGAGATCACAGCGTATATGGTACGTACGCCCATGATTATGAGGGTTTAGCTTGAAGGGTTTAATTTGTGGGAGTTTGTTTGTGGTTGATTTCAAATGCTACAGCAGCTCTCTTTAATATCTCAGCTGTTTCTCCTAGGCAAGAATGGGAAAGTCCTGAGGTAATAAGAAAAGACCTCCTGTGGTAGTAATTATACTATGGGGCGGCAGTATACTATGGGGCGGCAGTATACTATGGGGTGGTATACTATGGCGGTATACTATGCTATGCGGCAGTATACTATGGGGCGGCAGTGGCTCAGTGGTTCATGTAGGTTGTCTACAAACCAGAAGGTTGGTGGTTATCCCCTGTTCCACCTGACCAAGTGTCGAGGTGTCCATGAGCAAGACACCTAACCCCGGCTGCTCCCGGCGAGCTGGATGGCGCCTTGTATGGCTGACACCGCCGTTGGTGTATGAATGAGAGAGTGAATGGGTGAATGTGAGGCAAAATGTAAAGCGCTTTGGTGGCCATTGGGTCTGTGAAAGCGCTATATAAATGCAGTCCATTTACCATTTTATACATTTATCCTCTAGAGGTTCTGAAGAAATCTCCTTAATGTCTCATGTGCTCAGATTTGCCAAGAGAGCAGAGTTAAACATCAGACATTTTAATATGAACTCTAAAATTATTTTATGACCATATAATTATGATGTTTGTGTTAATTTATTAGTCTTAGTGTATTTAAAATAACTTTTTTTTTTTTTTTTATGGGACATTTCACAAGAAACATTGGAGACAAAGTTGATACTTCGATGAATTTTAACTCTGATTATGTTTTCTTAGCTATGGAAGAGATATCTCAATACATCTCCTAGACAACAACATTGAGATACAGTTGAGAAGAAATTTAGAGCCAGATTTACGATTAGCGAGAGAGCGCAATTCCAAAAACGCAGATGGGAGTGGAAAGTTCTGTGCGTGATCCACTGACGATGCGCAAATGAAAGAACACAGATGCAATCTACCAAGACCAAATTAGCGTCTGGTTCAAAGGGATAGTTCACCCAAAAATTAAGCCCATAATTTACTCACCCTCAAGTCATTTTAGGTGTATATGACATTCTTCTTTCAGACGAATACAATCGGAGTTATATTAAACAATGTCCTGGCTCTTCTAAGCTTTATAATGGCAGTAAATGGCCGTTTCTGTTTTGGAGCCCATAAAAGTGCATCTATCCATCATAAAAGTGCTCCACACGGATCTGCGGCAGGGCTGTCACTTTACGTTCGAAAATCGATTCCACAATCGATCGGACCAACCAACACAAGTTTCGAAAACGAAAATAGGGTATCGATTTTAACGACTTTTTTTTTTTTTTTTTACAAAAAAATTGTTTTAGGTGGACAGATCAGTACAGTACACAGAGCATGTAGGATGTTGGAAAATAACAATGTCTTTTCTGTTAACCAAATCCTTAATATTCGCTATTACTTTCAATGCATGTGAACAAGCACGCCGTTATTTGTTGCGTAGTGACGTGTGTGTGTGTGTGTGTTCAAGTAAGCCAGAAATGCGCAGATTCTGCGCAATATGCTGTATTTAATATATCATGAAGACTCACGAGTTGCGTATTTGCGCTAAATCCGCACAGATTTGGCTTACACGAACTTCCCCAGCAAAGTGAGTAAACATAGAAACATGCCAAATTGGCTAGTGATTTGACAGCGTTACCCGCCAAAGTTCATTTTTACCCTTATTTGGCGGGTTGGAGGGTGTTAATTTCAATCCCTGTATGTTGCACTCCTGTTTGTCATTGTGCACGAAACTTCACGCCAATAAATCATCAGAAATATTGCTGACTTGTGCGCGTCTCAAGCGGCCTCTTTACGTTCGTCCTAATGCCTTTTAGTTGACCGTGGATTTGCCTATATTTGGTGTTGAAAATGGAAACGTCTTTAGACATGGAAAATCGATTTTACAATCGATTCAATGAACACTTATGTCTCAAAAATCGAACAGGATTTTTTCACAAAAGTGACAGCCCTAATCTGCGGGGGTTAATAAAGGCCTTCTGAAGTGAAGCGATGAGTTTGTGTATTAGAAAATATCCATATTTAAAACTTTATAAAGTAAAATAACTAGCTTCCGGCCAAACGAACATACGGATTCCACTTAAGTGTAAAGCCCAACTTATGCGAGTAATGCGACGTACTGCTGATTTTCACGCTACGCCATGACGAACTACACGTAAGTGGAATACGTATGTTCGTTTGGCCGGAAGCTCGTTATTTTACTTTATGAAGTTTTAAATGACTGAAATCTCATCTCATGAGCTATAAAAGTAAGTACAACGTCTTGGTTCGATATGTATATGTAGATTGTGGTGTGAATGGTTGTGTTTGTGTGTGTGAGCGGGGACGTGCAGAGGTGTAAGTGTATATTTATCTAGTAGAGTGCATGCTCTGTTCTCACGGTGTCTTGCTGTTTCATTTCCTGACCTGACCCATGTCTGCTCACTCATGTGAATCACTGGGTCTCTTTTACTTTCCTGTATCTTTCCATCGATCCCTCTGTTTCTCTTCGTTTCAGCTTGGGAATGAGTTTTATTGATGTGACAAGAATTTGTTGACACCCTTGGAGCTCCTTCATTTTTACCTTCTACTGATTTTCCCTGTCCATCCATCCATCCATCCATCCCTTTTGTCTTTCTCATCCACCCCTTTGGTCTGTTCCAGTGTTCCATGTGAAGGCGGGTGTGTGTGGTCTACGTCAACCATGGCTTCAATTACAATTCATCTCCATTAACCTAATTTGGGTCTTTGTGGGAGCGTGTTGATGTTGTGTGTGAGTCTAGTTTCTGCAGCTCTAGTCTTTCTGGTTGCTTTGTAGCCCATTTGCATTTACATTTACTGTTGTGTCTCTAAGCGAAGGGAAATAAGGTGAAAGAAAAGAGAGAGAATAAAAGAGAAATGTGGGCAATGGGGTAAAAACAGCCCTAGGTTCTGCCAGATGGTGGAATAACTGCCCCCAATCCCCCTCATTACCACCACATGCACTTTTTTTTGTTCTCTCCATCATGATGGGTGGAGGGAGACAGGATGTATATTACGTACTCAGGTAAGGACACCACAAACCAGATTTTAGATTGCTTTGCTGAGTCAGTGTGTTCTTACATAAATGGATGGCACATTTAAAGGGATAGTTCACCCGAAAATTAAAATTCTCTCATCATTTACTCACCCTCATGTCATTCCAAACCTGTATAACTTTCTTTATTCTGTGGAACACAAATGGAGATGTTTTGAAAAATATCCAAGCTGCTCTTTTCCATACTATGAAAGAATATTGTAACCACAGGCTGCAGAGCTTCAAAAACAAACCATAAATGTAGCCCACGTCTTTCTAAGGGTTTTGCAGCCATGCAGCAGCTTTTTATGAGGAACAAACCAATATTAAGTTGTTGTTTACAGAAAATCATGAAATATTAGTGTTAATTTTTGCTTTTTCAATGTTTGTGCAAGAAATCAAGGCTAAGTTAAAACTTAGAAATGTGTGGCCTTTATCAAATAGAAATTATTAATGACATATTTAGAAATATTTTTATTATTATTACATTATACCAAATAATGTAATAAAAAAAGTATTCCCTTGTGAAAAGGAAGTGGAGTTTAGTATACTTTTAAAAAAGAGATCTTGTTACACTTAGTTCACACTTGAGGATATTCTTTTAAAGTATGTTTTTTGAGCCTTAAAGGCAGGGACGTGCACAGGAATTTTGAGGGTCAGTTGCTCTGACCTGAAAAAAGGGCTATGAAAACCATTTGCCATTGCCACACAGTCACACCTGACACTTCAGTGCTCCCAATACAATCCTCCCTCCTTTAAACAAAACAGTCAAAGAATAAGTACAAGAATATAGAACAGAATGAGGTTCAAACTAACAATATTTATTGAATAGAGTATTTTCTATAGAATGTTAACATAACAAGTGAATATTAACGTAAACATAAATAAGAAGAAAATAATAAATTATAACCCTGAGCTTATTGGCTTTTGGGATTAACTTTGGTTCTCTCTACAGCCTGGGTATTTTCGGCATCAGTATGATTTTTTTATTATTATTATGCATGTTGAAGCAATTCTTGATTTATGGTTATTATTATTATTTACTGAGGGATGTGCATCCATATTGACCAGTATGTCCAGCTAATCAACATTTTAAATTCAATATAGCCTATAAATCAACAGTCAATCAATGTCAAATTGTCAATACATTGCTTTCTATCTTGCATAATTAGTGCAGTTGTTTAGAGACTAGATAATCAGTGTCTTGTTTTATAATGTGTACTTTGATTGAGAGTGCCATCATTCACGTGCCGTGCATGTATTGTACAGTATGTCTGGTCTCCACATATTTCTGCTTTAAAAATGCGAGTTTCATTTCGTGCACGATGAACGCACGATAACACACGTGACGCGGTTATGTTTTCCGAGCTGCAGTAAACAAACACCGTTGCACTTTGTCGTTTATCAAAAAAAAACATAATAAATAATTTTATTTTACTCTCACTTTTGTCAGGCACAAAGTGATGCAAGAGATGCACTGCCTGCCCAGCTAGGTTAGCAAGACCGAAAAACATCAAACTTTGCTGACATCAAACTTAGAGAGGAGAGAACACAAGTTTACCTGGTTGTTGTTCCCACAATTCACTCTCATGGTTTTTTTTCTTCTTCCTCTTTTCGTGACCAGAAGGATAGTTTCGCTTCATTTTGTCATGGATGTTGTACACATTATTTGACGCACTATGACACGAGATGGAGGCGGGGCCTTAAGTAATTTGCGGGGTCTTTATACGCACCGGTCGCGTGCAGTCTATGGTCGGGTGCAGCGCAGCAGCCACGTAAACAGTTGAGCTGAGTGCCCGAATGGAAGTGAATGAGGCTTTGCGAATTTTTTTTTTTTTTTTTATCTAGGCCTATGTGAAATTCTGCATCCATTGTACGATTTTTTTTTTTTCTCAGAAGGGCAACCTGAGTCGAGAAGGGCATATGGGCAGTTGCCCGGGCAACCTGAGCAACCCCCCTGTGCACGTCCCTGCTTAAAGAGATACTCCACTTTTTTGGAAATAGGCTCATTTTACAACTCCCCCAGAGTTAAACTGTTGAGTTTTACCATTTTGAATCCATTCAGCCGATCTCCGGTTCTGGCGGTACCACTTTTAGCATAGCTTAGCATACATCATTGAAGTGGACAAGACCATTAGCATTTATAAAAAAAAAAAAATGACTAAAGAGTTTCGATATTTTTCCTATTTAAAACTTGACTCTTCTGTAGTTACATCGTGCACTAAGACCGACGGAAAATGTAAAGTTGCGATTTTCTAGGCTGATATGGCTAGGAACTATACTCTCATTCCTGCGTAATAATCAAGAAACTTCACTGCCGTACCATGAGAGCAGCAGGCGTAATGATATGACGCAGCGCCTGAAAATAGTTCCGTTGTGTTGACGGAAGGTAGCCTATTTTCAGGCGCTGCGTCATATCATTACGCCTGCTGCTCTCATGGTACGGCAGTAAAGTTTCTTGCTTATTACGCAGGAATGAGAGTATAGTTCCTAGCCATATCAGCCTAGAAAATGAAAATCGCAACTTTACATTCCGTCGGTCTTAGTGCACGATGTAAGAGTCAAGTTTTAAATAGGAAAAATATCGAAACTCTTTAGTCATTTTTTTTTTAGAAATGCTAATGGTCTTGTCCACTTCAATGATGTACGCTAAGCTATGCTAAAAGTGGTACCGCCAGAACCGGAGATCGGCTGAATGGATTCAAAAACGGTAAAACTCAACAGTTTAACTCTGGGGGAGTTGTAAAATGAGCCTATTTCCAAAAAAAGTGGAGTATCCCTTTAACTGCAATTAAATTAAAATGATTGTTTAACTTTATATTAAATGCAATCATCTGAAATTTAGAGTGCATTTTTACTCATTTAAATACATATTTTTTAATGTAATTTCATAATTACTTCTATTGTCTTTAAAATATGGGTAAAATATACCGATAAGCATTTATGGTCTCTACCTGGAAATAAAATATACTTTAATAAAAATTTTATTGAAACTTGCATGTCATGTATTTACATATATATTTGTAATTACATAGTTATAATGAAGTTGCAATTTAGTACATAATATTTAAACTTAATATTTAAAATTATAATCGAGTACTTTACATGTACTTTAGTATGTTTTGTATGTGAACACATCAAAGTAAGTGTGCATAGAATGACAAAAGATTATTAAAACATAATTTCAAATGTACTTAAAAGTAAACCTTAATTTGACATTACAAAGTGCCCTTTTTAAAAATGTACTTAAGTAATTTAAAAAGCAGTCATGAAAGTGTAGTCTTTTTTAGTAAACTTAAGTGACCTTATTTATTTAATTTTATATTATCCGCAACTATTTAAAAAAAAAATACTTTTAAGATTTGATGTACACTACAAGTGCGCATTCAATACAATTGAGCAGACTTTTTTTTCACATTGGTTAATATGCTTCAAAGTCAGCAACAACATAGCCATACCCGACACAGAAAAATAAGTGTTGTTTGGTGTTGTTGATGTCAGATCTTGTGCAACACATCTTGAAACAACAAGTTTTATTATGCATATTCACATATGAGATTCAAGAGCAACGATTTTCAGTCAATGATCATGTAAATTTGTCAGTCAAAATCATCTGTTCTTAATACAAACCAATCAAATGGCTTCATAAGAGAGATGATTGATGATGATTAATATCAAATCATTTTTTATTTTACATATTCAAAGTTTTCAATCAAATCTGTTCACTTTTGTGCAAGCAGTTTTTCTCCCCAAATGCGTTTCAGTAGCAAAGCATTATTTCAGAAACAGCTGAGATCATTAAAACCTGCAGTAGTGTGGGTATTAATGCAAAGCTTAGCACTGCAAACAGTCATATCTGAATAACCCAGTTTTATTTTAAGACTAACAGCAGCCACATCACACATATGGTCCGGGTGCCATAGCAACTCTGTCAGTATGTTGGGATGTCTGTGCAGTGTGTATGTGTGCCATGGAGGTGTGTTTGTCCTGTTGTTGGTTGATTTGGTATGTGAGTTTGTGTACTTTTGATATTGATTTGTAGGTTTGTTTTAGGGGTGGGTGGCAGGGTTGTGTCATGTCTCATGCTTAGAATAGTAATCTGTGCACGATATGACATCTTTCTGATAGCAGCATATCTGCCATTAAAATCAATAATCCTCTCATGGGGCCGACCCTGCGGCCAGTGCGCTAATGCACCGAGCTACACCCACACACACACCCATACATAAACATATCACAATGATATTTACATAATCTTGCATTGATATTTATGTATGGACAAACATGGTTCTTGTTCATATAAAAAAGCTTAGTGTCAGAGGCACATTAGCATCTATTTCTCTTTAGAGGTGTTTAGTAAGGGTCTGTGTTTTAAGCCGTTCTCTTGTCCTCTTTTTTCGTGTTGCATAAAGGTTAAACCTGATATGACCCATAACCCAGACAGCCAGAACGCTGCTTTGTCTGTCTAAATGAGTGTGTGTGCCTGGCTCTCCATCTCAACCCTGCCATCCCAATCATTCAAATGAACACCTAGGAAATTGGAATTGATTTGGCCCCTTTGTGTGTGTGTGTGTGTGTGTGTGTGTGTATGTGTGTCCCTGGCCCTTAAATAGGATAGATTGTCACCCTTATGCAGGAATACGCACATTCACACACACATTGTTTTTGGTTTTTCTATCATAATGTGGACTTTTGATTGACATTTATTGTTTTTTATTCTGAACTAATGATATTTTCTATCCTCTACTCCTTAAACTAACCCTCATGCCATTGGCTGGTTGCTCGATTTTAGGTTTTACTGTCCTTGTGGGGACATTTGGTCCCCTCAACCTAAGAAAAACCCGACACACATACAGTTTGAAGACTAGGCAGTGAGCTTATAACTGGAGCGTTAACATGTAATGCCAGGGAGATTAAATGTATGTTTTTTTTTCCGCTCTTGATAAGTCAACAGCGCGTACCAGCGCTCAGCTAATAGGAAGACTGCTTGTACACACACGCACCGTGTTGCCAAGCAGACGCTGCTGGCTCTTATGCTGGCATGCACGTTTGTGTACATGCATAAATACGAGGGGCGCTAACGATTCTGCATATCCCGTGCCGTAATGCCAGATGTACCCTCTCCACGTACACATCTGGGGCCTGCGTAATCTATAGAAAAAATGCCATTTAGGATAAAAAAAAATGGAAGAAAAGTGAATGGTGGGATCTAGAATATATAAAGAGAAGGAGATAGCCTATAGCGAAAAGAGGGGGGAAATGGAAGCAGAGGAAGTATGGGCCACCAAATGCATGTTTAAATTTTGAGCAGGCACTTAAGGGGACAGCACAGAAATGCATATTTCTGGAAAGACATGGAAAAACAGCTTTAAGTGTGCACGTGCTGCCAGGGCAGCAGTTTTTAATGGGAGCGTGTGAGGTGTGCAGAGGAGAGGAGTGAGGGGAAGAGGAAGAGAGGAGAGAATGGAAGCCTTAATGGATTCATTTTTGCTTCACTAATTTTAGGGCCTTTTAACAGCATGTGCCTTCTCCCCTTTCTCTGCCTCCCTCTCTTTCCTTTTCTCTGCATCTCCAGTTAATTTAATGAAGAGTCGCCCGATTGCTTTTAGCATTAATATTCCAATATGGAGTGGTGTAAATAATAAATGCTTCTCTCTCTTTCCCTCCCTCCCTCTCTCTCTCTCTCTCTCTCTCTCTCTCTCTCTCTTATGGATGATGTTGAGTCCCATCTGTTGTGTCTTTGGTGCTACTGACTGACTGAGCACTCCCTCTGGATAGAGAGAAAGAGAGAGAGAGATAAAAAGTAGACATAGCAACAGTATTGGTGAAATGGAAAGGTGTGTCTGTTAGCAAATCTGGAGTTTTGGCTTTCTGGTGTTCGTTGTACCAAGGATACCAACATCAGCGGATGCAGTGCGGAATTAAACAAAGACCGCCATGGGGTCAACATTTTTAAAGTGTAGGCTATAACAACTTTTTTTTTTTTACCTCACAAAGCTATCATATGCCTACAGAATACATGTCTTATGTACTACGGCTGTGGAGTTTGACAGCCCATTCAGCATGAGCATCCTGTCTAAAGGGCCACTCACTCCAAGGACAATAACTATTACTATAACGTTTTCAGAATCGTTCTAATTATATGAGAACAGGGAAGTCCGCACTACAGCTATAACGATACAGAGAAACAAAATACAGTAGTTGGAATCACTTTCAGAATGATTTTTTTCCTGCTGATGAATGATACAAACATTGACCGCCAATCATACTCCAAGAGACTTTAAAGAACTTGATCATTTAAAAAGGCTTGATGATTGAGATAAGCAAAGAGGGAGATCTCTGCTTGTGTCCACAGACTGTTTCATTAAAGCTAGAGGCCCCTTGCAAAATTGTAATGAGCTCAGCTAATTAATTTAGACCATGTCAACAGATGGCTAAAGCCACATGGCTACCGCAATGAAAGGTTCGCTTTCCCTCTGCCCATCTTTATCGTATGCACAGACACACACTTTATACACCTAGCAAACACGATCATCCTCCATTTTGTCATTGACAGAGACCTTTAAGTGTAGTTGTGAAAAAAAATTGTCAAGAAGTTAGCTTGTGCTTAGTTCCTCTTGTGCTTATTTTACTCTCAATTTCATTGGCTGTTGTTCATTGCTTCATTTGCAAGGCCGGATCAGGGTGGGACAATGCACACAGCTGACAACTAGTCAACTAGATTTTGGTTTGAAATCTGTCTTTGCATCTGTGACTGGACGAGGGACATGTTCTGCATTTTCTGGCTATATTTTGTGTCTTTTTCAAATTAATCTTTGCTATATAATTATATTTATATAACAGCAATATAAGTTTTTGTTATGTCCCCTTTTTAGGTAAATGTGTGTGTGCATAATAGAGAGCGTCAGTTTTAGGCAGAAAGGCTAATCAATCTCCTTTTCTTTGCTCTGCTCCTCTGGAATCATAATGGGCCCAGAGCAGACCCCTGGGGTACGCCTGTGTGTTCTCAGCCTATTAAACAATTACACACACACATGTGGCACTCACCTCTATCCTGATACACAGTTACACACTAACACTCTCATTTTCCCTCCGTAACCTCCCCAGTATTAAAGCCTAAAGTATACTTCAGTTTTGACGTGAATGCTTAGCCTTTCAAAGTATAGGCTACTCCATTTGATAGCATGGATGAACACAGGCACTTGGCACTAGAAAGATTTAATCATTCAAAGTCTGTGCTGTTTTGCTCCAGAAGTTATGAGTGATAAAAGTGTCTTTGTACTCATCAAAAGTAGAGTTGCGGGTATCACACAAGCGCTCATCAGCTCGGGTATCTATTGTAGTCTTGAGTAGTTTGTTGTCGGTGTTCTGTTCCTTTTTCATTGTTGTTGTTTTTTTACTTTAAAACAACAGGTCAGTTCAGTGTTTCCATCTTATTGACAAACGAAATAGTGTAAAAAAAAAGAGTTCAAGGCGCATGTGCAAGCTGAGAACAGAAATGGGCTGTACAGTAGGCGCATACTATGCCGATTATGAAATGTAATCAAATGTAATCAACTCATACCATAGCGTACGCATAAAAACATATAATACAATATAATAAAAAGTACGCATAAAAACATATAATATCAAATTTGTCCCTGACATTTAAAGTCAGGGTACAGGAGAAACAATATGAAAGGAAGTACCAGAGTGGTTTCAGCAGGTGTGTGTTTTGGGGGCATCTCTGAGAGTGTGTGGAGTGTGGTGAGCGTAGACAATCTGTCAAGGACAGGTTGGGCGTAGAGGGTGGGTGTAGTTTTAAAGAAAACAACAAAAATAGAGACAGAGATAGACCACATTAATGGCTACATTTGTCTGCACGCACGTGCAGTCATGTAAACACAGCCACGAAAGAGAATTGTTCCATTCTTCCACTTAACCTTCCTTCTCCCCCCCACCCCAACTCCTCTTTTGCTCTGTCTCTCCTCGTATGGCCTCTCCACTCGTGCCGTCACAGCCATTTCACAGCTAGATTTGGGCTGAGTATCTAAACAGAAGCTGCCCATTAAAGATTAACTGTTAAGGGACAGCACATTCAGTGCTGCCCCCTCCCCCTGGTGTATGAAAGAGGTCACAGTACTCTAAAAAGGGGTGTGCTAGTTTTAAGCGACATTTGCCATTCTGCAAAGATCTGACGAATCAGCATTTACAACGACCCCACCCAGGTCAGGTCAAAAATTGCTTCAAGATGTGACCACGATACACTTTTAGCTGCCGGACTTAAATTAAGTACACTAGACGACACGGTCTTGGGCTTTCTCGTGCACTCAGCTCACTCAAGAGAGACATACAGGGTACACTTTGTTATGTATTTTTATTACTAAACTCTAAAGTACTGAAGCATTGTTAGAGAAAACTATGAAGAGAATCTGTATTTGTGCATGCATCCATATTTTGGAGGTCATGCCGTCTCTTACGTATTTTTGTCAAAGCCCCAAGTGGTGTGTGTATGCATGTGAGCATCTCAGGGCGCGTGCGTCTTTGTGTGCCTGTCAGTTTGTGTGTGTCTGGTGCACAATAGTGGTAATTATGTTGGCTGTGGGGGCTCAAGGGGAGTGTGTGAGGCTGTGTGTGTGTGTGTGAGCCAGAGCGAGGGGCAGCAGTCAAACAATAATATAATCTGGGGCTTTTGTGTGTGTAGGGCAGAGGGCAAGACGGTGTCAGCTGTTATTGAGTACTTATCCCTGTAACGGACCATTCATCACACACGCACACTTAAAGCCGCGCACACGTCTCACAAACACAATAGCACCCTCACCGTAGGCATATCTGAAAAGCCACAATTTACTAAAAAATACTCAGCAAATATACAAAGAAACAAAACAAGCACACTCTCAGTTGGCACACAATGGCTCAATGACAAAGAGTTGAGCTTGTTAAGGTTTGAAAGACTTTTATTGTATTGAACCGCTCTTGAAGCCAAACAGCAAATCGCCACAGAAACAGCTTGTGGTACAGCGTTTGTCTCATAGGTGACCGGAGTTAATCTCTAACTGTTTACTTTTCAATCTCACACATGATAAAGGAAGCTCTGGTGGAGCGTTTGATGGATTGGTGTAAGATCTGTTTTGAGTATAGCGCTGTCCTTAATAGTCATTTTTAATAGGAATCCACACGATTGGGTATTTCAGGTGAAGGCAAAGAATTTCCCCTTGCAGATTTCACATTGACCAACAGAAAGCTGCTTGGATAAAAGTGACTTCTGTGTGAGCTGTGCTTCATTCATACATTGCTACACTATTGACAATAAACAATGGGCCTTTTTTGTCAGTGAAATGTTGCCGAAATTTTGCTAATGTGACCACGTGTTGTATAGATGAGGTAGTAGTCCACTGTGGAGTCTGCATCAGTCTAGGCGTTGCAAACTTTGCAGTACTTTTCTTGAACCTAATTTACAAATAGGACACCATATGGTTTTGTGAACTTCCCAGACACGCGACGGCCATCGCAAGACCGCAAGTAAAAGTGCAGCATTTGAGACGGCCTGTAAAGCCAAGCATCTTTAATTGTCTGTGGTCAACTGATGTCAAAGTTCATTGCAGCAAAAGTTACACATTTTTGTGCGTTTCTTTAACAAACATGTTTTCTGCATTTTTTTTTTTTTCAATGTCCTTGTGATGCACATGTGCAGATTTGTGAATACAGATACTTGTAGCTGCTTGATTTCATTTGTTGTTGTGTTTGGAAACATATCAGAACATAATTATGCAACAAACGTCATTGCCACTATAGCGAATATTAGCATTAAAGGGAGGGTTCATCCAAATTTGTTTAATTCTGTCATGATTTTCCAGCTCGTTCTCATCCTTTGGCGTCATACATGTGACGCTTTGGATATTTCGTTGAAATCTTACGCACATGGCATCCTTTAGCATCAATATGAGACGCAGAACCCAAGGCGTCATACAGGTGACGCTCGTCTAAATCCAACGCACATGGCATCGTTTAGCGTGAATATGAGACGCAGATCCCAAGGCGTCATAACCGTAACCCTACCCCAGACCTAAACCTACCCATAACAGTGCGTGTTATATTGACGCTAAAGGATGCCATGTGCGTAAGATTTCCACGAAATGTCATATGGTGTCACCTATATGACGCCAAAGGATGAGAATGCGTTGGATTTTCTCATCCGCACGTCCTTACAAACATCTTGTTTGACATTCTTTCTTTTATGGAACACATAATCAGATATTTTGAAAGTCATTGGGGTTAAAGTTCAAACAACACTGGAGCCTGTTGACTTTCATTGTATGGACAAAAAAAAATCTTTGGCAGGAGAAAGATGAACAGATCTTTTGGAACGACATGAGGGTGAACTATCGTTTTAACTGTCTGTTGTCATTGTGGAGCTATAGTTTGCAAAGAATCTTGATGAGCAAGTTAGTCAAATTTAGTTAACATGTTTATCGCTATTTACCTAAATAATAACACGTACGATTATGCTGAGGTTTGTTACTGTAAACATAATGCAAAAACGTATATCTGTACAAATGAACTGGGCTGTCGTAATGTGTTGACTAAGCATTTGCTCCTGCGATGACGTACGTTCGTAGAGTATGTTTCAGGTATACAATTATGGGGCATTCACGAAACTTGTAATAACAGCCAACATGGCATGGGGGGAGCAGGGGGTTATGGGATTGCAGTAAGTGCTCTTTATATGGTCTCTCTGGGCTTATCCATGACCTTCTCTTTACCGCAGATCAGCTCTGAGCCTGGCAGGGGGTTGAACTTGATTTTGAACTATATGACTCTCGGCTCTTTGATTTCCCCCATCTCTCTCTCTCTCTCTCTCTCTCTCTCTGTCTGTCTCTCTCAGGACTGTGTCCTGGATGATAAATAAATGTTTCGCTTTGTCTTGTCATCAATAATGCATTATTCCTTTAAGTGCTGATGTGAGCTCTTCCATTCTTTCTCTCCCTCTCTTATTCATTCAATTTATTCTATCCTTCAACTAAAGGTAGATGAGTGAACTAAGAGATTGAAACAGCGAAAATCACTTAAAGGGTATTGTTGTGGATCGGTGTTTGGGGACGTGTGTGTTTATGTGTGTTGTACAGCTCAGAGAGAGAGAGAGAGTTCAACAGGATTCTCTGGCATCTTCATATCAACTGTTGCTGCAGGGGTTTTGCTTGCTGTTTGCTTGAAATGTACTTTAACTTTTTATTACCTTAACACAGATTCTCCCCATTCATTATATTTTTATATATTTGGTTTGAAATTCCGTTCCCCCCCAACCCCCCCCCCCCCCCCCTTTTGGATATAACAGGGAAAGAATCTGTAGTCCATACTAGATCTAGCCTATTACATTATTGAGCATTACTTTCAATCAAAATTCATCATGTATAAAAGGAAAATAGAGAAAGAACGCGAAGAATTCCTCTTTAGCCGAGAGATCACAACTATTTCAAAACGGTAAAATAGTGTTTTGTCAGGTAACCAAAGAATGTGCTTCATGTGGTAAATGTTAATCTAAATGAACAGGTTTTATTCAAATAATAATAAAAAAAATATATTATTTCAAGGAATGTGCCAGGTTCATTTAAATCAAGGCATTCCAAAAGGCTTTAAAAGCTGAATATTCAGCTCATATTTGCCAAAGCACTTATATTTATTCTTCTGTACAAAAATGTTGATATTTCAGCAGTAAAGTTGTCTAAATGACCCCAACCCCCATTGTCCCCCCCTTCCCCACCCACCCACCCATTTTGCTGCTCATTTTCAGTTAGGGGGACAAAAAAAGACAAATAAGAAAAATGATGTTTTCATCTTGATTTTTAGCTGTTTCAGCTTATTTTAAATCAAGTATTCTTGCGGCCCTCTTGGAAATGTGCTTAGGCGCTCTAGTGGGTCCCAGCACCCTGGTTGAGAAACACTGCTCTGGTCTCTTGTGAACTTCTTGTGGTTATACCTTAAAAATGTTGCACTGGGGAGGCAAAAAAAAAAAAAAAACTTTTAGCCTGGTGCAACACCTTGCCTTATAGACTTCCATTGTGTGTGTGTGTTACTGTAAATTAAGGAATGTGATATGAGTGTGCAAAATAACATATTTGAGCAACTGTGTGAAAGTAAAATAGCATATAACGGGCACAATACCAGTATAAACATGAATATCTATGATTACAAAATGCGTCACATGACTAAACATGCATCATCGTTTTCAAATACCTCTGTTTTCACAGTCCACACTACAATGCGTAAACGGCGTTTTCAAATTTCGGCCTTCTCGGTGTGGACTGAAGGCCAAAACGGAGCGAAAAATATGCTTTTTCAAATGAAAACGCATTAGTGGACAAGGCCTAATTTGTTGTTTTTTTTTACCTTATTTATCAACATGTTTTATCTAGTCAAATAAAGTAGACTAACTACTGAATATTTCCAACTTTCATACTTGATATAGTCATTAGCTGATATAAGCTTCCCAAAATTCTGATTTGGGATCTTTATGTTCCAGAAACGGGAAAGGAGAAAACAGATGGAAGGAGTGCTGGTGTTAAGGAGAGATGGGCGGAGCAAAGAGAGGGGCCCAGAAAGATGGAGAGATCAGGGGAAATATGGAATATGAAGGGGGGGGCGGGGGTGACCTAATTGTGGAAGGGCAAGGCAGGGTGACCGCCAGTAATCAGCTTACTGTAGCACTCCACTCCTCAATCTGGGACACTACCTCCCCCTGTATGCATGTGTGTGTTTTCAACCATCTCTAAGCGCATGTTGATCATGGGCTTGGTGCATTGTATGAGATATGACTTATATCTTATATTTTGATAAGAATTGACAATACTAAGGAAATACACTAAATATACTTTTGGTACAAGAATGTGAATGTAAACACATCCATTCTGAAATGTGTCTGACTGTAATTCATAGCACAATGCAAACCTGTGTTGCATGTTTGGCATTGCCACAAGGGGCACTATAGCAACTCCTCTTAGATTTTTGAGCCAAGTGGGTGCAATACAATTTAAAAAGATACATAAAGATTTATCTATATGTTTTTTTCCCCTTATTTATTTATTTATTTTTAATTTTGACCTTGTAATGTTTAATTGAAATGTCATCACTCTCATTTTCCAGTGAAATGACAGATTTCTTTCTGGCGATGTATGCCAGACTTCTCCAATCATTTAGTCAGCTTAAACCCCGCCCCTTTATTAAAATTGACCTCAATCTTGTATTCAGATCTGCCTCCATCCAATCAACAATCGATGAATAAAACCAAGTTCCCACCCTACTTTTTTGGATGTATGTTACAATATGGGATATTCTTCGCAATATTCTTTGCGACTTCCGATTGACCGTGAAAAGAAATCATCCGTTCACAATCGAGTTGTACCTTTTTGTACATTTATTTGTCTCAAATGTCTTGAGGAACCCAAAATAAGTTAAAATGTCAAAGTTGGGTGTTTCCATATAACCAAAATGCACTCTAAATGTTGCTTTATTTACACAAAAAAAATTCATACTTGCATAGAATATGTTCATCGCTATGTGTTGATAAGCATATGCTCCGTGACAGTGTGAAGTACAGTATGTGTGGATGGCTGTAGGCAGCATGAGACAGACTCCACTGGATCACTGTCACTCAGAAACAAACACGCAGACGCTGATGGAACATCACAATGACACAGATCTGGACCTCTGTCTATTTCTCTTACCCCTGTCCTGTGTGTGTGTGCTCTCTCACATCAAATCAAAGGATGGCACATAAACTTTAGCCACCAGCCTTGCACCTCCCTTCCCCCCGCCACTGTCTCTCTCTCTGTCTGTGTGGATATGTGCCTGGTAGTGGCTGCTGCCACACTGCCTAATTGGGGCTGTCATAGACTGTTACGTCCAGGGCAGAGAGAGAGAGAGAGGGATGGTATGTCTCTCCTCTGTCGCCTCTCTCTCGGTTGCATGCTACAATTTGGCCGGGTTAGAGGGTCAAACAGGACACGAAATGTCAACAAGGACCATGACCTCTGGGTAAATACATTGTCACTAGCCATCGTGAAGTGTACAGGGTTTCCAGTGACACAGAGGAACAAACAACACTCAATTTCACTAAGAATATATTGCACCCGCTGATAACATTGATTATTTGAAACATGCTATCTGCATTGTTTTATCACCTAATTCACAACAGAATGTGAAATTATTCAATTTATTTGATTCCAATTTTTTAATTTGATTTGATTCTTTTCTGATTTTGGATTTTGATTAAATGTAGTCTGATTGGTTCTGATTGCTAGGTTGTAGAGATGCCAGTGAACGTCCATGATCTACAAAATGTACAAATAAAAATTCACTTTTAATTAGGGCTGTGTATCGATACAGACTTCCTGATTCAATTTAATTTCAATTCATAAGTTATTAACTTGATTTGATTAGATCCCATTTGATTCGCTTCTGATGTTGGATTTTGTTTGAATTCAATGCCCCATCTTGCATTCTGGTTCTGATTGCTATGGTTGTAGAGGATATAGCAAACTTCCATGATCTACAAAATGTACTAATACGTCAATTTTAAATAAGGCTGGGTATCGAGACAGATTTCCTTATTTAATTTAATTTAAATTCACAAGCTTATTGATTCGATTCAATTTGAGTTGATCCAGATTCATTGATTCTGATTCTGATTGTGTTAAATTTGATTTGTGATAAAGTTGGTTTGATTAATTTCTAATTTATTTGGGTATTTTTGCACTTAATGTTGCTTAAATATGAAATTATCACTCTTCGAATAATGTAAATTATAGTAGAGCAGTGTTTCAGACGATTTCAATCCTGTAACCTATCTTTAAGAACCGGGTCATTGGAGTCATTTATTTCTGGAATCACTCAGGCTACACCATGTTTGTTTTTGTATGCAGCCCACGAGGACAACTCACTAGAAAGATGTTTCTTATCGCTCTTTAAAACAAATTTTAATTCCCATTCCTCCACCATTGAGATAAATGCAAACACTTACTTACACATACTTACTTTTTTTTTGGTTTAATTTCATTCCTTAGAAGAATTTTGCAGATTTCCTCGCAAAATCAGTGCAGAAATTGTGAAAACAGTATGTGTTACCATCTAGGCCTGTAGATCTCCCACACACTTCATCTCTGTCAATCAAAATATACACTTAGTAGCGTCTTTATGTAACATTTGAACGACAACAACATGAACTAGCATGCTAGCACAAATGTACCACACACACAGAGGATCTGTCAGCTCTTCTTGTAATCCCTCAGACAAATTACAAGATCTTCTTCTCCTCCTTTACTCGTTCTCCTTCTTCCAGCAGCAATTGGATTTGGATAAAGATGGCTTTTCCTTTTCTCCTCTGTTTTTGCTTCGTTTGGCTAAAGACAGATTTGCCCAGGGAGATTACAGTCAGCGGAGGAGAGAAATCGCATTTGAGGAAAACCGTCTTTACTAACCCCAAACAACAATCCCCCAGTCCATCCCTCCCTCCCTTCCTTTCTTTTTCTTTTTCTTTTTGTATGTGCAGCTTTTTTGCTCGGAGCAGGATGAGAGAAAAGCGAGATTGAGACCATAATCCTTCTCGTGATGTTAGGGCAGATAGACAAGGAAAGACACAAAGGGTCAGCAGCCGCTCTCTATCTCTGTCTGTATGTTTCTGAATAACCACTGGTCTGGCCGGCGTAGTTAGTGGCATTAGCGCCAAGGCTAACATTAGGGCTAAGTGCTGAATGGACTGGGAGTGTCAGAAGGCCAGGCTAAATGAGAGCTTAGCTGCTGCTCTTTGGCAGCTTAGCTTGTTAAGAAACTAGCCTGGATGTTGTCACCAGATGAGGCTTAAGCAGAGAAATGAAGTGGCCAGCAGCGCTTCAGACACTTACAGTCTAAAAGTGCCGCTGTGGCTGTACCATGGTACTGTGATGATATCAAGAAAGAGAAATGTGAAAAGAGTGCTTGAATTACCTGCGTCTGTGCGCCGTCTCTCACTACAAACAATGAAGCTGTGTGTTTATTTCCTTAAAAAACAGCGATGTTACCCCCTCGTTGCTGACTTGGAACTACCTGTGCATTTTATTTAATGGCGCCTTTCATAACACCCAAGGTCACCTCACAAGCAATAAACAGGTCACTGCATAAGACAATACACAACAAACAAGCCACATACAAATAAGGTGCATTAAAAACTCAATACAACATGTTATAAAAAAGCTTGTATAAAAAGATATGTCTTAAGACGCGTTTTAAAAGTCCACAAGCAGTCGCTATTGCGAACATCAAGGGGAAGAGAGTTCCATAGGCGGGGGGCAGCATAACTAAAAGATCTGGCACCCATGGTAGTAAGTCGAATCCGAGGTACCACAAGAGAAATTGAAGATGAAGATCAGAGAGCCCGTGAAGGAGTGTAAACATGGAGAAGTTGTGAAAGGTTATAGGGTGCAAGATTATGGAGTGCCTTATAAGTAAGTAGCAGGATCTTGAATTCAACTCTATACTTTACTGGAAGCCAGTGCAATTGCTGAAGAACTGGCGAAATGTGCTCAGTATAAGGTGTTCTAGAATCTAGACTTGACTTGGGACAAGGAAACGATGCATTTTAATTTTTAAAGCTAATACACGAATTTACCTATATCAGTAAGGCTGCATACAGTTATTTTTTTATTCGCGTGTCGCGCCCAGAGTTGCCAACTCTCGCGAGACAAATAAGCAACGGGAGCTTCCAAAGTCGCGCCCAGAGTTGCCAACTCTCGCGAGACAAATAAGCAACGGGAGCTTCCAAAACAAGCCCAACATTATTAGATTATTTAGTTTCAGCATTATAATTTATTATTTATTACCAATAAATGAGCCTGCAACATATTAAACTGAAACCACTCGTTTATTAGAAAAGGAACCCGTACCCGTGCTGTTTTAACGCAACTTACAAAGTCGCGTATTATAAACTGACTCGCGCCTTACCTGTCGCTCTTTGGCGCCCCCCAGGGGAGGCGCGCCTCACCTATTGAAAACCGCTGTACATGAGCTGCAGAATTCTGAACCAACTGAAGCTTATGTAGCAATTTGGAGGGAACACCTGTGAGAAGAAGAGCATTACAATAGTCTATACGTGAAGTTACCAGTGCGTGAATAAGAACTGCAGTATTATTATTTGAAAGAAAGGGACGGAGACGGTTAATATTACGCAAGTGGAAGTATGCAGTCCGCGTGATATTATTAATTTGAGCTTCAAAGGATAGTGTGCTATCCATGATGACACCCAAACTTTTAACCTGTGAAGAAGGACCTAGTGCAGTATTGTCAATGTACAAAGAAAGACACCTTCCATCCAATCAGAATTGAGTATTCAGAGAGACCATGGTATAATATTATTTAATCATAGAACATACGTGTTTCCACGTGTTTGGTCCATGACACATGCCCCAATCAAGAGTTGTGTGTGCATCGCGTTGTGTGTCCTATAATGTCCGCTGTGTGTGTGTGTGTGTGTGGGTTGGTGGACAGACGTTGGGCAGGGTGAATAATTAAACAATGCGGGCGGCAGAAGGTCTTTAACCCTGAACCTCAAGACAACACAACCAATCAATAATGCAGCTAGAAGACATGATACAGACGTACTCAATACCACATTGGCACTCAACTTTTATCTCTGCATACTGTGCATTATGTCTATTCTTTCTTAGCTCCTCTGGTACAACATCAAGGTTACAGGTTTGAAAAACATGAAGCTTGAATTTATCGCAAGTTTCTTCTGCCAAATGAATGTAAATGTTCTTTTTCAGCACTTTTGAGTGTAATGCATGCATTATAATTAAGACTGGTTTTCATGAGGGAGAATTCTTTGTGGAAGATCTTATTCTTCGGAGAAAAATAAAGTATATGTTTGGTGTGTGTGAGCACGTCCCACGTGGTGCGGTTGTCAGGCTGAGACAGGCCGCCGTGTGCTGGGCGGCTGCATGTGTCTGTGTGTGTGTGTGTGTGTGTGTGTGTAGTTGTCAGGCCGCTCTGTGCAGTGTGTGCCACCAGCGCGGGTAATGGGG
Source organism: Rhinichthys osculus (assembly GCA_029959095.1). Classification (NCBI taxonomy): domain Eukaryota; kingdom Metazoa; phylum Chordata; class Actinopteri; order Cypriniformes; family Leuciscidae; genus Rhinichthys; species Rhinichthys osculus. The sequence continues at coordinate 13,245,243 of JARWKJ010000009.1, read as the reverse complement.
ATGGACCTGTCAGCTCACTTAATGCAGCTAATGTGTGCTAGAGCCGGGGGATATGAATCCACACACACACACACACACACACACACACACACACACACACACACACACACACACACACAGTGCTCCCCTCTCCTCGCCTCGTCACTGCTCTGTCAAATTCTTTCGCTTCCTCTAGCCTATGCCTATTTATTTCCCTCTTATACCTTCTTTCTTTTTCTCTACACTTCTCACTGTAAAACTAAATTGTTCAGTATATGTAGAACTTAAAAAATGAAGACGATAGTTTTCAAGTTGAGTTCATTTATGGATAAATGTCTCATAATCTGCAAAACTTGAGCATTTCATACTTGTTAATTGAATTTTTTAAAAGTCTCCATGAAATCTTAAATTGACAGTTCTTTCATTCGTTCTTTAATTAATGGGCTCGTAATCTTTAATTAAATGAACTTCCCCTCCCTCTTGCAGCGGCATCTCTTCTCTTCTCTGATGTGTTTACAGGCGCGAGGGCGGGACACCAGTCACAATTTTTCCTGGTCAGGAAACTTTTTCAGGAAACTAGTCTTCATGAAAAGAAATGCCAACTTTAAATTGTAAACATAAACTTCTCTGTTTCCACCGTTCATATTTAACCTTGGGTTGCCACATTTTGAGATTTCATTGTCTGTACATTGTTAACCCTGGATTGATGTTCTCATCTACATATTTATGAGGTCAGTATATTGAATACAGCTTACTTAAAGGTGCAGTAAACAATTTCTGAGAAACACGGTTGAGAGTAGATCAGGCCGAGCACCACAATCGGTAGCCAATCAGCAGTAGGGGGCGTGTCCACTCATGGTGGGGGAGGAGAGAGAGAGAGCAAGAGGGAGATTTGAAGAAAGACTGTTGAAAGAGAGATGGCTGAAAGACATTACAAAAGAGAAAAGAGAGACAATCACTGGAAAAAGAAGGGTTATGTTCAGGCAAGAGCTTTAGAATGCACATTAATATTAGATAAGCTTTCCAGCACTGGAGAGACAGAAGCGGGAAGCCCTGAAAACGGATGCAGAGGTTGCGTTGTTTCTGCTCCATACATGAATAACATTGGTTTTGCTGTTTGCTTGTTTCACAGAACCAAGATATGCTGTTGTTGTAATGTTAGCTAACAGGACAGTTTTGATTGTCATTGTTTGTCTGGAGCTGGTGTGCTGATGGCGACTAACAACAAGCTCTTGCTTGTATTGCCTACTCATGTGTACTGTATGTTTTTTTGTTCGTCCTTTTCATTTGTTCGCCATCTTATTTTTCGCGAAACATTATTTTGCTTTGCTTCAGCTATGATAAAGAGACTCCACTCTTGCATTGCATGTTTGAGTTTCTTTGGGTTGATTTCAAATATCAACAATGTTTCTTAGAAATCGCTTACTGCACCTTTAATAACTGCACATAAAACTCGGACTGTATTAAGTCTTTTAAAGCTGTGTCAGTTAACATGTTTGGTGTCCCTTTTTGACATTTTTAATTGTTTCCCTCAGATGCTCTAACTAAACAGCGTGTGAAAGTTTCTGTACAAGCAACTTTACAAATCACATGAATATTTAATGAGATAAGCACTGAGGCAGTTTATGATTGGCTCTTTTGCTAAACAACTCGCTAATGTTTAGCCTAGTACTGCATAATTTTACACTGCCGGCAATAGATTTGATACCGCAATTCACCCGCAGAGTTTCCCAAGTTTAAAAACAAAGCAAACCCACTTTCAAAATTATTAGTGTAAAACATTTCATACCCCACAGTAGGAATAAACTCATTTTGACATCACAAAGCAACAAGTTACAAAAATGTAAAAATAAAGTGTTATTATTAAGTGTTAAATTAAGCTAGTGTTATGTTAGTATAATGTATGTACTATTGTAGTTTTTATTAATACTTTGAATTACATTTTATTTTCATATTTTCAGCTTTTAGTTTAATGATATATGATAATGATAATGATTATTTTGAATATTACTATTTAGGTTTTTTTTGGGGGGGTCAGTTTTATTTATTTATTTATTTTTATTTCCAGTTAGTGATTTTACTCCTTAAACTTAAACTTAGTTATTTGCCAAGGCAACATTTATAACTTTCATTTAGTTTACATGTTTCATCTAAAATGTATATTTTACGTTATTTCAGCTTTATTTCAATTATTATTATTTTTTTAAATAGATTTAGTTTTAGTTGACTATATAATAACCCTGGTGTCAGCCTAAAAAAAGACATTAATTCTGCTTAACTGGTCTGCTTATTGGTTTGACTTAAAATGTCAGAGTATGTCGTAATAGAAAAGCTGTATTGAGATACATAATTTGTGTTCCTGAAAGTTGTTTTAAAGTGTAGCTTCTTCTCCCTGTCATCACTTCCCCTCTGTCTTTATGCTATTTTTATGCTGGCACACTAAACTCTCGGGTCCTCAGTATGCTAGAGTGTGGATAGGTCAGATATCTTGCCCTTCAGTAGAGGTCCCGGTGCTCTGGTAATGATTATCTGTTGACAAATGTGATGAATGCTGGAAGTGCCTGAACCCAAACAACCGTGAGGAAGAATGCGAGAGAAAAATCCAATATGTCCAAGGAGAGAAACCTCATAAAGAAGGAGTGGCATATGGAGATGGAGATATTCCCTCTGCCTCCCCTCCCTCCATCTCTCCCGCCTTTTTTCCACGCCTGTCGCTCTGATGAATATCATCCATGTTCAGATCCACTGCAATCTTTCTTTCCTTCATCCCCTGCTGCATCACCTGACCTCACCTCCAACTGTTCATTGTCCATCCATTCTCCATTGTTAGAATTCTAAACTCAATCAGTGACCATGATTTTGCCAATTAGGACATGTTCCTGGATCAACATTCCCGTGAATGAAAAATCAGCCATGTCAGTCCAAACTAATTATAATAACTTCTAAATTAGAGAAAAACGAGGCAGCTCATGAAATTACGTGTCAGTGTTGATGTGATATTTACTAAAATATAAACTTTTAATCTTGTTTAACACTCGTGTGCAGAAACCCACATAATGACCTCAAGAAAAGAAAAATATCAGATTTTGAATATATATGCACTATATAAGCCCTACAGTCTATTATATGTGATGCATTACTGCAGCAGACAAGTGCATGTGTGCAATCTGTTCAAGAATGGAAAGTGGAAACACTCTTTATTAATGAGCTTTTATATAAGGACAAACATTTCTAGCTGGGTTGCCAGGTTTGCGTAACAAAACCAGCCCAATTGCTATTCAAAACCCGCCCAATCTCGACCAAAACTATCACAATAATAATCACGTTCCGGGGGCTAAAATCGAGTTGAAAAAAAATGTACCTGAAATGTCGGTGTAAATATAGTTGATAAAAATGTTTTTCATGCACCAACCCGAGCCCAAAGGCTATCCATATCCCTCAGCAAAACCCTAATATCGAATTGGTTGATGTTGATCCAAAAACGCATCCTACTTGGCAAAATCACAGTCTTTTAGTTCAAGCATATGCTGTATCACGGATGCCATTTTAGCTTGTCTCACACCAGCATCTCACAACAGACCTCATAGTAAACCATCCCAGTTCTGTCTTCAATCTGGCTCTGAAATAACAGAATGCTTTAAGAAAAAGCTCAAAAAGCTGATAACGATAGTATGGCTTTACTTGTGTTCTGACAGTACGGTGATCAAGAGAGATGTGTTACACTACACTCGTTGTTATAGTTAGGTTTCCTCTAATTTATGCCTATTCACAGCTCTCACCTGCTAAGGCAGAAATGTTGTAATCAGTGCATAAAAAGGAGATTGGCCTCCAGTTCTGAAAGGATTTTTGATTAGGGCTGTTATGCGACATGGTGTTGCCAGAGAAACGCATCATCAGACAGGCCGTGAACGCTTGAAAGGGGCTCACATGCAAACCATCAACACTCGGCTGCTTAACAGACACAACTATCAATGTGCTCATCGCAACTCAACTTCTGTTCTCAAAATTGTGGATTTAGTCAAGTGGGTTTTTTTTCCGCAATCTCAGCAAAAAAAAAAAAAAAAAAAAAAGTTCAAACAGAAGGCTAAGGGACCAATACATTACCAGGGCAATTCGTAACTATTTTACGTTTTGGCTAATTGGTTGTACGATCTCATTCGTTTGTTTTCGTACGATCCATTGAAGGTTGGGTTTAAGTGTGGACATTAACATCAAAGTCCCCATTCAGTCAATACTTTTATCCCTTAAAAGCCTTTTTAATATAATCAAAATGACATATTTAAAAGTGAAAAAAAAATGTATTCATGCCTTAAAATAGCTTGAATGCAACTCTACACCCTTTCTTCATTTAGTATACGTGGAATCATGAATATGCTAGTTAGTCCACTCTATCAACTGTAGACGCTACACCATGGCAAGTGGAAATATTGGTTAAATTCAGCCATATGTTTGAACATTTTTAAACGTTCAAATGTTTAAACTCTGTTAGTTCATGTTAACTAATGTCAACAAATTGAACCTTATTGTAAAGTGTTACCCATTTAATAGTCTGTCAGTAATTGATAATTGGCATGTAGATAGTAGATGCATTTGTTTTTGAATCTTTCTCTCAAGAATTCAGATCTGGTTTTTTGTTTTTTGTTTTTGGAATCCCAAAACATGAACACGCATCACTGGAAACAATCCAGCTGCATGTTTTCCAATGGCATTGTTCTTCTCAAGTGAATGCACTTAGCTGTTCTTGGACGGTCATGTGTTTGCTGTGGTGCACATGAACTGATGTTTAAATGGATAGTCTATGCATTTTGAATGCTACGCATTTTGCTTCTTGTAGAGCAAGTGATTTTTGTATTTATAGTGTATGTAAAAGTGTGTGTGGTGTGTGAGTATGTTTGCATCCCAGTAAAGGGATGGAGGACACACATTAGCTGTGCCATAGCAGATGTCACCAGGCACATGGTGCATGGCTCATAAATTATAAAGTCACCCCTTTCTCCATCCCCCATTACATTTTCCTCATCTCATCTCTTTCCCCTTTTTTCACTCCTCCATCTCCCCTCCTCAAATCTCTTCTTCTCTCTGTTTCTTGCCACCAGGGTCATGTTAATTTGCCTGTTGGTCTAGTATTCAGGTTTCTTAGAGTACATTTTTATGTTGATTGCTATTTTGCACACTTTCTGTCCTAAATAATAATAATAAAATATTTTTATTATTTATTTGTATTATACAGCACTGTGGAATACTTGATTGGTTGGTCAATTTAGACATTGTGTTCATATATTTTTTGTATACTGTATATTTTACAGTTTTCTATGGAAACGTAACATGGATTTTTTTTACACTACCGTTTAAAAGTTTGGGTTTGGTCATATTTTTCATGTTTTAAAAGTCTCTCAAGCTCACCAAGGCTGCATTTATTTGATCAATAATACAGTAAAACTGTATAAAGTTAAATATTGTTACAATTTAAAATGACTTTAAAATATAAGGTAAATAAATAAAAAATCTTAAAAAGAAAAAAATAACAATGTACCAACATTCCCTCACAGCCTTTACCTCTGCATAAAGCTAAATATAGCTGCAGAGAGACTTTTACCTGAATGTCAGTGCTTTTATTTTTTATTTTCCACACGACTTCTTTCCCCATCTTTCTCTATATCATCTTCTGTTGCTGTTTTTCTTCGCAGAAGCTTTAGCCAAACTGCAAATAAATATGATTGGCCTTCAACAATAAGTTTCTCTAATAATTTACTCAAGCTCTGAACTTATTTGGCTTTCTTTACTCCATTGAAAACAAAGGGAGAGATTTTTGGATGATGGTCACAAAAGATCGAACTTGAATCATGAATCTGCTATCACTGTTATTTTAAATGTATATAGCAGAGTGTTTGGGTATAAGGGTATAAGTCTTCTTCAATAAGTAATTTGTGGAAAAGAAATTGTAAAGATAATTCCCCATGGAGTCAAGAAAAACTCTTCTGCATATTAAAGTAGTTATGAAGTAGTCACATGAATATGTAAAGTTATGATTTATAGCTCCCCTTTCTTTCCTCCTTTAATTCTTTCATTCTTTCTTTATCTTTCTTGTGTTCTCTCTATCCCCTCCCCCTGTGTTGTATGCTGTTTACTGATTATAGTGGCATTGGTTAAATTGGGGCAGAGCATGAGGCATCGATGCAGAAGAGACAGTGATGCAGACAGGATTCTGCCACACTGACTCTCTCTCTCTCTCTCTCTCTCTCTCTCTCTCTCTCTCTCTCTCTCTCTCTCACACACACACACACACACACACACACACACACACACACACACACGCACACTGTTCTGCTCTTTCTCTCTCTCTGTGTCATGTGCAATCTCTTGGCCCCTGAGCCTTAGCTGAGGGGACACCAAGTGCCACACTACAACATCTGTCGCCAGAGTGCCTAACACATACACTCCCTTTCTCTTTTTTATTTGTTTCTGTTTTTCCTTTACTATCTTTTGATACAGTGGCCCCAAAAAGTTGTGGCCAGTGTTCTCACAGTCGTGAAAAACCTGGAAATATTTGGGAATTTAGATTTTTTTTTTTTTTTTTTTAGTCCTGGAAAAGTCATGGTAGTTAATAAATTCTGAAAAGTCATGACATTTTCTGTAGTCAATAATATACATTTTAGTTGCTTTAATTTTTATTTAATTAAATAGTTTTGCCTTCATCAAAAAGGTTAGGAAACATAATAATGTGCAAATGTTGTTACTTTAGGTAACAAAATACCAAAAGCTAGTGGCATTTATTGTAACAGGGTTTTTTTTGTGTGTTTTTTACTGTATTTTAAAGTATTTTTTGGACAGACTTTTCAAATAAAATAAAAAAATCACAAAATTAAGTTGGTTAGCTTTCAAAATATAAAACAACTACTACTACTATTATTATTATTATTATATTATTATATCCTTTAAAGCTTGTCAGACTTTGTGGATCATGTTTTATTGTTAATATCATGAACCGTGCTTACTCTTCTAGGACATCTGTGTAAACTTGAGGTGAGCTGACTTCAATATCCACTAAAAATTACCTTGGGACCAGAAAATCTCTAGAGTAATTTGTTTGCAATGTCATTTTTTATTATTTATGTGTGATTTAAGTGTCTGAATACTTTTTAGGCTGGTGTTTGTGGAAGAATGCACATAAACAAATGTGAAAAAGCAGTCATAAGCCTGTTTAGATGTTAAACTAAATTTAAAACATATTTTAAATCTTAAATGAAAAGGAAAAAAAATGTAAAAATCAGCAAACGTAATCACAAACTTAAGGAAGAAGCAGTGCAGTTCTCCGTGAGTGATGTTTTGGCGCTCTCGCCTCAGTGTAGGAGTCACAGCCAGGCCAAACTTTCCTTGGCGAGACTCTGTATTGATTTGTGTGGGAATGGCCAGTGTGTAATGTGTGTATGTGCGTGTGTGTTTCTGCACATTCAGCCTACAGATTTAAGTCAACCTCACCGACAATTCCTACATCAATCATTGTCTGTTACACACATGCACCTTGCAGCTTAATCTCGTCTTGAGTGCAACAGGCCTGGTTAGTTTATTAATAATTGATTTTCTGGCAAGATATTTAACAGCAAACACAGATGCGTTTTCGCTTTTGCCTGGTTTGCTCGTTTTTTTCCTCCAGACTGCAGATAATCTGCTCATGTTTGGTAGTGTTAGTTCTCTTTGGTGATGTTCATTAGATATGAATTCCTTATTTCTGCTTCTTAAGGCCCGTGTCCGTATCAATTATCAATGAGCCTTAATTATTAAACGAGGAGACTCGCAAAAGGACTGCAAATGTGTTTGGATGTTGTCAACCGCTTTTACGTGTGTGTTTGAAGACATGACAGCATGGAAGAAGAATAACACAAGATCTCTTTAATACCTCAATGGTTTCTCCAAGACAACAATGACATTAAATGGAGAGAAAAAGGAGAAGTTTCTGTAGGGGAAAAAAAGGAACCTCACATGTCGCCTCTACACTTAAAAAACAATAAAGGTACTTTATTAGCATTGATGGTTCCGTAAAGAACATTTAAGATCCATGGAAACTTCCCATTGTACAAAAGGTTGTTTATAGAGGAAACGTTTCTTTTAGATTTTCAAAATGTTCTTCTCACTAAGATAAAATGGTAAAAGGTTCTTTGGGGAACACAAAAATGGTTATTCTATGGCATCGCTGTGACCCTCTCAGAAAAGATCTCAAACTGTGCTCAAAATATTCGGAGACCTCTAACTGAGACCATATAAAAGGGCAACCTACAGGGATGGATAATACAATTTAGCACATTAAAACATCTTCTCTCAGTTTCATTCTCTCCATCTTTTTTCCTAGTCTTGTGGCATCTACTTCCTCCAGTGGTGGTGTTCCTGTTAAGGCCTCTCTCGTTGTCCTTCCCCTTCCTTTCTTGCTCCTTTCTTTCACATTGCACCCCTTGAATATTTATTCTAATTAGGATACTGAGTATGGGAGAGGCTTTAACCAGCACAGCCAGAGAGAGAGAATTAATAAATATATACATTCTAAGTGTGTGTGTGTGTGTGTGTGTGTGTGTACTTATTATTTTCAGACATAAGCGGTGGTTGAGGTTGAACATGGATTTCACAATTTCCCACTGTAGGAAACTAAGAGAGAGAGGGATAGAAGGAGGAGGGAAAAGAGCGGCAGCTGGCATTTGACGGTGAAGCATGCCTTTTTAATGAGCATATTAGTCCTCCACAAACCCACTCTCCTCCAACCATTGCAAAGAGAGAGAGAGAGATAGAGGGGAGGGAATGGAAGAAGGGTGTGGTGGAAAATAATATAGTGAAGTGAAGGGTCAAGAGGTGGAAGACTGTTGGAAATGAGGAGGGATTGGGAAAAGGAGAAAATAAGAGAAGACCCAAAATTTACCTGTAGAATGAAGAATCACTGAAATCACTTTAATAATATTGTGTAAGGTAAATGGAAACTTTTGCTTCAGTTGAAACTGAAATGGAAAGTTCACCCCAAAATTGTTATATTGTCTTTCCTAATATGTTTAAAAACTTTAATGTTCTACAGAAAGAAAGAAAATAATGCAGATTCGAAATGACATGGGGGTGAGTTAATGATCGGATTTAAATTTTGGGGTGAAATTGTCCTTTAAGAAGCTGAAATCTCCCATACAGGTACTTTTCTTGAACAGTAAGATGTTCTTCTTGGAACCATACACAGTTGCGACCTCCAACCTCATAGAGAGGTGGAGACCTGTAATGCTGTAGCTTCATGAGCCGGACTTTAGATATGACAAACATCCTCACAACCTTGCATCAAGCATCTCAGACACAACGTTTGCATTGTCATTGAGAGCCTGCAAGGTGTCAGGCGTCTTTTATCAACATATGCTTCTATTATTACAAGACACTTCAGGCTGCTTGTTCTCTCTGCTTTGAATGTGAATAGAGCTGAAATGAAGGAGAGATATCATTCATAAATGTAGATAGTGAAAGGGGGGCCACTGAAGGAATGAGTGGCTATTGTCGGAGGGTGTAGATGTCCTATTGTCAGCCGCTGAGTAATTCTTTTGCGGCCAAGAGAAAGCAGAAGAAAAGAAATGATGGTGGCGGTGAGAGGTGGAGCAGAAGAAAGTGAGAGAGAGGGGGGTATTGATTCTGCCGGAGCTCTGTTCATTCCCATTCATGCCCCAGTCAGATACTTCAGTTAATACAGGCCTTAAGATTTATCAGGATGGGTGTTTTATTGCAGTTCAATCTTAATTACTTCCTCAACAACGCACACTCTGGGCAAATGTTCATTAATGTGCATGGCTACACTGCAGTGTGTGGTAATTTTGTGTGTTTGCAGATGTGAAGAGACGATAGATAGAAAGAGACGATAGATGGATGGATGGATGGATGGATGGATGGATGGATGGATGGATGGATGGATGGATGGATGGATGGATGGATGGATGGATGGATGGATGGATGGATGGATGGATGGATAGATGGATGGATGGATGGATGGGTGGGTGGGTGGGTGGATGGATGGATGACCCTCTAAAATGACAGCCAGATATAGTATCAAAGATCCCACCTCCATTTCCCTCTTTCCTCTTGCTTTATGACTTAGCAGGTAGCTGTTTTTTTTCCTCTGCAGTTAGTTTGTGTCACTGTTGCTGGGCTGGGTTTTGTGGCCATGTACCATATGTCACATTACTATTTAATTTGTTCTGTGCGTATCCACAGCGACCCTTTGGGCATCTCCATGGCCTGGTGTAACATGATGTGGCATTGGCAGGTTAGGATTTGTGTGGTGTTGTATTTTGTTGGCGTATTCCTCTGTTCTGTTGTTTCTATGCAAAAGGGGTTGGGTTGTGAACAGCCGCACTTTCTGAAACTGTCCAAGGTGCTGAACTGGAGCAGCTGTGTAGATAAACTACTAGCAGTTCGGAAGTTGTGATTGTGTATGGATGCTGTCCGTGGTGCTGAATTGATTGGACACTATATAAATACTCTCTCCTCACATGGCTCATCTCTGTGAAGTTACCCTGACCATCTCCTGTTTCCACAAATTCAAGCCTTTATTCTTCATGAATCAGGCTCAAGACAGATTTGAAGGTTACATCGCAGTTTGTAAGTCACCAAAATGCAATTAGATAGTGTAACCCCACCCGTAGCCAGTCATACACGATTATTTACACTCCTTTTGTGGCGATGTATGTGTGTATGCATGTGTAATTATGTATGTGTGAACAGCATTGATATCAAAAGCAAATTAGGTTTATCGGGGTGACTCCGCTCCGACCTTGGCGATGCAATGATGGCGGAATTTTGATCGTACACACACTCTCACACACATGTTGTGGCCAGAAGAACACATGTTTATAGTTGAACTCTCCACACTCAGCAATGTTTTATGCCTGCCCCCCGTGTCCTGTCATTAGGACGAACCAGGACGGAGTAGGCACTCGGATGAATACTAACATGCATGCATGGATTACATGGGGGACATCTGGCTCTTTATTTGACATTTTGACCTTTCTGATTCTAAGAAAGTGAATTCAAAAGTCTGTCTTAGTATTTTATGTAATCTAGTAAGGCTTTGTTGTGTTTCACATTAAAACAATTGGGTCTTGTTTAATGTTATCAGTGCAGTAAAATAGAAGGATTTTATAGGTGACTTCTCGGAGATGTACATATTCCACTTCAAGTCACAATCCAGATCAGCAGCCCTAAAACTGCCACAAACATATTTAATACCCTTGAGAAACATTTTGTTTGTGTCTGTTTTCAAAGAATGCATTTTGAGTTGCACACAGACTTGCATGAACACATACTGTCAGGACAGGGAATGTGGGATAACTTATATCAGATAGCTAAAGTGTTAGATAGAGGGAAAGAGTTTTTAAAAGAGAGCCTGCATTCAATCTGTCAGTGTTTGGAATTGACAACTGGATTTACAGACAGACGTGAGTCACAAAATATCCTGTTAACACAAAGGCTCACAATATGTCTCAAACGCTATATCTATAATTGGAAGTCAAGTGTTTTATTTGGGGCGACGTCCATAAAGCGGCAAAGTCTTAAAACAGATGACATGACAAGAGTCCAATCAAATCTTAATTAACCAACTGCAGCCAGGGTCAGGGAGTAGCTCTCGTGGAAGACAGTAACTGGATATAAAACCTTCAAATGACATACAACTGGTATATAGACTCTATAAGACTGTATGATATAAGAATGTTGCCCAGTCTGTTTCGGGTCTCCCGAAAAAAAAAACATTTTCTGAAAATGTACAAGTGTGAGTTTGGTTATAGAATGCTGATATCACTCAACCGTAAATACCTGAACTGTGTGTGAACACAACTGTATTAAGGATCCAAATACAGGACTGACAATTGTATTCGGCTGCTGTGTGAACATGGCCACAGAGATCACCCACACAGATGTAATTGAGGTTCTCAAGAAGAGTGAGCCGGATTGTTGGAGTTTGGAGACGAGGAGAACAGCAGGAGCCAGTGCAACTACAGAACACAGGCTGAAGTTGGACAAGAGTGGGTGGGAAGGAAAGAGTGACAGCAGGGAAGTGGAAGAAGTAGGTGCAGGGAAAGGCACAATAAATGTGTGGTGCATTGGTTGAAGAAATCTGTTTCCTTATCTAAATGTAACTGCAAGTTCTTTGAGCACGCTATATGTGAATATAGTCAGAGCTATAGGGCTTTAGGCATGACATGCAGTGGAGCATCTGTAACCCCTTCGGTCATGACTATATTCATAATGTAGCACACCTCTAGTGCCTTACTGCATTGCTAAAATGATCCCCTCACAACATAAATAAATTAAGGGCACATCTGAAAAATCTTTAAGTGCTGCCCTTCCACTAGAAGATATAGAGTAGTCCTTGACATGTAAACTAAAGTTAATAGTTTGCCTCTAACTCTGTGTCTAAACCAGGCGCAACAGCTCAAGGATGTCTACACTCAAAAGTTCCAAATCCATTGGTTCTGTTGTCAGAAGTAGGACAAGAGCTTGGAGTATGTCAGAAATATGGGGAAGACATGGTGTAAGGGTGCTGTTAAGCAGGTGTTTCACATTAACGATGTTTGACCAATCAACATCCATGTTCAGAACTGTCCATTGTATTATAACTGAGCTTGACATTACATTATTATAACACTTGACATTACATATATCCACCATAAGGGTCTATCAGGTGTATAAAGGGTGCTTTTTTGTAAGACAAGGGCAGGCGAGCAGGAACTAGAGTCATCTTTGGAAACACCATATCGTGTCAAGGAAGATTTGGTTGAGGCTTTCTTTCAAATTCAGCAGTGCAGTGCGTTTTTTGAGCGTGACTGTTTCTGTGGAAGAAAAAAAAAAGAATTTTTTTTCGCTTCATCTTTCCTTCTCCGTCCCATCACCAACTGTCTTCCTTCACTTGGTGACATTGTTTTTAATCTTTGATTCCCTCTAGCTCTCTCAGCTCTCTTGATTTTTGTCATCTCTCCTTCGTTAACCATATTCTGCATCGAAATGACGTTGAGTCCCGCTCGCGGCCAATCAGAGCCCTGGCTGGCCTGTCTCTCCGTGTGCCAGGCTCTCCGTGCGTGCCCTGGTAGCCCGTTTGTGGCTTAACGAACAAACGGACGTTAGCATCCCCACCGTTTACACCCTTCCTCGCCAGCCTTCCCATCATCCCTCCCTCCTTCTCTCGCTATGTTTTTGCACATGCCACCGCAGCGCCCCCTAACCCACGTCACGTGAGCGCAGGGGCCCTAGCAACAGTGAGAGAGAGAGAGAGGGAAAAGTGGAGCGAGAGAGGGAAAGAGGGAGGGGGAAGAGACGCAGAGCATTAATAAGTAATGGGCCGAACAGTTTGAAACCCGGTCCTCGTTAGCATTGCAGCGGCGCCATCATTTGCATGGGAGCTCCTAGAGCAAATTCAACAACAGCCCACACCCCTCTTTTTTTTCTCTCTCCCTCCATCTTCATGTGTCTATCGTTCTGTCATCATGCATTCTCCTTCTGTCTCTCTCTCGATCTCCCGATCTCTTTTTATTTGTGATATTTTGGTATCTCTTTCCTCTCATCTCGTGCGTGTCTTCTTCCTCTTTTCCCTTCTGTTGTCGTTCTGTCGTTCTCCGCCTCTACCTCAGAGTCCCCTGGCATTCGTGCGTTGCAATTTTCTTTTTGTTGTTGTTCTATTTTCCACACTATTGTGTATTTCACATTACTATTCATATCCTCTCTCTCTCATACTCTGTTTCTTTTTACCTTGAAAAGGATGGCAGGAAAATGGCGGCTTTACTTCCGGTAGGGTTTTATTTTTAGACCGGATCTTTCTCAGCTGCACTGCGCAGAGAGCGAGAGAGTTTTCCTGCCCTCCTGACATCCCGTAACAAAAAATACACATTCTCCAACATGTATACAAACCGCTTTTCTCTTTATGTGTGTGTGAGTGTGTTTCTCTGGCCTTTGGGAGTCTGTGTAGAGTGAGATGTAACTGGAAGGTTGCCATGCTCCACACATAAATCCAATTCCACATTTTTTTTTTCTTCTTTCGGTCTGACATGATGCCCCAGGCTGCCCACGCTACACACTCCACCACTACCACAGAACCGTGTATGTGTGTGGTACACTCAAGCCCTTGTTTTAGACAGACCTTACATGCCCCCCTCCCCCCCTCTAATCCTTCATGCACACACATACACACACACCTCAAGGCGAAAGAAGACTAGACAAGAATTGATCCGCACTCCCAAACAGAACTGATCGCAAGGAGACGTGGGACTAATATGTGCATAACTCTGTCTGTCTCTCTTTTAATCCATCAATCTCCATTTTTTATTCTGTACACCCAACGGGTCACTTCTTGTGTGAAGACAAATGTCTTATGTACAGTCACACACACACACGTACGACATACACACAGGTGCATGCATTTTCTTTAAAGCATAAATCAATACTCAAATAAAGGAATCCAATTCTTTTAAGTAACAGATGTTGAAACCATGCCCAAGCGGTTGGTGGTGCTCATATGTGGGTTTGTGGGTTTGAATATAGTTTGCAACATTTCCCTCCTCAGCCCCCCCAAAACATAGATGTAGAGATATGGAGAAAATGAGTATGGAGTGACTTTACCATCACATCATTTAAAACCTTGATGTCACCTAACCTAAATTGAAGGTGAAGTTTTCAGAAAATATTTGTTGTACGTTGATCTGAAATCTAAAATTGTCAGCAAATATTGACTGTTCCCCATCTGACCTCTATTTTACCAGGTGGCAATTTCATACAATACGAAAAAAGAAAAAAACATGGTTTCACCCCTAAACCTAACCCTCAGTGGGGCAGATCGTACAAAAACGTACGAAAGAGATTGAACGAATTCATATGAATATGCTGCCAGTTTGCCTAAATCTAAAATAGTTATGATAGTTGCCATGAAACAGTTTTGAATGATCATCACACAAATCTATAATTAAAGTTTGTGAAGTGAAATATAGCACATCATATGGAAAACCTTTGTTTCTTTATTTGATTTTCTCTTTTTTTGTATAGAATAGAGCAGTTTGTTTAGAATAGAACAGTGTGAACTTTACTCAAAATATCTCCTTTTGTGTTCTTCAGAAGAAAGCGGTTTGGACAACACAAGTAAATGATCACAGAATTGACATTTTTGGGTGAAATAACTGTTTAATATTTCACTTCATTTGTGCAAATTATACAGCTAAGGGGTAAAATGAAGGCAGAGTGAAAAAGAAAAATTGCGAGGAAGAGAGACCTTGTATCCCTGGTTGCTGATATTTAATTTACCAGTCTTCACAATGAGAAAGATCCAAGTGACTGCGATTAAACCAAAATTACTCACTGACTACCTCTCTTTCTCTCGCTCTCTCTCCCTCCCTGGTCTCTCGCTCTGGGTGAAATGTTGTGACAGCGTTGCGCTGATGTTGTAGGGGGTTAAAGTCACCAAGTGCATATTATCCTGTAAGGCTTAATATGCAGGTTGGAGCGCGAGGGCCGACTCTTAAATTACAGTTTGCTGGGCCTAGCACTCAGCGTGACAACAATACCTACACAGACACTGTGTTACGTCTATACACACGTATGCTTGTGCTTAGCTGTCATACAAATTTTCATTCAGCAATACATTTTTGTGACGCAAATTATCACACATCCATACACACACACACACACACACAATTTTGTGCACACATACTTCATTTTATTGCCTTATCACATGGCCATGACATTCACACAGACACACGCTGAATTTATCTTTGTTTCCAGCCATTGTCTTTGTTTGTCTGTAGCTACTATCTGCATGTGTGTGTGTGTGTATGTGTGTGTGAGCTGCTTGTTATAGTGATGGAGTGTGTGTGTGGGCTGCCGAGTCAAGCCTGTCCTCTCCGCTTTCATAAATCTGCGTTGGATGAAGCTCTCGAGCCATAAAACGCATCGATCGCCATCCTTCACACACACACACACACACACACACATGCTCTTCCCACTGGGTAATCCTGCTTTCTGTAGGAACGTTGTGTCTTGTTGAGTGAGTTTTGAATGCACAAGTTTGTCCTAATATAAATGGATAAACAAGATAGTCAACTAATGATATCTCAGCATAAATATACAGTCTAAACACATCTTCATGGTTTTAATGAGTCACAGTGTGGATATGACTCCAGATGTTGACCTATAGCTGAAGGTTTGGTCTTAAAGTGTGTTCATATATGGGTTTGTGTCAGACTTGTGTTTTGTGAGTTTTACATTTCCAGTCCAGTTAGTTTTCTCATAACGGAGCGGTTGGCCTAATCCACATGCCTTGACTGCCTGGAGAAAGTAGGACACACACTGGGACAGACTGACTGTTCTCACACACTGACATACTTTACTGTCGTTATTGTGACCAGTGATGTTCAGTTTAGCAGAACACAGACAAACTCTTTTTATTTTTATTTTTTTGTACTCTACACACACATTGTATTGCTTGTAGGCTGCTCTTTCATAGCTCAGGGGACTTCTCATTTATGTTTCAATTATTAGATGTTTAGATGTTTTGAGGATGTTGCACCCTGTGAGAAACAATATAGATACAGATCTCTATATAGTGTGCATAAAAATTCTGCCTAACTATGAATTCACACACAATGACCACAATCAACACATATCATCAAACATCTTATTTGTAAACTTTCAAAGTATTTTTTTGTGTCAGAAATATTCACAGCTAAAATGTCCTGAACTGAATAAGATGGACTGAAAAGGAAGAAGAAACATTTATCAACCACTTCTGGCTTCTGGTTGAGTGCTGCAATGTAAAATATGGCCTTCATGGATGTATAGATAAATCAGAGCGGAGTCAGGCCTCACTGATGTGACATGAACGTGACAGTAATATACTGTTACAATAACATACACATCAAATATTTGAATCTTAGTCTGTTATGAATTACTTGTTGTATCCTTCAAAAATTCTTTGATGTATGCTTGTTAGTTTTTGTATGTGGTAACTGGAGACATATTTCTGGACGAATTTGTATCTCAGTGAGCAAGTTTTCTTACCAATTATAACGTTGGGATTTTTGTAAAAGTCTAAAGCTGGTTATTCTATCTGCGACTCACTGAATTGAATTCCTGTGGTTGAAGATTTACATATAAAGTTGGTACTGAATGGACTTTTTGAGAATCATAAAGGCTTCAGTGTTTTTTATTCATTTGTGGCTCAGTGAAATCCATGTGCACATGTTTATATCACCTCTTCTCTGTCTTCAGGTAACAGGTTTTTCCTGACATCATATGGGGCCCTCTACATATCTGACGTTCAGAAAGAGGACGCCCTCTCTACATACCGCTGCATCACCAAGCACAAATACAGCGGAGAAACCAGGCAGAGCAATGGGGCTCGTCTCTCTGTGCTGGGTGAGTGTGAGCATCTGTGTGGATGTGTTGGGCAATTGACATCTTTGTCATTTTTGTCAATCATAGTCTACTAACCATATTTTCGTAAATGGTTTTGTTACTGTCTTAAATGTGATTCTTTGAGAAGTAACATTAAGATTCTAATTTATGTCATTGGTATTTAAAGGGATTATATTCTACATTTTCCTCAAGGCTGCTTATGATTTAAGTTAAGGGATTTTGCAGAAAACAATTGTAGTCATTTGTTTAAACATGAGCATTTTCTACCTTTACTCAGACCATTAGAATTAATCAGGCAGTTTTGCTACTGTACCCTTAAGATGTATACATGTAAATTACCTGATTTGTTGTAATTAGATATTATTGCTTTCTCTCTTTCCTTAGACCCCACTGAATCCCCGCCTTCTGTGATGGACAGTTTCCAGTCAGGAGAGGTACAAGTGGGGCGCAGCATAGAGTTGCCCTGCATCGCCTCCGGGTACCCCAACCCTACCATCCGCTGGCTGAAGGATGGGAGGCCGCTTCCTGCCGACTCCCGCTGGACGCGGCGACTGACCGGCCTCACAATCAGCGATCTCCGCCTGGAAGACTCCGGAAACTACATCTGTGAAGTCACCAACAGCTTCGGCTCCAAAGAGGTCACAGGACACCTTAATGTCATCGGTAAGGAAATAAAATAGGAAATAAAGGAAAAGAGAGGTGTGACAAAAAGGACTAGTGGTAGGGCAAGAGTAAATTACATAAAACATCACCATTATACTTTCGGTGTGGGAAAAATGCAAGCTTTTCAAAAGTTACAAGCTATCTTCAGCCTTTAATTTTTAGATATGTTCTTGGATCAACATCCTTGTTGGTCCTGGAACCATGTTCCTGAACTTGGATTTTATGGTTAGGCATAGGGATAGTGCTGTGGTTGGAGCTTCAACACCATTCTTATGAGCCTGGGGTTAGGGATTATGTTCGTTTGACGAGAATGTTCTTTCAACATGTATACTTGGCAAAATCTTATCATCCTTTTCACTTATCATAGATTCATCAAATAGGACATGTTGCTGAATCAACTTGTTGGTCCTTGAGCAACATTCCTATTAAACAGTCATACTTATGCATAGGGATAGAGCTGTGGTTAGGCTTAGTAAGAGTAGGATTAGAACTATGTTTGTTTAACTGGAATGTTGTTCCAAAACTAACAGAAGATATAGGAACGTGCAACTTCAAAGTAATAGCCACCTACTCTATTCCCCAAAGCAGAAAACAAAACCCTGTAGCAGGTATCCTCATCCTTGTTTCTGGAGATCAACCTTCCTAAAGAAAGATTAGTTCTGACCTTGCTTTCAATTAACCTACCTGTGATTTTCAACTGAATACAAAGAACTTGATTTGCTGGCTTAGGTGTGTTGGAGTTGGAACACCGGGAACAGGGATGAGGACTCTTGCCCCAGAGATTTGGCTGCCCTATCGAAGTATCCAACAATTGAAGTAGAAGGGTTATCCCAATCATGAAAAAACCAGGGCCAGTGGATCTGGGTCACCTGTTGGGTGTCAGTTTATGGAGTGATTTGTTCGTCCATCTCTTACAAAGTCCTGAAATATCCACAACCTTTCATTCAAACGAGAGGGTCCAGGTCAAGTAGGTTCAACACCATGCTATCGAACCAATCTAATGCCCCTTATCTCCTGTGCAACTGTGTTATAGGGAGAAAGAGATATCGAACGGAGTATACCAGAGAGTGAGTAAGCAAGAAGCACATTTGTGTTTAAGTGATTTTGGCACACTGATAGGCCTCTGCCACCTTCTCTGTGACTTTCAGAGAAAGCAATATGAGAGGACAGGAAGGCTGTTGTGGCCTCTCCAGTCTGACCCCTCTTTTACCAGAAATGGGTGTATGTGTTTTCGAGCAGACATGGGGAGGGATCTTAGACCAGTGGGATGGTATTAGCTGGAGCCTTAATGTGAAAGGAAGAGGGGAATAAAAGAATGGGAGGTGGGGTGGACATTTGGACTTTTAGCCGGTGGGCACATCACACCAGTGTGCTCACACAGATTCTGACAGGACAGGAGGAGAGAAGGGCACACACAAATACATACACACACACACACACACACACACACACAAACACGCACACACACACGCACACACACACACACACTCACACCATCATGCACAAAGGCCTCCAGCACATAACACCAGCTGCCTTATTGCTCACTGACATTTTATCTCGCTCTCTCCATCTATCTATCTATCTATCTATCTATCTATCTATCTATCTATCTATCTATCTATCTATCTATCTATCTATCTATCTATCTATCTATCTATCTATCTATCTATCTATCTATCTATCTATCTATCTATCTAATATATCTGTCACAAAAACATAGGACTGATAAGGCACAACATAATTTTAACTTTTACTTTAAAAGAATATATATTTATTCAAAACTTTTCCCTCAGACTCAAACACCTCTCTCTCTCTCTTTCTCCACAGAGCCTCTGAGAGTCACTTTATCCCCCAAGAACCTGAAAACAGGCATCAGCAGCACAGTTATTCTTTCATGTGCTGTTCAGGGCTCGCCCCACTTTACCGTCTCCTGGTTCCGCAACACAGAACCCATCGTGCCCGACCAGCACTTCTCCATCCAGGGTGCCCACAACGAGACACTCTTCATCACGGCAGCCCAGAAAAGACACTCAGGGGCATATCAGTGCTTTGCCACCCGCAAGGGTCAGACCGCACAGGACTTCTCCATCATACTGCTTGAGGGTGAGTGGATAATGGGATAGCGCTGAAGGTTGTGGTTCGGATTCTAACTCTCCAGTGGTTAAATAATTTTTTTTGCATCAAAGTTCCAAAATTAGATTTCTATTATTTTTAAGCAAGTTACACTGTGGGCCAGATGTACTAACGCTTTTGCGCACACTTCAGGCATATTTCTTTAGCAAAGTGCGCATAAAACCATGGCGAGGTATGTATGAGGTATGACTGCCTGTCGCGGGAACTGAAAAGGGCAAAATGCGCTTTTCGTGTCATGCATATGCATTCATGGGATGGTCAAGGGGAAAGTGGGAGTGTCACATAAAGAGATGGGAGGGGAAGCGTAAACTGCGCCTAATTATGTATTCCGCGTTATGTACAGAAAAAGCCGGTGAAAGCGCACCTCAATTTTGCACTGAAAATTCTCCGCCTCTTAAAAGCAGGTGTAACTTAGGAAGCGGGTTTCCTAGCATATATGCCTCCTGGTGAAATGGCAGCAGTAATCTGAGCAAGACGAAGACATAGGGTAAGGAGATGAGCTGAAAAGATTTTTGCCACAAGAATCACACATTCAGTTGAGTGAAAACGAAATCATTAAGCGTTACAGATCAAGCAGCTACGCAATATTACAGTTACTGGAAGAAATCAAACATGACATCGAATCTCTGACTCAGCGTTCACATTCCATTCCAGCAGTTGTTAAACTCCTCGCTACATTACAATTATTGGCATCAGGATCATTTCAAACAGTCATAGCATCAGCAGTGAGAGGAGGCGGCCCATTCAATTGCGCGTTTAAATGCGTGCAATTTACGGTATAGTGGGTGGGGACAGGCGCTGATTACCTGATGAACTGCAGGTTTGGTACATAACACGCACACAAGCGCTTTCTGCGTCTTGGCCATGGCGCTATTAACGCTGCGTTCGCAAATGTACGTACATCTGGCCCTGTGTCCTACACAGGCATGACACGACAAGTTTCCAGTAACAGGTACTTTTGCTGTCCATTATGAACATGAAATACTGCACAAGGCAAATGCATAACAGTCTATCAGAATATATCTGGTTTTTAATTTGACAGAAACAGAGAGGAACCAAGCATCTGGAAAGAAAAGAGCAGATCCCTAGTGATCTGTAAAAATCTGGATCAAGTAAACTTGCATTTTACGGTTTTACCATTTAAATTCATTTAAATTTGGTTTAGACAAAATATAAAAAAATTGTGTTCAAAATGATTTGAACAAATTTACTTGCTTTTTTTCAGTGTCATATCTGGTTAGGACACAGTTTCATAGTGCAATACAGCATTAGTGACATAAAATTTACCGTTTTTGAATCTCTCTTGAAAAATTTAGCTGTTCGTATGATATTTTTTAGCAGTGTGCTTTTCAACGATTATGAATTCTTCTATCTGTATTGCTCTCTCTTTTTCCTGTCAGACGGCACCCCGCGGATCGTCTCGTCTTTTAGTGAGCGCGTGGTAGCCCCTGGCGAGCCCTTCTCCCTCATGTGTGCAGCCAAAGGCGCCCCTCCCCCCACCATCACCTGGACGCTGGACGACGAGCCGGTAGCGCGGGACTCGGCGCACCGGGCCAGCCAGTACACGCTCTCCGACGGCTCCACTGTCTCGCACGTGAATGTCACCAACCCCCAGATCCGCGATGGGGGCGTGTACCGCTGCGCCGCACGCAACTCGGCCGGTAGCGCCGAGTACCAAGCGCGCATAAACGTAAGAGGTGCCTGTCTACTTTTCAATCTCAGACGTTTAGGGTTATTACCCGCCACCTCCCCGACCCCTGACCCCTGAACTCCTTCACCTCATCTCAAGTCCAGATGTCATCGCTTCTGATCAACTCAAATGTCACTGTGTGTGTGTGTGTGTGTGTGTGTGTGGGTGGGTGGAGCGTCTTATGTTGTTTGTTCATTGCAGAACTGTCACCTGTGCATTTTCTCATCTTGAACAGCATTCTTTCTACTGTCAGATCATCTGTTTGTGTTTTCTGTATCTTTCCACTTCTCCTGTTCGTCTCTCCATCTGCTGAGTCTTTGTTCCTCTCTTTCACACATACACGGTGTCTCTGTCTCAATGTCGCCGGCTGGCTGGCACACGTGTGGTGTCCTGGCTGTTCTGGGACAGAGTGGAGATCTGGCAACAGGGAGACGCCATCACGCCAAAGAGAAAAGAGACACGTCAGCTAAGAAACCAGACTGAGAGGAGAAAAGATGAGTTGAAATGGTAGAGAAGGGTAGAAGAGAGGGGAAATACTTTGATTAGAAAAGATAAGAAAGGACAAAAGTGGAGAAAAGAAGAGACAAAAACTTAAAGAAGAAATGAAGAGGATCGAAAGGAGATGAAAAAATCTCAGAGGATAGGAGAGAAGTGGAGCAAAGACAAGATGAGAGGAGAGAAACAACTCAGAGAAGGGGAGGGAAAGGAGAACAAATTACAAGGTATTAGAGAAGGAGAAGTGGAGATAATATAAGATTAGTTGACAATTTTTTAGATTATATCATAATAAAAGACTAGTGTGGAAAAACAGGAATGAAAAACAGAAGTAGTGACAGATCTTTTTTTCAAATGATGACGTATTGGGATTTCAATGGACCTTAGTCAGGGTAATGCCATACTTCATTTTTGACAGATATCAAACAAGGCTGTGAGGATAGAATACAGTGTGTTCAATAGATTGTGCTGCTGTTTAACAATAATCTGATTGATCAGATAAAGAAACGTCTTTCCAAACAAAACAAAAAAACTGTCAGTAGACAAATCTCCATGAAACATTTTTAAAAGTGAAAAATGTAAATAAAAAATGTGAAAATTATGTGATATGGGACTCTTATACAGAGCGTGCCATCTCATACAGCCTGATTTTCATATATCATAAAATATCTTTTACCTGATAGTTTTTGGTAGATTTGGAAGAGAGAAATATCAGGCCTCAGCTCTGAAAATAATATCTTTTTAAAGATCTGATGCCACTTACTTGACAATTCCAGTAATTATTTCATCCTCAGTTGTGCTTGTTTTGTCAACCCAATACCTTGTTGTAAACCAAGACTTAGTGTCCAGGCAGACAAATAAAACCCAACACGTCATACTCTCGGAAGTTGCGTTAAGCCAGCCAATCAGATTAGGTTTGCCAGATCGAGACAGTTTTGTGCATAATATGCATCAGACGGTTGGTGAACTGTCTGTGGGCGGTCGGTGGGCGTGCCGTCTGAGAGAGATTGAGTCGTGTTGACAGGCCTGTTGAATTCACCCTCTCTTCCTCTCTCTTTCTCTCTGAAATGTTCAGTTATGACATATCTGTCTGCTTTAAGGAGACATGCCAGAACAATCATTGCAGTGAGAATGAGACCCCGTGCCAGGAAGCCACAGTTAGTGCACACACACACATTGAATGATCCCAATGCTCATGGACACACTCATATAGTCTTAAAACACCACTGCCTGACTAATACACTCTGACCGCAGTGCGCTCATGAAAACTGACAGCATTGACTTTACCACATACTCTAATCCATCTCACGCACACACATTTATTTTTGAGATGATAGTTTCGCAACACGGTATTTAACAAACACAGACACCCGTGAGCAATAAGGCCCATTCTTCCTGCGAACATTGCAATAGAGTTGCTCAGTTACTGTCTGGATCCTTATCTAAGTTCATACATTCATATATTATGTTTGAGAACAAAAGAAAAATAGAGAAATAGAAAGACAGCCAGAGAATAACTGTGAAGAAGAGAGAAGAGGGATACTGTGCGACAGTCTTCTTGAATAATACATCAGGGTTGACTTGTCAGAGCGGTGACTTCAAAGCACAACGCACGCTGAGCTGAGAGAAAGGGAGAGAGAGCAACAGAAGAAGAGAGATATACGAGGTTGAGGAGTGGGCTGTTAGAGAGGATGAGAATATTTGTGTGCATAAAATCTCCATATGCCCCATCGACGATTTATAAGCCGATCCGCCCTCCATTTTGAGGGAAACAAAATGTCCTTCTACGTCTTCGTACCGTGTGCTTATGGTTCCTCTTTTTTACACCTAAGCCACCTTGTCTGCTTTTTTCTTTCTGCATCTTCAGGCATTGGCCATTCAAATCTTCACAGTGTTTCACCATCCATTCGTTCGTATACCCCTCCATCCTCGTGTGTGATCTGAGAGCAGAGTCCCGAAGAAAGTCTGCCATGTCTTTTTCCCAAAGCAAAGAAAACAAAACAAACACGAATTGGTCATTATTAACCTTTTCAAATTCGGCGATGACTGGTCTTGCTAGCAAGAACCGGAAGCTGTTAGCATATGCTAATCACATGAAAGGGCATTCACACTGACAGTGTTTTGCAGCGACAGAGCAAGTTTAGCGATAGTTGGTGATTTGAGGTTACTAGAGAAAAAATGTGTGACAAATTTGAGCAAACTTTATGCAAATGCACAGTGACTACCAGATAGTGGAGCTCACGTTATTCATTTCACGAAACTGAAGTCGAGCAGGAAAACGCGTACTAGCAATCAACAGCCTGCTAAAAAATTGCATAAACAAGCCTAAGGTGTTTTTTTGCTGATGGAAGCTGGCCATCAAAACTGACCAGCTTGAAAACAATCTAACAGCTTAGGCTTATTTAAGCTGTTTTTTCATTAGGTCAGTGCAGTGACATGGCAAACTCCAACGATTAAATCGATGTCAGTGTCAGGCTTAAGACTACTACTGACCAGTTCCAATAAAAAGCACCAAAATGCTTTTCAAACTCAGTAGCTATTTAGCTTTTAGCTCATCAAACTTAACGGATTTAGCTATTAGCAGGCTAACATGGCACAGTTTCACTAAAATAATTCTAAGGCCTCTGCTCTCGCAGTCCTCAATCCTTTAAATGTGTATTTTGGGAAGTTGCTATGAAATGTAATGTTGTTTTTTCACTCTGCCTACACAAACACATTAGGTTAGTATTTTATTGTTAAGATTACGCCGCACATACCCTTAGCATTAAATCCATTAACTTGGCATATTAATGTAACTGCAGAAACACACCTCATTCAGTTGCTGAATTTATAAAGCCATGGTCCTTTGTGCCAAGCTCTGATCAAGGATACGGTACAAGCCACATTGAAACTTTAGTTCCACACAACTATTACACCACAATCTGTGCTGTGAAGACCAAGGGCATTCTAACCCCCCTCCTCCCCCTCCACCACTCGCTCTTCTGTTTCTTCCTCCCACATTTCTCCCTTCTTTACCCAAAATGTCCATGCAAAACCTGGTCTTCCATCTCCCACTCTTTCTCAAATCCTTTTCTTTTACCCTTTTCTATCCGCCACATTCTCCCTCTTTTTTGTCTTCCTTCCTTCCTCTCTCTCTCTCTCTCTCTCTCTCTCTCTCTCTCTCTCTCTCTCTCTCTCTCTCTCTCTCTCTCTCTCTCTCTCTCTCTCTCTCTCTCTCTTTTTCTTGCTCTCGCTTTTCTCTGTCTTGCAGGTCCTCCAAGTATCCGGGCCATGCGGAACATCACGGCCGTGGCGGGTCGCAACACTTTTATTAACTGTCGTGTGATTGGTTACCCCTATTACTCCATCAAGTGGTATAAAGATATAGTGCCATTGCCAGACAACCATCGTCAGGTGGTGTACGAGAATGGCACTCTGAAGTTGAGCGATGTGCAGAAGGGCATGGATGAAGGGGCGTATCAGTGCAGTGTGCTCATCCAACCCCAGCTCTCCATCAGCCAGACTGTCTACGTCACAGTCAAAGGTTAGTGCTCACTACCAATTATTTTGGGTACGTTTATGGCCCCTTAAAAAAAAAGTAAAAAGTGCAATCTACATTTGATTAAGGACCTATTTATTGACAGGTTTTTAAGTGAAAAAAAATTAACATCAGGATTGTTAGCGAAAAACTTCATAAATATGTTATATCTTTGTTTTGTTTTTTAGTGTGAACTCTTTCATACCAAGTCTGACATTTTTACAATGATCCGTATAATCTTTTATTGTCAGAGACATAGTACAGTAAATAGTTTTTTTTTTGTGTGTGTGTGTGTGGGAAATTGTTATATTTTAAATATATAGGCTATAACTTTGTGTTGATTAGACATTTTGGATTTAGTATAAAATCCTTCACAACTATTCAGATGTAATCATCATCAAATATCAAATATGTCTATTTTTTATTTATTTTTATTAATTCAGGTATCTTAACTTTGGATATAATTCCCAATGGGCACAAGCACTGTAAAGACCAAACGGATTAATTCTCTAAAACACTAAGTCATTTAAGGCTAATATGGCTATCTATTCAAGCAAAACCACCATTTACTGTAGAGCCCGTTTTTTACATAGAGCACATTTTTACGTACACATTTTTAAAAATATAAATACCATAAAAATTATAACACTTTGCAATAAACCTATTAGCAGAAAAGAGATGCCTCATTAGCGGATGTTTCTATGGGCCGATATACAGTACGTAAGCCGTCTGCCATATTGGAACGGTCAAAGCCGGTTCGTGAACATACGAGAGCAAGTTGACTGTGTGTCTGCAACCATAATTAGACGCGTGTATGATTATGAAAGTAAAAACATTCAAAAGTACAATAGTAAAAACCAGTTTTATACATATAAAAACACAAACTAACACATTCTCACCTGTGAAAGATTATTATCCCATTTATTTGGGAATTTAAATGTCTGCGGTTTCACAACCAGAAGCTGCATAATTTTATGGCATCATTGATTCTTACTGTGAGTGACGACACACTGACAGTTCCAAGATGGCGGGTGCGCCGACGTGTCTTAAGTGGTTAAATATATATCATCTACGTATACACAACTATGGTATGCACCTTCAAGTGGGTTTGCCATCTGCCATTAAAATAAAAAAGAGGAAGCTCAAATGTGCATGTGTGACGCGTGAGGACCAATGAAGACATGTTCTAGCGCGCCACTCTTACACATTCGAGCTTCCGTGTTTAACATATTTGATGCACACTTTTGTAACAAATCACCCGAAAAGTCATTTTTTTACTGTTTATTTTTATCTGCCGTCAGACTATCTGACTTCGTTGCAATGGGTTGCGACTTGCTTCGGACTTGACTGACAGATTGGCATTATGACACCGTGAGCTTCATGCTTTCTAACCTTAAATCCACTTTTTTTTCTTTTGGTTGCAATTATTCTGCTGATTGTACTTAAAATACAATAAGTTTTTATTAGTAGACCCATATTCATAATTGTGACCACAAAGTCTGTTTACAATGTCTGCCATTGTAACAGATGTTCACATCTACCAATATCTGTATACAGTGTGTGTGTGTGTGTGTGTATATATATATATATATATATATATATATATATTGAGAGAGAAAGAGTATCTTATTAGAATATATACACTGTTGTATATATATATATACACTCACCTAAAGGATTATTAGGAACACCATACTAATACTGTGTTTGACCCCCTTTCGCCTTCAGAACTGCCTTAATTCTACGTGGTATTGATTCAACAAGGTGCTGAAAGCATTCTTTAGAAATGTTGGCCCATATTGATAGGATAGCATCTTGCAGTTGATGGAGATTTGTGGGATGCACATCCAGGGCACGAAGCTCCCGTTCCTCCACATCCCAAAGATGCTCTATTGGGTTGAGATCTGGTGACTGTGGGGCCCATTTTAGTACAGTGAAGTCATTGTCATGTTCAAGAAACCAATTTGAAATGATTCGAGCTTTGTGACATGGTCCATTATCCTGCTGGAAGTAGCCATCAGAGGATGGGTACATGGTGGCCATAAAGGGATGGACATGGTCAGAAACAATGCTCAGGTAGGCCGTGGCATTTAAACGATGCCCAATTGGCACTAAGGGGCCTTAAGTGTGCCAAGAAAACATCCCCCCACACCATTACACCACCACTACCAGCCTGCACAGTGGTAACAAGGCATGATGGATCCATGTTCTCATTCTGTTTACGCCAAATTCTGACTCTACCATCTGAATGTCTCAACAGAAATCGAGACTCATCAGACCAGGCAATATTTTTCCAGTCTTCAACTGTCCAATTTTGGTGAGCTCTTGCAAATTGTAGCCTCTTTTTCCTATTTGTCCTGGAGATGAGTGGTACTTGGTGGAGTCTTCTGCTGTTGTAGCCCATCCGCCTCAAGGTTGTGCGTGTTGTGGCTTCACAAATGCTTTGCTGCATACCTCAGTTGTAACGAGTGGTTATTTCAGTCAAAGTTGCTCTTCTATCAGCTTGAATCAGTCGGCCCATTCTCCTCTGACCTCTAGCATCAACAAGGCATTTTCGCCCACAGGACTGCCGCATACTGGATGTTTTTCCCTTTTCACACCATTCTTTGTAAACCCTAGAAATGGTTGTGCGTGTAAATCCCAGTAACTGAGCAGATTGTGAAATACTCAGACCAGCCCGTCTGGCACCAACAACCATGCAACGCTCAAAATTGCTTAAATCACCTTTCTTTCCCATTCTGACATTCAGTTTGGAGTTCAGGAGATTGTCTTGACCAGGACCACACCCCGAAATGCATTGAAGCAACTGCCATGTGATTGGTTGATTAGATAATTGCATTAATGAGAAATTGAACAAGTGTTCCTAATAATCCTTTAGGTGAGTGTATATATACAGTATATAATAACTATAGTAATTGTTATATTGGATATTATAGGGATAGTTGCTCCTTTTTTACATTTGAGCCCCAAGTATTGGATCAGAACTCAGTATTGGCAGATACTCGATATTCAATGACTCAGATTGGATCGGTTGATTGGGACATCCCTAATTTATTGTATGTGCATCAAGTATGATGCA
Organism: Rhinichthys osculus; assembly: GCA_029959095.1. Taxonomy (NCBI): domain Eukaryota; kingdom Metazoa; phylum Chordata; class Actinopteri; order Cypriniformes; family Leuciscidae; genus Rhinichthys; species Rhinichthys osculus. The sequence continues at coordinate 13,216,287 of JARWKJ010000009.1, read as the reverse complement.
TTAATGTCAATTAGTCAGATTGGATTTATTGTAAGTTTCACACCAATTCTGAAACATCTATTTTCTTTTTCCAGCTATCCAAACTTTTTTAAAGACTTACACTTTGTTGAGACGCATTAGATTTAGTTTAAACTAATGTGACTAGACAATGTGTTCACACTAAGTCTGAAATATTGTACTGTATTTATGCATTTTCATTCTGTTTTATTTATTTCCATTTTGTTGGTCCTTTTTTTTATTGTTCATATGCTTAATGATTCATTTAGGTCAGCAAAGGACTTGGTGTAAATTGTTTTAGTGTGAAACTTTATTTTTAATGTAATTTAGTAACATTGAATTTGGTGTGAAGAGACTGCCCTGAGAGGATTTTTGGACTTGAGCCTAGTCAGCAAGGTATCTTGATTTTTTGAAGGATTTCCAAAAAAAACAACCAACAAATTACCAACCTCCGTTTGAGGTTTGGCATTTCTTGATAACATGCTTCTTCAATGAAAGGATGCCCATTGTACAGTTCTTCATCTTTCACATTTCTTCAGAAAGTGTAGTGGTTTATTGTGGCAGAATGAGTGTATTTTGGTAAACGGAGTGTGTTTTGCATTAGAATGAGTGTATATTTAAGCTGTAGGCGGTTGGTGAAGGTTGGGATGGTCTTTCCCATCCGCTGGCACAAAGACCCTGAGAGAAAGCACACCACTAATAGCCTCTGATTAACAGGATTACAGGCCTTCTGCAGCATTACAACCATTCATCAATTACCCAGTGTACTTAGCATGTGTGTATGTGTGGGGGTGTTATTTCTAGTATGTTAAATCTAAATAAAAGTGAGGTCGCTCTGATGTTGGGTTTTGAATCTTCACTTCACCATGTGTGTCCATACAAGGGGCTACAGCTCCTGGTACAAATACAGTGAGGTCTAGTGTGTGCGTTTGCATGAGTGTGTGTACCGGTACAACCGAACACTGACTCCAGTGTGAAGTCAGTATAGTGTGCTGCTTGTCTTGTCATGTCTCTGATTTAATTAGCTGAATTTTAACGAGCCCCAGATTAAATCCCCCAGATGTCTCCGATGGAGCCCCCCACCTCTGTTTCCATGGCAATGCCATTATTCCCCATGCCAATTGGGCTCTAATTAGAGCAGCTATTATGGGCTGGAGGGGTGGGATGTGTGTGAGCGTGTATGTGCGTGTGCATTTTTGGAGGGTGATGGGGTCAGTATTACATTACAGACCATGAAGGGTTTGAATTTTGATAGTGAAGATCTCTCGCTTGTTCTCTTCCTCCATCAGTTCCTCCCCTCATCCAGCCCTTTGACTTCCCTCCCACCTCCATTGGTAAGCTGATGTACATAGCGTGCGTGGTGTCCTCCGGAGACATGCCAATCCGGATCACCTGGAGGAAGGATGGGCAGGAGATTGTGTCGGGAACATCAGGAGTCACCATCGAAACAAAGGAGTTCATGAGTTCCCTTCAGATCTCCAAAGTTTCTCTCGAGCACAACGGAAACTACACCTGTATTGCAAGCAACGACGCAGCAACTGTCAGTTCAGAGAGACAGCTCATTGTAACAGGTGAGCAAGAGTTAATGGAAATGTCGTGGGATAAGATTTCACCAATTAGAAAATTGTTCGGGCCCAGGATTACTTGGTTAGGTTGGTGTTATGGTTAGGACAATGTTTGTTTGACCAAATGTTGTTCAAGGACATTTGGCTAAACCAATCTATTGGTATCTCCTTTCCTGAAATATATGTTCTTCATTGTAGTTCCCCCTGGTTTTCTGGTTCAGCCCAATAACCAGGATGGGATCTATGGCAAGTCAGAGGTTCTGAACTGCTCTGTGAAAGGGTACCCTCCTCCCAAAGTTGTCTGGAAGCATGCCAAAGGTAACATCTTTTATCACTGTATATACAAAACATCAATTGCAAGTTTTCATGAGCTGATGATGACCCACAATCAAAACTGTCTTCATCTTGATTCTAAAGGTATAGGGAACCCCCAGCAGTACCACCCAGTTCCACTGACGGGTCGCATCCAGATCCTGTCCAATGGTTCTCTGCTGATCCGCCACGTTCTAGAGGAAGACCGTGGATACTACCTGTGTCAGGCCAGCAACGGAGTGGGGTCCGACATCAGCAAGAGCATGATGCTCACCGTTAAAAGTGCGTCTGGCTACTCATCTACATCTTTACACATAATGACATCAGCTCTTTTCCAAAAACCTAGTGAGCTACCTTAATATCTACAAAGGCATCTATCTTCTAAAGATGCATCTTAACCATCATGGAACCTCACAAGTTATGGTTTTGAAACACTATTCATTGGCTACAACTCTTTTAATGGTCGCTTATGCAAACAGCGATCCTCACATGAGGCAACCGAAGTGCCTAGTTTGAGTTTATTACAATAGAGTGCAACAGACCACCCACTTTTCAGTAGCCTTGGTACCAGAAGTAATGTTCCCATTTATTTTCTCAATTGGAGTTCTTCAATAAAGAGTTCTAAGCCATGAACCAAAGTAAAGTTTAGAAATAAATCACAATATTGCTACACTGATTGAATGCAAAAATGTACAGTAGGCTATATATGGACAAAAGGACAAGTTTAAATTAACTATAAACAAAAGTGCAAGGATGTGTACTTAAATAAATTTATGAAGAAATTAACTACTCATCCCATGAAACATTGTGAATGTTTTAATCGAACCAAAATAATAGTACAATTTAAAACTATATGAAAGTAGAAAGAAAGTCCGGTAAATGGTAAACTGTTATGATAATTAATATAACATGATAACAAATACCAGTTTCAATATCAAGAAGCAACATACTTTTTTGTACAGCTAAAATAACTGGAAACTACTGACAGTGGAAGTCTTGCATATTCGAGGTACAAATGGCTCTTCCCACTTTTACATTAAAAATATAGAGTTTAATGTTGACATGTTGCTAAGCTCAAGCCTTGATACTCTGTAAAGTATCAAAAATATATAACACACATATTGAAAGACATTCAAGAGCTTAAAAGTGTTTAGTAGGAATTAGCAATACTTTTCCTTGATTAGCATTTTCCTTGATTCCATCAAACATCTTGAATAAAAATTCTGAGAATACCTCGCTTGTGAGGATACATACAGCACTGCTTTTGATTTGGGGCTAAACAAGTTTTCTTAGAAGGCAACATAATTTTGCTGCCTAATTTTTGCCTGACATGTAGCTCATCAGGTTTCAAGGCATGGCTGTAGAATCCTTTGCTAGAATCTTTGAATATCAGAAAATGTACTAATAGTTAAATCTTTTATTAAACCATGGCATAAAAATAAAAATATTTTGGATTCCCGTCACACTAGATTTGTGGAAATTTGAATGTGATTTGACCTGCAGTCTTTGGGGTGGTTTGCCGTGGTGTGTGTTTGAGGTCTTTGTTTAAGAACGGCCCTCAGATGGGCTTTCACGTCTCAGACTGATGCCTGCGGGAAGGGTTTGGGATGCTTGAGTGGACACACTCACACACAAAACTCCACCTCTAGACACACACACATACAGAGGTGCACATACACCTGCATCTGTCACACTTTGTCACTCAAACTAATGACCCAGGTTATGATATATCAGTCACACTAAGGCAAGAAATACAAGAAGCCTTTGACTTTTTTATATAGTAGCTAGAATTGCCAGGAGTTACGGTGTGTGTGTGTGTATGTGTGTGCGTGCGTGCGTGCGTGCGTGCGTGCGTGTGTGTGTGCGTGCGTGTGTGTGCCTGTGTGCGTGCGTGCGTGCGTGTGTGTGTGTGTGTGTGTGTGTGTGTGTGTGTGTGTGTGTGTGTGTGTGCGTGTGTGTGTGTGCCTGTGTGCGTGTTTGTTTGTAAACGGCTCATAATAAGAGCAAGAGTACCAAAACAACAGATTCAAGTGTAGCCAGCTCATTTAGATTAATAGAACATTACAATGGAATCCGTAAGGCCATCTCATGACTGATCGTTAGTTCGGACACACGATCTGTTCTGTCCACATCCATATTATTGATCCTTCACATAATGTAGAGTGCAGAAAGCTCCCAACCACGCAACACTGCCCTAGGCTTCACTTACAGTCCTGACCACATTTAAACAAACCTCATCCACTGGTGTATTCTTTAACACTCAGCCAGAACATTCTACCCCGTTGAATCTAATGAAGAAATGTCCAGGTGGTATTTCACCTTATAATCAAAAAAATAAATAAATATAAGAAATTAGAGCATATATTTTCCATAAAGAAGATGGAGCTTTTTTTTCACCCCAAATATTCATTACTGTAATGCGATTGAATCTCAAGTTATTCTCATTGACATTATCATGTCCTCGAAATATTATTGTATTAACATTATTTTAATTGTATTTCAAAATATACAGTATGCTTACAACTGTACTTTACAATTGTACTGTTAAAGATTTTTTGGCATTAGGCTACTAACTTTTTTACTAACAAATTTTATTATTATTATTTTGGGGTAAAATGTCACCTTTATGAAAATAGTTTTTTTTTTTATATATATATATATATATATAATTTAATGCTTTAATGCTTTCTTGAGCATTAAATTATCACAGTGAAAAGGATAAAAATGCCATAAATAGGTAGAATTGGATGGTTAAGTTTACTTACTCTAACATGAGATAGTATACAAATGATTTGTACATTTTCATGTGGATATCATGCAGCTCTTTGTTTATAGCATCCAACTTTTTTATCAGTGAATTCATCTCTCTCTCTCTCTCTCTCTCTCTCTCTCTGATTCAGTGTTGGTGTTATTGATTGAATCGTTCCTCTGTTCTGCCTCCCTCAATTCTATCCGTTTCACTCGTTGGAAGGGAGGGAATGAATAAGTGATGAAAACAAAACAGCGGAACCCTCCTCAGATCAATATTGTGTGTGTGTGTGTGTGTGCGTGTGTGTGTGTGAGGCAGCACTAGAGAAGAGTTACTCGGGAGGATTGAGTGAGGTTCAGAGTGTGAAAAAGTGATTGAGGGGTTGGAGAAATGCACACACTAACGCTCACTGCCCCGTGTCATAAGAACACCAGGTGTCTGGTTAAAGTCACACTAACCTTTGCCTCTTTTTAAATTCACTCTTTCCTTCACATAAATTTACCTCCTGTCCTCCTATACCATCTTTTTATACAGTTCCAGCTATGATCACATCCCACCCAAACACCACCATGGCCATAAAAGGGCAAAACAAGGAGTTAAACTGCACCGCCCGGGGTGAGTACCCCATCATCATCCGCTGGGAGCGAGGCGACACTGTTATTGACCCCGACCGCAACCCTCGATACTCCATCACCACCAGCCCCAACGAGAAAAGCGATGAAGTTATCTCCACACTGAAGGTGAGACATACACACATACATGTATGATGTCAGTGAAGGAGTACCATGAATGTTGAAATGCAGAGTCTTGCCTTAATGTTGCCAGACAGGTTTCCTGGTAGACCTTTTACATAATTATAATTATTGATTTATTTTACTCTTGATGTTTGGTGAGCTTTTGATCTGTCTTATTTATTCATTTATTTACACTAAATGATTTTATATTCTGACACATAGGCGCCGATTTATATTTCTGCCGGTGGGTGCCCAGTGTCCACAGTCCAACCCCAGAAAAAGTGGTTGGGACTATAACGACCCTGGCAAAAAGTGGTGGGGACATGTCCCACCCATAGGTCCCACCCGCAAATTACGCCTATGTTACCAACAAAACTAAAGCACATTCTTTCCATGAGTGTCGTCGCGAGTCGCGCTCTCGCTCTGATGATCAGTTGCGGTTCAGTAAATAATATAATTCAATAAATACCTATTTACATACCTGTAACCACTAGTGGTTGAACTTAACTCAAAAATAACTATTAAATAATAAAATAACTTGAGAACTGGTTGACTAAATCAGCTTGAAAATGTTATCTCATGAAATAAATCCGTAATTTATTTAGAATTTAAAGGTACATGTTGTTATTTTGCCAGTCAATCGTGAAAGTCTAGTGGTTAAAAGTTTCTGGCAACATTAAATCCAGGAGAGAAGACCATTCTAGAGAAAAAGCAAGTAGAGAGTTTTGAGCACGCACACGTTATATCTGAGCGAGAGCCGACAAGAGCCATGAGACTATGTTTGAGAACGCCCATCCAGTTTTGTGCGAGAGTGAAGGAAATCCGCCTGCAAGTTGAGAGATTTGTGCTCGCGCATTACTTGGATGCGCTCTTGACATTTGTCATTAAAATAACGCCGTAGAAAGGGCCTCAAATTAACTATAAATAGGTGAAGATAATCGTGTCTGAAAGCTGCAATCGATTTTTTATTGGTTAAAATCAATGGAGAATATCTCGTATTTCTCTGTGGTACACCCATGGGATCGGCGCCTATGTTCTGACATGAAAAACACATTGGGCTTTGTTTATTTACTTAGTCTATAAATGGTTTTATATTCTTACCAGTGAAGCACATTGGGCCTCTATTTATTTATTTATTTATTTTTAATTGTATGTGTTTATATATATATATATATATATATATATATATATATAATTTTGATAAATGGTTTTATATTCTGACCTGCAAATTACTTTAATCTGAATTAAATGCTTGAAAGGTTATTTTATTATTATTAGTAGTAGTAGTAGTAGTAGTAGTAGTATTGATATTATTACTTACAGTTTGGCACATTGGGATAAGAGATAGTATTTTAACATTGAAAACACTTTTACGTCGTTCAACAATACATGATGCGGGCCTCAAAATGAGCAAAAGATCTAAACAAGTTCATCCCTCTCAAACACTTTCTCTCTTTCTGCAGCTGAAGCCAGCGGAGCGCGGGGATTCCGTCTTTTTCTCCTGTCACGCCATCAACTCATACGGCGAGGGCAGAGGGCTCATCCAGCTGACGGTGCAAGGCAAGACAATCAGCCATGAACAACATGCTCACATCTTACATGATACTCTTTATCTAGAGACACAAAATCAATAATTTACCTCCGGGCCCCAAGCCACCTCTTACTCTTCAGCCTCTCTCTCTCTCTCTCTCTTTGTCTCAATCTCCTCCATCTGTTTGAAGTCTATTTCCACTTGTTTGGTTTGCAGAACCCCCTGACCCCCCAGAGCTGGAGGTTCGAGAGGTCAAAGATCGGAGTATGAACCTAAGGTGGACGCAGCGGTTTGACGGCAATAGCATCATCACCAGCTACGACATTGAGTACAAGAACAAATCCGGTGCGGCATTGCTTTGTTTCCATTTCAAGCTTGGATGAATAACATTGTGAACGTGCATTAAATATGTATTTGTATGTCAGAAGAATATGTAGCGAATAAGCTCAGACTGTGAGAAGATGAATGGGATGTGAACGGATTTCTGCGACGTTGCGACTCGAGTGTATTGCCTTATTTTGCTGTTTGTACATCTGCGTCATCCTAGTTTTCCATGCATCGCTTGTTTTTCATATCCGTATGATTTGACCTGTAAACAGTCCTTTTTGCATGCTAACAAACATAATGTTCTAGAACAGCCTGGATGGAGGTGTGATGTAGTAATGTATCCGTGTTATTTTGTCCTTGTCGTAGACCCGTGGGAGCTGAAACATGCCACCCGTAAGATCTCGCCAACCAACAACCAGGCCAACATAGTGGAGCTCCACCCGGCGTCCGTGTACAGCATTCGCATGTACTCCTACAACAAGATTGGACGCAGTCAAGCCAGCAAAGAGCTGACCATCAGCACAGAGGAAGCACGTACGTCTACCGCCCCTGATGTACACACGAGCTCATATTCGTAAAGCATAAAACACTTCTCTAAAACATAAAGAAATCTGGCATCATCCCTCACCCTCCTACATGCTGTTCCAAACCTGTACTTCCTTCTTTCTGTGGAACACAAAAGATACATTTTTGAAGAATTTCCAGGCCATTCTTTTCCATACTGCTCACAAAATCTGAACGATTGACTCATTGTTTCAGTCACAATGGTTAAAAGCTCACTGGAGGGGAAGATCAGTGAATAACAACTTCAGACACCGTATGACTTGTACTTGGAATTTAGCGCCTATTTCATACGGGACACTTTTATTATACTTTTATAGTGCTTTTACACCATTTTTGAAACTTAAAAGTACCAGTCCCCTGTCATTGTAGTTACATAAAAAAGTTTCTGGGGTGTTATTCAAAATTGTTCCCATTGTGTTTCACAGAAAAAAGAAAGTCATCCAGGTTTGGAATGACTTCAAGGTGACAGAATGTTTTATTCCTTTAATAATCTTGTGACGTCACATGATTCTCTTCTCACAGCTCCTGATGGGCCACCCATGGAGGTGATTTTACAGCCAATGACTTCTCAGAGTATCCGTGTCACTTGGAAGGTAAGCCTGCGACTTCTAAACTTGACTTTTTTTTGGATTTTAGAGTTTTAGATTTAAGTCTCTCTCCTTTTCTTTTCACTCCACTCAGGCACCTAAAAAAGAGCTCCAAAATGGAGTGATCCGTGGCTATCAGATCGGTTATAGGGAGAATGGACCGGGCAGTAATGGACAATACAGTATAGTGGAGATGAAAGCCACAGGTGATAGTGAGGTGTACACACTGGATAACTTGAAGAAGTTTGCTCAGTACGGCGTGGTCGTCCAGGCGTTCAACCGAGCCGGAACCGGACCTTCCAGTTCTGAGATCAATGCCACAACACTGGAAGATGGTAATTAAACTATCCATTCATCCATCCATCCATCCATCCATCCATCCATCCATCCATCCATCATGCTCTAGGGATTTCTCTTTCGTGTGATTGCGCACGAGTCTTGTGTACGGGGCGACTCTGGCCCGTGGTCCTCATCCACATGCGTGTCACTGTCATTGTGGCGACAGTGATATTGATGCTGTTAAGGATAATAGTAATAACAACAAGCATAGGAAAAATAATTATAATTAGCCTGTCTGCCGAGGCCCCTCTCCCTGATCCGCTGCTTTTCCTCCCAGTCTAATTATCTGCAGCTGAGCGCATTGTCTCCCCCTCTCTCTTTTCATCTTTCCTCCAGATCCCTCTCTCCGGCTTTCAACTCCCCTCGTCTCCGCTCCCAATCCTCTCTCACTCTCTCTCAAAACACCTTTCATTTATCTCTCCCTCCATCTCCCAACTTCCCCTTCCACCCCTCCGCCCACTTCTGTCCTGCTGTATTTCTTCTCCATTCTTATTTTTGGAAAGCTCCTGGGTTGTTTTTGTGCCACTGTTGAGTTCTTCCATCGCTTTTTCCCTGATGACTTTGTTTTTACCTCTATCAGTGGTTTTCTTGTCATGTTTGTTTCTCTTCTAAAATTTCCAACCTGAAAATTCAAAACATTTTCCAACTCAACCAAGACGGTTTACCAGATTGAAACCAGGTCTACTTGCTGGTAGTCCAGTCCTGTGCCTGGAGGGCCACTGTCCTGCAGAGTTCAGCTCCAACCCCAATTAAACACACCTGAACCAGCTAATCAAGGTCTTACTAGGTATTCTAGTAACTTCCAGGCAGGTGTGTTGGGGCAAGTTGGACCTAAACTCTGCAGGACAGTGAGACCGAGTTTGACCCGGGACCGAGTTTGAACACCCCAGCTATAAAACAATCAAGCTCAGACCTAGAATGAAAGTGAACCTATGGCCAATTGTCAGGCTATTGTTGAGGGTCTGTCAGTCTAGTTTTTGTTGTGTATTCCACACCTTTGGCTCTAGTCTGTGGCTAGTGCCCTTCGGTGGCTTTTCGACTGTTTGAGAATGTTGAATCAGCGACGGAGCCCGTCGGTTAGAGAGATTACTCTGATTGGCTGTTCAGCTTAGCGAACCAATGCAAGAGAAGATCAAATTGATGATAGCAAACAAACAACAAAGTCAAGAGAGCTTATAGGCTCTTCTCATTTTATAACAACAGTCCTAGCTTATCCGGTTTCCCTTTTTAAATGATGAATATGGACTACTGCCACATGCTGCTATAGAGAGTTATTTCCTCTCATTCAGGCGCAGAACGGTCAGGCTAGATGGCTGTAGTCTTTGCTGTGTTTTCAAGCGCAACTTTTTGTCCCAGACGCAGGCGACATGAGGTGACACCCCGGTCTAGGTCGCTAGTTCTTTGATGTCGATTCATTGTGTCAAGGCGTCATTGAAATGGGCTCCAAAAATGGAGGGTTTGGTTTGCTTCACAGAGGCCTCTTTGGAATGATTCATTGAAAAGATCTGACTCAAGCGAATGATTTGTTCATGAATCAGACATGGCTACTTCTTTAATGAATGTGCTAAGAAGATCTAGGGTGGGTGTCATGATTTTCAATGCATCATGACTTAAATTTAGTCTGTCACATACAGTAAACCTATTGAATGACTTCAGGAAATATATAGTGCACAAATTATATTATAGACAACTTTCCTGACACTTTTATGGTACTGAGCTCATTCACTTTCATTATATTGACAATAGGGGCTTTCGAACTTAGTTCTAGGAACTAGTCACCAGGGTGGTTCCCCAAGAACTAATGGTTGCCTTAGGAAAAAATTCTGGTTGCATTTTCACCGCCAGTAGAAACTCTAAAGTGACGTAAGCCGCGCTTGTTGTTGTGACCTTTATTTTGACGGCGCTGAGAGCGCCAGAGCCTGAGCTCACAGTGCTCGCATTCTTCGTGTTCATTAGTTTACGATCTGTCTAACAGTCCTGTCTAATACGTTATTAGATAGAACTGTTATACATAGAAAGTAGACAGTATATGAAAAGGTATTAGCGAATGTCGTGTGGTTAATATCCAGTGTCGCCAGCTGAGCAGAAATACATAGTCATGTTTGGATTGGTCCCCTCAAAGTTGCGTTGGATTTTCTTCTTAGCGTAAAGGTTAAGAGGTCCATCTATCACTGTTTTCCATTTTCGTGGAGTTGGAGGAAATATAAAGGCTATAATCTGTTTTCACAGGTTTTTAAAAAATGGCGGGTGCTGGTGTTTCGCGTGCGTTCGGCCAATCAGCGTATACACTAACGTCACTGGTAGTTCCTATAGTGCTGGTTTAGACCCTACTCTGAACTAGGAGCTAAATTAGTTCCTCCAAAAGGAGTTTCTAGAACTAAAATCGTTCCTAGTTCCTGCGGTGTGAACTCGCCAAAATCCGGGAACTTCCACCAATAGCTCTAAGAACTATGAAAAGGTTCCTCTGGTACGATAGCCCCTAATAGCAGCCAAGGAAAAAAAAAGAAAGTCATTCTGGTTTGAAACCACATGAGTGTGAGTTAATAATTATAGCTGGGAGGAAAGTAAGATGCCAATATACCCGTAAGATGCCAATATACCTGTTTAGTGCATCTGATCCAGAAAGTCAGTGAGAGACTGGGCTTTGCAGGCAGGGTTGGAGAGTTATAGCGAGTTGTGCTTGTGAGCGCTCTGTCAAGCCACTCTACTCTAAATGGCAGTTTTAGTGTGGTCCACCAGGGCCAGACAGAGTCGGACCCTAAGGCCTCTTCAAACAAATACCATCATTTCTCCTCTGCTCTCTCTCCCTCCCTCCTCTCACCGTCTCCTTTACTCGCTCCTCTTCCTGCGCCAGCTGCAGCTGCTCCCTCATAGAGCCAAGCCAGCTTTATCCCTCCTCTATCCCTCCTTTCATCCTGTCGTCCGCACATGCTTTTTCCCTCCCAGCAAGTCACACAGACAGGCTCTGTGTCCCCTCAATAGTGCCATTATTTATTCAGGGACGCAATTTGGCACATCACCACCACCACATTTGCAGCGCATCCGGAAAAAAAGCAAACGCATTTAGTAGGTGAAACAGCTCAAGATCGAGATAACAGTAACGTTTCACTTCTCTTCAGCTTCAGGATGTGATTGTTCTGTCCTTTTTGAGTGCAGTTACAAGGTTGTTGATGCTCTTGGGCCTCACCAAGTGCTCCAATTGCAGTATTTTACTGTCATTTTACTATATCACTGTAATTGTGCTCTTTCACTGCAATTTTTGGTTTCCACTTCACCTATTGTATCTTGTTTCCATTGGTGCCTGAATTATTTTCCCGCTGCTTCCTTTCCCTTTTATGTGACCGTCTCTCGTTTTCTTTTCCTCTCGCAGTTCCCAGCCAGCCACCCCAAAATGTGCGGGCCATCACGGTGACATCGGACGAGGCGGTGATCACGTGGTCGGAGCCCCCGCGGATGACCCTGAATGGGGTTCTGAAGGGCTACCGTGTGGTGTTCTGGTCCCTCTACCCCGATGGAGGTGGGTGCTGTGGGGGCCAGACACTGGGGCTCAACCAGAGTAATTATACGCTACTACTGTTACTCCCTCACTAGCCGCGGTCCCCGTAGAGCGCCCCCTACTGTCCACCCGTGTATCTGTATCCCAGCCAGTCCAAACCACAGACGATGTACATTTGTGGGTGGACGGGTGTATGTGTGTGTGTGTTGTCTTTTACATCTAACAGCAAAATGTGAGGAAAATGTAGATTAAAAAAATGCTAAAAGTGTGAAAAAAATGTATTGGTGTGAAATTTCTGAAAAATGTCCACACAAATATTGTACAATTTACACTACCGTTCAAAAGTTTGGAGTAGATAAGATTTTTAAATGTTTTTGAATGGTCACCAGGGCTGAATTTATTCGATCAAAAAATAAAGTAAAAACTGTTTATACAGTATATAATATGTATATTATTCCTGTCATGCAAAGCTGAATACTCCAGTCTTCAATGACACATGATCCTTCAGAAATCATTATTATATGCTGAGTTAGTGCTCAAGAAACATTTCGTTCACACTATAGATTAGGGTCCAATTCTCACTATTAACTAACTATTAACTACGACTTTTGTCTCAATAAATGCCTATTTACTGCGTATTAATAGTTAGGAAGGGATTTGTTAAGTTTAGGTATTGGGTAGGATTAGGATAGGAATGTAGAATATGGTCATGCAGAATAAGGCATTAATATGTGCTTTTTAAGTACTAATAAAACAGCCAATATCCTAGTAATATGCATGCTAATAAGCAACTAGTTATAGTGAGATTTGGACCCTAAACTAAAGTGTTAACAACGTTTCTTATCATCAATGTTGAAAACTACTGAGCCCTGAATATGACATTCAGACAAAAATATATATTCTCACAAATTAAGAATTTATTCCCATGATTTATTAATTCATTCCCTTGTTTTAATAAATCGTGGCCACATTGTACTAATCAGTTCCCTTGTTTTGGTAGGAATTAATTCTTAATTTGTGGCCACAATCTATGTATGGGAAAATATATATATACGGGCTCAGTAGAAAACAGTTCTGCTGCTTAATATTTTTGTGAAAACCATAATACATTTTTTTTCACGATTCTTTGATGAATAGAAAGTTCAAAAGAGCAGCATTTATTTGAAATAGGAAGCTTTTGTAACATAAATGTTTTCATAATTGTGTCCTTACTGAATGAAAGTATTAATTTCAACAACAAAAAACTAAAAATCGTACTGACGGTAGTAAAACTTTTGAACGGTAGTATACTTAAACCAATTTGTTGGGACAGTAAAAATGGATCATAAATGGGCCGAATAATGTCTTACAAGGTAAGGGTATGTTATTTATAACTAACTGAAATGCAAGAACAATGTGTTTTGTTTTTTTGTTGTTGTTGTTTATCCGGCTGTGTGTCACTTACAAAAAAAGTACTGTAGTGCTGTAAAGTAACATGGTAGTGATGACATCAGATGGTAATATATACCATGCACTGAATCTTATTCAGTAGGAATCTAGTTTCTTTCGAAGAATAGCATGGCATTACCATCGTACAGGAATAAATGCTATTTTAACATCTTTTTACTTTTTTGTTTGTTTTGCACTTGGACATAAATATCATTTTCTGCTAAATATAGCTTTACAGTAGCAGTGACGAGCAACCTTTTGTCCAGCAAAATAGACTATTTTAGTCTCTCGTTGAATAATATCATAGTACTTTTTTTTGCGAGTGGAATGTGTGCAAACATGGTTCTCCTGTGTTCCCTTGTGTGATGTGTTCTAATTACACTGCTGTTATTAGTGAGTATATGAGCATGCAGAAAGAGAGTCATTCAGTATTTTTCACGTCTCTCAGAATGGGGAGAGATGCAGAACATCACTACCACTCGCGAGCAGGTGGAGCTGAAGGGTTTGGAGAAGTTCACAAACTACAGCATTCAGGTCCTGGCCTACACACAGGCAGGAGATGGCGTCCGCAGCAACGTACTCTACATTCAGACCCGAGAAGACCGTAAGTTCACACACATGTACACACGTGTCCATATGTCGGTCTGTGTACTTGAATACATGTACACATACTGTAAAAAACAATAAACCTATTCCAAAACCTAGTGAGCTACCTTATGGCTTGCTGCCTACAGGGGCAGGTTTCTAAGACACCATCATGGAACATCATTTGAGACTCATCACATAAAGTGCACAAGAGACTCGTTCACTCTTGATTCCAATAGTCTTTAAAGACAAACCTACTGTAAGCTATGAGGTTGTTAATTGATTGTACATGCTTTTGTTGAAGCCTTTCAGCCCACATTATTTTAACTTATCTTTTGTTTAACAGTAGAGTTCCTGGTGAAAAACAAACAAAATAAATCCCTCACTAAAGCCACAGTATTTCAAATCAAAATACTTTTAATTCAAATCTAATTTTGTAATGTTGTGATGTACTCATAATAGCTGGTTGGATTGCTTCATGACTAAACATGCTTCATGTTTACACGACACCGTTTTCGACTAAAAACGGAAAACTTTTTATGCTTTTTGGCCGTTCATTTACACGACAACGGCGTGTTGGCGGCCTGAAAACGCAAGCTTTTGAAATCGTGTTTCAAAGTGCAAGTTTAAAAAAAAAAAAAATTATTTAACAGACAGACATACAGACCAAAATATTGCATTAAACAACAATATAATAATTCCATAATTCCAGAAGTGAAAATAACAGTGGGTGTGTGTGTGTGCGTGTGTATGTGCATAAGCAAAATAACCATTTATTATTTATTACCATCATCATTACCATCTTCACCACCACTCCTCACTACCAACATACTACCAACATTGTATTAGTCAATTTTTATTCTTATTTCCATCTTTCCTCCTATGTAACAATTACCATTGTCAGCACTCTTCAAAAATAAAAGATACTTTAATAAGATAATATAAGATAACCCAAAGTGCACGTTTTTGAAAACTATACCGTTATCGTATCCACGTAAACAATAAAAACCCGACCTCATGCGTATTACGTGTCCAGCCTATAGGCGTGTAGTGTTTCTTTACAAAGTGACATCGCCAACTACTGGCCTGGCATGAATAAAACAGCGTTTTTAGTCGTTTTCGTGGATCCTTGTGAGCGGGGCTCATTTTGACAACGTTGTCGTTTGTATGCGAAAAAAGTTTTTAGGACATTGAAGTCTTTTTGAGAATCCTTAGGGGGAAAATGAATGGGAATTTACTTTTCCAAGGACGCTGAAAAAATGGGCGGGGACTGTTGCAATTCATACAAATAAAAATACACAGCATACCAAAATACCGGGTAAAATTACACTGAACTATATTTATTGATTACTTTCAGTTTTAAGGAACTATATGCACATTTATAATCAACATTTCTCTGTATCTTCTGGGTTTTTTTTTTTTTTTTTTTTTTTTTACTGAGCTTGCTGTAATGCATTCTGAGATTGACTTTGCTATGAACGATTCAGTCTTAGAATGTGGCCTGTTAAGGGATCTTAAAAAACAAATTAATGTTACTGCTTACTATTGAGCATATTTATGATACCCTGAATAGCCAGATTATTATGTTTTGGACCACATAAAAGGTAAAAAATTATATAGTCTTTTATCTGTGACAGATAATTGTGACCCTCCAGTGCGCTTTCAACCCAGACAGTGGAGAACCGGTGTTCAAACACACAGCCACATTATGTGCAATCCACTTCCCCTTTACCCCGACTCTTTTCAAGCTCAAGGGTGTGTGTGTGTGTGTGTGTGTGTGTGTGTGTGTATGTGTCTGGGTGGGGGGAGGTTGTGGGGCAGAAAATCTTGCCACAAAAACCACATTAGCTGGAGGCAAGTGCTGCATGGTCCCAGTCCAGATGATGCTGGATTGCTTGATTGCTGGATGCGGTCGCCGTGGCGACATTTAGGCTCTGAAATAGCATTAGCACACTTAATGAGAATTAAGACGCTAAAGGAGGGGGGTCTGTAAAGCTGGTTTATGTCTCAAAGCAGATCCCCCATCCAACACAAGGAGAAGGATTTATTCTTTGTGGATTAGCTGACATTAATTTTGTGCTTACACTGGTCGGGATAGGATTATCCTATATCTGTCTCTCCTCCGTTCCCTGGTGGGGTTGAGGGGGGATTCAGGGAAATAAGGGGTGTCTGAGGGGTGGAGAATAGGAGAGATGCATTGATCTTTTTCATTTAATTGAATATGATAGATATAGGAGTGTGTGGTGTCAGTTTGACAAGGGGCTTCCTGTCCACATTTTTTGGGCCAATTTCTGTCTGCTCATGGCACATATGGAAACTTTATAAAAACAATGTAATAATAGTAATTTTCGACTGTGTTCTCCATAATTTACAGGGAATTAGAATTAGAACAACAGTTTGTGTCACCACTTTAAGACCTAAACCCCCTCATGGATAAACCCCTGTATGGCTAAACCCTAGTAATGATGATTATGAATTTTTCTCCAAATCCTTCTTGAATCTCCATGTCTTGCTAAGCATTGTAGACACACTAAATTGTGACGGTTATTTCTAAGATGACAGAAGTGTGATGGGCCAATCCTAAACAAAGCTCTGGACCCCTACATAGTTTTATGTTACTCCTAAAGCGTGAGTCTTATTAGTTGGCCGGTTTTCTTCGCAGTGCAATGGAAAAGACCATCAATATTCACTCGCATTGATGGCAATCAAAAGTTCATGTTGCTCCGAACAGATGCGTTAACAGCTGTTTATTGAAATTAAAATGTTTAATGCATTACATTTTCACACTGAACACTGTCTTGGTGTAAAGATTAATCTTATGGTAAGAAATTCTCTACAATAGACTCAAGAAACATGTTTTTTTTTTTGGCTCCTAGTTTTATTCTTTCTAGCTCTATTCCAAAAGCTAGTTTTCTGCCTTCATAGGAGAAATTTTAAGGTAGACAAAGGCAGTTCCCAAAAGTAGGCTGCAACATTATAAGATATTCTAATTTTGGCCAAATTTGTCCAAGCATTGAATGTCCTTCATAAAGAAATCCCAGAATGCATCCAAGATGGCTGGGGGGAAATTCTTTTTCGTTCAGAACAGATTAATTTGAATAGAAAAATCTAATTTTACCCAGTAATTTTACGTTTTGTATTTTTGTACTTCTTTCGGGAGTGTTAGCTTAGCAACATGCTAAGTAATGTCAAACTCTGTAAGCCAAGACTCAGTTGATTCTCATGTTCGCTTCACAAGCAGCACTATTTCTTTGCCATTGCCTATGTAGAAAGCTTTGATGCAGTCATGATGGTTAAGATGCTGCCAAAGTCCAAAGTATAATGTTTCAGTTTTGACGAAGTTTAGACTTTTTAGCCGAACACGTAGCTTTTCAAAGTAAACTACAGTACATGCTATAGCGTGCGCGAACACAGGTGCTCGACACTTGCACACTGGAAAGTTTAATAATTGTCCAATGTCTGGGACTATTACTCTCCATTATGATGGATAAAAATGCTCATTTAAACGTGTATCTTTTCACACGCACTGTACGAAAAACCCCAGCGTAAATTAAACTGGAAGTATACTTATTTAGCTGACTATGTAGGCAGAAAGACAGCTCGCTTGTTTAGGAACAGGGCTCCTCTTTTTCTTTTTCTTTTTCTTTTTTTCTTTCTCTCTTTAAGAAAAAGTCCAGAAAATTCCATAAGTAGCGCACAACATATTACGGCAAACCTTTAGGTCACAGGGAGGTGATATATCCCACAATGCTTCTGTCAAACATTAATCTAGTTTTCTGTCTCTTTTCTTTCTCTTTCAGACCCCGGCCCTCCAGCGGGCATCAAAGCAGTGCCATCCTCTGCCTCCAGTGTGGTGGTATCCTGGCTTCCCCCCATCAAGCCCAATGGTATCATCCGAAAATACACAATTTACTGTTCCAGCCCTGGATCGGGCCAACCGGTGAGGCACAAAAAGGGGGAAACTTGTTTTTTAACATTGATTTTGGTGTTGCCGTCGTTTTTTTGTTTAAAAATTAAGGCATTCTTGTGTTTTTGTGTTTGTTGAAGCATGCAAGACTGAATATTTATGGGTTTTTAACATTTATGTGCTTTACTTCATATGGGTGTGTATGTGTGGATTTTTTCTTTTTCTTTAGATTCTAAGTATAAATCAGCGTTTGGTTAATCATATCGTCTATTTGTGTCTGGATTTATGGCGAGTGTATTTTTAATCTGTGCATGTGTGAGGTTGTGCTGCAGTATCAGCGGGATGTGTGTGCGTGTGTGCTTGTGTGTGTGTGTGTGTGTGTGTGTGTAAATGAGAGGCTCATACTGCAGTGTGTGCATGCAAGCTCACCCTCCCGTCTCATTTGCATATCTGCGTCTCATCACGTTGCCTAGACAACCTCATCTGTTCATCAGGGAGGGCAGGAAACAAGCTGACAGCACACACACAAACACACACACATCTCACAGGCTCGATCACATTTATAACCACCTTCTCGACAAACACACACACACGTAATTTGTGTACTCTCACACTGAATTAATGTACCTGTCCAGATGTACACATGCTCACTCTCTTCTGTTCTTTTGCTCATTCACAAATCACTCCTCTCTCTCTCTCTCTCTCTCTCTCTCTCTCTCTCTCTCTGGCCTCACAGAGTGATTACTATGTAAATGAGTGTGTGTGTGTGTGGGGGGGGGGGGGTGGAGGAGAAGGTGGAGGAGGAGGAAGGGGGGTCAGACTCAGCGTGCGGGGAGTACTTTTGTTCCTCTTTTCATTATCTCCCTCTATCGCTCCCCGGATCACCGCTATCTCTACACCGGAGGAATATTTTAATATCCGTTACAGCGCTCCACCCCTCCCGCCCGCACCTCCCGTACCTGATTCATGCTGAGAAGGGGAAGGGGGGTGGGGAGGGGGGATGAATCGAAATTAACTAGGGAGAGAGGGTTCAGAAGCCTAGTGAGCTGCCTACCTAGACAGCATCTTTAGGGATCTTAGACATACTCCCAGAAGGCAGTGGTTTTCAAACTTTTTGATGCCAAGGTCCCCAAATATGATGATCCTCTTCCAAGGGACCCCCTTCCTAAAATATGAAGACAGCTAAATATAGTACTCTTTTGAATGAGAAAAATAGCAAACATGATATGATAAAAGCAACATCTGTGTATGTGTATTAAATAATAATCATAATAATTATTATATTTATAAATGTTGTACATAAATATTATTTGTGTTTTGTTATTTATATTAATGATTTAAATTAACAATAATTATAATATACTTGTATTATATAATTAAAATATAATAAGTATATAATAATAATTATTATGATTATTATTATTTTCACTATTTATCTCTAAACCCCTTGACCTTGGCAAATATATAAACCAGCACCACATGTAGTCTTCACAAATAAACCTAGCCCAGAATGCGCTGTGACAAATTCCATCTTGGAAAAAAATTATTCCAAGATGGCCGATCAGGAAACCTAAAAAAATTCCTGGGGGATGCTAACATTTCATTAGCATTCCCATTCGTCTTAATGACAGTTGCTAGTCTGGCACATGCAGGCAGGAAGTATGTAAACTGCATGCTAAAGTCACATTGTTGTGGAAGTAGCGACAGATCTTTTCTTCCGCATTGTGACGCACATCTGAGTGAAACAGATTATCAAAAAGAAAAAATCGAGTTATGACAGTTTGATAAAAAATTACAAGGTATTTGTTAGAAAATGAAACCAATGCATGGATGAATCATCCACAATAAGATCAATAACATGCATTTAGAAAATAGATAGGGTGAATTTCCACTTCATGTCGACTTTAAACCCTATTTTTATATTATAATTTTTATATATTGCTTGCATACTGGTATAGCATTATAGTAATCTATTGTAAAGTGTTCCACAAACCACTGATGATGAGGATTCCATTCCATTCTGTTTCTATTTCAGTTAGAATGCCGCCTTAGAAGACAGCCGCAGTAGTGTATTTCTGATTATGAATAGAATATGGAAATATGTTTACCTAAAATCCATTAGCCCACTGAAGAACCCAAACTGACATGAGAAACACCTCATGAAATGAAACAGCACTGTGTGTGTGTGTGTGGGGGGGGGACACTGTGTTAGTGTCAGGACCGAGGGGTAGGAGAGATGATGGCAGGGCTGCATTCAGTGAGATCGGTGGGAATGACACTGTGTGTTTGCATGTCTGCGGGCAGCAGACATTCATCGTGATGAACACGCGTTTGGACAGCAGACACACGGCTCTATTAAACACACTACAATTACAGAGAGCTTGAAGCACAGCCTAACGTCACGTTATTTCTGTGTGTGTACAGTGATACTGTTTTATGTTCTTGTTGTGCATTTCAATGAAAGGTGGATATAATAATAGAAATACTCATCGTGTGTGTGTGTGTGTGTCTGTGTGTTACGCATGCTGAGGTGAGCAGCAGATATCTCTCATTAGAATGCCTCTATTGTTAGTGTTATCTGAGGCTGACTGATCTAGTGTGTCTGGGGGTATTGTCTTTTTACCCTATCATCTACTTGTGTAAGGCCCCCTGGGTCTCCCTCACTCTCTCTCTCTCTCTCTCTCTCTCTCACACACACACTCACACACACACAGTTAAGCCTTTTTCACTCACATAAAGAAAAGCAGCAGAAATCTGTTATTTAGCAAACGCTATTAATTCAAGGGTAAAGGAAAGAATTGTGTTTGAATAATCATTTTCTCCAGGTGCCGCCACACACGTTACACATTCATCTTCACCTTTAAAGGGCCCAGTATAAATCCTGTATTAAAGCAAGTTGTCATCTTTCATTTTTAGCTTTAAAAAGCATTTATATAAGAGCTGAACCCAATAGTAAAGCCAGAAACATATGCAAATACCAGAAAGTGCAGTCCTGATGTACATAACATAACATACATAACAAAGCTCAGTACTCAGATGTTATCCAATATGTTGTTAAAGTGCTAAAATTCACAGGCAAAAAAGTCCATTGTCGATTGTCTATAGTGTAGTGATGGACTGTATGAAGCACAGCTCACATAAAAGACTTTTAAACTGCAGCTTTATGTTGGTCAACATGGCAAATTAGCGTAGAAGAGAGTGAAATCTGTGGGTTGAATTTTTTCGCCGTCATGCAAAACTTGCCATTCCTATTGAAATTACTGGATTTAGCCTCCAAAATTTCACTGAGCAACACTAGATGTGACCGCACCTATTCGGGTTGCTAGCTACAAACATGTTGACAGTTTCACTAGCATCAACAAAAGAAAAAATTAGGACTGTTTTCAAACAGGTTTCCTGAATAGAATAGTCCTTTCAATTTTATAGCTAAAAGAGAAAATTGACTGTAGAAGAAGAACGTTTATGCTATAGCGGCCCTTGTGGCAGTGCCGAGAATGCGATATACTAGTGTTTAATTATGGATTGCATTTGGACACATTTCAAACTCCAACATACATTGAAACATTTGTATCCACATACTTGTTGAGTCTAAAAACAGCTATTGTGAATTGTTTTTCTAACAGAATAACATCACAGCCCTGTCTTTATCAGCTCTAGCGTGTTTGTTCGTAACATTGTGTTCTTGCGATGATTCCAGGCACCCAGCGAATACGAAGCCAACCCTGAGCTGCTGATATACAGAATCACCCACCTGACCCGGGGTCAGCAGTATCTGATCTGGTCAGCCGCCGTCACCACTGCTGGTCGGGGCAACATCAGCGAGAAGGTGACTGTGGAGCCTGCTGGGAAAGGTGAGTCCGCCTAGAGTTTAATGGGAAAATAAGTCCTGTGTCATGTATCTCCTATCAGCTCTGTATCCACATACACTGTATAGAAGTCAATACCTGATCTCAAATCAGACAGTTTGATAGTTCCAAGCAGTAATCAATGTCAATGTCAATTCCTGTCTATAATTTTGCTTTATTTACTCAGCGATTATGTTGAAATTGTGCAATTGCCTGATAAGGCAGATGAGTCAAGTGAGCACAGGGTCATTCTGTCATTGATGCTCTCTTCTCTTCCTTTTCCTTCATTGTCTCCTGATGGATGATGCTATAGCCTGTCATTTATTATGAGGAGAGGAGTAAAAGCAACTAAATGAGAAAGAGATGGCAGACAATGACCCGGCCAATATGCCAGACAATGAAGGGGGCAGTTCAATCAATATTTCCTGGGTCAGAAAACGAGGGAGAGAATCTATGAGTGTGTGTGTGTGTGTGTGTGTGTGTGTGTTATTTAACAACTGGTTCACAGCTAGTTTAAAGAGCAAGAGTCCCTTGATGGGCAATTTTTCCATGTATGTTCAATTTCCATTGAGTGAACTGTTGTGGTCACACACTAAATAGTCATTAAATAACAAGTAGACGTCAAACTGTATACTATATACTTTTTAAGGGTTGGTTCACACAGAACGTGCTTTTGTGTTTAAACATGTGAGGTGGAGGGCAGTGGAATGGGGAAATAAACGCAAGGTCTCGAGACGTGCTTTTTAAAAGTTGAACTTATTTTACTTTGAGTGCCCCATTTATAGAACACTGTGTCATGGCAAGACGCTGCAAAAAACGTGAGACGAAGATGTCCATTGTTTTGACTCAACAAAGATGTCCATCTAATGCGTGTTTACATATAAAAGCAATGGAAAAGCAACCCAGTGGAATGCATTCTGTGTGAACGGCCCCTAAAACCCCAACCTTTTTTTACTTCCTTTGCGGGGTTCGAACCTTAATTAGGAAGGTCAGTCCACCCTAAGCCCAGTATCATTTGTGCACCGGTATATTACTCTTTGTTTGTCCTACTCAGCTCCTGCTAAAATCCTATCTTTTGGTGGAACGGTGACCACTCCATGGATGAAGGAAGTCCGGCTGCCGTGCAGCTCGGTGGGAGAGCCGACACCTACCATCAAATGGACCAAAGACAGGTCTGAGATCAGCTTTTGGCAATTTCCTGAAAACCCCTATGAGTTTTTGAAATATGAAAAGTGACAGTTTAGTTGTACAACCCCAAATTCCTCTTTTTTTTTAAGTCCTACATATTCATCTCTAGTTTATTAAAAGATGAAAAGGTCAATGTGATTGTGATTTGATCATCACAGTGAGGACACTGCCATTCCGGTTACTCAGGATGGTCACAGGAACATTCTTTCAAATGGTACCCTGGTGCTACGTTCTGTGAAAGCCGAGGATTCTGGGTACTACACCTGCACAGCGACCAACACGTTGGGGTTTGACACAATCATCGTAAACCTGCTGGTACAAGGTAAGGAAGAGTGCATTTCCACACAGTCCTGTAAAATGGTCCTGGGTCAACTAGCTTGTTGGTCCTCGAACAGTTCCTATCAACCAATCTGAATTTAGGTTTGGGGGGGGGCGGTCACATTAGTGAAATTGTGTGTGTAAAAAAGGTCCATTGTCCAATAGCACAGCTCACACAGAAGTCACTTTTAAAGCAAGCCGCTTTCTGTTGGTCAACGTGTCATATTTGCATGACCAATCATTCACTCTGAAGCAAACTTCTCGAACATGCAGATTCCTGTTGATGACTCGATTTGGACCATGAAAACTTGCTGATCAACGGAAAATGCGACCGCACGTTTAGAATGGGGGTAGAGATAAGATTGTGTCATGTTCCAGGACGGGCAAAAGTTGATCCACATTTATTGTCTTCTGGTGTTTGAATATTAAGAGGAAGATTTCCCATCAATCTGTGTGTGTGTGTGTGTGTCCTGTGTTATAGTGCCTCCAGATCAACCACGTTTGACAGTTTCCACTACGTCCACTTCTTCTATCACTCTGGCTTGGATCCCTGGAGACAATGGAGGAAGCTCCATCAGAGGTACAAGCTTTTGTCCTGCCTCTGTCTGGTCGCCTTAAACAACAAGTCTTTTTCTTTTCATCTCTCACCCCCTTTTTAATTTTCTTTTATCTATCTCTAAGGTTTGTTTTATAATGTTTCGCACATTCTCTCTTTTTTTCTATCTGTCTACCTGTCTTTCTCTCAGAATGTTTAATCTGTCACTGTCACATGTTACTGTCAAACTGCTTGCACCTCTCAGTAAATTAGGTAAAAACATAGATGTCTGTGGTGTTTGTGTGTGGAAGGGTGGGAGGAGAATAAGGAGCACGCCAGGCTGTCAGTGGGTAAATCCTTTTGATGTGGAGCCCTTTATTTTGCCATCTGCCAAAGCTGAAGTGAGACACCAAATCCGTCCCGTTCCTAATGATGGGCGACGCCATATTGTGCATCTATTTGCATAACTGTGCAGTCAGCATTTTTTCTCTCTTTGTAACTAATGGAGGTTTACAGCCATCTGATCAGCTCTCCGTCTGAGATAGTTACTCTGTGATTAGTCTGTAAGGTCAATGCGCCATCTAGTGGTGATGTTAGGAAGTCTTTATCACGGTGTCCTGAGTTATGCTTGCAATGCCAAAATCATGAGTTTGATTCCCAGGAATTGCATGAACTAATAAAATAATAATAAATTAAAAAACTAAATGTATGTAATGCATTATGCAACTATATACATTTCATATGGAAATATGCTGCATTGTTGTCAAATGATTTAAATATGTTATTCAGTAAAAAAAAAAAAATGACCAATTATATACATTGCATTAATATGACAGCCACTCAGTCCACTCAAATAATGAGTAAAGAAAAACCTGTTTGCTCAAATTGCTTCTAGTTATTGGAATGGGAAGTCCAGTGGAGCACATTGCATTGTGGGATACAGTATCCTACACAGTGTTCTCTGCTATTGCACATTTTTAGCAAATCTGTGTTTTTACATCTAGAAAATGTGCATATTGTTGTCAGCATACATACTCCATACTCCACAAGCAGTGGTATATATGCTATTCAAACATATTGTTAGACTCCAAAACACTTTTAGTACACTACTATTTAAAACAGAATCCTAGAATTCAATGAAAACAGCTGTCCTATATTGCATATGTGTGTGTGTTCAGGTTTCGTGCTGCAGTATTCAGTAGATAACACTGAGGAGTGGAAGGATGTCTTCATTAGCTCAAGCGAACGCTCTTTCAAGTTGGACAACTTGCGCTGTGGAACCTGGTACAAAGTCAAACTGGCAGCTAAAAACAGTGTGGGAGCCGGTCGCATCAGCGAGATCATTGAGGCCAAGACTCACGGCAGAGGTGAGTGGTTCTAGCTAGCTTATTTTCTTCCCTGAAGTTCACTTGTACCTTTTATCAAGGTTCTTGCACCGAAAATATAATTGTTTAGTTCCTTGTGACCAGTTCCTTCCTCCTTACTAACCCTTAGATTTAAATAGGCTCGGTTTGCTACTGTACCTTTAAGACGTATGTAAAAAAAATGATCATTGGCTATTTAGCATCTTTCATACTTTTTAAATTCATACACACAAAATTCAGGGTATTTGTTTTTTAATGTTTTTATAAGAAGTCACTTGTGCTCAACAAGGCTGCATTTATTAAGGCTGCATAAATACAGTAAAAACAGAAATATTGTGAAATATTATTCCAATTTAAATATATGAATATATTTTATAATGTAACTTATTCCTGTGATGTAAAGCTGAATTTTCAGCATCATTACTCCAGTCTTCAGTGTCACATGATCCTTCAGTAATCATTCTAATATTCTGATTTTCTGCTCAGGAAACATTTATTATTATTATCAATGCTGAAAACAGTAGTGCTGCTTAATATTTTTGTGGAAATCGTGATCAATTTTTTCAGCATTCTTTAATGAATATAAAGTTAAAACTGCATTTATTTGAAATATAAATCTTTTGTAACATTATAAATATCATTACAGTCACTCGTCAATTTAACGTGTCTTTGCTGAATATAAGTATTAATTTCTTTTCTTTTTTTTAAACCTTTTGAATGGTAGTGTATATCCCTTTAAGGAAGATTTATGTGAAATTCAAGGATAAATCTGAAATAACATCTATGTATGTGACATTTAATCTATTGCATCAATACAACACATTATTATAGTATGAACTCAGCCAATCATTGTTATAGATTATATGTATTTTATGGTAATCAATCTATAACGCATTAGTATATTGTAGTATGAACTCAGCCAATCATTAGTTTTATTTCTTGTTTTTGCAGAGCCGCAGTTCAATAAGGACCAGCCCCTCTTCACTCACATCAACTCCACCCACGCCCGGCTCAACCTGCAGGGCTGGACGAGCGGCGGCTGCCCCATCACTGCTGTCCTTCTGGAGTTCCGTCCCAAAGGCACCTGGGCCTGGCAGAGCGTGCGCACCAACGCCTCTGCTGACATCTTCCTCGCTGAGCTGCGTGAGGCCACCTGGTATGAGCTGAAGATGAAGGCGTGCAACAGCGCCGGGTGCGGGAACCAGAGCTCACAGTTTGCCACGCTGGATTATGATGGCAGTACGTCCCAGCTATAATAAAATGAAATTATGTGAATGCACCATCAGTCGAGTCACTCAATTGTCATTCAATACTTGTACGGATGTCCAGATATATTTCCTCCAGGGCCAGGGCATGTACTACAGGACGACGCAAAAGAACATGTACAATTAGCAGCTAAATCAATTAAATAATCTGTTTTTAGGCCTGAATTTTAGCGATAAGAGCCTTGACATGAGCTTTATCTCGATCTCTTCACTTATCTCTATTTCCTTTCCTCCGCAGGCACTATTCCGCCTATTAAGTCAGCGCGAGGGGAAGGGGACGATGTTAAAAAGCTTTTCTCTATCGGCTGCCCAGTCATCCTGGTCACGTTAGGCATGGCGCTACTCTTTATTATCCGCAAGAAACGCAAAGAAAAGAGACTCAAGAGACTCAGAGGTAAGTAAGAGAGTGAAAGAGGCGGGAAACTGTATTGAAAGAATGGAACGTTGTAATGTGTATGTATGTGTGTATATACATATATATATATATATATATATATATTACATTTTGAGAATCAATTTACAGGTTTGAATAAAAGAACTCTGTTTGCTTCTGTAGATGCTAAGAGCTTGGCTGAGATGCTTATCAGGTAAGGATATAGTTAATAGTCTGTGTAAAGATTAAACTCCAAAATTAAAACATTGATCTCATTCATTCCTTATGAAATGTGTGTGTTTAAGGAAGTGGCAGTGGCAATACTTTTTTTGTGTGTGTGTCTTTCTGTGGTTGTTTTGCACCTGGAGCAGTAAGAACAATCGAAGTTTTGACACTCCAGTTAAAGGCCCACCTCAGGGACCCCGACTGCACATAGATATCCCTCGCGTGCAGCTGCTCATCGAGGATAAAGAGGGAATCAAACAGATAGGTCAGTGTATGTGTGTGTATGCATGTGCTGTTGAGTCATATGGAAGTCATAGCAATATAGCTGTAAGAAATATATATTATGCATAATACTATGGATGGATGGATGGATGGACGGACAGACATAGATAGATAGATAGATAGATAGATAGATAGATAGATAGATAGATAGATAGATAGATAGATAGATAGATAGATAGATAGATAGATAGATAGATAGATAGATAGATAGATAGATAGATAGATAAAGAGTTAGATAGATAGACAAAGAGATAGATAGATAGATAGATAGATAGATAGATAGATAGATAGATAGATAGATAGATAGATAGATAGATAGATAGATAGATAGATAGATAGACAAAGATGGATAGATAGATAGATAGATAGATAGATAGATAGACAGACAGATAGATAGATAGATAGATAGATAGATAGATAGATAGATAGATAGATAGATAGATAGATAGATAGATAGACAGACAAAGAGATAGATAGATAGATAGACAGATAGACAAAGAGATAGATAGATAGATAGATAGATAGATAGATAGATAGATAGATAGATAGATAGATAGATAGATAGATAGATAAAGAGTTAGATAGATAGATAGATAGATAGATAGATAGATAGATAGATAGATAGATAGATAAAGAGTTAGATAGATAGATAGATAGATAGATAGATAGATAGATAGATAGATAGATAGATAGATAGATAGATAGATAGATAGATAGATAGATAAATATAGACAGATAGACAAAGAGATAGATAGATAGATAGACAACGAGATAGATAGATAGATAGATAGATAGATAGATAGATAGATAGATAGATAGATAGATAGATAGATAGATAGATAGATAGATAGATAGATAGATAGATAGATAGATAGATAGATAGATAGACAAAGAGATAGACAAAGAGATAGATAGATAGATAGATAGATAGATAGATAGATAGATAGATAGATAGATAGATAGATAGATAGACAGGTAGACAAAGACATAGACATAGACATAGATAGATAGATAGATAGATAGATAGATAGATAGATAGATAGAGATAGATAGATAGATAGATAGATAGATAGATAGATAGATAGATAGATAGATAGATAGATAGATAGATAGATAGATAGATAGATAGATAGATAGATAGATAGATAGATAGACAGACAAAGAGATAGATAGATAGATAGACAGATAGACAAAGAGATAGATAGATAGATAGATAGATAGATAGATAGAACATTTTCCTCAAGGTATCTTTGTTTTTCTCTGTTGTGTGCAATAGGTGAAGACAAGGCCACCATCCCTGTGACGGACACTGAGTTCAGCCAATCAGTGAACCCTCAGAGCTTCTGTACGGGTGTGTCTGTGCATCACCCCGCCCTCATCCAGAACACTGGGCCTTTGATTGACATGTCAGACATCAGGCCTGGCACCAGTATGTCATAGCTCACCCACTTATTGCATATTAGATAGAAGATGGTATCATTTGTGAATGTTTCATATACTCTCTCATTTGACCTTTTCTCAGATCCAGTATCGAGGAAGAGCGTGAAGTCTGCGCACAGCACAAGGAACCGCTATTCCAGCCAGTGGACTCTGACGAAATGCCAGGCCTCCACACCTGCTCGCACTCTCACCTCAGACTGGCGGACAGTGGGCTCCCAGCACGGCATCACGGTCACAGAGAGTGACAGCTACAGCGCCAGCCTGTCCCAGGACACAGGTCAACACACACACACACAAATTTCAGGTTTTAATTATATTTGTGGTCTCATTAACCAGACTTGAAAAACTGTCCACTTTGACAGAAAGGGGCTGTTTGACCAGCATATGAAGTGATCGACCACAGTTTTAACAGTGTGTTCACACTAACTCTGTTCTCTCCTGTCCTCAGATAAGGGACGTAACAGTATGGTGTCCACCGAGAGTGCGTCTTCCACATACGAGGAGCTGGCCCGAGCGTACGAACACGCTAAGCTGGAAGAACACCTGCAGCACGCCAAGTTTGAGATCACAGAGTGCTTCATCTCAGACAGCTCCTCTGATCAGATGACCACCGGAACCAATGATAACGCAGACAGCATGACCTCTATGAGCACACCATCCGAACCGGGCATCTGTCGCTTCACTGCCTCCCCACCCAAACCACAGGACTACGACCGCGGCAAAAATGTGGCAGTGCCCATTCCCCACCGCGCCAACAAGAGTGAGTTGACGACACATTTAGGTGGTTTTATGGGGGCAATCTTAACATTTAGTGCTGGAGCTGTGAAGTCCAGATTGTGTAATTTCCAGAACTGTTTCTCCCTTTTTATAAATAATAATATTGTATAAAATATTATAGATATCACATTTTATTAAATAACTATTTTTTGTAATATTTTATAATAATAGTTATTATTCTGATATTCCTGAAGGGGTTAAATGAAATAGAAAAAAATGGTTTGCAAAAGTTATGTTATCTCAGTAAAGTGTGAAATATAAAAAAGGTATATATATATATATATATATACAGTATAATACTTTACAAATATTATATTATATTTACCGGTAATAAAAACTTGGTTGGTTTAAATATTTTTGCATATGTATAATTTCAGTGAACGTTTTCTGATATTTCTGATTAAAAAAAGTTATTAAAAATAAATATTTA
Source organism: Rhinichthys osculus (assembly GCA_029959095.1). NCBI lineage: Eukaryota > Metazoa > Chordata > Actinopteri > Cypriniformes > Leuciscidae > Rhinichthys > Rhinichthys osculus. The sequence goes on along the minus strand of JARWKJ010000009.1, from coordinate 13,186,124 downwards.
TATAAGTAAAAAATATATATACATTTAAAAAAATATATACATTTTTAAAATATTTTTTCTAATGTATTCTTTAAAAATGTAAAAAAAAAAAAAATACAAATGTTTTGTATATTTTTTATTATTATTTATATCATAAATATAAAATGTCTTTGGTTTTGGTTTGTTTTTGTGTTATATTTTTGGCATATGTTATCATTTTAACTGTTTGATATTTATGAGTGTTTGTTTAAAAAATATATTTAATTGTATTTTATATAATTTCTGATATTATAAAAATAAATATAACTAATAACTATAATGTATCAATAATTTAATATTTCTGATGGTTTACATTTTAAAGAATTGGTCCACATGTATGACACAGCCGCCCTGTGTTTTGTGTATTGTTGCAACGAAATCTCTGCATGCTAATATATATTCATTTTAAAAAACAATATCTAAAGAAGAGCCTCCAACTACAGAGGCTGAACACTGTTCAACTGACACTTGCCTCTGTCCTGCAGGTGAGTACTGTAACCTCCCCCTATACATGAAGACGGACCCTTTCTTCCGGAAACAAGCAGAGCTGCACGACCCTTGCCCTGTGGTCCCGCCCCGCGAGGCCTCCATCCGGAGCCTCGCTGCCCGGGCCTACCACACACAGGGCCGCCACATGACATTAGACCCCTCCAAGCAGCAGGCCCTGACGCTGGGCCACGGTGGCCTGAGCAGCCTGACCAGCTCAGGGGCCTCTGGTACGTCGGGCCCAGCCTCAAGCGGGGCCGCTGGGAGCTCCAGCATCAGCTCAGGCACGGCCACCCTGCCCCAGAGGACTCTCACCATGCCCAGCACCTCCTCCACCTCCTCGGCCCCCAGCGGGGCGGTCGCCGCTGGAGCAGGAGCCAGTGCAAGCTCCACGGGAGGCAGCGGCCTAACACCCGGCAGCTCCAAGGTCGGGGGATCCAGAGACTCTCTGCTAGAGAGCAGCTCGTCCGGCCTGGGAAGACTGCAAAAGCAGAATGCTGGGGCGTACTCCAAATCCTACACTCTGGTGTAGCTCACGTGTACACACATACAGTACGTTCTCACACATACACCTGGAGTCTGGGCAGGGGCGGAAACGAACAATGGCGGGACAGGGGTCTCTCTCTTTTCCTCTCTTTTACCTTTATTTGCTTTGGTTTTTTTCTTCTTCTGCTCAAGCTTTTTATCTGGCCTTCTCCAGGATTAATGCCAAACCCTTTCCCCTAATTTTGCCTTCTTTTTGTTTTCAGTTGTATCCTTCTTTCACCCTCCCCACCTACCCCACTCCTTCTCTCTGTCAAAGACACCTTGGACCTTATGCACGAAATGCTTTCCATGTGCACTTGTTCATTTGATTTCTCGACTTCAGAAAATAGGAAAAAGAGGTTTTAAGAGATATATTGTTTCGCATTGATCCGTCTAGATGTTTTTAGGCTGTTGAAAAAGTGTCTCTTTTTTATGTCTCTCGCATAGCTTCATACTGCAACGCATTGCCTCGGAAAGCTTATGCATAAACGAATCCACCACGGTGTTCACCTTCCGCCCCTCCTGATCCACATCGGTTTGGAAAAACAGCTTGAGGACGAAAGTCTCAACCGCCTGAATCGAGTCTTTGGGATTTTTTTTCATGCAATTGATGACACAGTATAGAGTGTTATTGACTATTTTGTAAACAAACAAGAAAAAAAAATCAAGAAAAAAAATGTCTGGAGCCATTTTCACAGCGGATGTATGGTTACTGTACCTTTATGTTGATTTTTTTGGTTCGTTTTCTATTTTCGAAATTCTGAACTTTTAGCACTAAGGAGGGCCGGGTGGATCCACTGAGCTTTCTCAAGCTTGTGTATGTGTGGTGTGTGTGCATGTGTATATGTGTAAATATATATGTATACATGTGGCAAGCACACACCTTTGAGGGACCTCTCGGCATCGGAAAGGGATCGGCTTGGAGACGCCAAGTGCCACCCATTGAGCTACACGGTCTAGAGTTGGTCTGAAAGGGGGACAGGATGGAGGGAGTATGTAAAGGGTAGACGCATCTCCCTTCTCGTCAAGAAAGGCTCTTGTTTTGCTGTTTGTTGGTTGGTTGGTTGGTTGGTTGGTTCGTTCGTTTGTTCGATTGTTTGTGTTTGATGCCATATACTTATCACCCCTCCTTCCCCACCCAGACCTCCCACAAAAACGTCACCACTTTCTCTGTCTCACTGTGAACGCCTAACAGCCTCTCCTGGATGGACCGAGCGCAGGCAGAAAGGCGGGAAGAGAGCAGAGAGGTAGGGAGGAAGTAGAGGCAGACGGGCGGGTGAACAAAGAAGGAGAGATATCTGCCGTCGCTGTGTAGCTTTTCTGCGTTTGTTCATCGTTTCTCTTTATTCTTTGCTTTCCTTCCCCACACGAAGACTCTAGCGGTCATTCCTATTTGAAGGTCTTAGAGACTCTAGCTTTAGGTAGCGCAGGGGTGGATAAAGGAGGGAATGAGTGAAATGTAGGAGGTGAAGGTTTCATTCAGCCCCTAAATGAATCGAATATCCTCTCAATCCTCCTTCGTTCACTCAGTTTCCAAAGCAAAGCCCCATCACAGAGAAACTTCCAAAAATCGACAAACTCTCCCAATGAAAAAAAAAAAAAGTACTACATCAGGGCTCCTGCAATACAAAAGAAAAAAAAGAAAAGAAAATATATTGCAATGTTTGTTGTCAAAATATATACATATATATTTCTATCTAAAGATATAGTAAATATATACGTGGTGAGAGCAGAGATTTAATGCCATATCTAATTGAAAAAGAAAAATTTTATTTTAAAAAAAGATTTGAAGACAATCGCTCAGTGGGAGGTGCAGCAGTAAGCGAGAGGAGGTGTCGATCACGAAACGCTGAGACAAACGGGTAACATAACTAAGAGAGATTGAAAAAGAACGGCAGAGGGTGTGTTTCGACATGCCGCAGCAGTCGCCGTGTAGGGAATTCTGGGGAAAAGACCTTTGAGATTCCCAAACTAACTTCCTGTCATCGTGATAATCAGCCGGGCTGCATAATGCAACATGCCTGTATGGTATAAAGGAGATATTTATGGACATTTCCCAACACACTCTCTACAGTTGCTTGGAAACAATGGAAATTTGCCACTGCAACTCCAGCTCGTAGATGGACCCACGACATCTGTGAGCGCCATCTGAATCCATGCACCATCTCTACTGCCCAACGAATAGTATTAAATACCCACAGTGCTTTGAGAGCTTTCCGTCAGGCCCTTGAAGAGACAGTTCACCCAAAAATGAAAATTCGGTCATCATTTATTTACTCACTCTCTGTCGTTCCAAATCGTATGACGTTATTTCCTTTGTGGAACACAAAAGAAGATATTTTGAAGTGGGTTTTTTTTTCTTCCATAAAATAAAAAAGTAGGGGTGATGCAATATACTTCCAGGCAGCAACATAGTGTGATCCGGGCCACATCTGGTACATGTGGATTTGATGTGGGCCCACACTATGTTGTTGTCTGGGCTGGTATTGACGATAACCAAAATATTGATATCGTGTTAATACTATAATAATCCAATACCTGGTTGACACTCCAACTTAGTAATCTAAATTAGTAATAGAAATATTAACATTATTTTTTCCCCAAAAAAATCTATAGGTATTGCAATAATGTCGTTTTTGAGCAACGATAATTGTGTATTGAAAATCTGATATTGTGACAGGTCTAAATGAACTAAATTGGAACCCCATTGACAGTCATTGAATAGGCAAAAAAAAAAAATTGGGGACAAAATATCTTCTTTCATGTTTCAAAGAAGAAAAGAAAGTCATAAAGGTTAAGAATGACATGGGATACTAAATTATTAAGAATTAACATTTTTGGGTGAACCGTTCATTTAAGGTGAGATCGCTCCTGTGATTTAAAAAATTCAAGCTTTCAGCATGTCTGAAAGGTCAGATCTTATATATCAGGGGAAAGATCACTACATTTAGCATTAGCCCCTGCAGACTCCAGCACAGGAAATAGCACACATTTATAGTTTGTTCAACAGGATTCCATTTTATGCAGCCGCCTGAGCATATCTCATGTTAGGAAGACTTGACGCAACAAATCCTAAGGGACAGAATAGGGACGTGTCGTGTTGGGTTTAAAATTGAGCTGATTGAACGATAATATATCGGTTTTTGTGGCATATGAAAAAAAAAAAAGTTTGACTTACAAGGAGATGTTTTATTGGTGGCTTGATAAATTAGGATTGTGTAAGATAAATAAATTTGATCGCCCAGATCTAAACCAATCTTGAGACAGAGTTGCGAAGAATGTGGACTTGTTTTAAAAACAATGAAAGAAGTGTGTGTTCCTCTTATTGCTGCTCAAATGCCCACTGACTGGGTTTTGTCCGTCTGTCTGTTTGATGGCAGACGCACGCGCCCAGTGCATTTTGCCATGAACGTTTCATTAGGATTAGACCAATATCTATATCAGTATTCATGCCTGTTCAGGTGAAACATTTTGTGAAAATATTCCCTTGACCACCCCAGAAAGCCCTTACGTCCCATGATTTTTCACCTTTAAAAGAAAGTTGCTGACTTGAAATGAATTAGATTTTTTTTTTTTTTTTTTTTTTGCTTTATTTATAAAAATATATGTATCCAACTGAGTTCTTTGTTTGATTCTAAGATGATTTATGTTGAAAAGAAAATGCAGTTGTGTTGCGCAACGGGGCAGGCCTGTTTAGCCAGTTGATTCAGGGACCCCCAAGCTCCAACCAATCACAGGAGAAGCTGTGTGAATACTGGGCGGAGTCAGGAATAGAACTCCACCCCCACAGCCTGTTTCCCCGCCCAAATGATCCGATTAGCCCCTTTTCATCAACTAATAAAAAATCCTGCTATACCCAAGACCTCCCTGTCAGCATAATTTCTAATCTACAAATAAAGACTCTTGTATATATGAAACTGTTTTGTATAAATAATTACTATTTTCGACATCTCCATTAGCAACCAGGGCACAATTGTAAGTCTGGTTAAAGGTATACCTTTAAATGTGAGGGGATTAAAAAGACAAAAAAAGCATAAAATCTAACAAAAAGTACTTTACATCTTGAGTTTTGAATGGGGCACATAAACCCAGACCAGACGTCTGGTGTTTGATTTATCTTTTCCTTTTTATAATTTGTCTTATGTTTTTATTCATTTATGTTGTTGGTTGTTTTGTTTGTTTTTACTTTTGTTTCTACCTTTTGGTTAACTTGACGAAAAATGGCATTGCATGCTCTGAATATTTTGCTGGTTATTAAAAGAAAAAGGAAAAGGAGACAAATAACTAAAAGGGAAAAAAGTTTAAAAAATGCGGAGGGGATTCCTAAACTTTTATGGAAAAGTTGCTTCAATTTGCAATTGCTTGTGTTTAAATATACAGTTTTTTTTCTATGAAAACAAAACAAAAACAGAAAAAGAGTACTCCAACACCTTGTGCAATAAAGCTATCTTTCTATGAATGGTGCCTTGACCCTTGTGTGATTTTTAAAAAAAATATATATATCCGTGATTCTTGAGATAAGGGACAAACCATGTTTTAGATTGACTTCATAACATAATTTGTGTGGACTCCGTCAGGGGCATTAAAAAAAAAGCATGCTATTTTAATTGGATTCATCAAACAGTGTAAAGTCATCAATTATGTAATAATGGTGTTCAGTAAAAATCCTAAGTGATTAAATACATTCTCTACATTTTAATCCTGGGTTTAGTTCCTTACACTCCTATTTAAACATAATGTGCTTAGGTAAATCAGACATAATACCATGTAGTTCAGTTGCTTTTTAATATTTTAACACAATAAATGGAACAATAAATGGAACAAAATTAAATATTTCTTTCAAAATAAACAGAAACCTTCATATGACGGTGTTAAAAACTGACAAAGGGACAACTGATGTTACAACAACTGATTGACAAGACAACTAATTAAGAGAACGAACTCATTTTTAAGCTATAATATTTCATTTAATACAACAATCCTTCCAGTGGTTTGTTTTTCTCCTTTTAACAGTACTCGGTATATGTCTCATATAGGTCTCCAGCAGCTCACAGAATACAAGAAGCTGTTTGGTTGAGTGTAATGGAAGATGTAGCAGCAACAGAAATGTTCCCAATGTGAATCCAGGATCTGTAGCCTGTCTTTAAACCGCATACATTACATAAACTAATCAGTTGTTCCACAAGGTGGCAAAACTGGTCCTACCAGGTCCAGAAAATTTGTAAGAAACATGCGGGAAACAGAATCTGATGACTATAGCAATCCAGCCTTCAGAATCATTCATTCATTCATTCATTCATTCAATCCGTTCCCCCATCCATCCCCTGAGATGCTGATGTGGTGGTTTAAAAGATGCGTATTATATCCTGTGTGCATTGAGCTTAACTAGCATCAATCTCATAAATATTATTTACAACCTCCATCATCATGTATGAAACTGGGAAACAGAACTCGCAATTGCAAGTGAGTTTGATTGACAGGCGATCTGACCAATCATTATCCGCCGAATCCGGCATTTTTGTCCGACAAAGCAGTCAGGAGAGTTAGTAGTTTAACGTTGGAGGATTTGAACTGTACGGTGTAAACGGTGTGTACCGACGTCTTTCCACGGTTAAAACAACATTCCTTCTTATGTTCATTCGTGTTTATTTGATGCTATAAATTAGAAGGAAGAGATGATCGGTTCACGAGCCGTTTTAATTGAGGCTCTACAGCGATCTGGCAGACACATTAAAGAGCCCCAAAACGGTATTGTTTAAATTTTGTTAAAAAATTACCAAATTTGAAAGTTGAGACTTTGTTTCATATCAAAAGTAATCTGGTCTGTCCTGTCAGTCAGCGCGTTGTCAGTGTCCTCTTTGCTCCGCCATGTATTTTTCACTGCGTGAGAACATGGTTGCGGCGTGGCTTGTCGGACATAGCAACAGTAACTAAGGGGACGGGCCTTTGCCACCGGTCAATTCTGACTTTAAAGGATTAGTTCACCTCTAAATGAAAATTCCCTGATAATTTACTCACCCCAATGCCATCCAAGATGTTCATGTCTTTCTTTCTTCAGTGGAAAAGAAATTCATTTTTTTGAGGAAAACATTTCAGGATTTTTCTCCACACAATGGACTTCAATGTAACCAAATTGTTGAAGTCCAAATCAGTGCAGTTTCAAAAGGCTTTGAAGAGCTTCAAAGGGCTCTGCACTATACGAAATAGGGTCTTATCTAGCGAAACGCTCAGTCATTTTTTTTTAAAAACAACTTTTTTTAACCTTTTAACCTTATGCGCCAGGCATTAATCACGTTGGAAAGGTCACGCTGGACGTAGACGGAAGGACCGCCCCATTGTTTTAAACATCCAGGATACGCACACGAAAGGACCATTTTAAACAATAAAGTGTTACAAAGACATAAATTATAAATGTCATTCAAAATACAATAAAATTTGAACGATCCTCCTTCTCCACGCTTGTAAACAATGGGGCGGTACTTTACGTCCAGCGTGTCCTTGGTCCCGAGTGCCTGACAACTGTGAGGGGGACTTTTTTTCTAACTCGGTAGTTTAAATCGTATTTAGATATAAAATGTATGACAAATAAGCGCGTGATTGACAGCTGATAACGGGCTGCGCCGAGTGGAATTCCTGAAATTTGACGTCTCGGCCACGATCTGACACAACAGATCATACCACCTCTGTATCCTTTCTGAACATTTGTATTTGAAATATCGTAAGATTTTCCAAGATGGCACCGCCCATACCCCCCATAAACAGCCTCAAAACCGTTCTTCAGAAAGTCTATGGGTGACGTCACAGACGCTTTGTCCATATTTTTTTACAGTCCTTTCCAACGTGATTTCGTAATGCCTGGCGCGTCGCAGACCAGTGTACAAGACGAATAATTGTGGTTAAAAGGTATATATTTTTTATCATTTTTTAGAAAATGACCGATCCTTTCGCTAGATATAGGCCCTATTCCTCAGCTGGGATCGTGCAGAGCCCTTTGCTCTTCAAAGCCCTTTGAAAATGCATTGATTTGGACTTAAACAATTTGGTTACCGTTGAAGTCCATTGTGTGGAGAAATATCCTGAAATGTTTTCCTCAAAAAACTTAATTTCTTTTCCACTGAAGAAAGAAAGAAATGAACATCTTGGATGGGATTGGGGTGAGTAAATTTTCATTTTGAGGTGAACTAATTCACAAAAGTTAATCTTGATATTCTGAGAAAAACAGTCACAATTACGAGATGTAAATTCAGTCAAACTAACTAAAGTCAAAATTGGGAGATAAAAATGTGCAATTAGGCCTACCTTCTTTATTTATTTTTTTACGTTTAATCGCGCATGTGCATTTGTAAAATAACATTTAAAGTAGCATTGTGTTAGTACATTTAAAAAAGTACTAATTTGGCTTAACTTTTCTTTTTTACTTTTTTTTAATAAGTAGGCCTATATATATATATATATAAACATAGTATTGTTTATTGAAGATATTTTTATATTCATTGTTTATATTCAGATTAAGCACTATTTCTTGTTTCTTTTGTTGTGAATTATTAGCCTACTCGTTTTATGAGTTTCCCACTAGCACTAACTCACCAGCAGAGGGAAGAATGACTACATCTTGGAGGCTTGTAAAATGTTTATTGAATGTGATTGTTTGTTGCCATGGCAGTTTATAAAAATCACTGGTACATCATCTGTTAGTTCACAGTTAAGTACACATTGCTCTCAGCAGCCCTTCAAATGACAGATTTTCACATTGCTTCCCACCTAGGCACATTGCACTCTATCACCTAGGCACATAATGTAACATAGAAATGTTACACAATGTAGATTAACCTAAAATGATTAGGAATAAACATGTGTTTGTGTGGGTTTATTTAGCTGGAATGAGCAGAATTTGATGAAAACCCCCGAGCAGGTTGGGAGTTATTGAAAACATGTAATGGTGTTATAGTTCTGGTGGTTCTGTTGGCATATGACTCACGTGAGCCACCTATTGGTCCATGCGCAAACAACACCCGTCTCCCATCATTCTCCTTGGACACAGGTTGAGACACAGCTAGGTCTTTCATTAGGTATGACAAATCCTTCAAACAGACTTAACTGCAATACTTGACAGAGTTACACTTTGCAGTAGGCTAATTTTGAAACCTACAATATATATATATATTTTTTTAGCTTTATTTATTGTTAACAATTCAGTGCATCTGTTCTTATTACAGGTATATTTGCATGAGGGGGAAAAAAGCGCATTTGCATTCTGTTGCCGAAACATTTCTGTTGTGTAAAAATTCTGGTTTCATATAAGCAGAGCATAGTTACAACTACATGGCAATTTCTTAAATATTTTATATTTTGCATCAAATCCATAAAAAATGAAAGTACATTGCTTTTTACTTGAATTTATTTATGTGACCTTGAAGGAATCCAAGAGTAATCAGATTACATTACTTTCATATTGTGGTGTTGAATTACGTTACTGAATAGTTTTTTATGAAGTAATTTGTAACTGTAACAGAATTCATTTTTAAAATAACCCTCCCAACTCTGCATTCAAGGGCATCCTCAGTTAAATATATAGTTTTGGGTTTGTATAAAGTAAATATAATTATCTTTTATTAACAAATTTTTTTTAAACTCTATGGTTTGTTCGTTCTCATTTAGATGGATAAGTAAACGTGTAGCTTCTTGATATTCTACTATATATTATTGTGCATGTAATCTGCATGTTTTTATGCATTTATCTTTAAGATCTTCTGATCTGTGAATATTTGTGGCATCTTTTATCAGCAAATGGTCTGAAATGTTTGTCATTGTCTGAGTGTGTGTTTGTGCAGGTATCAGCTATCTGTACATCAGAATACGTTACTGTCGCTCACAGAAGTCGTCCTTTAACATGGATGCAGAGCAGTTTTGCGTGTGCACAGTTGCTGGGGTTATAAGGTTATACTGGGTCTTGATCAGCGTGGAATGGACCCTGCTGACAGTTTAGCTCGTTGGCCTTTCATTTGTGGTCTTTCTGCTTCTTCTGCTGGTACTTCCTGTACTGGTTCTGAATTGTAGACGCCGCCTTGTCGGCAGAGGCTCCGTTGTGTTCATTACTGGACGAAGAGTCTAAAAAAACATGGAAGAGAATTGTTCAAATTGAACATTTTGTGATATTCAACTATATATACAGTATATATGTGTGTGTGTGTGTGTAATGTTTTTGTACAATTGTTTTAATTAAGGTAATACTTACGCTTTCTGTAAACTCCTATGCTGTTCCTTCTCTGGCCCCCAAACTGCAAAGCAAATAATACACACACACACACACACACAAAAAAGCTTAATTTTTTTCTTTTAATTGTTAAAATACTTTTTCTATGCATCAACAACTATAAATTAGCCATTGTATGTTCAGTTTCAGAAAAATGTAATCATTGCAGTGGTATCAAAACATTGTTTTGTTTATTTAATCATCCTGTCCAGCCTGGCATAGCAACAGTGTTTGAACCAATGTTGGGAGTTTGTGGGTTGGACTATCCATTTTTCCACCAATGGCAGATGAGGAGAATGTTTGGGTTTGAAACCTGTTGCAGTTTCATTTGGTGCAGGTCATAGAGAGTGCATTAGTGCCGAAACACTTTTTCCGTGGCGTTGGTTCCAGAAGTGTTTTTACATTTATTTTTCTGATTTCAGATTTTTTCAGTTTTTTAAAAATGTATGGTTCCCAGTAGAAATCTTTTTGTGCGATGTGCTGCTTGTGAATTTTCTGTACAACATCATGACTATCATGGTAATGTAGTTTTCACCATGAATTACGCTGTTGAACACAATTATTTTTTTTTAAACGAGTTGAAATAACAGATGGCTTCAACAGAAGCATTTACCATCAGTTAGCAATCTCTGAATTCGGTCACCGTGATTTTGCCAAGTAAGACATGTTCCTGGGTCAACATATTTTGTTGATCCTGGAACAAAATTATCTCTGAAAATGTGGTCCTTACTCAATCCCTACCCATAACTTATCCCCTAAATAAGAAGGAAATGATAGGTGAATAACACTGATGTAGAAGCACCTAACCCTGGTTGTAAGCCTAAACTTGACATAAACTGTAAAATTGTCCCTCAAATCTGATTGGTTGATTGGAATCGTTCAACATTCCAATCAACCAATCAGACGTTGATTTTCAGGAGCATGTTGGACTTGGTGAAATCATGTTCACCCTCTGGACTCACAGTAGGTCTGCCTTTAAACGTTGATATGTTATCATTACAAATCAATTTCCACATGGAAAAAATGAATGGAGTTTTTACTTTTGGAACCAACTGTTGCTCTCTATGTCAACTGCACATAAACTAAACACTTTAAAGGGATAGTTCACCCCAAAATGAAATACTCACCCTCATCCAAATCTGTATAACTTACTTTCTTTTGTGGAACACAAAAGAAGACTTTTTGGAAAAAAGTTGTCCAAGTTTGATGTCAGTGGTTATTGTCTGTCTCCTGACCAGTGGCGGATTTAGCAAATTGGGGGCCCAAGGCGAAGGTAGTATGCCCCCCAGCCCCCCCCCCCCCCCCCATCCGATCTTTAAAAGAGAACACTTTGCTGGGAAGTTTTGTGCAAAGAAATATAGAAAAAAAGTAGGTCTAGCAAGTCTTATATTTCTGTAATTCACACAGATCAAACACAAATATGCTGACTGAATAGATTGCTAGTTGAGAAACACTGCTTTAATTAATGTTTTTATGATGACTTTGTGAAAGGTTAACTAAACAGCTGCTGGCCAGTAAGTTATTGTGCAATAAGGCCAGTAAGTTAACCTCCTGTCTGCGACTAATGATTTGATGCCTTTTTTCGCAAATGTTTTTAGAAATATATAATTTGCGAAAAGTAAAACAAAAACAAAAACGTAAGCATAATTTAATGGGGCATTTTGGGGGCCCCTAGGTAGCTCGGGGCCCAAGGCAATTGCCGACCTTTGCCTAATGGTTAAGTCCGCCCCTGCTCCTGACTGACCGTCATTGACGTCAAACTGCATATTTGAAACTTAAGCATGCAAAATTTTGCAAGGGGAATGATTTCACTGCAAAATTATTTAAGTTTCAATCTGTTGCTCACATTAGCTATCATATGACTTCAGAAGACTTGGGATGTAGTGTCATTTGGGCCAATTATATTGCTTTTTTTTTGTAATTATAGGCTCCCCACCTTTCCCATATAAACCTTTGGTAACACTTGAGTTTAGGGTCCAATTCTCACTATTAACTTGCTTATTAGCATGCATATTACTAGATATTGGCTGTTTAGTACTTATGAAGCACATAGTAATGCCTTATTCTGCATGACCATATTCTTCATCCCTTAATCATACCCAATACCTAAACTACCTTGTTAACCGTTAATAAGCAGTGATTAGTAGTTTATTGAGACAAAAGTCGTAGTTAATAGTTAGTTAATTGGACCATAATCTAAAGTGTGACTAAACATGTCACTGTAGAAAAGAGAAGCTAGGGCCTGCTAGCAATGCAACGACGTGAATAATACGAATTTTCATTTTGGGTGAACTATCCCTTTAACAAGATTCAGAAATTTGCACCATCTCAAAAATGCTTTTACTCTTTGCGTTAACATCACTACTTTGAGGTCTTCAGAAGTGTCAGTGCATCCTTTTGTCCTTGAACCTACAAAAGCATCAGCCGTGACGGTCTTATCACAGTCTAATGACAGTGTCGCCTCTCTGTATTTCGTGCTGGAATGTGCGAGACATGGCGGCCCAGACAGATCCCGCAGGTGTGAGACGGGACATTCCACACATGCCACTGCCGCGGGTGACTGTGCGACTCAATGTGTTCACGCCGTTGGGTCATGTCACGGTCCTTATGGCCGCTCTACTCTGTGGACCCACAATTATTTTCACTAAAATGTGCAATGACTATTTTCAGAAAAATCCAGTATGATAGGAAATGTGCATGACAGTGTCTGAGTGTAGTTCTTGGATGCTTCTAATTGGCCGATTTCCCTTCAAAGCCACTGCATGACCCGTAACCTTTTGGTGAGGCACTGTGTAGCCCCTACATAACACTACATTTAAGTTTGATGCCGTACTGGAGACCATGTAGTCTATCTGAACTGAAGTCACATTGGATGGCATCTGGTAATGGCAAACATTACTATCTATTTCAGTCAACATGTTACGGTACAAAACCCTTAATGGGCCAATTTCCTTTCAAAGGCACTGCATGACCCATAAATAACCTTTTGGTTAGGGACTATGTGACCCTACATTTAATCTAAAAATCTGGAGAATGGGATCAAATCATATTGGATGGCATCTGGTTCAGGCAAACATATTTCGGTTGAAATGCTACAGTACAAAACCCAGATGAACATTAGACCCCGCGGACTGAAGAGCTTGAAGGCAAAGAAAGTGCACTGATGTCATCACTTGAGTAAATTATTAAATGAAAATCAGCAGCCCGATTTTACCATTTTGACATGCCAAAAGGAAAGCGGCTTTGCTCTCTTAAGTAAGGACTTGTACAGGGGATTGTCCTCGTGATGAGTGTTCTGTGATATGCTTTGGATAAAAACGTCAGCTAAATGACTACCTTTATGTATAATTTAAGAAAGTCAAGGATCAAAATGAAGATTAATTTATTATTAGTGAAATATTAATGGTATGTACACTGTAAAAAAATAATATGATCAGTAAGTTATGACAACATTTTTTTACATTTCTCAATTTAAAAAAAAATATGTTATACAAGATTCAACTCAGGGTTTTTTTTTTAAAGTAATTTAAGTCAAAATGACTTAAACATCCAAGTTGATTGTACTTAAAAATGTATTAATTAACCATTGGTCTGCAAATGTATTAGCTGTTGTTGAAGCAGAACCTCGGGGCTTCTATACATTTGTTTCTAGAGGCATACTGCATTAAGACACAAATCCTTCTCCATTGGATTATAGGCACCTGAGGGATGCCCAAGCTTTTCTGAGGTTAGCTGAGTGTGTGTGTGTGTGTGTGTGTGTGTGTGTGTGTGTGTGTGTGTGTGTGTGTGTGTGTGGGTGTGTCGGCCTCGAACGGCACCTAATAATGTCTGACAATCACTGGAATTAAGACTAAGTCATATTGCGCAACTTCAGTAGAAAGGTATAACAGCAGCTAGAAATGTAAGCTTAAGTTGGAAAGTATAGGAGGAAAGAAACCTAAAAATGAGACCAAAGCATTGAACAAGGGCCGCGCACATGAATAAGGGCCACATTAAATTCTCATCTCTTTGTCCACCCACCAGCATTGCCCTCTTTCACCTTCACTCTTTCAAAAAGATCTTTTCAAAGCACAGTGCAACTTTTAGGATGAATCTCATGAAGATAAATGTCACCACCAAATCATAAAAAAATATTTTCCTTAAAGAATTTATATCACTATTTTCATGATGATAATTATTATTTTCTTTTTTTCTTATTTATCTAAAAATAATATTCTCATGACTGTTTCTGGACATAAAGATTGCTTTTTCAAAAGTAGCATAAATTATTTTTTCATTTTATTCAAATAAATGATTACACAAATATTGCCATAATGTATAAATACTTACCGGTAAATAAAATAAATATATATTTATTTGCACTAATGAGAATGAGATTTTTATTTTTTTTTCACATTACTATAACGATCATTTGCGGCATGTGCGCTTAAATGAGATGACACTAGTGATTATCACAGGCTCCATTTTCATTATCCAAAACAAAATATTTTTGATTAGGAGGTGAAATATGAGTTGTTTATGTTCTTGGTGAGATGCATCGTAAAGGAAACATTGGTGGGTTTTTTTTGGGGGGGGGGTTGTGTAATGTAGGTAATAGTTCAGATATAGTAGAGTATTTCACCTCTTCTGAACGGCTTCCTCTCCGAGAATGGGAGACGTTGTGGACCTGCCATGGCAAGGGCTGAGAAACCATATACGGGAGAGGCTCCTGCTCACGTGCCCACCGAACACCCAGCTGAAACAGACACAGCAGGATCAGTGTGTATGTGTTGCATCATCTACAGTATGTTGTTGATGTCTTTTGCTTTGACTTATGATGTGTCATGATCCTGCATGCTAAACTGTCATTAGACACAACCATCTTGTCCCCTGTGAATTAAATCAACTTTTGTGGAATAAATAGATGTCGTGTCAAAACGTAAGTGATCTAGTTCCTGCTGTCTCATTCAAATTTTTTATCAAGAGTATTATGGCCCTGAATTGCAATGTCATGCACCCTAAAATCTTTATTACTGAGATTAGAAAAGATGTTGTATCTTCAAACATGTCACACATGCCATACTTTTTTTTTTTTTTTTTCGCTTATAAGAAAGTGCTGTATACAATGCAGTGTTATACCATGATAATTCAATAATGTACCATGGTATTTAAGGGTGTTTTATCAACTACAGGCACTTTTGTCCCCCGGCCAGTGGTTGATTTTTATTTAAACTATCAGTTGAAACCATTGTTTCCACCTTACATAGCTGTCTTGAAAACATTTACCATGCCTCCATTTATTCATTTATTTATGTTTTTTTATTTGACCCAATCATACAATGTGAAAATGCCTCATAAAATATTATTACACGTCAATAACTAAAACTATTGTGTTTGAACATTTTTCTTTTCATTAAATGAATGTCACATTATAGCTGTCATTGAAACCTTTTACCATACCTTCATTAAGTCTTGATGCTTTTATTATTTATTTTAATTTATTCCAATCTTAAAATGTTAAATTTCCTTTAAATTTTTTTTTTTTTTTTTTTTTTGTCTTATCTTATCTTAAAATGTGAAAATGCCTCATAAAATGCTATTACACATCATGAACTTTTATTTTATTTTTTATTTTTTTTACAAAAATTATGACTGTCCCTCAGTTGTGACATAATTTCCACCCTGACCAACAGCAGGGTGGGTTGATGCATGTACATTATGCTGTACATTTACATGCTAAACTAGTGAGAGTGTTTTAAGAGTTTATTTTCCTAAAGTCTAAAGGGGCCGAAAATGCCAATTGAAACACCCTCAAATATATGTCCATAAAATGTTTTAGCACTTTGTTTTTAATGTTGAAACATGAATTCTCCTTATAAACTCTTTGAAATGCATGAGTACTCTCTCTTTTCCACGTAGTCAACGAGAAAATAATCTATTTAAATCTAATTGTGACATTGCCCTTTTCATCATATTTGTCCATCTAACATTTTGGTCATAGTTCATTCATCTGGCATACTAAACAATGACAAGAATCTCAGTCAATTGAACGGCTTTTGGCTGGTATGTTGACGATTGGCAACAAATGCATGGAGATGTAATCTAGTTGCCTTACCTGTTCAACCACTTTCACCAACATGTACATGGCTGTTAGCATTGTCACCAGCATTTTGAAAGCTTGTTTCTTTGTGTTTTTTCTTCAGGTAGTCCTGGGCCAGCAGAGCACGTCAACCGTGGTGATACTCGGAGAAGTCAAGGATCTAGAGCTGCATCTTTCTGTTCAGCCAGACACACTCACACGGCTAAGTCATTTAAAGAGCTTTGCGTTACAGAAATAGGAGGCATGTAATCTTTTCCCCATGCGCACATGAGCGTTTATCCCTCTGGGTAGAGCTTTAACCTCATCCTGAGCCAGACATTACACTTTAACTTTAATACTTGAACCTGACTTAAGAACATAGCAACCACTGCAAAGTGCTATAACAAAGGCAAGATTCCTCAGAGGAATGCAAAAACATTGAAATATAATTTTTCCTTTCACGATATCCCTTTAGGGGCCTCCGTAAAAACCATACATTTTTCATTAAATCAGGACATGTCATTAAACTTTACTTTTTCACATCAGAAATCACAATTTAAACGAGTCTATCTGTAAAGCAGATGTTTTCGAAGTGCATGCATGTTGAGAATCTCTTCTCGACTAATCAATATTTAATCAGTCAGTAAGTGAAGGTATGATCCCACTAATGAAGTCATCACTCCTGCATGGAAGCCAGTAATGTTTACAACCACAGCTGCTCAATCCTAATCTATACACTATAAGTGCATTAAAAATCCTAACAGCAATGGTAATTAAATTAGAATTTTTTTAATTTGGTTCTTGCCACAATGTTTTGGGTTCCCGATTTTGCTAAGCTGATTTTGAGTTTCTTCTATGCGAGCACACAATCAAGTCACTGGATGGCTTGAGAATCTTATTTCAACGTGTAAGTCTATAAGAGTTTTTGTGTGTGTGTGTGTGTGTGTGTGTGTGTGTGTGTGTGTGTGTGTGTGTGTGTGTGTGTGTGTGTGTGTGTGTGTGTGTGTGCATGTTTTATTGTCTGAAATATCAAAACAAGTGGCATCTGCAAATAATTAATTTCTGAGGAGTTTGCACAGGTGCCATTTTTTGTGAAATCTTATACATGAAAAGTCTATTTATGATTAAAAATAAATGTATTTATCTTTAAATTGAATGCCACTTGGTTTTATATTTTGTTGCCACAATAATATATAGAAGTGTTTTAAATCACACGACACATTGCCTAATACTGTGTAGAAAATTAGTTTGGATTATTTGGTACTTTTTCTTCTACATGGGAGTAGTTTTGATAAGGGAGTGTTAATGTGAGCAAGAGCTGTAGCCTATGTGCGTAATGAACGAGGTGGGGGAAATTCCACAAAAGCAGACCATATCGCTCTCAGGTCTCATATAAGAGCTCAATGTTATGTTCATGGTGAAGACAGTTTCATCTAATGCCAGCACAGCACGCATTAATGGAAGTATCAGGTCAGACAAACTGATTTTTTAAACGAGAAATTGCTTTCATTTTGCTTTGTTATGATAGTATACGTCGATTTGTACTTTACATTTGATTTTAACAGAATAGATTATAACTGATGTTGGTATTTGTGGTTTTGGATGAATTATTCACTAGTGACTGGATAATCCTTGCAAATGCATTGGTTTTAATGAGAAATTAGCTTTCCATCTGTGTGGCTTGTGATAAGCATACTTATGACTCTTGAAAGCAGGAAATAAGAAAGTTGCATGTTTAGCAGTTGTTGAATGAATTTGCTGCAAAATACTGTCACACTTTAGATTATGGTCCAATTCTCACTATTAAATAACTATTAAATAACTATGACTTTTGCCTCAATAAACTCCTAATTACTTCTTATTAATAGTTAGTAAGGTAGTTGCTATGTTAAGGTATTGGGTAGGATTATGGGATGTTGAATATGGTCATGCAGAATAAGGCTAAGAATAAGAATATGTGCTTTATGTACAAATAAACAGCCAATGTGCATGCTAATAAGCAGTGAGAATTGGACCCTAAACTAAAGTGTTACCCAAAATGCATATAGAATTAACAGTTACATAATAAAATGGTAAAATAAATCCCAGTTATGTGATGTTTAATACAGTACACACTGATATATGCACAGTTAGATGTCTAACCAGTAATGTCCCAACAGTGTCAGAAATTAATTAGCCCCGTATGATTACCATAATTTGGTAAAGTGTGAACAATTCTGTTGAGTTGTTTTCCTCAGATGGATGCAGTTTAGAAAGGTCTGGATGTAATTTATCCTCCATCAAGGACATGCAAATCTAATTTGACCTTTTTAAGACTTATAATATAATATATAATATATAATCAGGTCTAGTCTGGAATGAACACTCAAGGTTTTGCTGCATTGTTATTTGACTAAATGTAATGTAGTCAATACTAAAACTTGCATTTTGAATTTGCATTGTGTATATATTGTGTAACTGTGTTTATTTGGGTTTTTTTTTTTTAGTTTCGTAAGCGAAAACGACACTCTTCAATGTCGGTTTTGGCTGGCTGGTCAATGTGATCCTACAAATTATAACTGACAACCAAATAAACACTCTAAAACAATGTCTCTACATCGGAGGATTGTCCCCGATCTGGGGCCTCTTACTACTGAGATAGGTGAGGATTATGCATCAAATTTCAGCATCCCATTAATAAAAGTGTTTTTGTCCAGAAATTGCAAAAATCATAGCTTTCAGTAATATTGCAATGCTATATTACTATAACACTGACACAGTGGATTTTTTTTTTCATCCAATATATCTCTTCTCTATAGTGTCTGAAATTGACAGGGACAAGCATATTTTACTGCATATGCTGGACCTGCACAGGGAAAAGGTGTCGCCTATGGATCTTACAACAATGCTATATGTAAACACTCCAAGCACTGAAGACGACTTTCCACGGGACCCAACAGAGCTCTCAAATGCATTCCTCCGGCGGCTCTGGCTGTATAATCCCCAAGCCCGCAGCACTTGGTGCAAGGTAGCAGTAGGAGACTACGGTTTGGACATGGATGAGAATTCACAATGTGCCATCAATCCTTTAGACTTGGTTGCTGTCATCTACATGACAACAAATAGTTTCCTACAGCAAGAGATCACCCACCGAATGTTGCAATGCAACTTTGCAGTGCCTCTGTATCTTCCACCGGTTTACCCAGAAAAGAAGGGGACCATGCTCCTGTATCCATTTAGAGGTGTTCTAGGTCAGTGGAATTCACCTTCTGAGGGAACTATCATGAAGAACATGGCCAATTCCAGGATGCCATTTCTCTCCGCAGTGAGGCTAGGTCGCTGCAGTGTCTCAAAATCTATTCTCGAGTACTCAACTGTGTTCTTGGGGGTCCACACAAGCTGAATGAGTGCTTCATAAACTGTGGTATGGATGGAGGGCAGCTGCCTCGTGTTCTCTCAGATGGTCTGGTGGAGATGTGTTGGAACCTGCCTTCAGGAGATCATCATGACAACGTCTTCCCTTGTCCTGTGCTAGTAGCTAATCTCCGTGGAGATGCAGCCAACTGCAAAAAACAGATGAGTCTGCTGTGTTACACATCTGCAGTCCTCATCGTGTTTTGCGGAAGTTTTGGTGCCAAGGAACGAGAACTGCTTGCCTCATGGAGGGAGAATACAAGCCACATGATTATAATCGACTGCTCAATGTCAGTAGAGGATGGCCAAGAGAATCACAATGAGAAAATTAAACAACGGCTGTTGAAGGATTTAGAAATGCCTGATGGAACAATGCTTAATGGCTGTGAAGGTAATGAGGAAGAAATTGCTGAAAGCTTAAAAGATGTTCTTGATCGCTTTATTCCATACCTGCACACCACAAACCTTGTAGGTACAGCTGGTATGGCCAGTGACCTCGACATTAATGTTGATGAAGATGAGATCTGTCGAATGGCATTCAGGGAAGTTGAAGAAGTCCTCAGTGGAATCGAAGACGGAGTGTCCAGCTATTTGGAGAACCAGCTGCCCCTGCAGGGTATGGTATGGAAACAGTTGTGTCAGCTGGAGAAGGAGGAAGGACGTCACCAACAACATACAACACAGAGCTTAATGGGGGATAAGGAAAATCTTATAAAACAACTGCTTGATTATAAATTAACAACAGCCATGAGAGCTTTTATTGCAGCTCTCTGTTCATTTGACACAACCAAGCGAGCATTTTTCCTCTCTTGGGTGAGGGTGAAACTTGAAGTTATGCAGTTGGATAAACTGTCCCATCTTAGGGGAACAAATGAGGAACAGATTCAAGAACCTTGCATTGGACTTGAACATTTCCTTCGAGAAATGGGATTGGTCTACGAACGATACTTCCGCGGTCCAAACAGTGACTTGTATGACATGTTCCGCTTACCATATGTAGGTGCTGAACTACTCTTGTATGGAGTTCCACTTGAGCTCTATGATGGGGATGCCTCAGTATTTCCCATGAACTGGGTATACAGCGTTCTTTATGAGGTACACAAGCAGCTGCCAAAGTTCAGTCGCATGAGAGTTTTGACAATCTTAGGTTTCCACAACTCCAAAAATGCGGAGATCCTATCTGCATTGTTTGGCACCAACTTCCCAAAGTGGGGCAGAAGGCATATCAAAGGGGCATCCATGCTTCTCCTCAGCCTGCCTGACAACTTAAGAATGGAGATGGACTGTGAATTTCTGATGTTGATTGGCACAGAAGGTTTGAACCGCAATGCAGGAGGAAGTCTTGTGCATGACATTGAACTGGCTACCTTTGTCAGTGGACTGAGTGACATAACTCTGGTAAATTTACCAGCTGAGGGTCAGGACGAAACAAGAAGCAACCTTCATATTGCTGTCAATGTTCTTCTCTGCACACGAAACTTGGAGAGGAAGACTACCTTTCAGGTCTCTTCAGAGGGAGCAGGAATGGATGGAAAAATCATGAGTTGTGTAATTGATGTACTTACCACAGGACAGCTCCCAAATGAATCCCAAAGAGAAAGAGAAGGTGTAAGCCATAACCTGTCCAGCTCATGGAACAGCAACTCTTTGACTTCACAAAATGATCAAATCTACAGTGATGCAGTTCTCAGCCTAAAGAAAAGACTGTTGACGATGTTCCATGAAAAGGCAACAAATGATCAGCCAACCTGCTTAGGTGCATTAATGGAGTATATGTGCAATCTATGGGAGAAAGTGAAAAATGGAGTTTTTGCCATAAAGTTTGGAGACACAGATACAGCTGATGCCATCATTGGCCTCTGCACAAAACTTGTACAGAGAGAGAAGCAGCTCAATGATCAACTCGATCTTTGGGTTCAAGGGTTGGACAATCACATAACAGAGTTAAAAGAATCTGCATCACAAAATGGACAGGGTATGGATTCAGATGGCATACTCACAATTTTGAGGAGTGAAGCAAATACACAAATCAGTGCAGAGAGAGACCAAATTAAGGCAAGTCTCTGGGACTACCTTAGGCAGGAGGATATTGATATTACCCTTGTGGAAAATTACAAAGTAAGTCTTCTCAAAAGAGTAGACCTCATTCAAGAGCAAATGACATCTGATGTTGCCCAGAAACTTGAGTCTGCTACCATTCGCCATGAAATGACAATAAAGATGCACGCCTTATTGACATCACTTGAAGCAGCCCTGGAGGTAAAGTTACGTTCACTCTTGAAGACCTGCAAGAACAATGGCAGTGTGATTGATGACAAGGAGCTTGAAAGTGAATTTGTTAGTGTTTGGGAAAATATCCCATCCAACTTGAAGGATCCCCCCCTAGAGACACAGAAAATCTTTGAAAGGATGGTGGACCAGCTAAAGAAAAACCTAAGCAATCGTGGTCTAAAAAAGAAAAACGTTAGACTCCGAAATGCAAACCAACTCAATGGCTTTAAAGTGAAGACTAGCCATTTTGCTCTGAGTAGTAAGATGAAGAAAACACTGAAGTACAATAAGAAAGTTGCACAAAAATTCACCAATAATTTGATAGAAGACTGTGACAAGAGAGTCTCAGAAAAACTGAGGCACAAAGAGTGCTATTCAGACAGCTACATGAGAGAGTTGCTTGCAATTGTGGATAAGGGTCTAGAAGTTTTAAAAAGTGAGTCATTCATGATGAATCCCAAGTTTGAAGCGGACATCAAAGGATACATCTGTAGCAAAGCAGTGGAGTCTTTTCAAGAGGTGCAGGCATTCCTCATAAGGGAAAGAGAAACTAAAGAGACATTTCTAAATGAGACCAAGGACAGACACATGCTGAATTTCATATATCAGTTCCGAAAAAGAGACCAGTGTCAAAAAGCTGCTCAGTCTTTCACCAACCTGTGCCTCAAGCCAACAGCTGAAGACTTCATTTACAGCAGTTTGGAGAGACAAATATTTAATGATATGCTCCAGAACAAAAATGCATGGCTTTATAGCTCACCAAAAAAATTCCACTACGGTCTACTTAAAGAAATGCTGCTAAAGGACAGCTTTGAGAATTTCCATGAGTATCTTCAGTCCCATGAGAGCTTCAGCCAGAAGAGTATTGAGAACTTTATCAAAGCTCACCTGTCAGGTTCTGTAATGATCGAAGACCGCAGGGAACAGAGAATGCACCAAATCTTTAATTGGGTGAAAAGTTGTATTAATCAGGCATCAGAATCTAGTAGTGGCGCACAGATCAGTGTTAGGCTACTACTGGAGAAAGTTTGCATCAGCCTAGGGAGTCTGGGAAAAATCACTATGCCAACTCAAATCTTGGAAAAACCTTTGTTTGACATAAGTACACATCGTGAGAACTTCCTTAAAGACTTACAGGATTCAGTCTCTGAGTTGTCCTCATTAATTGCTCAGGAATTTTTGAAGAATGAAGACGTCATTGAAGTCCCTGATGACCTCCCTAATAAACTTCAGGGCATGCTATATGACAGAGTGAAGGGGTGTGATGAGCGCTGTCCTTTCTGTAAAGCTCCGTGTGACCTGGAAGAAAAAGATCATCAAGTGCATGAAGCTGTTGTGCATCGGCCTAAAGGTCTAGTGTGTTATACCAATGCCAACTCTACCACTCTGTCCCACAACACCTGCTCTGCAGATATTGCAGGTGAAACACAGTTTCAAAACAGACATACTGGGGGCCAGTCTCTGCCCTTTAAGGAATATCAGTCCATCTACCCACACTGGAACATTTACCCAGAGGACCCTAGGAATTATGGGGCTGCAGTCTACTGGAGGTATGTGTTCATGAGGTACAACAGAAGGTTTGCTCAAGAATATTCGTGTGCACCTGCTGTATTGCCTCAAACATGGGGGAAAATTACTCAGGAGGAGGCACTACAGAGCCTGAGAGAGGCCTTTCACATTACAGACTGATAATGTCTTTCACCAGCATTATTATATCAATACCTGTATTTATGATTATTTTACTTCAGCTCAACCGTGGCTCGTCTGTATGGCCAGGTGGGGCAGAGCCCCACTAAAATATTCATCCAAACATAGACCTCTATATACTAAATTAATAATCAATTATAAATGTGTTCAGCATTCTGCAACAAATATTTTTGGGATTTTTTTGGGATTGTAAGTCGTAAAGTGAGCAGGATATATTAAAATGTAGCGCATGGATTCGGCAGGCATGTATTTATGATAATAGGGTCTCTGAGCCCTAAATGGGCTCCAATGTAAATCTGTGGTGAAAAATGGAACTGCCGCGCACTCTTATAAAGAGCCATTGGGACAGATTTCAGGCTGCCCCGCTTATTTTCACGTGACGTTACCTCAAGTAAACCTAGCTCCAGACCAAGAGACGCTATCTGTCCGCTTCAGCTATGTGTTTGCATCAGGTCAGTAAATAGTTGGCATGTCTATTCTACTTATGTGGAGTAGCATATCAAATTAATAAAAGTACAAACCCTTTAGGTTAAATGTGCTCATGTGAATAGCCTTTATATACTGTAGTTATGTTGTGTTTGTTTTATGTTTGTTCTGAAAATAGACATGACTTCATTTTCCTCACTGGAATTCCTACATAACTTGCAACATTCTGAAAACAACATCCGGGCGCAATAAATACATTAAGCAATTCTAAGATGCATTCTATGCGTTTGTCATGTGTACTAAAGTCTGTCAATCATCATTAGAGCGCCACCATCAGGCTAACAACATAATGCTAGGATGTTAGAATTCTGCCAAAAGTGTGTCGGATGTGTTCAGTGATCTGAATATAAAGCTTACAAAATGTTTATCATAAACTAGCGTTAAGACCCAGAATCTGTCCTACCTAAATTTACGGGCAGGACCCGCTACTGTTTCAGCTGATAAAACCGTTTTCTATTATATAACTTTTCTCTAAATAAAAAATACAGAAGGTGAAATTTGGATTCATCACTTACTTGCCAGTTGATGAAAAAAATATATGAACCTTTTCCTTTAATAACATGTTATGACCTGATAATATGTTTACTTTTTGCATCTTATAGCTAATGTTGAATATGAAAAACTTAATGTAATTCAGCAATACTTATTATCAGCAGCATAATGTCTTCTGATACTCTACGAAATAGATATATATGCCAGTATGGGACTGTTACTGTTACTCTCACTTCATTCATTACAAATGTTGCTCTTATATTTTACAACTAAAACCTGTTTTTCTTCCCCTCATTCTCATCTCTGTTTTTCATATTTGTATGTTAGATTTCCTGCTTTTATAAATGTTGTGGATTTAAACTATTGATTTTTCAATGTAAAAAATGTTAAGGAAATACCAAAAAATTTAAATAAATGAAAAGCTCTAAAGCTCTAAAAGGGCAATGTAACAACGAACATGTTTTGTCTTTAAAATGACATGGTTACAAATGGTCTGTTTTTTCTTAGATTTCTTTAACCCCTGGTATTATTCACTCACGTGATGACAGCAGGATAATGTATCAGAATCGTGGGAAATGTAATGATTTACAAGCCACTCCCATCATAAAACTTTTATGTTTTAAGGACCAACTTTTTTCCTGTTTTTCATGCATAAAAAACTGTACAGTAAATTCACAATTAAGCTTAATTATAATCAATAAAAAAATATTCTGCAATATATATCCCTCCTTTTGCTTGGTAGCTCATTAATTGTGACAGGTATTTCAGATTACTGAGAGACCTTAAAAACGCTTCCATGTGATGCTTTCCACTGTATGGTTGTTGGGATAGGTTTGGTATTGAGAGGACAAAAGAGTGAAACAGTGAATGTTATTGAATGGGAATGTTTAAGGAAAATTTGTTATGCTGAGACTTTGAGAAATTCATGCAACCTCTGTGCTGGGACACATGCACACCAATTTAGTGTATCCAATCCACCTAACCTTCTTGTCTTTGGGTTGTTTCAGAAACCTGAGCACCTGGAGGAAATCCATAAGACACATAAACCTTCTGCTCTGCCAGAACTCAAATCAGGAACCTTCTTGCTGTGAGGTGACATACCCACTGAGCCATACCCATGCTTTCAGATGCCATAACTTCACCATTAGAGAGGGGGGAAAGGGCATCGACCAGGTCTAGAATTTTATATCACTTTACTGTTAGTTTAGGTAAAGTGTCTCTCAGATAATAAATAAATGAATGCGTTCTTAAATGTAATGACATTTCTCAATTTTAAACTCTCACTCTGGCACTTTTTTACACTAACATTTACAGTGAGTAAATACATTTAAGTAAATGGCAAAGTAAGTAGCCTAAATGGCAAAATATTGGGGACAATGATTCTGAACAAAAAAAATATATATTAGTTCACATAAATGCCAAATAATGTGAAAATGTGTGGAAAATAGAATTTTCCGGATTCTTATTGTTTTTAATAGAATGCTATGCGACCAGCCAAATATCCTAAATTAGCCTGCGGAAAATTTAAATTTCCCTAATTTTTTTCTAATTAAATTGGGGATCCAAAACAAATGAGAATTTTTAGTCTTTTTGAAGGTTTTTATAATAATTATTATTATTTTAATTGTCTTATTATTATTATTATTTTAATTACTATTATTATTATTAATTGTCCACTTATTTTTGAAAACTGAATCCCGAAAACAACGTATTAAATCTTTCTCTGCAAATGAGTAAAGTTACCACAAGAGGTCAGAATAATCATGTATTATTCATAGCGCGTTCATACACACGCACACACAAACGAAGTAAGTTAGCCCTACATGAGATTACACATACAGTCATCCACTAAGGGTAATTCTATGCATTTAATATCCGCATGCATGTGGCACAAGATGTAGCCTAAGCCTGTGATTTTTAAGATGTAGCCTAAACCAGGAAGCGTTTGTTGTCTTAATGTTGTGTTGCTTGAGTTCTTACATGGAGCGCCTGCAGTAACATCAGCGAGAGATTGGCGCGTTATGACGCCATAGTTAAGATGCGCCTTTAGAAGTTCAACTGAGTGAAGCTGTTCCGCAGTTTGTGATCGCAATGACTAGGTAAGCAGTAGCATGAGAGTGGCTGCATCTTAATGGATTCTTCTATTACATTTTTGTTTGAACGTTTGCTTCTTTTAAACTCATTTAGAACATCTGTTCCATATAGCCATAAAGCACCATACTATAATATAATATTTCATTAATTGTAAGTATTAAGAATATATTGTGCATTGTAAAAAAATGTATACGATTAAGTGAATGAAATGTCTAGCCTATACATGTTTATTCATTTTATTAGTAAGTTTTCTGGTAACACAAAGGTACATCTTTAATTTTCATTTCAATCAAATGTTTTATTTCAAATGACTAAATACATTTTTATCAAATTGTTTCCCAAGCCGAAAAAGCAAGATGCTGACAATCCCTTCCCTAAACCAGTTACCTCCATTCATCTCTGCCATACCCTCTAACATGAGGCCTCCATCCAGACGCATGAAGAGAAGATGTGTTTTATTTCCCAACATTGGAAACTCAGTGAATTCTGTAACCAGAGGAAATGTCACTGGAGACCCTTTACCATCCGTCCCCGGCGTTCCAGCAGCGCTCAAGCAACATGGGAAGACCAGAGATGATGCTACCTTTCTCTCTGCCACTGACAGAGCAAGGCTTTTTGGAATCAACAAACGGTATTAGAGTCCAGGTTAGTCAACTTTCACATCTTCTCTCCCTCTAACCAAAGTTGTCATATAGGACATATAAGAATATCCACTTCTGTTGTATTTATTGTTTGCACATTTTATTTTTAGGGGAGATGAAATCCTGCATCAAGAATAAGAAATCTGTGCAAAAGACAAATATATAAATCTGTGCATTAAAAAAATGAAATGTTGCATGAAAAAACTGTTTCAGATTTGGTGCATTATCATTTTGTGTTGGGGGGGCTCGCTGTGTGTGTGGGAAGGAGACCCACTCCTTGTTTCGGTGTGGGAGGAGACCCCATAATAGAACTGAATTTCTAGCATGTAATCAAAATAAAATTCATGTTATCCTTCTTCACTGCTTGGTCCAGCTTCCTTTGAACCACACTTCATACTCCACTGTATCTCTCAGTCTCAGCTCTCTTGTGAATGTTCAGATGGTAATAGAATTTCAAACATCAAAGGTTGTGCAACAGTGAACCAGTTCCTACATTATAGCATGTTTATGTTATAAAAGTTGACCAAGGTCTCAATAAAAGTCTAAAAATGAGCATTCCTCAAAATGTGATGGAGCCCATTGGTTTAATGTTACAATCAGTTCCCTTGTAATTGTTTCAGACCCAGTGCTTCAACCTATTCAAACTTCCAAACTATGTATCTGTTAAGTATTATATAATGTAGTGTATAAATAGAAAACCCCATTTATTATTATTCTGGTCCTTGGTTGAAGTGAGCTATACATGGATCTCCATCTGGATCCAGAGATTTCACAAGGTGGCCAATAAAAATCAATAAGGGAGCTAAATTAATATAGTCTTCATAGCATACTAATAATTTTGTATGGGGGGGGGGGGATACATAATAATGACTTGATCTGATATATGTGAAGCAAGATACTTTTATGTCATTTTAAAGTGCCATTAATTTCATGTTAGAGTCCTGTACCGCACTGGAATAGTACTGCGCAAGAATACACCATTCCCTCTTAGGGTTATTGTAATTAAAGTTCTTGTATGTCTCAGTTCTGTGTGTTTTTCATCTGGAAGTGGAGCTTCGAGCTGAGCAGCACCTTCAAAGTTCTCACCATGTTTTTTTTATCTTCTGTGTGAGTGAGAGGGAATGAATAAACAGAGACATGTTGAACACTAAAAGCATGAGGGGTCAGAGGACGCTTCATGTGAGAGTGGGAAAAGAAGCATGTTCTCTTTACTAGCACTGACGGGATGTTCGAACAGAGAAAGATCCAATCTCGTGCAGCTGACACTGGCGGAACTGCATGATAAAACCTCAAAAGGACTGAATGTGTAATCTGAAATGCCTCTGAATATACAAAACAACTTTTTGGTATTTGTGTGAAGGTGACACTTCTGCCCAGCTCCATGTCTCTTTGTTTGTTTCATATGGAACTATTTATCTGTTAAGTATTATGTAATGTAGTGTATTAGAAACCCCATAAACACCCCCCTCCCCTCCTTTTTTTAATTTTTTTATTTATTTATTTTTAATTCTGGTCCTTGGTTGAAGTGAGCTAATTCACATGGTTCTCCATCTGGATCTAGAGATTTCATTGGGTGGCATAAGGGAGCTAATTTCCAAACTTCGGTTGAGATGTTTTCTGCTTTCTGTTTGGTTTTGCTAGTGGTGCCTAAATGACACACTTCACCTTTAACTACACATTGGCACGAATACATAAACACATATTCGGTTAGATGTATTCAAACCAGTAACTTGTGAGTTTCTGAATCTTTTTGACATTTATATTCTGTTTGAGACGTTAAGGCCCATCGTTTACCTTAGTGCTCTTATTGTATGCCAAACGCATACCTTTCAAAGTAGGATATAGAAATAGTGTGTGAGAACACAGACGTTCAACACATGCGCACTATAAAGTTTCATGCTTGTCCAGTGTCTACACTATTTCTATACAAAGATTAAAATGTCTTTGTTTAAAATGAGTTGCCTGTATCTATTATACCACTCACTCACACAAGCACTCGTCAATGTTGGCTTCTGTAATTGTTTAAAAATATGGAAGAGGAAGAACAAGAACAAATTACACAAGAACAGTGTAACTTGGGGCCTTTCCAAATACCCACACTTGCGGTCTTTGCACTTGACCACTTGGCTACTTGCATGATGTATTTCCTGTATTTGGCCCAAGTGTTCAAGTACTGCAGGTGTGAAGACTGCAAGTAGATTAAAATTTTGGATTACCTGATAGGACAGACTTATACAGTAGTGTTGAAAAAATGCAAGTGTTTACAGAGCTTTATTTTGATTTTCAATACTTTGCATTTTAAAACGTCTAAATGTCTGATTAGTAGTCCCTATGTAACAGAAGACACAATTAAGTGATATCAAAATGAAGTGATAAAAAGCAGTTGCAATGGTCACAGGACAGGAGATGCATTTGAAAAGCATGTTAGAACCAGGTGTGAATGGCAATGCGTCTTGGCTAAGCGCTTGTGATTGGATCACTGAAATCCCATCTTAATACTACGTGGAAACAGGGTTTCTCTCTCGCTCGCTCGATTTCCGAGATGTTGTGAATAATTTGCGGGCTTCAGAGGGCAGCTATCAATATGCGGGAGACTCCCTGAACCTCCGGGAGAGGTGGGATGCCTGCAGTTAGAAAAATCGGGCTGCACGACAATACGCACATACTTTGTTGATGATTGGAATTGGCTATCCACACACACACACACACACATACACATTGGATCTGGCACAGGTTTTACGCTGGATGCCCTTCTTGGCGCAACCTGGGACACACTCGCACACACTACAGCCAAATTGGCATATCCAAGCCACCCAACCGGAATGGAAACCATGTCAGGCACCCGGAGGAAACCCACTCTGACACACGGAGAACATGCAAACTCTACACAGAAAGGACTCCGACCTCAGCCGAGGCTCGAACCGTGGACCTTTTGTTTGTGCGCAAAAAAAAACCCAACATATACTATGGGCATTTGAGACCCCAAGGCTATTGCAGTAACCGTAAAAATATACTTGCCATAGAAGTACCAGAAAGATACATTATTACTTTTTGTAACCCATTCAATTCACAATAGTGAATTTAATATCCTGTTTCATTCAAAAATATGTCACAAAAGCCCTTTGTGACTGACTAGATAAGGGCTTTGCACTTTTCAAAAAGGTCACCATCTGAGTCTGGCATTTGATTCTAAATCAGTGCTACTAAATGAGTTTTAACCAGAGCCGATACTATGTCCAGTGAATCTCTTTATTCGTCCCCTCGTCAAGCAAAAGCAACAGCTCGCATGTGACACCACCGTTCACAGTGTGAGAGCGGTCGCCGGGGTCGAACAAAGGTCGGATGACTGCAGAGGTCAAAATCCTCATGACACGAGGGATAAAATTATTAGTGTTGATTGTCTTACACTAAAGGCTTTGCCTGCAGCCAAATTCCGAAAACTAGCAATGCCAAGACATTTACTTAGACAGGCACAACTGCAATTAACCTTTCGAATTCACTCTATTCACCCTGTTTTTTTGCCATTTTTAGTTCACCCTTCTCAGGGCATCAACAAGATGGTAATTGATTGTGTTTAGCCTCATGCCAACCCCCATACACATCCACTCTATGTCAGTTTGACTTCCCAAATTGAAAACACACCCGCGTATTCAGCTGTCCTTTAGGGAGATAAAACGTTTACCTAGAATTCATGAGAATGAAATGTGTAAATGTCATCAAACAATGATTCGTGATTATGGAAACTTAACTTCCATGAATTCTTTGAAACATCAGTTTTCTTTTAGTGAAATTCAGAGTACATAATCAGTGCATTTGTTTCATGTTCAGATTGCATTTGCACACTGTGCATTTAAATCTACCCTGAATTCCACCTCCTTCTAGAGACTTTTATTTTTAGTCTCACTAAAACGAAAACTCTTGATTCTTCCTGACCAAGTTTCCTGCATTCCAATCACTATAAACTATTCAAAACTGAATGACTGAATGGTTCTAAATTATTGCCTGCACATTGTGGTGTAAATAGCGAGGCTAATGATGATTAACTGTTAGAGTGATGCTTGTAGAAGGAATTATGTGTCTGACATTTAGCTTTTCTCTTTGTTCTTTTCTCTGAGGAACTTTCATCAGCTAGGAAAACCAAGGAGGGTTGTTTTCAAACACTGAGAATCACAATAGAGTAAAAAAAAAGAGTATTGCACATCTACAATAGTGATTAAAAAGTTGATCAGGGGCCGTATTCACAAAGAATTTTATCTTACCACTAGGAGTACTCCTAAATCGCACTAAAATATTTTAGCTAGGAGTTTTCTCTTAAAAGTTATTCACAACGCCTTTCAGACCTACTCTTAGTAAGGAAAAATGACAACTCCTAAACTAAGAGTGAGTCTTCGTTGCTACGGATGACGTCACTTCTCATGCACGAGCCTCCTCGCAATGATCACGGTGATTGGTTGTTAGATGACAGGGCCATCATGCGGAACATAACACAGACGCAACAAATCATGGATTTAGGACATCTAATATGTCTGTGTCCTACACAAAATAGTAATAGTAATGTCATCGAAATGTTATTTGTGCAGGCCCCAGTGAAGTGTAATTCTAACAAGGCAGAGAGAGAGAGAGAGAAGTCGTGAATTAAATCAAATTAAATCAAGGTAGCCTAATACCCCAATGAAAACCGCCACTTGCCTAATAATGAAAAAACGTCACTTGCATTAACACTTGCTTGGTTAATTGACATCCTATTAGCCTAAATAGACTAGTTAAAGCAAGGAAATGTTACTCCTATTGAAGTAATGTAATGGTGTGTTCACACCGAACGCGAATAAAGCGTCAAATACGCGTCTATCGCTTGAACATTCGCTCGAGTTCAAATTTTTCAACTTGCGCGGAAGACATTCGCGGCAAACGCGTCGCCCAATTCGCGTCATTTGCAACGCCCGGCGCGAATGATGCGCCTATTCGCGTCTTTGCATTGACTTTGTATGTAATCTACTCGCGCAAATAATTAAATTCGCGTTCGGTGTGAACACACCATAATAGTTGAATGACGGTGGATTATGAACTCGCCAAAACGGAAAAGAAAGCCCAACTGGACGCAGGATCAGTTACTGCTGCTGGCCCAAAAACATAATAAAAGTGAAATTCGGCACTGGGATATGAAGCAAAACTAAGCGTGAGAATGGAGAGGATTTGTTTGCAGATCAATGCAGCATTCCCGCTTGTGTCGCGGACCCCGGACGACTACGAGAGGCGGTGGTATGCGCTACAATCCTTTGTGAATAGGTCTTAGTGAGTTAGGAGTCCTCTCGACTTCTTTTAAGCTGTCCCAGACTTAGGTGCTACTTTTAGGGCTAAAATGCTTCGTGAATTACTCTTAGTGAAAAAAATTAGGAGTCCTAAAGTTAGGAGTGACACGCCCATTATTTTTAGGAGTTGCTCCTAAATTTGCCAGTTAGGAGCTACTTTTAGCCTTAAAATTCTTTGTGAATACGGCCCCAGAAGGGGTTGGGAAATATGAATGTAGTGATCTTTCCCAAACTGATGACAGTAGCAATACATTCAATGACAGATTTAGCTGACACTTTTATCCAAAGCGACTTGCATTGCATTTCAAGGTACACATTTTTACTTTCTTATCAGTTTTTGCTTTCCTTGGGGAATGAACCCATGACCTTGGTCTTGAAAGCGGCAACACTCTACCGTTTGAGCTACAGGAAAGCTTATGAGATATGAGAATAGTCTATAACTTTAACTTTATTGCTACATGTCAACATCAGAATGGAGAAATATTACAGTGGGTGACAGTTTGCTTTTTCAACTTCAGCACCTTCATTCCCCAGGGGTTGATTTTTTTTTATTAAAACTACATAACAGTGCCTTTTATATAGGTATTATATTATATTATTGTCCAAGACCCAACTTAGCATTTTAAACTATGAAAATGTTTTATATATATATATATATATAATAATAAAAAAAGTTATGTTTACTATTTTGATCATCTATCAACATTTTTATATTTCTGTAATGTGTAATGTAGTATCTAAAATCTGTTTTTTAAAAAGATAAAAAAAAATATTTTATATAAAAAAAATGTTCACTAAAATAAAGCTGAAAATAAACTTAAACGAAAACGAAGAACGTAATTCAAAATATTAACAAATGTTATAATAGTATTTACTAAAGTAATAAAAAAAACACTTTTTTTTCTAAAGTTGTGCTTGGTGTGCTTACTCTTCTCATTAATCTGATTTCCACAAATGTCATTTTTATCACTAATGCACAATACTTTTGAGATGTGATGGAAATTACACTAAGGTGGAAATTATTAATGACATTTCATAATGACAAAAATAAATTATGTTATCCATATATTGTTGGACACTGTTGTTAGATTAAACTGCTTTAAGTGTAAAAAGTATTTTAAGAGTGTTATATTTACTTTCTAAAAGTCTACAAAGCCGAAGATCCCATAGAACTTGAAGAAACGACCAACTACTCTAGAGAATTCAGCAACCACCTGTTTTGTTTTGTTTTGTTATTCATATCTATATGTGATTCTGTGTGGTGCGCATTTGAGTTCCAACCACGCGCATTGCCACACTGATATTTCCAGAATTATCTCCACTCACAGATAGCAAGCTGGGAAAGTGAAAAACGATCTCAAACAGAGATTAAAGACTGAGTTGCGTCTCTGTATGCATTCACATTTAGAGAGAGAGAGAGAGAGAGAGAGAGAGAGAGAGAGAGAGAGAGAGAGAGAGAGAGAGAGAGAGTGGGTGAAAGAAGGAGATTGGTCTCAGAAGGAGAACCGTGTCTCTTTTCAGTCTTGGTCTCACTGCGGTTGTGACAGAAGATAGAGTCACTCCCCCTTTTCTCCCTCTCTCTCTCTCTCTCTCTCTCTCATTCCCTCTCAGCCCCCAGCACCCCCCTCCACCACAGACCATTGGGTTGGTGGTCTGCACCTCACTACCCACTCTCCTCCTGTGAGACAGTGGTAAATGATATCAGATATCACACATTGCATGGAAAACTGGGCACAGAGGATCATTTATGGATGTGGAAATGTGGAGATGAACAATATCTTAACTCTGAAACAACACGGAGGGACATCAAAACCGCACCTTGCTATACCTCAAGATTTTATGCAGCAGGTATTCTTCCTTTCTGTGTCTTTTTCATTTCACTTGCTTTTCATTCACATTGCATGTGTCTTTTTAAAACTGTGCTGTAAATGGCATAGCTTTTTATTAAAACACTTTTTATTAATTTGTTTTCCACACATACAAATTTGTTTTCCACACATATAGACTATACAGTAAAAAAAAGAGTGGATTTAATTAAATGTGATTGAGTAAACAAGTTTGTATTCAATTGCTTTAGTCCTAACTAATGATTAAAAACTGATAAAAAATGTTATCAGTCTGCAACAATTGAATGCATCTGTTTTGTCTCATTCTGAGCACCGGCTGCCTGACAGCTTTACTGGCGGCTGATGCCACCATCAGATATCATTTCTCATTTGACACACTAATATCAGTGTTTTTATTTGTACTTAATTTCTATCACTGTTTAAAATGATGGCATATTTGGAACACATTTGATCCTATAGTGCAAATCATAATTATGCAAAATTAGATAATGCATTTATTAGTTATTAATTGATTAACATGTTTATTATCATCATTATTATTTTATGGCTTTTTCCACTTATATCTGCTGTGGTAGGATTGGTACTGTAATCATGCATTCATCTAATCACACATTGTGAAATTCTGTGTAATGGAGTTCGATATATACTCAGGAAGTAATTATAGTCATCAAATGCTCATTTTTCTCCATTCATAAGGCCTGATTATAACCAGTAGATCCTCTGCCAGACAACGTGGCTTTAAATAAAGGTAAATACCTTCGGAGTTTCTTCTAGATAATACTAAATAATAACTCTGTAATTAGACTTTATGACTCCCCTTGAGAAAAAAACCCCCAGCTTTGACAATTAATTGGATCTGTGAAACGCAGCCATTCTGCTTTGCGCTTAGAGAGTGCTCGAGTCTCATCAAGGCAGAAGGAGAAAGACTAAAAGGGTTCCATCAAGAGCATGGCAACAACGTTTCCATGTACCAATCTCACACTGAGTTTATCTCTAACAGTTGAGCGAGTGTGTTGAAGTGTGTGCGTGACGACCATCTTTGTTGTTCATCAATGTTTTTGTCACAGGTAGAAATGGATCCTCTTCTGGAACAAGTTCTGGCTGGCTTTAACGCAACCCTCGGAGCTTCGAATCGGACAGACGCCCTGGATAAGTTCTCAGGAACACAGCTGCTGTGGCGCTTCAAACCTCTGTTTATTCCGCTCTACGCCTTAGTTGTTGTTGTAGCTGGTGTTGGGAATACTTTCCTTCTTGCCTGCATTCTGTCAGACAAGAAGCTCCACAATGCCACCAATTTCTTCATTGGAAACCTGGCAGCTGGGGATTTGCTGATGTGTCTGAGCTGTGTACCGTTGACGGCGTCGTATGCTTTTGATGCACGTGGTTGGGCATTCGGACGCCCGATGTGCCACCTTATTCCTCTGTTGCAAGGCGCAACGGTCTTCGCCTCTGTTTTATCCCTCACTGCCATCGCCATGGACCGCTACGTGGTGGTGGCGTACCCAGTACGGAGGCGTATCTCCGTGTGGGGATGTGGCGCAGTGGCTTTGGGCGTCTGGGCAGTTTCGTTGGCCCTTGCCGCTCCGCCTTCCCTCCACACACGTTACGTGGACCTGCGACCAAGTGGCATGGAGTTGGTAGTATGCGAGGAGTTCTGGCTGGGTACCGAACGACAGCGCCTACTCTACTCCTGCTTCTTCTTGTTGGCATCCTACATGATCCCCCTGCTGTCTGTAAGCATCTCTTACTGTGCCATCAGTGTGCACCTCCGCAAACACACATTGCCTGGAGAGCCCTCCCAAAACCAGCAGCGATGGAGCAAGCAGCGGCACAAGACTTTCTCCCTTCTGGTGGCCTCTGTGCTTGCCTTTGCCCTCTGTTGGCTCCCACTGCAAGTCCTCAATCTCCTTCTGGATCTAGACTCAGACTTCCAGATTGTGGACAAACGCTACGTCAATGTGCTGCAGGTCAGTTGCCACCTGATAGCCATGAGCTCAGCCTGCTACAACCCCTTCATCTATGCCTCGTTGCACAGCAAGGTCCGCATGCACCTGCGGGGTTACCTGTGCCCCTGCAGACGTAGTGGGCAGGAACTACTCTCTCGCTGTTCGTCCCGCAACCCTGCCACCTGCCTGACGCTCATCTCCGAGGTAGTGGTGAAGGAGAACCAATCGCCTGAGAGCCCTGTCCCCGACAGCTGCCTCTGAAGATGAGCAGCACATCAGCACAGACTAATCAGAAGGAGCACTCAGACATTAAGGAGGTTTCGCAGCACTGGAGAGGTATTCCAGCCAATATTCAATGTTCTTATCCGAAAACGAAGGCTTTGTTGTTGGTGGGCTTTTCTTTTATGAGGACTAAAAAGAATACTCAGGCTCTCAGCTTTGTTTTGATGTTACTGTGGACATTAGTGATACAGGCTCAAGATTCCCTCATAGAGTACATCTCTTTGACCTTGAATGAAAACTCCTGATATTAAACAAAGGTTTACAGTGCAGCTTTTACTGGAGGTGTAAATCCGTTTGGGAATACCCTGTCTTTGAACCCACCACAGCTAAGGGGAATATCAGCAAACTACAACTAGATGTTGACTGCTCTTTTTCACCTCCCGTTCTTTCCTCAACTGTCTCTTCTAATAGCAAGTAGCCAGGAAAATATCAGGTGTTTTGGCTGAGGTCACTCTTTCCCATACCCTCTGACCCTAGTTATATCTGCATTTATACCATTAGCAGTTAATTCTGTTCCCGTTCCTATTAGCTCGGACCCCTGTCAGAAAACAAGTCATGCAGAACGTCTTATAAATCCTCTCAGCCTCACAAGTCTCTAAGGATCACTGCATGTCTCATATAGATCACTGTTCGAAAATTTGCCCTCAGAGCCTTGCACTCTCAAGTCCAGACACTCTCAAGAGGTCTCTGGCAGTCGGAGTTCAATCAAATGACAGTCTTTCGCATCTGGTAATGGACTGCACACTCTACTTTAACCTTAAGACACATATGAGGCACATAGCTCACACTGGAACACTTCTACATTTCTCAAGATAGGCATACTTCTATGAAATGTTCAACAGAGTGAGCCTGACCTTTTGAAAGTCGTAGGAGCTAAAGTGACGATAATTTCACAGGAGCAAGTGCACATTGTTTTGTCATTATATGGTTTTGTCATTTCCCTTAGAGAGCTGTGAGAATTGATATCTCATTTTGACAGTTCTCTGGAGGTGTGAGATAGACTTAATTAGATGATCTACAATGCGTTCACACTACACTACATTACTCATCAAGTCAACCATTTCTCAGATGAATAAACAAGAGTGTTTGACCCAAATGATTTATGGAAATTAATGGTAGAATGTCTAGCCAATGGTAGCCACACACACACACACACACACACACACACAACATGCATACAGTCTCGTAGTTCTGGTTGACTAGCTGATTCTATGCTACGACATTACGACCTGTGTGAATGTAATCACATATAATGGACAACATCTCCTGTCACTATGAGCGACCTTTTGCAATTGTGTTACCTTGTAAATATGTAAGTAAAATGCAAAACTTCCAGCAGTAGTTGAAAGAGTCTTGTCGTTTATTAGAAAGGTTATATTACACAGATTAGATATTTCACAACAAAGTATTTCCACAGGTTCGCACACAAGTAACATTGGTAGGCAACGTAGGCAACATACAATTGTGTGATTACATACAAAGGCACAGTGGGTAGAGGATGAAGCAAAAGTTGGTACAATTATGTCAGGCGAGATATGCCTGCGAATGGATCTGCATGCTAATTATCACATCTAGCCACCAACGCTGATTGCTAGCTTAGCACAGGGACACCAGGGGCAAGATGCACAGTGCGCACAGGAAAAAAATGAAAACCGATGAAACAAAGGTTCCCTAATAAGAACTGTATTCTCTGCATGCAGTCAAAATATCCGGACCACCTAATTTAATACAGTGGGTCCCTTTGCATAGGGAGCGCAGTAGCAACAATGCTAATAGACATGATTCATAATAGATGACGAATAGACCCATGTTGAGCATCATGAATAAGCATAGTCACAGCTAATATTTCATACTTTGGAAAGTCTGATTCTGAGTTTGTGACGTTGAGATTTCTTCTGAAACTGTAGAGGAGACTCTGAGCAAGCAAATGTCCTTTTAATCTCATTGTTGACTCATTGTCTCAATTAAGATATTAAAGAAAATTAAATCTCCTTTGTGATTTTTCTTTTCCATGAGAGTGCCCAGACATGACATCTCAATATCTGCTAAATATAGCATGAGGTATATCAACATCATTGACCAACCTTTGTATCCAAAATTGACTATTTTACATTCCCGCCGAACATATTAGGAAAATCAGTGAAGCGAGAGTGTGGGTCTAATGATGTCATTAAGCCTAGAGCAGCTTTGCAGAGGGGAATATGTAAAAGAAAACAGCAGACTTGAAGATGCAGGTATTACGATGCAGTAAAAACAAACACACTCTGCAAGCCGGAACCAGAAGGTTTCATAAAGAGCAGCTGTTGTTATTGCTTCCAATGTCAAACACATCTGGCTGATTAAGATTAAACTGAAAAGAAATCAGCTACACAAGGGGTGCGATAAAAGGATTATAGGAGTGAAATTTCGTGTCACTGTTTCCAAAAAAATGTATCGGGATTTTGAAAACAAAGAAAAAACAGGCTCAGAGATCTACAGAGATCAGCCCTTTGTGTGCAGGTAAGGAATTATGTCTTCTTCTTTAAAAAAAAAATGTACCTCAATTTGTATAGGCAAAGCCAAGTCAGTGTTAACCAACCCTTTTTCTGGAGGCTTTTCCATAACAACTGTTAGGCTTTGCTAGCTAGGCTACTTTATGTTAAACCATGCCTTTATTTTAATTAAACAAAATAAATTAATTAACAATCAATTATTGGAATTATTCAATTTAAATATTACGAAATTACTGACGAACTACATTTTAGTGAAGAGGTTGGAACTGCAGTGTTTCCGACATTGCAGCGGTCAGTTGGTAAGTCAAGGCTCTCCAAAAATCCAGATTTATAAGTTGTAATTATGAGTTCTACAAAGACGTGAACACGTTTTACAAGTCAAAATCTTGTAATTACTTTAAAGGGGTAATGACATGAGAAATAAAATTTGCCTTGATCTTTTAATAGGTTTGTTCAATTAAAACATCCTGCAAATTTTAGAGATTAAAAAGTCGTCCTCATATAAACAAAGCATTTATTTAATGAAGCGCCAAAAACTGCTTGTTTGGATGGATTTGTGGGAATTGAGTTGTAACATCACACGGATATTTGCATGCATCCGTCCAGGCCAATACATCCACGAATAGTTTTACATCATCGCACAGGCCCCGCCCAATGGCGTTCAGTCGCTCACTAACGGCTGCCTACACCGGACACTCGCGTGAGCGTTGCTAAGAAGAAAATAGAATAACCGGTAATCTGCACATACACATCATAAAGTTAAGGATTCACCGAAATTTCTGCTAAGAAAATTTTCGGCTTAAACGACTGTTTTCGGATTCGGGGTGCTTTTTAGAGTGCCGAAATCATGTGACCCGAAAATGATTTTAAAAGGGCTTCGCCGATGGCACGTTTTGACTGTGTTCAGCATCTCCGTGGATAACAGGTAAGCCTAGTCAATTTTAATTGATAATATCTTAAATCTGAACTATTTTAGTCTGTGCTGTTTGTTACTTTTAATATGAAGCAAAGGCTCAGCTTAAAAAATATATAGATTTTATCCCGAATTTCAAACAATAGGCTAAATGTAGTTTAGGCGCTATTTAATTCGCGCTGACAGATCGCTGTAGCGCAGTTCAAACGCACGCA
The DNA here is from genome assembly GCA_029959095.1 of Rhinichthys osculus. Lineage (NCBI taxonomy): Eukaryota > Metazoa > Chordata > Actinopteri > Cypriniformes > Leuciscidae > Rhinichthys > Rhinichthys osculus. Next base: position 13,145,696 of record JARWKJ010000009.1, on the reverse strand, counting down.
ATCATCTAATCTCCTCTTTACTACATCATAAAATAAACATGAGTAGATATGATGGAAGATATTACAAAGTATCGAAATGATGAATCATGTCTCATGTAGCCAGGCTAATTGCTCAATCGACTACGTTTACATGCAGCCAATAACCTGTTAAAAACCGGGATATTAGCAATAACCCGGTCGCCTCACGGCCATGTAAACACCTGCAAAAACCCGAATATGCTTATATCCCGGATTTTAAAAACCGGGATATGATACCTGGGGTACCCCTTTTCTTTTCTTTTTTTTTTGTTACTTATTTTTTATTTTGAATATTCTTCAGATCTCCTTTAACAGCAATTACTTCCCCTCAGAAACAGTATCCTGTACAAGGGGTCATAATTCACACGCTCTTACGTGTATGGTCAAGTTTCCAGGATATGTCCAGAAGTACAAGCAAAAGAAGAAATAAAAAATAATTAACAACATTTAAAATAAACAATTTGAACAAAACAAACTACAAATTAAAACAAAACGTATAGTTAGTTCTAACGGTCCTCCATCACCGTCATTAGTGGTGCCCATCTTTCAATAAAAAGTTCCCTTTGTAATCTCAATGAATATGTAATTTTTTCCATAGTGTAAATATTTCTTTAAATTGTTAGCCATTCAGCTTGATTTGGCGACTCCTTTTTAAGTCATTTTTTTGTAATTGTTTTCTTTGCTGCTACCAGTAATATCTGTAATAAATACATATTTTTCCTACTGTGTATCACAACTGGTTTCATCCCTAGAATTGCTATCAGGGGGTCTCTTATCAGTTCAACATTAAATACTTTATTAATATATGTAAAAATGGATTTCCAAAAGTTATCTAACAATGGGCATTGCCAAAAAATATGTGAGTGAGTAGCCATTGTCTCTCCGCACCCCCTCCAACATTGACTTGATTGATTCGGATTCATTTTAGCCACAACTTGTGGTGTTCTGAAAAATCTGTTATTTATCTTCCATTGAAATTCCTTCCACAAATTGGCGTTCGTGACTTTGTGAGCCTGAGTACATATCTCCAACCAAGCTTCTTCACTTATTTCAAGCTGTAGCTCCCTAATCCATTTGTCTTTCACATAAAATGAATTATCTTTTGTCATTGAAGCAATGATTTTATAAACATTGGTTATTGGTTTCTTCATATGTTCTCCACCCTGAATTTTGAATAAATACTGTTCTAAAAGGGAGGGCTCTATTAATCTGTTCCAGTTTGGGTGCTTGAGTATAAAGCTCCTTAATTGTAGATATCTGAAAAAATCTGTTCTTGGTAATTTAAAATCTGTTCTCAGTTGTTCTAATGATTTGAAGTTGTTATTACTAAATAATTGGTGTACATAATGAAGGTTCAAAAGTTTCCAATTTTTGAATCCTGTATCTAGTCTCAAGGGAAGAAAATCTCTAATGTAAGTAATTGAACTCAAAACGGAGAGATTGCTTGTCAACTTAAACATTTGTCGTATTTCCTTCCAAGCTACACATGTTGTGTTCGACCATTCTCCCAAAAGATCTCTGGTGGATTTAATCCTATTAAAGGGGATCACTGACAAAGGCATATCGGGACTGTAACTTTTTTCCATACTGAGCCATCTTGTACTTGTGTCATCTAATAACCACACTATCATTGGGTACCCCTTTTCTAACCCGAATTTTTGGTCATGTAAACGCGCATCGGCATATCCCCATAGTGATTTGTGTTCTGCGCATGTTCTATTCGCAAGGAATCTTGGTCTTTTGAGTAGAGGAACTTCTCGGCGCATACAAAAACCTGCGTGCAGTATACCGGAAGTAAACATGGCGAGACGCAGCACAGCATACTTTTGGAGCGAGGTCAGTACCAGCACCAAAGCGCAAACAAAGGCGATCGCTATCTGCCCCGAACTATTCATTATCCGCGTGCTGCTGCTGTTGTTGTTGTCTTTGGATACAGGAAGAAGAATCGTAAATGACGCATATTGCGTCTTAAGGTTTTCCGTACGTCTTGACGCTAACCGTGCGTCGCCGTTTACATCGGGATATTGCAATTCCATGTATACAAGAGAAACTCTCTCTGCTCACGCATGTAAACGGGTTATTCCTAATGTTTCAGAAACCCGAATAGTGACCTTAACCCGACCATAACCCGAAAATTGGCTGCATGTATTTTAATGTATCGTGACACCCCTACTTCCAAGTAAAAATCAGACGCTACGTTTACATGCAGCCAATTTTCGGGTTATGGTCGGGTTAAGGTCACTATTCGGGTTTCTGAAACATTAGGAATAACCCGTTTACATGCGTGAGCAGAGAGAGTTTCTCTTGTATACATGGAATTGCAATATCCCGATGTAAACGGCGACGCACGGTTAGCGTCAAGACGTACGGAAAACCTTAAGACGCAATATGCGTCATTTCCGATTCTTCTTCCTGTATCCAAAGACAACAACAACAGCAGCAGCACGCGGATAATGAATAGTTCGGGGCAGATAGCGATCGCCTTTGTTTGCGCTTTGGTGCTGGTACTGACCTCGATCCAAAAGTATGCTGTGCTGCGTCTCGCCATGTTTACTTCCGGTATACTGCACGCGGGTTTTTGTGTATGCGCCGAGAAGTTCCTCTACTCAAAAGACCAAGATTCCTTGCGAATAGAACATGCGCAGAACACAAATCACTATGGGGATATGCCGATGCGCGTTTACATCATAGACAGTAAAAGAAATGGACACAGCGACCCCATAGACTTCAACGGAGAAAAGTGATGTCAAATAGAAGCACTCACTTCCTGATTGCCAAGCGCACTGCGCATGCTCAAACTGAGCTTGAAGACGTAGTTGTGACGTGAGCAACCTGACTGACAGTTGTACGTCTTCTAGTAGCGGTGCCAAGAGGAATCTGAATCATTCCCTTCTGAATCTTGCAGAGCCGGAGTTCGTGAGTATTCGCTGTTCATGAGCTCGCAGCAGGAGCAACTTTATGACTCTCTATGGGCTTCTCCCTTGACTTTATGCCTCCACGTCCCCCCGATTGCGTGTGAGCTTCTACATCTGTCTTTACATGAAGTTTTATGTAAACAAAGTTCGGGAAGAGCATGTTCAGGTAATCATCCAATCAGCGCAAGAAGAAGCCAGTATAAATAAAGCCTTCCCTTACCTCCTGTCTCATGACTAATTTCTCAGCATCCCACCACCACCCCTTCACCCCACATTCGGCCGGGTCCGCTCATAGTTACCTATGATCTCTAAGGTTATGGGGGGAGTACTCTGGGGTCGGGCCGAATTCTGAGCTCGGAGCCCTCCCCCCGGACAGCAAGCCAAATACGCATTATAATATTACATCAGATTTCATTAAAATGTAAACTCCTGAAGGTCATTTCTCTTCTGTGCGACAGAGAGTCGCGTGTTATGACGCAATCGTTAGCCTATTTTTACAAAAACTGCTTCTACGGGGCCACAACGTAAGATACAAGGTAATGGAGCATTTTATACATTTGCGTGTTTCTTTAGAAATAAATAATGGACAAATGGAGTCTTTAAACGCCTCAGATGTAAAGTTATTCGCTGTCAAAGTGACGCAAAAATGAATGGGAGTCAATGGAATGCTAACAGCAGGTGAAGGCTTGTTAGCCAATGGCGGCGCCCGGGGAGACTTCAGTTTCCGGCTGGTGGATTACCCCCTTGGTTTACATGACCAAAAATTCGGGTTAGAAAAGGGGTACCCCAGGTATCATATCCCGGGTTTTTTTAATCCGGGATATAAGCATATTCGGGTTTTTGCAGGTGTTTACATGGCCGTGCGCGACTGGGTTATTGCTAATATCCCGGTTTTGAACGGGTTATTGGCTGCATGTTAACCGGGGAAGACGTCAATAAAACAGCCTGTATGCTGTAATGTCACTTAAAGTTGCATTACCTCAAGAAAGCTATTCAGTATCCATAAACTCATTAGTTTGCTAGAAAAAAATAACTGAGAAGAGCATTCTTCTAAATATGCACTGTATAACATAATACATATTCATTATATTTGTACTTCACCTGTCAGTCTTCATTATGTTTTAATAAATCTGTCATGAAAACAAGTTATTACAGTTTATTGTCGTTTTAATATTTATATTTCACCAACAAACTGGAGTAGAAACAATTCTGTTATTAAAAAGTAGATATAAAAAACTCCATTGTGCAATTTAATTGTTTCTACAGCCCAGTTAGCTATTTGAGTGTTGATAATTGAATAAGTGTGAATAAATAGGCCTAATTGATTATTAATTTATTTATATATTTTAGATTTGGTTTCGGCCAAGTGCATTCCTGAATTTTCGGTTTTGGTTTCGGTCCAGAATTTTCTTCCCAGATGCGTGTTCACTTTACTCCACATGCATGAGTCAGTTGATAAGAGGACAAATGGAAGAGTAAATAGAATCATATAGAACAAAAACAGTTCATTTGCATCTCTATACAGACTTCAGAAGGATCCCAGCCTCAGGAACAAGTGGATGGTTTATTTTTAATGTCGTCCTGGATCGCGTCGGAGGATTACATGTTTGTTCGGAGAATTTGAGTGCAGATTGTTTTGTTAACGAGGCTCAGTGTAATGGAGAGTTTGCAAAGAGACCTTTGTTGACGGATAAATCAGTCAGCTGTATTGGATCTGAGTGACAGCAGCTACATCGCAAATTGTAAGTAAACGATTTCATAATGCTTTGTCTGTAAATGACGGTTTTATGTGGATAATGTTTTCAAAACACTTACTGGCATGCAATAGCGAGTGGGTGTTGATACTGTTTCCTATGCAATGACGTTAGCCAATCATAACAGTGTCCGTATACTTAAAGGAGCCGCCCCTTAAAAACGGATCATTTCAGAGGGTCAGAATGAGGGTTAAAAATAATTGTTTTTCCACATATAGGCTATATCGGTGTTTTTGGTGCAAATAAAAACCTTTATTAACATCATAAGTGAACCTCAAGGAAGATATTACTATAAAAAAATAAAAAAGTCCATGTGTTATGTCCCAGGACATTTGTGTTTTATAATCATGGTGTATGTCATTCGTTGATGTACTATGTGTGCTTCCAATGGACCCAACATCCTGCTGGGAATTGTAGTTTTTGTTGTATGTTTTGTCCTATTCCATGTGCTCCTCCCTGTCCTTATCTGGGTGATTGGACCTACCAGCTGCTCCTCATCAATGTCAAGAGGAGTTAGTATATTTAAAAGTCCCCCTGTAGTCAAAAATTGTATCCCTTAAAACTCATCTTTGATCACCAAAATGACATATTTAAGTGTTCTTTTCCTTGACAAAAAAAAATCCTTCATGCCTTAAAATAGCTTGAATTTAACTCTACAGTACACCTTTGCCTCATTAAGTATACACGGTTTAGTATCTCTTTGCAGCTAGTAAACTTTTCTTTAAAACGTTACTTCCCTTTTACCCTATAGAAATCGAATTGGGAACGTAACACATGTCATGACCCCTTTAATTCCGACATGGCGTGACCGTATGCTAATGATTTATTGTTCTGAGTTGATTAATTGTACACTTAATTTCCCACTTAACATTAATCTTGCACCAAAAACATTTTATAACACTTAATTTAAACATTTACTCTCCCTTTTGAATGTCATGGCAAAGCATGCTGGGAAATAGAAATACCTGCCCGGTTTCAGTTAAATTTAAGTTTGTCTAAATTACAAGAAACAAGTTCTCAACTCAACTTTATTTATATAGCACTTTCAAGACCACAAGTGGAACCAAAGTGCTGTACAGAAGGTATAAAGTTCATAAAACTCAAATCAAGGAAACATTTCAGATTACTTAAAATGCATCAGTTTTGTGAACTTAAAAGAAAAAATTATAAATACTCATAAAAGTACATTTGATTAAACTAATTTGTTTAATTTGATTTGGCTCTACTCAAAACGAATGATTATTATGAGCGTAGGGGTTTACAGTGGCAGCAATATTAAAGTTGTCTCTGCACTTTAAACTGGTGTATGTATTTCTAACACTACAATTTCATATTTCATTGTATAACATTTGTAAAAAAAATCATACTTCCCCTTTGAGGAACATGGTTGTACAAAAGGCTTTGATTTAGAACTGTAGTTCCAGCTAGTAAGTAATGTATTCTTTCATTCATAAATTCAATCACCTGTGCATTCATTGTGAGCCAAAAGAAAAGCACACGCTTAACTTTAAACTCTTTTTTTTTTAAACATGAAAAATATACGCCAGGGCCAGTACATGTTTCTAAGAGCTGAAGTGTATAGTGAGAGTTGCAGGGGTGAAATAGTGCTTCAGGGAAACCATAGCAACCATTTTTAAGTTGCCACTCAAGTAATATTCATTTGGATTGTTCCCATTTGGCGGTGCATCGCTTTCTCCTTTCACAATATTCCTATGAGGGAACTGTATGGCAGCTGCCATAACAACAGTGATAACAACAACAACAACATCAAACATAAATGCATTAGCAATGGCCTCAAAAACACAAGATGGAAGCCTCTTTAAATTTCAATACCCACAAAACCCCTCGCCCTCAGACACACGTAAAATTTCGGATCGGTTTCATTGCCACCTAAATTTTGTGCTGTGAGCCCTCTTAGCCTTAGTGTGAACAGCAATCAGAGTAGTCAGCTAGTTACAGATGCACTTGTTTTACAGAAACTTCAAGTGTTTGTCCTGCATTTCCCAAGGTAAACCATTGAGGGATTTGCATAAATTTGCATATAGGCCATTCAGAAGAAGAAATAACGAATGAGACAAATGAAAAATGCACCAGACACTGAAATACAGGCAAGCTGTAGTTGCTAAGCTATTAAAAATTGCATACACTGGAATGACATCCACTGCTATCAGCTGCTAATCTGTATGCATTTTGCTTGAAAAAAGGATGGCTTTGAACAGCTGTAGGCCCATAAATGTGAACCACTTTAATTTGCCTGGTGTGCGATATGAAATTGCATTATTATCAAGTAATTATATGAAAGATGATTATGTAGCTTTGCCGTCTGGACATTTTTGAAAAACGATCAGAAGCTCTTAGTATTCTGTGTACTCTGTATGCTCAATAAATAAAGAAAAGAAAAACCTTAATCAATATCTCTCTGAGGAGGAGAGATGAATAGAGGTCTTGCTCATAAATAAGCCCCTCTGTCTTGGTATCTCATTTCGTTCACATTCAAATACACTGTCAATAAAGACAGATCCGTCATGCACAGGCCTCCTCAGATTGAGCCGAGTGAATTTTCCAATGCCGTACACTGTATGTATTTGTTCAGTAGATTGCACAATCTTTGCAAGTAAAAACTGCTTTTTTTAAATGTTGTGGCAGAGATCTCACATTTAAAGAGCTGTCTTTTCCATACTCTACAACAAAAACACATGCATGATAATCACTGCCTGTCACGATGAGTAGCAATTTCGCTTTGTTGATTAAAATTAGCAACCAAATTCATTATTTTCAAAGGAATAGTTCAAATTCTATTATTTCCCAACTAAATCCCAATCATTTAAATTCTGTCATCATTTGCTTACCATGTCATTCCAAACCTGTATGACTTTATTCGGCATTTTGGAACACAAAAGTTATTTTAAAGAATAATTTTTTGTTCATATATACAATGAAAGTCAATGGGGTCCAAAACAACACTGGATGCCATTTACTTTTTTTGTATAGGGGGGAAATAATCATCTTTTATCTTCTGCAAAAAAAAATAATGCATACGAGTTTGGAAAGACTTAATGATGACAGACTGACAGTACTTACAGTTTTGTGTGAATTGCTCTTTAATGGTCTTGAAGGCTTTCAAATCTTCATGTTTTATAAATGGTGCCACTGTGACATTTCATCACAACTCATATGATACTGATTTGTTCGATGGGAACAGTTTGCTCCCTCTTACCAAGAGCTCATGCTGTGTGTCTTCGAGACAGATTGTGCCCATTTTTCTAACCTGCCAGAAATAGGTGTCACTGGGTCAACCATTACCAAGTAGCAGAAAAATGCTTAAGGAAAAGCTGGAATGGAATGAAAAAGCTTGTGTGCCAGAGAGTTATAGTAGTTACAGTGCTATATATTTTTTTATTTATTTTTTTCTTGTGGTTCTTGTAAGCAGGTAAATCTGCTGCAGTCATACATCTTCCTTGAGTAGACACTATTCACAATTTAAATGTTTATAAAGGTATCTTATCTAAAATGCTATTGTTTTAAATTTAAAACCATACTACCTTGTAACCAATCACGTCATTGTGTGGGCAGACTTAAAGGGTTAGTTCACCCAAAAATGAAAATTCTGTCAGTATTTACTCACCCTCGTGTTGTTCCAACCCCGTAAGACCTTCGTTCATCTTCGGAACACGAATTAAGATATTTTTGATGAAATCTGAGAGCTGGATCACTCCTTCATACTAGTCCATAGGCTTCTTCAGGGAGTGAAACTTGGCGGCCTCGAAAAGTTATTAAAGACATCGTTAAAATAGTCCAAGTGACTACAGTGGCTCAATCTTAAGTTTATCAAGCGACGAGAATACTTTTTGTGCGCAAAAACAAACATAAATAACGACTTTATTTCAACTATTCATTTCCTTCTCTTTGGGCCTCTAGTCAGTTAAACTAGTGTAATTGTGTAGAGCTACGTCACACGTAGGCTCACTATTGGCCGACGCTGGTCATGTGCGTGATGCGTGTGACGTACAACAACAGAAGCTTACGCTATTACACTAGTGAACTGACTCGAGGCCCAAGGAGATGGACATGAATAGTTGAAATAAAGTCGTTATTTTTGTTTGTTTTTTGCGCACAAAAAGTGTTCTCGTTGTTTGATAAACTTAAGATTGAGCCACTGTAGTCACTTGGACTATTTTAACGATGTCTTTAATAACTTTTCGAGGCCGGCAAGTTCAATCCCTGAAGAAGCCTATGGAGGAGTGATCCAGCTCTCAGATTTCATCAAAAATATCTTAATTTGTGTTCCGAAAATGAACGAAGGTCTTACGGGGTTGGAACAACATGAGGGTGAGTAAATACTGACAGAATTTTCATTTTTGGGTGAACTAACCCTTTAAGCATATCATTAACTATGACCGCTCTGAAGCAGTGGAGTCTCAAGAGAAGCCAGGTTATCCCGGTAGATTTTTCTGTTGATATGAAAAATTGGGTACATTTAGCAATATAGCAGTTAATTATGTATATGATGTATATTACGTTGTTATGATGAACTATATGCCTTTCTCCACCGACGTTCAGTTGTTCAAAGCGTTTCTAAGGATGCTGATTTTTAGGAGGCAGCTGTCTGACTCTGAGATGGGGAACGGAAACATGGTTTGTGTAACATTAGCAACACATTATTAGCTGTTTGATAACGTAGTCAAGTAAAAGGCTAATATTATTCCCCATTATGTGTTCTACGATGTTGAGAGCAATAACACATTACCATTCTGATACATCTACTTGTAGACGACCCTGTATGAGTGAGTGGAGGCGGGGCTCAGTTGCACATTCATGAATCCGCGGATACTAAATTAAGCAAGAGTGTAGAGTTACATTCAAGCTATTTTAAGGCATGAGTTTTCACAGGATTTTTTTTTTAAATGTCATTTTGGTGATCAAAGATGAGTTTCAAGGGACAAAATTATTGACTACAAGGGGACTTTAAGTAAATCAGTCATCTGCCTTATTATTCTGTAAATCAATTATGCATTTATTATCAATTATTCTCAGTATGTTTGCTGAAATGTGTCTTTCTAACAAGAAATAATCTTGGAATCCTTTAAAAACAACTAAATTCAAATGTGTCCCTATATGCTTACAAGCCTGATTTGGGCCACATGATCACTGGACTGATCTGGAGTGCGTTTCCCGAAAGCATCGTTATCCAACTATGATCGCAATTTCCATTGAACTCTATTGGTAACGACGGAACGTGCGAGCATAGTTGGCTAACGATGCTTTCGGGAAACGCACCCCTGGGCCACACCAACAATTATCCCTTATGTTGTTTGCCGTCATCCATGCTTTGCCCAGCTTTGGCTGACAGGACGCATGCCCCAATTCACTTTCATTTTATATAAAAGAGCAGGCCATGACATTCTGACTCACATTTCCTTTTGTATTCTGTTGAACAAAGAAAACCAAACCGGTTCGTAGCGAGGGTGAGTGCATGAACTATTTTTTAACCCCTTTCTTGTGTGCTCTTGGAGCCAATATTTGCAGGAACAAAAGAAACAGTCAAATACTTATTTGCAATAATCAGATTCTATTATAAATGTTATAACAACTATTTTTCATTTTGACTAATAGGGTGCTCAGACCGGAATTCTGTTTTATGCTAGAGATTATTCTACTAAGAAACGTGATCATATAGAAATAAGCCAGTGGCTTTTAAAAATTCCCATTTTTTATGGGACATCATGTTCAGAGGTATGTTAATAATTTTGCTATGTTTCCACAGAAAGCATGGTAAGCTGAATATGTCAACAGATTGAATCTTTTATGGTATGTCTGCAATATTTAAACTTGTTACTGGTTGGGAGCTAACTCAGATCAAAAATGTTTTAGCAAAATTCAACCATAAATATAATCAAAATTATAAATCAAAAACGCATTGAATTGCTATATTCTAATTTAGACTCTTCGTGATGTTAAAACATTCAACAAATGCCTGTTGTGATGAATGAGACTCACACAAACATTTCACCTTTGTTGCTTGTTGCTGCATAATAAATTGTCAATCAAATACTCCTTGGCCTGGGAAAAAGTTGGGTTATTGTGAAGACAAATTTGATCTCCTGATGTCTCATTCAGAGTCGCTAATGTATTCCAAAATCCCTTTGTCTCACCAGGCACTGTAATAACAAAGAGGTTGACTTGTTGAAAGAATTATAATGAGGTGTATGATCCCAACTGCAACAACCCTGACAACCTCTTTTCTTATTTTGGATCCATAAATTTCACTTGGTGTGGCCTGAGATGTCCCTTTGAGGTTCTCAGTCCAAAAGGTCATTCCAAGCTCTGTGGTGATGCCACATGAATAATAGTTAGATTAACTCTCAGAATGTCATTTGAAAGTGTTGAATAAATTCTTGAAGGCTAATTTAAATAGTTCAAGTGGTTTTATTTATTTATTTACTTGCAGCTTTTCATCTAATCATCCCACCTCTCATAAATATATATGTTATATATATACAGTATTAGTGCTGTCAATTGATTAAACAAATAAACTAATAATCACACATTTTTTCTAAGATTAATCACGATTAAAAACATTAAAATTTTTAATATATTTTATAATGTAATAATTTCACAGTTAATCTCCAAATGAATGTAGAAACAACATCATTACAGTATTTTAAATACTTGTTTAATGGCATCTTTTTATGAATGAAGGTCAGCATTACTGATATTAATACAGCTACTGATGTCTCAATGAAATATATTTATTTCCCCAATTTTAAACATTAATTATAGCCATTCAATATTATAGTTTAAATGAAAGCTATCAATTTTAACATTTATTAGGCTTAAAAAAAATATAACAACTTTTAATTTAAGTGAACTTAAAACAATCCTCACATAAACCCATAATAAATGTCATATTTACCTGTGAACTTCTTACCAGTTTAACAGGTAGGACATATTCAGAAATTGAATTCACGAGTTCCTTTGCCCATGTAATCTTTAAGCTAATAAGGTATTAGTGTATTTGGCTTGCTGTCCGCAGTGGAGGGGCTCGAGGAAGCAGCTTCAACTCAAGCTTAGATATACCCCCCAGTGGGACTACTAATGCTTGGATGATGAGTATGGTAGCAAGATGCCTAAATTATGTTGGTGGAGTTGAGGATGTGGAGGGATGCCGAAACAGCTGATGCCAGAGCAAGGTGAGCGGCTGCTTCTATGTTCCGGCAGTTAATTGAAAGATTAGATGGGTTCACTCCTTCCGGAATTACGTTGTGAACTTAACTGAAGTTAACAGTCTGCAATGCATAAATTATAAATTAAATATAGAACTATCTTTATTAAAGCTATAAAAGTTTTTTAGTCAAGAGCAGTGAGTAATTTTCTCTGTTACATTTGTTCTTTGATTAACATTAATGACAGACATCACAGCAGCAGGTTTATTTGGCTGCTGTCACTTTAAGACCTGCCGCTGGTGCACATGACGTGGATTTGACGCAAGTCCCATTTTCTCACAACACTTTACATTCATTTAAGACTTCATTTAACTAATTTAAGACTGCTCTTATGAGGGTCCTCGACAAAATTGACATTTTGGGCATAATTGTGTGTTATTAGTTTCAAGTGTGAAAGAGAACTCGATTTTGGCTCGATGTCTGTGCACACGATGCTGGCGCACGCATCTTTCTGTGCGGTGTGTGTGTGTGTGTGTCACATAGACAAGAGTCAAGACATTCACAGAAAGCATTATCTTTTAAAAGCATTTTCATGAGTAAGAGCATGATCATATAATGTAACGCTAGCCAAAGGGGGGCTGAAAATTTGACCCATACATGTTTTCGTGAGATTCAACCCTTGGTTACACAAAATCAATTATTTGCATTTTGATGCTATGCCAGGTTGCGCCTCCCACATGTGCGTGCTCTCTCACCTCCATCTGTTGTCTGCATTCAGGAAGGTGCGAATCAATTGCTCGAGTGGAGGAAAGCAGACACAATGTTCTGTGCTGTTCTCGTCTAAATCTCTCCAGACCTCCTGCTGTGGTGAGACCTCAGTAGCAGCTTCAATGTGCAATGCAGAATAGCACATTAGTTCAATTGTGATGCAATACGTTTATTATAATGAAAGAATGTGGCTTTCTTAACTTAAGTGAATCTTATAGAAATGTTCTGGCCCATATATGCAGATGACAGCACAAACAAATAAGTTCTGATACTATATATCATCTCATTTTCATCTTCCTTGAAAGGCACGGCGGCGTCAGGTGTGATAGGTGAAAGTGAGTAGTCATTTAAACCATTCAGGCTGCAGATCAGGTACTCAAAGCTGCAATTCATTGCTTCGCTCGCAATCCAAAATCACTCCATTCAGTTGGTCCGAGGCATTTTACAGTAGAGCATAAGGCCACTCTAGCTCACAGACTTACAGAAGACTGCAGTCACATGAGAGCTACTCATCTAAAGAGGCAATCATGCTAGCAGAAGGTGGGGGAACAAAACTGCACAAAGTGTATTGTGGGCGATACTGGTTAGAGATGCAACGCAAACTCTCCTCCTCATCAGCGCTCAAGAACACTGGGTCTCTCGCTCTTCAGAAAGCATTGTGATTAAGCTGTCAGTAGATGATCCCCACCCCTTGAATGAAACGCTAATTGTTTTACCTTTATTAAAAGAGCTGTAACGAAAACATCACTTCCTTAAATGGGTCATGAGAGTCAGAATCAAAGCAATTCTTTTATTGTAAAATGTACTGTTATTCTTTGTGTTAATGGTAAATTAAAGGAGTGAAAATGTGGCTTTGTTGAGCATAGTATACAAAAGAAGAGAGTAGCAACATGCTGTGCATCGAAATTGCTTACATTGCAACAGGTTGTTTTTTTACTTTCAGATGAAATATTTAACGGCTAAATCTTATTTAAAGGGATAGTTCACCCAAAAATTGAAAATCATCCCATCATTTACTCACCCTGGTGTATATGACATTCTTCTTTCAGACGAATACAACCGGAGTTATAGTAAAAAATGTCCTGGCTCTTCCATGCTTAATAATCGGAGTGAATGACTGTATGTCTTTGGGAGTTCATCAAAGCGCATCTATTCATGATTAAAGTGTTCCACGCGTCTCCGGGGGTTGATAAGGGCCTTTTGAAGTGAAGCAATGCGTTCGTGTAAGATAAATATTCATATTTAAAACTTTATCGACTAAAATATCTAGCTTCTGGCAGACTGCCGTACGGATCAATTTACACCGAAAGAGTAACACTTGAACTTGACGCACAACGTAATGACGAACGCGGTTGCCCAGCCCTGTTTCTTCGAACCGTGAGAGGTGTCAATTGCCGTCATTGCGTTGTGTGTAATAACCCCCGGAGATGTGTGGAACACTTTAATCATGAATAGATGCGCTTTGATGGACTTCCAAAAACATACAGCCAATCACTCCCATTATCAAGCTTGGAAGAGCCAGGACATTTTTTAATTATAACTCTGATTGTATTCGTCTGAAAGAAGAATGTCATATACACCTAGGATGGCTGCAGGGTGAGTAAATCATGGGCTTATTTTCAATTTTGGGTGAACTATCCCTTTAACAGTAAGTTACAGGGAGTCGTCTGTGAATTAAACAGGACAAACAAGTGTTGCTTTATCCCACAACAACAACACTTGGGCTGAATATGGCTCTCAAACAGAAAGTTCAAGTGATTCAAGGGTCCTTAAAAGACAGAAATCCAGGTCCTGTTTCACTGCAAATCCATAATTTGTAAACATATACCCCATCTAAGATATAACAGTGAAGTAATTATTCCTATCTTTTTGGACACTAATAGGCAAAACTGAGTCTGAATTTAAAAAAGAAAAGAAAATGCAGACAGCAGTATTGTAGTCAAGACTAGTTAATTTGAGTCTAAGTCAGGACTGAAACCAGAAGAGACTTGAGTCCAAGTCAAGACAGAGTCCACATGATCCCAAGTCCATGACAAGACCAAGACCATGAAAATTTAGTTTTGGGCTGAATCCAAACCATAGTGGACGTAATCGAGTGCACTCATTCTATCCCACATTGCACCGCAATAGTGTACAGCCGATGTTTGGGCTGGGTATTGAGTTTGATACTTTTTTTAAGTACTGACCGAATTGCCTCGATGCTATCGAGTATCGAAACATGTCTTATTTTCCGGGTCCCCGGTCTCTGTCTTGACTGACACAATTGAGCTGGTCTCGACTACAACACTTGTAGCCCCCTAAACCCTCAATCAGCCAGCAGCCATATCACACCCTGTAGCCCAAGACTGGTTGTCCACTGAGGCAGGGCTGAGCCTGGTTAGTACCTGGTTGGGAGACCTCCTGGGAAAACCAGGTTGCTGCTGGAAGAGGTGTTAGTGAGGCCAGCAGGATGAGCTCACCCTGTGATCTGTGTGGGTCCTAACGCCCCAGTATAGTGACGGGGACACTATACTGTCAAAAAGCACCGTCCTTCGGATGAGATGTTAAACCGAGGTCCTGGCTCTCTGTGGTCACAAAAAATCCCAAATTTGCCCAGTGGCCTCTGTCCATCATGACCTCCTAATCATACCTATATACTCATTGGCTTCATAACTCTGTCTCCTCTCTACCCATAATCTGGTGTGTGTTGTGCGTTCTGGCACAATATGGCTGCCGTCGCATCATCCAAGTGGATACTGCACATTGGTGGGGGTTGAGGAGATCCCCCCCACCATTCTATGTAAAGTGCATTGAGTGCGTTTTTATGCCCTCCGTGTGATGTTTTATTATTTATTATTATTATTATTATAACACTTGCATAGAGTGGCTAATTCACTAAACAATCCCTTTTGCACACAGTATTTTAGCACAAAAACAGCATTATCACCACAATCCAGTTTAAACAGGTGCTAAATGCACTAAAATGCTGCAACATCAGTATTATCAGTACATGTCATTGAGTTCTATGTAAACTAGGCTTATTATAGATGAGCTTTACTCACAAAACTTGGTGCTTTTTTACCTAAAACCACCTGCAGAATGCAAGCGTTACAGTCATGTCAGCAGTTATTCATCGAAAGATAAAGAAAAGCATTATAATCCAGATGAGCAGTGTAGTCGAGCAGCTTTCAGCATGTTAAAAAGTCAATTCAGGTGTCTGGATCGCAGTGGTGGAGTTCCAGAAAAGTACGCCTGATCATGTTTGTCGTCCCTCCACAAACTTAACAATCAGAACCCATCCGCAAGATTGTGCCTGTATTGGCAGCACAAGCGGTTTGGGCGATTTTGTGCTGGTAACTGATTTGCACAATTCCTGCATGGGTGCAAAAACAGTGTGCACAAATATACAGTGCTGTCAGGGGCAAATCTACTGAGGTTGGTTTTAACACAAGTTGTTTACTCTTGTCCTACACTTGGAATCAACAAGAGTGCATCTTGTTACTTGTCTCTGCTTGGTTTTCGAACAGAACAACCTCATGTCCTCCCTCACTCCGTTACTTGCTAAAACATAGAGCACTGGGTCCACCATGCTGTTCAGGCTGGATAGTGCAAGGGAGCAAGTGAAGGGTAAATACATCGCTTGCTCAAAGATGCAGCTTTGTTTTTCTCCCACAGAAAAGAAAGCGATGGACCGTATCATCAGGAGGATGTGGTATGGTGCAAAACAGAAGGAGAAAATGCCAATGACTCCCATTGACAAAAGCCTGACTTTGCGCTTGCCTTGCTCATCCACCCCTCGACTTTGCTGCACCTTGGATGCGATCAACCAGTAGCAGACCGTGATGACCACCAGCGGCAAGAGGAAACCAAATCCGACCCGTATCAGGTTGAACATCGCGATGCGTTCTGTCATGGGGAAGGTCTCGTAGCACCTCTGGTCGGCGTCGTCCAGCATATCTGGCAGCTTGTCCAGGTACAGCACCAAACAGTGCAAGGCCATGACAAAAATGTAGACCAGCCCAGAGATGATCCAGGCGTAGCGCTGGCGGCGGAAGGCTTGGACTCGCAGAGGGAAGGTGATGGCCAGGCAGCGATCAATGGAGATCCAGCAGAGGATATAGATGCTGATGTACAGGTTGGAGTAGTAAAAGAAGCCAGCCAGACTACAGAGTCCCTGGCCAAGGGTCCATTTGTGGTTGTTGCTTAAATAATAGATCCACATAGGCATGGTAAGGATGTACAGGAGATCCGAGACAGACAGGCTGAGAAGGTAGATCCCTAGAACGTTCTTTCTGCAGATCTGCTGAATTATGGGACCAATGGTGACCAGGATGAACAGCAGTCCCAGGATGAAGGCGATGATGTAGATGGACATCAGCAGGGGACCTGCCGACGGGTTCATGATCACACATGATGAGTTGGATGTTGCGTTCATCATAATCTGTGTGCACAAAGAAAGCTTAAATTTAATCAATTGGATAGTGAATTCTACATGCAATTAGTGATGGCAATTTCAAAACACAGCTTCATGAAGCTTCGAAACCTTTACGAATCTTTTGTTCCGAATCAATGGTTCGGAGCGTGTATCAAACTGCCAGAGTCATGTGATTTTGATAAACGAGGCGAAACACTTCAAAATTTCAATGGTTCATCGCTGGGGGTGATGATCTCTGTCAACCCATGAATCATGAGGAGTCACTGAGAACTAATGAACAAGTGCCTGTGGGTTTTTTAAGTGAACAAAAACAAATCCTGACAATTGATAAAATAATATATAGACACTTGATAATCTTATTAGATGATTAGATAATTGCATTTGAAAGATTTTACTTAAAAAAATAAATAGCAAAAGGTGTTTTTATGTATGTTTGGCCCGGGTTTTTGTTGCATTTACACCGTTCTGACCACTAGGGGTCATCGTGCAGACGGGTGTCGGATTGTTTCGATCTGCCTACCACTACATGCAATGTTTCTAATTTTTGTATTACCCATTACAGCAAATTATACACATACATTTATATTATTTCTCTGAAAAATAAATTCAGACATATTTCTCTGAAGTTCAATCATGTCAAAAAATATTACTCAAACATCTGATAATCACAAATTGCTTTCAGAAATTAATTTGAATCTGTTGATTATAGAATACATCTAGCTATAAATTACAGAAACATCTGTCTGTCTGTGTGTCTGTCTGTCTGTCTGTCTGTTAATCGAATATCTCTCGAACCGTTAGACCGATGGATTTCAAACTTGGCAGGTTTCTTGCTACGGGCACGAGTAAGTGCAGTGCCGAGTTTGACGTTGTTTGGATTAGAAATGCAAAAGATATTGTTAAATATATCTGTAAAAGAAGCACTCATTGAAGTTGTGGTTTAAAAATAAACATTTTGACATTAGAGAGGGTTGTGGTTTACAAATAAACTTTCTGTCAGCTAAACAGTAAGTCAGCTACACTGTTTACTTCTGAAGTAAAAAAGTAGCGATTCTTTTTGAGAAATGTAGCGATTCTTTTCAAGGTTGTTATACATTTATTACAATGTAATTATACATTTATTACAATGTAATTATACATTGCAGTGTTATTATATGTTTATTACAATGTAATTATACATTTATTACAGTGTTATTATACATTTGTTACATTATTATTATTATACATTTGTTACATTATTTTGTTACATTATTCTTTTTGAAAAAAATAGCGATTTTCTGAAAAAGTAGCGATTCTTTTTGAAAAAATTATCGATTCATTTTGAAAAAAGTATCGATTCATTTTTGAAAAAGTATCGATTCACTTTTGAAAAAGTAGCGATTCTTTTTGAAAAAGTACCGATTCTTTCTGGAAAAAGTAGCAATTCATTTTTGAAAAAGTAGCGATTCATTTTTAAGAAAGTAGCGATTCTTTTTGGAAAAAGTAGCGATTCTTTCTGAAAAAAGTAGCGATTCACTTTTGACAAAGTATCGATTCACTTTGAAAAAAGTAGCGATTCATTTTTGAAAAAGTACCGATTTACTTTTGAAAAAGTATCGATTCACTTTGAAAAAAGTAGCGATTCATTTTTGAAAAAGTACCGATTCACTTTTGAAAAAGTAGCGATTCTTTTTGAAAAAAGTAGCGATTCATTTTTGAAAAAGTATCGATTCACTTTTGAAAAAGTAGCAATTCTTTTTGGAAAAAGTAGTGTAAAAAATATAATTATACATTTGTTACAGTCTAATTATACATTTATCACGATGTAATTATACGTTTATTACAATGTAATTATACATTTATTACAGTGTTATTATACATTTATTACAATGTAATTATACATTAGTGTTATTATGTTTATTACAATGTAATTATACATTTATTACATTGTTTTTATGCATTTGTTACATTATTTTGTTACATTCTTTTTGAAAAAGTAGCAATTCTTTTTTTTGAAGTAGCGATTCTTTTTTGAAAAAGTAGCGAATCACTTTGAAAAAGTATCGATTCATTTTTGAAAAAGTATCGATTCACTTTTGAAAAAGTATCGATTCACTTTTGAAAAAGTATCGTTTTTTTTTAAGTAGCGATTCTTTTTGAAAAAGTAGTGTAAGTGTAATTATACATTTGTCACTGTCTTAAACTTATAATTACATTGTAATAAATGTATATTACAATGTAATTATACATTACAGTGTTATTATATGTTTATTACAATGTAATTATACATTTATTACAGTGTTATTATACATTTGTTACATTATTATTATATATTTGTTACATTATTATTTTGTTACAATAGTAGCGATTATTTTTGAAAAAGTATTGAGTCTTTTTTGAAAAAAGTATAGATTCTTTTAGAAAAAAGTAGCAATTTATTTTTGAAAAAGTAGCGATTCACCACTTTCGAAAAAGTAGCGATTCATTTTTGAAAAAGTAGTGATTCATTTTTGAAAAAGTAGCGATATAACTGAATCTGTAAGTCAGCTACACTGTTTAATTCTGAATATTATATTTTATTCTGGTGCGCTTAACGTTATAGTTTTCTCAGAGTTTAGGCTCCTGTGTAATAGTAGCCTAGGCTATTCAGCAACTCAAACATACCAAACCAACAATTACTAAAAACACACAAAAAGTGATTTTGCACGGGCATTGCACTAGTTGAGCTAAAACCACTGAAATGCACTAACACATTTCTGCATCAGAAAATTCATTATTTTTAAATTCTAATGAATGTAATTGTAATTGTACCTCCTGTTTGAAATCTACCTCCTTGAACCCTGTTTTTAGTTCAATTTCATAAATTGAATCTGAATTCATTTTAGTCTCAATTCAATGGAAAATTGTGTTTAATACTGGTATAAATAGCCAAATTGACCGCAGATCTTGCATAATTTACTGTTGCATAGTTTAAAGGCACACTGTGGAATTTTTGGCCACTAGGGTGCGCTCGACCTGTAATTTTCACGTCTAGTGCCCCTAGAGGCCACAAGCGGCGCAGCATTGTCGCAAAAGTCAACCGGTCAACCTCCCGTGTCTTTATGTGTGTGCAGACGCCATTTGATTTGTATGTTGGAGAAAGTTAAAGGAGTCATAATGTGCAATTTTCACTTTTCCATGAGAATCAATGTATGTTATGATTGACTAACGATTATACATTGGCCGGGATGCCGATATTCAAAAGTGAAGCGTTTGTTTACCCCAGGGTTCTTAAACTAGCCAACGTGCACGCGCACTCAAATACGAGATTTCAATTTCTCCCCCGACTTGACGTCAAGACGGGGCTGGATATACCATATATGGACACCGCAGAGGAGGCCCGCCCTGCCCCTCTCGCCATCATATTCAGTCAAGAAAGATGCAGAAACGTAGTGCACACGTGAGTTGCTCTGTGGTTGACTGTCATAATCCACATTCTAATGTTTTTTCTTTACCCAAAACTGACCAAACTACAAGGGACCAGTGGATGAAATTTATTTTTAATGACGCTGTTCCAACAACCATCTCAACTTACTCAACGTTAGGTGTCTGCGCTAAACATTTCACAAAAGAATCTTTTACATCATTGTATTGATTTTTTTATATAATAGATAAGGATAGATACATTTAAAAAACAGTCAAGAATTAATAAACAAAGAAAAACATAACGTTACATGTCTGCAGATGAAAATTATTAAATATCTAAAAAACCACATCGTCAAAAAAGGCAAAAACAACACATTATAGCAAACGTTAATCTCTATAACCACTGTAAGCTGAAAATAAAGTAGACTACATCTCCGTTAATGTAATCTACATTAAATTAAAGCTAAACTTATGTGGGAGAAAATAGCAAAAAACGTTTTAGCTCGTTACTGATGTTAATGTATGTCTCAGTCAAAATGATTGTCTTTACCATTCAGAGACATGTTGATGTAGACGTCCTTCAATTGACTGTTGTTCCTCTTCCGTTTCCAGCTCTGGTTCAGAGTCTGGCTCAAACATATACGGTTGAATCCCGTAGGTCGCGGCCAGGTCGGGTTCATTCACAACTTGTGCCATGATCTCTTTTTGGAATGATATGCTGAAGTTACCTGCGGTGTCAAGCCCCCTTCCTGCCACCAATCAACGCGCCCCTCATTTGCATTATTAAAATGACCGTCCACGACAGCCAAAACCTCGCATCAGATCTCGCGAGACAATAATGCATTCAGAAATAAGGGTCAAACGAGCTCTGTGTTTATTTTTTTCCAACTTTTCTTTTTTAGAAGGGCATGAAATGACTATAATAGAGCGTGGGTATCAAAGTTAATACTACATTATGACTCCTTTAATCGATTCACTACTGACCAAAATAATAATATAAATATAAGATTAATAATATAAATCATATAAAGAAAACAAATAAAAACTAATAAAGTAAATAAAAGTAGCATACGCAGAAAACAATGTCTGACCAAGTCGCATTGACAAGGGTTGCCCAATCCTGCTCCTGCCGATCGTCTGTCCTGCACAGTTCATCTCCAACCCTAATCAAACAAACCTGAAGCAAACAATTAACGTCTTCAGGATCTCTTTGCAATGGGTTGGAGATGAAATCGAGTAGTCGGGAAATCGTGTAACAAAACTGATATAACTCACTACATATTTCCGTTATTTGTAGTCTTCAGTTTGTTTTTCCTTTTACACAAATACAAACATATATGAGCTGAAAGGGAAAAAAAAATTACATTTACATTTGTATACAGCAGTATGTTGTGACTTATATCAGTTTTGTTACACAAATTTGCAGTAAATATTACATTATATATACACTTTTATGCCGATGTTTATTTTAAACTCTCCCTTTTTCTTTTTTTGGTCTCCTCTGACAAAATCTTTGCTTTCTTCGCTTTCTTCCGAGTAGTTGTTGATTCAGCCATGGCGACAACATACAGATGCCAGCAATCAAACGCGAGTTGAGCTCTCACGTTAGAATTTGAGGAAGTTGGGGTGGTGGGGGGAAGTGACGTATGCCGTAAAGCGGTCGAATTTTGTAGTTCTTTTTTGTGCTCGGGTTCCTACCCGAAACCCGAAGTTACATAGTGCTAGTAAAAGCGATACAGACACCTTCAGGCTTCGGCAGACGTGTCATTCAACCTATTGTAAGTCGATGTACCATCTCAATGGGTTTTGGTAATATATTATAAAGGTTGAAAAGTTCCACAGTGTGCCTTTAACTGTATTATTTGTAGACAGACCTTTGTAACCACCACAAATACATCTATGGATGACTCCCTTAATAGACTGTAGTACCTGAATTTACAACATTACAAAATAGCCTAGTGGCTGCATTTAGTGTTGCTAGTTTAATAAGCATCATTAAAGCGCACTGTACAGCTACTTTTCAGTTTGCGTGACAGATACTGATCAGTATACTTTATACTTTTTGGACATAGTGGTAAACCACTGACCTTTAAGGGGTTTTTTTTGTTTTAATTTGAGCTCTCATTTAGCTATGATGCGGTTAACCTCGGCTAGACGTTGTTGCTGTTGATTATTGATGCAGATGTTGTCATGGTGCACAATATAGTGATGTTTAAAGAGGTTCTTTCTGTAAGTAATCACTTTCAGGTGGTCATTTTAATTGCAATGACGGGTGAAAAAAGAATCTATTGAAAGGGTGACAGACTACATGTGCTCATTAACTACTCATTCATAAATGAGATCATTTATATTGGTCATCAGGCACGTAACGAGAAATATTCTTAAAAATCCAAACTCCAAATGATAACAACAAAATTGC
Organism: Rhinichthys osculus; assembly: GCA_029959095.1. Classification (NCBI taxonomy): domain Eukaryota; kingdom Metazoa; phylum Chordata; class Actinopteri; order Cypriniformes; family Leuciscidae; genus Rhinichthys; species Rhinichthys osculus. Next base: position 13,122,861 of record JARWKJ010000009.1, on the reverse strand, counting down.
AGTTGCTGCAAGTTGCAGAATATCTGTGGTTTCAGTGAGAACGGAACAACATGTGAACCTGTTACTTCTTACTAAGTCAAGGTGCAATGTTTAACCAACCAAAACAAACAGCAATGATTTATTGAAAGTACCTCAGGATAACACTTGCACGTCAAGTAAAATCCACTGCAGTATGAATTAGGGGTGGAACGGTACACAGAAGTTACGGTTCGGTTCATACCTCGGTTCAGACGTCACGGTTCGGTATGATTTCGGTACAATGGAGTGAAAAGCAAAACAAAAATGCAGAAGGCATTTTTATAAATGTCTTAAGCCTTGTATTTTTTAAATAAGTTTTATTAATAAAGGCATAGAACCAGTTTATTTGTAGTGCACTGACAATAGTTTTATATAATTAGTTTATTAATTAAATTATTAAAAAGATGAAAAGACCTTGAGTACCCAGACCCAGTTTGGTAATTGTACCTGAATGAATTTAAAATTAATTTGCTATTTCAGATCAATATATTTGTTTTCCTTCATTTTAGTTAACCCTAACTTTATTCTCATCTGAATTATAAATAGTTGATTTCCGTATAAAATATAAATAATACTACCATTCAAAACTTTTGTTAACAGTTGTAGGTTACAGTTCGACAAGAGTTTAGAGTGTGACAAAAGCACAATGTTGTGTTTTATTGCGAGTGTACACAAATATAAGTAACAATTTGCAGTTTTAATGATGTCCTGTATAAAAAAATGACGGAGTATGTTTTTATGTTTCCACTGTTCGATCGCGCAGGAGAGATCATTCTCTCTCTCGCACGCGCGCGCGCGCGCACACACACACACACACACACACACACACACACACACACTGTTCGATCGCGCGATTCGCGCCCGCGCCTCTCTCTCTCTCGCACACACACACACACACACACACATACTGTTAATCGCGCCTCTCTCTCTCTCTCTCTCTCTCTCTCTCTCTCTCTCTCTCTCCCTCTCGCACACACACACACTCCAGCATTGCAATCTTGATCGCAGCCTGTTCATTGCTGCGTTCACAGTCACACCAAAAGCGAATAAAGCGAAATGTATCGCTATTTAAGAGGGTATTCTCCGCAAATTCGTGCACCGAACCGTGACGACCGTACCGTTTCGGTTCGATACGAATACATGTACCGTTCCACCCCTAGTATGAATGTAAATGAAAATATAGCTGCGAGCAGCGATTACGGGCCCAAGCCGGTGGCACCGCAACCCCAGTGCCTTTAGTTACCTAAAGGCACCGGAGTGGCGGTGCCGCCGGCTTTGGCCCTTCATCGCTGCTAGCAGCTATATTTATATATATATATATAAATATAAAAAGCCGGCGGCACCGCCACCCCGGTGCCTTTACGGTTATTTTACACGTCGTGCAAAAACGTAACCCCTCTTTGACTCTCGAAAAGAAGTGTGCTGTAGAGCTTGCATCAGTGTGGGCTCTGCAAAAGTGACCACAAAGTCAACCACAAAGTATGCATGAGCAACCTTCTGAAACCTAGAATGAAAAATGAGACACCCTACAGACGGTCTCATGGATTTAACGGACACATGAAATAAGCACACAAGACTGAAAATCTGCCGAACGGCTCTGGTAGTTCTGCTTCAGCACTGATGATGTTGTAGGAAAAGTGCACTCTAGTTGGTCTGGATTATTCAGGATTTTTTATTTTATACAGAAATAAATTATTTATAATTCAGATGAGAATAAAGTTAGTGTTGATTAAAATGAAGGAAAACATTGATTGTATTGATCTCAAATATAGCACATTAATTTTAAATTCATTTAGGTTCAATTACCAAACATACAATCTTAATTTAATTTAAAGCAAACAATACACTTAAAAGATATGGGTTATATGAATATTTTGAAAAAAAAAAAAATATATATATATATATATATATATATATATATATATATACACACACACACAGATAGTTTAAAAGCAAAAGATCTCTCTCTCTATCTCTCACTCTCTCTCACACACACACAGTTCGACCGCACACGCGAGTCTCTCTCTCTCGCGCGCGCGCGCACACACATACACACACACACACACACACACTCCAGGATTGCAATGTTGACATCGCAGCCTGTTCATTATGCTGCGTTCACACCAAACGTGAATAGAGCGAAATTTATCGCTATTTAGACTGAATAGATGATGAAGGAATATTTTGTGTAAAAGCGCCTAAGCCAATCTGTTATTATACTCTTTTGTTGAAGTGTTTTCCATGAAGAATAATAGGCTATTAAACTCACAATTCAAGCAATCGGCCCCAGAAAAGGCGCTAATTTTGAAATGAAACTAACGGCTGCACGGTCATTCACAACGGTGCGCGTCCATGGCGATGAGCGAGCAGAACAGAGCGAACGTTTTTTAGTTCATTCCTACTTCCATAGGAAATCCCTCAAGCGCTCTGCAAGCGCAACCCTTATCAATGTCCGTGTGGACGTCCGTATTTAAAAGCTCTCGGTCCTCAGTCACATGCTTGCCAAATATATGTATAAATATCATTTTGGACACAAGAGGGCAGTATGGCCCTATGTATAATTTTGTCTTTAAACTAACTATCACTCGAAGAGCCCCTCCCCCCCTCCCCACACAGACACACACACACACACACACACAGTTCGCCCGCGCCTCTCTCTCGCGCGCACACACACACACACACACACACACTCCAGCATTGCAATCTTGAGATCGCAGCTTGTTCATTATGCTGCGTTCACACCAAACTTTTATACTCTTTTGTTGTTGTGGTTTCCATGAAGAATAATAGGCTATTGAACTCACAATTCAAGCAATCGGCCCCAGAAAAGGCGCTAATTTTAAAATGAAACTAACGGCTGCACGGGCATTCATAACGGTGCGCGTCCATGGCGATGAGCCATTATCAATGTCCCGTATTTAAAAGCTCTCGGTCCTCAGTCACATACCAAATATATGTATAAATAAATATAATTTTGGACACAAGAGGGCAGTATGGCCCTATGTATAATTTTGTGTTTAAACTAAACTATCACACGAAGAGCCCCTCCCCCCCCTCCCCACACAGACACAGACACAGACACACACACACGAATGGCAGGGTGCATTCTCTCTGTCAGAGGGAGAGGGAGAGAAAATTCTCAGAAACATCCACATTCAAACTAAAATATCAGACTTCCTCTTGGTCTGAGCTAATGACAGTTAATTAGAAAGTTGTCCGGCTTGATCTGAACAATATGCGTACCGAGTTTTATGATTGTAGGTAAAACTATAAAACTAACACCCTCACTTTGTCAAAAGGTGGCACTACTGAGTCCCTGCACCACGCCCGTTTCTGAAACTTTGCATATGTCTACTGGCTAATAAATCTGATCTGTCTGTCGAGTTTCATGCAATTTCAAGCAATTTCAGGCATGCTAAGTCTCAAAAGCATAAAAAAAGAATATTAAAATTTGATGCGTTGCCATGGCAACAGTATCTAAGATATCAAGAATGCATTCACAGGTCTACATCTGGCGTGTGTTTACATTATAGTAGTGAAGTTTGAAGCAAATCGGGTAAAAATAAGAGGGTGATTTCAAAGCATTTTGAAAGTGACACACTTCCTGCTGCCAGTTGGTGGCGCTATAACTTTGACTCACAATAGTCACATCCATGTGATCAGCCTCTTACAGCGAACACACTGCTGAAGTTTCATGAAGATCAGTCAATGTATGAAGAAGATGAACAAACTTCCTGTTTCCATTATTCGCCATAAATTCGTTTCCTCGCCACGGCCACACCGTTCGAGATATCAAAAATCCGTTCGCAATTTGGGATCCTCAATGTCTTGACTTCATGCACACCGAGTTTGGAGACGAACGGCGGAATTCCCTAGGAGAAGTGTTTCAAATTCCTGAGCATGCGTTTCCAAACAACCCTAAATAGCCGACTTCCTGTTGGGCTGGCGTAAAAAGTAAGAGCATGAAGGATATATGAACCGATGAGATATGTGTACCAAGTTTCAAATTATTACATGAAAGCGTGTTTGATTTATAGACCCAGTTTTCGGACCGCGTTCCAGGGGGCGCTGTCGAGCCCCCCTGCCACGCCCGGGTACCATCTTCAGCCCGGCCCTGATGGCCGCGGCTTCTAACCCGTGTGCAAAGTTTCAAGAGTTTTCGAGCACGTTAAGGGCCCCAAAAGTGCCCGAAAGGTTGATAGAAAAAGAATAATAATAATAATAATAAATAATCCTTAGGAAAACAATAGGGCCTTCGCCTTTTCAAGGCTTGGGCCCTAATAAATAATCCTTAGGAAAACAATAGGGCCTTCGCCTTTTCAAGGCTTGGGCCCTAATTATTTGAAAGGGAAATTTCATCTATTTACACACTACACTTCCCTAAAAATCAAGCTTCACAAAGGGTTTCAAAGTCATTCTTATCAGAAATGACAACTTGTGGGAAGCCTGGTAATTAATTAAAAACACAATGGGTAACAAAATGTCACCCCCAGTACTACTAGCTAGTGTTAATTTTACCAGCCATTTTTAAATTTAGTTTCAGTTTTAGTCCAGTTTCAGCATCGCTTGTTAGTTTTTATCACATTTAGTCGACATCATCCCATTTTTATTTAGTCTAGTTTTAGTCGACTATAAGTCGAGCATTTTAGTCTTTATTTTAGTCCAAGAAAACATAATTTTATTCGTTTAGTTTTAGTCAACAAAAACTGTCAACATTTTAGTCTAGTTTTAGTCAGGACATCATTTTAACCTTTTACTTTTTTTGTCAGCAGATAATATTTAACATTTCCTAAAATTATTTCACATTTCAACATTTTCTCTCATCTTTTTGATAAAAAAAAACACAATTTTAAGGAACACATGCAGACATGGAAGATGTTCTGACAATATTTGCATATTTATTTTGAACATTGTTAAGGTTCAAAGACACAAACACAAATGCTTGCATTAAAACAAATAAAATAGCCTACACCTGACAAAGGAAACAAATAAATAAAATAAAGTGTCTTATGAACTTAACACAAGTGCTGGCTGTTTAAAGCTAGTTCACATAGAATACTGCTAGGTTCTGCTAAATGTCTTTGTGGTGAACTGCGACATGTCTCTTCAGGTTTGTTGTGTTTTTTCCACCATGTGGCCACATTCCTTCCCTTCGACTAAAATCAAGCATTTGGTTTTGTTCTCCACTTCAATGAAGCGAAAATGTGTCCATATATCACGTCTCCTCTTTCTCCCGAGCCCCGTGAAAGCATGTTTTACTTTTAACCTGTCGCCGCCTAGCCGTGAATCCAGCTCCTGTCTGCTCCATGTGTTGTGTAGGCTACTCTGTGCCCGGCCCGCCCGCTCCAGGTTTGAAAGTGGGTGTGTGGCGGAAGAGCTGACGAGGAGGAGGCGGAGGAGGAGACAGGATTTGACAAAACCATATCATATAATAATATGTAATTTTCGTCTCGTCTTTGTTCGTGAACTAAAATGTCCATAGATTTTAGCCCAGTCTTTTATTTACCGAACTGCATTTTCGTCTCGTCTTTATTAGTCTACGAAAATTATTTCTGATTTACTCCCAGTTATTGTTTATTAGTGGGGATTTTAGTCTCGTCTCGTCTAGTTTTCGTTCGGTGAAAAATGTGCGTTGACGAAAATATTTTCGTTTAGTTTTCGTTAACGAAATTAACACTACTACTAGCTGCATGTGCCATGATTAAGATGGAGAATTAAACAAAAAAAAATATTACTCTGAAAATTATTGTAGGTTATAGGTTTCATATATGCTTGGATATAAACACTAAAATATTGTACAAATATTACCCCGACAGGATGAAAGTAATCTGTTAACTCTGGGACCAGCATTCTTTCCTTGTCTGTTTGCTATATATTTTATGATATGTTGTTGATTTTAAAGGCAAAATGTCACGCTTGGTGTTAAACTTAATTTCACGGTCGAGCAAACATGTTCTTTTGTACCGGCAGGGAAAGAAAAGTTTTGTAAAATGTGCCTGGACTGAGTGGGTTTATAATAGATTTAAGCCTCAACTCTTCTCAAGATCTTTGACATCATCAATATTTGTCAGCAGAGCCTTTACATCTGTTCAATTGCTGCACACATGCCATGTACTTTCTCCATTAACACGAGTGATCTCGTGAAGATCTCTTAATTCATAGATGCCATTCATATAGCATTTTAAAATGTCCATAAGGTTCATGTCTGTGCTGCTTAAATAATTTCACAGCTAGACATTCATCACTACCCTAGTCACTATCAGCATGTCCCCTATATTCCCTTGAGTTCATCTTAAATGCTATTGCTCAGCTTGTTTTTAACATTTGGACATTGGTCTTTTCACTTCCTGCCAGTCTCTGCTCGAATTCTATTCAAGATACTGTTGCCGACTTACACAGCTGCCGGTCTCCACATGAAGGGTTTGCAGCTCTTCAATTCATGCTCTTCAGTGCAAGACCAGTGAGAAAAGCACACAGCTCAAACACAGTCAAGAAAAAAAAAAACGTTTCACCTCTTCAGGACCTTTATTTATACACCAGGAAAAATCCTTATAGCTACACTTGCACTACTAACATCCTGTTCTTGTAGATATCCTGATAGACAAGCCCCACTACTAGTATTGCTCACACTGATACTGATTATACCCTTAATCTTAAATATTAAACTTTGATGCATAACTCATCTCGTTTCATTTCAGCTTCAGACACGATACATCAAATGAAGCGAACTGTTTGAAACACCAGATTCACTGTTCGCTACTGCCCGATTTCACAGACAAGGCTTAAGCCTATAGTCCCAGACTAAAATGCATATTTGAGCTGTCTTATATTTAAGGAAACTCCTTTGTTGGGGAGAGGTCATGCTAATCTAAATGTCAAACCAAAACAAGACAGTGGGGGGAAATGAGGTGGGCTCATTTGACATGGCCCACAGAGCAAACAACCACTCATCATGTGGCCAGTTTCTGCACAGGAAAGCAACTATACTTTCAACGGCCTGTGCTAGTAATTGTAATGTGTGTAATGTGAGTAGGCATGTGCTAAGAACATAAATGTGATGTCTAAAATCAAGAATCATATAAAGGTATCCAAATAATTTAAGGTACTTTAGGGAGTTTTATTTGTTCCCCAAATGTCTTCTGCAATTTATCACAAAAAAAAAAGATCTGAAAACGTCAGTGATCAGAGGAAAAGTCATTTCACCTAAAGCAACAGCATATGCCTGTCTGTGTGTTTAGTGAAATCCCTTTCCTTGTGTGGCATCAATGTTATTTCCAAGAAAAAGGGGGGACAACGGTTCAAATTCCAACCTATACCAGTAGTCAACATTTAAAGCGGATCAAAAAAGTTCGTCAAAGTTGTCCTAAGACAAGCACGGGTATATTGTTCAAAATTCATGTATAAGTTTAATGAAAGGTTTTGATCCACTTCAAATGTTGACTACTGTATAAATATTGTTAATACACATCCTGGGTTCTGAACCCATGTCCACTTGTAGGCCTACTGTCATTTAAAATGTATTCTTTATATGTCAGGTGTGGGGGTGGTGAAAGGAGCGAGGACTCATGTGCAGAGTTGATGGGTTTTTAATAATAATAAAATAAAACAAAACAGACAACAAAAACTACCCCGAGGGGGGAAACAGGACTGACTTAAATGACTTGACTTGACTGAAGCACACGCATAGTGTACATACGAAGTACATTCAGTACATTTGAAATATATTAACTTAAATAGAAATATGAAATAACACATACTAATGTGCTTTAGTGTGCTAGTCAACACAACAAAATATGTTTTAAAGCACTACAAAATATGAATAAAACATAATGATTTAAAATGCACTTTAAAACAAAACATAACAAAACTGCATACTGACAGTCATAAAAGGGTCATAAGTGTCTTTAAGTACACTTACGTGGCATTCATTTAATTTATATTATATTATCTGCAAGTAAAGCTTCTTTTTGTTTTTGTTTTTTAAAGATAAGAAAGAGTAGCTTGATATTTGGCTGCAAACAAAGACGTTGAAAACATTTAAGTTCCAAAGACTGCATTCAGAGACCTCGATCTGCTTCGGGTAAGAGACCTTGAGATCTTAATGGCCTCCTAAATCTGTTGCCAATATCAAACACAGGCGTACTAACAGCATTAGCTGCTATAGAGATTGTCCTACCAGCAGTGCGTCACACTTAAATTCAATTCAGGTCTAACTGACCGACGGGTTTTAAGCAACGTGTGCACTTAACCCTACCCGAGCAAAACAGAGGAAAAATCAATAGCTGGTAACCTGAGCACACACTCTCAAAGCTTCAAAGAAGACTTTTAGAAGTAGAATTAGATTGAACCAGCAAATACACAACAGTCCCCCATATACAATACATTAAAAATTGAAAGCTGCATCAGACACAGCTTCAGCTCTGCTGCGAGTGACGATACTGAGTAGTCCTGAAGGTTGTGAGCGATGAACAAGATGTGCTGCGATTCATTTGCTGTGAAGTGCAAATTATATTGTCATTTCACAATATGTCGGGCTGTTTTGCTGAAAATATGACAAGGTTTTTTTTCTTACTTTTTTCTGTCTGATTTACATCACCGACAAAGTGGGCAATGTGGTGTTGTTCCCTTTAGAGATTACACGAGGTTGTGGTTGAAGTTAAGATCACGCGTCGCCGAACAGAAACTGCTCATTAGACTGGATATTATTTAATGCTACTGTTGTTGAAATGTAGAATAAGCATTAAAACTTAAGAAATATTAAAGGACAACAACCACCGAACCCCACCCCGTTCTGGATCTCTGACGTCAAACATTTTACAAAAACGTCAAACATGACGATGTTTTTCGGTTTTCCCTCATGAAAGTTTCACACCAGAGATTACAAATATGGACACAGGCCAATAAATGAACTTTACCAAAATCATATGATTCAAACCACAAAAGGGACTGTACCATAAAGTTCACCGAGGAAAATCACAGCTCAGAATGTTTGACATGAAAATCCCATAACAGATAAAGTGAGTAATGAATCACATGGTTTGATTGTGTTCTTACTGACTCCAGTCCCTTGTGGAAAAGAATTACATTTAAGCATTTTTAAGAGTATTTATTACAGAAATAATATACTTTAAAAGAATATACTTAGTGCAAATCGAATCATTTTTGGCACACTTAATTTCATGTTATTTAACTTTATTCAATCATATTCATATAACTTTATTTAATCAAATAACACACTACCGTAAAAACTATTTAGTGCTTTATATTTAGTCAATAAGAGCTACAAAAGTTAATTAAAACATTTTAAAATGTACTTTAAAGTAAACTTTTCATTTCATTATATCAAAGTGCACTTACTGTAAGTGGACTTTTATTTCATCAATATTATCTGCAGTTTTTTTTTAAATATACTTTTAATATTTGAAGTACACTACAAGTGCAGATTCAATACAATCAAGTGCACTTCACACAGCTGCTGAAAAATATTCAAAACAGTTCACATTTAGTGTTCCCTTAAAGGAACAGCTGTTTCAGGGCATGTTTTTACTATAAAATTGCGTGTTTAATAAAGCAAAAGTCCATGAGAGTAAAAGTAATGCTGCAACGTTTGTTTGTTTGTTTATTTATTTAATAAGGGACAATGCACATTAATGAACATAAGGACAATGTCCAAATGAGCCAGATTTAGCCGTACAGACTCATTTTCATCTGGAGTCCCTGGCAGGTTGTTATTATAAAATAACAACGTTAGCATTAGTGAATTAAAAAAAAAAAATATCTGTTAAGGATGTTCTAACAACTGTTTCGCTCTCAAAATGTTAGCTCAAAATCTTTTGTCCAGAAAGGAAGGAAAGGACAACTCTGAATTCTTCAGTCAGCAGTTACTGTACAGTATTGATAAACATAATGGAGAGTTCCTGTCCACTTCCTTTCCCTTAGCTTACATAATGTGTTTACACGGCTTTATTCTTGTTTTGCTATGGTAATTACAGGTTTAATGAGCGCCCCTGAGAGCTGTTGAGATTCAGGCTGGAGGTCTGGAAAGAAGAGTGGTGAGCTGGAGCTCCTGTCAGCTCCTCTGAATGGCATAATCGCTCCCTAAACAACTCCCATCCTGAGGCAAACACACACTGAATCTGCAGGAAAATGATGTAAGTGCAGGTAAAAAAACTAACTGTGCCTCCAGACAGTGTCTTCACCTTACATCAAGTCAATGTTTTTGTCATTTCAGTTATAACTTCTGTTAAAGGCACAGTATGTAAGTTTTGTCGCTATAGGTCGCTTATTCAACAATAACAAAGGCGTAGCTTGACGACGCCGTGAATAAGTGTGGAATCATGCGAGGTGTCGTCTTCACCTCACCGGCCAATGAAAAGCAATCTGACGGTACTCTGGCAGAAATCGTGTTCATGGATTGGATGAGCTAATTATTAAAGTTTTATTAGCGTTACTGTGGTATGAAGCAGGGCGGTGCCGAGAGACATTTTAGGTTGCTGTTTTTTACTATGCTTATATGCCGCAGTCGGCCGCTGCTGCTCCTTTTATTTGGTTGTTTATGCGTATTTTACGATTAAAAGTTACGTTCATCGTTTTCTTCCCTCTTCCCTAAACTTGAATGTTCTTACAGTTACGTTTGATCACTTAAATTGACATTATTTAATTTAATTCTGATAAAACAGCCGCAAGTGCTGAATTACTACTCATACAGGTCACTGTATCTGATGAATAAAAATTGTGGGGTAACGCAGCGAAGTTTTACTTGGTCAAAAAATCATTTGAGTATGATGAAAGTTATGTTTTAGCGTTATGTTACTACGTTTGTTTGGTGGCCCGCATGATTTTACAAAGTGACAAATGAAAGTAGTTATTTATAGAAATATCAGCATTGAATTCAAAGACACACCTCGTAGTTTAGTGATATCATAAGATCAAAATAACTGTCAACAATATAACCTTTTTGAAGGTATAATTATCTCCCAAAATCTAGCAAGTTAGCTTGCTTTGCCACAATGCAATTTATTAAATTAAACACTGTTTTTTGTATGATAGAATGTACAAAAATGTTCTTTCAAATCTCTTTATCAAGTGGGACCCCAAGCAATTTTGCATTTAAAAGACGTCTACTAGCCGTCCAAACACAGCCTTGACGTCTAGGCTAAAACAAGGCAAAATTTGGGCTGCCAGTGAAAATTTAACCATAAATAACCATATCCCAAGAATAGACTAGTCATCAACATAGATTACAAGGTGTTTGGTTTCATTTCTTTGACATGTTCTGTGTTGGGTTTGCTTACTTACATGATGGAATATCATTCATCTCGCAGGTTATTTTGGCAAAAACGACGTTATCAAATTCAAGGTTATTTTGTCTAGAAGTGGGTTACTCATAGCCGGACTATGTCGGGTCTATAGTTAACTGAGAAGGTAAAATGACGGCTATTGCTTGCTGGCATCCGAGTGTTGTAAACATTTTAAGTTACTAGGATCAAGTCTCTGACAACTGCATTGGTAGAGTTACTGGTAACGCTTCCTTTTACAGTCCTGTTACCCATGTACTTACTATGTACTTATTATAGTAACTATAATTACTGGGTAATAACTAGGTACTAACCCTGAACCTACCCCTAAACCTACCCCTAACCCATGTACTTACCTTATATTAGCCAGTACTTTCTAGGTAAGTACACTGTAAGTACACGTAAGTACTGTACTGTAAAAGGAAGCTTTACCGAGTTACTATCTATAGCAGAGGAAGGAACAAGCAAGCATGTCCACCCTCTGATTTGATCTCATTTATACACACACACGCTCATTATCCATTACAATTTCTTGTATTGAAACCAGCCCAGAAAAATGAGAGAATCTCACCTGCAAATCAACACAACGAATGATAAATTGTTCTCCACCAGTTCCACCAAATCTCAGCAGTGTAACTTTACAACCTCAGCTCCAAAACCTCCTCAAGTCCAGCTGCAGTCCCGCGTGACCTCGGAGAAAAGACTTTCTCAGACAGGAAGAGGGTATCATGCACTTCAAAAACGCTTGCTGCCCGGAGATGATCAAAAGTGACCCTGTGAGAGCAGGTTCGGCCGCTGCACTTCGCGCTGAGTGGATGGAGAAGAGATGAATTGAGAGGGAGAAAGGGGAGGAGAGAGAAAACCTCTCTCACACATGTATGTCTACAGGAAGATGTTAGGCTAGGGCTTGTGGGGTATTTTTTTTTTTGAGCTGCATGTTATGAAGATAGAAGGAACCACAATGAGTAAAAGCTTTTTCCAGACACGGCAGTGAACAGCAGAATATGACAAACTTCCATTGTAGGTATACAGTCTGCTTCAGACATCTCCCGCAACTTCCTGTTTTACAAAAACAGAAACTACACTCTCTTTTTTTTTTTTACGTGCTCTCTGTGCTTGCCGTTACGGCTGTAATGGAGTAAAACCATCATTTTCATTATGAGCGATTGGGCTTTTTTCTGATTTCAGACGCCTCCGCATGTATAACCTTACCAGAATCAAAGCTTAATTAAAGTATCTTTTTCTTTTTTTAAAGACATGCTTCTGGAACCAAATGTTCTCTTAAACCAAACCACCTACTGTTTCTCGGTCTGAGGTATTCTGTGAAATCGGAGACTTCTTGGAAGTTAAATTAAGTTAAACATATATAAACCTAATATTCTCTTAACTAATTATTTAAAGGTTATGTTGCGCTAGTAAATGTGAAGCAGTTCACCTATATTTGATAAAAAAAAGGTGTTTTGATTGAATCCATTATTGACTACTACAACTGAGGAAGGATTGAGACTCGTATATAAGATTCCTATAAATCATGTTTAAGGGAGTTTTACACAGTTTTTACTTATTACAGTATTACTTTGGTTCATGTGCTTCTTGTTTCTCCTGGTTTGCGTTTTCATTCATTTCACAAACTGACTGATTTCTACAGAGCGGTTTCTGAATTACTTCATACATTTGGTGTTCCTCTAAAACCGTCTTGGCAAATATGAAACTTTCCATTTAATGTTTTTAACTTTGAGGAAGCAATAACTTTTGTAGATCTGAAACAATATAATGTTCTGTTTCAAGGTTTAATTCAGGTATTAGTTTGAGCTTTCACTTATGGGTTCAAAAGAGAGGAACAGTGACTGTCTGCTTAGACCCTGACGTGGCGCCAAGCACTGTTCCACGTCAAAGACCGTTTTTATATGAACGTTGTTGTGGATTTTAACTTGCACTAAAATCAAATATGTGCGTACACGCGTTTTATAAATAAGAATGCAAATCTTTGAACGAACCTTTTTCAGACTGAGGTGAGGTGATGCTGCAATGGATAGGAGAAAATGTGTGTTTTTTGACTACATTGGATGCATGTAAACCTATTGTTGGAGACCTCCAATTCAAAATAAGGAACCTCTAATTAAACAGCATAATCGGGGGCACTTTAAACAGACGATTCAGACAGCTTTACAGCACAAACACTTGCACTTTGGTGTAAAATAATTAATATACTGGTATAAGAATGAATATTTTAAACCCCCTGGAATGCCTTTTTCCATTGTAAGTGGAACTCCTTCTTATAAATTGAGGAACAATCTGAAATTATTTTCTGTGTCAACAGATGCTGTCAATATTGAACAAGTTCTCCATGTATTTTTATGTTTATCATTCTGCCATTGTTTTTGTTAGATTCTTCTGAGAATCAATCAGGAAAAGCGGATAAAAAAGAATTCCAACACGACTCAAACATCACGATTCAAGAAGATTCATTTAAACAGCTTTATGTATCACCATGTTTATTATATCTGCTGGAAATGCTCCGACATTCCCTTCCACAAACTACATAATTTCTAAGGTTACATGTGTACAAAACAGTCCTTCATAGCAAGAAGTTTCAAGCAAACCTAATTCTCAGTGACATGCAGCCTAATGCTCAGGTCTAGGGTCAGTTAGGAGTAATAATACACCCTCAGTAAAGCTCCACTAGTGAAGATCAGTTGAACTAGCCCGTTGCTGATCTGAGAACAGTCTAGGTAGTCTTAGTGCACTCATTGTCTTTGTGATAAGGCTGGATGGCAGCCCTCGTAAGATAACGTCCATTCTCAAAGGGGACATCACCCGCACCTGCAGGCCAAACCGACGACAAGATAGCTACTGGAAAACACCAGTAATAAGTTTATTCTCAGTAATATGTAAAAAAAAAAAAAAAAAGTGGATCTGAAACTAAAAGTCACAGGATGCAAAACCGAAAAAAAAGAGAAAAAAAATCCAACCACTAAGTAGATAGGTGTTTCTCTCGGCATTTCGTATCATGACTAATACATTATGACAAGACAGCGTCAGACCTGGGGATTTCATAGCATGATGTCAGTCTGTCGTGTATGATGAACTACAGATGGGTCACGATAGTCGACTAGTTGAATAGTGAGGTTGACTAACTCATTTTTTATCATGGTAACTGTGTGCTGCACTTCAGTGGTTAAGTTGTGGGTGACATTTCGTGGCAAAAAGTTCCATTGTTAATCGCAGATGTATGAAGCACAGCTCACACACAAGTCACTTTCAAACCTAACAGCTTTCCGTTGATTGCGTGACCAACTTAAAGGTGTGAAATCTGCTTGGGGGACTTTTTAGTCCTCATCCGTAACTCCCAATCACTTGGATACCTAATGAAATTACTGGATTTCACCCATGCCATTTTGCAGAGCGTCTTTAAATGTAACCGCACCTTTAGACAGTTTAGACCATAAAAACCATCTCATAATTCTTCGCATTCAAAGCACCGCTGTCAGAAAATACACATTCAGAGGAAAGTCTCTGGCCATTGTGTCACATCTCGCAACGTCCTCCAACAAGTGTTGAGTTTTAAAATACTGTGCGGTCACATAAGCAAAAAAGGTCCATTGTCTGTTGTCAATAGTGTAGCAATGTGTCGTCAGAGCCGATAGCCTCATGGGCAGCGCTCCAACATACAGGGGTGCATTTCCCAATAAACAACGAGCCTCACTGCTTAGCCACCATAATATGATGCATCACGAAAATTTGGTGGTAAATGTGACCGAACATTAAGAAAGATGTCAAATTGCATTACCCAAAACCAGCCAAATTAAATTAGGATTTCCTTAAAACAGATTGGGCGACGTATCATTCTTTCAAAAATGACGTTTTACAGTTCGACTTTGTGTCTATGCCGGAATCCAAACAGTTATTTTTCCACGTTAATATGTGCATCTCAGAAACAAGTCATCGCCAGTCCTCTGGCTGAAGGAGGTCAGAGTTCAGAGGGCCTGCAGTTGGCCACCAAAGACACACGAAGCTACGCTTTCATACAGAGGGCTATATAACTACCTCCATCCTACGCTCGTGGTGCACTAAAAGTCGTTAAAGTTCTGCCAGGTTCTCTTCATTCCTCTCGTCCGTCACCTCGGTTTCTTCTTCAAAGGATGCTGACACGCTCTGTCAGCCCCTGCATATCAGCGTCCTCGGCGCCCTCCTCGTCGTCGTCGGACGCGGGTGGCGGGGGCACCAGGTGAGGGGGGTAGGGCAGCGTGTGATTATGGGCGTACTGCTGCCAGCGGCTGTCATCGCTCTCGTGGGTTATGTAACGCTCCCCGAGCTTTGACTCCAGCTCTCGGAGGTCCAACCAGGCCTGGTAATCCTGAAAGAGTGGACAGGGGCGGTGGGAGGTTGAGAGCGAGAGAGAGAGAGAGAGCAAATCATTGTAGACAGAAGGACGCCACTGCTAATGATGATCTATTTTGTTTTGCGGTGTCTAAAAGTGCTTTACTTAGGGAGCTTATTTGTCCATAATGTAATTTGCTCTTCCATACATAAAACTCTCTTTTACAGCAAATCCATACTTAAATTTTGTCACCTCAGGGGTTGTTTTTCACATTTGTCTTTTCTACTGCCTTTAACATAATTACGAACCTATTTTCAATTATTTGTGTGAATATAATAGCCTTGTCTCCTTATCCTTGAATCATTTATATTTAATTTAGATTTTCTTTTCAGTATTTACAGTAATATAATACAATATAATATAGCACATTTGGTCTCATATTTGCTACAAGAGTAGATAGAGTGATGCCTTAATCCTTGTTATCCCTGTTACCTTATCATATAATAATATTTCACATGGCTCTCTGGAATACTTGATTCACTACAATGATGTATTTCTGAAAAATGACCATTGCCCATAGCAACAATGGTAATAGTTCTGTCATTTATGGGAAATATTTATTTAATTAATATCAATTTGACAACTGAAAACCAACATTTGGTCTCATATCTGCTACAAGAGTAGATGGAGGGATGCCTTAATCCTTGTTATCCCTGTTACCTTCAAACCTGTTACTCTTTTTTTTTTTATCAGTAACTTTAAACTGAAGGATTCCATTAAAATGTAATCAGATGTTTTTCTTGTTCTTGTTTATAGCCAGAAAAGAATGAAGCTAGTTTTTTAAACTGTATTAAGACACATCTTAAATTTTAGCAACAGGGCTGAAAAACTTCCAAACCTCATATAAAATAAGTATAAAATATAACAGCACATGTAAAAGTTAATTTGACCTCTTGATATATCATTTCTTTTTTTAAGAGCACAAAGAATTACACACAAAAGACTATATTTGGCACCATTTCCTTGGAAAGAGCCATTAATATCATGGATGTGGGTCTGATATAGGCATTACCTGCAGATATGAATGGCTCAGACTCTTGTCCACACTGTAGCGTTTTCTCATCTTCACTTGGAGCAGGTTATTGATGAGGTCGATAGCTATGGACAAACAGAGATCACACAAGCACAATCTGCATTGATTGGAGCTAAATGATTTACAGCAGCGGACAGAAAATCAAAAGCGGACGGAGCGACTCAACCATCAGCCTGCTTTTAATGCATCGAATTTCTTTTTGTTATTATGAAGAACATTTCCTGGAATAGCCGCGCAAAATGCTCTATTCAGCTCTATTAACTTTTCAAATACTTTTATTCTTTTTGAGCTGACATTTTATTGTATAACAAATGAGGAGCTTGTATTTATTTGGTTTTAATACTGTAAGTGTACCTTCAGGAGAGATCTGTTTCCACGGGTTAGGCGGGTACATGAAGGCGGCATTGTGGATCTGATCATTGATGTCTTCATCCTCGTTGAAAGGGAACGTTCCACTCAGGCTAACATACATGATCACACCAACAGACCACATGTCCAGAGAGCGATTATATCCCTGGTTCAGGAGGACCTCAGGGGCCAAGTAAGCCGGTGTGCCCACGACAGAACGGCGGAAAGACTTCTCTCCAATGATGCGAGCAAAACCAAAGTCACAAAGTTTCACCTATGTATATGCAGCAAGGGTGGGAAGAAGTGTTATGTCACAAGAGCCAACAAAAGGTTAAACATTTTGAGAAATGAAACCTTGGCGTTATGCAACGGAGAAAAAAAGTGCTTTAGTTTGTTTCCCATGCATCTCCATCGGGGCGTTGACATGTTAAAAATGCACTTGGTGAATTCTCTGACCTGTGGGAAAGGATCCGCTGATGCCAATAGTACGTTCTCAGGTTTGAGGTCGCAGTGCACTATGTTTTTGAAGTGAAGGTGCCTCAGAGCAGCCAAAATCTAGAGAGAAGATATTGGTGCAAAACATAAAAACTCATCATAACCAAGAACGATAACTATATAAGCATGCACTGCAGCTTTGCCACCTGCCGCTTTAAATGCTTCAGCTATTTAAAGTCTAATGTTTTATTGTTCATCAGCTGGGGGAAAAAAATTGTTCTGAAAGTGATTCCAAATTTACAGTTCCTCTGTGTTATCATAGCTGTGGTGTTATTCTCATTAAAATTAAAACGATCATTCGAGCATAAATTCGAGTCACGAACCCCTCCGAGTATAACGTCACAGGTTTCCGTCTCTTCCAAATGACAGTAGTTATGGCGTGAACGCCGCATAAGCTTTGTTTTGGTTCAGGAGGAACTGTAAAAGGTGGCTGCTGTTTCGGTTGCGGCACTTGGTGACTGACATCTGTCTAACTCTGTATAGCATGAAACGCGCTGATGATGTGTGATGTCTGCGTGAGCAGGGTGCATGGTTTTATGAAAATACATAAGTCAGAGCTGCCAACTTTTGAGTTTAGCTTGGCGTGAGAATTCTCCAACAAGGGGGGGGGGGGGGGGGGATCTACTCGCATGCACGCTCGCTCTACAGTAGATTACAGGATATTTTAACTAGTTTGCGGTAAAACTAGTCGATCACGAATGGCTCAACTGGTAGATCTATAGATAAACTTATCTTTCAGGCATTTGACCGACCGGGTTGACACTTCAGCGTGAGAAATCGGGGGTGTGGCGTGAGAGCTTGAGAATTGGCTCAATTGCGTGAGTCTCACGCTGAATGCGTGAGAGTTGGCAGCCCTGCATAAGTTGACAGGCAGGTAGGAAATCTTATCATTTCATTATCTTTGGACGAACATTTTATGGTCCTACACCTTCCACTGAAGATATATATATATATATTTAGACCACCTAGGTATCAGGATGTGAAGAGACTTTCAACCTGTCTTACAAAAACCTTTTCTAGAACAAATCACCTACGCTCCCTTTAATATTTATAGTTATATTTTTATAGTTATAGTGATCATATTTGGTGTGAACAAGCCTTAAAGGAGAACTCCGGCGCAAAATGAACCTTTGGTCTAATTACACATTGTTACCTAGTCAACCGTTATCTGAGATTTGTTTTCATGATTATCGAATGTAAATAGTTTTATCTCTAAAAACAGTTTAGCCTATAAAGCTAGTATAACGCTAGTATATTGGGCATAGAGTAATGACAAATAAAAATCGCTTGTTAATACCACTAACAAGGCTGAAAATAGCCCCACACTAACACGTTAGCATAATGAGGGTCCTTACCTTCAAACCGAAGCATTGAGAACTTGGTAAGTGTACAGACAGTTTAATAAGAAGATATTTTAAACATACAGTCAACTTCGCGAATACAGGCAGGAGCCATCTTTGAAATACAGCCTTTACCAGTCGATCTACGAACTCTGATCCAAGTGCGCTGGTGAGATGTGAACGAGCTATAAGTTGTGATAAGGTGAGCGCGAACAGCAGGCTTGGATCGGCGTTCGTAGATCGACTGGTAAAGGCTGTATTTCAAAGATGGCTCCTGCCTGTATTCGCAAAGTTGACTGTATGTTTAAAATATCTTCTTATTAAACTGTCTGTACACTTACCAAGTTCTCAATGCTTCGGTTTGAAGGTAGGGACCCTCATTATGCTAACGTGTTAGTGTGGGGCTATTTTCAGCCTTGTTAGTGGTATTAACAAGCGATTTTTATTTGTCATTACACTATGCCCAATATACTAGCGTTATACTAGCTTTATAGGCTAAACTGTTTTTAGAGATAAAACTATTTACATTCGATAATCATGAAAACAAATCTCAGATAAGGGTTGACTAGGTAACAATGTGTAATTAGACCAAAGGTTCATTTTGCGCCGGAGTTCTCCTTTAATGCTATGAGAATAGCAGAGTCCATGCTACAACTATAATAATAACGACACAAAGAAACAATATCATTGGAACCACTTTCAGCACGATTTCTTCCAGCTGATGAACAATAAAAACATTAACAGCCAATCAGAATCCATCCTGCTTTAAAGAGCTCAAGCATTTAAAGCGGCAGATGACAAAACTGCAGCACGTGCTTAGGATAAACAGAATGATATTGTGTGTTCAGACGCTGATTTAGTTATCGTTAAAGTTATCTTTATATTTATTGTTTTTGGCCTTTAGAATGATAATTAAAACTTTATAGTTAACATCCTTAAATGCATGTTATATGCTGACCTGCGTGATAAGGAACTTGGTGAGTCTCTCAGGAAGTCGTCCTTTCTCACTCGATAAAATCATCTCAAGCATGTCACCATGAAGTTTTTCCATTACCACAAACACCTTCTCTGGTGTCTCAAACATGCACTCGAGATTCACTATACCCAAGTGTCGCAGGCTCTGAAAGAGAAAGAAAGGACAAGATAAAGAGATGAGTTTAAGTTACTCACATTGTTGTCGCTTATTTCCATTCATGACCTCATGTTAGGTGTCCTCACAATCAGAGGCCACACAGCATGTTTGTTATCATTCAGGTCAATACAATGGCACTCATTAGCCGCACGTTAGCAGCCGTTCCATGAGTGACGAGATCATTGATTCTCTATCGCCCCCTGCTGGTCACCTGCAGTATGGCTACTTCATTCCTCAGTTGGCTCTCCTGCTTGGTGGGGAACCGAAGCTTGTCGATTACCTTCACGGCTACATCCCGGCCAGATTTCCTGTGTTTTCCTGTGTGGGTTGGGAAAATGATAATGATCATTTGTATATGTATTGTCTTTTGTAAATATCCATTCTTGCAAATCATCAGTGATGCTTGCTAGTGCTAATACTTAGGACGAGGGATTTGAAGTATTTTTAAATTGGACTTTGATTTCTGTCTGGAATATCATAAAGTTTTGAGGGTTTGCTCTTTTGGAAAGTAGGGGGGGAAAAAAAACTTCCTGAACACATTGGCAACCACCAATTATACCTTAGTACCTGCACAGCAACATCCAAATGAAAAAGTCTAGTTTGCAGTCATGGACATACCTCCATATACCACGCCAAATTGTCCAGAACCTAAAACCTCATCAGCAAAGATCTGGTACACCATACCAATGTCCTGTTGGGTACATTATCACCATTATTATCTTAATAGTTATCATTATCATAATCATCTTTGTTATCACCACGTTCTCTCACTCACCACGTTCTCCTGAATCTGGCTGTTAGACACAGAGATGCTGACTGATGCCTGCCCTGAAAATCAAAAAGATTAAACAAATTAGCCTTGCTTTATAATCTCAGTATTATACTTGTATAAAGGACAATGACGTTTCTAGGATGATAAATTTAATAAATAAAAATGTATATGCCAAGTTCTTAGAAATGTAATCTTCATGTTGGTATGAAACGTTTTTGAAAAAAGGTTTATATCATTTTTTATGACTCAATTGAATTGAAATTTTAAAAATGTCAAGTAAAAAAAAAAAAAAAAAATTTAAAGAGACTTTTTTTTCTTTTTTTAAACAAATATCAGACTTTTTACAATGATTTTTCTTAGGATCATTTATTTGACATGAACTAACTATGCATTTTCAAATAAGATATATATATATATGTTGGCGGCAATAGCCTCGTGGGCAGCGAGTCGACATATAATGCTGTTGGTCATATAGACCTTTCCCGATCTAAAAAAAAAAAGTTCAATATATATATATCTTTTTTTTATTATTGTTTCATTACTCTTTTTTTTTATTAAAAATTTAGCCATACTATTATGCAAAATTATTTTTTTCGAGAATTTCATCCTTGTAATGGCACATGTTCAGTTAAACCACCAAGACATTTTTGACTAAGCTCTACAATAATTATCATTTATAATTTCAAATAATGCAGTTTGTTGTATGAACAACATTTTTCATGTATTTCTAAATAGTCCAAATAAAAAATTAGCATCATACTACTGAACTATAACTAAATCCTCCACATAAACAATTTTTTTGTTAAGGTATCATACACTGACATTCCCCCTAATGTGCACGGGATTCAGGATTATGTATGTACTATCACACTTTTCACTCACGGTGAGGGGTGTGACCTTCTGCTGGAGGGTTGTCTTGGAAGATGACTGGCATGAGGGCTTGACGTATAGCAGTCTCCCAGCCTTTGGCAAACTCTCGTCCCACCCCGCTATTGGGCGCAACGCTGCAGGGGGTGAAGGAGATGGGCAGGCCATACACGCTGGATGACGGGGACGGGGTGGTGTTGGGGTCCTCGCCAACGAAGTAGATCATGGTACCTGTCATAATCTCAAAGCAATGGGGGCTGGTGCCGGCAGGTACGAGAGAGAAATCGCGCGCTGGGCGTACCTCCAGGATCTCTGAGAGCGGGATCTCCTGCAGAGGCAGACAAAAGAGGCAAATTAGACACTCAATCATTCAGACAAAGTGCACAGAGGTTAATTTCACAACAGGATCTACAATAATTAACTGGAATGATACATCAAACCAAGTAATTCTACATGTGTAGTCACCTCGATGACCAAATAGCTTGTGAAAACCATTCATAGTGAATTATTTCATGAACCAAGAATATTCATGCTTCATCTGTCATTGTGAATGCATAATGTAATGTGGCATTTCCACATACGCATTAACTCCCTCTTCATGTGCAATTTAGCTCACAGTGTTTATAAACAGTCATTAAACCATAAATAGAGATTCTACCTTGTAGTACTTGTTGGTGGTGTCGTTTTGAAATAAGATGATGCATTTGCAGTCCAGGCGCCAGTAGTGTCTCTTCCTCTGTTGGAGGGTGGAGTGAGAAGTCAAAGGTCATAGGTCAACAAGGAGTTGGTGCTGGGGGTCAGCTTCACCCCAGCAGACAGGAGGAAGAAAGCGAAGGGTAAACAGAGCTGAAGAGAAAAGGAGGACGCAAGAGAAACATCAAGAGGAAAGTTAGAAAGAAAAGGCTAGAGGAGTAAAATGCTACACAGGAGGCCAAGAACAGGTCAATATATCAATGTCTAGCCAATTTTAGAAAGAGAACATCCATTCTTTGTGGAAATACTCGCCTAGAAGCACCAAACACACTATGAATGACATTTACGGCTATTCATTCTTACAAATCAATACCGACTCCAATAGTAATCCAGCAGGGGACACCAAGAATAGGCAGTGATTAAAAAGCTGAAGATTTGCTGATATTATAGTGCAGAATGCAGAAAGAACTATCAATAGCGATGTTTGGTAGGGAGGTAAGGACAGTGTAAAGACTAGAGAGAAAACTCTAGAACAGTCCACGCAAAAATTTCTTCATTTACTCATCCTTTATCGTTCCAAACCAGTAGTGCACATTTTTTGGAAGAATATCCTTGTCACTATTGTTCAAATGATTAAAGTGATATGGTTTCATATTAAAGACTACCACAACTAGTGCCAAACTGTTTAAAGCTAAATCAATAAATCAATATTTCATGAAATAAATAATTATATGCATTATTACACAAGCATTGAATTAGCTCATTGCCAAGGTTGATAACTTCATCTGCAAGACTCAACAACAGATCTCTATTGACTACGAGTATCATTTGAAGTAATGAAATAATCCATTATTAATTTAAAATGTAAAAAAATAGATGGATAGATGACTTTTCAAACTGACAAATAAATACATAGATTTAAAACTTAATGTAGTTCATCTTTAAAATATCAGTTAAATGTAATAAAAAAAAATAACAACACATTAACGCCTGATTTTAAAGGCAGCATTAAAATTGCATTTAAAAAAATCTTTAGACAAATGCATTTGGCAAAAGAATAAAGAAAAGCAACTGATAAATGTGTAAATACATTTAAAATAAATCGATGCACTGAAAATCATATTAGACAATAAAATAAATATTTAAGTATTAAATTCATAATTTATGTGTAAATTTGAGAAGTGATTTATTTATTTACAGTTTTCATTTTGAATTAATACATCGATAGTTGAGATCTGCATTTTATATTGAAGTGGCACAGATCTATTGTTAAATAAAGATAAGATGTTCTTCAAAAGATCACCAATTGGGTTCCACAGAAAGAAAGAAAAAAGCCATATGGATTTGGAACGACATGAGAGTGAATAATATTAATTTTTGGGTCAACTGTCCCTTTCAGGTTAGCTAGCAATGAGAGGAAGTACCAGTGTGTCCTTGTTGCTGTATTGCACCATCCAGCCTTCCTTGATGGCCGTGCTGGAGCGACGTGTGGTCTGCCTGATGGACTGCACTACTCTCATCAGAGGAATATTAGCACTGGAGAGAGACATGACAGCAGACAGTCAGGAGTCAGGACATACGTTCATGAGGTGTCTGTGACAGGCAAACAGTAGAGGTACGCAGGCAATTGTATGCTGAATAAAGAGAGACACAACAGCATGAATTGCCAGTGAACAGTTTGCAAAAAGCTTATATCTTATTGGTCATCAGTTTTTTTTCTCAGAGGGAAATATAAAAATTGACCTACACTATAAGACAAAAAAATAATCGAATTTTCACACTCGAAGCGAAGGGCTCCATAGATATGCTTTATCTCATTTTAAATGGACCTTTTCATGATTACACATTTTTGGTGTGTAAGATTTGCATAAGCCCTATTTATAGTCCAATTTCAATTATAGGTCTGGCCTATTAACTTTCCCCATCAGCATTTCTTTTCCTTTAAGTTGCCCGCCAGCATTTTTTGATAGTTTTCACAAAAATGTAATGGCCCCCAGAATATTTAGTTGTATGCATATCTGAACACGCAATATATATATATATATTTTAATCAATACTTGAATGTGGGTACGTTTCATAAAAAATGCAACATTTTGAACAAAAAGCTGAGAAAATCGCATTTTTTTCAAAGACTATAACATGCATAAGCAATGCTTTTATCTAGTTTCTGCGCGTTTTTTGTCTTTGTTTTGATCCAGAGATTCTGCTCTTTCATAAAATGCACAATAGCGCCCCCTACCATATAACACTGAAAATACAGAAAGCCCGAAAATTCTGTCAATGGCGGGGAAGCGTCGTCTCATAAATGACAGAAAATCCCACATACGCCGTGGAAAGATTTAAATAACCGTTAAAAACTTTATTTCCACTATTAAACGCCCATTAGCCAATTTATTTTCTTGATTTTTATTTAAAATTAACTCTTCCGAGCTGATAGGCGATGGGAAAAGGGAGAAGAATGAGTTAGTAAAAAGAGATTTAAACTTGGGTAGGTCAAGCTAATGCCAGCTGCCTAAGGGCAAAGACTGTTCACATGCCTTGTCTTTAAAGTTTGTTATTTTAAATGGAGATTTGCTCCAAGATGGAGGAACAGCTGTTTTATTTCTCTTCTACAGAAAAAAAATTAGTAGCAGAGCTACTTTTATACATTGCTGAAACTTCCTCATCGTCATGGGGAGCGCAAGCTCCCGGGCGCTTTGGAAAGAAGGAGAAAGCGGTGCGGCCGTAATTTTTAGACGCGATGCGAGCGGCCACTTTCTCTCCATGCTACTGCTCCTGTTATCAGATTGGTTTCTTTTTTAATTTTGTCTGGCTCAACCCGACATTGGTGGGTGGAGTTAGAGCAAATAGCCTCTACCAACAAGGTGAGATATTTGTACTTGGTGTAAATAGACACTCTGTTTTGTTTATTATGAACAGACCTTAAAGTTGTATTTTTATCTGTGTGTCTAAAACCTGTCTAACTACCTCTGGTCTCCACTGGCTCCATCCTGGCCGCTGTCTGGGGAGAAAGACCCGGGGATACTACAGGCCTCGTCTGAGTCGTCCATCATAGAAGACTTATCAGTTTCAGAAAACTCATTACTGTAGTCCATCGGCACCTCCGTGTCTGTGCTTGGACTTAATATGTCTGAGAGAAAGACAGAGAGGAAAGAGGTAAAAAAAAGTCACATACAAGCACAATGAAGTGACAAACAATAATAACATGTTCACAGAAGTAACACACAGTTCAAATAATCCAAATGTGTTAATGTCCATCATGTCAACAATGTTTCTCTCACACTCATTACCAAGAGTCTCTCCCAAACAGTCATTTGGGACCTTGTATGCACATCGCTTGTGGCAGTTGAACTTGCAGTCTAAAAGAAATAAAACAAGTGTTATTAGCTAAATCAAATATAAATATTAGCAATGCAGTTTTTCAATTAACTTACTACATAATATGCTACTTTTAAATTAACTTCTTTGGATTTACTAATTGTGGGCAGTCAAATATTTCTGTGTAATGTTCGTCTCTCTGGACTGAGTTTCAATATTACAAACTACACTATAAATTAAAACTTTGTTTTTGAAAGAAGTCAAACTTCTGCTCACCAAACTGCATTTATTTGATTAAAAAAAAGGTTAAAAAAAAAAACAGTAATATTGTGAAATGGTATTACAATTTAAAATAACTGTCGTCTATGTGCAGTGTTAGGGACTCCTAAGTAATTAATTACTGTAACTTAATAAGGAGTATAATGTACAGTCAGCCGATCATTACAGCAAAATCAATCTGATCACCTCATTGGAACAACATCAGCATGGGTCAATATGCATGAAAATGAGAAATTCAATAATAGATCATAAACAGATGGCATTCCTAACTGTTCTGTATTACCGATTTGTAAAGACAGGGCAATGTTTTTTTTTGTTTGTTTGTTTTTCGGGTGATGTATTGAGCGTGACTGTCAAACCTTTGCACTGGAGTCCCTGGCGGAAGAGTCCTCTCAGCAGTTTCTTGCAGTACTGACACACAGTGGGGCGCGTGTATGAGTGAACGGCAAATGTGTGCGGGACCTTCACTTTAGTCATGAGGATCTTGTCCAGCTGGACGGGCCGCCCGGTGTAAAAGCGCCTGGCCTCACTGGGGGTGCGGGGCTGGAGAGAGACCAACATTATATGGTAACACTTTAGAATACGGTTCCTTCGTTAATGAATAACTACACAAGAACCAATGAGTAACACAATATTAACAATCTAGTAACTACTATTAACTAACAAGAAACTCTGATTAACAAATTAGTATGTTATAGTGCACAGATGAAAGTGGTACTTCACTATTAACTAATCAATAACTACTATTTTTTTAATGCTTCCCAGAGAACTACTGAAAATTTTCATAATTCATGCAAAACTAATCAATAACCAATGCAGGACAAATAACTACATTAACATTTTAACTGCTACTGTAAACGAATACACAAGGTTTTTTACATTATCAATATGTAATAGCATAGCAGACTTATGATTTGGGAAAGCTGTTAATAATTGGCCTATGCTGTCTATTTATCAACTGAATAATTTTAAAGAAATGGATTTTTAAATGCAGTTGTCGGGACCTTACTTGTCCTGTGGCCAATTTTCCGGCATTCTTCTGGACTGGCATTGAATCACTAGAGCCATGGTGAGTACTGGAACATATTGAGTCTTCAGCCACTCAAATACCATATACAGTTATTTTATTATTTTAACCTACCTCCGGAAAAAATATGTTTTTATCTATGTCTCCTAGCTCATATATATATGTGTTTGTGTGTGTTTGTGCATATCTTGTGAGTGATTAGAAGATTCTACACTTTATTGGCTTTTCATAAGTAACTACTGTAAGAATCATGGTAACAAACTAGAAATGACTCAAGTGTACTTCATACTTCTATGTGAATTACTAATTATTTGGATCTGTATTCTAAAGTGAAGGGAACTAACTAGTAATGACTTAAGTGTTACTACATGATCAAGTCATGATTTGTGCAACCAAACACAAAAGTCATTTCAAGCGTTTCAGATTTTGGGTGAACTTTTAAATAGTATACTTTTAGAAAATTTCTTTAGAAGTATGTAGTAACACTTGAGTCATTAAAACAAATTTTTTTGGGAGGTAGGTTAAATAATAAAATAACTGTATATGGTATTTGGGTGGCTGATGACTCAATATGTTCCAGTACTCACCATGACTCTAGTGATTCAATGCCAGTATTTACATATGTTAATATGTGTGTGTGTGTGTGTGTGCGTGTGTGTGTGTGTGTGTGTGTGTGTATGTATGTACTGTATATGTATATATATATATATATATATATATACACACATTTGGTGTAGACATATACACTCACCGGCCACTTTATTAGGTACACCTGTCCAACTGCTCGTTAACACTTAATTTCTAAGCAGCCAATCACATGGCGGCAACTCAGTGCATTTAGGCATGTAGACATGGTCAAGACAATCTCCTGCAGTTCAAACCGAGCATCAGTATGGGGAAGAAAGTTGATTTGAGTGACTTTGAACGTGGCATGATTGTTGGTGCCAGAAGGGCTGGTCTGAGTATTTCAGAAACTGCTAATCTACTGGGATTTTCACGCACAACCATCTCTAGGGTTTACAGAGAATGGTCTGAAAAATAAAAAACATCCAGTGAGGGGCAGTTCTGTGGGCGGAAATGCCTTGTTGATGCCAGAGGTCAGAGGAGAATGGCCAGACTGGTTCGAGCTGATAGAAGGGCAACAGTGACTGAAATAACCACTCGTTACAACCGAGGTATGCAGCAAAGCATTTGTGAAGCCACAACACGCACAACCTTGAGGCGGATGGGCTACAACAGCAGAAGACTCCACCGGGTACCACTCATCTCCACTACAAATAGGAAAAAGAGGCTACAATTTGCAAGAGCTCACCAAAATTGAACAGTTGAAGACTGGAAAAATGTTGCCTGGTCTGATGAGTCTCGATTTCTGTTGAGACATTCAGATGTTAGAGTCAGAATTTGGCGTAAACAGAATGAGAACATGGAACCATCATGCCTTGTTACCACTGTGCAGGCTGGTGGTGGTGGTGTAATGGTGTGGGGGATGTTTTCCTGGCACACTTTAGGCCCCTTAGTGCCAATTGGGCATCGTTTAAATGCCACGGCCTACCTGAGCATTGTTTCTGACCATGTCCATCCCTTTATGGCCACCATGTACCCATCCTCTGATGGCTACTTCCACCATGTCACAAAGCTCTAATCATTTCAAATTGGTTTCTTGAACATGACAATGAGTTCACTGTACTAAAATGGCCTCCACAGTCACCAGATCTCAACCCAATAGAGCATCTTTGGGATGTGGTGGAACGGGAGATTCGCATCATGGATGTGCAGCCGACAAATCTGCGGCAACTGTGTGATGCCATCATGTCAATATGGACCAAACTCCCTGAGGAATGCTTCCAGCACCTTGTTGAATCTATGCCACGAAGAATTGAGGCAGTTCTGAAGGCAAAAGGGTGTCCAACCCGTTACTAGCATGGGGTACCTAATAAAGTGGCCGGTGAGTGTATATATATATATACATATACACACACACATACATGCTTCATCCAAAGCAACTATATTTTTATTTTTATTCGTCCTCTATTTTGTAATATTTTACTATATATATATATATGTACTGTACATATAACTATTATCTGAAAATCTTACAATTCTGAAGTACAGTGCTACATTTTTATTAAAAAATACACTTGAAATCAAGATGTGCACTTTTTAAATGTATTCATTTAGCAGATGCTTCATCCAAAGCGGTTATATATATTTTTTTTTTAATTTGTGCCCTCAACAACTGCTGTTTTTATTGAAAAACGTACAGTATGTGTCTTGATTTTAATTTTGTGGAAACATGAAATCGAGTGTTCGTGTGTCCTGTACCATCTGGGTGTGGGATCGTATGAGGCTGGTATCCTCAGACGTCACGCTGCTGTTGATGCTGCTGAGGGACTCTGAGGTGGACAGACGCAGGGACTGACTGCTGGTGAGGGACGTGGTGGACAGGCGCCGCTTCCTCGCCCCGCTGCAGTTATTGGGAATGCTAAAGGCACAGCGTTTGTGGTAATTCAATCCACAGCCTGCAGGGGGAGACAGTGAAAGGGCAAAAAAATGGACACTTATGTCATGCTCATGTCCATATTTGATGGATTTAAAAGTGAGCAAGTTAGGTCATGGGAAATAGGCTAGATAAAATCACATGACAGCTCACAAATTTAGCTTTGTTTGAATGAGTCACAAGTATGACCAGTCCCCACCATCGCATTTGAGTCCTTGGCGCACCAGGCCGAAAAGCATCTCGCCGCAGTGATCGCAGAATGCCGGTGCACGATACGAGTGCACGTTTAATGCGTGCGGCCGAATCTGGAAGTCCTCAAATGTGGCAGCAGCTGCGGAATAAGCAACAAAATAAAAAAAAAATAGATCAGGAGACATCAATGAAAATAGCTCAAATATCATTCAAACCTTATTTAAGCACAATGTGGATTTTCTTTTGCCTATGTCACGACATGAGGTAAATCCAGCCCTGGTCTGAATCCATGCGAGTTGGAGTCAGAGATACAGCTCTATCAAATCTATTATTTCAACATCCTCTCAAAACACTTCAATGCTGATTACAATTGATCATCCACTTTGGGTCTCGGACATCAGGCTCACAAATAACTGGAGCTTGTATGAGTTTCTCTACCAGATAAACAATCAAAATTGGCCGAATGGGACTTTGGGATGATCTAGTCAGGTCAGATCTATTCCTTCAATGCAGTGACAAAAGCTATCGTTCTGATTTTGACTATTGACTTTACAGCCATTTTAACATTATAGAAAAATGTGCCAAATTTGTCATTTATATCTGTTCACTACTGTGTCTTTGAAAGGTGCTTTGATATTAAAAGGACTCACAAACACAATCTAAACAAGAATACAGAGCCTGTGGATTCATGTTTTGGTGCTTCCTTGAAAATCAGTTTCCATTTGTCACAGCATAATAACATCCCTATGTGTTGCTCTGTATGGGTAAATCTTACAATAAAAACACATTTTGTGTGACTGGGGTCAAATTATAAAACATGCAGTATTCGGCATAAAGAAGAGTTTTTTTATATTATACTTTTGAGTTATTAATTCTCATTAATATACTATTTTTTTTGTTGTTGTATTATTTATGTCGTATTATAGCATTTATTGATATTTTAAATTAGCCTTGATTTGTATATTTCAGTTTTCATTTTCATTTTTTATATTTTTATTTAGCTTTAAATTATATTTAAGTTTTAGTCATTTTAGTACTATTTTATATTCTCTTTATATTTGTATTACTGTAGACACATTATTATTATCATCAGAATTGGTCAATCATTGGGAAAAAAATCATTCAATTAAAATAAGTATGATAATGGGAATCAGATTCAGTCAAATTACATTAGGGGGAAATTAAAAAAGGCCAACAGTTGCTCATGTCCCAGAAATCATCAAATCTTCATAATGAATGACTTCTACTAGCTTTGTTGCAGCAAATTTGAAGGCCTTTTGAGCTACTGGTTAACTCTATGACCCACCGGACAGAACAACCTCCACCAGGTCCCCCTCCTGGATATCCGACACTGCCTTGACCAGCTGCAGGATGTTATTGCTGCTGGTGTCGTGCTTGAAGAGGAGGATCTTGTCATAAATCCCATAAAAGCCACATTCAGGAAACTGGACAAAACAAAGAAAGCGAGATAAATTGATTAGCCTCATTTATGGTGCATATACATATCCACTGCACTCCACTGATGTAATATTTCTCTTTTCCTGTTGTCAGCAACCGTCACTGCACTACAGCAGCTCAACACAACCACAACATCCTTCATAGATTTTTGGCTTATGGTCAAACATGGTGAATCCAGCATTTTGGACTCAGTTACTGGGAATGGTGGTCATCATGTTACTGAAGAGCCATCTGCAAAGGTTCCTGATGGTGTAAAATGGGTGGCACTTTTGCAGGTGTACCCATCAGGGAACTCCTCTCTTATTTGTGCAAGTGTTTCACGTCAAGGGGTGTGTATGTGTGTGTGTGTGTGTGTGTGTGTGTGTGGGGGGGGGGGGGGGGGGGGTTGTTTTTTGCTTCTGCCAGCTGCATTTTTGAAGATTTCCTGTTGTTGCAGAAAAGAGCTTTTAATTTGTGTAGCTCTGCTGAGTCGAGAGCTGCCGTAATTTTTCTGAACGGATTTAGAGGTTTCATGTTGTTTGTGTTGTTTTAGGAGTTTAATAAATATGTAATTTTCCTTGAACTTTTGACAGTCAAAATGTATGTGAAAAATGTCTGTTCATACACGTGGGTCAGTTCTTCATAGTGAAGTACTATAATAAGGAGGCAACAGGATATACAGCCTAATATTATTCATAAACACCAGAAGTAGTATAACTTTTTTAACTCAGTATTTAACTAATGATAATTAACATATTCATTTGCCAAACATTGTGCGGTTTCTTGCATTTGCCATTAAAAATTCTAGTTATCGATTTTGTCCAAACATATAAATTCTGTCATCATTTACTCACCATATGTTCTTCCAATCATTTTGTGAAACATGAAAGAAGATATTTTAAAGAATAACTGTGCAGTCCATACAATGAAAGTCAATGGGGCCCAATCAGGGTTGCCAGGTCTGCGGAACAAAACTAGCCCAATGGCCAATCAAAAATGGGGGGGTGTAGAGGGGCAAGTAAATGATGACAAAATTACGCCATTAAGAGTGCATCAAAATGTGTTTTGTTTTGTGTCACAATGTGTCACAATCAAACCTTTGCAAAGAGGCTGTTATTTTCTAGAACGGTTTTCTACAAACCTAACTGAATCCGACAGAAAACATTGTACCTCATTATACATGCAAGACAAAGTTTACTTTGGTCAGCGAGAGGGTGAAAACGGTAATGTAATATTACATTACCAATGATTTTAGGGCATGAAAACCTTGACTAACATTATTAATGGGCCTCAACTCAGACTACAACGTGTACCACAATGGAAATAAGTTTGTAACTTTCTTGTGTTATCCTCGACAGTTCTGATAAATGTATAATGTCACTGTGATGGCATATTGTATGCATTTTTTTTTCTAATAAATCAAATCAAAAACTGAAAAACAAAAACTGATCAAAAATGTATAACTTGAACCCTTTAAGGACTTTCAATTGCGGCTTGGAGCATTTTCAAAACCATATGGCGACATTAAACCAACAAAAATAATATACATCCAAAGCCTTTTGATCACCAGGCATGTAGAGCAGCAGAAGAACAGCTCTTTGATGAAGATCTTGCAGGGGGATTCCAACGCAGAAACCATTTGGGCTAATTAGCATGTGATCTAGCATCGTGGATTCAGTTGGTTGCCTTTCATTTTGGGCTGACAGCTGTGACCATGGTGAGTTATAAGCCTGAGAGCCAGTCGGGTGTGATACCCGAGCACTTCTGCATTACAGCCGTCGCCTGCCAATCATTGTAGAGTGAAATCCCAATTGGCACCAAGCAACTACCTGGCAAGAGAAGATTAGCTACCTGAACAAGCCAACTTGGACCGACTTCGAAATGAGAAAGCTGGGCAGAGTCAATAGCATGACATAGGTGCAGTGTTACATAAAGGATGAAGGAACAACAAGAATGAAAAAAGATATAGCCGCCCCATACCGCAGGTCAAAGGAGTGTGGGACGTGGGGTTGATAATGTCAGTCAAATGCATAGGGCCTTATCGTTGGAGCAGATCTCCTGAATACTTTATAATGCCCCATTCAATGCATGTCATACAACTCAGTGAGCTGGAAGTCATCCCAACAGCAGCCTAACCGAAGGGCCCTCTTCTTGTGTCTTTGTGGATGTGCGAGGCGAGTAGCACTGGAGAAAGTCAATGGGATTTTCCACTGCGGAACATGGAATCATGGATGATATCTTTCCCTTGACTTCTATTCATACGCATGCGAATGTGGGAGACAGAAAATACAAGCTCATGCAAATTTGAGGCATTTCAAAGTTTAAGTGGTAAACTCGGTTCACAGACAACAAAAATGACAGCGGTGAAAACAGCCGTAAAGAAAGCATCTGATCATGGTGATGTGGATATGTTTGCATGAGCTCAGCACTGTTCTCCAGTTAATAAGTCACGTCACGTTGATTTATATAGAACTTTATAAAATAGATTGCTTTATAATAAGCAGCTTTACACTATCAAACATGAAAAAAAAACAGTGTCCATGTCTCTATGAATAAGAATTTCAATAGAACTTCAATTTCTATTAAATTAAAAAAGCAGCTCTCCAGTGTGTTCATGTTTTTACTCGCATCTAACCTCGGCAGACTGAACTGAAGAAATGAACCGCAGAAGATTTCCACGTCAAAGAAGGCGGAGCCTCAGAACCACGCCTACCTATTACAAAAATCACCACAGACCAATGGTAGTTCAAAGGTGTTTACCAGCTCGAACAACTTTTCAGGAACGTTTCGATCTCACAGAAAGAACTCCAAACGAATGTCGTTTTGGCCTTAATTATTTTAATTGAAAACGTCACACCGGTTCGTTCTTTGATTAAGTACAGTAGTTAACATTTGTGGATCAAAACCTTCATTCAAAGTTATACATGAATTTTGAACAATACCCGTTCTTGTCTTAGGACAACTTTGAACTTTTTAGATCCACTTCAAATGTTGACTACTGTATATTGCTGCCTTTAGCTGAAATTAAGCGTAGCGTCAGTTCTGGCAGGTCACGTTAGTCAAGCTCGCATCAGCTGACTCTCAGCTGATCCACGTCTACCTATAGGAATACGACGCCTATCACGTATATAAGCTCCTTCAGTATTATCAGCAGCTATGGCGTTTCTCAGGAGCCAATTACCCTCCTCCATCCCCAGCTCCTCCTCTCGTCCAGTCAGTATGGCATTCTGATTCCCCTTGAATCAGAATAAATTCTTGAATGATGTTGTACTTTAAAATCTTGAATTATTGATATCTGCAATACATTCATGTTGGTTCTGTTCTGTTTACCCTAAGGGGGGTTATTGCTGCTCTCCCTGCTCGTATCCATGCTAGGCTGTATGGATGCGCAGGGAGTTCTTGCCCAGAACAGAACCATACCGCCAATCCTAACAGTATGCTATTTGTCAATCGTATTTGACGATAGTGGTCCTGACAGAACTAAAAGAAAGTAAATTTAAATCTGCAGGATTGCAGTATTGCAGTAAAGTGAAGCAGCATTTATTATGTGTTATGTTTTATAGAGAGACACTGCAGAGTGACATCGTCATAATAAGGCTACATTAATCCTGATACATTTGAAAACGGCGTTTTCATTTAAAAACGCTCTCCGTCCACACTAGCGTTTTCAGGCATTTTCTGATGTTTCAGTGTAGATGAGAAACTTTAAAATAAATAAATAATAAAGTTATTGCGCAATTCTTCCGACTGGATAATTTTATTTAGCAAAATATCTCACCATTCACCTGATGCAACCAGATCGCACTCAGTCACCATAGCCTATGTTTGGTCTAAAACGCAACTGCTCTCATGTATTGCCACAGGACAGAAAATGTGAGTACATTTTCTGTCATCTTTGGAGGACTGTGATATGAAGAGTGTGCAAGTCACATATTTTAGCAACAGTATGAATAGCACTAGCACATAACAGGCACAATACCGGTATAAACATGAATATATACTGGTACAATATGCATTACATGACTAAACTTACGTCATCGTTTTCACATACCTCCGTTTTGACAGTCCACACTACAACGAGAAAATGGCCTTTTCAAATTTATCCACTTTGGAGAGCGTTTTCAAAAAGCTTTGTTTTCATTAATAAAACGCTGTCTCAGTGTGGATGGAATGGAGAGAAACGAAAACGTAGCAGTGTGGACAAGTCACATTACAACCTTGAAGTGTCCGCAGACATTTTGTATACTAGTCTAGTGTGATTGCAGATTAACGCACACACAAAAATGCATTCATGCGCAAAGAATCCTGTAAATAAGTAAAACCAGGTTTAAGGTTCAACCAGAATTGGTGCGCTTGTCTTGCATCCAAGGTGGAGTTTCAGTGGGACTTTCCAATCACTGACATGCTAATGAACGATGTACAATCCAGCAGGGGATCATGTTGATGTTGTGATACAAGCATGGAAAATCATTTACAGAACAAGAGCGAGGGATGTGAGAAAACAAAACCCAGACACAACATCAGAGAGCTTCAAAGCTCCCCGCAGTTGCGGAAGACAGGAAGAAACAAACTGAGACAAAAAGAAAGAGAAAGAGTTTAGAGAATCACTACACTCCAAACCCCAAACAACACCTTTCCACCCAGTTCCTGTTTTTTTGACTGCCAGAACCGGCTAAGGATTCCCATGTGTTCCTTTCAGAGCACATGTGGTTAACCTCCACCTCATTTAGAGGAAGAGACGGACCAAGGTCCCTGCCTTCCGCCCAAAATACTCCCTCCCTCTGCCTGAAGCTTCCACAAGAAAGTCAACAACCCTCCATATTGTCTATTTCCAGAGGCTTGAGCTGCTGCCAAAGATTATAGTCCACACCCGGCATGCTACCGCAACTTCTAACCAGCCTCTAAACATGCTTGACAGCAGCAGGCGGCCTTAAGCAAAACCGTCCCACAGTGGCTTGAGGCTCTTGCTGAAATGGGCAAAGGTTGTCTGCAATTAATGAAGCTGCATGCTTCACATATTATTTCTGCTTTAGTGGTTGATGAGTCAAACGATTATTTATGTCCCATTGTATAACTATAGAATAAAACTGTTACAGTCTCAGAACAGCTTCAGCTTGTTCAATGACTCACTTGTGCATGTTTAACACAAAGAATTACAAGCTCTTAATCTGATTTGCTGATGGTGTGGGCTGCTACAATGAACACTTTTGAGAAAGAAACAATTACTGTATTTGGAAGGTTAGTGGAATCTAATATATAAAAGATACTAGCAAGAGTTGTTTGAGGTACTTGGCAAGAAATAAAGGAAAACATCCATGTGCTGCTGAAATGTACAATAAATGTTTTTTAGGGTTACATTTGTGGAATAACAATTACTTTTAGAAATATATTTTGATTATAATATTTACACATTTACACATATGGCACATATATGTCATGCATAAGTCACTGGTTGTTGGAAGCACCGGAATAGAGAATGGGCTTTAAGTGCATTAACAACAATATGTTGAGTAGCTTTCAATTGGTATATAAAAAGAGCAGTAACAAACAGAACTATTGCATTTGAAAATTCAAATGAATAGGGGCAAAACAATTTTTTCTTGACAAATAATCTTTAGAAATGGAAAACAGCATGGAAATTGGATTAAAGAGGTTTCTCTAGGGCTAGGCTATGTAAACAAACAAATTATTGGTGAAACATTTCTGCAAAATGATATTACATTGCTTCTGCCAGAACACTATCAAAGTCAAATGTCCAATGAATGGCACTAAAATCAGATTCAGTCAGTTTTATCTGAAACAGATGAACTTGTATCTGGCAAAGTGTGTGTGGCATATGGTGGCAGTTTGGAAATTAAATGCCCGGTTAGTGGCGCTAAAAGTTCATTAGTTTACATGCACTGTGCACTCTGCTTATGAGGTTATAAACCACATGAAAATAAGTCTTTATTAATTGATTATTTTAATTGACATTTATTAATATGCCCCAGATATAATAATTTGTGTCTAAAGGAGCAAAAGTTGTTGGTGTTTTACTGCATTGACTTGAAAGTATAGGTATATGTTGGTAGAGGCACTTTTTCCAATGAGCATAGGTTGCATGTAAACATCTTAATTTTAGTTGTTGTTTTTTTCATGTGCAATAATCACTATTGCTTTACATACATACCGTAGTCAATTTAATAAGATGTGCATTATTCAATTGCCTGCGTATGCTTGTTGTTTAACTACAACAAGCACTTGCGGCTTGCTACTATGTACTAACCCAATGCTCCTTTTATTAGCCAATTAAACTGGTGGCAAATAAGATGTTTTTCCAGACCACTGTGGGATTTTACAGTATGGACCTTAGGCCAAACTATCGGCCACAAATCGCTTGGCTACATATGTATCCTCAATTGTTATGCATGTTTGCACAGTGGCACAGACAATAGATGCTGGTGCAATCATATCTGCCATTCCCTGGGCTTTGCTTGGAGACAGCGCAGTGTTTCTATGGGTGCTTTGTGTTGACTAGGATTGTGTTTCCCACATGGTCTCGGGCGGCTGCGCCCATTATGACTCTGATGAATTATGGAAACCTTTGCTCTCTTCTCTTCTCTTCTCTTCTCTTCTCTTCTCTTCTCTTCTCTTCTCTTCTCTTCTCTTCTCTTCTCTTCTCTTCTCTTCTCTTCTCTTCTCTTCTCTTCTCAGCGCAGTCTACACAAACATCTTTCACAACATCCGTCAGGACTTTGACCCGGTGTTGTCTCACCAGACATGAGCACGTTGACATAAAACCACATGCTATAAATAGCCATTGCCCTCTGCTTACATGTAATATTGCAAATCTCTGGACTGACAAAGTAATAAAGATGAGTGACATTTATTTGCACTCCCAAGTGTGAACTGTTTTCTCCCTCCTCATATTACCTATCAAATATCAATAAAGGGTGATCCCCAGTGCGCTCCAGGGATTTGGGCTGATCTGGCAACAGCCTCTAATAAAAATCTAGTATCAAATAAACTGCACCGTTGATCTCCCAATGCGACGACTAGCTTTTTTAAAGTAGCTCAGATTGAGAAGCAGACATCAAAACTGCAAGTGAACAATCCACGAAAAGAATGTAATATTTCACTTGCAATATTAGTTGTCTTGTCTATGTCTATGGCCAATAACCATAAAGTGTCTTTTATAAAAATGTATGGTGTTGTTTTATGTATGTATTATTTTGACATGTTTGACACATTGACAGTCAAATAATTTATTTACATATATATATATATATGTATATATTATTACATATTATAATAAATATATTAAAATAAATACATAAATAAATATATATATCATTTGACTGTTAACATGTTTCTTGTCTCTGTGGAGAAAATTAAAAAAACTTTAATTAATTTTTCATCATTAAATTGGTTTACTTTTAATAAATAGCAATTACTTATATAAGCTACAGTTAAGCTACTAGGCTAACATAAATTAAGTAATTGGAACACTAACACAAATTGAAGATATAGTCTTTTGACACTAAAAATAATTCATACAATAATAACAATAATAATCAGATGTTAATACTAAAGTACTTTGTAACATACAATGGTACTTTAAATGGTAACTACGATTCAGGGTACTTTAGTAGAATTGTAGTCTGTTTGTTTTATTTATTGATATACTGCTAACTTCGCTTATTTAACTTTGTCCTCTAGTGAAAGACATATGGACATGCACACATAGCGGCTTTTGCTATATTTCACCCCTTTCACTTCAAACAGGCCTCGCAAAAGAGGGGCATCCGCTTGCACTCAAAAATAGGGCTGTGTACACAACACTGTGTTCAACTAAAAACAAAACGTATGCGTTTTGGCTGTTAATTTAAACAGCAACATAGTTTTGGGGGACATAGATGTCCCAGATGTCCCAAAAAAAACCAGCATGGAATCTTAATAACTCATTTAATCAATCCACCAGTAGGTGACAGCAAATCATTGTCAAAACCAGTGAGTTTTTAAGGGTACATTTACACAACAATGATGTCCTAATACAGAAATGTTTTTCCTTTACGGTTTTCGCGTACAGACGACAGCATTGTCAAAACGATCCCCATTCACACGGATCCGCGAAAACGATTACAAACGCTGTATTATGCTGCTAGGCCAGTGGTTAGCGTTATATAAACCTCCCCTACTGGCCTCACAGCATAATACAGGGTTTTCAATCGTTTGTGCGGTTCCATGTGAATGGGAAAATTGTCATCTGTACACGAAAAACGCAAAGGCAAAACTTTTTTAGTACATCGTTATCCTGTAAATGTACCCTTAATAACCTACTCGTTAAGAGTATGATTTGCTGCCACCTACTGGTGGTTGATTAAGCGAGTGATTAAGAGTTCATACTGTTGTTTTGTTGATTGTAACAAGCTAAAGAGTTAGAATGCATTTACAAATAAACCATTAAGAGTGAAATATGAGATAACATTAGCTGCGTTTACATGGACCCTTATAATCGGATTGACGGCTCAATCGGACTAAAAAACCTTCATGTAAACACCTTAATCGATCTGATTGAGCTCGATCCAATTGGAATTTCGATCGTATTGAAAGGGGTGGTTTATTCCTTTTGTAATCCGATCAAGAGAACATGTAAACACTTGTTTAACCAAAAACCAAAACTATAAGGACTCAGCATGTGCAATGATGCTGAAATACCGTAATGACGACGTATGACGTACGGAATGAGCTTTTCTTCCTTGAATAAAGTGTCATCTAAATGAGTGTCCCGTTTTTCTAAAATTCTCATTTCACTCATCAGTGTCTGTGAAGTGAAGCAGGACAACGTCCCACCAGTCCTCGTTTCAGACTCTCATTCACAGACAACTTTTGGGCGCAGGGTTTTGGGCACGGCAAAAAGGTTCATATGCTCACTGTGTCCAAATCATGACCAGAGATGGATAAATATTAAGTCTGCTGTTTAAAACAAATAAAGAACCAATAGAGGAGAATAGTTATGCGCGAACAGAGGCATATGCATGTCAAAAAAATAAATTCCGATTTGAATCTTGTGGCATAAATGCGCACATCAACCCGATTACTTTATTTATCGTTCATGTAAACACCGTGTTCGGATTCATCAATCGGATTGATTTCATTCCGATTGAACCAAAAGGTGTCCATGTAAACGTAGCTAATGGTAAATATAACAGATATAGCTTATAAAGTAAAAGCAGTCAAAACTGTTTTTGTCTTTTTTTCTCACTGGGGGGCCTCAAACTCTCTCTATCGCAAAGACTGCCTCTGATCCATATATTACATTCATCTGTGAACCCCCTTAACCACTTTGTGGCTTCATTCTGTGATATGGTCATGGTCACATGACCAAGACCATGGTTTGACAATGCGAACACAGTTTGGCCACAGCAGGTTTAGAATGACTGTTTGCAACACCATGACCCACTTCAGTCTGTTAATATTCCCACACGTCAAGGCCTGGTTCTTACAAACAAACTCCTTAATAATGGAACGAGAAGTCACTTTTTCCTTAGATGGCCCTTTGTGTACTTTCCAAACATCAACTAATTGTAATGGAAATGCCCATTGCTCCAATTCAGGACTCAAAGCCCTGCTTTAATAGAGACAGTGTGCAACCAGAGATCCACATTCAAGAGCACCAAGCACCGTAGGAATAGACTATTTTGGCATGTTATGCTTTTTTTGGTACGTTTTTGTTGAGAATTGTTTTTATTATTTTTCTATTCTATTTCTAACCAAGACATTTTCGGTTCTCAAATTTACATTGTGTGTTGACTACATTTTGCAATATTTTAAGCTCAAGAGAAGCGGGACATTTTTTATGTCTCTAAAAACGTATAATAAATAATACTATAATTGAAAAATTATTTTACAGAAGTTATTATTTATAGGAATCTCCTGCGACCTCATCTACTGTACATCACAGGTTGTGACCCTGAGGTTGAAAACCTCTACATTGCAGGTAAAAGAAAAGAAAAGAGAAATTACAGGGTCGCTAAACCTAGAGAGGACTGTGTGACAGCATGAGAATCTGGGTCAAAAATAGCAACAGAGAAGTGAGAAACGAACTAATAGACTAGAGTTCCGCTTTTCATCATCACCGCCATTTCCTC
Source organism: Rhinichthys osculus (assembly GCA_029959095.1). Lineage (NCBI taxonomy): Eukaryota > Metazoa > Chordata > Actinopteri > Cypriniformes > Leuciscidae > Rhinichthys > Rhinichthys osculus. The sequence goes on along the minus strand of JARWKJ010000009.1, from coordinate 13,081,605 downwards.
AATGTTTACAGCGCACACACGCACAGTTTATGCGGCTTTTTATGCCCAGCCCTGCTTCTTTATCTGAAAATGACTTCACACAGTCCTAAGCACTGAAGACAAGGGTCAAACATGCGTCTTTTTGTGTATCAAGCTCTCTGATGCATTACGGTCAATAAAGGGATACCTAATCTTTTGATAGCTTGGTTTGAATAGATCTAGACATAGATAACTGTATTTTGAACAATGCCAAGAGCAGATTAAACTAAAGTTGACAAATCTATTGTGAGACGTTCAAACATAATGTTATTTTCAATACTATCTTTCAGTCTATCAATGAACAAAAAAAAATCTTCGCAAACATAAGGCCTAAATAATAGGCCTATAGATTTATGTTGTCACACGGACGTTCATTGATTATACAGTCGTAACATAGACTCAATCAGTGAATCATGCCAGAAGCTGTAAGTGCTTATATGACCTATTCAGATGCCAATATAATTGCTAAAGCCACTATTTGCACAGTAATTACTATAGTCAACCAATGTAAAGCAAATAAACAAGAAATGCATATGACATCACATTTACCGACCCAGATTGTGTGACATCTATGTTAAAGTTTCCGTAATATATTGCCTAAGGTTGATCTACAGTAGGTGACATCTAAGGTTCTGCCTTCAAGTGAACCTAAAACGTATATGTCTGAGTCGGGCACTCATTATTACCACATTTCATATTAGTTGGAAACACAACACAGAAGTAGTTTTAAAATATATATATATATATATATATATTGTGGACAAAAAGTCCAAATAACTACAGTACATCTGAATTAAAAATGATGAAAATTATTCACTTATTTATAGGCATCAAAACTAAATGTGAAAAATAAAACTGTGAAAACTGCGTAAACTGTGAAAAAAATTTACAGGAAAAAGCTTTTGCAACAATCCGAACACACATGTCCTCCATTGACTTACATTACAGTAAAAACATATCTGAGAAAACGGCAGAGAGCAACAATTGCTAAGGTAGCATTGTTTAGTAACATTTTAAAAATTGGGCTTAGCAATCCTTAGTCAATTCTAAATAATATCTGTGCAGGTGGAAGAAAGTTCTACTCTTGGAAGTACCCTTGTATTGAATGTGCACTTCAAATCTCATCTCTCAAGTATATTTAAAAAAAACTTGCGGACAATGTTAATGAAATAATAAATAGCCACTAACAAAGTAGCCTACACTTTCATGACTATATTTCTTCACACACTTAAGTACACTTTTAAAAAGTGCACAAAGTGTCATTGTTTTAATGTTCTTTTGTCGTGCTTTAAAGAAGTACACTTATTTTGATGTGTTGACTAACATACTAAAGCTGTAAAGTACTTTAAATTTTTACTTTAACATTTTAAGCTTGGCTACATCTTGCCATTTTCGCATGATATAAAGTCGCAATAGTGTGTTATAAAGTTAGAATTGCAAGATATAAACTCACAATTCTTACTTTTTTCCTCAGAACTGAGAGATCATATATAGGGGCATATTTAATAACAGCTTGTACCAGCGCACTTTTGGCGTTAAAAAAAGACAGGGTTATTTTTGCGGCTGACCTTATTGCATACGTATTTGTAGGAGTTTCCCTTTCATACGCAAAGTTTATGTGAGGAGAGTATTTAAACGAATCACACAAGGTGATTTACTAAGGTTACTAAGAATTGCGGGGGAAAAAAGTGAGAATTGCGAGTTTACATCTCACAATTCTGAGAAAAAATATTGCGATCAGAATTGCAAGATA